>CM074723.1:66568806-67797140 GCA_037306005.1 Rhinophrynus dorsalis | reverse complement strand
GCTGTGAGCTGTCTGGTACAAGACCAGATTCCACATCTGAGGGGAGGCGGCTTACACTAGGTAAAAGGGGAGGGAGGGGGATACTTTATCATTCAATTACTCTTGAACTACAACTCTGACAGTATCGAAATAACACTCTCCATGGCCCAAATACTATCAAGATTAACTGGAGCTGCTGTTCTTGTGAAACACTACTATTCCTTTAAGGTACAATGCAACTCCCCCTTTCCAATCCTGAAGGAGACCGGAAAGGACAGTGCAGGAGAACAGATGTCTCAAAGGCAAGATGTTTGTGCAGATGCCTGCCTGTGCAACTCCGATCAAATAGGATAACAAAGGGATAGTGATGTTTCACAAAAACAGCAGATCCAGTTAATCTTCATAGTATTTGAGCAATATAGAGTGTTATTTCATTACTGTCAGAGTTGTAGTTCAAGAGTAATTGAATGATAAAAGTTTACCCCTCCCGCCCCTTTTACCTGGTGTAAGCCATCTCCCCTTAGATGTGGAATCTGGTCTTAAGACCAGACCGCTCTCTTACTGTGAGAACAATGAAAACCCTGCCCCCCTTGACAGGTTTTTCCCTTATGCTAAATGGACATTGTCCCTCTCTGTAAGCCATCTGGACACCGCCTTTCTGTTCTAAGGTGAGAAGTGTTACATCAGTAAAAGAGGCAGGAGGGAGATACTTTATCATTCAATTACTCTTGAACTACAACTCTGACAGAACTGAAATAACTCTCCATGGCCCAAATACTATGGAAATTAATTGGAGCTGCTTTTATTATGAAACATTACTATCCCTTTAATAAGCTAGACTTATTCTGGATAATACTAGTATTTCTATGCTTATCGTTAGATGAATAATTATATGGCGGGCATTTTATTTGGAGTGATAATTCAGCTTTACAGGCTGTTTTTTTGTGTTTTTGTTTTTTTTTTTAAATATATAATCAGCATCATATCTTTTCTTCATTGCCATAAATCTACCTGCTTTCTCAATTTCTGACAGATAATAATCCTGGACCTGTTTACAGAAATCTATATATACAGATGCAAATGGTGAGGCCACCAAATTACAATCATACACATAGGTCTTGCAATTTGTTGGCCTTGCTTACTTCCATACATTTCACATCAAGCAGCACCTAGGCAAGAAGACTATACACACACACACTATATTTATATATATATATATATATATATATATATATATATATATATATATATATATATATATATATATATATATATATATACATATATATATACATACACACACAAATCTTGAAGACTTTAATTTATTCTTCTTTTGTGTACTTCGTTAAATCTCTCTGTTTTAGCCCATGTGGAACACAAGAACATGGGATAAAATCTCCTCCAGGAGGGCAAGACACTTCTTCCTTCCACCTGCCAAGCTCAGTTTTAACATATAGCAAAATCGAGAGAAAAGCAACACAGAAGTGAAAGAGAAAAAAAAAAAAAAAAAAAAAAAGGGAATGCCATGAACAGAGACCCCAAGAGGACAACCCCCCTCCCCAAAACTCAAATGTCTTTGGGATTCCATCTCAGAATTGTTTTTTTTTCAAGAGCACTGTTCTCCTGGAGGAGACTTTTCCCCTAACATTCCTGCGTTAACATGGAGTTAGAGAAAAGCATTTATAAAAAGTTCACAAAATCATCTTTTCTGTGCCTTCCAATGTGGAATGCAAGAACTATGGGGATATACTAAATCAGCCAAGATTCCAGGGAGAGAAAAAAAAAGAAGAGAAAAAAAACCTTCATCTCAAACCAGCATCCACAGGACTAAACTGGTACAACATTATCAGGTGCAAGCAAACCAAAACTGAAAAACAAGAAACCAACAGAGATCGGACCTCAGAAAAGGTAAGGACATCTATACAGGTGCCACAGCTTGTAAGCCTTTCTGGTCAAGACTAGCTTCAGCCGAAGCAAGAAAATTCACACAGTAGTGTTTGTCATAAGTGTTCAGAGACTACTACATTAATGTCTTACACAACTGCTCAACAGTGGCCTGATTCTTGTAGGCCCAACGACCTCAGACCTGTTTGAATGTACCAAGAACCAAGAGTGCAGGTTTTCCCCTGAAAATTTTACAGTGGCTATAAAAAGTCTACACACCCCTGTTAAAATGCCAGGTTCTTGTGATGTTAAAGAATGAGACAAAGATAAATCATGTCAGAACTTTTTCCACCTTTAATGTGACCTAGAATGTGAACAATTCAATTGCAAAACAATTGAGGGGGGAAAATAAAAAAAACTTACAATAACTTGGTTGCATAGGTGTGCACACCCTCTTATAACTGGGGATGTGGCTGTGTTCAGAATTAACCAATCACATTCAAACTCATGTTAAATAGAAGTCATTACACACCTGCCATCATATAAAGTGACTCAGATTAATCACAAAGTTCAGCCGTTCTAGTAGGATTTTCCTGACATTTGCTTCGTTGCATCTCAGAACAAAAGCCATGGTCCACAGAGAGCTTCCAAAGTATCAAAGGGATCTCACTGTTGAAAGATATCAGTCAGGAGAAGGGTAAAAAAGAATTTCCAAAGCATTATATATACCATGGAACACAGTGAAGTCATCAAGTGCAGAAAATATGGCACAGAGACATTACCAAGAACTGGATGTTCCTCCAAAATTGATGAGAAGACAAGAAGAAAACTGGTCAGGGAGGCTTCCAAGAGGCCTACTGCAACATTAAAGGAACTTCAGGAATTTCTGGCAAGTACTGGCTGTGTGCAACATGTGACAACAATCTCCCATATTCTTCATATGAATGGGCTATGGGGTAGGGTGGCAAGATGGAAGCCTTTTCTTACAAAGAAAAACATCCAAACCCAGCTGAAGTTTGCAATAACAAACATCAAGTCCCCCAAAAGCACGTGGGAAAACGTGTTATGGTCTGATGAAACCAAAGTTGAACCTTTTGGCCATAATGCCAAAATGTATGTTTGGCGCAAAAACAACACTGCACATCACCCAAAGAACACCATACCCACAGTGAATCATGGTGGTGGCAGCATCAAGCTTTGGGGCTGTTTTTCCTCAGCTGGAACCGGGGCCTTAGTCAGGGTGGAGGGAATTATGAACAGTTTCAATACCAGGCAATTTCGGTAAAAAAACCTTCCGGCATCCATTAGAAAACTGAAGATGAAGTTCACCTTTCAGCACGACAACGACCCAAAGCACACATCCAAATCCACAAAAGCATGGCTTCACCAGTAGATTATTAACATTTTGGAACGGCCCAGCCAGAGCCCAGACCTGAATCCAAATAGAAAATCTGTGGGGTGATCTGAAGAGGGCTGTGCATAGGAGATGTCCTCGCAATCTGACAGATTTGGAGCACTTTTGCAAAGAGTGGGCAAGTATTGCCACGTCAAGATGTGCCATGCTAATAAACTCCTACCTAAAAACACTGATTGTTGTAATAAAATCAAAAGGTGCTTCAACAAAGTATTAGTTTAAGGGTGTGCACACCTATGCAACCCCCTCAACGATTTCAGTTTGTTTTGCAATTGAATTGTTCACGTTGTAGGTCACATTAAAGGTGGAAAAAGTTCTGACATAATTTATCTTTATCTCATTCTTTAACATCACAAGAACCTGGCATTTTAACAGGGGTATGTATACTTTTTATGTGCACTGCACGTCTGAAGAATGGTTACCATTCCTTTAAGGTGACCATTGTAGACCATAAAATAAGAAATCCATCAATGCAATTACTATCTCTCAAACCTTAATGGTTTTAGAGATAAAGCGTTCTAAAGTTTCCCTTTCCCTGACGTCAGCTGTAAAGCTGACAGAAGGATATCCGTGTCGGCCCACACGAGGAGGCTCTTCAGAAGAGCCTAATAAGGCGATTTAAAAATAAATACTTCTTTGGAATGGTCTAAAAAGTGTGCTGGCAAACCAAGCACACTTTGTAGACCATTCCAATGAAGTATTTCTTTTCAAATCACGCTATTGTGGCTCTGCTGAAGAGCCGCCTGTCGGTCCCCGGACCAGGAACTTTTGCTGTCAGCTTACAGATATTAACATAATACTTCAAAAGCAGCCGTCTGCATCCATCAGACAAAGTTGCTTCTGATTAACATAGTTCTTCAAGCAGCTGTCTACATCCATCAGGCATAGTTCCTGCTCCTGTCTATTAGAGGTAGCCATACAGAACGAAGGAACAACAATTTCCTGGTTGATGCAAAGGTCCAAAAACAGCCTTAGGCAATAAAAACCCATAGATATTCGCAAAACAGCAAGTCCAGGTGAAAAACCTGAAAGGGATGGTTAAAAGAAAGCCTGATCTATGGTTACCTATTGAACACACACACTAGCTAGAAGTAAAACTGCTTTGAGAGTCAAAAGAAGAGGAGAAACTGAAAGATTCAAAAAGAGGTTTCTGGAGCACTGCCAATACAGGTTCAAATCCCACAGAGGGATGCGATCCTGAAAGACAGGGCAGGCATGAATCGCCGCTTGGACAAAAAAGTTTGCACATCATAAGCAAGGTAACGAGCATCTGATAAAGAACAGAAAGCGACAAAATTTGAACCTTGAAGGAACTAAGCCCTTTCTGAACACCATCCTGAAAAAACGCCAAAACTACCAGAGGAATCCAGATGTGGACCATTTTAACAGAGCTTAGAGAGGTCAGCTACACCGTCAATGACTAGGACCAACAAGGCTGAAATACATGTCTGGATCTCTTGTTCAGAGAGTAATTGCCTGGCACTTCAAGGTTAGACTGCCATCATGGAAGGATCAGTTTGATGTGCTTTTAAAATATATTTCTTCTCTGTGTAAGGTACTAGTAAACTAAAATATTGCACCCTGGGTAGGATGCTACATACTATAGCAGGCTCGTTACTAGTTGAGCATCTCTGACCAGTACTTTGCAAAACTACCAGAAGGTAAAAAGCTGTGAAAGAAACCAGCTTTGTAGCCTGAAGCATAGTAGAAACAAGTCAGAGAAAAAAAAATTACTTTCAGGATGCTGGCATCAAGACACAGGTCAGCAAAGCTAGCTTCTCCACCAGATGGTGGCACAACAGGCCCAGAGTCAAAGTCTGGATGCAAGGGAAGATGAAAAGGGTGTGCAAAGTACAGATTAAGAAGAACCAAAACCAAGCCCAATAGGGCCAGAACTGAGCATTGGCATGAAGAGAGACCACTACATCCTGATTTTCCACAGCACCCTGAGAATCTGGGGAGTTGGAGGAAACACAAAAGAAAAAAAATCCACAGGATGGTCATTGCAACCACTGAGAAAGCCAAAGGATCCTGGGACCTGGAGAAAAACCAAGGAACCTTGAGGTTCAGGCAAAAATCCATGAGGCCCAATGTCAGGAGCTCCCAATGGCAGAATATGGAGTTGATTGAGCTCCTAACTTCTGGGATTCAGGTGCTGGTGACAGATTCTACACATTGCAAAATGTGAGAAGGCAAACAGCACAAGGGCTTTTTCAAAAGCTAGTCACCATTTAGAATTATCATATTTTAGCTTTCACGTGCAATTACAGAGGAGAAATTTCATGTACATGTTAGACTAATCTCACCCAAAAGGGCATTCCAGTTACAAAGTGAAGGGTAAGTACCCTATGCAGAGGAACATACCAACTAACCAGAGATATATTTCGGCCTTGTTGCGCCTTGCCAGTGAGGTGTAGCTAGTTACCCTAGGCACCGAAAGCAAGAGTTTCATATCCGTATTAGCCTTTACTAATAAGGAGACAGATGCCTAAGAGTGTTAAAAAATAAATACTAAAATGTGAGAGGCTATAAAGAAGAACAAAAGCAAAATGGCTCGATCAACAAGTCACCTTTCAGAAGCATCACTTTTTGCAAACTAATGCCATTCCAGAGGTTAAAGTCTGCCACTATGTTTTCTACCCATGGAATGCCAACAGCAGAGAGGAAAGATACATGGGAGTCTGCCTATAACAAAGTGCTCAGGACCACAGTACAGGAGGTCACAATTCTTGTCCCTCCCTCCTTGGTCTGAATCTAGTGAATTTTGAAGGGGGTCAAGACAAATGACTTCGAGCAAGGTGAATTGCCCACAGTTCCGGAACATTAAAGGCCAGAAGGGATCTCCTCCCTGGCTCAAAGGCCTTGGGCCATCAGGGGGCCCAGGGCAGAACCCCAGCCAAGCAGGCTGGCATCTTTGGTGAGCAAGGTCCATCTGCGAGTGAAAAAAATGCTGGGACCACTGAAGCAAATCGGCAAATGTCCTCTCCTTTGTCCGGAGGGACAGAAACATGACAAGACAGATGAGACTGATGCCTACACCAATTTGTGAGCATGTCCAGTTGCAACTACTATATGTGGAATTGAGCAAACAGAAGTGGCTCCAGAGAAGAGACCTTGTAACCCAGCACTTTCATGTACTCCTGCACCATTGCTGACTGCCAACACATTGCCTGAGATACCTGAAGCTCATTTTATGTGAGTAACACCCTCCCCTTGGTGGGTATCGAATTTCATGTTTTGAGAAAATGAAATACCTGGGCTGGAACTAGAGAAGATTTCTTGAAATTGAGTACCTAATGACCATACTGCATGAGAATGGAGATGCATTCCTGGATATGAGAATACAAGCTTATCTCTGAATCAGCCTTAAGTAAAAGGCTGTCTAGGAAGGGAGTCAAAAAGATCCCCTGAAAGCGGATGTGAGCCTTCAAGGTGGGCATGACCTTTATGAAGACACTCAAAGCAGATGCAAGACCAAATTGGAAGGGCAGGGCTTTGGAATTAGCTGCCCTGAAATGTGAAGCATACAAAGCTCTGATGTTCCAGAAGAACCTGAATGTGCAGATAAGCGTACTTCAAGTCTAGTGAGGCTAGAAATGCCCCTGGACACAGCTGCGATGACAGAGAGCAAAGACTCCATCTTGAACCATGAGGCCAGCAAAAAGCAGATGAGGCACTTTAAGTCCATAAAGGAATGGCAGCAGCCATAGTTTTTGGTAAATACAGAGTTTGCCATAAAATCTGATGAATCAATCTAGAGAAGGAACAGAGACCACCTGCATGTCTATCAAGGAGCAAACTGTGTCTAGGAAAGGACTACTTCAATCCAGAACCTAAGGAACTCCGTATACAAGAAAAATGACAAAAAGGGGACTTGCAGTCTATACCACACACTTCCACAAGTACCTGCAAAACAAACTGATTATCAAAGTAACGGCCCGAATGATGTGGTACAAATGGAGAACTTCTACAGGTAGTCAGACCATGCCCAGAAAGTCATGCCCTGGCCGTGTACACAATTTTGTAGAAGTAGCAAAAAACCCATGTCTTCCGTGGAAAGAAGATAAGCTTAGGTGTGACATGAGGCAATAAAATACTCTTGCCCCCCAGTGGCATGGCTGATAACCTTCTCCAGTTCAGGGTTAAAAAAACTGTTTGCCTACAAAAGGAAAAGAAACCAGAGACTTGTTGCATGATTGGTCAAGTCAAACAGATCTTAAGCCAGAGTGTGATGGTAGGCAACTGAGAAGGCTGAGGCCTTGCCAGAAAAGCTAGTGGAATGAGGAGTCTTCCATAAGAAACTGGTCCAAGGAAAAGAGGAACTGGAATCTGAAGCCTCAGACACAAATAGTCTCCAGGACCATCCAAACAATCCCCTCTGTGGGGCTATAGTAATCCTCAAAGTAATTCCCCAGGGAAAGATAGGAGTCTAAATCATTACCTTCAGTCTCTCCAGACTCAGCATAGAAATAACCAAAGATGCATGTCTCCCCCCAAATACAGGGCTCAAGAAAATTATGCTAAGACCACCGCTTCCCATGACAAAAAACAGTAAGAATGGGTTTCTGGGAAATGTAGTCATTCTGCTTTAAAATGACTATCCAGCCACTTAGAAACAGCATTCCCCGGTAAGAGGGGGTAGGGGGTCATTAGATAGTGCATAAGCAGCACAATGAAACCACCCGCAGCCTTCTAGGTGCATCCAGAGACAAGATCTTCCCACAGAAGCACTGT
The DNA here is from genome assembly GCA_037306005.1 of Rhinophrynus dorsalis. NCBI lineage: Eukaryota > Metazoa > Chordata > Amphibia > Anura > Rhinophrynidae > Rhinophrynus > Rhinophrynus dorsalis. Next base: position 67,789,129 of record CM074723.1, on the reverse strand, counting down.
GAAAGGATCCAAAGTGGCCACCATGAGTGGACACCCAGTCCTAAAAGGGTCATTTCCAAATTCGGTGAAATTAAATAAGGAACCTAAAAATGTCTGAAATTGTGAAGAAAAGTGAACAAATCAATAAAAAAGCCCACTGCCTTAAGAACACAGCACCTAAGTGGGTTAAATGTGATCAAATATGGAGAAAGATAATGCACAGGTACAGAACACAAAAAACACACTTCCATTATTGACAGAGTACCAAAACAGAGACAGACTACAGTAAAGGTAGAAAATAAAGAGTGGAAGCCAGGAAACATGAGCAAGTGGACGCCAGATAATAGGGATATTCAAACAGGTCCAAAGAACTCAGTTTAACTTACATGTAGTCTTCATGAATGAATAGAGCTTCCTAAAAGCTATAGTGAGGTAAAGGATGTTAAAGTGATAGTAATGTTTCACAATAAAAGCAGATCCAATTAATCTTCATAGTATTTGGGCCATGGAGAGTGTTATTTCAATACTGTCAGAGTTGTAGTTCAACAGTAATTCAATGATAAAGTATACCCCTCCTGCCCTTTTTACTGATGTAAAACTGCTCATCTCAGAGCAGCAGGGTTGTGCAGAGAGCATAAGGAAAAACCTGTCAAGGGGGCAGGGTTTTCATTGTTCTCACAGTAAGAAGATTGTCCCTTGCTGTGAGATGTCTGGTCTTAAGACCAGATTCCACATCTGAGGGGAGGTGGCTTACACTAGGTAAAAGGGGCGGGAGCGGATATTTTATCATTCAATTACTCTTGAACTACAACTCTGACAGTATTGAAATAACACTCTCTATGGCTCAAATACTATGAAGATTAATTAGAGCTGCTGTTTTTGTGAAACATTATCCCTTTAACCCGTTGAGTGCTAGAAAGATATCTAACACATTGCTTTGCAATGCACTGGATGCCCCTCTGGCACTCAAAGGGCTAAAACTGAATTTAATCTGGCAGGGGTAATGTGGAACAGAGGAGGGAGTCTGTCTCAAAAACCTTTTTTGAAGAGCCGTGCACTGCTGGAGGAGACTACCTCCTGGTTCCTGTGTTTTTTTTGGTATACTATATAAATAAATGCACACCTTCCTATGTTTATAAAATCCACAAGCTGGCTCCTAAAAATTAACTTCTTGTCCTTCACTGGCAAATCGACTAGACTAACAAGAACAGGCAACTTGTAGGCCCTCGGCTGGTAAACTAAGACTCCCATACATGATCAGAAAGACATTGCCCAGTTGAAGGTGATGGAAGCTATAGTCCAACAGAAGCTGGGGAGCCACTGTAAGAAGATCTGTAAGAAACATACTTGGCAGAGAGAAGATCACGGAGGTAAGGTTGCAGAACAATACTATCACACAGCAACTTCAGTATGAAGTGAGCATTCGCCTTCCGATCCTTGGACTCCACCACAGAGGGCTCTGAAGAAGGACCTACAATGAAAAGGATTCACATTAACAGTACAGCACTCCATACCAGTGGCTTAACTGCAGAGGGTGCAGATGTGACAGGGCCCAGCATGTGGCACAATCGTACAAATTTCTTATATTGGCTGTTGCCTGCAACATAATTACAATCTGCCACTGTCAGACAATAAGCTAAGAACAACACTGGCAAGTCCATTCCCTTTTAAGTAACCTTCTGAATATCAGCTGTCCAAAGAATTGCCCCTCCCCTGGCTCTAGAAGGGCCACCCCATAAGATGTGGGCAATGAATCATGATGCAGCAGCTCCATGGCACAGCATACAAAATTCTCTCTCTCATTCACATGAAGACATGAGAACCTCCAGTGGTGAACTGCCTCTTACAGCTGTGTCTGGGCATGATTTGATATATAGGGATGGGGATGGAGGAATTGTGTTACAGGACCCCAGCCTCAAAAGTACATCCCAGAGCCAGATAGGCTCTAATTATGCCCCTGCTCCATGCGGAGCTGAACATAGTAAATCCTAGCCTAAAAAGAAGAGAAGATAATTTCTGGATAATAGGGGGACACATTGAAAAACTGTAATAGAGTTAAACATGTGCTTTAATCCAAGTACTGGAAAACATAATTCTGCACGTTGATTGGTTTTTGAAAACAGGATTTTAGTGTTCTTATCTGTTAAAGGGATAGTAATACTTAAAATGTTAAAAAAATAATATGTTGTAGGGTTTATCCCCCTGAGTAAAACAAGAGTACTCCCACTGCTGAAAGGTGTTTCATTCAAAAGTTATTAATTTTCAAAGTTGAATTTTTTAGGTGCAATATCACAGTGGCCTGAAATTGTACAGTGGCGCTGTTGCTACATCATCCTATGAAGATTTATAGTCCCATAAAAAGTAGTAATGAAAATGTTTCGTTCTTCTATATTGTGCAGTTTGTCACATAATTTCTCCATTTTTGTTTTGAACATATGACCACTGGTGGAGCTCTGGTGCCTCATTTATATTGTTCAGACGCATGAAGGAATGCAGAAAGAGCAGTCTTAAACCCTTAACCCTTGAATGCTAGAAATGTCTCCAGTGCCTTACTTCGTGAAGAGCTGGGGACATGTCTAGTATCCAAGAGGTTTAATAAGCGTGAATAATTAATGTCAGATTTACTGAATCATTTTACAGTAAAGAAATGGTAAGACATGCCTTTTACTTCAGTATCTTATTATATATACCAATATTATACACTGCACTTACTGTAGCCTCCGACTGCCCATAATGGTTAGAGACAGATAAGCAATTTTGTATTGTTTATTTCTGATTTGACCACTTTTCTCTAAATGAAACAACTGCTTTATAGCCAGCATTCAAGCTGTCCCAAGCACTGTACTCACCTGGAATAGTAGAAGTGCTGGGTCCTTGGCCAGTAGCAGTGGAAGCAGTAGTGAGTGAGCCTACGGCAGGCGCCAGGATAAAATCTATATCACCATCTTTTGATGGGGGGGGGGGGACAAAACAGAGCATTCTTATGAAAACCCACGCAAGAAACAAATAATGGTTATACATCTGGATTTTGTTGCCGTTAATGTCATCACTGGCTTAATCTGCAAATCTCCACATAGACTTGAATATGAAAAGTAGATAAAACCAGTGGTAAAATGTTTCACAAGCAATGTATTCAAGGCCATAAGTTATCAGCATGAAGGTTGTGCTACAGGCAAGATCAGTTATTCTCCGCTCCAGTGCTCATGACACACCAGCAGGTCAGGTTTTAAACCCCTTAAGGGCCAGGACCATCATTTTTTTCCTTTAAGGACCGGTGATGGTCCTGCGGAAGTACTAAGTAAAAACGGGGTCTGAAATAATGGACCTCTCCAAGACCGGAGAGCTCTCTCAGACCCCACTGGGTGCCACTACACTCAACAGGTCACATGTAGTGGAGTGTCGGCAAGGATCAAAGCAGTCCTTAAGGGAAGGTAACTTCCTTGGACCGCTGGTCCTTAAAGGGACAGTAATGTTTCACAAAAACAGCAGCTCCAATTAATCTTCATAGTATTTGGGCCATGGAAAGTGCTATTACTGTCAGAGTTGTAGTTCAAGAGTAATTGAATGATAAAGTATCCCCCTCGCTCCCCCTTTTACCTAGTGTAAGCCACCTCCCCTCAGATGTGGAATCTGGTCTGATGATCAGACAGCTCACAGCAAGGGACAATCTTCCTACTATGAGCATAAGGAAAACCCTGCCCCTCACCCCTGACAAGTTCCTTATGCTCACTGACGATGGTCTCTCTCTGCGATCCATCCGGACAGTCTTGCTGCTCTAAGGTGAGAAGTGTTACATCAGTAAAAGGGGCAGGAGTGAGATATTTTATCATTCAATTACTCTTGAACTACAACTATTGACAGTACTGAAATAACACACTCCATGGCCCAAATACTATGAAGGTTAATTGGAGCTTCTTTGATTGTGAAACATTACTATCCCTTTAAAGTGTTAATGTCCCAACATAATTTGTAATAGATTTGTAGATTCAAAAAAACACATTGCCACAAACCCCATCTCTCAAACCGCTATGGTTTGAGAGATATTAGCAATGAAAGTTCCCCCTTCCTTGATGCTGACAGACTATAATATTATATATTATATATATATATATATATATATATATATATATATATATATATATATATATATATAATATCCGATTTGCATTGTAACAATTTATTATAATCCTGTATACTTTTGTTCTGACCTAAAACTGCATCAAATACTTTTTCAAAGGGTCTACAGTATCCCAAAGCAGTGGAATTAGTTGTGCATTATATCTCCAGCATAAAAAGGGCTCAAGCAAATTAAAAGCCACTATCATGTATGGAAAATGTGAAGCCCTCCAGCTGCCATCAGACCATAACTCCTTTAGGCTGGCAGCAACAGATGGGAGTTGTAGTTTGGAAGCAGCTAGAGAGCCTCATCTTCCACATTTTGAAGTGCTTCACTCACCAGGATCCATTGCAGGTGGATCAGGAACCCAGCTAGGAGGTGCTATAGGTGGAGAAACTGGATCCTGGTGATCGCTAGCAGCTCCGGCTTCATGTCTCCCCAAGCCAGCGGCCCGAAGGGATCTCCTCATCATCTCTCTCAGCCGCAAACTGAGAAAAAATACATTGTATACAGTGAGCTCATTGTCATAATGACCATGTGTCCACTACAAGAAGTCTTACTGAACACCACGATTCCAGTCAGACATTTGCTCAATTCCATCTAGCTTTAACCCTTTCATTTTATGCCTGAGGGGAGTGCAACATATTGCAAAGCAATGCACTGAACACATTTTTCCAGAATTCAAAACATAAATCTGGTATTTTTAGAATGTACAATTATTTTTAACGTGAACAAAAGAAAAAACATGACTTTGTACAGCAGATAATCACACATATTCAGGACTGAGTAATGTATGTCCTTCGTTACTTTGGATTCCACTGAAGATCTTATAAACAGTCTGTCTAAAATTACTCTTTAGACCTCAGCAGAAGACCTCAGTAGAAGCATCTTTATACACAGTAAGAGCCCCCCAACAAGCTTTGAATAAAAAGAAATTCAAACCAAAGTCCTGTGTGTGCGCCACAGGAGGGAGGCCTCATTGGGGGGGGGGGGGGGTCTATAGCACTCATAGGGTTAATTTTATAATTTTTTTAAAAAAAATTATTATGATTATCGTGGGGGGACATCAGGACACCTGATGTCCCCCCAGTTATTGATCTCCCAGCCAATTGTGCTGGGAGATCAATCTGGCGACCGCAGGAGAGCAATAGATCTCCTGCCTTTCACTCCTACCACCGGCAGGAGTGAATGGGACTGGGGAAACTTCCCTAACGTCATCGATGACCATGTCACCAATGACATTAGGAGGCTTCCCCCGGTCCCACCCACTCCTACCCAGGGGTAGGAGAGAGCAGGAAGGAGAAGCTCTGCTTCTCCTTTGGCGATATTGCTCTCCCAACGAGATTGGCTGGGAGATCAATATCTGGGGGGGGCAGGCACATTATATTCTAAAAATGCGGCCACTGCATGCCGGTTATACCGGCTTATGCAGTGACCGCATTTTAGATGTACAACATACGAGCGTGGCACAGTAGGTACAGCTGTGTCCACTCGTACATTGTACCCACTTGGCACTCTAGGGGTTAAGGGGTTAATATAATTGGCCATTTTTGGCTGCAACTTACAAACTCTCCACACAATGAATTTGCTGGAGGAATGAACACATCAGAAGGGACCACTTGGCCACAATTAATATTGGCAGATGGACTATTTCTGACTGAAAAAAAAAAGCATTTAATGAAGTCTGAACAGTAAACAGAGACTGGTGATACGAGTTTCACCTTCAGTGGAATCCAGAGTAAACAAGAACTTACAATTTTCCATCACAAATGTGTGTAATTATCTGCTGTACAATGTCACGTTTTGTATATATCTCCTATTATATGCACATGCCATTAAATAATTTTATAGTCATATAATTACACACTTTTACATAAATACTCAATTTTGAGTTTCACATTTTCAGTCTGACCATTTACACTTTAAAGTCAATACTTTTTAGGATTACCACAGTCAGTTCCTTCCTGCCATGCTGTGGGTAGGTTCATTTGTCTCACTCTGTCTTGTATATCAATTAACCAGCTGTTTTCTGGTGTGTGTGTGTATATAACTGTCAGCATTTCTACTCAGGATTTTATGGGATTGAAATGGCACCCCTATCTTTGCCCTTTCTTCAAGGTGACACTGTTTTTAACTTGAGAGCAGCTGAAGCAAACTAGCTGACCTGGGACCTTTCAAAATGAGCTAACCCTGAAATCTTGTAAATATTAGCTCTTAAAATTACATATAATGTAGATCGATATGTCTCTGCTTGGTCTAATAGAGAGATGAGCCAGATAGTCCCCAAGGAACCATTAACGTGCAACAACTTAGTCATATCACTGCTTCAGCACATACAAAAACACTCTGAATTCTCCCACTGCCCTCCCTGAGAAATTCTCCCTTCATTCTGAGATCTGGGTCAAAACTATGAGTCTCAGGGTCAAACCTTGAGAGTTCCCAAGTATGCTGGTCATCGCTGTGGAGGCAGTTTGATATCCTCCATATGTCCATATGCCACTGTGATAATTTGTTACAGAGCCACATATTTATGTTATAGGTTAGCAGAACCATACTAAGTTTCTGAATATAAATGAACTGGATGAAACCGCTCCATGGGGCACCCTCTCTATTTCTAATTCATTTAAAACGTATTGAAATTTTCATGTCACCACTATGATGAAGTTGGTTTACATCAGAACTGCTCCAGTTCTTAATACACAAGCCTTAAAGGGGAAATAATCCACTGGAGAAAGTGGCACTTAATTTGTCTAACCGACGGAGATACGTATGTGTCCCTAAGACAGGAGTCCAGTATATCAGTATAGTACATTTTAGTGTTTTTTGATCTCTTTTTGTCCATTGGAAACTGATTTAGAACTGGAAAACATCAGCTTATGGTTAGTAGTTATGTGGAATAACCTAGAAGCAGATTGATAGAGGTAGAAGAATTATTTTTTATATAATGTGCATGATGGACACTCCAAGAGATAACTAGAACTTGGGCGCTCACTAAAAAGTTATATGGATGTTTTAATGTAAAAATATTGCGACAGCCAAGTAAGAACTCACAGGATATTTAAAAAAAAAAAAAAAAAAAAAAATAATTATATATATATATATATATATATATATATATATATATATATATATATATATATATATATATATATATATATATATATATATATATAATCTCTCAACGTTTCTGCCAACTGATGGGCCTATATCACAACTATGATTAACAATGAACAGACCTATTTAAGAACTGAAAGCAAAAGAAATGTGAGCTCTATTTTTATTGTAATGATTGATAAGCAACAATGTATACGTTCAGTTAATATGGTAAGGATGTTGGCTTTGCAATTTTAATTTAAAAAAAAATAAAAAATAAATAAATATAACTATATATTTTTTATATAATTCTATTTATATATTCATCCCCATTTTGTACCACATGATTTTGCTTGGTTCAAATTTTTTGATTCAGGTATTTTATCATTTTGTTGTTTTGGGACATTATGGATACTGTAGTTTGAGTATGGCATGCAATGACAAAATAGCTGGTCCTTTTTCAGGGAGTCCTTAAAGGGATAGTATGTTTAGATTTAAAAAAAAAATAATAATATTGTAGACATTAAAAACCATTTATAGACACCGCCATCTCACAAACTTTTATAGTTTGAGAGACCAAAGCATGTAAAGTTCAGGTTTCCCAGAAGTCTGCCATCTAGCTGAGAAAAGCACCATCTGGTCGCAGGACGTCCTGCGGCTCTTCTGCAGAGACGAATTAGCACGATACAGGAAGACATGCTTCTTTGGAATGGTCTACAAAGTGTGCTTGCAAACCAGGCGCACTTTGTAGATCATTCCAATTAAGTATTTCTTCCCACATCGCTCTATTTTGGCTCTGCTGAAGAGCCACAGGACAGTCCCGGTCCCAGATCGTGCTTTTCTCAGCTAGATGGCAGACTTCTGGGAAACCCACACTTTACATGCTTCTACCTCTTAAACTATAGAAGTTTGAGAGATGGGGGACAGCTCTTTCTATTCATGGTTTTAGGTATACAATATTAATTTTTGTAAAAATCTAGCAATACTATCCCTTTAATGCACGTGTGCTTGGGTATATAGAGTCTGTGTTCTTTGTGAAGCATAGTCTTTAATAAAGGCCCATCAGTGGGCCGAAATGTTGATATATGGTTTTCTTGTGCGCTTACTTGGCCATCGTAACTAACTGCGGTACAACATCAATGTGTATATAGATAGGTATAACGCTGTATGAAGGGGCACTTGCTGACATAAAATACCCAAAGCAATTTATTCATAAGTTATAATTTGCCCCTTTAATAAGTGAGAAATATTTAATTTACCTTCTGCTACTGGAGGACCCAGCACGATTTCCAGGACCATTACTGGAAACCACAGATATTGCATTGGCAATTGCTTCTACTGCAGAGAGTCTTTCTGCAAATGTGTTCCTTTCAGAGCGCTCTGCTTCTGAAACAATGAGAACAGTTATTGGTATTCATCCCAGGAGGAGTTTGTGGTTAAGTCCATGACATTCTGCCTCTGTTAGAATTGTAGATAACTGAAATTAACCATCTTAATTCTTGTATTCATCCTCTTCAAAGAGAGGAAGGTACATAACATCTCAAACAAGCTGTACTGTTTTGATTAAATGGCATGTGGATTACAGAGAACATTTCAGCACAAGTGTAAAGGGGTAGTAAAGGGTGTTATAACTAAAGGAATGTACATGACAACTGTGGTTATAGAGTCATATGTTGTATGTGCATATGTTGTAGAGATTGTAACAACTACATTGGAACAATTCAGTACATTGGGAACATGTACTTGGTGACTTACCTGATGTTACCAAAGAGAATGTAGGGAAAGAGTGTACTTCCTATGCTTAGTGAGATTGGTACAATGTCTTCACATCTGAAGACTTAAAGTGTTACACTGAAAACACAATTTAAAGAGATAATGTTTCAGAAAAACAGCAGACCCAATTAATCTTCATAGTATTTGAGCCATTGAAAGTGTTATTTCAATATTGTCAGAGTTGTAGTCCAAGAGTAATTGAATGATAAAGTATCCCACACCTGCACCTTTTACCTAGTGTAATCCACCTCCCCTCAGATGTGGAGTCTGGTTGCTTGACCAAACAGATAACAGCAAGGGACAATCTTCTTACTGTGAGAGCAATGAAATCCCTGCGCCCCTTGACAGGTTTTTCAGCTTTTTCCCTTATCATAATTGAAGATTGTCCCTCTCTGCAATCTACCTGGGCACCTCCCTGCTGCTCAGAGCAGAGTAGTGTTATATCAGTAAAAGGGGCGGGAGGGGGATACTTTATCATTCAAATACTCTGGAACTACAACTCTGACAAAATTGAAATAACACTCTCCAAGGCCTAAATACTATGATAATTAGAGCTGCTTTTATTATGAAACATTACTATCCCTTTAAAGTGATACTGTCCCATGTAAGTGTGCATGTTTTTTAAGGGTGTTACAAAGAGAAAATAAAGGTGATTTGATACAAGATGTACCACATGTGAGCAGCCATTTGGCTTTATTTTTGCACTAGGACAAATTGTTTTATGTTTTTTCACATGACCACGATTAATAAGGACTTCACGTCAGTATAAGTACTGTGCCACATATGTAAAGGTCATTTCTCCCCTATAGTGCAGATGGTTTGCTCTAGAACTACTGCTCCTCTTTTCTGCATAAGGCATTTAGAAACCTGATGAAGCAAGCACTACTAAAAATAAAAAGAACCCAAATTGGTAAGATTTTCTAGTGATTTTTGCTTTAGAAAAGATATTGAATGAATTTTCCTACTGAGCAAAACAGATGTTTAGTTCAAACAATACAACAGCTCATCAAACCAGACAACAAAATGAATGTGTGTGGGTTTTTTTGCTGTCGTTTGGACAATGTCTGCTCAAAAGTAACTCTCCAAAGAAAAGTTACTGTAACAGAGAGACACCACCTTGTAGTGGCTTCACCAGCTGCTTTTTTGATTTGGGGTTGTTGAATAATCAGGGTCGTTGCTCTGTAACTTCTAGCAGTAGAAGCTTCATTGTTTTACTAAGCAAGAAAAGCACTAATATATGTTGTTCACAAAACCACTTCAAATCTCCAGAGGACCAGAAGGGTATTACTTTGCAATGCATTGTGCACACCACTGGTTCTCAAGGAGTTAATGAGACTTCATGATCTTTAAAAGGCTAGTAACACTTAACCCTTAATATGAAAAATAAATAAGTTAAGAGAGAGGATTTTAGTCTTACCTGTTAAATCCTTTTCTCTTAGTCCATACAGGTTACTGGTAAGTCTGGGTAGGTGATCCACCCCTTTAACTGTAGGCAGGAACAATTCTAGAATTGTATGCAGGGGGTGGAGCCCACCTTCCCTTCTTGGCTGCAGCTAGCCAACCAGCTCCAGAAATATTTGAGACACTAACTATTGACTAGATAGTGGAAGGGAAAGATGACTCCCGTGAGCATGACCCTGAAGAACCCGCACGGCCTGCCACAGGAGAGCAAAGCATGGTCCCTTGACAGGGTGGGAGACCAGTAACCTGTATGGACTAAGAGAAAAGGATTTAACAGGTAAGACTAAAATACTCTTTTCTCTGTCGTCCAATACAGGATACTGGTAACGTTAGGAAACTGAATGGTTGGACATCCCAGAGGCAGGAAGTAAGCAAGGACCAGGCGCAAGCCCCCAAAAGTTACCAGAGCAGATATTAACCATCAGATCAAAGACAGCACAACAAAACAATGAAGTGTCAATGGACACTGAACAGTGTTAACACCCCAAACTGTTACACAGCACACTGAACTAGAGCAAATGGCGCTCAAAAGTGAAGGAAGCACCAAGAACCGAAGAAGATCCTAGACAGACAAGACTGCCTCCAAGATCTTCCTCCCAAAGATGGCGTCAGCCGATGCCAGCATATCAACACGGTAGTGCTTCAAAAAGGTGTGCACAATCAAGTGGCAGCCTTGCACAAATGATCAGCAGAGGCCTGATTCTTGTAAGCCCAAAAAGCCCCAATAGATTGTGTAGAATGAGCTGTGACCCAAAAGGGGACAGGGTTCTTCCTCAGCTCATACGCCTTACGAATAGTGGACTTGATCCAAGAAGCAATAGTCAATTTGGCTGCAGGACTTCCTGCCATGGGACCCTCAGGAATGATGAGCAGAGCGTCAGATTGCCTGATAGACTCAGTGCGATGTACATAAAACTTGAACAATGCACCACGTCCAACAAGTGGAGATCCCTCTCCTTGTCAGAGGTGGGGTCAGGGCAGAGAGAAGGCACCACAATCTCCTGACTGATGTGGAACTCCGAAACCACCTTTGGAAGAAACTCCTGAGAATTGCGAAGCACCACCTTGTCCTTGTGAAACACCAAAAAGGTGGTTTACAGGACAGAGCATGTAACTCCGCGACATGGAGAACGGACACGATCTCCAGGAGAAAGACCATTTTCCATGTCAATATACAGAGGAATAGTAGCCAAGGACTCAAATGGATGGCGCTGAAGAACGCCCAAAACAAAGTTAAGATCTCACGGAGGAGCAGGAATCTTGAAGAAAGGACGAGTATGAGTAACACCCTGGAAGAAAACCTTGACATCAGGAAGGATGGCAATGCACATCTGAAAGAAAACAGAGAGAGCAGAAGTCTGAACCTTAAGGGAACTCAAACTGAGGCCCTTATCCTCACCATCATGCAAAAACGCCAGGACCGTAGGCAGATCAGATTCCTGAGACAGGTCCTTGTCAGCACACCAAGATAGAAAGGTCGACCAGACACTATGGTAGATCTTGGAAGAAACAGGTTTGCAAGCACTGAGCATAGTAGCCACCAACCCATAAGAAAAACTTTTCTTCTTCAATATTGAGGATTCAATTTCCAAGCCGTCAAGGCTAGCCGATGAACATCCTCCTTCCACAGGCAGCCCTGTATAAGAAGATCCGGACAGCAAAGGAGCCGGAATGGCTCCGCCACTGACAGATCCAGCAACTCCGGAAACTAAGCTTGGCGAGGCCAGTACAGAGCAATCAGAATGACTGGACAGCGTTCCAGTCGCAATTTCCGTAACACCCTGGGCAACATTGGGAGGGGAGGAAAGATATAGGCCACAGGAAACCACCAGGGAATGGACATTGCATCCACCGCCAGAGCTAAATCCCTCCACCGAAAGCAGAACCTCGGAACCTTCCTGAACAATGAGGGTGAACACCTCTGGGTGCAGTTCACACTCTCCGCTGTCCACTGTGTGTCGACTGAGGAAGTTCACCATGACGTTGTCTACATCAGGACAAAATAGCCTCAACCTCTAACCAAGCGGCGAGACTTCTTGTTCTGCCCTGCTTGTTGATGTAAGCCACAGCCGTGACGTTGTCGGACTGTACCCGGACTGGACAGTCTTCCAGCTGACATGTCCAATGACAAAGGACATGAAATATCGCCCAAAGCTCCAACACATTAATGGGAAGGAGAGATTCCTCCAGAGATCACCAACCCGTTGCCACAGTGGTCCAGAAGGATACCAGGAAGGACTTGCCCTTCAGGATATTGGAGAGGTCGAGCCACCATGACACACTCAGTTCCACATGAAATGGGAGGGACACTGACACCTTCAGGAGGTCCTGCTGATCCCTGCACACCTGGATCACAATCCTCTGGAGTTCCCTGGTGTGCGCCATGGCAAACGGGACCACTTCTATAGTGGAGATGAATTTCCCCACTAGAGAGGACAGCTTCTTGGCTGGAACTGGATCTGGAGCCAGAAGCGCAGAAACCCAGTGGGCAATCTGGTGAGCCACCTCATCCGTGAGAAACACCATGCTCTTGAGTGTCGAAGAGAAGGCCCAGGAACACCAGACGTTGGGATGGGACAAGATCTGACTTGTCTATGTTGATGATCCACCAGTGATGGGTGACAGCATGAATGCATAGCTGAACCTGCTGATCAAGTTGTTCCTCATAGGGGACTTTCAGAAGCAGGTTGTCCATGTATGGAGTAACTCCAATGCCGTTGCGGTGGAGGATGAACACTAAGGCTCCCAGGACATGGTTGAAAACTTGAGGAGCTATAGTCAGACCAAAGGAAAGAGTTGAAAACTGAAAATGCCCCCGGTTGCAGGCAAATCTGAGATAGTTAAGGCTCTCTGGTTGAATGCAGATGCGTAAATACGTGTCCTGGAGAGCCAGATGCAAGCAATTCCCCTGGGGACATAGCAACAATCACCGTCCGTAGAGACTCCTGGTGATAACAGGCCTGTATCACAAAGGAATTGAGATCCTTCAAATCCAAAATGGGGCAACATCCACCATCCTTTTTGGAGACCACAAAGAGGTTCGAGTAAAAACCCATACCCCTGCCCTGAACTGGAACCGGCTCTAGAACATCCTTGTCCAGAAGAGCCTGAATAGCGCTGTTGAACAGTCGGCGTTTCTCCGCGCCCTGAGGCGTATGAGAAGGAAAGAACGAAAGAGGAAGAGAGACTAAAGGGATCCTGTATCCTTCTGCCACCATCTGTAAAACCCATGGGTCTGCCATTGCAACCTCCCAGACGCTGTGGTAGTGAAGCAGACGGCTACTCACAGCAGAGTGGAGACCTGGGTTCGGTGAGTAATGCCGAAGAATGCTTGGAAGAGACCTTGGGCTTCCACTGCTGTTTGGGCTTGGATGAGGTACGCAGGAGCTGAGGTAACCTCCTGGTTCGCCGGCCGTGTCTCAGTCTGAAAGGACCAAAAATACAGATTACGCTTAAGCGGAGTTTTCTTCCTGGGGACCAAAGGTAGAAGGGTACTTTTACCCCCAGTGGCCTCCCCGATCAGATCTTTAAGATCGGGCCCAAACAAGGAAGTACCTTGAAAAAGGTAAGGAAAGCAATGCTTTCTTGGAAGCAGTGTCAGTAGACCAGATCTTGAGCCAAAGAGCCAGTCTGGCAACCACAGACATGGTGGAAACCCTGGCCACCAAACTGATGGCATCAAATAAGGCAGCAGAAACACAGTGCTGTGCCTCAGAAATGCTGTCAAGAAAGCGCAACATATCCGAAGTAGGAGCACCATGACGGACAGTCAGGGTGAGCTGTTCAGTCCAGACCGCAATGGCCCGGTTCACCCATGCTGCAGCGAATGCTGGACGAATGGCAGTACCAGCAGTGGCAAAAATGGACTTGACGGAGACCTCAAGTTTCTTGTCAGTCCAATCCTTCAGAGCAGACGCATTAGAAACTGGCAAGGCAGTAGACTTAGATAGCCTGGAGATAGGAGCATCCACCTTGGGAGGATGAACCCACTGAGCAAGCGCTGTCTCAGAGAAGGGATAAAGCTTGGCGAATTTCTTGGACACAGAAGGTTTCCAGTCAGGAGATTCACACTCTTCAGACACAAGGCCGTCAAGAGTGGGGTTAGGTGGAAAGCATGTAAGGGGATTTTTAGGCTTCTGAAATACATCAGAGGGATCAGAAGGGACCTTCTGAACTAAGGGAATGTTTAGGGTAGTCAAAACAGCCCTGACATGCCCTCAGCCGAGGGCACAGGATCAGTCTCAAAGGGATCCCCAAAAAAACTGAGAGGAGCCAACAGCAGAACATTCCTCAACATCTGAATCCACCAGCAGTTCCTCCTCAGAGGAGTCTGGTACATCAGGTACTCCCTGTGGTTTTAGCAGGGAAGACTTGATGGAGGAGGTGGTCTGCCAGCAATGGAAGACCCCCTGTAACTGGGATGAAAAGAGTTGCAATGCAGACCTAAGGTCCCTAGTAGCAGCCTTGAACTCTTGCACCCAAACTGGCTCTAATGCATGGCTGGAGGTCCCTGGGAGACTCTCAGGGACATCAGAACATGCTGGGCATAAAGGACCTGAGAATTCTCTAGGTAACCCTGAATGACATGAGGAACAGTGCTCAATAGGGGACACAGAGACCCCAGCGAACTCCAAAGGTAAACCCCTGTGAGGAGGGGCACTGTGGGACATGTGGACCTGCAGCATTCAAAGGGTTGCTCACCATTCCTGCAGATCTTCTGTCTTCAGACTGCCATGTATTAAGACGCAGCCTCGGCAGGCAACACCTGAGGAAAGAACTTGTAGCCAAGATTTTCCCCCAGGGCTTAAGGTCCACAAAAAGCACCTGGTCACTGAGCTAGCCACATCTAAGGGCATTGTCAGTTATGGTAATCCGACTAATGGTGGCACTGCATTTCTAACAGAAAAAAAAAAAAGTCTACAACTATAGCAGAACTATTCTCTTGCCTGTGTCTTCACCAAGGAACAAATCTTTCTGGAGCTGGTTGGCTAGCTGCAGACAAGGAATTGTTCCTGCCAACAATTAAAGGGGCGGATTGCATACCCAAAGTTACCAGTAACCTGTATTGGACGACAGAGAAAATTATATATATTATATAAAAAAAAAAAAAAAAAATGGTACTCCCACTCTCCCACTGCAGAGTGGTGTTTTATTCAAGTTATTGCAGCTCAAACTAGTTTTGTTTTTTTTAAATGGCATACTACCTTAATGGCCTGAAATTTAAGTGGCGCTCTGGTCAGGTGACCATAAACTTCCATAGGATGGTGTAGCAACAGCGCCACTGTACAATTTCAGGCCATTGAGATATTTAAAAACAAAAAAAAAAATCATGTTTGAGCAGCAGTAGCTTTTGAACAGAGCACCTCTCAGCAGTGGGAGTGTCCTTGTTTTATTCAGGGGAATAAACCAGTCAATATATTTCCCTCTCTCATATATTTTTACATAATGTTACTATCCCTTTAAAACGGAACTTT
Source organism: Rhinophrynus dorsalis (assembly GCA_037306005.1). Classification (NCBI taxonomy): domain Eukaryota; kingdom Metazoa; phylum Chordata; class Amphibia; order Anura; family Rhinophrynidae; genus Rhinophrynus; species Rhinophrynus dorsalis. The sequence goes on along the minus strand of CM074723.1, from coordinate 67,773,232 downwards.
TACATAGTATACAGTCGCCCTCTAATAATTAAACATATGGCGTCTAGCTTCAGAATATGCCGATTACCATTCCTAAGTGCCAGATTCTAACAAAATCCTTAATCTTCGGAGACTGACGGCCAGGTTAGTGCCATCTGGAAGCCTGCGACTGACTGCCAGGTTAGTGCCGTCTGGGAGCCTGCGCCATCAGTCCCAAACAGTTACCTTGTGGCATACTGCAATACTTCTTAGAGGAGACCGGGACTGACAGCGCAGGCATGCAGACAAGATTAAGGATTCCTTTAGAATATGGCACTTCTGAGATGTAATAGACGCATTATGAAGCTATTCGCCATGTTTAATTATTGGAGGGCGACCTTATGCTATGTGAAAGTTCTGCTTTAATATACAACACCCTTTTAGACTTAAAGAAACAGTAAACACTATTGCTGCTGAGTAAAACAAGGTTACTACCACTGTGAGATGCCGCTCTTCAATTTCAGATAGTTTTTCTGTTATATCCTAGGAGAGAAATTATTCAACGGAGAACTGTTGCCAGTGATTGTATTAGAAACTTCCTGCCACCTTGAGCTTTCAGGAAGTAGATGCCATGCATCAGTTTCAAGAGAATAAACATTGTTAACAGTTATAATTTTTTAACAAAACTGCCGATAGTGGGAGTGACCTTGTTTTACTCAACAGAAGCCTTATAATATAATGAAGCAATAAGTACCTAGAACACAGAATACGAACTCCCTACAGATTGTTCTAACATTTGTGGGATACAGTTATGCCATACCTTCCTCTTCTTTGGTTTCCTTGTTGCTCGTTGGAAAGCAGACAGACACACAGGCATGCAGAATGTTCCTATTGCCGTCGCATCTATGGCTAAGAAATGTCTGCAGCAACTGAGTGTTTGGATCCAACACAACACCTTGCTCCAGATTCATCAGGTATTGCCGGCAGGCCTCATAGTCACAGCGTAGAATGTGCTGCATTAGTGTTTGTTTCTGCACCCACAAGAAACAGGAGACAATACTCAGAACCAATCCACAGATCATTATCTTTTTATAAAGCTGAAATAAATAATCATCCTACTGACTGGCATTGCAATCAATTATCACATTAGCGTAAAAAAACATTTTCTGTACTTGATTGCAATGCCAGCCAGTAGGCAGACAGAAAAAAGATGAAAATGAAATCATACTTAAAAAAAATTAGCATTAACGTTTCATAACATTTAAAGTGTCGTCTCCAACTCCCAACTATGAATACAAGATACTCCACATGGCACTTTATAGACTGGAGGTAGAGGAAAGACGAGACAGAACTAGGAAGTTCCCAGCTGGAGGAAGTTCCCAGCTGGAGGAAGTTCCCAGCTGGAGGAAGTTCCCAGCTGGAGGAAGTTCCCAGCTGGAGGAAGTTCCCAGCTGGAGGAAGTTCCCAGCTGGAGGAAGTTCCCAGCTGGAGGTCCTGACAAAGCGAAAAGTGTGGGGTGCATGGGCACAGCAACTTGGGATACAGAGGCTGATAGACTAAGAACTCAAATACTACTAGGGTAAATAAACTGCACCAGAGAGGACAAGCAAAAATTCCCCAAATTTCCTTTGATCTAAAAGGGGGTTTTAACCCATTTAATGATAGAGAGAGGTCAAATGTGATAAAATCTCCATTTAAAAATAAGTTGGATTTTTACTTGTTCCCTATGGTACAGCTGGTTTAGCCAAGTGCCAGAGACATATTCAACACATTAATTCACAATGCATTGGATACTTCTTGGATACTTTTTCTTAGTATCCTTACTGATCCAAAGAAGGGGGGTTCACACTACTGTTCCAGGAAAACAAAAGTGATTCACACCACTTGAAGGTTTCTTTCCTGTGGGCTAGCAATTATTCCAGCAATTCCAAACATGATGAAATAAGCAAATCTTTATTGTATAAAAATGAAGTCATACCTGCATGTTCACTGTATTCAAAAGACCTTGGAGGCAAGAGAGTGAGTAGCAACAAAATACAGGTGGTGATATCGATCCATGCTTTTTGCAGCACTTAGGTCATTTTTGTTTCTTGTTGCTTAGCCCTATTGGTCTCAAATATATTTGAAAAGGGTAAATCATACCATCCCTTAGACCACTGGTTCTCAATCTCCTTTCTGCTCAAAGCACCCCTAACAAATAGTCTGGAATTTTCACGGCACACCTAATAGTTTGTGTGATTTGTAAAGGATGTAATGAAGATTTTAAATACAGAAGTATTTAGCTATTGTTAGCTCTCATTCTTGTTTTATAATAACTAAAATAAACAATGTGCCTAACAATTTCGATAAGAGGATTTTAGTCTTACCTGTTAAATAATGTTCTCTTAGCCCATACAAGTTACTGGTAACTTTGGTTAGGCGATCAGCCCCTTTAAGTAGGCAGGAACAATTCAAAGAAGTGAATGCTGGGTGGAGCCTACCTCCTCTCCTTAACTAGCAGCTAACCAATCCCCAGCCAGTAAGATTTGAAAACTAACTATTGACTAGATAGTAAGAAGGTAAAGGAAGACTCCTGTGAGCATGAACACGTTCTGCCACAGGAGAGCCAAGCATGGGAGACCAGCAACCTGTATGGACTAAAAGAAAAGGATTTAACAGGCAAGACTAACATCCTCTTTTGTCTGTCATCCAATACAGGTCACTGGTAATTTTGGGATGTCCAACCATTACGTTTCCCAGGGTGGGAAGAAAGGCAAGGACCAGGCACAAGCCCCCCAAAGTCACCAGAGCACCAATGAACCAACAGATCATGAAGAACCCAACAACAGCAACAAAGTGTCAACGGACACTGAACAGGGGTAAAATAGACTCCAGGAACGTTACACAGCACACTGAACTAGAGCCAACGGGGCTCAAAAGTTAAAGTACTGAAGAGACTAAGGAGATTCTAGACAGGCAAGGCTGCCTCCAGGATCTTCCTCCCAAAACTGGCATCAGCCGATGCCAGCACATCCACATGGTAGTATTTTGAAAAGGTATGCGCAGATGACCAAGTGGCTGCCCTGCACAACTGATCAGCTGAGGCCTGATTTTTGTAGGCCCAAAATGCCCCAAATAGAACTCATAGAATGAGCCGTGACCCGAAAGAGGACAGGCTTCTTCCCAAGTTTGTAAGCCTTACGGATAGTGGACTTTATTCAAGAAGCAATGGTTACGTTGGAAGCAGGCGTCCCTGCCCTGGGACCCTCAGTAATGACAAAAAGAGTTTCTGACTGCCGCATGGGCTCAGTGCGATGCACACAGAACATGAGACAACGAACAACATCCAACAAGTGAAGATCCTTCTTGTCAGAAGCAGGGTTAGGGTAGAAAGAAGGAACCACAATCTCCCAATTAACGTGGAACTCATACATCACCTTCAGGAGAAACTCCTGTGAAGTGTGAAGCACCGCCTTGTCTTTGTGAAACACCAAATACAGTGTTCTACAAGACAGGGAATGTAGGTCCGCAACACAGCAAACAGACACGATCGCCAGGAGAAAAGCCATCTTCCACGTCAGCAGACGTAGAGGAATAGTGGCCAAGGACTCAAAGGGAGGGCTCTGAAGGACACCCATAACAAAGTTAAGGTCCCACTGAGGAGCGGGAGCCTTAAACACTGGATGAGTATGAGCAACACCCTGGAAGAGAACTCAAACTGAGACCCTTATCCACACAGTCCTGAAGGAAAGGACCGCAGGACAATCAAAATCCTGACACAGGTCCCTATCGGCACACCAAGATAGAAATTTAGACCAAACTCAATGGTAGGCCTTAGAGGAAACAGGCTTAAGTGCACTAAGCATAGTAGCCACCACACCAGAAGAAAAACCTCTCTTCTCCAAAATTGAGGGTTCAACCTCCATGCCGTCAAAGCTAGATGCTGAACATCCTCCTTCCACGGGTAACCTTGCAGAAGATCCTGAAGGGAGGGGAGCTGAAGAGGCTCTGCCACTGAGAGATCCAGGAGCTCCAGAAACCAAGCCTGTTGAGGCCAGTACTGAGCAATCAGGATGACCGGGCGGCGCTCCAGTCTCAGTTTCCTTATCACCCTGTGCAAAAGGGGAATGACAGGAAAGAGGTATGCCAGAGGAAAATTCCACGGGATCAACAAGGCATCCACTGCTAAAACCAGGGGGTCCACCTAGCGAGAACAGAATGTTGGGACCTTCCTGTTGTGTCTTGTTGCCATCAGGTCAATGCACGGATGACCTCACCGTTGTACAATGAGGTCGAACACCTCTTGATGTAGTTCCCACTCTCTGCGGTCCAGTGAGTCGACTGAGGAAGTCTGTGAAAACGTTATCTACGCCAGGGATATGAACTGCGGAAATGGCAGGGACATGCTCTTCTGCCCAGGACAAAATGGCCTTGACCTCTATCAAAGCTGCGAGACTTCTTGTGCCGCCTTGCTTGTTGATGCAGGCTACCGATGTGGCGTTGTCCGACTGGACTCTGACCGGGTAATCGTCCAGTTGGTGCGTCCAGTGGAGCAAGGCATGAAATATCACCCGAAGTTCCAAGACTGTGATGGGAAGGAGATTTTCCTCCTGGGACCACTGGCCCTGAGCATTCAAGTGCCCCAAGACCACTCCCCATCCGGAGAAGCTGTATCAGTCGTTACTGTTGTCCAGAATGGCACCAGGAAAGACCTGCCTTTCAGCAGATTGTCCAGGTTGAGCCACCACGAGAGGCTCAGTTCCACATGAAGAGGGAGAGATAGAGACCTCTCCAGGAGATACGGTCGACCCTTTCATGCTAGGATGAGAAACTTCTGGAGTTTCCTGGTATGAGCCATGGCAAACGGAACCGCTTCTATGGTGGAAATGAACTTCCCCACCAAGGATGACAACTTCTTGGCTGCAACCGGATTCTGATTCAGGACAGCATGGACCTTCAGTGCTATCTGGTGAGCCTTACAGGCGCAGAACATAAATTTTGCCACGTTAGAACAAAATGTAACACCACTCAAAATGCCCACTGGAACAAGTCAGCAGACCCAATGAACAATGAACCCAGTAGGGAAAGTGCTTACAACCCTGCAAAGTATGCCAACCAACAGCTAATGGGTTAAGTTACCACAGAAACTTGCTCCAAACACCCAAAAGATATACAGATAAACCCAATGAGTGCATGAGTTTGTAACAGGAACTCCAATGAGACCCCTGTGCAGAGGGGAAGCAAGGGACATGTGGACCACAGCACTCAAAGGGTTGCTCACCTTTTCAGCTGGTCTTCTGTTTTCATATTACCATATATCAAGAAGCAGCCTCAGTGGGCAACTCCTGGGGAAAGAACTTGCAGTCAACATATTCCCCCCAGGGCTCAGATCCACAAAAGCACTTGGTAAACTGAGCTATCCACATCTGGGTGATGGGAATTGTCACGGATGGTAATCTGCCTAATGGTGGTATCCCATATCTAAGAGAAAAATAATAAACAAGCTAAAACTTTAGCAGAACTGTTCTCTTGCCTTGTGTATTCACCAAGGAACAAAGCTTACTGGATGGGGATTGGCTAGCTGCTAGCTAAGGAGAGGAAGTTGGCTCCACCCAGCATTCACTTCTCAGCATTATTCCTGCCTACTTAAATGGGCTGATTGCCTACTCAAAGTTACCAGTAACCTGTATTGGACGACAGATAAATATGCAGTATATCTCAGTGACATTTTTTTTTTAAAAAAGTCTTCATAGATAAAATGGGGCACCCTAAGTGGATATGTGTGGCATATTAATACATACCTCAACAGCCATTATAATGATGGCAGCCTTTTTCTTAATGGTAGAATTTGCTGGGAGGTTGGTTAGAGAATGGACTCCCATTCCCAGACTGCTGATTGGAGGAAGGTCAAGCCAATCAGGGTCTCTTATTCCACCCATGCAGTCTTTAGCCATGGGGTAAATGGTGCCATTTCCATCTCTAAGGATTATGGGAGACTCCTGCAAGAGAAGAGCTCCAGGTTATTAGAGAAATATAGAAAAAGCTACATGGAATTATGCAGTTTTAATTAATTAATTTACACATACTTCTAAGAACTTAGAGTTAACGCACTACATTGGAAGTATCTCTTTTTTTTTTTTGTTAACCAGAAAGGGCTTACTATATAAAAGTGACAGTAAAAGAACACCAACAAAAAAACAAATAGGGGTTACACACCTAAAAATCTTTAATGTAAAAATAAGCTACATTTTAGTCCTCAGAAGATAGTATTACATAGGCTCTGAGGGAACAGACATTCCTGTCTTTTCCAGGGTTCCCTCTCACTATCCAGTATAATCTGCAAACGGTCTAAGGTAAGAAACCAGGGTTTCAGAAGGCAAAGGCAATGGGCTCTTCTCACAATCCATTATCCAATATTAGTTCTTATCTCAATATAAAAAGCATTAAATGCTTTGAAAAGTACAATTTACACAGTTTAGGATTATATTTTAGATATATATAACAGGAATTTCATAGGCAAGTTGAAAAGTATAGGACATATAAAGTTACAGCAGCCTTTTTTTTGTGTTAGTGTTCCTTTAACTCCATGACACCTGTGCCCCAGTGGACAAAATAATTCAAATGTATGTATACCTCTCCACAAACACTAAAGGTTTACTGTTAAAGGGATAGTAATACTTAAATTTGACCATCCCCATCTTGTAGCCCTTAAAAAACTGAATTAAATGAGCCCAGAGGCATCTCTCAAAACTTTATGGTTTGAGAGTTACCCGCTTTCAAAGTTCCCTCTCTCCTGACATCAGCGTTCTAGCTGACAGCAGGGGAAATCTGGTCCCTGAGCAAGCGGAGGCTCTTCAGCAGAGCCAAAATCATGTTATGGAAGAAGAAATCCTTCACTGAAATGGTCTTCTACGTGTGCTTGCAAACGAAGCAAAGGTAGAAGGCTAGTTCAGTGAAGGATTTCTTATTCCATAACGTGATCCCTGCTCTGCCTGAAGAGCCTCCGCCAGTTCCGGGACCGGATTACCCTGCTGTCAGCTAGAACGCTGATGTCAGGAGAGAGGGAACTTTGCAAGCAGGTATCTCTCAAACCATAAAGGTTTGAGAGATGCCTCTGGGCTCAATTAATTCAGTTTTTTTTTTTAAGGGCTACACAATGGGGGATAGTCAAATTTATTACTATCACTTTAAATTAAATGTACTGTGGTTTTGGAGAGGGATCAAGTTAAAATACACAAAGTTTTGTACTGAAAAATGTAAATATACTACATGTTGGCAGCAAATCAACAGCAAAAGTAAAATGCACAAACCTGTCCTGCTGTAAAAATGGCCACATTTCTCTCATTCTGACCAAGAAAAGCAATGCTGCTGGTTGGAAAATTGTTCTCCTGTTCAGCCTTGCCTGTGGCCAGATCAAAAATACAGTATCGCACCCACGTTCCAGTCTTCAGAACTGCATGGACTCCTGCAGAGATGAAACAGAAAAAGAACTTAACGCAACAAACATGTAACAGTAATCATTGGCATTTTTAAATAGCACAAGGTTAAAAGTGGAACAGTCTTTAAACTTGGGTGATGTTGAAAGCTTTCACCATCGTTTGGTTACCCCCATTTTTTTTTTTTTTTTTTATGTAAAACAGTTTGAGATAATAGGATTTTAGTCTTACCTGTAAAATCCTTTTCTCTTGGTCCATGCAGGTTACTGGTAACTTTGGGTAGGCGATCCACCCCTTTAATTGTAGGCAGGAACAATTCTAGAATTGTATGCAGGGGTGGAGCCCACCTTCCCTCCTTGGCAGCAGCTAGCCAACCAGCTCCAGAAAGATTTGAGACACCAACCATAGACTAGATAGTGGAAGGGAAAGACCACGACCCTGAAGGACCCCACAGAATGCCACAGGAGAGCAAAGCATGGTCCCTTGACAGGGTGGGAGACCAGTAACCTGTATGAACTAAGAGAAAAGGATTTAAAAGGTAAGACTAAAATCCTCTTTTCTCTGTCATCCAATACAGGTTACTGGTAACTTTGGGATGTCCAACCATTGAGTTTCCCAGAGGCGGGAAGTAAGGCAAGGACCAGGCACAAGGCCCCCAAAGTCACCAGAGCAGATATGAACCATGAGATCAGAGATAGCCCAACAAACAAAGAAGAGGCAATGGACACTGAACGGGGGTAACACCCCAACTGTTACACAGCACACTGAACTAGAGCCAACGGGGCTCAAAAGTGAAGGAAGCACCAAGAACCAAAGAAAATCCTAGACAGGCAAAACTGCCTCCAGGATTTTCCTCCCAAAGCTGGCGTCAGACGATGCCAACACATCAACACAGTAGTGATTCGAAAAGGTGTGCACGGACGACCAGGTGGCAGCCTTGCACAACTGATCAGCAGAGGCCAGATTCTTGTAAGCCCAAGAAGCCACAATAGATTGTGTAGAATGAGCCGTGACCCTGAAAGGGACAGGCTTCTTCTTCAGCTCATAAGCCTTACGAATAGCAGACTTGATCCAAGAAGCAATAGTCACTTTGGATGCAGGTTTTCCTGCCCTAGGACCCTCAGGAATGACGAACAATGCGTCAGATTGCCTGATAGACTCAGTGTGATGAACATAAAACTAGAGACAATGCACCACATCCAACAAGTGGAGATCCTTCTCCTTGTCAGAGGTGGGGTCAGGGCAGAAAGAGGGCACCACAATCTCCTGATTAATGTGGAACTCCAAAACCACCTTGGGGAGGAACTCCTGAGAAGTGCGAAGCATAGCCTTGTCCTTGTGAAACACCAAACAAGGTGGTTTACAGGACAGAGCATGTAACTCTGCGACACGGCGGACAGACACAATCGCCAGGAGAAAGTCCATTTTCCACGTCAAGAGGCGTAGAGGAATAGTAGCCAAAGACTCAAATGGAGGGCGATGAAGAACGCCCAAAACCAAATTAAGATCCCACAGAGGAGAAGGATTCTTGAAGGAAGGACGAGAATGAGCAACGCCCTGGAAGAAAACCTTATCAGGAAGGATAGCAATGCGCCTCTGAAAGAAAACAGAGAGAGCAGACGTCTGAACCTTAAGGGAACTCAAACTGAGGCCCTTATCCACACCTTCCTACAAAGGGTCCAATTTCCAAGCCATCAAAGCTAGAGTTTTGGCAAGGAAGACTTGACTATAACTGGGATGGAAAGATTTGCAATGTGGACCTAAGGTCCCTAGTGGCAGCCTTGAACTCCTGCACCCAAACTAGCTCTAATGCATGGCTGGAGGTCCCAGGAAGACTCTCAGGGACAACAGAACATGCTGGGCATAAATAACCTGAGAATTCTCTAGGTAACCCTGAATGACAGGAAGAGCAATGTGCAATAAGGGATACAGAGACCCCAGCATCCTTAGTCTTAGGTCTGGCCCCAAGCGCAAACGGTCTAGACATTCTCAAAGTGTCAGTAACCTTACAATATAATAAATCATTCAATTACAGTGTGTAGGATTACAGTTTCACCCCAGAAATCGCTAATTTAGGCTTATCTAGCAGTCAAAGGGTTAATCAGCAAAGGAGAGTCCAAGCCCTGCGTAGGATACTCGTTCTGGAAATAGTACAAAACAGCTGCTGCGGGAGCCAATCAGAAACAAGTGCAAAAAGCAAGCGCTCATGGGAAATGTAGTTTTCCCAGAAAAAGTACCCCAACAGTGCCACAAGCCACCTGAGCCCCCCAACACACTGGAAACATGAACCGGATGATAGAACAAGGGCAGACAAGTAAAATGAGCCATCTCTGAAGTCGCTAGGTTAAACGGTTGCAGAGATATGTCACAAACAGTACAGTCCCATAAAAGTGAATTAAGCAATGGTGCCTATGCGGTAAATTTTACAAAATTGAAGGTGTAATATGAAAAAGACATGAAACATCACTAAAACATGTTAGGATACCCATAAAAAAAAAAAAAAAAAAAAAAAAAAAACCACACTGAACCAGTAGGAAAAGTGTAAGAAAAACCCCCAAATGAATGCCAAACCAGCAGCTAAAGGGTTACATACCACATAACACCCAACAGACATACAGATAGACCCAATGAGTGCAGGAGTGTGCAATAGGAACTCCAAATGAAAAACCCCTGTGCGGAGGGGCACTGTGGGACATGTGGACCTGCAGCACTCAAAGGTTTGCTCACCTTTCCTGCAGATCTTCTGTCTTCATATTACCATGTTTTAAGAAGAAGCCTCAGTGGGCAACTCCTGAGGAAAGACCTTGTAGCCAAGATTCCCCCCCCCCCCCAGGGCTTAAAGTCCATAAAAGGCACCTGGTCTCTGAGCTAGCCACATCTAAGGGCATTATCAGTTATAGTAACCCGCCTAATGGGTATTCCATATCTAACAGAAAAATAAAAGTTTCTAAAACTATAGCAGAACTTTTCTCTTGCCTGTGTTATCTTCACCAAGGAACAAATCTTTCTGGAGCTGGTTGGCTAGGTGCAGCCAAGGAGGGAAGGTAGGCTCCACCCCCTGCATACAATTCTAGAATTGTTCCCGCCTACTTAAAGGGGCAGATCGCTTACCCAGAGTTACCAGTAACCTGTATTGGACGACAGAGAAACATTAACTCAAAGCGGAACTACCACCGCTAACAAACTTGCCCCCCAATAATTCCCCATCTGGCAACTAGCTGCTCAGTAGCGCTAGTTGCCAGAATTATTACAGCGTTAACAAGAATTATACATTGTTCCCAGGCTGACAGGCAGGACGGAGCGCAGACATCTTTCCATAGTTACGTCTACACGCCTGCGCCGTCAGTCCCATCCTGCTCTAGGAGGCATTGCTAGGAGCCTTTCGGCTCCAAAAGAGACTGACAGCGCAGACGCACAGATGTCAGTATTGAAAGATGTCTGCACTCTGTCCTGCCTGTCAGCCCAGGAACAATGGATAATTCTCGTTAACGCAGTAATAATTCTGGCGACTAGCTCTACTGAGCAGCTAGTCGCCAGATGGGGAATTATTGGGGGGCAAGTTTTTTTTAGCGGTGGTAGTTCCACTTTAATTACAAGAAATCTTACTTTCAGGGGAGCTGCATTGTATTACAAAGTTTCCAGCAAGTAGGGTTGTTAGATCAGCCCTTCAAAACTGGACACATGAAAAATTGCCTGCTGTTGGCCTGCAGTGATTATTGAACTGCAGTGGCTCCCATGTATCCATGCAGCAGGTATTTGGGTGTGCCCGGTTTTAAAGGAAGGAGATCAAAAAATTATAAAAGGGACACATTTTTTACCATTAGATTCACTTAATTCATCAATCGAATGGCCTATTGCCTTGTACTGCATTGGCTGGCTGTAGATAATTGTAGTTCTCAACAACTTTACCCTTTGTATATCAGTTTTCCAACTCCTTGCAGAGCAATGTGTTGTATACCCCTCTGGCACTCAGAGTTAAGAGCCTCAGGCTGGCAATCGTTAGATTGTAACTATTTAAATAATTACAATAAAATAGATTTCCAATTATTCAAACAAAACACTGAATCCTCTTTAAAACAATTTAGCCATTTTGTACGTGTGTGTGTGTGTGTATTATATATACATACCCACAAACACACCTCAGTAAAGCAGCATTTTGGATTAGCCCACTGGATGCAACAGAAGACTCCACTGCATTGTGTTACAATGCTCTGGAGAACTCTTGCATCCATGAGGTTGAACCCTTTGAGTGCCAGAAGGGTAAAGAATGCATTGCAAAAGCAATGCATTCCATACACCTCTGGCACTGAAAGGGTTAAACACCACAAAATCAATAAGGTTGAACAATTAGACAGCTAAAGGGATGCTGCTCAATTAGACATCACTGACAATCAAAGAGTTAACTGCATCTTGCCCTAAAAATGTGCACTTTGCACAGCACCACTTGCAGGACTACACACACCAAAAGCATTTGCAGTGTTTCACTAAAAAATTAAAATCCAAAATCTGATGGGTCACCCTAAATGTCCAAGGAAATAGTGGGGAAATAAAAGGAATTTGCATCTCATCTGGTTGAACGTTACCTTTGGAATCTACATTGACGGCCAGGATTTCAGTTTTTTCAGGAATGCACAACTTTTTAGGAGTCCTTTGGAAACAGTCTGGGACTTTAGGTGTTCCACCTGTTTTCACCACCTAGAACATGTTCCCAGTCACAAAGTTATTTATATTTTTGTAATTATTACATCTGTTCTGTGAAATCTTCATGTTTTGTTTACTTAAAACCATTCTTCACCCCAGGAATTCTTGGCACAGTAATCTGACTACCATGTACTAGTACCATTCAGGCATTGTAGGGACTCAAATATTAGATTTTTTTTTTATTTTTTTTTGGGGGGGGGGGGGGGTTGCCAAAATAAAAGTTGCTCTTAAATTAAAGCGCTTGTTGTAAAAGTGTACAAGTGTGAGTAAAAAGTTCAACACATTACTGGAACCTAATAATGTGGGGTAGCAATTTTCCTTACATTTCACTATCCTGGTCAGTAGACTATGAAGTATGCATTTGCATGTTCAAGACACAGAAGGAAGAGAAAAAAGCAATAAAAACGTCTTCCCGCAAAAGATGAAAAAACAGACTTTCATACAACTGGAAATGGTAATGTTTCATCAGCAAAAATATTGCTGTGATTTTCCTGCTGAACAAAACTAGAATAATCTGACTGCAGAGAGATTTTACATTAAAGGGGGAACTACCACCCGACACAATCTTTAGTGAAGGTAAAGATTGTGTCGGGTGGTAGTTCCCCTTTAAATGTATTCAGTGAAACTTGACTGAATTTAAAATATATTTCTTTATTTTAAGGGGATAGTAATACTTTAATATCACTATTCCCCATATTGTAGATATTTCAAAAGGAACTGAATTGTCCCCAGGTTCATCTCTCAAACCTTTATGGTCTGAGAGATAACCGAACATAAAGTTCCCCCCTCCCTCCCCCTTCCCTGAAGTCATTGTTGCACTGACTGCAGGGGAAGTCTGTCGTATGACAGGCTTGCGGGTCTGCAGCTGAGCCGAGATCACGTTAGTAAAAAAATAATTATTTCACTGAAGCGGTCTTCTACGTGTGCTTGGTTTGTAAGCACAAGTAGACGACCATTTCATTGAAATAATTCTTTTTTTACTAACGATATCTCGGCTCGGCTACAGAGCCGCCTGATGAAAATCAGATCGGATGTCCCTGCAGTCAGTACAACGCTGACTTCAAAGAAGGGGGAGGGAGGAGGCAAGTTTGTGTATGGTTCTCTCTCAAACCATAAAGGTTTGAGAGATGAACCTGGGGGCAATTAAATTCTTTCAAATATCTTCAATATGGGGAATAGAAATATTAAAGTATTACTATCCCTTTAATATTGGTTTACCTTACTGTTTGCATTGCTTTCTAAGGATAACTACAGAGAAAGGTTCTCCCAAGAATTCTAAAAAAGCATTTGGAGGGCCGGTTTGAGCAGTTATAAAATATTTAATAAAGCATTTTCTAGCAATAGGCATTCCTTTTTTGAACAGAAATAGTCCTACAATATACTAATAAAAAAAAAACATGTTTTCATATAACACGTAACCTAGCTTTTGTGTTCTTTTAAACCTATATAATTTAAATTTGTCCTTGATATGTAAACTACATAAACAGTTAATGTGTGTTCTATAATGCGCTGCATATCCCTCTGGCATACTAAGGGTTACAAACTAATTGTTTTATACTTTTAAAAAGTGCATGATAAAACTATGGACTTATGTAGTGCAAGGGAAAGGCTACACTCCAGTTAATAAATGCCCATTAAGAGCAAAAGCAAAAATCATAGCACGTGGAATTGTGCCCATAAACTGCAACACAGAATTAACAAAATTGAGGAACTATTTATGAGATCAAGTACCTGAAGTTCATCGATTCTGAGCAACCGGCAGTCCTGGAGGAGGGAGGATGGGTCAGGCTCACAACCAGGTGTACTCTGGCTGCTGGCGTTATTGGACGTGCCAGGGAATTTCACAGCTACATAGGCCCCATCAACTTTAAGTACCTTAAAAAGAAAAAAAAAAAAAAAAAAAAGTCATTCAGGAAAATAATATTCAGTGTCATTTTGAGTATTATCTTTATTTTAAATGTACATCTTCAACAGCTAGCCAATGTAAATAGGCAATTCCCTTAGTCCTTCTACAGGCAAGGAAATCTGTGCAGCACACCATTTTAGGAAAAATACATACATGTTCTTATTGCTACAAATGGGGCTCAGTCCTACGTATCCCCACCCAGATCCTCCAGATCAGCTTGCCAAAGGAACAGCAGGGCACCCCTACCAGAGAAACTACATACATTTTCTGTGAGAGGTATGCCCTGTGCCCCACATCGACCAACAAAGAAGGATTCATCAGCAAGTAATACAAAAATCTTACCCCTGTAAGAAACAATGTGACTGGTCAAGTGTGGAAGAGAAATTGAAGACAAAGGTCAAAGAGGACTGAAATACTGCCTAAACCAGATTCAGGGCCCACATTGGTGTAGGAGTCCCGTACAGTGATAGGACAGGAGTCACCCTGTGCGGAAAAGTCTGAATCTCAATAATGCCTGCGATCTTAAGCTGGAAAACAGAAGACAATGTGGACACCTGAACCGTAACAGAATAGACATGTAGTGCTTTCTCAAGACCAGCTTGCAAACAAGAGCCAGTGAGATGGCTCAGTTGGTTAAGGCACCAGCTGTAGAATCTGTTCAAGCCACAAGGTTGCAGGTACTAGTCTTGGCAAGGCAAGCTCAGCCTTTCACCCCTCTGGGGTAGATAAAAGGAGTCCAAGACATATTTGAAAACAAGAAACCAGATTCCTTAGTCTGGTGCAGAGCACTGGAGGTTTCATACTGAGACAAGAGGCCAGCATGTCTGTGTCGGGTTGCCCCAACATTTGGATAATGCACTGGCCAGTTGTCCACGCCCGGAATATACCTGGTGGACAGGGTAGACACACACGCTTTTGCCCAAAAGCAGAATCGGAGCACTTCCACACAGGCGCCGCTGCTCCTGGTGAACACCTAAGAGCGGAGATAGGCTACAGCCGCAGTACTGTCGGACTGAAACCAAACAGGAAGATCCTGCAGGAGACCTGTCCACAACAAAGAACTGAAAACTGCACAAAGCTCCAGAAGATTTATAAGCAGTGTTGCCACAATATGGGACAAGCAGGCCCTCTCCGAACAGGCTGACGATACCAATGATCAGTCCTGGAGATGAAAGAACCAACCTTATGACTCATCAACCACCACTGGAGACACAGCATGGTGGCTCAGGAAAGGCACCGAGAGGTGAGAAGGTGTGCTGGGCTCCACTACCAGAGTTAAGCACTACACCATCCCGATAAGAAATAATCAGGAGCCTAGCCGACAACAGTTATAAGTTGCATTTCTCATTATTAAGGACATTCCTTTTACAGAAAAAGGATGATCAACTCTGAAACAAAATGACAAATTTCCCCAAATTCTCATAGGTTTAACTAGACTTATGTGTAAAGAAAGTGAGCAATTTTGGAGTAAACTACCAAATACTATCCAAAATTCCTAGGTTAACCCATTCAGTGCCAGCGGAGTATCCATTGTATTGCAATGCGCTGGATACCATGGGACTTTTAGCCACTTCTATGCTCGGGAGGTCTCAAGGCATTGCTCTTCAATTGTGTTAGTGCCCTCCCCAGGGTTCAAAGCGCCATTAACACCAATATAAAATGGGTATTTGTCCACTATGACGCCACTGGTTTGCCCAATATATTATTTCTCTTTTCCGTTTTTTAAAATGCATCACTCTTTCTAATAATTGATAGGTTTTGTAGAACCGGCGACCTATATAGACATTTAAGAACATTAGATATAGATACCTTGCCTACAGGGACGTTTTTAACATCTTCAACGAACACCACCTCTCTGAGTGACCACTGCTCTTCATTGACCTTTTCTTCTTCCTTGGGAGCCGGTGTTGACCGTCTGCGTTCTTAAAAGGAAGAATACAGCACAGTAAATGACAAGGTTGAGTTTCAAGCAGTAATGTTTATCGCCCATCCTCATTTCAAGCTATATTACCAGACACACAAGAATGCTCGAATTATATGAAGTCTAAACTCTACAATGATTGAAAACCATATGCACAAAAGACAAAAGTGTTGCAATTCTAGGGCATCAGATGAATCCCCATTCACGCTAGAGAGATTTTCAAATTGCATTGGAGACCTTTAGAATTCAGTGTGTTAACACACTACTTATATCTATGGAAATGTTTGTACCATAAGGGACAGCTGGCTTAGATCAGAATTGCTCCACTTTTTCTATACATGTGCGGCCCTAACAATGTTCACAAAGAGGTCACATTCCCTTAGAGTTAAATTTCCTGCCAGCTTTATAATGGCGAATCACAATACAATAACTTACTGTATGGCATGGAGGCGCTGCTTGCAATAGAAGAGGCGTCGCTGCAGGTAGACGCAGGAGATGGGGGTGGACCCATCTCTGTTTTTACAGGCTCTTGTTTACTTTCAGGCCTTTGTAACAAAAAAAAAAAAAAGCAATTGTCACTTTAGGAGATACACCAACAAGTCAAATTGTTAAAATAATGCTATATTATATAGAAAAAGAAAAAAGGGGGGGCACTCATTGGAGTCAATGAGTAATAGCTGTACAGCACAAACCACATGGAGATTACAGCTCTAATTCTATGGCCAGATTTGTATGCATCTAAAATGATGGGCAACACAAGGCCCTCCAGCTGCTGCCAATCTATGACTCCCATCATTCCCTTCCAGAAAGCAGCTGGCGGAGTAATGAGAGATGTTGTCTGGCATTGCAGTCAACGCTCACTGTCAATAAATCCTACCAGTGATGGCTGAGGTGGGCAATGTATTGCTGAGCAGTGTCAGTGGGGGAGATAATTTTAGGTTAAGACTCGAAGTGGCTGCATGACAGGTTCATTAGCATAAGCAACCCAAACATTTGTTTTCTAAATGGAAAAATAGGATTTTAGTCTTACCTGTTAAATCCTTTTCTCTTAGTCCATACAGGTTACTGGTAACTTTGGGTAGGTGTGCCACCCCTTTAACCCTTTGAGTGCCAGAGGGTTACTGAATGCATTGAGAATCAACGCATTGTGTACCCCTCTGGCACTCAAAGGGTTAAGTAGGCAGGAACAATTCTGAGGAGTGCAGGGGTGGAGCCTACCCTCGATCCTTAGCTGCAGCTTCCTGTTAGCTTCAGTAAGTTTTGGAACAAACTACAACAAGTAGTCCACGAGGAAACAGAAGACTCCTGTGAGCATGAACCCAAAAGTGGTCCCCCACGTTCTGTTGCAGGAAAGCCAAGCAAGGTCCTTTAACAGGGTGGGAGACCAGTAACCTGTATGGACTAAGAGAAAAGGATTTAACAGGTAAGACTAAAATCCTATTTCCTCTGTCGTCCAATACAGGTTACTGGTAACTTTGGGATGTCCAACCATTAAGTTCCCCAGTGCGGGAAGAAAGGCAAGGACCAGATGCAGGCCCCCCAAAGTCACCAGAGCACCGATGAACCTACAAACCATGAATAGCTCAATACTACCCGCAGTGTGTTACAGGACACTGAACAGGGGTAAAACAAACCCCATGAACTGTAGCACAGCACACTGAACTAGAGCCAACAGGGCTCAAAAATGCAAGAGTACTACTGAGAGACTAAAAGAGATCCTAGACAGGCAAGGCTGCCGCCAGGATTTTCCTCCCAAAACTGGCATCAGCCGATGCCAGCACATCCACACGATAGTGTTTAGGAAAAAAAGTGTACACATACGACCAAGTGGCTGCCTTGAAAAACTGATCAGCTAAGGCCTGGTTCATGTAGGCCCAAGAAGCCCCAACTGACGTCTCAAAATGAGCCGTGACCCTGAAGGGAACAGGGTTCTTCCGAAGTTTGTAAGCCTTACAAATCGTAGACTTGATCCAAGAAGCGATGGTAACCTTGGAAGCAGGCTTCCCTGCCCTTAAACCCTCAGGAATGACAAAAAGAGGGTCAGACTGCCTCAAGGACTCAGTGCCATGCACATAGAACTTGAGACAACACACAACATCCAACAGATGAAGATCCCTCTCTTTGTCAGAAGTGGAGTCCACGAGAGGGGCTGCTCCACTTGAAGAGGGAGAGATAGGGATTTTTCCAGGAGACCTGGATGGCCCCTGCATGCCAGGATTAGAAACCTCTGAAGTTCCCTGGTGTGAGCCATGGCAAACGGAACTGCTTCTGTAGTGGAAATGAACTTTCCCACCAAGGATGAGAACTTCTTGGCTGGAACCAGATCCTGAGACAGGATAGCCTGGACTTTCAGTGCTATCTGATGAGCCTCTTCGTCCATGAGAAATACCATCCCTCTCTGAGGGAGGAAGAGGAGGCCCAGAAAGACCATCCTCTGGGAAGGAACAAGGTCTGACTTGTCCAAGTTGATGATCCACCCATGATGGGAGAGAGCATGAATGCAGTCCTGCACCTGCTGGTGAAGGAGTTCCAGAGAAGATGCCTTCAGAAGGAGGCCGTCCATATACGGAGTCACCCTGATGCCGTTCCGAGATCAATGCTCCCAGGACTCTGTTGAAGACTTGAGGAGCCTTGGCCATGCCAAAGGGGAGGGCAGAAAACTGGAAATGCCCTTGGTCGCAGGCAAAGCGGAGATACTGCCGACTCTCTGGATGAATGGATCTTCAAGATGCCTATCTACACATCACCAGAGAGGCCAGAAACTCCCCAGGGGACATGGCCGCAATCACCGTTCGCAAGGACTTTTGACGATAGTGGGACAACCAGAAACTGGTTGAGATCCCTCAGATTCAGAATAGAACGACAACCTCCGCTCTTCTTGGAGACCACAAAGAGGTTAGAATAAAACCCCCAACCTTGTCTCTGGAGAAGTAAGTGGTTCCAAGACCCGTTGTCCAGAAGGGCTTGACTAGCAGCCTCGAAAAGGTGATGTTTTCTGCGCCCAGCAGAGTGTGAGAAGAAAAGGTACGAGGAGGAGGAAGAGAGGTAAAGGGAATCCTGTACCCTTCTGCCACCACCTGTTAAAACCCACGGGTCCGCCACAGATTTTTACCAGATGGAAAGGTAGTGGCTCAAGTCCCCCCCCCCCCCCCCGAGGATGGGGACCCGGATTCGGTGAGTCACGCCGAAGGAGGTTTAGAAGCCTTGGGCCTCCATTGCTGTATGGGCATTGAGGAGAAGCACTGAGCCTGGGGGACCGCTTGGGTCACCGACCGAGAATCCGTCTGGTAGGAACAAGAGGATTCCTTTTGATAGGCATCTTCCTCTTGTTGACCACTGGAAGCAGAGTACTCCTACTCCAGTGGCCTCACTGATGAGATCCTTAAGATCAGGCCCAAATAGGAAAGAACCATGAAAAGGCAAAGATTAATGAGCCGTTTTATATGTGGTATCAGCAGACCAAATCTTGAGCCAAAGAGCTCGCCTGGCAAGCACAGACATAGAAGTCCTAGCAATCATATGGACTGAAACAAACAGAGCAGCAGATGCATAATGTTGCGCTTCAGCAACGTTGGCAACAAGTCTCAGCATTTCAGAAGTAGAAGCTCCCTGATGAATAGCTAAAGTAAGCTGTTTAGTCCAGACAGCAACAGCCCTATTCACCCACGCAGCGGCAAACGCTGGGCGTAAGGCAGAAACCGCTGAGGCAAAAATAGCTTTGAGAGAGTTCTCAAGCTTCCTATCAGTACAGTCCTTCACAGCCGAAGCATCTGCTACAGGTAAAGCAGTAGACTTGGACAACCTGGACACAGGAGTGTCCACCCATTGAGCGAACGCTGATTCAGAAAATGCGTAAAGCTTAGCAAATTTCCAAGAGACAGGTGGCTTCTTGTCTGGAAACTTCCACTCATCAGAGACCAGGCGGTCAAGAGTGGGATTAAGTGGTTAACATGTAAAAGGGCGCTGAGGCTCCTGAAACACATCAGAGGGGTCTGAAGAGGTCTCTTGCACCAAGGGAATATTCGGGTTGGTTAAAACAACCCTGAGCTGGGCGCTCAGCAGAAGGGACAGGTTCAGCTTCAAAGGGATCCCCATAAAACTGAGAGGAATGCACTGCAGAACAGTTTTCATCATCATCAGAATCCACCAATAGTTCCTCCTCAGAGGAATCAGACACATCAAGGACACCCTGCGGTTCTGGCAGGGAAGACCTGATGGGAGAAGGGGCTTGCTCTGAGTGAAAAAAACCCCTGTAAAGTGAAAGGAAGGAGTTGTAAGGTACACCGGAGGTCTCTGTAGCCTTAAACTCCTGCATCCAGACTGGCTCTAGTGCATGGCTGGAGGTCCCTGCAGGAGATTCAGGGGCAGCAGCGCATGCTGGGCAAATATGACCTGAAAATTCTCTAGGTAACCCTGCATGACATGAGGAGCAATGGGGGACACAGACACCCTAGGTTCCTCAGTCCTAAGTCTAGCCTCAGCCTCAAGTGGAATAGACATTCTCACAGAAGTCAACTGGTCAATAAATACATTGATCACCCAAAAACAATGTTTAAAAGCGATAAAATAGCTCAGAAAACATTATAATAAACTTATCTGGCAAAGAAACGGTTAAACAGATGAGGAGAGAGGAAGAGTCCAGGACCTGCATAGGATACTCATTCCCAGAAAGGCACAAAATAGCTGCAGAGACAGGAGCCAATCAGAAACAAGTGCGAGAAGCAAGTGCTCATGGGATTTGTAGTTTTTCCTGTCAAAAGTACCCCAACAGTGCCCGAAGCCCCCCAGCATGTTCAGAACGTTGACCGGATGACAGAGCAAGGGCAGACAAGAAAAATGAGCCGTCTCTTACCTCGCTGTGATAATCATTTGCAGAGATATGTCCCAACTGTACAGTCCCATTGAAGTGAATGGAGCAATGGTGTCTGGGCGGTAAAGCACGGTCTTAAAGGCGCAGTACACAATTTCAACAAAAAAATGAATGAAGGTAAATTTTAAGCTAAAATTATACCAGAACATGTAATTAAAGCATAAAAACACTAAACCCAGTAGGGAAAGTGCTCTCAACCCCCAACATGCCAAATCAGCAGTGAAAGGGTTAAAGTACCTCAGAAACCTGCTCCAAACACCCAGACAGACATACAGATAGACCGAATAAGTGCGAGAGTATGCAATAGGAACTCAAGTGGTAAAGACCCCTGTGCGGAGGGGTTCCTTAGGACATGTGGACCTCAGCATTTAAAGGGTTGCTCACTTTTTTTGCAGGACTTCTTTCTTCAGATTACCATATATCAAGAAGCCGCCTCAGTGGGCAACTCCTGGGGAAAGAACTTGCAGCCAAGATTTTTCCCCCAGGGCTTAGGTCCACAAAAGCACCTGGTAAACTGAGCTATCCACATTTGGATGATGGGAATGGTCAGTGATGGTAACCCACCTAATGGTGGTATTACATATCTAGCAGAAAATAAAATTCTAAAACCAAACAGAACTGTTCTCGTCTTGTTGCTTGCAACAAGGAACAAAACTTACTGAAACCAACAGGAAGCTGCAGCTAAGGTTAGAGGGTTGGCTCCACCCCTGCACTCATGTCTCAGAATTGTTCCTGCTTGCTTAAAGGGGCGGAGCGCCTACCCAAAGTTACCAGTAACCTGTATTGGACGACAGAGAAATGGCTAATACAGCATACATATTTGAAAGATTTAAAAATCAAAGTCTTTAGGCAATAATGCACCTTTAAGGAATATTGAATCTCAAGGGTCACGTTTTGGGAGCTTAGCTTGCAATTCCCAGTGATTCTAATGGGGGGTTTAATCACTTGATGTGTTGGAGACTTGTCTAGCATTCAAGAGGTCAATAGCGCCATTTTATTCAACACAAATGTTCGGAGTTTTTACTTGTCTCCAAATTGCTCCAATTAAAGAAGTCAAAAGCTTAAACAATTAATATCCCTAACAGAAGGCCTGCAATACATACAGAAATCAAGTTAAAATATATGTTCAGCAACTGTTCATTAAAAAAAAAAAAAAAAAAAAAAAAAGTACTGACTTGGTCTCTGTGGTTTTGCTGGATTTTTCCATGTTTTTTAGGCTCTCTGGTGAACGGAGCTGAAACCTGCAGCTGTCATTCATATTCCACACAGACTCCATTAGAACTCCAACTTTAGGAATACCAGCGCTAATTGAAAAAGCTACGGCTCCCGCGTGGTAGAGGGGGTTATTTCTTAGGCAAACCTACCAAACAGACAATTCGTTAAACACCTATGCTAAAATACAAGCTGTTTTAATATAACCATTTAAAAATTATTCCAGAGTAATTAACACCAGAACCACTAAGAGAGGGAGGAGGAAATACAAGATTGAGTGTAAAGGACACATGGAGGAAAGCAAACTCCTCTTAATGACTCTTCACTAACCATAATCTGGGCAGAAAATCCTAATGGTATTACATATCCTGCAGGCAGGTTTCTTTTTGCAGAGCTCCTGGACTCGACTACTCCCCATTCAATGGGAGGTGTTTGTTTAAAATATCCATTCCCAATTATAGATTTATTTTGAAGAAGCAATACACACACGATTGATTCATAGCAGCCACTAGGATATTCTTCCCAGATTAACGTAAAATAGGATTTTAGTCTTACCTGTTAAATCCTTTTCACTTAGTCCATACAGGTTACTGGTACACTGGACTGACGCCTCCCAGTGTACCAGTAAACTGTATTGGACGACAGTGAAATTAGGATTATTTGGAAGTGTAAGTCTTCCTTTAACCCTCTGTGTGCCAGAGGGGTGAGCAACACACTCAACCAGTGCTCAACTTAGGGGACTACAACCAACCCAATACCACTTAGGTAAAAATGGAGAACTGCAATAGCTTTTTAAGAAGAAAGAAAATATGGGCAGAAGGAATAAGGGACCATTAAACCAGTCCTCAAGCATCTCTAATCTTAAGCACAGAATGATCCACTGTTTAAACTCATGCAGTGCTTAAAGCAACACTACCACCAAAAATAAACCAGGTTTATATATACACTTAAATATCCTGCACTAATGCTAGCATCTGTAAAAATTGTTCTGAGGCCTAAAAATCTAGTCTTACATATATATGCTCGGAGGGGCACACATTCCAACTTTTCCAGGGCTTCAAATTATTGTTAATGATTATCTGTGATTGGGCAGAGAAGAGAACAAGAGCCATGGGCTCCAATCACAACTAACTTCTCTCTCAAAATCAAAAACATGCTCTCTGAACAAGCCAATTTACACGTTAAGACATTTATATTATTTTGGAGATGTAACCAGAATAATTTTTTACATATGCTAGCTGTATGTGATATTTAAATATCAACTTATTCCAGGTTTTTCTTTTGCGATTGTTCCTTTAATTCCTGGTCTGTATTATATAGCCCTTAAGGAAAGGTTTGAACTCCCCAGATTTACAAGGACAGCACTTGCCCTCACACTATGCTTACCTGTGTACCGACAGTGATATTTGGGAGGGAAGAAATCCCACCACTAGATTTGGGTTTTTTATTTTTCGCTCTGGCCTTTTCAAGCATTTTCTTCCTTTGACTGAAAGGAACAACACCCCTAAGGAAAAAGAAGTGTAAAAGTGATCAAGGCCTTGTCCGTCCAGTTTTCTTGCAGTACACAAATTCTGGGCATTAGCAGGAGGAGGGTTGAGCCTCCAATCCCAACCCCATGGTACCCTATGGGTAAGTGTTCCACAATGGACATAAGAAATCCCCTTTATTCTAGTCATTCATTTTTTTTTTTTTTTTTTAAAGTTTGAGATATTTGGTTGTCAGTGCATGCAAATTAGACACTACTGTGTGGCATGCAAGCCAGATACTAACAGTCCAAAATGGTCACGCTCCCCCATGTGCCTTTCCACGACTACATTCCATGCACTACTCCCTTCTACCCAGATATGAATAGTTCACACATTTCTGCCTCCCACTAGCCTCTTCCTGACATATTTTAATAATCTACACTGAGCCTTACAAGCTCCTTTGCCCAAACTGACAATCTTAAAGGGATAGTAATACTTAAACTACTAATCCCCATATTGTAGCCATGTTAAAAAGAATTGAATTGTCCCCAGTGTCATCTAAAACCTTTATGGTTTGAGAGATAACCGTACACAAAGTTCCCCCCTCCCTCCCCCTTCCCTGAAGTCAGCGGTGTATTGACTGCAGGGATATCCGGTCTGATTTTCATCAGGCGGCTCTGCAGCTGAGATGAGATCGCGTTAGTAAAAACTAATTATTTTACTGAAATGGTCTTCTACGTGTGCTTGGTTTGCAAGCACACATAGAAGACCATTTCAATGAAATAATTCTTTTTTACTAACATAATCTCTGCTCTGCTGCAGAGCCGCCTGATAAAACTCAGACCGGATATCCCTGCAGTCAATACACCGCTGACTTCAGAGAAGGGGGAAGGAGGGGGGAACTTTGTGTACGGTTATCTCTCAAACCATAAAGGTTTGAGATGACACTGGGGACAATTCAATTCTTTTTAACATTGTTAAAATATGGGGATTAGTAATATGTAAGTATTACTATCCCTTTAAATTTCCTGTTATGATGGATGCTCCCACTCAAGTATGAATGTAAATAGGGGACATGTCAACTTAAATAATTCCTGAGACAATGGCCAGCCTCAGAATCTCTAAACTAGTAGTGCAAAGACTTTGTATACATCAGTGTGCAAAGCTACAGACCTCCAATGAGTTGTGCCAAGAAAGTAAAGACATGTTAATAAGACGTTATGAAAAATATACTCACCACCAGTACAAGTTATTCTCTAACTGTGCACAGGTATAAAGAGCACAGCAGTGCAGAGACACAATCTTGTCACCCTGCAGCTCAGGAAAGACTTGGGCAGTGTGCTCCAATTTTGATGCTACAGAGCTCAAAGTTTCATCAACCCAGGTGGCAACCTAGTGAGGGGAATAAGACAAACACAATAAGAACCTGGGTACGAGGCAGCAAGTGACAGGCAGCAGCGAGCTGGCATTATATTTTATATATTAATTAGAGGGAGAGTGATAAATAGGTGATGTGCAAGTTATACATTTGAGACACAAAAGAAAGCCTAGACATTTTTCAGATATCTCAAGCAATTAAACAACCCAAATAGCTCCATGATTGGACTAAATAACAGCTACAGTATTTTTTTCTACTTTTCAGATTAAATTTATAGTTCAAATGTCACACTAACATTTGACTGAGATTAACCCCTTAACGACCAATGCCATACAATTATGTCACGAGGAGGCTGTGCCTAAAGGACCAAGGATGTACATGTATGTCATGGAATCCCAGGCTCCCGCACGCCGTTCGGGGAACCGTAAAGGAGCAGTAAACTTAAAAAAGTACTTACATTATATAAGCAGATTAAGTGATGGTGTATTCAGTGCTGTCTTTTTTTTTTCTGAGGGATTTTTGGTTAAGGAGTAATTCCCATTTTAAGTTTGTGTTTTTTTAATCATGAGCTCCCCCTAGTGGCATCATTTCGGTTAGGGAATTCACGTCGTCGACTTGGAAAGGTCAGTAGGAGGATCAAACTTCCTGAGGCATTTAGAAATCAGCTGTTGGTGGCTGGTGCTGAGGGGGAGTGTCTGCTAGCGGAGGAATAGGCTACATGAAGGAGCATCAGCTGAAAATTTACCTCAGCAGAGACAGCTTGTTTTTTTTCCTGAAGCCTGTTGTAGTTTGAAAGATTAAGAGACTGTAATTTGAAGGTTTGTTTGCAAGATAGACAGACTTTACTGTTATGTATTGGTTAATGCTGGGAGTTGAATTTTTTTTTAAACTATACGTGTAAATGTAAAAAAAAAAAACTGATTTTGTATAGATGGGGAATGTACAGTATGCTGCACTATTAACCCTGTGAGTGCCAGAGGAGTACTTACTCCTTACTTGCTTACTCCTCTGGCACTCACAGGGTTAATAGTGCAGCATACTGTACATTCTCCATCTATACAAAATTCGTTTTTGTTTTTTTTTTTACATTTACAAGTATAGTTTAAAAAAAATTCAACTCCCAGCATTAACCAATACATAACAGTAAAGTCTATCTTGCAAACAAACCTTCAAATTACAGTCTCTTAATCTTTCAAACTACAACAGGAAAAAAAAACAAGCTGTCTCTGCTGAGGTAAATTTTCAGCTGATGCGCCTTCATGTAGTGACGGCCGAGTGTGTGCATGGCCGGTTCTTAAGGGATTACATACACAGCCTCCCATACACCCCCTTGGGAAACAGACATCTCTCTACATACAGTAAAACAACTCTGGCAATGGGTTAAACACAGCTTTGATAGTCAATACATGAATCCACACATTCTACATGAGAATACAAAAATGGCATTCCAAAAAGTCAAACTCTTCCACTCCACATTTACATAGTCATGTGGACAGATTAAATATACAGCTATAAATAATTCAAATGAGAACTATAAAAGATATATAAACTACCCCAAAGCTCAAGAGGCATGACCTCCATTGTGCGAGCTTACAGTAGGTAAATGTCAATTTTAACAGACACAATGGAGGTCAGTACGCCCACTGAGGGGACACTTGTGAGACAGAACCCTGTGCGTCTTATTATACCATTTAGTATTATAGTATTTCACAAACTGGCAGGTTTATGAAACAGATAAAAGCACTGCTTTTTAAAATGTTTAACATTATCTGTGCCAGATGGGCAGCCAACACATTGCAAACCAACATTCTGGACATTCCTACAACACTAAGAGAAACGGTTACATTTTATAATTCTATTTGCATGTAAATTCTTACAAGCTGCAGTTAAATAGACAAAATTGGAGGGGGGGGGGTTAATTCTAAAATGGTTCAAACCTTGTTGCTTTCTGTCGCTACTGTTGCTCGGATGCTGTTTGCTGAAAGAAGAACTATTTTCTCATTAGACAATCCCAAGAATGTTGCTCTTGGATGATGTAATGATGGATTCTGTATGCAAAGAAAAGTAAATAATTGCACCAATTTTAGACATTTGCAGTAGAATACTCCCATAATAAAAAAAAAAAAAAAAAAAAAGTTGGCATATTAATACAAGTTCTATTTTCTTAAAGGGACCCCACCACCTAAACACAACACTGGTGATTCTGAAAGCTTTCAAAAACTACCTATATTGTAAGAGCCATTTATTTAGAAAACCAACTTGAGTTACTGCAATGTATAGATTATGCTAATTAAGGCATGCCATGCAGGCACTCTTCCCGTTGCTGCAGTCCATAGCTTCTCGTCACTCACAATGCTCAACAGTGCACTGCCCACCTCTGCACCCAGCACTGAAAGGGTTAAGTGTTGGGGGGGGGAGATAATGTAGAGCTAAGACAAGTGAAGAACTTGCACAACATGTCTCATCATAAATATATAAAACTAAAAATTAAAAAGGTTTTTTTTCTTTTTTTATTATTAAGAATTCTTCTAAGTCCATCAGGGACACAGAGGCCAAGGGTAAGTATCCATCTACCAAAAGGCAAGCACTTAAGAGTTTGTGATCTCAATAACTCAAGTTGCATCACTCCCCAGCTTCATTTCATCAGCTAGCAAAGCATAGAAAGGTAAATATATCTAGAATATGTCTGTTGCCAACAGGACAACTGAAATACCAGAAATGCAGTCCCTGAATGAAGAGCGTTTTTTTAGTTTTTTTCCCAACCCCATCTGTAAGAAACAAATGTGGCAGTTTAAATTGATAGTTACAACAACAGAAACAGAAAGTTTCAGTATTCCATGAGAGATTGTAGATGAACTCCTGACCACCTCAGAGAAGCCTCTCTTTCTCAGTAGAAAGTTTCAATTTCCAAGCCACCAAAACTATATTGTAGAGGTATGGATGACATATGGAACCTTGAGTCCAGAGGTGTGGCAACACCAGTAGATGTCAAGGTTCTGCTAGGACAGTTCCAGTAGTGAATGACTCGTCTTTTCCTGGTGCTTCTTTTCTCTGTGCATTTCAGCTCTAACTACAGGAATCCCTATCAAAGGTGGATGTTAAGAGTTCCGTTCCAAAGGATAACCATGCTGTCTACCACCAGTGTCTGCAGAGAACTTTTCGTTACTGACAAGAAGACAAGTCTGGCATTGATACAGGACAACACGAGTTCCATTTCCATTCCCCCCCCCCCCCCAGCAATTCAAGATCACCCGGAATATATCTTGAGTCAGCTTCCACTTGCAGTTATCTTTGTCCTGCTGAGGCAAACTGCCTTCCAAGTTCTCCCTCTTGGGAAAAATAGCAGACATGGCTGTGGAGTGTTCTGATCAATTATTTTCTCAGCATTTAGCCAAGCCATCTTGCTCTTCGTTCCTTGGTGGCTTTAGAGACATGGCTGGGGTTGTCATATCAGATAGAGTTTGAACTCAATGGTCCTTACAGCAAAATATCAAAATGAAGATCTCTGTGAATGTGAATTTCTCTCAACTCAAATACATTTATCGATCATGACAATAATGTCAGAATCACAGGTAATTGGTCTACGTTGACATGCTGTCTGGTTAACCACCAGTGCAATGACAGAGCAGTATTGATGGAAATACATGAGCATGGCCACTTTGACCATAATGCAGTTCAGCAAGAGATCTCACATGAAAATGATCAAAATTATACTGCTTCAGATGTGGATACCATGGTACACACCATCTCATGCAGTTCCAAAATGTCCATCTCTTTGACTGAGCAAGGGTATGAACCATACATATGAGGCCTGACATATTATTAGAAGGCGGCCTACTGAAGAGATGTCAAATTTCAGTCCAAGCAAAAGCTTTGTGCACACGGACAGTGTTGGTCTTCTCCAGATCAGTGATCAAACCATGAACTAGAGAAATTAATGCAAATTTAAATAAAGAATCTGGACTGTTTCATCCAAAGATCATCCTGGTATGGTGTTACATTTATCTCTCATATAAAGAAAGGCGGTTAACAGCCATAAACTTCAGACAGATTACTGGCATTGTAGCCAGTCTGAATGGAATTGCCGTAAGTTAGTAAAGCAGATTCTGAGAAGAGATTCTGAGACACCAACAGCGATATGGACAGACAGAGATGTAAAACAGGTCCAAAGAGGAAAGGAACCCTTCTGTTCCAATACAGCTATGACAGATCTAATGGACTCCATCTTGAATTTGGGAATTATAATGAACTTATTTGAGAAAACTGCCTGTATGTTATGCTACCTATTTAAATAGTTTTGAGAAATTAACCTGTTAGTGGCACAGTCTGGCACTTTATGCCAATTAGTCTGTGTGTTGTTAATATTACAACACACACTGGTATGAATTAGTAAAGGCAGAGCCCACAACATTGGGGGTGGTTCTAATATCACAGCAAGCAATGCCTTTAGCATCTAACTCAAATTCGCATACGGTGCAAAAAATTGTCAATGTGCCACACAGTGCACATAAGATTAAGGTCTCAAAAACTGTCACAGAAAAGCAAAAAAAAATTTTTTTAGAGCGACACTTTGTAATGTTCTCCACCGTTGCCAATGATCATATCTGTCTAGTTCATGTGCAATTATATTCCAAAGCTTCCCCCTCCCACCCCTTTTACCAGCGTCACTCTTTCCTCAGAGTGGAAAGCCAGTCCAGACAGATATCGATGAGGGACAATCTTGTATCAGCATAAGGAAAAACCTGCCGTCCTCCGTCAAGGGGAGTAGTGTTTTTCTTATACTGATAGAGTGTCTCTTGTTGCAGTCTGTCTGGCCAAGTGAGCGCATTTCAGATCTGAAGGAAGAAGAGTGACTTCTGTAAATGGGGCAGGAGGGAAAAACACATAATATAATTGCAAATCATCTACACCGATATAAACGTTGACAACAGTGAAGGGTTATTACTGAGTATAAGGAATGAGCAAACCATTTATCCTAAGACATTACTAGCTCTAATTCTTTGAAAAACTCACTAAATTGTCTTAAAGGGATAGTAATACTTCCTTTTATCTTTTATTTTATAGGCATTAAAAAAACATGGAGTGATATAAGTCTCATCTCTCAAACCTTTATGGTTTGAGAGATTCACAAGCAAAGTTTCCTCTCGCGCCCCTTTTACCTAGTGTAAGCCATCTCTTCTCAGATGTTGAATCCAGTCCATAGACCAGACAGATAACAGAAGGTGACAATCTTCTTCCTATGAGAACAATGAAAGCCCTGCCCCCTTGACAAGTTTTTCAAGTTTTTACCTTATCTTAATTGAAGATTGTCCCTCTCTGCAATCTACCTGGGCACCTCGCTTCTGATCTGGCTGAGTAGTTACATCAGTAAAAGGGGCGGGAGGGGGATACTTTATCATTCAATTACTCTTGAACTACAACTCTGACAGAATTGAAATAACACTCTCCAAAGTCCAAATACTATGATGATTAATTGGAGTTGCTTTTATTATGAAACATTACTATCCCTTTAAAGGAACACATCACACCCAAAACAAGCTCTTAGTATTAAAGCACACATGCTGTGCTTTATACTATGCCTGTCCAACAGGCTGCAAGTGAACATTTCTATATTTCTATTTTTTCATGAGCCAGTGTTTCCAGGAGATGCGCAAACTGAACGTCTCCACCTCAGACACTTTTCAGAGCCTTCCCTCCTTACCCTCACAGGTGTTTCTTGGTACGGCGGCCCACCACCCAAATGATAATCCTGTTTGAATGTACACTCAGACAGTGCTAAAGTCAATTAGAAACTTACATCACCACTCTGTAGCAGAGCAGTGCATGATATCATGCAGATGAGTGGCCAGGAGAGTGTGGTTTTAAGCCTGCTCCCACCTCCAAAAAACCACACATGCTCCCACTAAGGGTTGCAGAAATAATCACACCAACACATTCAAAAGCAGATAGCTTAAAATGTACTTATAGGGACAAGCAATACAAAATATGAAAGCACATCACATGTGCTTTAAAGGGATAGTAATGTTTCACAATAAAAGCAGCTTCAATTAATCTTCATAGTATTTGGGCCGTGGAGAGTGTTATTTCAATAATGTCATAGTCGTAGTTCAAGAGTAACTGAATGATAAAGTATCCCCCTCCTGCCCCCTTTACTGATGTAACACTGCTCACCTCAGAGCAGCAAGACTGTCCAGATGGATCACAGAGAGGGACCATCTTCAGTGAGAATAATGAAAAACCCATCAATGGTGCCAGGGTTTTCCTTATGTTAACAGTAAGAAGATTGTCCCTTGCTGTGATCTGTCTGGTCAATGGACCAGATTTCACATCTTAGGGGAGGCAAATTACACTAGGTAAAAGCGGTGGGAGGGGGATACACTTTATCATTGAATTACTCTTGAACTACAACTCTGACAGAAATGAAATAACACTCTCTAAAGTCCAAATACTTTGAAGATTAATTGGAGCTGCTTTTTTGTGAAACATTACTATCCTGTTAACACTATATATTGCTTAGCAGTCATGGGAAGGTGAGAGGTTCATTTTAACTATATCCCCATCAGCTCATGATGGAATTTACACTTCCACTGATATAGCATCTGGGGATTTATGCACAAAGGCATGATAAAGAGGAGAGCATTTAGCAAATTAGATACATTTTCCAATTCTGTGTTATCCTACATCCAAGCTATTTCAAGATGGAGATATCTTGAGCATAGGAATTGGAGTCTCTTAACTGAAGAAGTTCTATCCTCTTTATCTCAACTTAAGACAGCATAACCCCCACTGTAATTTTAGTGTAAACACACCAAATGAGATTTCATAAACTAGTTAACCCTCATTACTAACCTACCACAAAGGCAATAAGACAGAGGCACTATAAAGCATTGTACATTGAGGACATCCTCTACATTCACAGAGTTATAGTGGAATGTTGATCTAGAATCAGTCTACATATTGATACATTTTATTTTTACTTATCTTAGCTCATTTAGTTTGCAAAATACAAGAGGTTGAAAAAAAAAATAAACAAAGCACTGCTAGCTGCTTTGCAAGACCATTTTATCTGAACCCTTTTATTATTCTTCATATAACGAATACAAATTCCTCAGCACTATACAATAGGGATCTAAAAAGAGTATGAACAATCCTCTAACATAAATTGTTAAAAATTTAACAAGGAGAACTTTTATTTGTTCCCTAGGTACAGTCTGTTTTCCCCAAAATTGCTCCTCTACTGGCTTTATACATCCAGCCGTTTGAGTTGTGTACTGTATATAAAGCTGATAAAATGACCTACCTGTGGGTTCCTGTAAGGCTCAGACTCCACCCATTTCCACTGATACAGTTCTCCTTTACTGCTAACTGCCACCAGCTCAGAATAAAGTGCTCCAATAGAAATGAATTTTGTCCCATCCTACAGGAGCGGGGAAAAAAAAAATGTATTTAGATTATTATCAATAATTTTGACACAAATGGCTGAAGGACATCTTGAACAAAGTGAACAGTAAAAATTAAATTTTTATTTTGATGCAGTTTACTTTATTACTTTACTTAATTTTAACTGGAAAAAGTTGAACTTTGGATGACTCCTGTGATGTGCTCATATGATAATGTTGGACTCCCTAGAGCATATTCCATTTCAATATATATTTCTATAACAGAGATGAGAAAAATACGGGCCATTTTTATCTGGCCCTTGGGTCTGGCTGGCTGTACATAGAGCAGAAATGCTATAATGTAAAAATATGACTTCTGGCACAGAAATGATGCTACATTTTATCATTCTAACAATGCAGAAACAGCCCAGATTGATACAAGTCTTTGAAGCTGCGCATCTGTTAATGTATGATCATAAGCACAAAGAACAGAGACACTCAGACAAAAGTTATTGAAGTTCAGACTTATTTTTTAGATCTAAATTTTAACAGTAGTGCTGTAGAAACAGCATCACTAACATTTCAAGCTATTGAGATACTGCACCTAAAAAATTCAAGTTTGAGCTGAAATAACTTGAAAAATACAACTGTCTGTAGTGGGGGTACCCTTGTTTAAGTTTTCCTTTTTACAGGCTAAACCTCTAAGTGGTCAGTTTACTTTAATATTGGGGGAGGCAGCTAACAAGCTAGCTAACATCATGCATAAGTGTAATGCAGACATTGTAACCTTTTAACTAAGGACCAGCATTTCCATATGTCTATATCAATGATATTATGCTAGACCAGAGGAAGGAACAAGCAGATCTCCAGCTCACTACTGTACTGTTTTGCACAGCGTGTTCTCATTTAAAATAAAAAAATAAAAAAAAAACATATATAATAAGTCTCACAGAAAAAACATCATATTAAAAAAAGTTCCATAAACACAAAATAAACCCCTTGAGGACCAGAGGGGAGCACAATGCTTTGCAAAGCATCTCCGCACAACCCGCTGATCCTCAAAGGGTTTCGCTTGTTAAATTCAAAGAGTGAACATAAGCAATTAACCATGGTGTTAATTTAGGAATGTAGAACTCTACCTTCTCTGGCCACCACTGCAAGTCTTCTCCCAGGGACACTGGGCTCTGTATAGGGGTGTTCTTCTTATCCAAGGCAGGCTCTCCTTCTTTACTTGTGGAGCCTCTTTCATTATCGAACGAGGCCCCATCAAGCCACCTCCGCTCACGCAAACGTAAAACTGACTCACGTTCACGTAACAGCTCAGAGTCTCTCTCTAAGGGAAGAAGGAGAACTGGTATGCAATTGGGTCACACCAGTGGGATAAAAGTAAGCCAATCTCTATTGAAGACCCTTCTTCTCTAGCAGCAAGTAGAGCCTATGTAATTGTCAAAAGTATCCATTTCTACTTAGATTAGGGTCAAAATGTTTATATCTACTTAATCTATCAACCCTATTGCTACTGTCTAATAAAATGGGTGGACCATATTCTAAATGAAGGTGGCATTGTACCTAGAATTGTATTTCCCTCTAACAAATTGGTGCAGCGGGATCCTTTTATAGGAAGATGCCTTTTACTTCGTGTTCCATTAAACAAGGGATTGACTTCCATTTTTTTTAATGGGTGGAACCTAAGGGTCAGTATATTAGGAAGTGTGTGTTGAGTGTGTGTGTATAAAATGTTATTTATATTTTTTGTGCAGAGAAAAACCAAGTGTAATCCCCAACTGCTCAGATTTTCAATTTAAAAGTTGTTACAGACCAATATATATCTATATCGCGTTGGTTGATGAAGGCACTCACTACTGAGTCAAGCAAACTGCCCAGGTGCAAAATCCTGAAAATCGTACAGAGAAAATAGGCAACACCGCTGGGACTTTTTTTTTTTTTCATTACTTAAAAACAATTTGGTCCAGGTTGAGACTGAAACCTGCACCGTATAGTGCCTTTTTAACCAGTTACCATAGGGAGCCATTGTCTGTGACTTAAGGTCTCCAAACAGAGAACATTCAATTTTATAATATTTTTGTTTATTTATTTATTTATTTATTTATTTTTAATTAAAACAACAAATTTGTCTTTTGGACACCAATTGGTGGTGTTGAGTTAAAAGAATCAGTGGGATACCTTTGTTTTAGTCAGCAGAAAAAGCCCCTTTGAATAATAAGTTTATTGCTCCTTTAAGATGTCCTAGAGAGGCTACCGATACGGGAACTGAATACCACATGGAAAGGTTTCATGTATTGGAAAGTGCAGACAAAGATGGCTGCCCCCTCTCGCACACACTTCAGGGAAGCCTACACGGAACTGTAACCTCCTAGGATACTAGACACATGTCTAACAGGTTCCTCCTAAATGTGCTGAAATCTATAGCACTCAAGGAGTTCAGGTAAGGGGAAGTTGTAGTTTGTTATGCTTCATTGTTAAATTTGGCCTGTCATCCTGAGGTAAAATTAGTTTGTTATACAGTCTGCCTATGTATGTTGTACTGGACATTTTTCTTTAACCCTCTGAGTGACAGAGGGGTATGCAATGCGTAGCATACCCCTCTGGCAGTCAAAGGTTTAACAGCTGAGAAATTTATCTTCACATTTTGGTAGCAGAGTGTGGGGCTTTATGCCCAGTAGGATGACAAATTTACAGTTTGGTGTGCCATTAGTAATGTCCCCAACATGTGGGCTCTGCCTAAATTAATTCATAGCACAGTGTGTTGTAATACTGGACCAGCAACAACTAGATCAGCATAACGTGTTACATTATGCCACCAAATAAAGTTTCATTTGTCAAAAAACAATTTATATTGCAAATAATGGCTAGTGTAACAAATATACAGATCTACCCATCTTTAACATTTCCTAAATCTAAATTTATGGTGACAAGTCCACCTTAAACTAGAAAGGCCAACTATAAACGGATCTAAAAGAATCCTCCTCTCCACCAATAATATAACCTGGGCATTTTCTGGCTTCTTTATTCTCCTAATGGAACAAAAGGACTGGTAAGATGCAAGTGTACAAAAACAGCTTATAATGGGCTGTTTTCTGTTGAGATGGAAGTGTGTGTGTGTGTGTGTGGGGGGGGATTAGGGTTTTGGGGTCATGTAGTGTATAAAAAAGGGCCTATCCTCAGCCCTTACTCATCAGACTATGAGCATGGATCCTGCCAGCCAGCTGCCAAACAGTGCAATTGTTTGGCAAGCCATAAATGCAATACTTTTTCTTTAAACACCATGATTAGACAGACTGACATGTAAAATATTACACTTATGTAATTAAATATAGTACGGCTTTGGTTTAGGAGTAAGTG
This sequence comes from Rhinophrynus dorsalis, assembly GCA_037306005.1. Lineage (NCBI taxonomy): Eukaryota > Metazoa > Chordata > Amphibia > Anura > Rhinophrynidae > Rhinophrynus > Rhinophrynus dorsalis. The sequence continues at coordinate 67,737,663 of CM074723.1, read as the reverse complement.
AAGGATACTTCTGCTGCTGGGAAAAGCTCAACTTGAAACTTACTACAGCTCACACTTGCACTTTTAACTGCGTTTAACACACTGTGGCCATGTGATCCATTGCTGTCTATAGAAACAGCTTGTATCTGCTAGCACAGCTCCTGACTGGATGAAACAGCTGTACCTAACAAAGTTATACACTTTACACAGGGATGAGAGGCCTTTATAGCAAAGTATATTTTAACATATTTGGTGTGGTTTAACGACCATTTCAGTAATGTTTCTGTGGACACCAGACTAAGTGAGAAAACTAACCAAGAATGCCACAAGTTATTGAAAATGATGTAACGTGAATGACCAAACCCAGTGGAAAGGTTAGGAAGAAATTGTACACTCTGCTGGTAAATATCTATAGTCCTGTCTTTAGGTTTAGTCCCAGCTTGCCTATTACCGAACACAAACTGCTTTTACACAAGTCTTCTTAAACAAAATCAAAAATTTGAGACACACAAAAATGCATGAATGGGAGAGAAATGCACCACAATACCAAACAATTTTTCAGAAATAAAACAAATGTGTTATTTCCCTGGATTGCTGTGAAAGTTTAAGAAAAGTGCACCATTTTAGGGCTTCCATAAAGGATCTAAAATATTTGGTAACTAAGAGAGACAATACCACATGAAACAGCTATGGCACCAACAACAAAAAGGTACTCTCTGGAATATTCCTGTACCCATTTGAGAAAGGCAATAATGGAGGCTTCGGCTCAGTAAGCCATCACTGCCTCAGCTACTACCCTAATTGATAGGACATTTTATTATGACAAATAACATGCCTCCCCCCTTCTCATCCACATCCTTGTCCTGGGTCCAATTATGGTACAAGTGTCCAGAAAAGAGGTAGAGGCTCTACTAATCACCATAAAACACTTGTTTATATTTATGTCAGATGAATGCACAATCAGATGCCATGAATACCCACGTTTGGTTTGCTTGGAAAAAGTATCCTTCCACTTTTCCAGTGAATTGATGCAGCAGGAGCAGACATAGGGGACCAACTCCATCCTCCACCCCTAATTCCCGCTCATCCCAACCCCCTTGTGAAGGTACTAGCAATGCAAATCTGCCAATCCCCCCCAAGGCATTTGAGAGAAATCCTTAAAGGGACATTAACACCTAAATGATCTAGTAGTATACATAATGAATCTACTTCATGCTAGCATTTGTAAGAGTTCTGTTTTCCGATGTCTAAAATCTAGTCTTGCATATATTCTGTGGGAGCAGCCATTCCTGCCTTTTCCAATATCCCTATTCAAATCAAAATCTTGATAGGTGCCTCAGAAGTAATAATGTTTTATTGTCTGTTAATTGGCCTCTCTGGGACAGAATAAATTAATAGATTTAGCTATGCACAAAAACCAAGTTGTGTCTATAGAGGATAGTTTTGCGTTTGTGTTCCATTAAACAGTTTTTAAGCTTTCTGAGCATACCAAGCAGCCAAGTGGTTTAACCCAAGCAATCAGAAAAACACAAGTTTGCTCTGTAATCTTTGTAGCAGCACCCAGCAGTGGGAGTACACTTGTCTTACTCAGCTGGAAAAGGCCTAATTTTTGTATAAGGTTTACGATCACCTTAAAGGTACTTCCTTCTGTTTCTGAAGGGATTTACTTTTCTCCCTGTATACTATATATACTTATAAAAAGGTACTAATATATCATAAGGGGAAGCCAAAAAAAGCGTAAGGATTAACTCTGAGTGACAGAGGGGTGAGCAATGGCACTGCTTGGCAATGTGTTCACATCACTCTGCCACTCAGAGGGATAATACAGATCCATTGCGACTGTTGAAAGACAAAAGGTACAGAATTACCTCTGGATGAGCCTATCCTGGAAAGTGAAGAGCGCCGAAAAGACGGGTAACCAAAGTAGCTAATATCTTCTGAAAACATAGCATCAGCATCAATTATGACACTTGGGTGAGCAGAATGAATGTCAGCATCCAGCAGTGACATAAGATCCTCTATAAACACAAGGACCATAAGCCATCATTAAGCAAATGTCAAAAACACAGCACTGCATACCATAGTCACTAACAACGAGCCAACTGTGGAGCACACATTCTAACGATCATGCATGGAGAAGCTGATTGGCTTTTGAGCTGGTGTTAATTTTTTTAATCTTGAGAATCAAGATTCTGTTTCTAGAATCATAAGTCTAATTGTGATTGAGCTGTAATTTGTCCAAGTGAAATGGATAATACAACACTAACCTCCAGGCAAGTAAGATTCACTAGCCGTGTCATCACCATCGTCTCCATCTTCATCATCTCGGCTCAAGAGATTGTTTACTGCAAGGTTAACGTCAAGATTTGTCCTCTGAAGCTCTCGGATGATGACGCTTCGAGATTTTCCTTGAAGAACAACTTGTGCCTACAAAACATGAAAAGTCTGATGTGTATTAAAGCAGACGAGCAGTGCGTAAATGGCGCAGAATACACGTAGGAAAAATGAATTTAATAACAATCCCATAATAAAACGTAATACACATGCAAAATTAAACCCCATGAAGAAAGGTGTGTGAGAAATACAAGTTTGATCTGTAATAACTTTTGAATGAACCATCTATCCAGCAATGATGTACCATCATTTTACACTGTCCCGCAGTATTTATTACTTTTTTTTTTTTTTATAAAGTTAATATATCTTAGCATCTCTCCCATTTGTTTGTTATCATAAAAAGCTACAATTTAGCATTATAGTCCCTTTAACTTGGTAAAAGGTCAGGAACGTATACAATACAATGTTTTAATAAATGTATAATTAGCCATTTCAGTGCTAGAGGGGCAAGTAAAGCATCCCACAAACATGTTCACCAGTAATGTAGAGAGGCTTCTAGTGCCTTTGCCTACACATCATCAATACCTGAAAGATAACACTACGAGGACAAGACCACATCTGCACACGGCAAGGGAGAAGGTATTCTTAGGCAAATCAAATGATTTCGGAGGGGGCAAAAACCATAAATTAATTAACATGGGGCTTTGCAGACCGCTCTGGCATTCAAAACGATAACACTTAAAGGTTCAGAAGTGTAGGTACCATTCATGGGGGGGACGGGGGACACCTACCTGTGATATTAGTTCTTCAGGTATTACAGATGCAGGAATCACAGGCTGTGGTTGGCTGCCCAGGAGTCCAGAGCCCCTGTCCCTTCCTGTGCGAATGACTCGTGTCTGCCTTCTGGAGTCTCGAGCACCAGCTGACGATCGGCCAGAAGATCCTCCTCCACTTCCACCTACACCAGAGCTCCAACGACTGCTAAGAGCAAGGAAAAAGGGGAAGAAAACAAGAAAAGATTTAAGGGGGGTATGAAAAATAAAACTTGTATAACCAATTTACATTTCTTGATTTACCATAAAACGGTCCATTCACCATAATACAAGCTTGGTTCATTTTAACTAAAACATTTCACATATTTGCAATTTGCATTTGTTTTTGTGAAACCGTATGATAGTTCTACCATTGGTTTCATGGTGTGGCACTTTATGCCAGTTTCTAATAGTCTGCCAATAAGTCTGACAAAATTGGGGTGTAGTCTAGTATAATAGGACCTGTGTTCAAAAGTACAGGAGTAACTCTGGGGCAAACCAATTGCACCAAATGAGAAAAAGAGACTGTTGCGTTTAAGGGCTTAAAAATCCATTTAAAGGGATAGTAATACTTCATTTTAACTTTATTTTATTTTGTAGGCATTAAAAAAACATGAAGAATGATATAAGGCTTATCTCTGAAACCTTTATGGTTTAAGAGATATTCACAAACAAAGTATCCCCCCCTGTTCAACCAGATCAGAAGGGAGGTGCCCAGGTAGACTGCAGAGAGGGACAATCTTCAATTAAGATAAGGGAAAAAGCTGAAAAACTTGTCAATGGGGGAAGGGCTTTCATTGTTTTCATACAAAGAAAATTGTCCCCTTCTGTTATCTGTCCTGTCATACAACCAGACTCACATCTGAGAAGAGATGGCTTACACTAGGTAAAAGGGGCGGGGAGGGGAACTTTGCTTGTGTATATCTCATAAACCATAAAGGTTTGAGAGATAAGACTTATATCATTCTTCATGTTTTTTTAATGCCTACAAAATAAAATAAAGTTAAAACGAAGTATTACTATCCCTTTAATGATCATCATGTCACTAGAGAATTGTTCCACAGCATTAGAGGGCTACAAAGGCCCAATGAAAATCTATTTGCTTCATGTTGTGCAGTCGGCTGCTCTTCAGAACATGGCACCCTAAACTGCCTGCTTGCTTCTTCAATAAAGGAGTTACACTTGTCTGAGTGACAGTTCCTTTTTAAAGTTATCATTATTGATTGACAAAATCTGGATGACATTTGTTAGCACGATCTATATTAGATTTCCAGTGTTGTCAGGTTTCCTATTGATTACACAACCCTATACCAAGCAAGAAGTATAAACATTATTTGAAGGAATTATCAAACAGTTAATCAGTAGCTTTAAGAAAATATGAAACCACAGAGTATTCAGAATACAGAACAAAGATCATGTTTAATGCTTTTGCAGACCATGTTCTGTACTTTAGAAAGCCAAAATGTTAAGAAAATTGCAGAACAAGTTAAGAAGGGCAGCCATTTTCCTGGACGCAATGTTTAACCTCATGGATGCTAGCAAGGTATCTAGTGCTTTGCTTCACAATGAACTGGAGGCCTCTCAAGCACTCAAGTGGTTAAACTTAACTTTTGGACAGAGAATGTGTCAGCCTTAACCCTATTAAAACTTACCCAAGGGTGTTGCCTGCCAGTCTGCCCAGAGTTTCAGAACCAGACAGAAACCAGGGAGAGTCACTAGTCCTGCCTGGCCTGGGTGTCCTTCCTGCCCCTGAGCCACTGCTCAACTTTGAACTGGAAACAAAAGATGGCATATCAGTCAAAAAAGAAAAGAAATTGAAAACAATACCATCTGGGCTGTAAAGTAAAGCCTGGAACCCCAGGTCTAAATGCTTAAGGACAGTCTGTTGACATACAAGCCTAAGCAACACCCTTGGGAAATTCAGACTAGGTTATTGAATTATCAAGCATTATAAATACACTTCAGTTTGGCTGTATATTGATTAAAGGAAGCAGGCATATTACATTTGTATACATGTAGGTGCTCAGTCTGTGACCACTACACAACTGGATGTGTCACTGACAAGCCTAGCAACTGTTAACTAGACATTAACTTTCCTGCACAAGGTACGAGGCAAATGCCATGCTCTTGTTGGGAGCAATCTTAAAGGGACCATCCAATCTAAAAATAAGTAGGGTGTCCTTTCTAATGACTTATGCAGCTATTATATAATTATTTACAAAAGCTAGCTAAGTCCCAAAATACAATAGGATTTCTTGTGGATACGAAGGCAGCCATGTATGTCCATTTGACCCAGATGGTTTATGCAAGCTCATAATAACAGAGGAATGCAATGAATATCATTGAGATAAAGAGTCTATGAAGTGAATCCAAGAGCTATTCTGTTAACCCTTTGAGTGCCAAAGGGGTATGGAACGCATTGCTTTGCAATGTGTTCCGTACCCTCTGGCACTCAAAGGGTAAAAAAAAAAAAAATACGTATAACAAATATCAGTTTCATATTCATCTAAAAACAAAGAACCATATCCTAGCTTCTTGTTGAGTGTTTTAGGCTTTAAAATCATCCCAGTTTGATACACATTAATATTCAGATATAGCCATTAATCGCTTGTGTCAGTCGGTCTCTGTGTAGCCATTAGTGGTAGGTTGCAAGGTAAGCCAGTAGTGAATTAGCCCATATCAAACATGACGTCACCCACATTGCACCTATCAACTGTCTAGTACATGCCTTTTTTGAGTTTCAATAGGAGGTTGTGAAAGGTTGCACAAGGCTCACACATCATTTAGCATGTCAATTATGACTTTATACAATCACTTTGTAAAGGTAATAACTGCAACGTCACTCAGTAAGTGTACCAAGTGAAGCACCCTCAATGGAATCAAAGGAGGGCATTGGATTATGGAAACGTATCTGTCCACATTCTCGCCTCAGTGACAGGATCCATCTTGACATAATCTGCCTAACTGCCAGTTTATAAAAATAAACTTTTATTAGCCATTTGCCAGAAAGTACTGTCTAATTTTCATAAACTGACAAGTAAAACTAGAGGTCACAAACTAGCTAGAGGTCACAAACTAGATGTCTCCATGGGTGCTTTAATACAAAAACAGTTGTCAGGGTTTGCAGGAGTGCCTGTAACCATCATGTACTAAAAAAATGCATTTGTGCAAGGCTTTTTGTTATACAATTGTTCCAATCTATTATCCAAGAATGTGCAAGGAGGCTGGAGACTACAGTTTTGATATCCAACAAGGCTTGTAACATCAATTTTTCAGTTTAATTTTGTGGGGTGGGAGAGTTTTTATGAGATTAGAACTCTTACCTTTTTAAGTCAAAAAGAAATCTTATAATTTAGATACACAGACACAGGAGATTTTAAAGGGAAAGTAATGTCCCATAAAAAATGTTTAGAGAGTGGTAGAGAGTAAAAAAAAGAAACTCAATGCCACAAATCCCATCTCTCAAACAGCTATGGTTTGAGAGGTATTCTCGATCGAAGTTCCCCCGCCTTCTCCTAACATCAGCGTCTAGCTGACAGTGGGAGATCCCAGTCTGGGGACCAGCCCACGGCTCTGCAGCAAAGCCGAAATCCCGTTATTAGAAAATAATTACTTCATTGGAAAGGTCTAAAAAGTGTGCATGGTTTGCAAGCCGAGTTTGTAGACCATTCCCATGAAGTAGAGCTTTTCCAATAATGCTATTTCGGCTCTGCTGAAGAGCCTCCTCATGTCGGCCGACACGGATCTGACATCGGGGGGGGGGGGGGGCTTTGATTGTGAATATCTCTGGAACCATAATGGTTTGAGAGATGGGGTTTGTGGCACAGAGTTTCTTTTTTTACCCTCTACAAATCTATCAACATTTTTTTTATTATGGGACATTACAGGAACTTACTTGCACAAACAAGTCAAATGGTCATGCATAACGTCTATACACCCATAAGAAAAACATGCTTAGCACCCTTCTTACGGCTTATGCACCTAGATATTACATAAATGCTAGATAATAGTATGTGACATTTAAAATGACAAACTATTTTAGGCAACATTGTTCACTTTGTTCCTTGTCATGGGGCAACAATTTATAAATTACACTAAGAATGAAGGATGAGCTAATATATTTTCTAAAGCAGAGTGGTAACTAACTCTCTGCTTAATTAGTAAACCTGTAAGAGTACTCCGGGTGGAATATTAATATCCTGACTTTCAGTTTGCTTGCAGTTAAGTGTGTGCTGGATTCCATTGCAGGTGATAAATGTTAACACAGATACCTAATGAAGTCTATGGAGGAGAACTCTGTGAATAAACCTGGAGATAAAGTTATCAACTACAATGGAATCCAGCCCCAAATTCAAGTGAGGTGTTCATAAAACAATTATTTAACGTGAACAAGATTGTGAATTAGTTAATCCTCTGCATTACATAAGTGACAAGCGATTAGTTGTATACCCCTCTGTGTATATGAATGGTAGAACACAATATGCACTCAAGAACATCTCCAGTACACTTCAAGTACAACGTAAAGACTAGTCCATGAAGCCAAAGCAAGAGCGAAATTGCACAAATCCGATGAAAACATAATTAACAGTACTTTTTTTGTACACAAGTTTCTAAAACTCAGCTATTTAACTTGAACACTATGAAGTAGGTTTGTGCAATATATTGCTGGAATGTTGTAAAAGGCGGACTTAGCAATGATTATATTTACAGTGCTTTGTTCAACACTAAGGTTATACAATATAACCATCATACCATATAAAATACTTTACATATATACACATATACATATATTAATAATATCTAGTGTATTATATATACACACACCCTGTATATATCTCAATCAATCATACGCACACATAAAATTGGCAATGAAATGATGATGTTGCCCATGAGGCCCCCCCCACGCACACCAAGATTCTTGCCCATGCTGCTTCTATTTCACCACCACCCCCTTTTTCCTCAGTTTATCCACAAAGGACTGTCATGCCTGTAGCAGCTAAGGAGTTAAATAAAACCTGTCCCCTTATCAATCTGTACCTCTTCCCTTCTAGGAATAAGAGGTGTGATCAAAAGTACTCCAATAAAGTTAATGTTGAGAGTGGAGGATGCTTGTGCTCTACAGACTGAATTACATAAAATGGCAGATTAGGCAAACAAATGGAATATGAAATGTAAAATAGGAAAGTGTAAAAGTTATGCACTTGGGACAAGCAAATTGTAATGCTACTAATGAACTTAATGGAATCATTTTATGAGACTCACTGCTCGAGAATATCTGGAGATCCTTGTAAACGGTTATCAGCATCAAATAGCAGTAGCAAAAGCAAACAAAGTCCTGTCTTGCATAAAAAGGGTTATTGAAGCAAGAATGGATATCATTTTGCCTTTGTACAAATAGTTGTTAAAGACATAGTAATGTTGCACAAAAAAGCAGTTCAGATTAATCTTCATAGTATTTGAGCCATAGAGAGTGTTATTTCAATACTGTCAGAGCTGTAGTTCAAGAGTAATTGAATGAAAAAGTATCCCCCTCCCATCCCTTTTACCTAGTGTAAACCACTTCCCTTCAGATGTGGAATCTGGTCCATTGACCAGACTGATCACAGCAAGTGACAATCTTCTTACTGTGAGCGTAAGGAAAAGTATGCGTTCCCCCCACACACCCCCAACAGGTTTTTTCAGGTTTTCCCTTATGCTCACTGTCCCTCTCTGCCATCCATGTGGACAGTCTTGCTGCTCTGAGATGAGCAGTGTTAAATCAGTAAAAGGGGCGGGAGGGGGATACTTTAGCATTCAATTACCCTTGAACTACAACTCTGACAGAATTGAAACAACACTCTCCAAAGTCCAAATACTATAATGATTAATTAGAGCTGCTTTTATTATGAAACATTACTATCCCTTTAAAGGGATAGTAATACTTCATTTTAACTTTATTTTATTTTGTAGGCATTAAAAAAACATGAAGAATGATATAAGTCTTATCTCTGAAACCTTTATGGTTTAAGAGATATTCACAAACAAAGTATCCCCCCCCTGTTCAACCATATCAGAAGGGAGATGCCCAGGTAGACTGCAGAGAGGGACAATCTTCAATTAAGATAATGGAAAAAGCTGATAAACTTGTCAAGGGGGGAAGGGCTTTCATTGTTTTCATACAAAGAAAATTGTCCCCTTCTGTTATCTGTACTGTCATACAACCAGACTCACATCTGAGAAGAGATGGCTTACACTAGGTAAAAGGGGCGGGGAGGGGAACTTTGCTTGTGAATATCTCATAAACCATAAAGGTTTGAGAGATAAGACTTATATCATTCTTCATGTTTTTTTAATGCCTACAAAATAAAATAAAGTTAAAACGAAGTGTTACTATCCCTTTAAGCAGAAAAAATATGGTACCGGGTTAGCCAGTGGAGTAGATCGGATTCAGTGTAGCAAAAAACTCACAAAAGTGGTATAAAGGTAATAACTTTTAATGGCTTACTGAGGACTTAACAAGTGCAAGCTTTCAGGACACTAAGGTCCCTTCTTCAAGCATGGGTTAACAAACAAAGCTAGAATAACACTGCATTTATATTTAGAGTATGACATACATTTGAACCAAAATATGAGTAGACAGTGGGGGTCAATTAACTTAGTAAACATACAGTCTGTAAAGGTATGATATGCATAAGGTTAGATCAAAGTCCTGGGAACAAGGAAATGTTCATTAACACAGAGGTGTGAAGAGCCTGTTAGTCTGTGACTTGAACAGATCTATCTCTATACAATCAAATACCAAAATGTTCTATTATAATGAGACATGAAGCCCATCCCAAGGTTTAGTTCTGTTTTTAATGTGTCAAATAGATCCAATTATTTAAAGTCCCAGATTTTTCTTTCCCTTTGTGCCCAGAAACAAAGTGCAAATATCTCCTAAATTATGCCTCAGCTGGACTTTTGGCTAACATGAAATGGGCAGTTTTTAATTCCATTTTAAAATATGCAAATTTGAATTAAGGTAAAAGATCCAATTTAAACACAAAAAAGGTACAAGAGAATCTCTGAAAACAATGTAACTTGTGCATGCTCAGTAGAGAGCATCCAGAACTGTTATTTGCATATGCAAGTGTTACCTTTCATTATCCACAGAGCAGGCTTGTCTAATAAGAGGCCCCATCTCTACAACCCTGCAGCCCCCACAGATCTTTTGGGTTTAAATTTGGTGTGGCCCATGTCGTTGTCCTATGTTAATCTATACAATTTATGTGCCAGAGGTGTTCTCCAGGTATTGTAAAGCAATGTGTTGCACAACCTTCTAGCATTCAAAGGGTTAAAAATTTTGACTGACCTATTTTCAGCAGCCGAGACCAAAGTCTAAGCCAGCTCCATTCTAAAGACCTGGGAGTTTGATCTCGTTATTTTCATTAGTGTATGTCCAACAATAAAAGGGAAAGCAGACCTACCATCTCTCAGGCCATGGTAGGACATTACTCCAGCTTTTTTCAGCTTTTGGGCCTAGGTTTGAGGCAAAGCCGCAGCCTAAATTTTACACTGTGGACGAATTGCTGCATCTCGTTCTGGAGCGCAGACCGCGTTTAATTCTTCATTGAACCCACTACTTAAGTCCTATCTTGTGTGGGGGTGATCTCTGAAACTTACAAGCACGAACAGGAACTCCTCAACCTAGAATACAGCAATTGGCAACTGGAGCGCCTCTCATTGCCCAAGTAATAATCAAGGATGATGGGAGTTGTAGTTTGGCAGAAATTTGCGAGTCATAAATTGCCCACTACTACTACAACTCTTTGGACTGCAGCTTTCATTGAAGGCCCCAAGAGAGACATAAAATACACAAAGTTCTCAATGCCCTCCACCTGAAGCAATGATGTTTGTTGCAGTGGCTAGAAATACAACCCTGTGGCCAATTCATTCAGATCAGAGTTGTGGATGCAACTCTGATTCTCTTCACCCCCCCCACCTACTCTGCCTCTCTCACCCTCCCTATCTCTCAGCCTGACACCAACGCTAATCCTTCCTTCTGCCGCCTCGCCACCTCCAGATTTAATTATCTCTCCCAAGCCACACACTCTCCTCCCCCCATACACGTGTCCACAAGTGCCAGAATATGAAACATTTCGTTGCAAAGCATTGTACACCACTCTGGCACTCCAAGTGTTAACAGTGTGATTCTTTTTACTTTCCTGAAGCTCATTACACTCTCTGGCCATATGATGCTGCCACCTTCCATGTAGCCAACCACGCCAGCAGTACAAGCTTCTGCAACCCCTGTTCTTTTGAATACATTTGTATAGTGGAAGGCCACTTTGACCAGTCAGTGGTGACTGGACAACTGTTTTACAGCTTAAGAAAACAAATCCCCAGGTCTTGTTCCACTGCTCACTGGAGCTCCCACACACCATAGCATCTCTCGTTTCCCGCCCATCCTTTACACTTGTTACCATAGCCTCATTCCACTTCCCACTGGTGCTCCTGCTCCCCAATATACACTGCTGATCCCAGCTTTGCTTCACTGCCTACTGGTAGTCACGGACCCAAACAAACTGTCCCACTGCAAAGTCTCTCTAGAATTAAGGGAGTAAAAAGTCCCATTTTTGCTCTAGATTTGTACCAGCTTTCATAAAGTAGTGCAATTTTGGAGCAAACCAACTGCACCTCAGGGGACAAAGTCATGTTTTAAATGGGGCTTTTAACCACTTGAATACTGGAGAGATCACCATCACTTTGAAGATATGTGCTTGAAACCTCTCTAGCACTTCCCATGTAAATAGGAGTTAACTTTTCTGAGCCGATCCGGATATATTTTTTCCGAATATTAAGTCTTTTGAAAACAACTATGGATATACGCCGGCAAAAACCTCTCATTGACCTTGTGTGTGCCAGAAAATTATTCAACACATTGCAACAATGCGTCGGATACCTCTCTGGCACTCAAAGGATTGTAATCAGAATTGAATTCTCACTTAAAACACACAAAAGCCATGATATACAGGTTATTAACCCTTTGAGTGCCAGATGGGTACGCAACGCATTGCAAAGCGCTGTGTACCCCTCTGACAATCAAAGGGTTAAGTTCTTCAAGCTAAAAGGAATAGTATTGTCTTGTAGCTACTGAAAAATTAAACTAAACTACCCCAGTCCCATCTCTTAAACCCTTATGGTTTGAGAGATATTTGCAGGTAAAGTTCCCCCTCCCTCCCCTTTCCATATCGTCAGCGCTCTAGCTGACTGCAGGAGAATCCGGTCCCGGTACCAGAGGAAGCTCTTCAGCAGAACCGAGATCACAAGATATAAAATGTAATACTTCATTGGAACAGTCTACAAAGTGTGCCTGGTTTGCAAGCACACTTTGTAGACCATTCCAGTAAAGTAGTTCTTTTTAGATCTTGTGATCTCGGTTCTGCTGAAGAGCTTCCTATGGTACCGGGACCGGATTCTCCTGCAGTCAGCTAGAGCGCTGACAATAGGGAAAGGGGAGGGAGGGGGAACTTTGCCTGCAAATATCTCTCAATAGCTACAAGATTAATTTATTTATTTTTTTTTTTTATTAAAATATCCCTTTAACTCCATGGCCCTTTGTGCTTTGCTGATGACATATTGATAACATATGACAAATCAATTACACCACAAACATAATACCAGCTGTAGTAAAGTGGGCAGACTAAAGCAGGATATTCCTAAATGTGCAGGGATTATTTGTCTCTCAAGGTAACACACAATCTCACAGATTTAACAATCAGCATAAGACAAGGTTTGTCTTACCCATCGTTGTTCTCCGCTTTACTCAATTCCAATCTGTCTGGCTGAACTGAGAAACCGATTCGGCACACTCTGCCATCCTAATGCAAAAAAAAAAAAAAAAAAAAAAAAAAAAAAAAAAAATATTGTGATGTACAACCAGTAATAAGCACCACTGGACGTTCAAGTATAAAATCGGAGAAGAAACATAGCACAGGAATTGGTACTATATACCTCGAGAAGGAAAGCCGCATGGTTGGGTCCAACCACACACTGTTTTATTGTAGTCTGCTCCAGTACATTAAGAGGTGGGTGGCTGCATAGAGAGTAATAAACAAATAAAATTGCATTTAGTGGGTAAAGTTTAGTTACAATTGCATTTCAACTTAACACACACAAAAACGAAAAATAAAAATGCTCTTTAACCCTGTGCGTGACAAAGGGATGTGAAAAAAAATTGCTCTTCTATGCATTTCAGAAAAACCTCTGAAATGTAACAGGTTTAAGTGAAACACAAATCTCATACCTAGGAACGATCACTGGCAAAACTATAGCACTCTGTGTGCAAGAGGTGTATTCAATGCGTTGTGCTGTAATGTGTTGGAAACCAATGGCACTCAAAGAGTTAAAGGAAAGACATACTTTTTTAAAGATTTTCCAGGTAAGCAAATGAAGCCTACAACTGTAAGAAATTAGTTTCCAAACTATTACAACTCACTGTTTTAACCCCTTAGTGACGGCCGCGTGCAGACGCGGCCGTCACTTAACGCCCGTCTAACATTTTTTTTTTTTTCTTTATTAGAATCCGGAGTCCCCGAACGGCGTGCAGCCGCGCGGGGATCCGGATTTCCTGGACGTACATGTACGTCCTCTGTCACTAAGTGACACCCACAGAGGACGTACATGTACGTCAATTGTCGCGAAGGGGTTAAAACAGTGTCAGTGCTACCGTATGTCCATACATTCTATAGGGCTCAGGATACAGTACTCCATCCTATATAATAATTCGCTAAGTTGTGTGTAATGCCCGACATGCGCAGTAGATACTGCTAAGCGTGCGGCAGTCATGCGCAGTACAGACTGCCCGCGCCGCGGCTGATACAGAGCTGGAACGTCCAGCTCTGTATCAGCAGTGGCGCGGGCAGTCTCTACTGCGCATGACTGCCCCGCGACCGGCTGCCAGAGGCACTGTGGCCCATGTAACGGGCTGTTCAACTAGTATAATATAGGTTACTAAGATAGTAACAGCACCAACACTTTGTGGCAGTTTGAACTATAATAACTTTTGAAAGAACCCTTTCACCAGGATTGCATCATTTTACTAGGTAGAAAAGTCCTACAATTCACAAGGATTGCAAAATAAATCCTTACTAATCAGTTTAATGATAAATCATGAGACTAGTTAACATGCACAGGAAATGTGTAATTTATGTCTATATAATTTTAGTTAACAGTTGTCTATTTTGCTGCATATCAGGAAGCGACGGATAACAGCTAACATTGTAAATCCTATGTACAGAAAACCATTACATCTTTGTTTAGTGCCTCTACCGAACACAGCAGAAATGATAAGAGAGCTACATTTTCCTAACACAGATGTCATAGGATCACTTGGATGCTAAAGAATCAAGGGCTGGATTTCCAACCCAGGCACCCTAAGAAAGACACTTCAGGGCCTCTTAACATTGAAGGTCATATTCCCACTCAGGACCACATCCCCATATGGAGCTGCTCAATATGGAAACACCCCATGGCATATAAAAGAAATCTCAAAACAGTACACAGGAGTAAATGAAGAGGACATTACAGCAGTATATAACTTTGTAAACACACCAAGCAGAATCTGAAGCAGCTGTCGGGTAAAGGGTTGGCACTGTACTGGCCACTCCTTAACCAGTGCACATGGGGTGTAGGCCACAGCTTAGGATCCGCCCACTGGAAAGCCTCCAAAATTAGAGCAGGCAGAGTGCATGAAAACACAGAAGACTGTGTGCGTTAATGAATTTGTACCACCGACTACAGCCATGAAAAATAACCTATGAAGTTACCCTGAAAATACCAGACTGTGATTTAGATACCCTTCTGGCACTCAAAGGATTAAGTCAGTGGTCATTTTGGGATATTTGTGTCTGTCTTCTATGGTGTAATTGGTTTTAGACAGGAATTACTCTACTTTTTTTTTTTTTTTTTTTAACGTAGGACCCTAGAAATTGCATTGCTGTGCTAAGGGCAACATTCATTCAAATTGACCATGCTGTTTAAGCTTTGTTTACAATTAACCCCTTAACGGTCCTGGCATGTCATGAGTAGATTTGCGTTAAGGACCCATGATATGTCAGGACCGTGATGGAATTCAGGGCTCCCCATGTGGCTGCACGCCGTTCAGGGAGCCCTGAACCAGATGCGGGGAAAAGGAAAAAAAAAAAAAAAAAAAGTGGTCCGTAGTCCTTAAGTGCCAGCCACATGCGCGATCGGCCGTCCATAAGGGGTTAAGAAATCTCTTATCAATAGCAAAGTTAAAAGCCAAACCGTAATTTTTGGGGCTAGTGGACAGGGTAGCTGAATAAAGATGTATATAAAATGCTTCCAAAATGAAGAGCCAGAAGTAACATTTTAGGAAGCAGACTTTAAAGGAACAGTAACCCTTTATTTTGCCTATATTATACAAGTGCATAATAATATGTACAAATACTTTTTATGCTATCATCAACATTTCTTTTACACACACACGACTGGGAACTACCTGAACATCAGTTTCCACAGAGTTTTCTGGTCAACAGACCATAAAAGCAGGATCTAATCCAATGTTACAGTCTCTGGAGCAATGGATGCTCTGGGTTCTGTTGTACATCTTATTTACACTATATCGCTAGGCCTGCTTTTAATGTTCTCAGAGAAAAAGCTCTCTACAAACTGATCCATGTAGCTCACTATATCAAGGGCATAAGTGTAAAAAATGTATAGGTAAACATAAATAGAAAGTACAGGCAAATTTGACTGGACATATGTACTTGCAGAGTACTTGAAGTAAAAATAAAGGGTTGCTATTGCTTTCACTCCTTTTAGCACCAGAGGGATATGCACCGCATTGCTCTGGCACTCAAAGGGTTAAGTTATTACATTAAAGGGACAGAAATGTTTCACAAGAACAGCAGCTCCAATTAATCTTCATAGTATCTGGGCAATAAAAAACGTTTTTCAATACTGTCAGTGTTGTAGTTCAAGAGTAATTGAATGATAAAGTTTCCCCCTCCCGCCCCTTTTACCTAGTGTAAGCCACTTTCCCTCAGATGTGGAATCTGGCCTCTTGACCGTACAGGTCACAGCAAGGGACAATCTTCAGCATTAGGAAAACCCTGCACCCCCCCCCCCGGACAGGTTTTTCAGGTTTCCCTTATGCTCACTGAAGATTGTCCCTCTCTGCGATCCATCCGGACAGTCTTGCTGCTCTGAGGTGAGCAGTGTTAAATCAGTAAGAGGGGCAGGAGGGGGGTACTTGAAATAACACTCTCCACGGCCCAAATACCATTAAGTGGAGCTGCTTTTATTGTGAAACACTACTATCCCTTTAATAGTGGCAACAAACATTTCAGGTTTCAGTGAGGCTACATATTCAATTAATTTTACTTACAGATGTCACTTACCTGCTTAAGTTGTATTTGTTCAGCTTTTCAGAAACTTCTCTTAACCTGTAGAAAAGAGAATCCCATTAGGAAATGAACTCCTAAAGCGCACATATGTACTTTTGTTTAGACTGTCCTCAATTCAAGGATCAAACTGCACCAAGGTGTGGGATATACATTTCTAAATTTGCCGTTAAATCCATTTTCTGTTACACCTCTATTTACAGTTTATGTTTTTAACCCATTAAGGACCAGAGGTGTGCAACACAAGGTAAATACTTTGCATACCCCACAGGTGTTTACATCTGAGTGCCAGAGGGGTACCCCTCTGCCACTCAAAGGGTTACAGGGTTGAACTATGTTCAAATATACTTACTTTTCTACTAAATTAAAGCCAGTCATGCATAGATGTTTTATTTATTTAGAAAAAGTTTTACCAGGAAGAATACATTTAGATCTCTAATTTTCATGTCCTGATTAATTAAATTAAATTATTATTAATAATAAATACATGTGAAGTAGTTGTCATACAATGGGCCATGTGAGTAATGGCAAACGCTGAAGCAATGTGTCAAGACCCATCTGGGATTATGTGAATACCCACTTAAAGCGGCACTTTCATTCAAATTAAAGTGCCCCCCAAATCGTCAATCACACAGTGATACGCATATCAGTACTATTTTATAAGACTTATTCTATTATCCTGAACAAGTTTGGCATTGAGAAATCCAACTTGTTCCAAGACTCACCGGCAGGCATCTTGCTGTAGAGGCATCTGTGTGCCTGTGCAGTCAGTCCCTTCCTGTACCTTAAGGTACTATGCGAATCTCGCTCACCAATCCTAGAGGAGACCGGAACGGACAGCAAAAACTCACAGATGCCTCTTCAACAAGATGTCTGCGCTGATACCTGCCTGTGAGTCTCGGAACAAGTTGGACTTCTCAATAACACCGGACTTATTTAGGATAATATAAGTATTGATATGCGTATCACTATTTGAATAACAATTTAGGGGGCTATTTAAGTGAAAGTTCCACTTTAAAGGGATAGTAATGGATTATATTTACTACATTTAATACTGCAGATATTTAAAAAAAAAAAAAAAAAAAAAAAAAAAAAAAAAAAATCAATTGATGCCTGTCGTATCTCTCAAACTTATATAGTTTGAGAGATATAAGGTTCTAAAGTTCCCACCTCCTGCCCCTTTCATAGACATCAGCATCTAGCTGACAGAAGTAGATCCTGGTCCCAGCACCGGCCGGCCGCTCTTCAGCAGAACCTAAATAGCACGATCTAAAAAGAAATAGTTCATTGCAACGGTCTATAAAGTGTGCTTGCAAACCAGGCACACTTTGTAGACCGTGCCGATGAACTATTTCCTTTTAGATGGCGCTATTTCAGCTATGAAAAGCCACAGGCCGGTGCCGGGACCATAATCTCCTGCTGTCAGTTAACGGGCAGACTTCTATGAGATGCCCCGGGGGCGGGGGGCGAGTTTAGAACCTTCTCTCTCTCTCAAACTGTACTAGTCTGAGAGATCAGACTGCCATCAATTTATTTTTATTTTTTTTATATATATCTGCAGTATTAAATTTAGTAAATATCCATTACTATCCCTTTAAGGTGCGTCTTTTCTATTAAGGCTAACAAAATTTGACAATAACAATTTCCACAAATAAATGAGTTTGAGAGATCTAAAAAAAGGACTATATATTTACATACATCTACCACTAAATACTGCTTGACAGATGTTAGAGAGTGCCCATAAAATTCCAGACCTCCTGCCTGGGCAAAAGAAGATTGTAACTCACAGAGTTAAATGGACAGAGACCACACAAGAGAACAGAGTTCCAATAGCTATTGCTGGCAGATTCACGGACAGGGTGCAGAGATGCTTGCCAGTCAGAGGAGCATCTCTGTGGGCTCTTGGATGCAGCTAACAGCCTACAAACTAGGCTGAATTCACATGGACACCAGTTTATTCAGAAGTAGGATACGCTGTGGTGTGTCAGAGCCTGACCAAAATCAAGGCAAACTGCACCCACAAAGAGGGCAGAGTATCCTCAGCACAGACCCATACTTTATACCCAGGCTCCTGGAACTCAGACTATTACAATAAAGCATCAACTCCAACCACCTCGTTAGCACAAAGGGGAGAAGGGCCAATCAGTTGTGTGGTCACCCATGGGTGGGGGAGGGGGTTAAAGGGAAGAAGGAAAAAAAAATTATAATATATCCCTAGGTCTGGCCTAAGGCTGGAGGGAATCAGGAAGTTTCTCACAACCACAAGACTTTTGGCTGGGCCCACAAACCCCATAGAGCATGCCAGGCTTGAGATGTTTTTTTGTTCGTTTTTTACTCACTTGTATCAACAGGACTGCAAGCACACTTCAAAGTCCCAAAATGTAGTCACTCTCCTAAGAGCAACAAGGGAGTGCAAGGAGTCTCTCTAAAGACTCCTGTTCCACTCAATCAGTAGGCCTGCTTCCACTGGAACAGTAAACAAAAATCCCCTTTTCACTTACATCCAATGTGGAACACAGGAACCATGGGGATATACCAAAGGTATCCCACCATGATACCAGGGAGGGAAAGAAAAACCCCTCAAAATACAGACCAGTTCTAACAGATCAATTGAAATAAAATATGAATTGCAGGTGTCAAAGGACACCTAAGTACCAACCCAAGTAACAGGTACAAAAACAGGCTATTGGAAATAAGCATAAGGAGGACAACTTCACAAGCACAACTGCCAGTAGGTCCTTCCATCCAAAACTGGCTTTAATGGATGCCAGTACATTGACACAACAGCATTTAAGAAACATGTGAAGGGAAGATCACCGACTCGCAGAACTGCTCCACAAAAGGCCTGCTTCTTTTAGGCACAGGAAGTACCCACCAATCTTGTGGAATGCTTTAAAATTTAAGCCTAACGTTGACCCCTCACCCAACCTT
The DNA here is from genome assembly GCA_037306005.1 of Rhinophrynus dorsalis. Lineage (NCBI taxonomy): Eukaryota > Metazoa > Chordata > Amphibia > Anura > Rhinophrynidae > Rhinophrynus > Rhinophrynus dorsalis. The sequence goes on along the minus strand of CM074723.1, from coordinate 67,718,222 downwards.
AAAACAGAAGGCAAAACAGGGCAGAAACTAGCCAATCAAATAAGGAATGAATACTCCAGTACAATATAGTATAAAGAGTAGATGGTTCACTGTCACATTGTGTATAACATTTTCCAAATACTAGCTTGATAAAGCACTTTTGTGAAACATGTTGCAGTGGAATACGATCTTTTCATGGCCAGGATATTTTATACACGATACGTTACAGTGCCCTATATTCCTATATGAAAGTTATCATACTTTTATATTGCTTAGGTTTTGCCATTTCATGCATATACATGCTGTAGTGCTTTTTTCTGCATCTGTTAAACCTTTATAATCATTAGCATTAAGTATCGATTCACCTATGGTATTTCATAGTCTACATTATCTAAAGGTGTTTTGGTATTGGCATATGCTTGTTACTCAAGTTTAATTTGTATAGGATTTTTAGATTGTATCTCACAGGTGACAGACTAGGGTATTTGGTTTTGCCAGAATGGCTTTTCTGCACAATTTGTTTGTGCATTTAGACCAGTTGGGTTTACCGGTACTTCCAAGGTCCGTCTCTGTGATATCTTTTCTATATAGATATTTACTTTTTTTGTTTTCTATTTTTTATTGTTGCACATTGTGTGTTAGTCTAAAAAGTATCCGCTTTATTAAAAAAAAAAAACAAAAAAAAAAAAAAAAAAACAAAACAAAAAAACACCAAACTGTTATTGGAGTATTCATTCCTTATTTGATTGGCTAGATACTTCCCGGTGTTTTCTATTTTAAGGTCAGTTGAGATCGGAGAGGGGTCAGTGATAGGATCAGAGAGATGTGTGTTATATATATATATATATAATATACACACACATATACATAAACAAGAACAATGGGAGATTGCTAATGTTAAGTGGAAAAGGTATGAAATTTAATAAAAGACATACACAAATAAAAAAACCAATACATAAAAATATAAAGTCCTAGTATGCCCTGAAAGAACAATATAGCGCTGTAAGAAAGTGAACTCACTTTGTTCTTGTTTGCCATTTTTCTCTATACACCAGCAGGGTTTGGGATAACAGCAACAACATTATTTGTTGTTTTTTTTATTCTGGGATTAATGAGAACAAACAAGCACGCCGTTCGGGGAGTCCGGAACCCAACGGAGCAATAAAAAAAAATTGCTCCGTGGTCATCAAGTCACTTCCGCTTCCGGATTCCCCGGTCGTTAAGGGGTTAAACTCTTTGGAGAGACCCAGTAACCCGTGCACTTCCACACGTCTGAAAGTTGATCTTGTAGAATGAGATATGACCCTAAAGAGCACAGGCTTTTTCACTGAACACAAAGGTCTGTCAATAGTGGCCCTCAGGAATAAGTGTCCCCAATTTTTGTAAAGACTGTGTGATGAATGTTGTACTTCTGGCACCAAACTACATCCAAAAGAGGATGCTCCTGCTCCTGTCTGTTAGATGGAGCCAAACAATGAGAAGGGAGATCAATTTCACAGTTAAAGGGATAGTAATACTTCATTATTACTATCCCCCAGTGTTGTAGCCCTTAAAATTCTGAATTCTTCAAAAATACCAGCGGTATCTCTCAAACCTTCATGGCTTGAGAGATATCGGCTTTCAAAGTTCCCTCTCCCCTGATGTCAGCATTCTACCTGACAGCAGGGGAATCCGGTCCCAGGACCGGTGGCGGCTCTACAGGAGTCCTGAGATCACGTTATAGAAACAGGAATCCTTCACTAAAATGGTCTTCTGTGTGTGCTTGGTTTGCAAGCACATGTAGAAGACCATTTTAATGAAGGATTTCTGTTTCTAGAACGAGATCACAGCACTGCTGAAGAGCCACCGCCGGTCCTGGGACCGGACTCCCCTGCTGTCAGAATGCTGACATCAGGGTAGAGGGAACATTGAAAGCAGATCTCTCTAAAGCCATAAAGGTTTGAGAGATGCCGCTGGTATTGTTGAATTCAGAATTTTAAGGGCTACAACATGGGGATAGTAATAATGAAGTATTACTATCCCTTTAATGTAAAATTCAGAAATAACTTTAGAGAAAAATCCTATAGGAGTTTGCAAAGCCATACTATCACAATGAAAGTTCATGGGTTTAAAGGACAAGGTTTTAAAGCAGAACTATCACCAAAAATAAAAATTGTCCCATGGGTTTTAACCTTTACAACAACATTAACAGTGTTTTTTTTGTTTGTTTGTTTGTTTGTTTGTTTTTAACCAATCCCTTAGTAGCGGAGATATTTACCTGTCAACATCGGGCACTTCCGTGTTCTACGGGACCCTGTATCTCCCATATGACGTCTTTAAAAAAAAAAAAAAAAAAAAAAAAAAAAACAGCTACGAAGGGGAGTGTGAACGTGCTCCCTGGGGCAGCTGGGAAGTCCTCAGACAGTACAGTGTCCCGTAGAATGCGGAAGTGCCTGATGTTAACGGGTAAATATCTCCACTACTAAAGGATTGGTTAAAAAGAAAAAAAAATTATATATTATATATACACAGCGTTAATGTTGTTTTAAAGGTTAAAACCCATGGAACATTTTTTTATTTTTGGTGACAGTTCCGCTTTAACCCCTTAACGGTCATAGTACGTCATGGGTCAATCTGACTGAACGACCCATGACGTACTATGACCGTCATGAAATTCTGGGCTCCCCCTGCGGCTGCACGCCGTTCAGGGAGCCCAGAACCAGAACAAAAAAAAACAAAAAACAAAAAAAAAAATGCTCCGTGGTCCTTAACTGACCTCGCTGATCGGCTGGTCGTTAAGGGGTTAAAGGGACACTAATGTCCCATAAAAAATTATTCTTGTTTTGTACAGGTTTAAAAAAATGTTATTTGGCAAAAACCCTCTCAAACCTTTACGGTTTGAGAGATATTCGTATGTAAAGTTCCTCCCACCCCTTCTCCTGACGTCAGCGTCCAGCTGACAGCAAGAGATCCCAGTCCGGGGACCAGCCTGCGGCTCTGCAGCAGAGACGAAATCGCATTATTTCACAAGAATGACTTCGTTAGAAAGGTCTACAAAGTGTACCTGGTTTGCAAGCATACTTTGTAAACCGTTCCCATGAAGTAGTTCTTTTTAAAGAATGCGATTTCGGCTCTGCTGAAGAGTCTCCTCGAATAGCACGAAAAGGGAAACTTTACAAGCGGATATCCCTCAAATCATAGCAGTTTGAGAGACAAGTTATTTGGCACAAATGCTATATATATATATATTTTTTTTTTTTTTTAAACCTCAACAAAACAAGAATAATTTTTTATGGGACATTACTGGCCCTTTAGGTTTGGACACACGGCAGACAAAAGTCAGTGAGAAAGAGGTTTTAAGACTTTAGAACTAAAGGAAAACAAGACAAGGGATCAGAACAGAAAACATCTAGAAGTAGTGTTTACTGAAAATATTGCATGTGCAAGCACTCGCACAAACGCATTTACAGACAAAGGGATATCTTGTCTCAGACCCTCACGGGTTCGGTAGCCACATATCTGTGCCTTTTAGCCACATTACGTTAGCACAGTCACTGTCACAGCTTGCATAATGGAACTTGAGGTCAGCCAGGTACTTTTGTATTATACACAGGTTCTCCCTATGGCAAGAAATTGCAATATGTGCACCAACTACGTCAAGAGTGTTGGGGATTTACCCAGGTGAGACAAGAGCTCAAGTCCCTCTGCACATAAACCAAGATAAGGAATTTGCTATCTGTTTCACTCTACAAATGAACAGTACAATTTAGGAATTTCTGAGGAGTGTGTGTGTGCAGGTGCTTATAACAATTGTCATCTTTGCACAACCCAGAATTGCGTCATTGCTCAGACCTGTAGCAATGCATTTTATCTGTCAGTGCAGGAAGATGAACCACTATCATCCAACCCCTATTAAAAATAATAAACCACTGAGATACTGGGCAAGCAACCTTTCACTGGATCATAAAATGTACAGACAAAATCCAGATTAGTAATCTGAATGACTAGAACGTTAATTCAGAGGGCTATGCACCTTGAATTCTGATTTTTGTATGCAAGTCTGTGCCCAGGTGACTGCACTGAAATGTGTTTCAGGTTAAAGAGGGGGGGACTTGCCAGCAAATCTGCAAACCTCTAATGGCTTCAGTAATTACATTAGATTCCTAAAAGTATGCAAGAGTTCCATTTTTTCCCCAAAGGAACAGTAATGCAGAAAATGAAGTTATTTAATCGGGTACATTAAACTAGCACCTGTCAATTTTTTTTTATGTTATAGCCTCAAAATTTAATCCTAAACTTGCATTTTTAGGCATATGTAGACTATAATATTTAGACAATTTGGTAGTTTGTGCACAGCTAGTGTTATTAACCCTATGAGTGCCAGAGGGGTATGGTACCCCTATGGTATTCAAAGGGTTAATGTACGGAGATTAGTACCCACCCCTGTTCACAAACGAAAATCTTTTTTCTTAGGCTCAATAAGACAAAATAACATCACTTCACACAAACCTATTATGATTTCCATTGTAATGGAAGCACAAAAACAGCCCAAAGTGAACATACATTAAGACTAGATTTTAGGCCTCAGCATTTGTTCACATTGTCAAATTCAGAGAAAACAGTGGCACCTGAAGTGCCATGGCACCACTGGTATAATATGTAGTCAAAATGGAGACTCTTTTCAAATGGATAGTAATCTTTCACAAAAACAGCAGATCCAATTAATCTTCATAGTATCTGAGCCAAAGAGAGTGTTATTTCAATACTGTCAAAGTTGTAGTTCAAGAGCAATTGAATGATAAAGCATCCTCCTCCCGCCCCTTTTATCTGGTGTAAGCCACCTCCCCTCAGATGTGAAATCTGGTCTTGTGACCAGACAGCTCACAAGGGACAATCTTCTTACTGTGAACATAAGGAAAACCCTATCCCCCTTGACAGGTTTTTCCTTAGGCTCACTGAATATTGCCCCTCTGCGATCCATCCAACAGTCTGAGGTGAGCAGTGTTACATTAGTAAAAGGGGAGGAGGGTACTTTATCATTCAATTACTCTTGAACAACAACACTCTCCCTGGCCGAAATACTACGAAGATTAATTGGAGCTGTTTTTGTGAAACATTACTATCCCTTTAAAAAAAAAAAAAAAAAAAAAAAAAAAAAAAAAAAAGGGGACAGACACACCAAGCCCCCACCAACACCAAATAAAATATTAAAGCAAAATGTGTTTTAACAACTTATATCCTAGTTCTAAACCCACTATATATTGAAAGCCACCCTGGCTTTAGTTGTTGACACTGGCAGCGGCCATTAGAGCAGGCAGAACTTTGTGAAGGATTGGGGAGTGGAGTGGGGTGCACCAAGAAGCTTTGTACCTGATCCTGCCTGAAAATAAATACATTTTTTTTTTTTTTTTTTTTTTTTTTTTAATAAATAAACACTTCCCATGCCATCTTTTTGAAGTGATTTGAGGCTGGGGCAGCCACCCTCAGCCTCTCCCCACTACCAGAATAAATTAGAATATCTTGTTTCTTCTGTACCATCGTTAGACATGATAGCAACGTGGGACATCCTGGAAGTAGGGCCACCTTTAGAACAGACACCAGTGAGGGTGCAGGGGCTGTACCCTCACTAGTGTCAGAGTCCAACACCTGGTGGGGAATTAAACTTCCCCATCTCCAGGAAGCAGATATTGCTGGCTGTCAGAGAGGCACAGTATTAAAGTGTACATTATGTGCTTTAATACTAGTTCATGATGCTTGGAGGTTGCGAGTATACCTTTAAAAGGCATGCCAAACAGGTACCTGCTTTCTAAGCACTACATTACCTATTCACTGACTGACACTGCACAGCAATGCACTACCCTCCTCATCTAGCACTAGAGTCAATGAGACGGGAAGGCAATGTATGGTCAAGACATGACACCTTAATTAGCAATTTTTTATATAATAAAAGGCTGATACAAAATATAGGTGACAAAGCCCTCAAAAATAACCAGTTTTTAGGCAATATTGGTTTTAGGTGATAATGTCAAACAAGTGTTACCCATTTTATAAAGCAGTGTGGCCCAGTATGTTGCTTGTTCCCCACAGACTGTGACAGAACAGCATACATACATGTCATATACTAATCAATTACATTTCTTATGCTACTTAAGTTTTGTGCACTACCAGAAAATGCTCATTTTCACTTTTCCCAGAAATAAAGTGTGAATATCTCAAACTATACACCTGCTGGAACTGTGGTAAAGAAAATTCAAGGTGATGGTCCACTTTAAAAGCTACCCTGAACATTGTCATTGAAATGTTCCTGCTCCAGCAGTACAGAACTTGACAGACTCAGTGTAAAATGCAGCATGCACACTGAAGGGGGTCAGCCAGCAGTACTGCAGATTTGCAGAAGTCAGGATTAGGCTGTAGAGATATGCAGTCTCCTCTGTGAGCAGTGCTGGACTGACATCAAGTACTGGATGATCCCTTTATGTTATTGGCTGGTGGGTGCTTAGTATACATACACTGATATCCACCACATAGTGAGAATATCGGCTGTACTCTGCTATAAGTCTGAGGTCACTCCTGAGAGAGCCTGTTCTAAACTTGCTCCAAATCTATGAACATGTACAGGCACTTTGATGGGTGACATTTACCTTACTACAAACTGCAGAATATACACAGAGATCCACCACAGATGTTAAACAAGTGAGATTTTCAGCAGATGCCAATCAATCTATATCACATCACACTGTGCCCTATATTTGCTAGAGGGTTGCTTCAGGATACAAAATGTAGTATCATCCATTTGGGTGCCAGAAGGGTGTTGTACACCATTCCAACACTCTTGGTTGAAGAAATATCAGATACCAGGACAAAGTGCTTCCTTTCAGCAAACCTCTGATATTTATTCCCTAAGGTGCTGCTCATTTGTACCAAAATTGTGCCGCTCTTCTTTAGATTATCAGAAAATCTGTCATGGTAATAACCATTTTCTGCAGCCCTCAGAGGGGAATTCTGGGTATGTGAGTCAACTATGTTTTAGTTTGACATGCCTGCTTTAAATAAATAGTTTGTTTAGAAATAGATTGCAAGGGTTTCCCTGCCAAATTTAACCCTTTGTATGCCTGAGGGGTATCCAGGACATTGTGAAGAAATGAGTCTGATACCTCCCTGTCACTCAGAGGATTAATGGGGATACTTCCAATGCTGGGAGGTATTTCACCCATACCTGAAAACTTGTTTCAGACCTCAAAACTGCAGTTTTCCTTTACTACGTAGCGCTTTGATTGTCGTCTAACATCAACACCTTGTGACCAGTATACACACTGCAGTTTAATAAACTAAACTTCACTCCACTGTGATACAGTTCAGCTGGGAGGGGGGGGGGGGTGCGTCTTCTGCTATTCTCTCCAGACCTAAAACTCAGAGAGGTCTAGGTCTTCTGCATATCTGTTCATACGATCAAGCAGTGCAGCTAGCGCAACTCCTCTGATGCCACAACAAAGTCAGGACCCTGCTCTGGGTCACCACTGAGCAAAGTTTAATTTGCCCTCTCCCCATCAGACACCTACTTTGGATTTCAAATGTATCAAGGCCTCCATTTAAAATTTACCACCCTTCTTTCTGACTCTCAGGCTGGGTTCACCTGAGTTTGGGAGCCATGGCTAGATTTTGCTGCCCCACCTTAAGGGAGACTAGAATACCTATTTGCTGTGGGGTCTCGGCATGGACGACTATGTGTGATGTTCGGACCCTGGAGACTTCCCCTTCCTGCCTTCCATTTTGCTCTTTACCTTTTTCCTCTCCTTCTTACCCTCCTTTACTCCTCCTCCTCTTCTCTACATCTTGCTCCCCAGATATAGCTTGACCTATAAAGGCCCTGCTCTGCGACCATAAGCAGGTCTTTTTCATAAGAATTAACATACATGGGCTGTTATACTGGCACAAGATTTGTCATTCATTCAAAGGTTATATGATGTACCTTCTCTCCATTTTATCTTTTGCACCCTTCCCTCCCTACTGAAATTGTAATAAAATTTGGAAGAAAAAAAAAAATTAAAGAAGCGTTTAAACTGTAATAGTGTTTTAATGAAGCATCTCCTTGCAGTGGCATACACCTGTTTTACACTGCAGCAAAACCCTACAATACATCACTTTGCAATAAATCAAGAATGTGACTTTACCATTTGAAACAAAATAGATGGAAAAGCAAAGTACAAGCCTTTCAGTGCTAGAGGGGTAAATAACGCATTGGTTTAATCTATGTGCATCAGAGGGAGTCAAGTTGTAAAGCAGTTAATTTAATACCTCTCTGGCACTCAAAGTGTTACAGGATTTTTCTACCAGGGGTGAGAAAAATAGTGCGCCATCTGTATCCAGCCCCAGTATCACTTAATTTGGCTCCTGGGAATATTAAAGCATATTGAAAGTTCTTGTCCCCTACATACTTTTCATTCTGGTCATCTGTTGCTGCTTCAATGCACCTGATTATACACTGCACTACTGAGCTCATATGCCAGGCTGTGCAGATTATCAGTTGTACAGGAAGTGAGAAATGTGTCCCTCTCAATGATTCACAGTGTAAACTCCAATAGACTACATGGTAATTACCATAAAAGTGCTTTTTACCCTCCCTTTGGTTATTACAGATTATGCACCTGCAGAATACCTAAAGTCAAATTGTCTATACTTTATTATTTTCACCATTTCCCACACACACACTTACCCGTAGCTAACAGAGAACCTTCTGAAATGGTTTTCAAAAAGCTTTTTGTGTGGAAATTGTGAAAGCAGACACTAACAAAACAAATGTAACCCTTTGAGTGCCAGAGTGGTACGCCATGCATTGCAAAGCAATGTGTTGCATACCACTCAAAGTACATTATAAAGGAAAAAGAAAACAATGTATAAAGGCCTACCTCAACATACAGAGCCCTCATTGTTGCAAGGAAAATGCAACACTGTATAAACATCTGCTTTTAGTACCAGATTGAAAGCTCTCTAGAAAGCTCAATAGCAGGAACATAAGTGTTTACAAAATGTAAACACTGATTTTAACGGACAGTAATGCTTGAAAATCTCCTATATAATAATTCACTAGAATGTTTGTCAGAAGCCGTCATGTGCAGTATAGACTGCCCGAACGTACAGAATGCTGGGAGTTCTGTGCTGGGAGCATTCTGTGCTTTCGGACAATCTCTACAGTGCACGACTGCATCGGAGGCAGGACGCAGAGCAGGACCGGCCTCTTAGCCATTTGAGTGCCAGAGGGGTAACGCAATGCACTGCGTACCCCTCTGACACTCAAAGTGTTATCACCACCCAGACCCTAGCCCGTGTACATGGGTTTTTACACTAGTCTACTATAAAATAACTACTTAAACTGGTTTTAAACATTTAAAAGTGAGACTGATGTTGTAGCCCTCCTGAAGTTATAACATTTTTATTCTCTACCCTTCCTCCCCTTTCGCTGGTGTCAGTCCTTTGGCACCGAACGAACTGATAAGGTCAGCCGACTTGACAAGGGAGCAGGCAAGATTTAAACACCTCCTCAGTGAGTCAGTTTAAAGGGATAGTAATGTTTCATAATAAAAGCAGCTCTAATTAATCATCATAGTATTTGGACTTTGGAGAGTGTTATTTCAATTCTGTCAGAGTTGTAGTTCCAGAGTAATTCAATGACAAAGTGTCCCCCTGCCGCCCCTTTTACTGATGTCACACTGTTCAACCAGATCAGAAGGGAGGTGCCCAGGTAGACTGCAGAGAGGGACAATCTTCAATTAAGATAAGGGAAAAACCTGAAAAGCTTGTCAAGGGGGGCAGGGATTTCATTGTTCTCATAGGAAGAAGATTGTCCCCTTCTGTTATCTGTCTGGTCTATGGACTGCATTCCACATCTGAGAAGAGATGACTTACACTAGGCAAAAGGGGCGGGAGGGGGAGACTTTGCTTGTGAATATCTCATAAACCATAAAGGTTTGAGAGATAAGACTTATATCATTCTTCATGATTTTTTTAATGCCTACAAAATAAAATAAAGTTAAAACGAAGTATTACTATCCCTTTAATGTGTCCTGTAAACACCACAGCTACTGTTCAGGACTCAGTAAAATAATTTATAGATAGGAAATGTTATCTTAGTCAGTTGAAACAGTAGAATTATTATTTGAAAGCATATCTATCAGTAAGCGGCTGTCTGAGCTATTTAGCCAATCTTTGAGATAGGAAGACAAGTAAAATAAATAACTTCAGAAAGGCTACACTGATAGAGTAATACAGACCGTCACATTCAAAAGTTGAACAGCACATTTAACCCTTTGAGCGTCAGTGGGGTATGCAAAGAAATGTGTTGTGCGCCCCTCTAGCACTCAAAGCTGAAGAAGGGTGGCACCGAGTCCCCTGAAACATTGCATGTGTTCATCTTATCAATAAAGATACAGCATATTGCTGTTTACACTTTGCTGTGTGTTCTCTGTTGTACATATAAAATACATATATAAAAATAAGTTGTTGTGTGTTTTGGGGGGGCAAAATGTAATATTTAGAAACAAATCCGTGAATAATTCACAGTTGCCATTAGGATATTCTTCCCAGTAAGTGGGTATTGTGTTCCTTTAAGAAAAGATAATTGAAATACAAAAAGTTATGCATGTTCAAATAACGTTGCTCTATTGGTCACTTCAGATACCTGTGTGTAAAATCCTACCAGCTACATGCTGTGATATCTGCAAGGAAAGTGTTGGATTACACCACAGCATACTGCTCACTTTGCAAAGAAAATAAGGCAGTTATGCAGGACAATGAATTCACAGCTGAGCAAACATTTTAAGAAAATGTGATCAAATTCTCTTTTTAATACCAAAGCTGCAAAATCCAGCACGCCAAACAGGAATTGATGAACTGATACACTAAGTCTGCTCCAGATAATTTATAATACAGTGCCTTGCCACATACATGATACCAAAGGGGCCCTGCTGCTTTGTCCCAACATGATGACGGTGAATATCAAGTACTAAAGCATTGTGAACTAAAACCCATGTGTAAAGCAAAGCAGTGCAGTTCTGAGGAGAACCAACTGCAAAGATGGTGACACATGGAATGTAACAACATTCTCCTGGAGTTAAATTGGGAAAAAGCTAGAGAAGTCTCCAACACATTGATTTGCAATTCACTGGAAACATCCCCTTCAATGCAATGTTTTTTGTTTTGTTTTTTGTTTGTTTGTTTTTTGTTTTTTTTGTTAATGAATGAGATCATTTTTCCCCTGTGTTGCAGTTACTTTGCCCCAGAATTGCTTTGCTACATGGGACAAAATATTCTGATCCCCCATATATAAAGGGCTAGATTACAGCACAAGATGAATACAAAAAGGAAAAAGAAAATCAACTCCAGCCACACTCCTAACAGAACAAGCAAACTGTTAGGACTCAATAATTATAAACACCCACATTGCATTACCTGGGAGGAAATCAATAAATAAATAACACCTCAATGTCCACTATGAATCAAATCTATGAGGACTGGATCTCCAAAATTAGCCCTTAACCCCTTAAAGACCGGGAAATCTGCGCCGGGACGTGACTGAACGTCCACGGAGCATTTTTTTTGTTTTCTGGTTCCGGACTCCCCGAACGGCGTGCAGAAGCGGGGGGAGCCCGGAACTCAATGACGGTCATAGTACGTCATGGGTCGTTCAGTCAGGTCGACCCTTGACGTACTATGACCGTCAAGGGTCGTTAAGGGGTTAAAGTGATAGTAAGGTCTTTATTAAAGAGACAGTAATACTTAAAAGTAAAATGATTTAATATTGTACGCATAAAATAAAAATTTGAAAAATGATGCAAGGCTGATCTCTCAAACATGTATGGTGTGAGAGCTATACCTCGCTAAAGTTACCTCTTCTTGGCTGTTTGAACTAAGTCAGCACTCTAGCTGACAGCTGCAGAATCTTGTCATGTGACCGGATGGAGGCTCTTCAGCAGAGCCGAAAACGTGTAATCTAAACATTAATACTTTATTGGAACGGTCTACAAAGTGTGCCTGGTTTTCAAGCACACTTTGTAGCCTGTTTGAATCAAGTATTAATGTTTAGAGTGAGCGTTTTTGGCTCTGCTGAAGAGCCCCCATCCAGTCACATGACAAGATTCTGCAGCTGTCAGCTAGAGTGCTGACTTCATTCAAACAGCCAATAAGAGGTAACTTAAGCGAAGTATAGCTCTCACACCATACATGTTTGAGATAAGCCTTACATCGTTTTTCATATTTTTATTTTATGCCTACAATATTAAATAAACATAAAATTAAGTATTATTATCCCTTTAAATTGCAGCTCAGATAGTCCAAAAGATATTAAAGCTGAAAGGATCCCCATCCCACCACTTCTGGACGCCTCTCCTTAGACCTGCAATCTGGTCATGGGACCATACGGATGCAGCGAGAGACAATCTTCACTCAGTAAGTATAAGGAAAACCCTGCCCCCTTTCACAAAGAAGGGTAGGATTTTCCTTTGCTTACTGAAGATTGTCCCTCGCCGCTCTGCATCCAGACCACACTTACAGGCAGTGTGACGCAGGGAAAGGGGAAGGAGGGGGATTCATTCAGCTTGAAAATCTTTTGAACTACAGAACTGTAAGTAATTAAACATAGCACTAGGCGTGATTAAAAAGCTTAAAGAAGAAACAGTGCTGAAATTTAATAGCGACACTGATATCCCTTTAATACGGAGACAATTCTTTTTACAGAACTCCATGACCACGAATGCCTGCCAGTCATCTACCAGATTAAGCCCTTATGGACCAATGACGTGCCAGGACTGCACGTCATGAAATTTCATGATCACCTCATGCCTAGAAGGCACACTGTGCTCACCCAGCAGGCCAAGAAAAAAAAAAAAAAAATGATTTCCAAGCAAAAACTAGCATCCATCTATTCCTGCTAGAATTAATTTGAACTATGTATTTCATGACCTCTCAATGCACTTGAGACATCCAACAGTCAAGGCATTAACCCTTTGAGTGCCAGAGGATACGAAACACATTGCAGAGCAATGTGTTGCGTACCTCTCTGGCACTCAAAGGGTTAAGATCCCCAATTAAAGTGCAAGCAAACAGTTTCTGACTCATTTTGCAAATTAAGCAATTGCAGAATAGCCTATACATTTTATTTTTCTTCATTTTTTTCTACAGCCTTTATATCCCTAACAAAGAACTCCCTGAATCTCTTGTTTTCAGATAGCTCTCTCTCATGGACAGTGAAAAAGCAGGGTTAGGCAAATGAACTCTATCCCTGCAGCAGGAAAGACTAGAAGGAGGGAGCTATGAAGCCATCACCACCACTGATAAGTTATACACCAAAGTATACTGAAAATAAAAATGCACTGGAGGCAGAGTGCTTCTTAGCTCCCTCCCTCCCCCAGTCCTTTCTGATACAGGGATAGTATTAACTGGTATCACTACCCAGAAAGATATACAGGGAGTTTATTTTCAGGGATAAAAAAACTGTAAAAGTAGGTTAAATAAAATAGTATGGATATGCATATTCCAGAACTGCTTAATATATACAGTCAAAATACAAGTTTATGTTCCCACTGTTTTAAAAGGAGTAGTTTAACCCTTTGCGTGCCAGAGGACTACGCAATGCATTGCTTTGCGTACCCCTGTGCCACGCAAAGGGTTAAGGATTTTACTTGCATTTTATGGTGCAATTTGCATGCTCCACAATTTCTCATCTGTTACTTTCTGCACAATACCATGAATGTAAACAACATATTGAGACAATATATATTCAATAACCCCTTTGGTGATATACTGCACTGCAATGTGTTGCATGCCATTGGCGCTTAAGGAGTTAATTCTGTAGCTACCTGTCAAACATTATGGAGTGACTGATGCACTAGGAGGCGCTGTGGAAGCTGTCATAAGGACTTCAACCATGAGGCAGGGCCTCTTCAAGCAAACACGTGACAGGGTGCCATGGAAAATGTGTCACCAGGTCACAGCAAAACTTAATCCGAACATGACTGGTAGGTAGGCTGAACTACTCCACAAAGGCACATGCGCCAATAGGATGTCTTGTGTACTGGATGTTTCATCCCATGAGCCAGTAATTCACTGTAATAAAATGGTTACAGTAGAATAAGACAAGAAAGCACAGCCTAACAGAAACAGATGTGGACACATATTAACCCTTAAATGGACCGCTAGTCATTAAGGGGTAAAGGACCTTATGCGCAAAAGAAAAAGTGGAATAGTTCTGGGGCAAACCAACAGCACCATATTGAATAAATTCTGCCACTGATTTAAACAAATCTTTTAAAAGGATAGTAGCATAAAAAAATAAGTCTATATAGGATTGTTCAATTTTCTTTTTAATAATGCATAGTATCATTTGAAATCTCTTTACCTTCATATTCTTCTTAAAAATAGTCAAAAGTTTCTCCCACCCCTTAACATCACGTCATGCAAAGCTCACAGAGATCCAAAAGCTGGTCCGGATGGATCACAACGAGCGCCAATATAAGGAAACCCTTGGTGGGGTGGATTCCTTTAACTGCACACAATATTGTCCCTCACTGTGATCTGTCTGGTCAAATGACTTTCAGATCTCAGTGAACTCCGCATAACATGATGTTAAGGGGCCGGAGGGGAAAACTTTTGACTTTTTTTTTTTTTTTTTTTTAAGAAGAATATGAAGTTTAAAGAGATTTCAAAAGATACTGTGTGTTATAAAAAAATAAAACTGAACAATCCTATAAAGATTCATTTTTTTACATTACCATCTCTTTAAGAAATTGAATGGCAGACAGATTTTCACCAAGTTTGAGACCTTTGGTATTCGAGGGGTAAAACATCTCAAATGAATTATTATTATTCTTTATTTATATAGCGCCAACTAATTCCGCAGTGCTGCATTTTGAAAGTATCTTAAGGTGCAACTGGACTGTTCCAGAAAGACTCCACTTTTATTTTGTGTACAAGACCCTAACAAGTATACATAAAAAAGTGCAAAGCTAACAGGATTTAACCCTTTGAGTGGCAAAGAGGTATACAATGCATTGCAGAACAATGCATTGGATACCTCTCTGGCCCTCAATGAGAATTCAACAAGGTTATTAATTAAAGTAGTAATAATGTCTTTAAATGGACTTCTGATCATGTGGCCAAGACTGAAAAACGTAGATGCCCCCTGATATTGGATAAAACAAGCTGACGTGTGATAGAGCTTCCACACAAACTCTACCAAGAGAGGAAAATGGGTATGCAAGAACAAAAATAAATAGCTTACTAGTTCAGACCCAAGACTGGAGGAAACATATGGAAATGTGGATAACCAGGGATTCAGGGGGGGTATATATAGTTATTGAGGACTAAAGGAGGTTGAAAAAGAAAAAAAAAAAAAAAAAAAAAAAAAAAAAAAAAAAAAAAAGGATGACCCACAAAGGTAAAAACAAACTTTTGAATGACAGAGCTTGGATATTCCTGGCACTCAGTCCTGAAAACACATGCTATCAAATGCCTCTCTTAAAAGCCAGGACAGTGGATAATTTAAGAACATGCCCATATGTAGAATGTTGATGGGACTGACTTAGTTTTGATTGTATGCTCTTTTGTGGAAGCAGTGACATCTTTCACTGTATCTGCCTTTTAGGAATGCCGTATGACATCCCTAACACAATGACTTCTATTAATAAGGACAATTAAGTCACCTGAATACAAGGCACTTTTTAAAACCCATGTGCCTATGACACGTGAGGATGGCAGATTATGAAGTGTCAGCCAATGAGTAACAGTCAGCCGCTGAATAACCGTCCAGCATGTTTGTATCCATGACATTGCATCTGGGGAAATACAGAAAACTGACCATCACAGCCTCAAATCTCAACATGATGCTGAAATAATAGCGAAAAGACTTTATACCATTTAGATCTTATCACCTAATGTGTAAAGAAAGAAAAAATGACGCAGTGTCCTCCAAAGCTCTCCATGAAGGTTTACCCCGAAATGTCCATGCAAGCCTGCTGGGAGATATCTTTTTTCTTATTTATGCTTGGGACAAGTGGAATTATCTACTTAATAATTCTCCCAAACATATGTATCTACACACAAATATCAAACCTACATTTATAAAGGTAATGTGACTAAATATAGTTTAAATCTAAAAATGTATGAGTGTTTCTAACTTTCAATATTCTGACAAAAGAAGGCAATTTCTAAGCCAGGAGATGTCAATGGTTGCAATGTTAAATTTTACAACAGATTAGGTCCACTGACAACAATGCCTAATGCTGAAAAAGAGAATATGTATTTTATGCAGAATTCTAATCAGGACTCTAAATTACATAGTTTATATAGTATGTGAAATGATTTAGACAACATTTCTATTATTACAGCAGGATAAAATCAGTAAAGATAACGGGGAGGGCCAACTTGAGGCCTATGTGTTGTTGGATTACAATACCCATCATTCTCGACCTGCCAAGAGTGACAGGAATGAAGATGATAATATACTGTCCATGACCAGGACATCCTCTCTTTGTCATACTCCATTGTCCTAAAACAGAAGATTTAAGAGAGACCTAGACGTTTTATGCAATATTCTGATACGACAATATGTGTTGCTATTAGAAAGCCAGTACGTTGAATGTTCATTTAACTTGTAAATATTGTCTAACAAGGGATGCAGAACTTATGATCAACTAAAGAGTCGGATTTATAGTCCAATAACAGAATTAACTTTGATGCTGCTCCAGGCCAGGACACCCCCTCTGTCACACTCCCTTTACGTGCACTAAATGAAGAGTAGTAAGGGCTATGCATTTCGTGAATGACTATGGATCAGGATACTAAACTGGATATTTCATGTGTGTCTTATGGTAATTTCGAGCCAATATTTGTATTACAACCGGACACGATATAATAAATTGATAACTTCTAGCTTCGTCTGTTGTTGGACTACCTTCCCATCATCTTTTGCAGGTCAATGACCGCCTGCGGACGATATGAACCGTAGTCCAACAACAGATGAAGTGGCCACATTGATGCTGTCGCAGGCCACCGCCTCTTTGTCACAATTCACTATGTTAACAAGAGTGGGGCGACATGTCAAGATGCCAGGGCTTCGGAGGCCGACCCCCCAAAAATACATAAACAAACGATACCCTGGTCTAACGGTAAAAAGCGGGATGCAAGGATTCGGCCTTCGCCCTCCCCCTCGCAACGAAGCCTGCTTACCGATCATTTAACTGATCCTCAGTACCGGGCAATGGGTGCACCACGAAGTGTATGGACGTCATGCCGGGCAACCTGGGTGCCTCACACCCGGGGTAGGCGGAGGGGATTTCTATCCTATATGTTGTGATTTGTAGTAAAAAAGAAAATGTCTGCTAGGTCCCGTACTAGGCGGAGCCACAGGCGCCAATTCCTTTAAAATTATATAAAAATATATACTATAGGGCGCCAGATTATCCTTTTCGTTACTATTTTCTTCTTGTTGCCCGAAAACCATATAACCATATAACCCTATGTCCGATAGCAGCGGAGGGTTGGCGGAATATTCAGCAAGCAGCCGCCATCTTGCAGCTTCCCAGCAGTTTGTCTCCCTCCTCTTTCCAGGGCCCTGAGCTAGGATGCAAACTCGATGCTGATTGGCTGTAGTAGGAGGGCTTCGCCGGCCGGGACTGACATCGGACAGGTTCTGGCATTGGTCAGAAAGAAAGAAGCTCCGGTAAGCCAAAGTACATGCGCAGTTTCGTTAGCCTGCTCTTTGATGAATAGGAGAGACTGCATGTAGTAGCGGATGTGATGTCATTATGAAAAAGCCATATACCACTTAGGGCTTTCTGTATAAAGGGAAATTAATAATCATGTGGCAAACTGAATGCATTATAGGGAACGCAATACAAATTAGTATCGATTTAAATTAGCTGATCGCCACAGGACTGATAGTGAGGTTTCCAGGGCACTTAAAAGCGATGGGTTGAGACCTATCTACATACCTGGCAACTTTAAAACTGTTCTGACCTATTGATTGTGGAAATATTAACTTTTAAAGGAGCAGTAAACTTGTATTATGAAAAATATACAATAGAACCTTTACTGTTCATTAAGATGAAGGTACTGCCATAGCTGCAAAATCCATGTTTCCAGCGTTATTACAGTTTAAAGGGATAGTAATACTTCATTTTAACTTTATTTTATTTTGTAGGCATTAAAAAAACATGAAGAATGATATAAGTCTTATCTCTGAAACCTTTATGGTTTAAGAGATATTCACAAACAAAGCACCCCCCCCCCTGTTCAACCAGATCAGAAGGGAGATGCCCAGGTAGACTGCAGAGAGGGACAATCTTCAATTAAGATCATGGAAAAAGCTGAAAAACTTGTCAAGGGGGGAAGGGCTTTCATTGTTTTCATACAAAGAAAATTGTCCCCTTCTGTTATCTGTTCTGTCATACAACCAGACTCACATCTGAGAAGAGATGGCTTACACTAGGTAAAAGGGGCGGGGAGGGGAAACTTTGCTTGTGAATATCTCATAAACCATAAAGGTTTGAGAGATAAGACTTATATCATTCTTCATGTTTTTTTAATGCCTACAAAATAAAATAAAGTTAAAACGAAGTATTACTATCCCTTTAAGCATGTTTTTGTACATTAACACCGCCCTCTAGTGGTTATATTCCAATTAGGCATTATTTCAATTCTATTTGAGTGAAAGTCAATGACAGAATCTGCTGAGTCACTTCCTGTCAGATCTTCTAGGTAGTAAATGTACTTCCTGAATTGTTATAACTTTTGAATAAAACACATAAAAAAGTTTACTGCTCATTTAAAATCCACTGGAACATGGATTTTAAGTGTGCAACAAAAAGAGGGAGCTCAGTAGTGTAACATGTAAATAAAACTCCAGCAAATAGAATGCATAGTTGCATTCACACTAGTAGCAAGCATGTTGAGAATAAACCCTGTCTCACTCAGGGCTCCAAGCAATCCTGAATGGAGAAGCTACTCACTTTTGATGTTTACAATATTTAATATCAAATAACAACATAATTAAATCTACATAAAATACATAAATGGCCTGCTGACGCGTTTCACTAGTAAAATGCCTCTTTCTCAAAGCTCTTGGCCACAACCAGATTTGGTCTTCATATTGATAAATTAACAACCAAACTTTATCCCAAAATAGGTGCTCTGGTTAGAAGCAAATCCATATTGTTTAGCAGATGTTAAAGGGACAGTAATGTCCCAGAAAAATATTTTGCATTTCATACTGCTTAAAAAGTTGTATTGAATGAAAAAAACGTATCTCTCAAACCGCTATGGTTTGAGAGATATCTGCATTCAAAGTTTGATGTTTCCTGCTGTCAGCTGTAAAGCTGACAGCAGGAGATCCATGTCAGCCGACATGGAGGCTCATCAGCAGAGCCACAATAGCATTATTTAAAACAAATTACTTAATTGGAATGGTCCACAAAGTGTGCTTGCAAACCAGGCACACTTTGTTGACCATTCCAATGAAGTCATTTGTTTTAAATAACGCGATTGTGGCTCTGCTGCAGAGCTTCCTCTGTCGGCCAACACAGATCTCCTGCTGTCAGCTTTACAGCTCACAGCAGGGAACATAAAACTTTGAATGCATACATCTCTCAAACCATAGCAATTTGAGAGATACTTTTTTGCCTTCAATACAACTTTTTAAGCTCTACACAATGCAAAATATTTTTTCTGGGACATTACTGTCCCTTTAATGCCAGTCATAGACTATGGTGATGTAGTATATGCTCCAGTACCGCAAATCCACCTTGGTAAACGTGACACCCTGTAACATAGTAACATGGTAAATTAAGTTGAATAAAGACACAAGTCCATCAAGTTCAACATTCTCCTCATACCCCAGTAATTGTATAGCTTTCCTGCTACCAAATAAGTTAGTCTTTATCAGATCTTCCTGATCTGCCTTCTAATAAACAGAATAACTCTGTATGTTCCCTTTGGAAAGAAATGTATCTAATCTTCTCTTGAATTTATCCATTGTATCTGCCATATCCAACTCCTTGGGCAAAGAATTCCACAATTTAACAGACCTCACTGTAAAAAAAACATTCCTCTGCTAAAGTCTAAACCTCCTTTCCTCTAATTCAAGGGGTGTCCCCTGGTCGTCTGATCAGGCCTTGGAATAAATAGCTCACCACAGAGATCCTTGTATTGACCTCTTATATATTTGTACAATGTGATAAGGTCTCCTCTTAGTCGTCTATTCTCTAGAGTAAATGAACCAAGTTTGTCTAGTCGTTCCTCATCCGTCAAGTCCTCCATTCCCTTAATTAATTTTGTTGCTCTTCGCTGTACCCTCTCTAGTTCTAGTATATCCTTTTTGAGAACTGGTGACCAAAACTGCACTGCATACTCAAGGTGAGGTCTTACCAATGATTTGTACAATGGCAAAATAATGTTATCCACTCTTCCTTCAATAACATCAGGACCTGGTGTTTTGTCAGTCTTAATTTTGTTCAGTCTACCCATGACATCTTCTTCAGTTAACCCAATATCTGTTAATTGTATTGTTTTATTAGTTACTTGTTGAGGCTCTTCTACCATTCCTTTCTCCCTTGTATATACTGATGCAAATAAAGTGTTTAGAACATCGACCTTTTCCTTATCCTCACTAATCAACTCACCCATCTCATTTTTGAATGGTCCAATGCTCTCCATCTTAAGTTTTTTGCTATTTATATATTTGAAAAACTTTTTTGGATTAGTCTTACTTTCCCTTGCAATTCCAGTTTCATTTTCTATTTTTGCTACCCTAATTGCCTTTTTGTAATCTTTGTTGCACTCCCTGTATTTTAAGAATGTTCAGTTCCTGCAGACTTAAATAATTTGAATGCTTTTTTTTCTTTGCCATTTTCTTCTTTACATGTGTAGTTAACCACATTGGCTGTGACTTACTTCTTTTGCATTTGTTCCCCATTGGTATATACTGTTGGGTACATTTACACAACCTAAATTTGAATTCTGACCATTTATCCTCAGTATATTTGTTTTTAAATAATATATCCCAGTCTACGTGTTGCATTGAAGCCCTTAATAATTTGAAGTTAGCTTTTTTAAAATTAAGAGTTTTGGTTGAACCTATACAGTTTTGCTTTGCCAAACTGATCTCAAATGTAACCCTGTATGTCTCATTATCCCGCTTTATGTAATTACACTGCCCATCACTGTGATATATTTTAAGAATTACATTGGCTAACACTCAAATCTAGATGATCACACAACCTTTCATGCTTAGTATACAACCACTTCTATGGAAAGCTACCAGACTACCTGAGCAACATGCTCTCTCCAGCTCTCCATACTAACTATAACCTCCAGTCCACGCCTAACAGCTCACTGAGTATCCCACACTATAAGAAGGAAGTTTCCTTCTCCTCCTCAAATCCTGGAATAACCTGCCTGAAAAAAATCAGATCTTTTCCCAGTCTAAAATCCTTAAAAATAACTGCTTCTTTATATCTAAAAACAATATGTAAATGTGTATACATTTTTAGTATGCATGTGTGTGTATATATATATATATATATATATATATATATATATATATATATATATATATATATATAAAATTTGTGTAAATATGTAACTCTTTACTGTAAAAACTCTCCAGGACATAGCTGCAATTGAGAGAAATCTCAATGTATTCTTCCTGTTAAAATATTTTCTAAATAAATAGAAAAAAAAGTTTTTTGTTTAATCTAGTATCTGACTGTGGACAAGAGCTTTGAGAAATCTATGTTAACTATTATATATTATAAAGAGTAGCTTCTCCATTCAGGATTGCTTAGACCCTGAGAGGAGACAAGGTTTATTCTCCACTTGCTTGCTATGCCAGGAATACAACTCTGACCAACTAAAGTGTGAGTGCAAGTATTTGTTCTATTTGCTGGAGTTTTATTTACATATTACACTATAGGGCACCCTCTTTTTGTTTTTTTGTTGCATATATTTGGATAAGGTAGGAGATCAATGACTCGTGGAGAAGAACTTACATAATTATAAGAGTTTTAGCTGAGGATTATATATTTAATATATTTATATATGTTAATGCCCCACTAAGGAAGATCAGGGTAAGGATGCCCATCTACCCTGGGTCTTTGCTGACCTGTTTGAGTTATACAGTTTCAGAGATGCATTATGGACAAAATTTAAACAAATTGGCTCTGCTAATGATCACACTGCATACAGGCAATTGTGGAATACTTGCACAAAGCAAACAAAACTAGCAAAGTCTTAATATTTTTCTGACAACTTGAAAAATAACATTTCAAAACCAGCCAACTTCTGGAAAGTTATTAAAAACATCTACAACCCTCCTAACCACTCTCACCCATCAACTATAACCATTGGCAAAGAAATTATACAGTGCCCCATAGCAATAGCTAATGCATTTAACAACTACTTTGTTGGATGTGACACCACTCTGATTACACAAAGCAAAAGTAATTCTGAAGCAGAAACATGCACAGATAAGCTTCTGTCACCTGCTACCTGGTTCAATGATGCTAATGAATTTAATTTCATGCTGGTAAATAATAGTGAAATATATGAACACCTCCTTAACCCAAAATTGAAACCACAGTCTGGCCCTGACTGACTACCAGCAGTGTTATTAAAGCTCAGTGCCTCCGTCATTGCCCATCCTATTACAATCCTAATAAATGCCTCCCTGTCATCTGGGTATATGCCCAAAGCCTGGAAAGTAGCTAGAGTTGTGACTATCCACAAAAGTGGGGATAAAAATGCAGGATCAAATTACAGACCAATATTCCCTACTCCCCACATTAGCTAAAATCCTAGAGAAATGTGTCCATGTGCAACTATATAAGTATTACCGGCTGACCAATTTTTTCACCCCCTTCAATCAGGCTTTTGTTCAAATCACTCTACAATCACTGCCCTCCTAAAAGTAACCAATGATATCCAGACTGGCATGGAAAATGGTGAACTCACTGGAGCTATTTTGCTAGATTTTGCAAATGCCTTTGATACAGTAGACCATAGTATTCTGATACGTAAATGCCAAAGTTCAGGATTGGGTAATCATTCTCTAAACTGGTTCCAATCCTATTTATCAGACAGAATGCAATATGTGTCTATTGTTGACAATCCTTCCTTTACACTCAAAGTAACAAATGAGGTTCCTCAAGGCGCAATCCTTGGCCCTCTTCTATTTTCTCTATTTATAATTGATCTACCCATGGTTTGCAGATCATCTTCTGTACGCATGTATGCAGATGACACTATACTATATGCTAAAAATTCAAAAATATCACAACTTGAAGCCATATTACAGCATGATTTCTCTGAAGTTGAAAGATTTATAGCAAAGAACAAATTGTTCTTAAACACTGACAAAAAGGTCAGAATGCTATTTGGTACAAAGCATAAACTGTGTAATCTCTGAAATACCAATCTTTCCGTTGTAACAGAGTCTATTCATAAATTGGCCCCAGTGGATTCCTGCAAATATCTTGGTATGTTGCTTGACCCCAAACTCACTTTTGTTCTTCATATTGATAAATTACCATCCATACTTTTTCCCAAAATAGGTGCTCTGTTTAGAAACAAATCCAGTTTAAATCCCCTGGTAAGAAGACGTATTGTACAACAGATGTTAATGCCAGTCATAGACTATGGGGATGTAGTATATGCTCACGTGCCACAAATCCATCTTGCTAAAACTGACACTCTGTATAACTCATTATGCAGCTTTATCCTCCAATGTAATTACACAACCCATCATTGTGATATGTATGAAGGACTAAATTGGCTAACACTCGAATCTAGACGTGCCTTTCACCTCTCTTGCATGGTTTATAACTACTTCTCTAGAAAACTACCAGATTACTTGAGCAGTATGCTCATTCCAGCTCTCCATACTAACTATAACCTCCGCTGCACTGCTAAAAACTCACTGAGTATACCACACTACAAGGAAGAATCCGGTCAATCTGCCTTTTCCTTCAGAGCTCTGAAAGTCTGGAATAACCCATCTGAAAATATCAGATCTTCTCCCAGTCTAAAATCCTTAAAAATAACTGCTTCTTTATATATAAAAACTATTTGCAACTGTATATAACATTTTTAGTATGTGTGTGTGTGTATATATGTATATAATATCTCTGTATTTGTGCAAATACGCAGCTGTTTGCTGTAAACATTCCAGGACATACTTGAAAACAAGAGAAATGTCAATGTATTCTTCCTGGTAAAACATTTTCTAAATAAAAAAATAAATTCCCCAGCCACCAATTTTGTGAGTATACCACCACTTGGTGTGAGTATACCACCACTTGCTGTTTTATGATGGTATTGGTGTATTGGCACCCCCTTTTCCTCTCTCTTCTTGTGTCTTTCATGTATTCTAAGTGACATTGCCCTGCTTTTTCTAACCCAGTGGTGTTCAGTCAACCCACAAGGAAACCTTAACATACTACACAGTAGATATATCTGTCTGGATGCACAACGACGAGCAGGACTTCTCCTGCTTCCTTCATGGTACAAATAGCACCAATTTAGAAACTAAACAGTTTATTGGTTCATATCATATGTTAGGCAACACTGAACTCTCTCACCTTGAAAATTGGGACCGTCACCCAGAGATCTTTGACATTTGGCTCAAAGCCGAGTCTTAGGGTCAGCCCCAGAGAGTTTGCAGTTATGCCTCTAGCTTTCAAGAGGTTGTTGGGACTTTTAGTTTCCTCTATAATTTTGTTAGTTTTCCCAAGAGTTACTCCACCCTCCACATTGTTTTGCATGAGGGCCTAATGCTTTTTGTATCAATGCAAACTGGAACAATTATTGGACACACTATCTGCATTGTAGGGGAGAAAGTGAGAAATTTACTCACCGATATTTGAATTTCTTCTTTGTTCCTTTACGGCAATAGAGTGGGTTTGTCTCCACCCTCCAGCTGGTAGGGCCAATCATCACATAAATAGCTGCTCCCCAGATAATTCTTCAGTTAAACTGATGTCAAAGCTATACGAGAATACAAACAAGAAAAAGTATAGGGTATGTCGTGGTGGGACTCAGAAGAAACTGAAATATCAGTGAGTAAATGTTTCCCTTTCTTCTGTGTCCTCTCCATGGCAGTAGAGTCAAAAATAGCCAAGCAGTGCCACAAAATGGAGGGAGAACCACAACCAGGAAGATAGACCAAAAAACTGTTACAAGAATCAAACCAGCATCCCTTTATTAAAGAGAGAAGCTTGTGAAGAGAGAATCAAGATACTACGGTTATACTGGAACAACAGCTTGCAATAATTTTCTTCTAGACCTTCTGCCGAAGCTTGCATATTCACCCGGTAATGTTTTGTAAATGTAGAAACAGAAGACCATGTAGTGGCTCTGCAAATCTCCTCTGGAGAGGCCGATGCTTTGTTCACCCAGGATGTGGAAAGTGACCTGGTAGAATGAATCCTAATCTTCAGTGGGGGCTGAAGTCCTGCTTCCTTAAATGCAAGTCTAATATAGTGCTTGATCCATCTGGTTAATGAAGCCTTACAAGCCGAGGATCCAATAGATTTGCCAAATAATGTACAAATAGAGAATCTAAATTACAAAACTCTAATGCTGTCCAAATATGCATAAATTCATTTTATCAAGTCCAAGTTGTAAAAACCTTCTTCTGATTTAAATGAAAGTCAGAATCCACCTTACTTCTGAAAGTCACTTTGGTTCTGAGGACTACTTTATCTTGATGAAACATCAAGTAAGAGGTGTTGCAAGATATGGCTTGTAACTCACTAACTTTTCTTGCAAAGATAACTGCTGTGAGAAAAAAGGTCTTCAAGGTAAGGTGATTAATAGACAAACTGTAGATGGACTCAAAGAGAGATGACCAATCTAGATGATCTAGGACAATATTCAAGTCCCATGGATAAACTAGATCTCTGATTCTAGGTTTAACCTTGTCTATAGTTTTTATTAATTTCCTTACCATAAGGATCTTCATGAAATCTGAAGATCCATTAACTGTACCTTAATGGATGCTGGAGCTGACCTAGGTCAAAACCTTCATGGAGAAAATCCAGTATGTTGGTATCATCACTGATGTATCAATGTGTTCCAGACCCTGCCCTGCAATATGCTTTGGAAGTAGATGCTTTCCTTCCTGATAAAATGGTCTCTGCTACCTTCATGGAAAGCCATTTGGATGATAAAGACCATCAGCTTTGAGAAAATAAGACTTGGATGGTAAATTATGCCCTGACTGAAAAGATCTGAACCAGATCTGAGAACCAAATTCTCCTAGGCCATTATGGGGCTAATAAGATCATTTCAGCTTTGTCTTTCTTGATCTTGCTTAGTACTACAGACAAATTTGAACTAGAGGAAAGATGTAGGTTAAGTGAAATCTCCATGGGACGTTCAACACAACCTGACCTAGGGCTTTAGACCCTTCCAGAGAGAGAAGTATAGATTGCACTTGTTGTTTATTGCAATCAGATCCACTGTCTGTACTCCCAATTTGCAAACTATGGACTCAAACAATCTGGAATTCAGTGACCAGTCTCCATGATTTATCTAATTCCTGCTTAATTACCTGGATGTTTTTGACTCCTGAAATGTGGGAGGCTGAAGTCATTTTCATATTCTTTTCTGCCCATCTCGATACTTCTCTTGTCCACCTAATTAAAGGCCTGCTTTTGGTGCCTCCTTGATTTCCTAGATATGCAACCACTGTCATGTTGTCTGTCCTTATGTGAACTGCCTTGTCTGAAATTAGATTCTTGAAGGATTTGACACAATTTTTTACTGCTTTCATCTCTAAGACATTTATATTCAGACACGTTTCTGATATCATCCATTCTCCCTGGGCTGAGACAGCCTTGTAGTGTCCTCCCCAACCTCTCAGACTGGTATCTGTGACGATGACCTCCCAACAAAGATCCTCTAGAGGATAACCTAGATATAAGGTCTCCCTGTTTAGCCACCAGGATAATTGCAGGTTGACTGATCTCAGATGGGGAATCCTTTGAAAAACGTTTTCCACTTTCTTGTCCCAAATTCTCAGGAAGTTCCCTTGAATTTCCCTGAGATGAAATCTGGCCAAATGAACAATTTGGATCATGAATGCTAGTACATCAATTAGTTTCATAAAATCTTGTGCCGTGTGTATGCCAACTGTCTCCTGAATCGTAGCACCTTCCTCCTTAGCCTTCTTATTCTGTCTTTGGACAGAAAGCTCATCCTGCTGAAAGTGTTCAATATGGTCCTTAAAAAGAACAGCAATTTAGATGGATGCAGTTGACCTTTTCTGTGTTTACTAGCCACCCTTGACTGGACAGATGCTGAATACTTCTTCTTGTAAAATTTATTGATTGAGATCTTGAATTTGCTACAATCAGAAGATCTTCCAGGAAGGGGTTTATCAAGATTCCTTAGTCTCTCAGAGTCTGTTAGACTTACGCAAATCGGTTCATCCACATTCGAAATTCGGACAAATAAGGGTGATTTGGATCCATTCTGACCTAGCGAAACGATTAGAGCCATTTGTTTTTAGAAGCCGAATTCGAACAATACTGGGCAGAAATTCGTGGCAAGATTTGGATATTTGGATGGCCTTCTCCTCACGCTCGTGCGCTACTTTCCCTCCCTCTCTAGTCCAATAAGCTTCTTCGTTTCATGATGGGGGTTGGACTAATGACATCACAGACACACAGAAAACTCCTGCATTTCCTGTTAGTGCGTACTGCTTTGTTGGAGCTCAGAGAGAAGAAGATGATAGAGAGAGTGACTGTCCAGTTGTTCTGTAGGCAAGCAGATAGGCATAGGCAGGCAGCCAGTATTAGTGCCAGTTATTGTATAAAATCTGACAATTAAAATTAGGAGTTTGTTTGAATAATTTGCAGAGTGACAGATTCTTACAGTTGTTTAGGGCCTGGGAGGCCTACTACCTTACTGCCACCACAAGGGAGAATCAACATTTCATCAGTGTTAAAAATTAAACTTAGGAGTTTGTTTGAATAATTTGCAGAGTGACAGAATCTCACAGTTGTTTAGGGACTGGGAGGCCTAGCAGCTTACTGCCACCGCAAGGGAGAATCATCAGTGTTCCAATGTTAAATCTAAAAATTCAATTTAGGATTTTGTTTGAATAATTTGCAGAGTGACACAATCTCACAGTTGTGTAGGGACTGGGAGGCCTACTACCTTACTGCCACCGCAGGGGAGAATCATCAGTGATCCAGTGTTAAATATTAAACTTAGTAGTTTGTTTTTATAATTTGCAGAGTGACACAATCTCACAGTTGTGTAGGGACTGGGAGGCCTACTACTTTACTGCCACCACGAGGGAGAATCATCAGCGTTCCAGTGTTAAATTTTAAAATTCAACTTAGGAGTTTGTTTGAATAATTTACAGAGTGACACAATCTTACAGTTGTTTAGGGACTGGGAGGCCTACTACCTTACTGCTACCACAAGGGAGAAACATCATCGCTCCAGTGTTAAATATAAAAATTCAACTTAGGAGTTTGTTTGAATAAGATGGAACTTACTTCCAATTCCCTCACTGCCTGGAGGGAACAATTGACAGTGAGGGTGTGTGAGAGGAAAAGAAAAAACAGGATGCAGTCATAGGAGGCAGGAGATGATTCCGCAGATGAGCTGGAGGAGTGTGGTGGTCTTATGGGACCTATCAGGAGCAGTGCCAGTAGCACGTAATCTTCTTCCAGTAGAGCAGCTGCTACTTTATATGCTGAGGCAATGGACAGATTATGCTTCAGACAAAACAAACAGCTCCCCATAAATAGAAAAAGTGCTGAGTTTGAGGATAAGGCTTACCTTGCGGAATCTTCTTTGCCCCCAAGTACAGATCCCTTGACCTTCTGAGATAACAAGAGGTCTGTGTGTCCTACTTTGTCTGTGATAGCCCAGGAGTTGCTTTCTTGCTTCCCAACCACTGTCTAGAGTGAGTGGGTATTTTCCGTAACTGGAAATATACTTAGCCCCCAGCGCTCTAAACTGGCCCCCCAGCTCATGGAGCAAATTACTTTTTTAAAAGTCAACCTGCCAAAGCTGTGTTACCCTGTTCTCAGGTTCGATGCAGATTAGAAAAACAAAAAGGTCTTAAGCTAGAATCATCCATAGTACCATAATACACTCAGCTCTCCAGCTTACCCAGCTCTAGAACAGTCGTTTGTTGGGCAAGGACACCCCCCTGATTTGGTGGGACTCAGGGGGGAATTTAAAGTCTACATTGTTGTCCCACTATACAGGTTGTTCAGTCTGGCTCTGAGGTATCTATTTACTGAGTCCTGTCTGCTCCAGTGTTCTGTGGTTTTCTGCTGGCTACATCTCCTGTATTGTTGTCATCCTGAGTCTGCCTCGCACCAGGTTTCCTCAGACGCTGTATCCATCTACTGAGTGAATCCTGCCTGCTTCAGTGTTCTGCAGTTTGCTGCTGCCTACATCTCCAGTGTTGCTGTCATCCTGAGTCCGCCTGCTCCAGTCATCATCAGTTTTGTAGTCTAACTATAATCTAAGAAAAGTCGTATATCTATGAGTCTTGCCTGCTCCAGTGTTCTGTAGTTTGCTGCTGTCTACATCTACAGTGTTGCTAAGGAAGGGTCTCCGTGATGTCAGATTTGTGGGTGTTCACTGCTCAGCACATCTGCATCCTCAGTTTTGTAGCCTAACTGTAATCTAAGAAAATTCATATATATTTATCTACTGAGTCCTGCCTGCTCCAGTCATCATCAGTTTTGTAGTATAACTGTAATCTAAGAAAAGTCATATATATTTATCTACTGAGTCCTGCCTGCTCCAGACTTCTTCAGTTTTGTAGTTTAACTCTAATCTAAAAAAAGTTGTATGTCTTTGAGTCCTGCCTGCTCCACTATTCTGTAGTTCACGTCTGGTTACATCTACAGTGTTGCTAACATTACGAAGGGTCTCCGTGATGTCAGATTTGTGGGTGTTCACTGCTCAGCACATCTACATCCTCAGTTTGGTTGTCTAACTCTAATCTAAGAAAAGTCTTATATAATCATCTACTGAGTCCTGCCTTCTCCAGGCTTCCTCAGTTTTGTAGTCTAACTCTAATCTACGAAAAGTCTTATGTCTATGAGTCTTGCCTTCTCCAGGTCATATATATTTATCTACTGAGTCTTGCCTTCTCCAGGCTTCCTCAATTTTGTAGTCTAACTCTAATCTAAGAAAAGTCATATATTTTTATATTGTATTTTTAAAAGCATGGTGAATTTGGCCGAATAATTTGGATTGTAACTGAATTTCGTCCGAGTCGAACAAGTCCAGTCCGAATTTCAGATCAGCCGAAAAAAAAAAAATAAAAATTCGTCTGAAACCGAATTTTACCTAATTTTTTTCCTGTGCACAAGTCTAGAGTGTGTGAAGATACTGCCAGAACATTTTGTAAAGACTCTGGGGGCAGAAGAAAGGCTAAAATACTCTGAATTGAAATTGGAGGTTCCCCCAAGTGAACCTGAGGAATATCCTGTGATAAAGCCTGACTGGAATGTGGTGATAAACATCCTGCAAATCCACAGTTGTCAGATAGGCAAAAAGGAAGAATTGCCTTAGTAAGTGGGGTTTCCATCCTGAAACAAGTTGGCTTGATAAACTTGTTCAGGTATTTCAGATCCAGAAAGGTCCAATATGCCCTTGAAGATATTTCTACAATGAATAAAGTGGAGTAAATGCCTTTAACCCTCTCGCCATGTGGGACCATCTTGATGATTTTCTTCTACAGAAGATCGTGAACAGCCTTTTTTCAACCTTGTACATTTTAAAGGATTTAGTGGAATCATTAATCTCCTGAAGATATTTTTTAGGGTACAGAAGAGATTTCCAGCATATATTCCTTCCCCACTATCTGAGATGAAGTTTCCCAAGTCTTCAAAAACATTCCAGTCTACCCCCTGCCTGAATAAGGTATAGGTCCCACTGTATCTCACTGGAATTCCCTTCTCAACTGTCCTCTCTGGGAAGACTCACTTTTGTGTCCTCATCTAGGGTTTTGAAAAGAACCTTCCCCTCTTGGAGACTGAATTTCCTGGACTCTCAAAAATTCTGCTTCTTACATCGATAAGGAGAAGTATGGGAAAGAGGGGAACCCTAAACTTCTTATCATGTGGTAAAAGAACTTTTTCCACCTGAAGACTTCTTTATAAGTTCTTCCATCTGTTCACTGAGCAATAGATCACCACAAAAAGGTAAAAATACCAATCTAGATTTAGAAGAAGAGTCAGTACCCTATAGATGCAACTACAGAGAAAGCCTTGCCAACACTGAAAGAGCCAAAGATCTGTCCACAAGTATAACGATGTCCAAGGAAGCATCACACGACAAACTCATGGACGCTACTTCTTTTAATAAGTAGGAGAGCAAAACAGATGACTCTATCTTTTCGTCCATCTTAGAGACCCAAATCCAAAGTGTCCTGGCTATGCAAGCCATAGCAGTGGCTACTTTGAGATTTTATCCCGAAAGAGAATAAAGTTTCCTTAAGGCAATCTCCATTTTCCTATCCATAGGGTCCTTGAATGAAGAACCATCTTCCATAGGAATTGTTCGCCTTGCCAAAAGAGCGACTGCTGCATTGATCTTAGGAAAAGTGACCCATTACTCATTTTCCACTTCATTAAAGCAAAATCTTTTGGAAATGTTAAATCTCCTGTCACCTTTTTCCCATTCTGATTTGATGATATCATGAATAGAATGGCGTATAGGAAAAACTGGCAATGTTTTCTTATTTCCCATAAAAGCAGCATCCATTATATTCAACTCCTTTTGATATACCATAAGAACCAATGTCTTCCTCATAGCTTTAAAAAAAAGGATCCATCTTGTCCAAACTAGATGATCCTGCCTCTTCTTCTATCCCCCCTTTTTCTTCAGAACAGTACAATTAATACAAATCTGTGATTCTAGGAATATCTTCCTGATCCTCCACTCTATTAGAAGGACCCTCAGCTAAGTCATCAACACATTGTCTCTTTGTCATTACTAAAGCTACCTGCATAGCCATAGAACTTGTTGCATTGAGGATTTCATCCAGTTCAAAAAATCTTGAAACTGGGAAGGTATATCTTGCCCTTCTGCTCTCTTTGGTATCCTTTTAAAATGTTGCATGCATAAGAGCTTGCAACATGAAGGCGCAATAACCAGGTCATAGAAGGAATAGAAGGAAGTGCAAAATCTTTCCAAGGATAACATGAATCACAGTTCTAATATTAAGTATGGTGTTCTTTAATGCACTTACTCGACCTCTTCTTCATTGATAACCCTCAATGTTGCCAGTCAGGAGTTGCTACTTGTCAAGATTTTGCTAAGCTGCTCCCATTCTGCCTATTGATTCTGCTGTCTAAGCTAATCTAGTGCTCTGCTATCTACTGCTGCTGTCCTCTGAGTTTCTGGCTCTGGCTGTATCAGCTGATATCTTTGATTACTCACCTGACTGCTATCAGCCAACCCTCTCAGGGTATTTATAGTAGCTTGGCTCATTTCCTCATTGTCCTTGTGTTTGTTTGCTGAACTGTTGCTGCTGGCTGCTGTGGACTTTTCCTGCGTTCCTGTTTGCTGTGTTCCAGACCATCGGCTTGTTCCAGACTTCGCTGACTTCTGTGCTTCTGACCCTCAGCTTGCTCCTGACATGGCAGACTCCTGGTTTCCTGACTCCAGCTCGGCTGAATACCTGTCTTGATTCCTGACCCTGACGTGTCTTTTGGATTATGCTCTTGGATCATGCTTTCGTTATTGTTGCACTAGTAAAGGTGTATTGCATTTTACCTTTTTGTGTCCTGTCTGGTTCCTGGTCCCTGCTCTGCTTCAAAGATTTTTGATTGTGTCTGCAGCCTTGATGCAAGCGTCCTTCTTGCAGCAATGATCGGCTCTCCAGCTGTCCTCGGTGATTACTACCAGAAGCAGCTTTGCTGATTCCGATTGTGTCTGCAACCCGTGTCTTTCTTGCAGCAATGATCGGCTCTTCAGATGTCCTCAGTAGTTAATACCAGAAATAGATCAGACACACTTTCTAAGAGCAACACCGTTTGGCAATTAATAAAATGCCCCTTACAAAGAGACGCTCACCACATATAAGCATAGAAACAAGCAAATATTAATATAAATGGTGTGCTTTATTCCAACGCGTTTCATGGGTACCTAGCCCACTTCTTCAAGGGATACAGTTGGTTATGCAATAAAATTGTGCAAACAATGCTTTATAAAGTAAATGCCTTTAACACACGTATTCTATACATATACAGAACGAGGCTAGATCTCTGTTATTCCAGGTGATAACCAAGCCTCGCTTGAGAAGAAAGGCGAAGCATAGAATTGTAAAACAGACTTAGACAAATAAAATACATCATTTTATATAATAATCATAATAGTACAAATGCATATTTCAATTGTAGATATAAAATCCTGACCAATGTCATAAAATATTCATATTAAATATATAAAATAATACTCAATGAAATAGAAGTCTTAAAAGAAGAAAAAAAACCGATATTGTATACATTTTAATATATTAGGGGGTAATACAAAAAGAGCTATGTGTCATTTGGAGTTGTCTCTCTTTCATGTACATAAAGTAGGCAGAATGTGTAATTTAAAAACTTTAAAGCTCATTAGGCTTTAATTGAAACAATAGTTAAAAATAATTAAAATAGGAAATCGCTGACTTCTAGCTCTTCATTTAACCCCTTTGGTGCTAGGGTTTCTAGATGGAAAATCCAGTATGCCTCTTGCCGACATAATTTTAAAAAGAGATTGGGGCAAGTAATTGGGAATTGTTCAATCGCTATAATAGTGAAATTGTTTAAACCTCCCTGTGGGCACGTATTAAAATGCTTAGAGACAGTGTGTTCCTTTGATTTATATTTAATTAGATGTCTATGTACCCTCAAACTTTCTCTTAGGGATCTGGTTGTACGACCGATGTATTGGATGCCACATGCACGTGTAACCAGATATCTCTTGAAAGTAATCTCACAACTTATTTAACTTTTTATTTGACAGCTTTTCTTGTTGTGGAAACTTTGAAAACTGGTGATTTTATTCAAAATGAAATTACAACTTGTGCAGCGATGGTGCAAAAATCTGTAGCTGCCTACAGACATTTTGGATCCAAATATGCCTATCTTTTTATTATTTTGTTCTTTTAGATTCTTAGGTTTACTAGGTGCTAGATAGCCCCTTATGTTTTTGGCTTTCCTCATGGTTGTTGACCGATTTTCTAAGATGATTCACTGCATACCATTCAAAAAAACTCCCATCCGCTAAAGAGTTGACTACGGTTTATCGGCTACATGGGGTTCCCAAAGTCATAGTTTCCGACCGTGGTAGCCAGTTTGTCTCCAGATTCTGGAGGGCTTTCTGTGCACAACTAGGTATCCAACTCTCCTTCTCCTCGGCCTATCATCCGCAATCGAATGTGGCCACGGAAAGGGCTAATTAGGCCTTGGAGCAATTCCAGCGGTGCTACCTCTCAGACCATCAGAATAACTGGTTGGACCTGCAACCTTGGACGGAGTTTGCTCATAACAGTGCTGTCTCAGTTTCTAC
The DNA here is from genome assembly GCA_037306005.1 of Rhinophrynus dorsalis. Classification (NCBI taxonomy): domain Eukaryota; kingdom Metazoa; phylum Chordata; class Amphibia; order Anura; family Rhinophrynidae; genus Rhinophrynus; species Rhinophrynus dorsalis. The sequence goes on along the minus strand of CM074723.1, from coordinate 67,683,683 downwards.
TTGGCTCTCTCCCTTCATGGTGAATTATGGGTATCAACCCTCCATGATTCCAGATTCGTTCTCTTCCCAGGAGATTCCGGCACTGGAGGATCATCTCCAGCAGACCCATTCCACATGGGAGTCGTTGCAACGCTCACAACCATCCCAGGAGCTCCAGGCTAATTGTAAACGCCTACCCGCATCCTCCTACCAGGTTGGGGAGAGGGTCTGGTTGTCCTCCAGAAATCTCCACCTCCAAGTGCCTTCTCAGAAACTGTCTCATATCCTCCAACATGTGAACCCTGCGGCCTATGCCCTAGACCTTCCTCCCAATATGCGGATACACAATGTTTTCCATGTCTTGCTGCTGAAATCCCTGGTACGATCACACCTCGACCCCATTCGGTGCCTGTTGATGGGCATGAGGACTTCGAGGTCCACTCCATTGTCGACTCTCGTAGGTTCAGAGGGAGGCTTCAGTATTTGGTCCATTGGAAGGGGTGCGGTCCAAAAGAGCACTCATGGGTTCGAGCCGCAGATGTGCATGCCCCCGCCCTCTGCTTTCCATGCACGCTTTCCCCATAAACCTGGTCCTGCCTCGTGCTGGGGGGGGGGTCGTTGAGGGGGTACTGTCAAGGTTTGGCTGAGTTGCTCTAACTCTGCTGCTTGATTCTGCTGTCTGAACTAATCTAGAGCTCTGCTATCCGTTGCTGCTGTCTTACCTTTTCTGGATCAGGCTGAATCAGCTGACATATCTGTGATTGCTTACCTGACTGTTATCAGCCATCCCTCTCAGGGTATTTATAGCAGCCTGGCTCACTTTCTGATTGCCCTTGTTTCTGATTCTGGCTGCAAGCTCATTCTCCTGAGTTGCTGATTATCTGTGCATGACCTGGCTTCCTCTGATGTCCCTTCTGGCTCCAGACTCCTGGCTTGTTCCTGACATTATTGATCTCTGTATTCCTGACCCCGGCTTGGCTGAGTACCTGTCTTGGTTCCTGACCTTGGCTTGTCTTTTGGTTTATGCTTCTGGATCACGAATTGCTTTGTTTTGCTTTGTTGCTTTGTTTCAGGGTAACTTTTATGACTGCCAATTCTAAATAGTAATGTATATGAAAATGCCTGCTGGATACCTACATGGCTGCCACTGCAGCCCTGTAGGTGTTGTGGTCCCACAACTACCGGAGAACCACATGTTTACATCCTTGAAAGAAGCAGGCAGCTCAAGAACCACAAGATATTCAGCCTTGGAAAGCTACAAGCTTCTTATCACTTGTACTACACAACAGATGAAAAATGCATGCTGCAGGGCTACATGGGAACCCTTGCAGCGGAGAAGTAAGCAATGTAGCCCTTTACCTTACATTTTTCAAAAATGTTAAATTTAATACCTTAAAATTGTTTGAATAATTTGAAATATAGTGTATTTCCAGCTAGCATCCGTAAAATGTATATTGTATCCCTATAATATCATATCTCCCAAGTTTCCCTCTTTGAGACCCAAATCCCTCTTTCCCACCCTGGTGTCCTTCTATTTAGGAGATCAGACTGTGTGGTGTGTGTATAAATGTATCACATTGCTCTACAACAATAAAATTCACATTAATTTTAGTATAAACTTTAGTATATATGTTTATACATTAGTCTGTGTAAATACACTACTTTGGTCTTGTTCTAAATCATCACCCCCTGAAATAGTGTCCCTCTTTGGCCATTTGAAATGTTGGGAGGTATGTTAATGAATTCTGCGGCTGGTGCCTGTGCCTGTCTGGGCTGCCCCTTGTGACTCACTGCTAGAGCTCCCCAGCCTCCACTGAGCTGAAGGATCTGACCTCTTCCTCCTGTGCCTGCGATGTGACCCTCATGACATCATGTCACACGGATAAGCAAGTCAGCAACTGGACAACTCCATTCTCCAGAAGATAGTTATTGGAGGGCAGAGGCAGCGGTGGCAGCAGCAGTAGCCTCACCAACCAACAGAGAGCCAGTCATGTATGTGTTCCCTCCTAAATTCACCCAGAATTTGAATCTCTAAACTAATTGTTGTGTGGAACACCAAACAGTATATTATCAGGTAGAAAGTATAAAACTAAACAGTTGCTACTTGTTTACGAATCTAAAACACTCGCAGTTAAAGTCTGCATTCATCAAGCCTCTTTAGGATCGGAGGACCCGGTGCAGCTCTCCACAATCGCAGCTGCGATTCCACAAACAGAAGGACAACAGGAGGAAAGCGCACACGGATCCACCGAAGAATTTTCATCCAAATCCCAAAAACATAAAAGTACAATACTTTATTTATAGCTCATAAAAACATCCATGAATGAATATGAATAAGGTGCGCAGGACTAAGCCTAGGCTTAGGCGCACCTTATTCATATTCATCCATGGATGTTTTATGAGCTATATATAAAGTATTGGACTTTTATGTTTATGGGATTTGGCTGAAAATTCTTCAGTGGATCTGTGTGTGCTTTCCTCCTGTTGTCCTCCAGTATATTGTCAGGTCTCAAAATTTCCACTCGCCTCCTCGCATTTGGTGTGGAGAAATTGAATGAGGGCGAGTGGAAATTGAAAATGGCCCTTTTCACTCAGCACTGTATCTTGGCCTAGGGCCGGCACTTTAGAGGGGGCGGAGCAGCATAAAAAGTAGCCCCTACTCTATCGCTCGTGTATGTCAAATGGGCGACTTGCAAATGTTGCTCGTGCGGGATGTGACGTCACCCCCTGTCAAAATGGCGCGCAGTGGATTAAAAGGCAACCGGGGATTTCAGCTCCTTGTGTAACCACATTGGGGCAGAAGATAACTATAAGAAACAGGCGACCGACGATCTTAGCTCTGTTGTGTGAAGCACATTGGAGCAGAAGGTAAGTGCTATGCGGCCGATTTCCTGTTTTTTTTTTCTTTAAATGTGCATATCTCCAAGAAAATAAACAAAAAGAAGTCTAGTACATTGTACCAAGTACAACATATAGCTAGTTATATTTTATTTAAAGTCACCTTATATGAAGATGATAGTCCACTTTAAGCAAATTCACCATGTGATATTCCCTCACCTGAATGTATGCAGCTAACTTCTGCAAGAGGTTTTGCAATCATAAGGAATATTAAAGAAGTGTAATGATAGCAAAGATTTACTAAAGGCAAGTAAGAGCTATTTTTATCTCTTTAAACAAATGTGTTGCCAGTGAAACCGTGCTAGTGGATTATGTGAGAGGAAGTGAACAAGACTTTCCCTACTTACTTCCCCTATAGCTGATTATGGGGACTCACCCGTTACATATTGAATGAGCACAAGGCTGACATCAGTAACTATAATTATCATAGAAAATGCTGGGAAACTCCAAATGCTAAAACTTTGAGTGTCACCATAATGTCTGAAAATATTTGGAAAAAGTCCATTTCCACCCTTAGTGAAGCTCCTACCATTAAATTATTGCAAAGGGAAAGTTTTTGAATGTGGAGTTTAAGTATTGTTAGTCCATTCAGACTTAATGTAGACTTTGCTTTCCAATATTTTTTGTGTACCTAATGCATAGTTCTTGTTTGAAACTGATATATCTGCTGTAATATAATATTTGCTTGTCCTACTGATGCAGCTAAACGAACTCTGTTTTTTGGACACCTAATCCATGTCATCTTAGTGCAGCTTTATATATACTGTTATATATTGTTTTATACAAAAAAATACAGGAGAGCGCTAGTCTGTGTTCTTAAAATATAAAATACGAAGAGACACGTATATACAAAAGGTATCCAATATATATAACTATTTTCAGTCTAATTTTAATTTTTATTTACAGATAATGGGGGCGGCTATGGGGGATAGCTTTGCCCCCAGCTATGCTAACCTATACATGGGGTATTGGGAGTTGTCACATGTGTGGGGGGCACGGCTGGGGGAGAGGCTGGTATATTTTGGTAGATTTATTGATGATCTGTTGCTTGTCTGGCAGGGTGACTGAGGAATTGGAACGCTTTATAGTAGGGTTGAATGATAATGATAGGGAACTTAGGTTTACTTATCATATTAGCAAAGAAGAAGTCAATTTTTTAGATCTTACATTAGGGCATTATAGCAATAGGGTGATTACTAAAACTTATTTAAAACCTACCAGTACAAATAATTATTTGCATTATAAGAGTGGCCACCACCCTAATTGGAAGAACAATATACCAAGGGGACAGTTCCATAGGGTACGACGGAACTGTAGTTTACAGGAAGATTTCAGAGTACAATCAAAAGATCTTGAAAGAAAATTAGTATCTAGAGGTTATCCCAAAGATTTAGTCAATAAATCTTTATATGATATTGCTAGTAAGGATAGAACTACTCTATTACGTCCAAAACAGATAGTAGAGGATGAAAAAAAAGAGGTAAGGGATATGATAAAAATCAGATACATTTTGTGACTACATACAATAGTGCCTATAGAGAGATAGAAAAGGTGTTTAATAAACACTGGACACTTCTTAAACAAGATAATTTGTTAAAAGACCATATCCAGAATAAGCCTAAAATAATATATACTAAAAATAAAAACTTGAAAAATATATTGTCTAAAAGGAAACCAAGGATGGAACAGGTTGGGGAGGATAAGATGAAAGGGATTTTTAGATGTGATATGGCTAGGTGCATAACTTGCAAATTTATTATGCACAATACACAAATGTTTATTGATTCCAAACAAAATGTACATCACATAAAACACTATATAAATTGTAATTCGAAGTATGTTGTTTATAGTATTAGATGTCCGTGTAAAAAATATTACATTGGTCGTACTAAACGTAGAGTTAAAGATAGGTTTTTAGAACACAGAAGAGCAATTTTAGCTCGTGATATTAAATGTCCTTTAGTTTCACACTTTATAGAAAAACATGAGGGTAAGGTAGATGGGATTACTTTATTACCACTTCAATATATATCTGAGTCCAGAGGGAGCAGGAGATACCATGAATTGTGCCAGAGGGAATCGTTCTGGATTTACAACATGGATTCACTTGTGCCAAAGGGGCTTAATGAGAAAATTGATGTGCACACTTTTGTATGATTTGGTGGATGTGTATTTAGCACAGTTACGAAATACTATAGTATTTAATTAAATCTCAGGTACTATCCCTCCATTAACATGCCTCATATATAGAGCAAAGATGCAGTATTTAATAGAGTAACAATGTAAGACTTATTTTAAAGCTTTTTAAAAAATATTTACAAAAGGGGCAATTTGGAGATTTGTGATTTGTGGCTTTAAGAGTTAAAGTTGTTTTTTAGCTCCATTTTGGAGTAGTGTATGTAAGGGTTAAATTTTCACTTCTGTTGGTTACAGCTGAAACTCATTGATCATTATGAATGTGATTATATAAAAAGAGGGAGATGTATGGATTTAGTTTTCTAAATCCCTGAAGAAGTGTTATATATACACGAAACGCGTTGGAGATTGAGGGGGCCCCCTTGTTGAAAGGACTTTTATTGTTGGTTGCTATCATTGCGGGAGGAGTGTGGACACGATACCACTGGTTTGGTGCTATTTACAGAGATTACTACGGAGAGGTAGCTATCTGTGTCGGAGTCGGGAGTGAACTGATTACCTGAGCTCAGTTACAGCCGGAGAGCTTACAGCTGATTACCTACACTGCCCGCGAAGGTTTGCATTGGAGACGGTGTTCCAGCCTTGGTCGGGAGTGGATGCAGTTGGAGGGTTATGCACTGCCCGTATAGAGGATAAGGAGTACGGTCACTGTGCTACCAGTAGTCGGGAGTGAATACATCTAGCCATATCTACGGCTGAGAGGTGACAGCTAACTTTGTTTCACTGCCCGCTTGATATTATCCAGATAGCGGATACCGTTTAACATTGTAGCACCAAAACGGGACTGTTACAAGTGGTCTTTTGGATTGTGTCCTAACACATACCCGCATTGACCTTTTAAAGATAGCATTATAATTGTTGTTACAGCACATTTTTCTCATTATATTGATGTGTTGATGCTGTTTATTTTATGTGATATGATATATTATTTGTGTATTTTTTTTATATATACACATATACTGGTTCTTGAGCTCGGACCCAGTATAGTGATTTTGGTATATATTATGTTTTATATGTTTTTTATGTTTTAAGGGGGTTTATTAATAAATATTGGATACCTTTTGTATATACGTGTCTCTTCGTATTTTATATTTTAAGAACACAGACTAGCGCTCTCCTGTATTTTTTTGTATTTGTCTTGTTTTTTACCCTTGCACTACAGGGTTTAAGGATTGTAGCGATAACTGTGTTCTTTTTTATATCATTATACCATATATCTATTATACAGAACAGGATAATAGAGGGCGCCTTTTTCCCAGTTTGGGGGCCGTTCTTTTGTAGATTTTATTTTATATATATTGTTTTATGTTAATGTTTTGTTTTTTCATTAATAATTCTATAACATGTGCAAAATATATTCCCATATGTGTTGGAACTGATTCAGAAGCTCCCAGGCCCACCCACGACATTTTACCTGTTGACGTAAGGTCACTATTTTTAAACAGGGGGGATTTTGATGTCACCGTTTTGACTGTCGTTAATTACAATGCAACATTTCAATAGTAAACCCCGCTCAGACACCCCCACCCGCCCAAGCTGAATCGCAAATTATTGAGTCAATCAATAATTTTCCATGGGCGGCCGTGGTTCGCCTTGTTTAGTTCTCACCTCCCCCATGAGGAAGAGAAGCTGGTCATTCACTGGGGTGACATTAGAAGGAGAGAGTGGGAAGCCCCTGCCATGAGATGCAGGAGAAGGAAGAAGGTGTCAAGACTAAGCATGTTCCTGTCCAGGAAAATTGCCACAATATTGTGAAGAATAAATCGAAAACTGGGTTTTGCCACAAGTGGGTCTGGCTATGTGAGGGGTGTGGCTAGGTTTGGGTGTGGTTATGGGTGGGGCAAAGGCAGGGGCTAGGGGCGCCAGAAGGTATTGTGCCTAGTGGCTCCTGAGATGTAAATCCAGCCCTGCTGATAACAGGTGAGTAACTATAGAGACAGAGAGGTCAAGGAAGCTCATCAGTCATCAGCTCAGTCAGCCTGATCCAGGGAAGGAAAGGCAGCAGTAATCAATAGCAAAGTTCTAGAGCAGCTCAGCCAACCCTTGGCAGAAAGGCAGCAGTTATCAACAGCAGAGCTCTAGAGAAGCTCAGCCAAACCTTGACATATATGAAATTATGTATTTTATTTGTCTGCGTCTGTTTTACAATTTTATGCTTTGCCTTTCTTCTCAAGCGAGGCTTAGTTATCACCTGGAATAATGGAGACCTAGCCTCGTTCGTAGAATACGTGTGTTAAAGGCATTGACTTTATAAAGCATTGTTTGCACAATTTTATTGCAAAACCAACTGTATCCCTTGAAGAAGTGGGCAAGGTACCCACAAAATGCGTTCGAATAAAGCACAACATTTATATTAATATTCGACTGTTTCTATCCTTATATCTGGTGAGCGTCTCTTTGTAAGCGGAATTTTATTAATTACCAAATGGTGTTGCTCTAAGAAAGTGTGATCTATTCCACTTCTGGTATTACCTACTGAGGACAGCTAAAGAGCTGATCATTGCTGCAAGAAAGATACAGGTTGCAGACACAATTGGAATCAGCAAAGCTGCTTCTGGTAGTAATATCACCGAGGGCAGCTGGAGAGCCGATCATTGCTGCAAGAAGGACTCTTGCATCGAGGCTGCAGACACAATCGGAAATCAGCGAAGTAGAGTAGCAACTCCTGAGTAGCAACACTGAGGGCTATCAATCAAGAAGAGGTCTATTAAGTGCATTAAAGAACACCATATTTAATATTAGAACTGTGATTCAAGTTATCCTTGGAAAGATTTTGCTCTTCCTTCTATTGCTTCTATTTTCTGGTATTTCTATTGTTTTGAGTGTTGCCGAGGACACTCTTGAAAGAAGCTGCATCTCTGAGGACTATATAATAATCTTTTATTACACATACTAGTTGAAGAGCCCATTACACGGGCCACAGTGCCTCTGGCAGTCGGTCGCGGGGCAGTCATGTGCAGTAGAGACTTCGGAGCGCCCTGCTCTGTATCAGCCGCAGCAGTGGCAGTCTCTACTGCGCATGACTGCAGCACACTCAGCAGTCTCTACTGCGCATGACTGCGGCGTTATGCACATTTTAGCGAATTATTATATAGGATATTTATTTCATTATACTGGGACTATAATATATTGGTTTAAAGGGCAAGATCACTACAGATTTTGTTTTTTCTTGCAATAACTAGGTCACCAGCTTGAAAAGCGCTACATTAGAATCTCGCCCGAATCAAAAGGGAGAGATTCTTATGCCGCAGCCTAAAATGTTGCCTCCATCTGCTGCACACACTGCCCACATACTTTAAGCTTTAATCCTTTGTGTGCCTCCGCCCTCCATGCACGGATAACCCATGTAATCTCTCCCTTGCCTGACATCACCTCCCTGCAGCTTCCACCAACCTTTTGATTTGTGCGAGGTTCTGATGTGTTGCTTTTCAAACCAGCGACCTGGTTATTGCACCTTCATAACGCACACTTTTATGTGTGTGACATTTTAAATGTGACCCCTCTCTTCAAACAATCTTGACAAAGCTTAGAGGAGTCAGAGGCAGGCAAGGTATTATTACAGCCTGCAAAAATTTTTGCCTTATAGGATTTATCTTTCTTAATGATAGGACGTTCACTGAGAGTCTCCTCATTTTGACTTGAAGGTTTAGTGCTAGAAGCCATGATAGCATTATCAAAAATAAGCAGTTTTAATAATCAAAATAAATCACAAAGAGCCAGAGCAATATTAATCTTCTTACCTGCTAAACCAGGGAAAGAGAGAAGCTGACACATTGATTCCAGCCTGAGTTCCAGCCGTGGAGCTTTCACTTCCTGTTCTTCCAGAAGGGAGGAGATAAAGGCATGTGGCAACACCGATAGCGGAAGGTGTGGGTTACCAATCATAGAGCAGCATGAAGCTGTGTGACTCTGCATGCTTTCCAGTATTTAAGTGTTGATTGGTCCTATCAGCTGGAGGGCGGAGACAAAGCCACTCTATTGCCATGGAGCAGGACACAGAAGAAATAATGTTTCCTAAAATTCCCATTGATGTAAATGGGGCTTTAAACCCCTTGAAAGCAAGGGAGGTCTCATTAACATTTATATGCACAGGAAACAGAAGGATAACAGAGAATTGCTTGCTACAGCTTAACATTAATAAGACATGAGGCACTCATACAAATGTGCTTAGACTTGCCGAGTGGCCCATACACAGATTGTGACAAAAGGAAGAGGAACTTGACCATTGCTATAGGGACCTGTAGGGTTTTATATTCAGCTGATAGTATAATGCTGGAACTCTAAGACTTAAGAGTGGAAGTGTGTTATTGTGTTGGGGGGGGGGAAATAAAATGTCTTGCCAATGTGTAATAGTAAAGTAAGGGTGCAAAGAGTTGTATCACTCTGACTTGACACGACAGGAGACAGACCCATGAGACAGAGGGATAAATATAGGCACTTAATTGTCGGTAGTAGTGCTGGACTGCAGGGGGAGACCTGACAAACAGAACAAAGGGAGACAGGGGGAAGGGAGCTCCCAACGAAATGTTCTTTTCAAGGCTGTGGCATGAGCATCCAAAGCTGATGCCCAAGACCATTTTTCAGTGCCATTGTCCTTTGAATTCATCAGATACTAAGGTGACCCCCTTGAACAAACATGAGTCCAGATTTTTGCATAACAAATTTATGATGTCCTTCCATAGACAGAGGAGGTGGTGCAAAATGGGCAAAATTCTTAGGCCTGCATTGCTTGAGCAAGGACACATGGAAAGTAGGAGAGATTCTGAGGTTTTCAGGAATCTCCAATTCATAGGAGATGTTGTAGACATGGTGAAGTACCTTGTAAGGCCAGATAAAGTGAGGGCAGAGTTTATCAGATAGCTGGTGTAGTATATTGACATCACTGAATAATATGGACCACCAGGCCTGTTTTAAGTTAGATCATTTGGCCTTAACTAGATATTGCAGATTCTGATGAATGGTCAGAATAGTGATAGGAGATGCTTTGGCTCGCTGGAAAGAACTTCTTTGAAAAGAAGGGAATGGGTGAATTTTACCAGTTTAAATGGAGCACTGGGACAGAACAACTCCATCTGCTACCTCTGAAGCATCCATCTCAACTATGAAAGTTCTTTGACGGTGCATGAAATGTGTGCAGAAGCAAAGAAGCTTTTTAGTAGGTTACATGTCACCAGGAGACCAGTTCCAATGGACAGCTCCCTTATATGTCATATTTGTGATGGGTACAATAATTTTTGAAAAGTCTCTCATGAATCACCTGTAATAATTGGTGACTATGATAAATTGTTGAATAGCGTTGAGACCCTAAAGGAGTGGCCTCTCATTAGCCACTTTGAACTTGTTGGGGCCATTTCCAGGCCATCTTCAGAGATGATACTTCCCAGGAAAGGGACCCTGGACGTCTCAAACTCACATTTTTCCAATTTCTTATACAATGGTACACATGTCAGAAAAACCTAGGTAATTCGAGCACTATGTTCTTGAAGGGTCTTGAAAAATATCAAGATATCATGGAGATAGACAACCACATACGTGTGGAACAGGTCACTAAAGATATAATTTGCAAAGGATTAAAACACAGCTGGAGCATTATCCAAATGGTAATCTTTAGGTATTCCCAGAACAAGTGTGGAATGCTTTTGGCATTTCCCAGGGTTGTTTGGGCAGGAATGGGTTAGATGACCAGGAGCAGCGCAGTAAAGACAAATGCATGGGATCATCTTCTTTTTTTCTACCTCAAAGAGACCATATGGGTGTCTTATCTCCATTGGCTCAGGGGTTGTTTAAGGATCCTGATGATGGTGGGACTGGAACCTGGGTGTGCTGTGTAGAAAGGTGCTGAAAAAGGTTCCAGGACTGGTTTCTCTCACATTCCTGGTATCCCTCACTAATACAGTGATCCAGGGTAACGCAGAGAGTCCCTTCCTGAAGGTTGCCTTGAGATCACTTCCCCCCAATCAGTATCATAAACCAGATAATTTAATTCTATGGCGTATTATGCCAAGGTTTTTGCAGCCTTGCTGAATGTCTAAAATGGTGGCTTCAGCACACCTCCCATGGAGATCTAACACAGATCTTAGTATAGCAATGAAGGTGTCAGAATTATTTATATCAGCATATTTTCTATCAACTAAAGGTGAAGTCTAGGCAAGTGCCTGTCCCTTCATCAGAGATATATTGAATGGTATTCTAGCTTGGTGGGTAGCAAATGTTTTAAAGGGATAGTAATACTTCGTTTTAACTTTATTTTATTTTGTAGGCATTAAAAAAACATAAAGAATGATATAAGTCTTATCTCTCAAACCTTTATGGTTTATGAGATATTCACAAGCAAAGTTTCCCCCTCCCGCCCCTTTTACCTAGTGTAAGCAATCTCTTCTCAGATGTGGAATGCAGTCCATAGACTGGACAGATAACAGAAGGGGACACTCTTATTCCTATGAAAACAATGAAATCCCTGCCCCCTTTGACAAGCTTTTCAGGTTTTTCCCTTATTTTAATTGAAGATTGTCCCTCTCTGCAGTCTACCTGGGCATCTCCCTTCTGCTCTAGCTGAACAGTGTTACATTAGTAAAAGGGGCGGGAGGGGGAAACTTTATCATTGAATTACTCTGGAACTACAACTCTGACAGAATTGAAATAACACTCTCCAAAGTCCAAATACTATGATGATTACTTAGTAGTGTTGAGCGAGCATGCTCGGCCGATGCTCGGATCGGCTCGAGCATCGCTCTGCTCGGCACATGGCGGTACTCGTACGAGTACCGCATTTGCTCGCCCGCCATGTTCGGGTCTCCTCCCCGCACGTTTCGCGGCTGCTGCGCAGCCAATAAACGTGCAGGGAGGCTCTGACATCAGTGTAATGCCAGCAGCCATGTTGGCTGCTGGCATTACACTGATTGGCTGGCCAGAACCCGTGGTCGGGTGCTGTATAGCACCTGACCAGCGAGTTCGGCTCAGTCTTAGCCAGGGAGAGATGAGGATAGGAAGGGAAAGTCAGTGTAGGGAGAAGAAAAGCAATTGTGAAAAAAAAAAAGAACCAAAAGTCCTTTTTAGGACTACTGTGTGTGGGGGCAGCAGTTTATTTTGTGTGGGGGGAAAAAAACAAAAAAAAAAAAAAATTCATATATTCTGTTTAGTGTGCAAAGTTGCAGATTAGAGCACATTCTGTTTAGTGTGCAAAGTTGCAGATTAGAGCACGTTCTGTTTAGTGTGCAAAGTTGCAGATTAGAGCACATTCTGTTTAGTGTGCAAAGTTGCAGATTAGAGCACATTCTGTTAAGTCTTCAAACTAAAATATCAAAGTCACATATTCCATTCAGTGTGCTTCGCCGCAGTTTAGCAGCATATTCTGTGTACTCTGCACAGTTGCAGAATAGGAAGAAATACTGTTAAGTCTTCAAACTAAAATATCAAAGTCACATATTCCATTCAGTGTGCATCACCGCAGTTTAGCAGCATATTCTGTGTACTCTGCACAGTTGCAGAATAGGAAGAAATACTGTTAAGTCTTCAAACTAAAATATCAAAGTCACATATTCCATTCAGTGTGCTTCGCCGCAGTTTAGCAGCATATTCTGTGTACTCTGCACAGTTGCAGAATAGGAAGAAATACTGTTAAGTCTTCAAACTAAAATATCAAAGTCACATATTCCATTCAGTGTGCGTCACCGCAGTTTAGCAGCATATTCTGTGTACTGTGCACAGTTGCAGAATAGGAAGAAATACTGTTAAGTCTTCAAACTAAAATATCAAAGTCACATATTCCATTCAGTGTGCTTCGCCGCAGTTTAGCAGCATATTCTGTGTACTGTGCACAGTTGCAGAATAGGAAGAAATACTGTTAAGTCTTCAAACTAAAATATCAAAGTCACATATTCCATTCAGTGTGCTTCGCCGCAGTTTAGCAGCATATTCTGTGTACTCTGCACAGTTGCAGAATAGGAAGAAATACTGTTAAGTCTTCAAACTAAAATATCAAAGTCACATATTCCATTCAGTGTGCTTCGCCGCAGTTTAGCAGCATATTCTGTGTACTCTGCACAGTTGCAGAATAGGAAGAAATACTGTTAAGTCTTCAAACTAAAATATCAAAGTCACATATTCCATTCAGTGTGCTTCGCCGCAGTTTAGCAGCATATTCTGTGTACTCTGCACAGTTGCAGAATAGGAAGAAATACTGTTAAGTCTTCAAACTAAAATATCAAAGTCACATATTCCATTCAGTGTGCTTCGCCGCAGTTTAGCACCATATTCTGTGTACTGTGCACAGTTGCAGAATAGGAAGAAATACTGTTAAGTCTTCAAACTAAAATATCAAAGTCACATATTCCATTCAGTGTGCGTCACCGCAGTTTAGCAGCACATTCTGTGTACTCTGCACAGTTGCAGAATAGGAAGAAATACTGTTAAGTCTTCAAACTAAAATATCAAAGTCACATATTCCATTCAGTGTGCTTCGCCGCAGTTTAGCAGCATATTCTGTGTACTGTGCACAGTTGCAGAATAGGAAGAAATACTGTTAAGTCTTCAAACTAAAATATCAAAGTCACATATTCCATTCAGTGTGCTTCGCCGCAGTTTAGCAGCATATTCTGTGTACTGTGCACAGTTGCAGAATAGGAAGAAATACTGTTAAGTCTTCAAACTAAAATATCAAAGTCACATATTCCATTCAGTGTGCTTCGCCGCAGTTTAGCAGCATATTCTGTGTACTGTGCACAGTTGCAGAATAGGAAGAAATACTGTTAAGTCTTCAAACTAAAATATCAAAGTCACATATTCCATTCAGTGTGCTTCGCCGCAGTTTAGCAGCATATTCTGTGTACTCTGCACAGTTGCAGAATAGGAAGAAATACTGTTAAGTCTTCAAACTAAAATATCAAAGTCACATATTCCATTCAGTGTGCTTCGCCGCAGTTTAGCAGCATATTCTGTGTACTCTGCACAGTTGCAGAATAGGAAGAAATACTGTTAAGTCTTCAAACTAAAATATCAAAGTCACATATTCCATTCAGTGTGCTTCGCCGCAGTTTAGCAGCATATTCTGTGTACTCTGCACAGTTGCAGAATAGGAAGAAATACTGTTAAGTCTTCAAACTAAAATATCAAAGTCACATATTCCATTCAGTGTGCGTCACCGCAGTTTAGCATCACATTCTGTGTACTCTGCACAGTTGCAGAATAGGAAGAAATACTGTTAAAGGGATAGTAATACTTAAAATGTAAAAAAAAATATGTTGTAGGGTTTACCCCCCTGAGTAAAACAAGGGTACTCCCACTGCTGAAAGGTGTTTCATTCAAAAGTTATTAATTTTCAAAGTTGAATTTTTTAGGTGCAATATCACAATGGCCTGAAATTGTACAGTGGCGCTGTTGCTACACGATCCTATGGACAGCTCTGGTCCCAGGACCATAACTCTCCATAGGATGGTGTAGCAACAGCGCCACTGTACAATTTCAGGCCATTGTGATATTGCACCTAAAAAATTCAACTTTGAAAATTAATAACTTTTGAATGAAACACCTTTCAGCAGTGGGAGTACCCTTGTTTTACTCAGGGAGGTAAACCCTACAACATATTTTTTTTTACATTTTAAGTATTACTATCCCTTTAAGTCTTCAAACTAAAATATCAAAGTCACATATTCCATTCAGTGTGCTTCGCCGCAGTTTAGCAGCATATTCTGTGTACTCTGCACAGTTGCAGAATAGGAAGAAATACTGTTAAGTCTTCAAACTAAAATATCAAAGTCACATATTCCATTCAGTGTGCTTCGCCGCAGTTTAGCAGCATATTCTGTGTACTCTGCACAGTTGCAGAATAGGAAGAAATACTGTTAAGTCTTCAAACTAAAATATCAAAGTCACATATTCCATTCAGTGTGCGTCACCGCAGTTTAGCAGCACATTCTGTGTACTGTGCACAGTTTCAGATTTGCAGCACATATTCCGTGTAAGATGAAGAAGGCGGGTAAAAAGGGACGGGGAAGTGGACGTGATCCTGATAGTTCAGGGCGCGGGTCAGGACGCGGAGAAACTGTGCCTGGTGCCAGAGCACAAGAAAGAAAGACATCCACCATACCTAGCTTCATGTCTCATTTTACAGGGCGTCGCAGGACATCACTCTCGAGGTCCGACCACTGCGAACAGGTGGTCGGTTGGATGTCAGCTGATACTGCTTCCAGTCGGTTAAGCACCACCCTGTCTTCCACCAAGTCCACTCTCAGTAACCAAGAGTCTGGTCAACATAATCCTCACTCTGATCATCCTTCCTCCCACCATAGAGGGTCTGGTCAAAGAAGTGATCCCACACTGGGATATAGTGAGGAGCTCGTCTCATCACCAATCCTTCATTTGACCCTCTCTCCAAGCACGCTTGCAGAGGAACATGACATCTTATGCCCTGATTCACAACCTCTAGAGGGTACCCAATCACAAGAAGATGACAGATGTGAACGGCATTTAAGGTCAAAGGAAGTAGTGGATGATGATGATGATGAGACACAGTTGCCATTAAATCAACCACTATTACTGTCTCAAGACCTTGTTGAGGAGGATGATATACAGTTGTCAATGACTGAGTATGTGGTGGGATCAAGACATGAGGAGGATGATCAGAGTGAGGAAGTGGAGGAGGACTTGGTGGACGATGAGGTGACTGACCCCATCTGGGAAGGTGTAGAGCCGAGCGATGACAGCAGTCCTGAGGGTGAGCCATCTGCAGCACCGCAACAGGCTGGAAGAGGCAGTGGTGTGGCTACAGAAAGAAGGCGGACCGCACCAAACCGGCCCGCAAATGTTCCACGGAGCACCCCCTTGCGTAAATCTACCTTGCCAAGGGGTAGGTGTTCCGCGGTATGGCGTTTTTTTAAGGAAAGTGCGGACGACAAAAGAATTGTAGTTTGCAACCTGTGCCACACCAGAATGAGCCGAGGCATGAACACTAGAAACCTCACCACCACCAGCATGATCCGACACATGGCATCCAAGCACCGTAATAAGTGGGAGGAACGCCTGGATCGCCCATCTGTGTCTGCAGGCCACACCACTGCCTCCTCTTCCCCTGTTTTCGGTGCCGGCCAATCGCCTGTCGAAGGCGCAGGCCCGCATACCTCCCGCCCTGCACCTGTACCATCTGAAGCACCATCAGCGACCACATCCACTTCCCTGTCCCAGCGCAGCGTCCAAATGTCGTTACCCCAGGCATTTGAGCGCAAGCGAAAATACCCAGCCACCCACCCACAGGCCATAGCACTAACCTCACACCTTTCCAAATTACTGGCCATCGAAATGCTGCCATTTAGGCTTGTGGAGACTGAGTCCTTCCGCAGCCTGATGGCAGCAGCTGTCCCTCGGTACGCGGTCCCCAGCCGCCAATACTTTTCCCGGTGTGCCATCCCCGCATTACACCACCATGTGTCCCGTAACATCACCCGTGCCCTGACCAACGCAGTTACTGGGAAGGTCCACTTAACGACTGACACATGGACAAGTGCTTGTGGCCAGGGACGCTACATTTCCCTGACGGCACACTGGGTGAATGTCGTGGAGGCTGGGAGCGACTCGGACCCTGGGATGGCACGGGTGCTACCCACGCCGAGGATTGCGGGCCCTACCTCCATCAGGGTTTCCGCCAGCACCTACGTTATTGGCTCCTCCTCCTCCGTTTCCACCTCCGAATTCTCTGCACGCAGCGCCACTCCCCCATCAGCCGGTAGCTGGAAGCAGTGTAGCACTGCAGTGGGGAAGCGTCAACAGGCCGTGCTGAAGCTGATCTGCCTTGGGGACAAACAGCACACGGCCTCAGAGCTGTTGCAGGGGATTAGTCACCAGACCGAGCAGTGGCTCTCGCCACTCAACCTGCAACCAGGCATGGTTGTGTGTGATAATGGGCGTAACTTGGTGGCGGCTTTGGAGCTCGGCAAGCTCACACACGTACCATGCCTAGCGCATGTATTTAATTTAGTGGTTCAGCGATTTCTAAAAACCTACCCCAATGTGCATGATCTCTTGACCAAGGTGCGCCGCGTGTGTGCACATTTCCGTAAGTCATCTACAGCTTCAGCCGGCCTGTTGAAGCTGCAGCAGCGCTTACAATTGCCAGCTCACCGGCTGCTGTGTGACGTGAGCACGCGCTGGAACTCCACCTTCCACATGTTGGCCCGGCTTTGTGAGCAGCAGAGGGCAGTAGTGGAGTACCAGCTGTTACACGGTCGTCGCCTCTCCGTTCAACTTCCTGTAATCAGAAGTGAGGAGTGGGAATGGATGTCAGACCTCTGTGAGGTTTTACGCAATTTTGAGGAATCGACACAGATGGTGAGCGGCGATAACGCTATTATCAGTGTAACCATCCCACTTCTGTGTCTACTGAAACGCTCGCTGCTCACAATTAAAACTGACGCTTTGCATGTGGAAGAGGTGGAAATGCGGGAGGAAGAGCTTACACAAGGTGATAGCCAGAGCACCCTCACTTCGTCTTCTCAGCGACAATTGGAGGAGGCGGAGGAGGAGGAGGAGGAGGAGGAAGACACGGTTGCCTCCGCTACAGAGGGTAGCCATGGAACTTTAGTTCCATCTCTTCAGCGTGGGTGGGCAGAAGAGGAGGAAGAGGATGAGGAGATTGAGAGTCATCCTCCTGGTGAGGACAGCGAAATCTTGACTGTTGGTACTCTGGCACACATGGCTGACTTTATGTTAGGCTGCCTTTCCCGTGACCCACGCGTTATACGCATTTTAGACAACACGGATTACTGGGTGTTCACCCTTCTGGACCCCCGCTACAAAGAGAATTTCTCATCTCTCATTCCTCCGGTGGAGAGGACAAGCAAAATGGTGCAATACCAGAAGGTTCTTGTTGAAAAATTGCTCCAAAATTTTCCATCTGACAACGCTGGCGGCAGAGTACGTGCTACCTTGGCCAACCGAGAAGGGGAGAAAAGGGGAGCACACAGCAGTTCCAACAAAGGCAGGGCAACACTCTCCAAGGCGTGGGACACCTTCATGACACCCCGCCAGCACCCTCACCCTGATGCGCAGCCTAGTGTCACAAGGAGGGAAAAGTTTTGGAAGATGGTGAAGGAGTACGTAGCAGACCGTGTCAGCGTCCTCAATGATCCCTCTGTGCCTTACAACTACTGGGTGTCCAAGCTGGACACGTGGTATGAACTGGCACTCTACGCCTTGGAGGTGCTGGCCTGCCCTGCCGCCAGCGTTCTGTCTGAGCGGGTATTTAGTGCTGCTGGTGGCATCATAACAGATAAGCGTATCCGCCTTTCCACCGACAATGCTGATAGGTTGACACTTATAAAAATGAACAAGGCCTGGATTTCCCCTGACTTCTCCACTCCACTGGAGGAAAGCCCTGGGGGAACATAAACTCACTTTATATATGTTATTTACAATGATGGGAATACTCTGTATTCCCATTCACCCCTTCCACCCAAAAAACGGGTATATGGTTGACTCTTAATCTTCTCATCCTCCTCCTCCTCTTCCATATGCCCTGTGATATAATTTTTATATAGGGCCAGCTCACCAGCGGGCCCTGTGATATAATTTTTATATAGGGCCAGCTCACCAGCGGGCCCTGTTTGACAATTTTTATATAGGTCAGCTCACCAGCGGGCCTTCTCATATAATGTTTTATTGGGTCAGCTCTCTAGCGGGCCCTCTCATATAATGTTTTATAGCGTCAGCTCACTAGCGGGCCTTCGCATATAATGTTTAGGATGGTCAGCTCCGCAGCAGACCCTCACCCATAATGTTTTAGATGGTCGGCTCAGCGCACGTTTCCCTCTTAATCATGGCCCCAGTTCAGAAAAATCGAGGAAATTTTTGGGAGAATTTGCCTCTGCGCACGTTTCCCTCTTAATCATGGCCTCAGTTCAGAAAAATCGAGGAAATTTTTGGGAGAATTTGCCTCTGCGCACGTTTCCCTCTTAATCATGGCCTCACTTCAGAAAAATCGAGGAAATTTTTGGAAGAATTTGCAGATGATATACAAGTAAATATACAGCAAATACTGTTTGGTAACAATTTTTCGCCTAAAGTCGTTTTTATCTGCCTTTTTGTGTGTTTTACGGTCAGTCTGTAAAAATGGCGTACTACGGGCGAAAGATCGTTCCCAGCAGCGATGTTGGAGTCCAAGATGCATCCAGACATCCTCCCTATGCTGTCCCTGAACCATTTCTGTGGTGTTTCCATCATTTTCTGACCTTTTCCTATGAACCAGGCACCCTCCCCTCATCAGAGCAGGGGGTGCCTGGTGTAATGCTCGAGTCCTCCCATTGACTTCAATGGGGCTCGGGTGCTCGGCCGAGCACTCGAGCCTCCGGGGGTGCTCGGTCAGAGCACCCGAACACCCGAGCATTGGGGTGCTCGCTCATCACTATTAATTAGAGCTGCTTTTATTATGAAACATTACTATCCCTTTAAGTTGGTTCCTGAAATACAGGGCACTGTTCTAAGAAACCCCTTAACTTCATATGATTTCCATCCTAACATTCTAGCAGAGTGGGTTTAAATGGTTTAGAAGGTGGTAGTGGAACCTCTGGAACACAAAATCTGTAGTAATGGTGGGTACAGGTGATACCGTCAAGCAAAATGTTATCTGGCAAGGGTGTTGACCCAGTAGCCCCCTTGTAGATGAACTGCCATTGATACCTCTTCTGGGTCCACAGTCATGGCACATGAAAACATCTGTCATACTGACTTACAAAGAAAGGAGACAGACTCTAAGTACAGAGGAACAAATCTAGGTACTTACTTGTTGGTAGCGGTTCTAGACTGCTGGAGAGCCACGGATAGGCAAAGAGAACAAACATTCAACACTGCTGCTGAAAGCCGCTAGAGAATGGGGCTGGGGTGCATAGCTAGGGAGTCATGTCACCTGCAAGTACGCCCTTGCTACTGTTACAACTTTGCAAGCAAAAAGTCAAATAACCAGGACTAGTTGAGCTGGACCAGGACTAGGATGGTCACACTTGTTCATCGATGGAGGCTGCCAGTGGCAACCCAGTGGAATAATCAGGAATGAATGCAGAAAAGTAAGTGTACAGTAACTGCAAATCAGCAACCTCCAAGGAAGGCTTATAGGAAACCAAAAGTGCATCATCCATTTCAGCAGGCAGAGTCTTGGTTATGGTGTAACAGTGATCAGGACAGACAGCAAACAAGTGAAGTCTGGAACAAACTGAGATCAAACACTGGATACTGGAAAAAACTCAGGGATGCTAGTCAGTGTAAACACTTTACATGCGCACAGCAGGGCTGGTTGACATAGGACTCAGGGTATGTCCAGTAAGGCAATCAGAGGCAGAGGTAATTTTAAAATAGGAATGAGTGAAGTGGATTTATCCAGAGAAGCAGACAGAACTGCACGCATTAGCAGAACAGGATCTCTGTTAGTGGATTCTCACAAATAAGGGATTTTGGAGGAGAAGAAGGTGGCCTACTGTGTCAAAAGCAGCAAAGAGGTCCAAATATATTAGTAATGAGTTGTGGCTCATTGATGTGGCCAAGTGCAAATCATTGACCACTTTACTGCGCACAGTCTTTGTTGAGTGATGGGAGCGTAATCCAAATTGTAGACGAACCAGAGGGGAGTAGGAAGCACGAAAGTTAGTCTGGTGTACACAAGTCTCTCACAGAGCTTTGAGGGGAAAAGGGAGAAGAGAGATGGTAGTTAGGGATAGAGGAGTGTTGAGAGAGGATTTAGTTTAAGATGGGAGTAGTCAGAACATGTTTGGAGGGATATGGAAAAGTTCCAGTGGATAGAGAGTGGTTAAAGATGGAGGTTACTGCTGGAAAAAGCACAGGGGAGTAAGTTGTAAAGGGATAGGATTAAGAGGGCAGGTGATGGGTTGGATAAGGAGAGAAAAGCAGAAACCACCTCTTAATTTCCAGTGTGAATGTGCTGACGGGGCTGGTGGAAGTGGATAAAAAAAAAGCAGGTTATAAGTAGAATGTGCGTCAGTATTGCATCTAATAGTGTTAATCTCTAAAATATATTTTATCTTTAAAAAATATGCTAATATCTTGGCCAGTGAAATCACTGGAGGAAGTATGTTGGATGGGGACAAGAAGGATGTTGAAATGACTCGATAAGTGTATTCCACTGAAACTGAGGATTCTGGGTAATTATGCCTATACCCACAGATAAACCTGTATTGCCACTTAGCATCTCCATAAGTTATTGTACCTTAAAGTGGAATCAACATGTTATAAGAACCTAAGTTATTTTGAAATAGTTTCAGAATCACTAATAGTATATTAAAAATCCAAATTGCAAAGCAATGCGTTGCCTACTCCTCTGGCACTCAAAGGGTTAACATTACCCGGACCTTGGCTCGTGTACACGGGCTTTTACACTAGTTATTATATATTTAACCCTTTGAGTGCCAGAGTGGTATCCAATGCATTGCAATGTGTTGGATACCTCTGTCACTCAAAGAGATAAAAGTGGATTTAGGCTTTTGAACATTCTAGTCTAAAAAAAAAGCTGTGCTAAAATAAGCTTAAATTTAGATCAACATTTTCAAACAACCATATTTTTAACATTGAGCCTTTGGAGAAGGAGGAGAGCTGTTACAGACAGGGACATGTGAAATGGCAGATCCTTCAAAGTATAGTGAGGTTCAGCAGGAAAAGGAAGTCTTTTTTTTATCTTGCAACTGACATATTGTAAACCAATTGGGATGGGATGGTTTTAGCATTTTATGAATAAAGCTACAGCAC
Organism: Rhinophrynus dorsalis; assembly: GCA_037306005.1. Lineage (NCBI taxonomy): Eukaryota > Metazoa > Chordata > Amphibia > Anura > Rhinophrynidae > Rhinophrynus > Rhinophrynus dorsalis. Next base: position 67,661,873 of record CM074723.1, on the reverse strand, counting down.
ATTGAGAAGTGACAGTTACGATTTAACCAATAGGATACACAGGTGGGAATAACTGCTCAGCAACTGCCCAACCATCACAATAGGGCCACCCAACTGTCACAATAGGAGAGTAGAGGTAAGCACTGCCTAAACTAAATCCTAAATACCTCACCCAATCTATTCTAATTAACTGTACCCTCCAACAACACCATGCCCCCCTTCACCCTCCTATCTGTATTCTTATTAATTCAGTATGAGGTGAAATGTAACACGTGATGCTGTTTTAGAAATGTCCCCAGTGTGTGGGCTTTCCCCATATGTATTCATAGCACAGTGTGTGGTAGGTAATATAGGCCCAGACAGAATATAATTAGCTTCAAGTATCAAATTGTGGCACCAATAATTTTAGTTTCTCAAAACCTTGTAAGCAAATTGCCAGCAACATATGTTTTCTTTAAAATGACCTGTATATATAGTTAAAGTAACTAAATGAAATTACGTTATATTCATTTAAATATCACGTTTTCCAATTAATTCCTAGATTACATTGCAGTTGAAAACTTTATCAACGGTATCTAGATCTTTATCCATAGATTTGAATGGTAATCTGCTATATATAACCACTTATAATGCTTATCAACTGCAATGTAATCTATGCCATAGAGCCTTAGGGTGCTTTCATATGGGAGACAGAACTGTTGCAGACCCCTGTAACAGTTCTGTTACCAGAGTATTTCCCTCACTTTATTTCCCCGCCCCCGCCAACATACACACACTTTCCAGACCATCTGGAAGACACCTTCTCCCATCCTGCATTATGGTTCTGAGGTGGAACGCAGGGTGTTGGTGTCTTCTGGCCCATGTAAACCCAAGATAATATTAGCAGCTGGAGCCCTTGTGGGTCAGCCAATCCCCCAGTTCATCTTATGTGAAAGGTCTGTCCATGCCCTCATATGGAGAGAATGCAGTGAAGTTCAGCATGTTGGACTTTGGTGCAGTCCCACAAGGTGATAGTCGCTCATGTGCATGGTACCATGGTCCAGCATGAGCAACAGATCCAGAGCAGCATCTCTGTATTGGTGTGTGTCTGGCTGTCGTGCCAGGCTTCAGAGGGATAGCCGTGGGGGTCCACAATAGCAGACATCCAGGGAATGGAAGTCAAAGGGGACTCTTTATACTATTCCTGGAACAAACCAGGCCACACAATTCATTGCAGTCCAAGAACACTGTGTGCTTTATTGGAAGTGGCCAGGGTTTATATAGCCACATTGCCAGTGGAAGGGGGATGTGACTTGCAATCAGGACAGGAACAAATTAATACAATTAACAAATAGCACAATGGAAGTAGGTTTTACAGACAAACACGGCACCAGACTAATCTCATCACACAGATAACAATGATGAATACACAAAAGTGGTAAAGGGATTAAGGAAGTAACACCTAATCAAACCTGGACCAGACAGTGGGACACATAAAATTGGAGACCATAAGTTGATAATACACAAAAATTTGTCAATTTAACACATGCAGGCCCATGTAAAATTGTACTCCAAATAGTTTTCTTAAAACAGGGTTCCAGCATCTGTTACATGTATTAATATATGCACTTGTAACATACCATAGGTGGCTTTTGTGAAAGGGGCCTTATGTACAAAAGAAAAGTACCTTTTTCCTGCGTTCCCTCATAGATGCCATTGTAGAGGGGCATGGCTGGTAGCCAATCCATGTAAGCCAGCCGAATATTATTGGCTGACACCCATGTAGCTATCAGTTGGAGAGTAGGATAAACATTGCAACCTTCAATATCGCTCATGTAAAAGGTCTGCTGGCAGATCTTCTCTGCTGCATTTTTTACTGTGTTCTAGAGTTAACACCATATAGATACAGCTTGTTAGACTTTGGTACATTCATGTTAGGTAATATGGTAATAGGTACCATAGTCCAGCAGCTTACTTTTCAGCATGGGAAACATAAGGCTTCATTGCTACTTTGGTGTCACCTGTGCGAAAGGAGCTTTATAAAGGAGAGTTGGGTATGGATATGAGATAGTCACTGCTTTACATTTTGTCATTTAATACAAATTTGCAGAAACAATAAATAAGTGTCTGAGATCTCAGTCTGTGTCGGGTTATGTTAGCAGAGAATGCTTTCCATTCTGCTAGCAGTCAAACCACAACCTGCAAACCGCGGAGATAAAGCAATGTCTTTCAATGGCCTTCTTATCTGACATCCAGCACAGGCCTGTTAAGGAGAATGCCATTGCTGATTTTTGTCACGAAAAGGTGTGCATACCCAGGCTCCTGCTGTGCAGTTAGGGGTAAATGCTTTCCATACTGCTAGCAGTCAAACTACAACCTGCAAACTGTGATTGCCCTGGACTAAGTGCTGTTTTACTTTTCCTTGCCTGAGAGAAAAAAGGACATTTAATTTTGTTTAAAGATGTTTATGTTTGCTGTTTCTGGCTGAATAAAAGCCTCCCTGCTTTTCAAACAAAGCTGACTTCCAGTCTCCTTTTCTGCTGACCCTGTCAGAGGTATGATCAGAGGGGCTCTGAGTCCTGGGGCGACACTTGAAAAAAATAAAGATGGAGCGGTTTCTGCAGACACTCGTCCGGCACCAGGCCAAGCAGACACAGCAGTTGCTACAGCAAGTACATGCATAGCAAAATGCTCGTGATGAGAAACTTGCACAGCTGTTGGCCCAGGCCACTTCCCCTGTGAGATCAGAACCTTCAGGCAACCCACCAGTTTCCCTGGTTAATGAAAACAGAAGATGATCCACAATCTTTCCTCTTGACATTTGAGAGGGTGGCCACTTCAAAAGGCTGGGACATGGATCTCTGGGTAATCACTCTGTCCTTGCTGCATACAAGCTCTGTCTGTTGTGCAAGAGCTGGGCTATCAGTGTCATGGGTGCCATCTTTGACTGGTGCAAACTGCAGAGGCCTACTGCCAGCTCTTATTGGCCTGCAGATTTTTGGCTATAGACTAACCCTGGGCCATGGCACAGCAACTGTGAGATCTCTGCACCCACTGGTTTCAACCTGGAGAGTAAAGTAAAGAGGAAATCCTGGAACTGGTGGCAATGGAAAATGTATTTATATATTGGCTCCCTTCAGCCTGTACATGGGTGAAACACCATTCACCCAAGCAACTGTCACAGGCAGTTCAGCTAGTGAAAATGTCATGGAAGCTGAGAACCAGATGACCCAACCTGTCCTGAACTTACAGCCAACTAGGGTTCTAGAGGGCAAATGGGCTAAACCTGCAGGGAAAGCTCTTTTTCTGGCTAATAAAAGTCAAGGACCTGAGACAAAGCAATGGACAATGGCCTCCTGACAAGAGCAGTTCACTCTCCTTAGAAGGGATACCATAGAAGCTGATGTGCTCCAGAGCAGTACCAAAAGACCCCACTTTCTCTGGGGTCCGGCCCCTGGACTGTCTATGGAAGGCATGGACATCAGTCAACAGACTGTGCCATAATTGATTGCTCATTTGCACAGATGACAGATGAAATAGGGAAACAGGCCTTTGCTTCTCCAGAATAATTTTGGTGAAAAACCTGTACAGGCTGTCATGGATTGAGGGTCTGCCAAAACTTTGGTTTTGCAAGACTTGGTCACCTTTGAGTCATTGACATATGAGGCCACCTACTGCCTTGAATGCATTCACAGCGACATTACTACCCAGCTGGATTTAAAGGTACAGGCCAAGAAGCTTCTCTGAAGTGGGCATTGTGCACCTTGGTTACCTGCATCTGGGATTTTGGGTTGGCATTGGCTCTATTACCAGTGCTTGTTGTTGGCTAACATGAGTAATGAGTCCCAAGAAGGTGAAACACTTGGGAAACTGTTTCATTTTCCCCAGTGCTCTACACTCAGAGAGCCCCAAACTCACAAAGAGAGAAAAGAAAGGAAAACATGACTGGATAGGTAGAAATGATAAGAACTTGCCGGTGCTGGTATGTGTATGTGTGTGTGTGTGTGTGTGGGGGGGGGGACAGGGAGAAATAGACAATCCTGCAGTATGTCTGCCAGTGCTTGCCTTCCCAATTTTAGAAGGCATCAGAGGTAAGATCCCCTACTGGCAAGACAGAGAAAGTGGAAATGATTAATGATGCTGTAATAGATGTGAATGGTGTAAAGGTGCTTCCTCATTTTGTGTTGAAAAATTATATACTTTTATGGGTGACTAAGGACTGTCCAACAGGGAAGATGACCCAAATGACCCTGCTATCCAAAATATATGTAAAAACAGTTTTTAAATTGGCCTATACTGTACAAAACTGGCTTCCGGATCCCTTACAGTCCCTTATTGTGAAGTTGGTTTGGTCCAGAATTATCCAACTTTCCTTTCATACATCCTGCACTATGTAAAAAACTTGAAGATATTCTGGAGCACGCTAACTGCATCACAGGGAACATTTCCATGGTTTTAAAAATTGCTTTTAAGCCCTTGAATGCTAAAGAGATTTTCAATGCACTGTTTGAGCTTCCCAATGTAATTGGGACCTCACCAGCTTTCAAATCAATGTGAATATTTATTTGTTCCCTGTGGTAAATTTGGTTTGCACCATAATTACTCTGCCATTCTTCAGAAAATTGGGTCCAGTTTGTTTTCACTACACGACATTTTGGAATATATCAGAGCTTTATAAATAAAAATATGAATTATTAAAACTGGGAGTATCCAAAGCTGTTTGAAAGATTACATTTCCATACCTCCCAGGTGTCCCTCCCTCTTTGAGACTCAAATCCCTCTGTCCCTCTTTCCCACCCTGGTGTCCCTCTTTTTAGGAGATCAGACTGTGTGGCGTGTATATAAATGTATCACATTGCTCCACAGCAATAAAACTCACATTAATGTTTGTATAACTGCAGTATAAGTGTTTATACATTAGTCTGTGTAAATAAAATACTTTGTTCTTGTTCTAAATAATTTATTCAGTTACATAAAGATGTGTCAGTAGGTCACAAAATACCCTAAAAATGATCTGTAATGCCCCGCCCACAAGCCACACTCCCTACAATACCCCCTAAAACAAAAGTGTCCCTCATTGGCCACTTGAAATGTTGGGAAGTATGCATTTCTATTGAACTTTTTATGGTGTCTTGACTATTTATAAAGCTTAGACTTTATACATACCTTCCAAGTGTCCCTCTCTATAGGAGATCAGACAGTGTGCTCCACAGCAATAAAACTCACATTAAGGTTTGTTTATAGGTTACTTCGTGTAAACAAAATAATTTGATCTTGTTCTAAATCATTTATTCAGTTACATAAGGACCTATCAGTAGGTCATGAAGTACCCAAAAACTCTTTGTAACGGCCCCCATCCTCCCAGCAAAACCACCTAAAGTAAAAGTGTCCCTCTTTGGCCATTTGGAATGTTGGAAGGTATGATTTGTTTGCACTTTGTATTATTTTAAGTAATGCGATGCGTACCCCTCTGGCATTCAAAGGGTTAATGTGAAATAGTGCTATATTCACGCCAGGGCTGCATTTGCATCTCAAGCAACCCTAGACAAGGCATCCAAGGCTCTTAGCCATACCCATTACCACACCCCCAATTCCTCTTGACTCTACCTCATCTACTTTTCCCTGACACACAATATAGCCTTTGCCTCTAACAGAAACACACAAACTATTTTAACCTCCTGCAGCTGAAGAGGTCCCTAAGATCTCCCTAGTACCCAAAAGGTTAACTGATTGCCAGAGAAAGGGATATACTGACCGGTAAATAAACCAGCCACCATAAACCAGAAATAGGGGACTTGTGCAGTGACATTTGGATCGCCGACTTGTGGGGTACAGCTAGGACACCTGAGACTCCCTCCAAACTTGGCTCTCTAGGCAGTTGCCTGCAACGCCTAATGGGAAGTCTGAGTAATAGTGCAACAGAAGCCTTGACATCTATTTCACTTTTACAGTCTCCATCCAAGATACGTGTACACAGCACCTCTTGATTAAAGGGATAGGAATGTTTCAAAATAAAAGCAGCTCCAATTAATCTTCATAGTATTTGGGCCATGGAGAGTGTTATTTCAATTCTGTTATAGTTGTATTTCAAGAGTAATTGAATGATAAAGGACCCCCTCCCTCCCCTTTTACTGATGTAACACTGCTCACCTCAGAGAAGAAAGGTGGTGTCCAGATGGCTTTTTAGAGAGACACAATCTTCAATTAGTATAAGGGAAAAACCTGTCAAGGGGGGCAGGGCTTTCATTGTTCTCACAGTAAGAAGATTATCCCTTGCTGTGAGTTGTCTGGTCAAGAGACCAGATTCCACATATGAGGGGAAGGTGGCTTACACCAGGTAAAAGGAGCGGGAGGGGGATACTTTCATTACTCTTGAACTACTACTCTGACAGTATTGAAATAACACTCTCTATGGCCCAAATACTATGATGATTAATTGGAGCTATTTTTATTTTGAAACATTACTATCACTTTAAGTAACTAAAAGGCCACATTGCAGGGAGATATTCATTACAGCCTCCTGTAGAGCAACAAAGTTATCACTGAAAAGAGATGTCATAAATTGTGCTGTTTCCACCAATATCAGCCAACATTTTTCTTTGTTTCTTCTCTGCTTTGGTTTCAGTCTGGAGAGCTTGTTGGATAACATCAGTTGAGACACAAAAATGGCATCTCACAGAGACTGCTCCTGTCCACTCAACTGTTTTGAAACAATGAGGAAAAACCTAGAACAGATAGAGGAAGACAGTCAAAGGAATATTCGTTGTATGGTAGAAGCTGAGTGCAGTACATGGGATGTATCTCCAATGCCACAAAGGACAACAGATGATGAAGACAAATTGGACAATTTAGTGTAAGCAATGCTGGCTTGATTAAACCATTGAGTGCAGGAGAGGAATCCAACTAATTGTGAAGCAATGCAATGGACACCATTCTGGCACTCATAGGGTTAAGCTTGGTAGATCCAGGACTTATACTTGTAATAAAAGAAAAGATGACATTTGCCACCTACATATCTGCTCTAATGAAGTATATTCCTCCAACTGAACCACTGGGTCTGATGTTCAGCAGTTCTGGGGCAAACCGTCTGCACCATAGTGGTCAAATAAAAATGTGTGAACGCTCTGAATTCTAGGGGCTGGATTCTATTGCAGGCAGGGGCAGATTGTAGGGGAATACCAGCCCGGGCAAATTTTTTTTTAAACTAGCCCACTAGCAGGTGTTTGTGTGTATTATATATACACACACACAATTTTGGCACTCATAGGGTTAAATACAACTCTAGCAACTCCCACCCCCTTTCCCCCACTCTCTCTTCCCCAGTCCTTTTCTACACTCTCATTCCCAGCCTATTACCCCTTGTCACTTTCTACCTACAGGCCCCTTTGCTGCTTCCTCTCTCCTCCAGTCTATTTCATCCCCTCTTCCCTGCCCCCCTCCACTATCTCCCATTGCTTCCCCCTCTTCCCTAATATTGCTCAGTCAGACCTCCTCAGTTCCCTGCCTTTGTTCTGCCCACCTCACTCTCCATCTAGTATTCTCCTCTTTTCCTCTGCCTCTCAACACGTCTTGTAGCTACGTGTCTCTTCCTCCTTTCTTGCATTCCCTGCTGGTCCAGTGTGGGGCGTAAGAGATCCGTGCAGCCTCCAGCACCAATGTCCCTGTCATCGCCCCCTTGTGGTCCCTCTGCGGCATGGGAGTGCAGGCTCCAGGATATTATGTCATATCCTGGAGCTCTGCTTTAGCAAGGAAAGCAAGGGCTGTCACAGAGAGTGTCTGTGCCGGTGGCAGCACAGACCTCTACTTTAAACTATTATGGGACAGTCAGGTGAGATCCTTTGATCTCTCCAACCGGCCCATGATCTAGCAGCCCACCGGGGGATGCCTGATCCCCCGATAGGATAATCCACCCACGATTGCAGGAGATAAATGTTAACACCTGTTTCATCAAACATTTTCCTTTTGAAGTCTATGGGGAAAACTGGAGATAAAAGCAGAGATAAAATTAGCACCTGCAATAGAATCTAGCCCTAGAGCGGTAGCCAACACATTGCAAATTAACATGTTAGTTAAGTCTTACAGCGTGTTGGAGACTCTCTAGCAGTCAAAGGGTTTTAAAAGCCCATTTAGATCAATGGCAATTTGGGGAGTTTATAGTGGTCCCCTGAGGTGCAGTTGGTTCTAAGTACATCAGGTTCATTTCACAAATAAAAAAATTTCTATATTTTTAAATGGGGCTTTAAACCCCTTGGATGCTAGACAAGACTCCAATTCAGGAGTCCTATCTAGCAGTCAAGGAATTAACAACCCCACCTAAATCAATGGACTTGTTTAATTATCCCTTATGGTGCAGCTGGAATGCTCCAGAATTGATCTAATTCATAGCACATCAGCCTCAATGTCATAGAATCAATTAAAGAGGAACTACCACCTCCACTAATGTCGCCCTGCAATACTTAGGCAGATGGCGACTAGCTTACTAATCATTATTTTACCTCTCAATAGTGCCCACAAATAAAGTTATCCTTAAGCTTCCGAGACCAGAAGCCAGGCATCACTGCGGACATCTTGAATGCGTGCCTGCACTGTCAGTCCCCATCACCCTTCACAGGCATTGCACTGGCCTGGACGGCTCCAGAAGAGACTGACGGCGCAAGTGCACAGGCTGCAGTAACCTGGCCGTCAGTCTCGGAAACTTAAGGATAACTTTATTTGTGGGCACTTTTGAGAGGTAAAATAATGATTACAAAGCTAGTCTCCACCTGCATAAGTATTGCAGGGAGACTTTCATGGAGGTGGTAGTTCCGCTTTAAAGGTCCACTAACTTTAAAATATGTGTTAGGTCAGTCTTTTACTCATTATTTGCAGCTACTCCCATCTCGGAGAATAGCAGTTATTACATTTACAGGCCTTATTGTATATGTGTGTCCTAGCTTCTTGTTGTCACACCTCCTGCAAGAGCTGAAGCTGCTAGTGCAGCCTTATTCCTGTGCAGGTGGTGTGACATGACCCACCGCTCTGGAGCTCACAGAACCGGCAGGTGGAACCTGCATTCTTATGACTGTAAGCCCACAGCAGGCAACCAATTCACCCCAAGGGCCGCATAAATGCGTTGTATAGGTCCGCCCCTGCTTTACCGTAAAACAAAAAAAAAATTTCTTCTTAGTACTAAAAAAGTTATTTTTGTGCTCTTCAGGTCAACAAAATGCCTGAAAATTGAGGTTGACATGTCCAAGTCTACTTCTAAAACATTCATTGCTACTATGAAACTGGATGGAATTCACCCTGATAACGTGACAGTGAAGGTGACAGATGGAACGGTTTGTGTTTCAGGAAAACAAGAGCACCACTACTGTGACCAGTGCAATAAACATTATGAATTTAGGAACTTTTCAAACACATTCTCACTGCCTAATGATGTACCAGAAGATCAAGTACATTATCATTTCGAAAATGACAATACCCTGGTAATTGAAGCCCCACGGTATGGTCATGGATACCGGCCTGAAAAGGTATGTTAGTGATGCACTGGACATGGTAAGAGCAAGACAAGAAATACAGCTGAGTCTGAAGAACAACCAAATGAAAACATTGAGCTGTGAACATTTGTCTTAACAACATCCGATAAAAATAAAACCAGGTGGTGCATCCAAAACGTGTCTTACACTTTTCTCCTTATTACCATATCCTTTTTCTGAAAATGTAATTCCTTGGATGGTAAAGAGGTCTTCAATCAACTGAGCAATATATAGTTAAGCTATACATACTGAGTCTGATGTATTAAAATGTACTGGTATAATTATGGGGCAAACCAAGGGGGTAGGGGACAAATAAAAAATGTCATTGATTTAAAATGGGACCTCACAGTAAGAAATAGGGGATTTTGGATGAGCTTTAAAAAGCACCCATATTTATAGTGATCAATCAATTGTTAATTAACTCTTTGAATGCCAGGGGGAATGCAACACATTGCTTTGCAATACGTTGCATACCCTTCTGGCAATCAAAGGGATAAAACAATTGTTTCCTGATATATTTAGCTTTGTCAATAAGTGCAAATCTGGAAGGCACTGCCATGCTGTTCCCCATCCCTACTGTCACTTCCTACCAGGAAGTGCTAGTTCATTTGAATATGCTAACACATAAATTAAGCTAAATATCTCCTAAAAAAAGTTTTAAAATAAAAATGGCTAGCAAAATCACAAATTTCTACTGATTTAACCCCTTGAATGTTAGAGAAGTCTGTATTGCAATGTTTCTCAGTGCCTGGTAGACTTCTAGTGCTGGTCTGAGGCACATAGGGCCCAACAGAAAGGCAGATTTTTCAGGGCTTAGTATTAGAGTGATTATATATTATATGGGGGGGGGGTGGAGGGAAAAGGAAGAAAGAAAATGGAGTGGAGGATGGAAGAAGGACAGTGTTATGGTCAACAGACAGAATGGACTAGAAGGATAGGCTGATTGAGCTGTAGTCTGTGCCTGAAAAACCTGATGCTGAGGATCAATATTGTTGAACCTGGCTTGTAAGCTTGGGTGTGTACTAACACAGTTTTGGCAGTGGCCATAGCTGAGGTAAGAGTTGACAAAGAATGGTTGGGTGCCACTCACCAGTGGAGCCAATAACTGGTCAGAATATGTGTGCTAATAGTCATTTAGGGTCAGACACAGAAAACCGCTCAGGAAAGGAAGCTTCAAAGAATACACCATAGGGCAGCAAGGATAAAAAAGCTGAACCTCGTAATGCCTAAAACTACTAGAAAGAGTGCAAGAAGGAAGGGGGAACAAGAAGAGTGGAGAGAACCAGAGGAGAAGCAAAGAGTAGTGAGAGGCATGAGCAAAGAAGAATGGGGGAGAGGGATAAGGGGTAAGCTCGGCCAGTCACTTGTAGAAGTAGAGAGGGACAGGGGCTGGCCACTGAAACTATTGTTCTAGTGAGACATGGCAGCTGGCCACTAAAAAGTGTAGTAGTGGTGAGAAACAGGAGCTGGCCACTGAAATCACTGTAGTGGTGAGAGATGGGAGCTGGCCACTGAGATCCATTGAAAGCATTGTTTATGCCAACATACAACATTTTGGGTACTATCACATCTTCACTTCAAGAAAGTTCTTACCTGAAACTATGTATGTTGGGAAAAAGCAATCCCTTCAATTTATCATGAGTTGATGCTTGAAATGGAGCTGTCACTTTGTAACAATTAGGTCATTTTAAAAGAGCTTTCAGAATCATGTATAATTATGTTAGCCATCAAAAAATAGTTTATTAGACAGTCACCATTATTTATTTGTCAGAAAGTAGGGTGTGACAGATGTGAGGGAGAGCAGAGTGGAATGTTAGAATCTGGCTGGCATTCCTACCAGTCCTGTCTAATTTGCATACACTAGTAAATAAATTAAGCTAAATATCTTGTAAGCTATTGTTTTAAATAAAAAATGTCTAACATAAATATAGGTTAAATTTATACTTATACCGGATCACTGTATCCATACCTAAGAAATTCTTCCCAATGAGCCCCTGGAGAAGCATACCTGGGAACTTCTTGGTTGGTGGTGCCTGGAGGAGAGCCCTCTGGTGCCGATGAGGGCAGAGAAATGATGAGATTTGTGTCATAAATGGGGCGGGACTTAATCACAAGAGGGGGCGGGACTTCAAAACACAAAAAATAGCTAGAATACACTGTGCAAGGAGGAGAAGAGGGCGCGGAGTGTGAGGAACAGGGTGGGATTGAGCACAAGTGGGCAGGGTTTCCCCACATCCGGAGAATCAGACTCTTCCCTGGTAATTCAGTGTCAAAACCAGAGTGTCCGGGGCAAAACCAGAGAGTTCCCAGGTATGCAGAGAAGGTTCATGTGGCGCCGATAAGGGGATGTTAGCGATCTGATTTGCATCATAAAGAGACAGGGCTTAACTGAGTGGTCAGGGTTTACTTACCAATATCTCATAAAGTGGGTGGGAAGTGAGTATAGCAGTATGGGAAGGACAAGAAGTGGGTGGGGAATGGGAGGAACACGGTGGGAAGGAGAAGAAGCTCCCCACTTCAGGAGAATTAGCCTCTGTCTCCGAAGACCCGGTAAATCAGTCTGAAACTTGGATTCTCCAGGGCAGGTCTGGAGAGATCCCAGGTATGACTGTATATCCTGGGCAATGACATTATAGTAGCTTGTCCATACATACTCAGCTCTCCAGCTGTTGGATATTAAACTCCCATAATCTCCAAAGTGTGTTTCATGTTGATGGGAGTTCTAATTCCTAACAGTAGAAGAGCCAACGGTTGCCCTCTATTTCTATAGTCTAAACAAACCCTTTTTTGCTTCAATTAGCACATATGTAAAGGCATATCTAACATTTTTTGCATCGTGTGGTGTGGTGCAAAAGGGACTGACAGCGCAGGCGCACGGACGTCACTGTGAAGAGACGTCCATGCTTCCTGCTCCTGTCACCATCGGCAAAAAGCCGATATCTGAAGAACCGGGTAATATTGCTGGCGACTAGCGCTACTAAGCAGCTAGTCGCCAGGTGTGCAATAAGTGAACCTTAAGTTATTGCGGGGTGAAAGTTCCCCTTTAAAGGGTAATGATAATGTACAGAAAAAGTGACTAGAGCCTTAGAGTGATCCACCTATAATTCTACAGGGCCATGTAAACATTCTAAAGATGGTAAAATGTCCTTGCTAAGTATTAGAATACAGCAGTGTCAAAATATGAAAATATAGTAAATAGATATACCTGACTGCTGCATGGATTATACCTGCCTAGCTAATTAATTATCCTATATAATAATTCGCTAAATCGTGTGTAACGCCCGACATGCGCAGTAGACACTGCTGCCCGTTCTACAGTCATGCACAGTAGAGACTGCCCGCTCCACGGCTGATACAGAGTTGGGCACTCCGAAGGAGCGTCCAGCTCTGTATCATCCGCGGCGCGGGCAGTCTCCACTGCGCGTGACTGCCCCACGACCGGGTGGCAGTGGCACTGTGGCCCATGTAACAGGCTGTTCAACTAGTCTTAAATAAATTAGCAACTTAAGGAGCAGAGGGGTATTCAACATATTGCTTTGCAGTGCGATGCACACCCCTCTGGTCTTCAAGAGCTTAAAGGGACTCAGTTACCCAAACTGATTTTGAAATATCTTTCAAAACTACTTATGTTTTATATTAGTCACTTTTTTATTTAGAAAACTTGTTTTGAGTTATTTATAATAGATTATGCTAATGAAGAGATGCCATGCAGGTGATTCCTAATATATTACCTTCCTTATCCACTGACGCAGCACTTTCAGTCCTAGGGAAAGTGGGCAACACATTTGGTTAAAGGAGCAGTAAACCTTTTATGAAAAAAAGGGGAAAACAAGGGTACTCATACTGCCGAGAGATCCACAGTTTAAACTCTTGTTTGTGTGTGTGTGTGTGTGTGTGTGTGTGTTTTTACATTAACAGTTTCTAATTAGTTATTCTGTTGCATTCTATGAGAGAGGTGAGCCACTGACAAAGTTCTCCATAGAACGTGATATAAACTACTAACATGCTCTCAGTTTGAACCTTCAGGAAATATCCACTCTGTCATTCACTTCCTGACAGATTGAACTGTTATTATCCCATATAATAATTCGCTAATGTATGTTTGTCAGAAGCTGTGATGAGCAGTACAGACTGCCCACACCGCGGCTGATAACAGAGCAAGGCACTCCGAATTCAGACTGTAGTCCGAATTCGGAGTGTCCTGCTCCATTATCAGCCGCAGTGCGGGCAGATCTCTACTGCGCATGCCTGCACCACGGCCGTTACTGCCTGGCACTGTGGCCCGTGTACATGGGCTGTTCAACTAGTATTTGAATAAAACAACTGACAACAGTAAGTATACCCTTGTTTTACTCAGCAGAAAAAGCCCTATAACATATAGATTTTCATTCACAAAGTTAACTGCTCCTTTTTGAGGCAGGTTATGTAAGGACAACACAGAATTACCTTAATTAGCATAAGCTATGAATCCAAATAATTCCACCACTAATGCTCAAACAAAAAAATGGTGAATATGATATGTAGCTGGTTTTGAAAGCTCTTTGAAATCTACAAAGTTATTCTTAGGTGATACTTTACCTTAAATCCTTTAAGGACCAGATGGGTGTGCAGTGTATTGCTTTACAATGTGTTCCCAGGACTGACAGCCAGGAAAGAGCATAGACATAGTTGCATAGTGACGTCTGCGCACCTGCGCTGTCAGTCCCTTCCGGTATCTTCTCCTACAGCAGACTGGGACTGACAATGCAGGCTCGCAGACGTCACTATGCAAATATGTCTCCACTGTTTCCTGGCTGTCAGTCCCGGGAACAACAGAATTTCTCTATAAGGAGGTAATAATTCTGGCGACTAGTACTACTGAGCAGCTAGTCGCCAGATGGGTGATTCTTTGGAGGAAACTTTTTGTAGGGTGGTAGTTCCGCTTTAAGTCACTTGTTCACATAGTAAAATTGTCCTTTAATTAGAAGTAAAGCATTTTATTTCCACTAGATGGCAGCACAAGATTGCCCATATTTTTAGGTATACTTTTCATTGCCTAGAACAGTGTTTCTCAACCAGGGTGCCATGGCACTTTGCTGTGCCACAGATATCCACTTAGGGTGCCCCATTTTATCTATAAGGCTTTGACAAAAATGTTAATGTAGACTTACAACTGTATATTTATGGATATTACTATGCTCAATATGTTTATTTTAGTTTTGAGGTCTAACATTAACTCTATATTTATGTATTTGTAAGCTTCATTACATCCTTGACAAATGACATAAAATGATATGGGTTCCCCGAAAATGCCATACTGCATGCTAGGGTGCCTTGAGCAAAACAAAGCTTGAGAACCATTGTCCTAGAATCAGATACAGTATCAAGAAGCTAAGGGTCACTGTTCTGATGATTCAGACAAAGAGAAAGAGAGCTAGGTGTAAGCTAATGATCAAGTTTAACACTCTGGAGTGTGGCCTGAACAGTGAGAAGGAATTTATGTTGCATTACTTCACACGTTAAAATATTTTACCCACAAATTCAACATACTTAGCCATTTTTGCTTGCAAATTCCCCAAAACACATTGACTAATATTGATGCAAATAACACTTCAAAAGGGAGAGAATTCTTGTATCATATGGTCACACTTCATACTGGGAGGCAGATTTTATTGCAGTCTAAAATGCCCATATCAAGACTAAACATTAATTTAGAGACAGACTGCTCAGAAGATTGCCACCTTCAGTTTAATCCAAAGTAACAGAGAACTTTTACTTCCCAGTGCCATAAATGTGTGATAATTATCAGTTATACAATGTATATATTACTAGTGCCAGCCAATGAAGACCATATAGCAAATACATTTCATTGGCTGGCTGGACTGGTACGTGCGAGACAGCTGGGGTGGGTCAGGTATGCTGGTGCTGCAAGTGAGACCCGCGGCTGAGGCTCCCGCTGACGCTGACCATCTTTCTGAGGCTGGTACTGAGAACTCTTACTATGTCAGCCTCAGAAAGATGGTCAGCGTCAGTGGAAGCCTCAGCCGCGGGACTAGGGTGACCGCATGTCCCGGAATGGCAGAATATAAATGTGGTCACCCTACCTACTGCGCATGACTGATCGGCAGTCTCTACTGCGCATGACTGCATCTGACAAACATACATCTGGCCTTTTTATATTATAGGATATATATATTTCTGGTTTGTCGTCTGCTGCATCCTGGGGTGGCAGGGTGGAGGAGATTGGTCACTGGCAGTAAATCAGAGGTGGAGATTTGCACAGGAGTGAGCGGGGGGGGGGGGGTTTGAAACCTCCTGTCCACTCCTGTGAAAATTTGCAGCGATATTCATAGCTGCAGTGGTCCAGCAGGTCCCCAAAGTGTACAACGCACTCAATGAAATGGCTGTGCCATGCACCATTTGCTACATATATAGTGTATATATCTATATAATATACATCTCTAATTTTGTAAGTTTTACTGTACTAGTCTATTGCCTAGAAACAAATCTATCTACATTTCCTCCATGTACAACAGGCATCTGTGACTAATTTGAAATGCGAGAGAGATTTATTTCATTAGTGCACCTCGTAAATCTTGTAGCACAATCCTGGGCTAAAGGTATTTATGGTGTATGTAAATAATTGCCACTTGTTCCTGCTTGATTTATGACAATGTGATGTTGATAGGGGATCATTTCATGAAAAGAAGTGAATGGGATTCACTATCATGTGAATCAGTAGATATGTGTTGACGTTTACATCCCCCCCCCACGGGAATTTACACAGAAAAGCAACTGTAGTTCTCCTTTCCACAGGACATTTCCATGGGGAAGGGTCAGGAGACATTTTACACCAGTGGGTAAAGTCTAGTGTTCCCACTTTCAGTCCTGCCATTGATTTAAAAGGGCTTTTAATGTATTGGAGACCTTTATAGAATTCAGGGAGTTAAAAGCCATATTTAAGTCAGTCAGAATTATTTCCCTACTATAATACAGTTGGTTTATCCTAGAGTTATTCCACTTTCGAACATAAGGGGGTTATGTACTAAGATGTAATAAAGAGGTGATATAGTGGAGATGACTTCTTCAATAATATCACTTCTCTGATATTATTGTACAGAGCCAATGCAAGAAGATTTCTCCAACTGTGGAGATTTTAGTGCATAGGCTCCATAGAATAGAACTGCATGTCTTGGGCATGCGGTAATGATCCAAGTAATACACACACAGACCATAAATATGGATGTAAAACAGGCCACAGCTTTATTGAATTAACAACTTCCATACAACAACCAGCTTATGAACCGTTGCCAAGAATCTGGGACATAATCCTATGTCCCCACCCCTACTGAGCGTAAAACTCAGCCCCTTTTAAACTCTACCCCACCACACCCCATTAGCTGGTCTGTGCAGCTCAATGGGGGGCGATGACCAGAACCCGCAACCGTGGTCCGGGTGTTTACCTAGTCCGCTGGCCTAACATCTTCCTGTTACCATATATATACCACACAATTGTTTACCATTGTACCCCTTGGCAAGGGCCCAAAGCACCAACAGCTGTGACAAGAACCAAACCCCCACAGGTGCTTTTACGACCTGAACAGTGAGGAACCCCCACCCAAAAGCCCCTAGACAAATAGGGAGGGAGGGCGGGCAGATTTCCACTGGATCCAGAAGAGGAAGTGACTGGTAAGACAAGCATATTTATAGCTGTCCCTCACATTCCCTCCCCTCAACTTCTTTTCCCCAACCAATAACAAGGGGCCTTACTTAGACCCCTCAGCCCAGACATGATTCCCCTTCTTAGTTTCTTGTGGGGAATTCTAATGGAGAAGTGATATCATCTCTGCATTATCACCTCTTTATCACGCCATAGTGCCTACCCCCAAGGTCTTTGTTCTGTAACATACAAGTGCAAAAATATCCTCAGTTGCTAGATTGGTCTCCTGTCTATAAGGGAATTTAAACTGGTAAACACCCACAACTTAGAATGTAGGCGTGGCCAGCACAGCTGTGGTACAGCTAAAACACTTCATGCTCAAGGCAGATGTATCCTGTGTCTAATGGGTAGTCTGGCCCTGCCCATCTGTGCTTTGCGTTTCAGTAATATGTCAGTCTACAGACAGACGTCTGGTAACACTATTCTTTTCTCAGTATGGAACTGCAGATTCCCATTTCCTTCAATTCACCCTTGTGATGTCAGATAACTGATTATAATGTGCCCCAAACTTTAACCCATTGAGTGCCAGAGGGGTACGCAACTAATTGCAGAGCAATGCATTATGTACCTCTCTGGCATACAAAGGGTTAAAGGAGATGTATCATCTAGAGCAGGGGAGATTAACTACATTCTTAAAAGGAAATGTGTTGGATACCTCTCTAACACTCAAAGGGTTAATTGGCTAAATGCCCCATTTAAATCAGCGTCATTTTTGTTTTCAGGAAACACTAGAATGTAAGAGCACAACTAGAACCTGCTGTACCTTGGGGTGAAATCTGAGGCTGGGCCACCCTCCCCACATAGTCTAGTGCGCAAAGGGTTAATGAAGAAAAGAGAAGGGGCTCACCAGTGCTATCTGCATCTTATTAGCTTGCAGTGGGTCACCAACCAAGACAGGAGACTGATCTGGTTATAACCATACACGGGAACTCTCTGGTTTTGCCCCGGAGACTCCGGGTTTGACAATGAATTACCGGGTCTCCAGGGCAGAGTCAGATTATCTGGATGTGAGGAAACCCTGCCCACTTGTGCTCAATCCCACCCTGTTCTTCCCACTCCGTGCCCTCTTCTACCCCTTCCCCAGTGTATTCTAAATATATTTTTATGTTTAGTAGTCCCGCCCCCTCGCGATTAAGCCCCCCTTTTAATGACGCGAATCGCGTCATTTTCTCTACCCTCATCGGCACTAGAGGGCTGTCCTCCAGGCAGCTCCAAGTAAGACGTTCCCAGGTATGGTTATAAGGGGTCGCACTGTAGTGCAAAGGCCATGGGCCTCTTTTGGATGCGGGGCTCCCATCACAACTGCATCCTCTGCACCAATCATAGTTATACTCTGTTTTCACCTCTTCTCATATTAAAGGAAAACTAACACAAAGCTGAATGGAATTATATGCATTTAACATGTGTTTTAGTTCTGTATGTTATCCACTTCTACCCTATCCTGTTACTTAGAGCAGTGGTGGAAAACCTACGGTCCTCCTTCTGTTGTGAACTACAAATCCCATCATCCCCTGCTAGTTGTTGTCTGGCAGGGGATGATGGAAGTTGTAGTTCACAGTAGCTGGAGGGCCTTAGGTTGCCCACCTTCAGAGTGCCAAGCAGTTATGCTGGCTATGCCGAACTTATGAATTGTAGGCATGGCCAGAGCAATCCCAATGCCCCTGCAGCAAACACCCTCTCCTGACTCATGGTGGGCAGTTATTTTACTAGTTTACATACCAATGTTTGTGATTTAGCCCCTTGGATGTTAGCAATAGGTTAAAAAGTTCTCTAGTCTCCAAGAGGTGGGTGTTGTGGGGGTGGAGTCACGGGCAGGGTTAAGGGTGACTAGCATCTGACCCTGTCTGCAGAGCTCTTTTTGGTAACCAGTGTCCCTTGGCCTCTGTGCTGACTACCATTAAGGACCTTTATTCATGAAGCTAAAGAGGTGCAGTTTGGGAGAAAAGAAAACCCCAGTGACTTAAATGGGGCTATTGATCCCAAATGCTTCTTAACCCTTTGAGTGCCAGAAATGGAGTTTAAACCCCTTGAATGCTAGTGAGATCTCCAGTGCTTGAAGCAATGCTCTGCAGGCCTTTCTAGCATTCAAGAGGTTAAAATCCCCATTTAGATTTAGCTACCTGAATGAAGCCCTAGAAGAAATCATTTACCCTGAAACAAACCATAAGATCTTCCTGTATAGAATCCCATTAAATCTATGTAGGACAGCATGTCCAGACGTCTGTGACCAGGACGGAACTTTCTATTTCTTCAGTTCTCCTGACCTTGTGGGGCTTTCCTGCATGCTTTGCTTTATACACTTCAGATTATTAATACCGACTACACATGCCAGAGAGGGAAGTGCTTGGTCCAGGAGGGTATTTTAAGCTTCCCTGCATTCTTGGTCTTGAGCTAGCAAGCACATTGTTATGGGAACTCTAATAACTCCTATAAATACTAAACGTTCAGTCACCTTAATATGGGCAAAACAGCCTAGTGGCCAGTGTGAATCATCTCTACATGCATTGGTTCCCCATAATTAATCTTTAATTAACTATCTACATCATATCCAAGAAGTCTGACATAATTTTGTTTGCTGATCTCCAAGACCCCAAACCCCAATTTAGTCCTTCCTAGGGTGAGTTCAGTTGGGTCATGGAGACCAACAATAAAGACTCTTGTACATTGAGACAAAAGGCCCATGTGGAACTGGAGACACCTCAGTGGGTTTGTGGTTGTGCAATAATAACTAATCAACTTCAATCTATATCCACTGAAAGAAATTTGATTTATTAAAATAATAAATATGACATTGAAATAGGAACAACGTTTCTGTACTCCCTGCAACAGCCACAACAAGAACCACAAACATAGTACATGACCATTTGCTTTTATCCCAATCTCCTGTAGCTCATCCGTAGCCTCAGCCCATGTTTCATCCTGCTGGTACTCTGAAGGTCACGTGACCAATCTAGAGCAAGGATACCTCCCCAGGAAATACAAACTAACCAAATATGGAATCTTCAACATCTTTCATTAGTTTGAGTGACCAATAGGGTTACTGCTGACAATCCACCTCAACTCTATATGTGCTAAACTATATCCTCCTCACCCCCTGCCATTTTAGGGAGCCCCTCAGTTTGATGACTCTTTGGAGTGGGATATTGTTCCGTTGAGGGTTGCTGCTCATACTCCGAGACAATGTTATCCCTGAGTATGTGCATACTATTTTGTCAGCCATGATCTTTTGATCTGGGGTAACATCCTGACCTGATAGCTCCACTTTGTTTAAAGGTATAGTCTTTGATCATAGTCCATGGTGCTAAAGTGGACATTTGTGGAATACTATAGGAGAAATGGTCAGGAACACCTCCTGATAGACTGGGAAATAAGGAAAGTGAAAGGGTGAACAACCTGGCCTAGACCGACGGCAGGGAGTATAGTGTAGAGATTTGCCATCGTTACTGGGAGCCTACTTCCCTGTTGTAACATTATAGTGCTCAGAAATGGGGCAGGCTATGATGGAGAGTACACCTGGTTTCATCTGTATTATATGAACCTATTTGGTGGCTGTCACAAGTACTAATTAAGGATTATGTTTGGGTAACCATTCCACAAAGAATCTATCCATAGAGACCATTAGGATTTTCTGCCTAGATTAAGGTAACTGGCAGGGTGTTAGAAGAGGAAATTTTTCTTTAAAGTAATAGTAATGTGGATGGAAATGGAAATCGCTGTGGGAACAAAAAGAAATAAAAAACTTAATCAAAAAAGCTTGTAACATCCCTTTCTTGGCTGAGACCAGAAGGAGTTCTAGTTTGAAGTATAAAAATCCACAATACTTTCCTCTTGGCTAATAATGTAATCCTTTGAGTGCCATGCATTGCGTACCCCTCCGGCACTCAAAGGGTTAAAGAGGAAGTGCCGCCTAAGAGGAAATTATAACAAGTATAGTAGTAGATCTGTGCTGCAATTTCTGTTCTGTTTAACAAGTGTCTTTATTGCTATGACAATGGAAAACTCTTTGCTCTCTTTTCTTCTGCTCTAGTGATGTCATCTACTCAAATCCCACACTGCCCTCACAGCTCCTACTCCTGCTTCAAATCTGCTTGCTTGGGGTTGACTTTGTGTTATCAGTGAGATGATTAACCCTTTTGTTCCATGAAAAGTAGAAACATTTTTTTGTAATATTGTTTCCTAATAAGTTCTTTCAGCTGGCATGTAGTTAACCTACATATTATGCTCAACAAATTGAGCAACTAATTAGGTACATCACATATCTTGATCTAAATGTAAATTGTTACCTATATTATAAATGTGATTAATAACAGAAAAATAAACATTTTACCTGGTCAAACCACTGTACGTCAAGCACAGATGTTGGATCCACTTCTGTATACAGGGGAGGGCTGGCCTGGGGGGCAGGGGGGCAATTGCCCTCTGGGCTGGTCATATGTCTGAGCTGGTAGGCCACTGCATCTCACTAAATCTCCCGATTGCTGCTGTAAATGGAGCTACACTAGTGATACCACAGAGGTGCAATCCAAATGGAGCTACACTAGTGATACCACAGAGTTACAATCCAAATGGAGCTACACTAGTGATACCACAGAGTTACAATCCAAATGGAGCTACACTAGTGATACCACAGAGTTACAATCCAAATGGAGCTACACTAGTAGCATAAACCATTTCCCTTGTATGCTCTATAGTATCACTAGGTAAGCTTTACTTAAATTGTAAGCTTTATAGTGGCGCACTAGTGTAGCCCCAGTTTAACTGTAAGCTCTGTGGTATCACATGACTTACGTAACAACAGTAATACCAATTTTAAAATTAACAAAAGGGTGTGGGCTGGAACAGTGGGCTAGAACGATAATAGAAATGGGCCACTTGAAAGTATTTGCCCCCTGGGCCACAAATTACCAGCCCTCCCCTGTCTGTATATGCCTTTGATTTTCAACCAGTACAACCGGAACAAACTGAGTGAAAGAAAATGTCCAGTTATCTGACCTTTTTGCTACAGACTTGAAATGTCTCCCAGTTGCAAACTGGTGTTTTTGCTAATGTTTTTAGATTAAAGGGATAGTAATTTCAGAAAAAAAGTATTAACTATATGGTATATACAATTAAAAGAGAGTACTAGCACTTATTCGTATCTCTCAAACCATTATAGTTTGAGAGATATAGGAAAATAAAGTTCTCCACTCCCCCTCCCCTTTTTGCTTGACGAGCTGTAAAGCTGTCAGAAGCAGATTCTGGTCGCTTGACCAGATGTGGCTCTTCAGCAGCTCCAATATAATGATATTTAAAGCTAAATACTTAATTTGGAACGGTATACAAAGTGTGCCTGGCTTGCAAGCACACTTTGTAGACCGTTCCAATTAAATATTTATTTCTATATAACGTGATTTCAGCTCTGCTGAAGAGCCTCTGTCTGGTCAAATGACTGGAATCTGCAGCTTTCAGCTAGATGGCAGACTTGAGTAAAACAGCCAGGAAAAGGTAACTTTAGCAAGTTATATATCTCAAACCATAACAGTTTGAGAGATAAGACTTACATTGATGTTAATCTTTTTTTAATGTCTACAATATTAAATCAACTTAAAATTAACCATTACTATCCCTTTAAGTACAGACCCATGTACAGTCTGTGTGTAGTAGTAGTAGAACTGATCAAATAAGAGCTATCCTTTGCTTGCACAATAAAGTATGCCTTGTCCACTGCTCAGTGTGGGTAACAACATTTAAGAAAAGGGTTCCTCAGTTCCCGGAACTCCTCCTCTACAGACAACTAAGAGGAACCGATTCTTCAGACCTTGAGAATGTGGTTATTGAGAATCTCTGTAATCTTAAGATGTGAATGGTAGCTTTTTACTTTCAGAAATGTATTGTCAGATCCTGGACTGAATCCTTTCCTGATGATTCTCTGGGTCTCCGCTAGGCTCAAATGCAAAAAGTTACCATTGTGTGGATTAGTGGAAAAATTTAAGGTAGGGTTAAGTTCATTGGAATAAAATAAATCCGAAACATAAGATGTGCTAGTGATAGTAGTGTCCCAAATGAATATAATATCATCAATGAAATGCCTAGATAATTTGTGAAATGCTCCCAAAAATATGAGTCTCCTCGCCCTAACCCAAAATGAAACCCCTGACAGTTTGAGAATAATTACTATATCAATCCAAGTGCTAGGCCATAATGCTGGGAGGCAGGATCTAGTGAGGAATGGGGATGTGACTATGAGTTGTACTTGTAGGGCACATTGGGTGCCTTTCGTAGGGGCATCTGAGATGAAATTCTAGCACTGAGATCCATACAAGTGACAGGATGGGAGGCAGATAGCCCTAAAGTATACTTGAAGAAAGAACATTGAGTGGTAGAATGTGAACAGGAGAAGGCTGGTAAGGCCTGAAGGACCTGCTCGACTAGAAAATGATCTGGGTGTAGATTGTTCTACATGTGCTCAAGTAGGGATAACCTTTAAACATGGGGTGCAAGTGATATTCAGGGGGATAGAGTTTTCTGTTGGATGCATTACTTGTGTTACAGAGGATTTCTTACCCAATATCATTATTATAGTGACTTTAGAGCAGGGTTGGGCAATTATTTGGACCTGAAGGCTGCCTCACAGTTCTAAAAGTTAGCTGTATACCATCTTCAAATCAATTACATAGTCACTTATTGCCAGCTCATGCCTGACTAATAATACCACCTGATCCACAAGTAATACAACACTGATAAAGAGGTACAGAGAAAGAGAGAGATGTGTGTATGAGAGGGAAAGAGACATGGGTGGATGAGAGTCGTGTGTGTGCGCATATATGTTAGCGAGAGAAAGAAGGTGAGAGATGTGTGTGTTTGTGGGTAAGGTATGCGAGTTGTGAAGGAAAAAGACAGCAATAATAAATGTACTACTGTATATTTCTCTCTATATATCTCTGCACTAGAAGTGGTGTGTTTTGCTTATAAATCTGAAAAATGTATCACTTTTTCTACCCTAACCACTCTTTCACTGTACCATTACACAGCTGTGTGTGTAGTGTGTGCTAATAGCATACTGAATACTGGTAGACACAAAAGACTAAGTACAAACACACATATGTTCTATTATTTTTATGATAACATTGCTATAAGCATACCTCCCAACATTTCTAATGGCCAAAGAGGATACTTGTCTTCTAGGTGGTGCTGCTGGGGACATGGCTGGTAGGCGGGGCATTACAAAAACGTTTTAGGTCATTTCATGACCTACTGAGTACTTACACCACTTTGTGTAACTGAATAAATGATTTAGAAAAAGACCAAAGTATTTTATTTACACAGACTAATGTATAAACACATATACTGAAGTTTAAACAAACATTAAAGGAATAGTAATGTGTCAATTTAAGTAAAGGTAATATTGTAGCCATTAAAAAATAAAATAATTGAGCCCATTCCGATCTCTCAAACCTTAAAGGTTTGAGAGATATACGATTATAAAGTTCCCTCCTCCCTCCCCTTTCTCATCCGTCATGTTTTATCTTAGAGTCGGAGAATCTGGTCCACAGACTGGCCGGCGGCTCTTCAGCAGAGCCGAGATTGTGAGATCAAAAAACAAATACTTCATTGCAACGGTCTACATTACTATCCCTTTAATGTGAGTGTTATTGCTGGGAAGCAATGCGACACACTTACATACATACCACACAGTCTGAGCTCCTAAACACAGGGATACCAATGTGGGAAAGAGGGACAGAGGAATTTGGGTCTCAAAGATGGACTGTCCCTCCTATAGAGGGACACTTGGGATATGTATAAGTGATCTGAGAAGGAACACAAATATATGTTCACCTTAACCAGAGCAGGTAATTAGTAGAGCAGGGGAAGTCAACAATGAAGAAATATGAATTTAGGAATTGAAATAAAAAGTATATAAAAATAAATATTTTGCAGATTTGTTGGAATTTGTAGAAAGTGGAATTGGCAAGCTTTGGAGGAAACCCTTTTGAAAAAGCTTTGGTTGATTTGGTGATAACTCATAGAAAAAAGGGATTAGGAGGAAGAGGGGCTGGAGTTGGATAGATTCTTCCTGGAAGTTGGAATTCTGGCAGGAATTTAGAAATGTTAGTGTTCATATTCTATATAAGGAAGCGAAATGGCAAGAATGAATCAAATCCAAGGCAGCAGTGAGATACTGAAACACAAAGGGCTAATTTTATATAGTTTAGAATATTTATTTTTATGGTATAATTGAAATAATAAATGCTAATATGAGTGCGTTTTTATGTATAAGAAACTTAGCTGTCTGTAGCACCCTACTAAACAGTGTAAGTTCCTGAACCCTGTAGGTACCACTGTGGACCAATGAGGACTAGCTTGGAGTATCAATAGATGGAGAGTGTCCCAGTCAAGTCAAGAAGATAGTGAAGAAATAAGGAGGTGGAGAGAGATTAAGCGATCACTACACTGTGGATTTCCCAGTGAGTGTGACAGATCTGAGGAGGCTGATTAGCCTCACAAGAAGGTGAGCGAGAGTCCACTTGTGGGAAATTGAATGTGGGGACTGTGTTCTTTATCTATTGTGCATCTCTCTTGTTTGTTTTTTGTTTGTTTTTTCCTGGGTGAGTCAGTTGTTGGAAATCCAGCTGTTGAGAGCAACAACTCCCATCATCCCCAACCAACCAATGGCTTCCCCAATAGCTGGTGGAACAACAACTGACTATTCCTGTAGTAGAGGATAAGAACTTGGGTAATGTGATCAGTCTGAAGGAACACTAACACCTAAAAATGTAATTTGGTTATATCATTTTAAATATCATGGACTTACAGCTGGAATTTTTAAACATATTTATTTCATGATATAACCTTTTTATAGACACCATGTGTTTAATTTTCTGCTTGTGCTCTTTGCGATGAGAGACAAGTGCTAGCATTGTTCTTGTGTTCGGAAAGGCTATTACCTTATCTAACCCTGGAAAAGGCATGAATAGGAGCCCCATAGAGTATTTGTTAGACTAGATTTTAAGCCTCGGGAAACAAATATGGAATTTGTACTGGTTCAAGCATGGCGTACAGGTATTTCAGTGTGTACAACTCCAGATGATTGTTAGGTGTTAATGGGGGGGAAAGTCTGAATACGATTCAATGCTATGACAAGCACTGAAACTGATTTTCTAGCCCTTCACTTGCATAACACCAAGTTACTAAACTATTTAAATACAAAATTATCCCCTTAACGGCGTAACTAGATGCCATCAGGCCCTGGTTCAAAAATTGCCATGGCCCCCCCGGCCACATTGTCCCCAATCTCCTCATTGCACCCAGTCTCCACATTGCCTCCACACCGAACCACCCTATATCTCATCTCTCATTTCCAGATACACTCCATCTCGCCATCTTCGCTCTGCACACAACCTTCTCCTCTCCACAGCTCTTATCACATCCTCCCACTCCCGCCTACAGGACTTCTCCTGTGCTTCTCTCCTGAAATCTGGAATTCCCTCCCCTGCCCAATCAGACTTTCCCCCAGCCTTAAGATCTTCAGACGCTCCCTGAAAACTCACCTCTTCAGGGAAGCCTATCAACTACCTCCATAACAGTCATCACCAAGAACCACCCCTTCCCTGGACCACTGCACTCACCAGCACTTCTCTCTCCCACCTACTGACTGGCAGTTCATGTGGCAGGAGGCACTTACACCCAATAGCACTAACTCCTTCTGTGTCCAACCTTCCTTCCTCTAGACGGTAAGCTCTCACGAGTAGGGCCCTCTGATGCTTCTGTTCTCCACATATGATTGTACTATTTAATACCTCTGTATGTCTATTTCCAATTGTATAGCTCTGCGGAATTAGTTGGCGCTATATAAATAAAGAATAATAATAATAACATTGCCACCACATTGCCCCCAATCTCCACATTGCCTCCACATTGCCCCCAGTCTCCACATTGCTCCCCCATTGCCTCCAGTCTCCACATTGCTCCCAATCTCCACCTCCACATTCCCCCTATTGACCCCCCCCCAGTGTCCATCTCTTTCTTCCCTGGTGGTCCAGTGGAGTGGCAGGAGAGGTCTGTGCCTCCTTCTGCACAGATCTCTATACAGCTGGAGCTCACGCACGGTCCTGTCTTCAGTAATGCAGAGTACTGGGAGATCTCCAAGCACTCTGCATTACTAGAGTGCCGGTGAGGGAGCTCAGCCACTAGAGGTCTGCGCAGAAGAAGACACAGACTTTAGCTTGTGTTGTTGAGGGCGGCGGGCGTCTGGCGGGGGGTTGCAGGGGGCTACCCCTATTGTTACACCAGTGTTAATGCCGCTCATGCCAAGGGCAGGACAATTGGGGCGGTCTTCAGAAATTTTGGGGTGCTCCTTTCCTTTACACCTTGTATAACACTATGTACTAAGCAAAGCATAGAGAACATTAACAGAACTATGTTAAGACATGTTAAGGCCCCCCAGAGTAATTGTACAAGAAGACCCCTCCATATAGAAAACTATATATAAGCTGATTGGGGATGATTGGAGCTTCAAAGATTAACTGCTACTGATTTAACATGTATAGTCCACAGTATGAAAAGCATCCACAGAGCAGATCAAAACAATGAACCAGAGTTGTCTACAAAATAAATCCATTTGCACTATTCATGCTTGAGAGTGCATCCATCCCTGTGGTTTTGTGTAGATGGCTATGGATGGCATCCAGACACTGAGAAGAGCATAGGTGTTAGTGCTTGTGATTCTATTCACACGTACACTCAGGTATGTAAAGATCCCTGCAAATGGTGTCACTTTCCTGTGCAAGATATGGGCATGCATAAGGTGCTTGTTGCCATTAAAGTACTAAAAATGGAGTGTATGCAGTGTATGCACCAACATGCACTATAGTGATCACTGGAGCCTAACAGTAATGGAGCTAAGCTGGTATATCCGTACATTCACCCCACATCACTTGGGTGATACAGACTCTTCCAATGCATTGGGAAGCATTGCTCTGGAGATGTGTCTTGTATCTTAGGGGATATGATAGGCTAATAGTAATATTTTTAATTTACATTTGTGCCTTTAATTAGGTTGATTGTACTGTTTAAAAAAAGAAGTGGCCTATTTATTCTGTACTGATGTACACTTTATACCTTTAGACTGAAGTCATAGTCCCTTGCAGTGTTGTGTCAGTTCTGTGTCACACTGAGAAATGCTCTGTGCTCATCACGTCCTCAGATTTATGACACCAGAGCCTTTTATAGATAACTCGCATGGACAGACACATTGTTGTGTTGGTTTACTCTTGTTTCACTCCATGTTTTGAATAAATCAACCAGATGTTATCAAACAAGACTCTTTCTAGAAAATGTTGAGTGGGTTAACCCTTTGAGTGCCAGGGAGGTGTCCAATGCATTGCAACACAATGTGTTAGAGAAAGACAGAGGGAGGCTGAAGTATTAAGAAGAGCTAGTGCAATTCTGGGACAGACCAATTGCACCACAGGGGACATATAAAATAAACTGGGTTTTTAACCCCTAGAATACCCTGAAGTCTTCAGTACATTGCAAAACAATAAGCGGGAGACCTCTCGAGCATACAGGAAGGGAAAAACACAGATTTAAATCAAAGGAGAATTTGAGAATTTGTGTTTTTTTCCCCTGTGTTGCAGTTAGTTTGCTCCAGAATGATTCCAGTTCTTCCTGGTAAATCAGTGTCAGAGTGTAACATGCTAAAAATGGGGTGATGGTGGTGAGGATTTAAATGTCACTAGAGGCAATATAAAAAAAAACGATTCCAAGCAAAAAGAGGAGCTGAATGAAATTTCTAGCTGTGTTCCTGCCTAATGCCAATTTACATACCTGGGAACTCTGTGTATCTCCGGTTTTCAGATTAAATTACTGAGTATCCGAGACAGAGGCCGATTCTCTGGATTGGTGAGTTCAACTGTAACTCCACCCACTTTCCAGTCCAATCAGTCCAGTCACACCCCATTCCTCCAACTCTCCCACCCATTTGATGGCAAACTACTACTTTCAGCCACTCACCCACACCCACCCAATTAAGCCCCACCCACAACATGACACAAAACATGTCATTTGGACACTCCCACCCTCAGCTCTTCAGCATTTTTCAGGGTATTTGGGACAAGAAGGATTCAAGTCAATTTACTATGCTACTTATAAGGAAAATTCTCTCCTTAACAACACTTGCACCAAGGAGAGGGCAATATGGAAGTGCATGGGTGTTTTGGGACATTTCTTTCCTCTACACATTGTTTAACATCATGTATTATACATAAAGTATTTCAGATATGAAACAAAACAAAAAAAAACATAAATACAATATGGTGGTATATCTCTATATAAATGTCTAGCTTATCTTGCATCACTGCCAGCCAAATCAAGGGGTGGCAGGACTCACCCCCTTTCACTTGCCCACCTTGGATAAACATAAAGGCTGGTCTGGCTGGCCCTGGCTGGTGATGTTGTGTCTGTACTAGGTGGAACGTCTCCGCAAGTCTGTCCCACCACAAATTCTGTTCCTTCCTGCCTCTCCACTGGAACTAACAGAGTTCATAGTTAGACAGACTTGTAGAGACTCTCCACCTGGCACAGATGCAGGGTCACCAGGAGGAAAGCTGTACACTGCATGAAAGCTTGCAAGATGACAAAGAGGTGACCATTCATGGAGGACACACAATGGGTTGTAAAACAGGAGCAGCCCATGACACAGAGCAGGGTGCAGGAAAAGAATGTGATAGTGTGTGGGTCTGAGAACGCCACTGGACAGTGTAACAAGTATGGGGTGTCGGACACTATTGTGATTCTGTGACCACCAATGGACAGTGGAATATCTCTCCCTCCTCCTGCCACTGGCAAAACTGTACTTTTATATCTAAATATCTATATATCTTCATTTAAAAATGTTTTTGTGGCACTGTGGCTATTGATGTCTATGGAGATCACTGGTCACAGGCCAGTTGACAGTAATAAATTCAGTATCTCCTGGGGATGTGGCCACACAATATAATCTTTAAATCAAACAATTAGACAAATTTAAATTTGGGTTTAGTAGTGACAAGGGGTGCAGGGGAGGCAGTTGTACCAGGGCCAAGCATCCAAGGGGGCCCCCTCTGTCCAATAAGTTCTACTTCTGCCTGTGAAAATAATTTTGTGTTTCAGAAGGCTCCAAAATGATTTGCACTGGGGCTGTCCAGTAACTAGTTATGCTGCTGTTTCAGTTATAATACCTTTTTGAATTAAGCATCCCCAGCAGTGGGAGTACCCTAGTTTTACTCAGCAGGAAAAGCCCTACAATAGATTTCTTTCAACATTAAGTTCAAATTGGTTCTTATCAAGTAGAGTTAGTAAGGCAGCTCATGTAGGTATCTTCTATAGTAAAAACAAACACATGTTTTCTTTTTTCTTATCTTCTATAGTAAATGGAGTTGAAATTGTGTAATCTAGTTGATATGTCTACAGCAGGAGTAGGCACCCTTTAGTTCTCTAGCTGTTGGAGAGTAAAACTCCCATCATCCCCTAACAGCCAAACAGCTGGTTGGAGATGATAAGAGTTATAATCTCCAACAGCTGCAGAGCCAAAGGTTTCCAACTCCTGGCCTTGAATAGCAATGACTCTACCATTAATTTTGTGGAATGAGCTGCAGGAGCTGTAACAAATTCCAGGTCTGTCCAAATTGATCCAGAACAAATTGGGAGGTGTGGGACAGAGTAAGAGAAGAAGAAAGATGGAGAGATTAAGTGACAGATGGAAAGCAAGAGGCGGTGGCAGTGCAGTAGCAAGAGGAGATCTGCCTGAACACCTTCCCTATCTTGTCTAGATGAGTGCTCCAGGCAGAATATGCTGTGAGTGACACCTGACAGTAAGGGAACCTGCTTTTTGTCTCATCCCATTTATGCTTTTCCAGCTATCTGATTAGCTGAATAAGTAAACAAGCACAGAAATAAAACACTGGTTTCTCAAGGCGTAATTCAGATCGTTTTGTACAAAACCAAAGTTAAGGAACTGTTCACTCATGTTTAGTTTCGGAAAAAAAAAAAAGTAAATATTCATAAAATAGATGTCAAAAAATGGTCAGTCACATACCTTTGTAGCTTTAATGTCCAGTGGCTAATCCCCTCCTGGTTTGTTACTCCTTCAATGACATATTATTGTACCATATGTAAAGATTAGAGAAAATTAACTGCACTTTAGAAAACAAACATTCGAATTATGTAAAATTGGGCTTTTAATCCTTTGAGTTCCAGAGGGGTACCCCTCTGGCACTAAAAATGTTAAACCTTTGGATGTTAGAATCCCCTTGATTGGTAGCATCTAAGGTCTTTAAGAACACACATCCTAATACTAACCTCAAACTTTCCTTACTATGGCTAGAAAATCTTAATGGCCTCTATGAGTTTTTCCATTGCTCCTTGGTTCAAGAGATAACATCTCCAATCAGTCCTAGATGTCTTGTCCATGGAGGTAAGAAGAAACAAAATATATATAGTGAAGTGGCTCAAAAACAGGTGAAAACTTTAGTAAGCAACAAACTCACCTGGTCAAAGCCTTCTATGGATCCGGTGCAGCCCCCCTCAACCTCGCGAAAGGTTTCCACCAACGAGAAGACGAATGGAAGGGATCACTCAACGGATCCACCAAATACAAGGAGTCAGTGAGGATAAATAGTTAAAAAACTAGGCAATAGGCAATGCCTATGACTAAGTACACATTTTTTATGAAAAGCGTTAGGCGGATCGGATGAGTTTCCTTTTTTTCCTGTGTACCATCATTCCTATATAGAGGAATTATTTTATCTTCGTTCACTGAATAAACTTTATGCTTTTAACTATTTATCCTGACTGTCTCCTTGTATTTGGTGGATCCATCGAGCGCTCCCTTCCAGTCATCTTTTCGTTCATGGAGGTAAGAAGACACAGGAAGGGAGTGCTCTATGGATCGGCAATCTCATGAAGAATCAGCCAAACAGGAGTAGTAAAAAATCCATCTTTATTATATAGCTACATTTAAAAAATAATTCCAGACAGGAATGGATTCAGGAACAGACATGAATAAACAAACCACAAACATGACCTGTCTTATGCATTTCAAGATCATATCACTTAATCGTAGCCTATGATGTGCTCATGAAACTCATAAGGTAGGTCGTGTTTTTTGTTTGTCTATTCATGTTTGTTCCTGAATCCATTCCTGTCTGGAATTATTTTTTAAATGTAGTTGTACAATAAAGATGGATTTTTTTTACTACTTCTGTTTGACTGACGCTTCATGAGACTGCCGATCTGTAGAGTGCTCCCTTCCTGTGTTAAGTGTTAAAATGTTGTGTCCTCTAGTCCTGTAACTGTCTTGTCTGTCTCCATCGGCATGTCATCCTGGACTGATTGATTGTGTTACCTCTTAAAACAAGGAGCAAGGGAACAATACATAGTGGCCACAGGATGCCTGGCTATAGGAAGGTAAATAAGAGTTATTATTAGAAGATGTTACTTCTCCTTTAATCAGTAGAGTGTCCTTCAGACTAGGACATCAGTAACATGTCATTGCTTTGTGTAGTGAAGTAATGAACACAGTATAGCAGGGCTCCATATATTCATTGAACAGAAGATGTCAGGTTACCTTGACTTTCCCTTCTGTTACATATGTGGGTTCACAAAGGAGAAGTAAACTACTTGTGTCCATTTTTAAAAGGCAAATTGGAACACCAATTGGGTGTTATAGTACTGGTATGTAACAAGCCCCCCAAATTGTTACAATATTGTCCACAAATGTCAGTGAGGCCTCATCACCTTTGTATCTTTAGCCGTGTTGAACCTCGACCACCCATTTACATTCGCCTTATTCGTGTTTTGCGGCGACATGCTGGCTTGTCCCCAACATCAAATTCTGCATGTTCACTGGAAATTTTGTAACTCTGGCATGTGTGCATTTTATCTTGTGTAGGCGCCCCCATCTATAAACCACTTCCACAATATCATCCCTTTTCCAATATGAATGATCAGGCAGGAAAGAGTGACGCACAACAGCTCTCATGTAGGAAGTGAGAACTGCACTGGCGAGGTATTATGTACCTTTGGATGAGACATCTGGTCGTCTGTCCAAGCCACACATACAAAACAGAAGACAGGGAGGTCACACATAAGCGAGGGAGTGGAAGAACTAGAAACAGCATAATTTAAAGGAACACTAATGCCTAAAAATGAAATTGGGTACAATCATTTTAAATATTATGTACTTTCAGCTAGCATCTGTAAAATTTAGTTATTTTATGTTTGATTGCTAAAATCCATAATTAATGTATGAGTAAACTATCCTATATAGACACAATTTGGTTCATTGTTTGTGCAGAGCTAATGCTATTAACCCTTTGAGTGACAGAGAGGTACGCAATGCATTGCCTTTCAATGCATTGCGTACCCTTCTGGCACTCAGAGGGTTAAAGTACTGATATTCTGCTCAGCCCAATCACATAAAATTACAAATATCACTTCTATCAAGATTACTATAGTAATCTGAGCCCTGGAGTCCTGGAAAAAAGCAGGAATGGCCGCCCCCACAGAGCATATGAACAACTAGACTTTAGGCCTCAGAAAAAAAAACAATCATTTTTACAGAGGCTAGAATGGAGTACAGGATAAATGTATATATATTTTTTGTGAAAGTATTTTACCAAGAAGATATAGTAAGATTGTTTCCCACTTTCAAGTATGTCCTGTACTCATTTTATCTACCTCAGAAGGGTGAAAGGCTGAGTTGACCTTGCCGGGACTAGAACCTGCAACCTTGTGGCGTGAACAGATTCTATAGCTGGTGCACTAACCAACCGAGTCATCGCTCTTTCGATGCCAGAGGGGTGCACAAAACATTACTTTGCAGTAGTGGCATATTCCTCTGGCATTCAAAGAGTTAAGCATGTATAACCAGATCATCTGTAGGTGTTAGTGTTCCTTAATAAATTCAAAGATTTAGACAGAGTCATTGAAACCAGTCACTTTAGAAAATCCCCAATACTAAATATTTAACATACTCTAATTTCAATTTATCAGCAAGCGGCTATAAACTTTCACACACTCATTTATTATTTACATTAAGAAGTTCATTCAAATGTTTTTCTCAAAGACAAATTTTGAGGGAAACCGACTGCACCATAGGTAGCAAATACAAATTTCAGTTGATTTAAATTGAACCTTTAACCCTTTGAATGCATACTTAACTCGAATGGAGTTTGGGATTTTTTTATTTTTCATCATATGGTGCATTTGGTTTGCTCCAGAATTGCTCCCTTTTTTCCCTGAATATGGCCCCTAGGCCTCTTACTGAGTCTTATCCTGAGATAAAGGAGCAGAGCAATGACATTCTCATTCACTTCCTCTTTCCTGGGAATTATAATCAATTGGATGCTAGACATGTCTCCAACGCATTAGGAAACAGTGAGCTGGTGACATCTGCAGCATGAAAAGTGTTTGAAAAAACACTAAACTGATCATGATGGTAATGTAAACCCTGAACGTAAAAATGCCACGTTGAAATCTGGTTTTAAATGTACACGTTTTTGTAAATAAATACATAAAAATGAACTGTAGCTCTATATATATATATATATATATATATATATATATATATATATATATTTTTTTTTTTATTTATTTATTTATATTTAACCCTTTGAGTGCCAGAGTGGTACGAAATGCATTGGCACTCTGGCACTCAAAGGGATATATATATATATATATATATATATATATATATATATATATATATATATCCTATATAATAATTCGCTAAGTTGTGTGTAACGCCCGACATGCGCAGTAGACACCGCTGCACGTGCGGCAGTCGCGCAGTACAGACTGCCGCGCCGCGGCTGATACAGAGCTGGGCGCTCCGAAGGAGCGTCCAGCTCTGTATCAGCAGCGACGCGGGCAGTCTGTACTGCGCGTGACTGCCCTGCGACCGGCTGCCAGAGGCACTGTGGCCCGTGTAATGGGCTGTTCAACTAGTATATATATATATTACTAGCAATGTGGGACTGCGTTGCCTGTCGTGATATCAGGGCTTATAATTTTTAGTCCTTTGCTACTAGCCAAACCTGAAAAGTTACTCACCACTGCCAGCCAAAATATACCCACCAGGGCTGAATTTCTACTCGCCAGGGCTAAATTTTCACTCGCCATTGGCTAGTGGCAAGTGGAAATTTTGAGCCCTGATGTTATGATTGTTGGGTGTACATGTGTGAAATGCAAGGAACATTTTGAATGAATCCCATACCCGCTCGTATGTCTGTCTGGTGTTGGGGGCTAGGGCTCGCTTTATGATTGATGAATCTTCTGTGAGTAGTGAGCTTATTGCATAGTTAGGTCCTTGAAGGCTGGAGGAGTGTCTGGTTGTGCTGCTGCTGCTGAGTGCTTGCTGAAGAACTGCTGTAATTGAAATTGTGAGACAACGTTAGCTGGCAGGTTATCTTGGTTTGTAATGAGGGCACAATATTTTGTGACTTTATTGAGCAGGGATAGCCATGTGAGCTTTCTGAGGAATGGCATTATTTGGAGTGCAGAGGATCTACCTTTTTGAATGAGTGTGCAGATTGCTTGAGTTGTGGAGTGAAATGTAATGGTTTACCCAGACCACAGGTGTCCCCAGAGGGTGGCTGCTGCCACCACTGGGTATATATCTAACAAAGTGAGAGAGTGTTGGACTGTAGGACCGTTTATTATATCCTGTGGCCATGGTTCAGAGAACCATTGGGTGCCGCGTAGGGCTGCAAAGCCCAGACTTTCATTTGCAGCCATATATACTGCTGGGCTGGATGGGGTGGGTGAAGTGGGGGAATATGGATCGAACATTCCAGTGTCTGAGGAAGTTTGATCATATGCGAAGGTCTGAGAGTGCTGGTTGGTCAAGGGTAATGCTAGAGCTTGGCTGAGATGTGGAAGGAAGCAGGGTGAGGAGGTGGAAGATGAATGCCCTTGGGGTATAATTTTCATTATGAAACTAAGGTAGCCTATTAAGGATTGTAGTTCTAATTTTGACAGGGACATTTTGGATAATTTGTCTTGTATTATTGAATTAATTGTTTCTAGTTTATCTAGAGGAATGTGAGTTTCTAATAATCCTGCAACTAGTATAATGCCCAGGAACTCTATGACTTTGGTGAGGCCACTTGTTTTTTGAACTGATAATGGGATGTTTAGTGACTTGAATAATTCTGTGAGTTTTTGGAGACTGGTAGGAGGGGATAGTGTATTATCGATAAGCAGAAAGTCATTTAGGTAATGTAAGACTGCTGGACATCTGCAGTGGTTGAGCAGATGCCAGCAGAGAATGTCTGCAAAGTCATGGAAAATTTCGGGACTGCTGCGGCAGCCGAAGGTGAGTCTGGTTGCAAAATTGTATTGACCTAGACATTTAAAGGGATAGTAATGTTTCATAATAAAATCATCTCTAATTAATCATCATAGTATTTGGGCTTTGGAGAGTGTTATTTCAATACTGTCAGAGTTAAAGTTCAAGAGTAATTCAATGACGAAGTGTCCCCCTCTTGCCCCCTTTTACTGATGTCACACTGTTCAGCCAGAGCAGAAGGGAGGTGCCCAGGTAGAACTGCAGAGAGGGACAATCTTCAATTAAGATAAGGGAAAAATCTGAAAAGCTTGTCAAGGGGGGCAGGGCTTTCATTGTTCGCATAGAAAGAAGACTGTCCCCTGCTGTTATCTGTCTGGTCTATGGACTGCATTCCACATCTGAGAAGAGATGGCTTATACTAGGTAAAAGGGGCGGGAGGGGGAAACTTTGCTTGTGAATATCTCTCAAACCATAAAGGTTTGAGAGATAAGACTTATATCGTTCTTCATGTTTTTTTAATGCCTACAAAATGAAATATAGTTAAAACGAAGTATTACTATCCCTTTAAAGGGTACTTACAGGGAATTAAAGGGATAGAAATACTTTATTATTACTATCCCTCATATTTTAGATATTTGCAAAATAACTTAATAGCCCCAGGTTCATCTCTCAAACCTTTATGGTTTGAGAGATAACCAAAGGCAAAGTTCCCCCCTCCCTCCCCCTTCCCAGAAGTCAGCGTTGTGCTGACTGCAGGGGAAGTCTGTCGTACGACAGGTTTGTGGCTCTGCAGCTGAGCAGAGATCCTGTTAGTGAAGAAAAATAATTTCACTGAACCTGTCTTCTACATGTGCTTGGTTTGCAAGCACATGTAGAAGACCGTTTCAGTGAAATAACTCTTTGTCACCAATGCGATCTCGGCTCTGCTGCAGAGCCACATGATGAAAGACAGACCAGATATCCCTGCAGTCAACAAAACGCTGACTTCAGGGAAGGGGGAGGGAGGGGGGAACTTTGCCTTCGGTTATCTCTCAAACCATAAAGGTTTGATAGATGAACCTGGGGGCTATTAACTTTTTTTGCAAATATCTACAATATGAGGGATAGTAATAATAAAGTATTACTATCCCTTTAATTCCCTGTAAGTACCAGAGTGAGAGGTGAACTGGGAGGAGTTTGAAAGCAATTTCTATGTCTGTTTTGGCGAGCCAGCAGTCTGGGAGGGCTTGCTGAATGAGACTAATGGCGTTATCTATGTCGGCGTACTGAAGTGAAAAGGAGTCTGAGGGGATGACTGAGTTATTACTGGGGACCAATGTAGAGTGGGGGACTGAAAGGTCTATGATCAGTCACTTTTTTGATGAAAATTTGCGTGTTGCTAGTCCTAGCAGATTGATGTGCCAGATGGGAAAAAGGGAGGATGGGAACGGGCCTAATAGAAAATCATTCTCTACTTCTGTTGCTAGGAGTGCTGAGACTTCTGCAGGTTCGGCTAGGACGGATACTAGGTTGGGGCATTCGACTGAGGTGGATGGGCAAGCTATTTTGCCTGTGTGGTATCCCTCTTTAAATCCCATGATTATGTACTCTGTTATTGAGGAATCAAAGTGAGCAATGAGGAGAGACTGCAGCAGAGAAAGGTAGATTCCACCCAGACTTTTATTTATGGAATTGAATTGTGGGCATATGGTCCTGGAGTGGACTTTCTTACAATTAGAGCAAATGTGTGAGAGCTAAAGAAGCACCCCTTTGAATTGAAGTTGTTGCATATCGGGGTGCTTCCTATGTAGTAGATTGGCCAGCCCAGCTTGTCATAGGTTGGTGCTGAGGATGAGCTACCTGGCTTGTTTTGTTGATGAGGGGCTGGGGTAGCTAACTGGCTTGGCTGACTATAGGTTGGGGGGGTGGATGGATAGAGGGAAGAGGAGGGATATGATGACTGACAATATAGGCACAATGGAGCTTTTAGCCCAGCAAAGTGTCTGCAAAATAGTTCGGTGTACAAACTGCTCCAATCGGTCACAAAGTTGAATTGAGCTAGAGCTATGGCCGACTTGGCCACAAGGGCCGGTGGTAGTCGTAGAAGGTGCTACCACCATATTTATGCTCCAAGTCAACCACAAGGTGAAGATAGTGATCCAGCTCCTGGCATCTATGACGGAATGTGGAACATAAAATGTCCCTGTAGATGCCAAAAGCTAGGACGAACTCCGTGACCGTTAGTTTCTTGGACAGTCTGGGATCCTTGGACCTAAGTGTGACTGAGACATCACCGCAGTTTATGACCTTGTTGTCTGATAGGTCTTGGAAAGTGATCAATAGTATGACTAAATTCATCTCCTTCCCCTCAGTGATGTCTCTTCTAATCTGGGGTGGGACCATGTGTGCTGGGGAAACTTTAGGGCAAGAGGCCTGAGAAGTACCTGGCTGGGTGAATTTGGCTAATTGAAACTCCATATTCAGAGGGTGGGAGGAGTGTTCCAGAGACGACACCCTTGTTTGGATGTCAGTGAATGACGACCCTATCTCTGTCAGGAGATGGGTGATGTGAGCGAACTGTTCGTTGACTGAAGGGGATGCTGGTGGGGGGACAGTGATGGTGAGGTAGTATCAATTGAGTTGGGGTGGATGATGAAAATAAAAGCCGATATAATTCAGCTTTTCTGGCAGAGGCTGAATATGGGATGTGGAGACTTGTTAATTCGACCATTAGTTTTCCCACTGTCCATCCACTGAGTTAAGGGCTTCTGGGGAGAGGGGGGGTTTGGGTTCCCACTTGGGGTGCTTCGGTGTTGGACAAGACTTGATTGTCGGGGTTCTCCATGATGAACTGTAGAATAAACAGAAAAGAGAGGGGGAGGAGACTTGGTTTGTTATAGACTGAGGTTAGTTGTGAATTTGGCTAGACTTAGGCCTGCTAAGTTGACGTGTGTCACCTTCTGCCTCTCCTGGAGGTAAGGAGTCTGCCTAGGAACCTTCGGCCTCTGCAATGAGGTGAGGTGTCTAACTGAGGGATCTTCTACCTCTGCGTAGAGATAATGTATCTGACTGAGGGAACCTTCAGCCTCTGCGAAAAGGTAGGGTGTCTGACAGACACAATTTTCGGCCTCTGCGAAGAGGTAAGGTATCTGGATGGGGAACCTTTGGCCTCTGAGAAGAAGTAAGGTGTCTGGCTGGGGACCCTTTGGCCTATGCAAAGTGGTAAAGTGTCTGACTAGGGAACCTTCGGCCTCTGCGAAGAAGTAAGGTGCCTGACTGGGGAACCTACGGCCTCTGCAAAGAGGTAAGTTGTCTGACTGTGGAACCTTTGGCCTCTGCGAAGAGGTAAGGTGTCTGACTGGAGAACCTTTGGCCTCTGTGAAGGGGAAAGGTATCTGACTGGGGAACCTTCTGCCTTTGTGAAGAGGTAAGGTATTTGACTGGGGACCCTTTGGCCTCTGTGAAAAGGTAAGGTGTCTGACTGGGGAACCTTAATTCTCTGTGCATAGGTAAGGTGTCTTACTGGGGAAGGTCCTACTTCGGTGATTTAAGGTGTCTTTGCTTTGGAGAAGAGGTAATTGATTGGGGAGCCTTTATTTACTGGAGGTTAATGTGGTAAGGAGAGATTGGAGGGGAGGTAGTGTAAGTGAGGCATGCCGTGAGGGATGCGTTTAAAGGTTAGTGGTTAGTGATCGTGCTGCACCCTTTAGCCCTGAACTGGTTTGACGGGTACCTGCCGAATAGCTGTATGCATTGGCTGGGTCGGCTAGCAGTCCTGGGTCTGAGTACAGTGTATGATCTGAATTAGTGTGTGGTAGAGAGGAGATAGTGGACACGGAGCCTGAGCGGTGAGTGGTACCCCTCTTAGGGGCAACTTGTAATATGGGTGTGTCCATCTTGCTGTCTCTGCCTATAATAGTGAGGATGGTTGTTCAGGGGATGTTCCTTATTAATGAAATAGCCTTAAGGAGTGAATGGTGTTCCTAACATGTCTTAGGCTGATTGATTGCCTATATGCATAAAAGCCGGGTGAGATAAGTGGAAATGGAATGTAAGCTGGTTAATACTTAATCATCATTGGGGATCAGGAGGGACTATATCTTAATTTGAAGTTTGTGGGGTTCCTGTGGATCTGTAGATTGATCACAGATGATATAGCAAGTTATTAGAAGTGTTTAACTGCAGATCCGGTAGGACCAGCTATCTGTGTCCTGGAGCTCCTGGAATGGAGAACAACCTAAAGGAATGTAGGCATGAAAATGGCAAATGACAAGAAAACCCGCATTGCATACACCCATATACAGTAATGGTACACTATTAATTGCATGAATGGTAATTGAGATGAGGGATTCTTAAGCATTACTTTTAGCATAAGGAAAGGTGGCAAGTGTGTGGAGGTGAACAACTGTTTACGCACAGAAGGTGATATGATTAATTATAGCATAGAAAAGGAACTGTTGTACCTAAGTAGGTAGGACTTACTTATCAGAAGTATTGAATGTAGACATGGAAAGACCAGGTATGTGGGTCCTGGGGCTCGTAGAACGTATAACAACCTGGAGAAATGTAGGCGTGAAATTGCACAGTATAGACAATACGATAGCAAATATACATACACTCATATATAGTGGTGACACCTTTGCTTAGATAAATACTGAAATTGAGAATTCCTGCACGTTACTAGGGTGAATGGAATGTATTAGGTGTGTCTGGCTGATGACTGTGCTGCTGTGGGTTAAGTGTGACTTATGTTTGTTGTATAAGCCTGAACAGATGCATGATTAACATTCCCTATGGTCTACCATATACACTGTACATTATTATATAACAATTGACCCTTATATACCCAGAGTAACAAGCAGTTGAGAATATTTATTTTGGTAGGTGGAACGGCAGGCTCATTATTGGTCCGGATAACTGTGTATTATATACCCAAAGGTGGAGCTTTGCTCAGTTACTGCTGTCCTAGCATGCTGGCCGATTGAAAGGAGGGATCGTTTGGACTTACTTCCGTGATTCCTGAGGCTGTACAGTTTGTTAGGGGCACTAGGGCTGCCCGCCTGTATTCGCTATGATTGTGGCATGTAACTGGTTCTCTTTTGTGGAGCTTGGTTGCTCTGTTAAGAGGCTCTGGCTGTTGGTGGAATCAGCCAGGGTAGGGGAGTCTAGGATGAGAGCTGTACCGACTGAATCTCTTATCTCTCGAGGCGAGCGAGACTAAAAGTGACATAACTGACGTGTGACAAACTTCTGATTTGATACAGGATACGCTGGTGGACACGATCATTCAGTCTTACGTAAGGACTGGGAGGACACGTTGGTCAAAACCCTTTCTGTTAAGGCACAGTGGTAAATTTGTCTTAAAGAGGGTATTACTAACTACTTTCCATACCAATTTTATTTGTCGCTCAATTTCCATCATGATGTTTCCATTTGTTGACATGTGTCCAAGGAAAACATTCTTGTCAACTTCTTCTAGTTCTTGTCCATCTACTATGATTTTCCTTTGTATGGTAAATTTGTTAAACATGACTGGCATCTTCAGATCAAAAGTTTTGCTCTCCTGATGAAGCTCTTCAATGAGTTCTTGATGTTCTTCAGGACTACTGGCAAAGAGTATCTCTTCTGCAAAACTAAATGATATAGGTAATCTCCACTGATCTTAAGTCCTTCTTTTGTCCCAATTTAGTTTGTGGAAAATTTCTTCTAGAAAATAGTTACTATGTTGGACTTTATCATTGTTGACCTGCATTGAAGCAGTTGCAGTTTCATATACTGATATGAGCATACTGATATAAGCTCTATCTATTCCTTGGTTGATCAGGGTCTGAGGGCATACATCTATGTAGACCATTTGATTTTGCCTTTATTATTGATAAAAGTTTGCCTATATTACAAGTCCCACAGGTGTTGCCCTATTTCTTGTCCTCATATATATATCATCATCAACATCTTAAGCCGTTGTCGATACACTGCAGGATGAAGGCCTTCTCAGCAAGTCTCCAACGACTTTGGTCCTGTGTTTTTTGATGCCACTTTGTACTGACAAAAGGCAGCCTGATAGAACCTGGTGATTCTTAGCACCCTCTGCCATTGAGCTGATCTTCCGGCTGCCATAGGAAGTAGGGCCTTTGTTTTTGTTGTAAAGCCATGCTGATGGAATAGACCATAGTCTGCCATGATGGTCTAATGCGGGTTGGCAGATTTTGGATCAGTTTAGTCTGGTATCTTAGCTTTGATCTGTCCACCTTGGGTGGCCCTGCCAGGAGTTTATGCTCCCAATGACATAGTTCTCAGCTTCATAGTTCTCAGCTTAATTGGCACATGCAAACACTTCCACCACAATAAGGCACTGACCCATGGAAGTTTTATATATACAGTATATATATCCCCTTAAGGACCAGCGGTCCAGGGAAGTTACCTTCCCTTAAGGACTGCTCTGATCCTTGCTGATGTGCCGGTACACATGACCTGTTATGCGTACCGGCACGCCTCTTTGGAGCCTACGAGAGATCCCTCCAGTCTTGGAATGCTCAATTTTAGGCCCCATTTTTACTTACAATCACTTTTCAGGACACTTTTTGAGAGTAACAACCTACGTTTATCAAGTCAACAGGCCTGTCATCCACCTCCCTTCTTCACATTTTTCTCACACTGTCCAAGGGACTTTCTGATCTTTACAGTTGCATTTTGATTCATAGGCAATAAGCAATAAGGCAATGGAATTTGCCTGTTTATTAACAAATCTAGTGTCAAAAAAATCAAATAATAAAATAAAAGCCTAGCTCTGGATCCCTTTCTGCCCTGTACGTGCTGGTCCTTGCTGACCAACCTAATGCATCCACTAACTAATCCACCCTGCCAGTCCCAGTATTCCAGGCTCTGCAAAACCTCTACCAGACAGCAATCACACAGCTGCCAGGCAGTAATGCCTTCTAAGGCACAGGGTAATGGACAGCCCCCCTCCTCCTTGTCCTGGGAGAGCAGGGAATCTTCCACTTCCCTCAGGGGTCTCTCTGTGTGACTCTGCTGCTACAGACAGTTAAATCAGTGCATCCCATGCACCTACTGGCATATTGGGAAAGTGCTTGATAAACCAGTCTCTGGACTGGATTATCAGGCACTTTCCCACATTGAGCTGGGTTATATATATTGTAAAATCTCATGTATAATACTCACTATTCTGTCAGTTTTCACCTTATATGATGTGTGCAAGAGAAAAAAAATGCATCCCTCCTCCCTCCCTCCACTTCAATATGCTCCCACCTTCCCCTCCCTCTACTCACCCACTGTGAAGGCATATGGGATATCTGTGCATTTGCCACCTACTTCCCGCATCCTCCTGTGAGGACCTGTGTTACTTCAAGATAATGGTAGTGCCTTTTGAGAACGTATAGGTCCTTGCAGGGCACTAGTGTAGATCCCATGCATAGACCCCTGTACACTGCAACTATAGTAATATCCTGATAGGATCTTCAGGTCCTCAAAGGGCACTACCATTATCTTGAATTAACACAGGTCCTCACACGGGGATGCAGGAAGTGAATGGCAATTGCAAGCAAGATGTCTGCTGCGTAGATGTCCCAGATGCCTCTGGAGGGGGGTGAATGGAGGGAGGGGAAGGTGGGAGAATATTGAGGTGGGTGGAGGGAGGGAAGCAGATATTATACCTGAGATTTTACGTTATATGTAGCAGCAACATAAAAGGGCATGTGGGACTTTTGTAAACAAAGCAGCTGTTTATTGTAGTCAATGTTTCAGTCCAGTAATGACCTTTCTCATAAACTCTTTTTCACTTTCTCATAAATATGCAACATCTCCAGCATCCAAGTTGTTAATTAAAACTGTATTTGGGGGGTGGCATAAAATGTTACATTTATTATGTAATCATGTTAAAGGGCATGTTTTACTCTTTATTACCACTTCAAAAATCCTATTCTCAACTTCTAATTAAAAATACGAGGCTTTGACACCTTGAATCAAATTACCCCTTACTTGGAACACTATTTAATAAAAT
Organism: Rhinophrynus dorsalis; assembly: GCA_037306005.1. Classification (NCBI taxonomy): domain Eukaryota; kingdom Metazoa; phylum Chordata; class Amphibia; order Anura; family Rhinophrynidae; genus Rhinophrynus; species Rhinophrynus dorsalis. The sequence goes on along the minus strand of CM074723.1, from coordinate 67,617,396 downwards.
ATAAATTACTAGTATATACTTATTGAGTATTTGAGTGTAGTTAAATCTATATTAATTAAAAAACATATATGGACATCCAGGACACGTGGTCACCCTAGGTAATTTGTATTTGTCCCCTGTTGTGCAGGTGGATTTCCCCAAAATTTCTTCACTCCGGATGCAGAAGAAATGTGTCCAATGGCCAATCTATGTAAGCACCAAGCAATATTATTGGCTGGCACCTACGTGGGTTGCCCATTCTTTGGAAACTGAAATGAAAATTTCTCATATTGGTGTCCTAAAATAAGTTATTTCTGATCTGACATGGGCAAAATAACATGTAGGGACTTTCTGTGGAGCTGGAAACCCCCACTTTGTCCTTTCCAACCCGCGACTGAGTTTTATTCCAGATCAATGACCCAGTACCTTTTTTTCCTGGCATTACATGAGACGAGCATATCAATACACCATGGGGCCTTATGCACAGAAGAAAAATGGAGCAAATCAACTACATCATAGCGGCCAAAAAAAATCCCCATATACCCATTGATTTATATGGGGCTTTTATCACCATAAATGCTGGAGAGATTTCTCAATTCAAGCATTCAAGCAGGGCCAGATTTACATCCTAGGCACCCATAGTCATGGCACTTTAGGCTCCTTTAGCTCCACCCATGGCTACACACCCCACTCCTCATAGTGGGATCCGCTATGTTTCCTTTTAGAGAATACCCTCTGCCTCAACCATTACAGCCCAAAATAATAACAATAATTATTCTTAAAACAATGCTGGCCTTGTCATAGCCCATTCCCCAAACAAGTACTCACATTTAGGGCCTTGAACACATGGGGGGGTAGTTCTAATAAGATTCTGCTCTATAATACGCCCTGGAACCAGTTTCACCAATTTATTAAGAAACATACACTCAAAATTATTCCCTTAAATTTAGTTGTACTAAGGGGAGGGCAGTGAATGTATAGGGGTTTAGGGCATTGCCTCCTGCCTCACCTTCACGTTCATTCAGAAACAGAGAACTGGCAAAACAGCTGTTACAAGTTACATAATCTCTTTAGATGACACAGCTGATCAGCTGTTTCCAGACCACAGCAGACTATCTGCCAATCAGTTGTTTCATGTTTGCTCATGGAGGTCCTTGCAAGTCTTCTGAATCAGCTGGACTAGAAACAGCTGATCAGCTACTTCATATAAAGACAGAACAGGCATATAAACTGTTATATGTAACAAATGCTTTGCTGGTTCTCTGTGTTTATGAATGAACTGTGAAGTGGGGCAGAAGATTCTTAATGTTATAACCTTTTCATGCTACAGGGATATGTCATGCACATCCCTATGGCACTCAGAGGATTGGTGTTCTTGGTTGTGATGCAGGAGTGCATCCACTCTACTCCCAAACCTCCCCTCCCTAACACATCACCAGAATTAAGCCAAACCTACATGTTAATTATTTAAGTGTCTCTACCTACCCTTGCATAGATCATTTTAGTGAATATGATGAAGTGTGTCCCATTTTCCATGGTAAAGTGATCTCCACACATTGTCGGACACACTGCTCCATTGCATCGCTCCTTAGTGCATTTCCACACTGGTTAGTGTTTAATTTACTTTTATTGTGGATTACTTCTAACCCCATCCCCCTTTTTCCCATCTTGGGGAACACTACTCTGCCCTTCTTCCCATTGGCTGGAAAGAACATCCTCAGAGAAGGTGTGTGTTGGGGGGCTCCCTCCCCAGGCAGGGGGAAAATCAGTCCTGGGATTCCTGCACTTTGGTCTCAGGCAGAGTGTTTGGGATGGTATGCACTATATCGGTCGTGCACTCTAGTGTAGTGCTTCCAGTCGTAACTTCAGGGAACCCTAACAGGCCATGCCATTTTCCAGCTTGAGTACTGGTGAGTTAATCTAAGGCTCAGTTATTTAATTAACTCACCTGAGCACAAGCATGGACATTTTAAAAACATGGTCTGTTAGGGATCTCTGAGGTTAGGTTTGGGAACCACCACTCAAGTACATACCCTGTAGCACAGCCACAGCAGTTGGCGGCTGGCAACAAAGGACCGGCTCTGCCAGATTTGTATATCTGCCTCCCCAAGGTCATTAACCTTTGGGTGCCAGAAGGGTGCACAACTCATTGTGCAGAAATGCATTAAACACCTTTTCTACATGCAAAGGGTTAATGATTAATTGCTTGCAATGGCCAATAACCTCTAAAGCTGTTTGCACCCCTACCAGTTGTCTGTCATTATTTGGATGAGGTTTGGAAGGTTCGGGAGTCTGTGTCATCAGGTTACTTATACAGGCCTCTGTTACACAAAGCTGCAGTCATGCTCACAACAGAGTGCACCATATAAGGTATGCAGAAGGCACGTGTTCGATGACTTTTCACCCAGCTGGATCAGTCTGTTTCATTTTGGCTGACTTACTTAAAAAGAAAAAAGAAAACAACGTTTGTTGTACTTGACTTGTACTGTGAGTTCCTGATAATTTGGCAGTAGATCAGCAATGCTTGTGCAATCATATTGTACATTAAGTTTTTATATCAAAATGGAAAATGTAAACAGTAATAATAATTCAGATTTGAAATGGATCTCCCATGGCTAGACGCTGACCAGAATAATCTTATGATTAAGATGCTGACAACAGTTGCTATTTTCTTACCTTCTGGAATCCTCCTAGGGGTAATGGTAACATACCTATCCCAGAATGTAACACTTGGACTCTAGTCTAACTAGGGACTGGCCAGCTGGTGGTCTAAGGGCTGTAGCTGAACAATGGTGTGCTTGGACACAGGTTTGGCTCCAGGTATTTGGGGGCCCTAAGCAAATAAATCTTAGGAAGACTCTTGCTTTTACATGATTTAACCTCTTTTTTTGCAATATGGGTTTGGGGGTCATGCCACGCAGGGACCCCTGAATTCCATGATGCACAGCACAGTCATTTGCCCTTAATGCAAGTTTACCCATGATGGTCCTGGCACGTCATGGGTCCTTACGGGGTTAAAACACAGATTAAAGGCATAGTAGATCTGCACTGTATGGGAGTAAATATAAATTTCAATCATTCCTATTGAGTTGAATTGTCACTTTAACCTTTGCAATGAGTTAGAGACCTCACCAGCATTATGGAAGATAAAAATCCTTTGAGTGCCAGAGAGGTATATATTTCCCACTCCAGTTATATATTTATCTCCGTTCTCACCCTCTCTATGCTCTCCCTGTTATATCCTAGGTTCTTATCTTTCCTTGGAACCATGCTTTGTTTTGAACAAACTCTGTGAATCTGTACTGCTTGACCCGAGGAAGCAGTTGATCAATGGAAAGTGTGTCTGTAAATATAAACTGTTAGCCCAAATAAAAAAGATAACAGCAAATACCAATATGCTCATACAGCTAATTCAAATTAATTTATTATTTTCTTCCTAGGTTACTTCCTACTAATTCTCATCTGTTTCTTCTGTGGTCTGTTCACCTGATTTTTCTGTTTATCTTCATCTCTTTGTCCCTCTGTCCTGTCTCATCTAGTGTATTCTTCCAATTCCATCTTGTTGCTTGTTCCTGGATGTCTCTGTCTCTCTAGTTAAGTGAGCAGACTAATAAAACCACAATGGCTTGCACTGCTGTTGTTATGATTGAAGGGAACTGTTCCCTTGAAATACTTGTCTCAATTTATTGAACAGAATAACTTGCCCTGTCTGATGTCAAGCAGTCAAGTACAGCTATTTTCTGCGGTTTTTAATTTGAATGAACTCTGTTGTGGTCTATAAGTAGGAAATATATTTCACTACCCTGATTTTTGGGGCACCCCTATCATTTTATGTAATTTATCAACAGTGTAATGAAGGTTCCAAATACATAAATATATAGTTATTCTTAGATCACACAACTAAAATAAAATTAGACATTAGATGAACTGCCAGGACACCAGGGGAGATGCATGAAAGGTTGATGCTGTGACTATATGATTTTATTGATGTGTTCAAAGCACTTTGACTTTTCAATGTAGACACGCATCTCCAAATGCATTAAAATTTAGGGATGCAAGGGAAGGAGAGGAGAAGGTCCCCATTAGCATAAAAGGTTGTCAATCTGCTGGTGTAGTGGAAGGGATGCCCACCCTTGCACATCACCAGCAGTAAGACATGCCTGAAGTCTGAGAGCATTCTCTCTGCTGCCCCACTTGGTCAGTAGGGGAGGGGAGAGGATACTTTCAGCACCACAAACAGCATCACTCCCTTAACCCTTTGAGTGCTATAGGGATGTGCTTTATGCACCTCATGGCACTCAAAAGCTTAAAAAAACTACACCAAGCAGGACACAATCATCCCCTCAGCTCTGTATGATATTTCATACACATACATGTTGTGCAATCCCAAGGGAACAAGGCTGGGGGTCAGGCAGTATCCATGGCAATTTGTGGCTACCAGCTGCCCCCCAGCCTTCTTCCTATGCCCGCTGGTAGCAATAGAACTCCATCTACTCTGCCTGGGCCCCCAGACCTGTTACGTTGCCCACTGGAAGCTAACAGATCCCCATGTACTGTTTGAGTGATGCTGTTTGTGGTGCTGAAAGAATCCTCTCCACTCCCCTACTGATCAAGTAGGAAAGCAAAGGAAAGGGATTTCATACTGCTGGTGATGTGTGATGGAGAGCATCCATTCCACATTGCCAGAAGTTGGACAAACCTCCATGCTAACTGTCACAAGTGAAGGCTATAGGCTCTGCTGAGACAGTGGGGAGAGTGTGGGAGTGAAAGGGTTAACAATACCAAACCCCTGGTTACCTGTTACTATTCCTAGCAACCACCACATTAACCCCTGAAATCCCTCCTGCACTATCTCCCCAGTACTACAATTTGCTGCCACCACCAAGACTTTATATCTGGGCATCTTCAGTTACCCCAAACACAACAGAATTACAGTATCAAATCACCTTAATAATGAGACATATAGAATTAACCCTTTAGTAGCGTGTTCTAACTGAGCTTCCTTCAGAATAGTGAGTTCATGTTAGAGAACAGAGACAAGAGCTGATTAATTGAACATTTCATCTGAAAAAAAGGCTTCACAGTGCTGGTTACAAAAATACAGAAATAAAGGACATATAGAAATAAAGATTACACATAAGCAAAACTGTCCATAAAATAAAATGGGAGAAACACAAGAAATCCTTAAATACAATTACCTGTATTTTAAGAGTCCTAGGGAACTTCAGATGTTACTAAGAAAATCACTGTTTTATCCAAAAAACACATATTAAATAGTTTCCACAGTTCCTTCTAAGAGGCCAACACCCATGGTGTTAACTGGGAGGGTCAGGGGTTTGGCTTGACCGTTTACAGCCCATTTAATCAGACCTGTCAGAGATGTTACTGGAGAGTACTACCTGAAAAGTCATAAGGCTTCCGAAAACATGCAACAAACAGCACACAATTATAATGTTATAATAATCATATTCCTCATATCTGTGTGAATATCTGGACACCAAACATGCTGGGTCTAACTGGTTGCAAAGTGGTTATTCTTGTAACTCATAGCAGGAACACTACCCCCTGACATGTTTGGTACCCACCATAGGGGTAGAACCTGGGCATTCTGAATATATTTTTGTATTGAACCATTTTACACTGTATATACATGTTCTCCCTAGTTCATAATATTTGACTGTCCTCTGGGTGAACTCCATCAGAGCAGAGGGTCCAATATAGTTTATGACACTCTGGCGATGCTCATTCAGTTTCTGGTGATGTTATCTACTTAGCTAATTTAATGGCCTAGGACTGGTGCACTTTGAATAACAAACAAACAAATTATACAACCCAGAGGGCCAACTCATGCCTTGGCATGACACTAACAATTGATTGAGAACTGTTACTTAATAGGAAAAGTACAAGGAGATCCCAACTTCACCAGCCTCAAGGAGGCAAAGTTAAGACTGTGAAAGCCAACAGCAGAGGCTGCTATCGGAGTTTAGTGCATGTGGTGAAGTGCTACATTAACATATAACCCCCCCAATGAATAGGATAATGGCTCATTAGCCTGCATTTTGATATACATATGAGTCATTATGCTGCTTTTCCATATGGAAATAGGCCGTTGTCAATGTGATGAGCGAAACTTAGTAAACCTGTCAAAGGCATGTCTGATGGATGTTGATGTGGGCAGATATTGAAGATGTGCCTTTGACACTGATTAGTATTATTATTCTTTATTTATATAGTGCCAACTTATTCTGCAGCGCTGTACAATAGGGAATAGACATACAGAGAAATTAAACAGTACAAATGGAACATGGAAAACAAAAGGATCAGAGGGCCCTGCTGGTGAGCGCTCACAGTCTAGGGGAAGGTAAGTGGGACACAGAAGGAGTTATCTGACAGGATTTCACCCTTGTGAGCCGTCTTCGACCTTTAATGCATCTCTGCCCAGTCCTTATTACACCAGCCTCAGAGTGCCTTTGCAGTACAGTAATACAGTTGCCTACACATAGTCCACGAAAGAAAGTTTAACCTCCTAAGAATCAGGTAAGTGCACAATGTATTGAGAAGTAATGCTCTGCAAACCCATCTGGTGCTCAAGGGTTTAAGATCAAACTTGATATAACCATTCCAAAATATGTATTTTTAAATATGTCAGTGTGAGCTGCAGAATATTTAATCCATTGAATGCTAAGTAAGTCCCCAAAGAAACGTGCTACAGATCTCTCTGACATCCAAGGTGTTAAAGTGTTTAGGTGTTAGTAAAAGCGTCATGAATTCCAGGGGCTCTGTCAGCACATCAGCATCACTGGTAGCATTAAAGGGAAACTAATGCTAAAATGTAGGGCACATTCCAGGGGGAACAAGGATCTTTCCTTCTAGGGCTATTCGTCTGAACGAGCAATCTAGTGACTTAATGCAGAAAGTAAAAGATGAGAGATTCTAGAAGAAGCCAACTGTACCACGACAGGGGGGGAGGTGTCCTCATACATACTGTTGATGTGCCTTTGACACTGCTACAACAGGACATTGACATCATAAGCCTTTTTCGACCTTTGGTGCATCACCCCCCAGGTATCACAGTCTCTCAGCCTGGGTCAGGGTTCACCTAGTGTGTCGAGTATCAGGTAGGCAGAGACACACAAAGCACCGAAGCTGGATCTGAACCCTTGAGCAGAGACCAGAAGTTCAGCCACAGGCCTGAGGTCAGTATACTGAAGGTCGGATCACAGGAGAGGTGCGGGTAGTCGTACTATAATGGAAGCTAAAGGACGCCGGGTTCTCCTAAGCCGTCGTCCTGGGACCCTCCCTTCTGGATGCTGCTTCAAGTGGGTAGCCAGTCCGGTGAAACAGGATAACTGGCTGAATCTCTGGAATTGCATAATCAATTGGAAATTACTGGGCTCCTACTGTAAGCTACAAGGTGGGTAACTGAAGAAAGCAGGCTGGCAGCTGTAATGCTGGAACACTGGAAGGCTGGATACATCCACGTAGAACACTGGAACATCAGCTGCCTGAATGGGGGGCAAAGGGGCCCCTTTAAACCATTCAGAATAAGGACACTGTACTCCTTCTTAGTCCCAAACGACTAACATCTTTATTCAACAAAACAGGGGTTTTTATACAGTATTTTGGGAATTTCCCACAATGGCAACAAATGGCAACATCATACACAATGGGTACAATGGACTGTTGGTGTAGGGGCTTGCAATACCATGGGACCCCCTTGGGCTACTGTACACATATGAGCAAGGGGACAATACAGAGGCTGTGACAGGCAATATGATTAATATAATCAACAACACAGTACAATGGGAACAGGTGTTACCTGCAGTCAGAACGCCAGACTAATCCCATCACACAGACAATAGATACACAACAGAGAGGAGATTAGTAACTGGAACCCTAATCAACCTCTGGACCAGGCAGTGATACAATACACTTTTGAAAAGCAAGCCAGGCTATGAATTTTAGTCTCTTTGGCAGAGCTGTCTTCTAGTATAATGTCTCAAAGTTCTCCATAGTCTGTGACAATGGGATGAAAATTTGTACGCCCAGAGAGGGCTTCCAGTAATGGACTGTGGTCTGTTACATACGACAAGCCAGAAGACTGTACACAGAAGGTCGAATCACAGGAGAGGTGAGGGTAGTTGTACAACAAGCCAGAAGTCTGTACACCGAAGGTCGGATCACCGGTGAGGTAAGGGTAGTCAATCATCAAGTCTGGAGTCTGTGCACAGAATCTCGGATCACTGGAGAGATGCGGGTGGTCTGTTAACAAGCCAGAAGTCGGTATACAGAAGGTCGGATCTCTGGAGAGATGCGGGTGGTCTGTAAACAAGCCTGAAGTAGGTACACAGGAGGCTGGAACACTGAAGAGGTGCAGGTGGTCGGATAAAGAGCCAGATTCAGGAATCTTGAAATCAGGAGAGTCGAGTAACAGACCGGGCCACAATGGGAATCAAAAGACTCACAGATGAACAGGTACTAGACGCTGAGTATACAATCATCCGAGGGCAAAGATAGTTTGGAATCCCAGGGGTTAAGTAGGCTGCATCATAGGCACTGGTGTAACAATAGGGGTCGCAGGGGTCACACCTGCGACTAGGCCAGTCACTCCAGGGGCCAGGCCGCCCCCTGCACCCCCCTCGCCTGGCGCCCGCAGCAAGTAGGTCTGTGCCTTCTTTGGCACAGACCTCTAACATCTGATCTCCCTCTCCAGACCTCTAGTAAAGCAGAGCGCTGGGAGATGACATCATTACTGAGAACTGCGTGTGAACTCCAGCTCTATAGAGTTCTGTGCCGAAGGAGGCACAGACCTTTCATGCCACACCTCTAGAACACCAGGGAGGTAGGAGATAGACAGGGTGGGGTGTTAGTAGGGGCAAGGTGGACATTGGGGGCAATGTGGAGGCAGTGTGGTGATTGGGTGGCAATGTGGAGATTGGGGGGCAAGGTAAAGATTGGGGACAATGTGGAGGCAGTGTGGAGATTGGGGGGCAATGTAGAGGAATGCGGAGATTGAGGGGCAATGTGGAGACTGGAGGCAATGGGGGGAAATGTGGAGAGTGGGGGAAATGGGGGGGCAATGTGGTTGGGGGGGCCCATGGCAGTTTCTGCACCAGGGCCCAGTGGCTTCTAGTTACGCCTCTGTTCATAGGTGTGGCACCAGATGACACTGCTGCTGATGTTTTAATATAAAAAGCCCCCCATTATATATATTTTCTTAATAAAAATGTACTGCTCCTTTAAAGGAAACAAACACTATATAGACACACCTGACCTGTATAAATGACACCAGTTTAGATAAATTGTATGTTAAAAAAAATGAATATCCACTTATTCCAAGGGTAAGTTCCCTGTTAGTGTGTATACACACAGTCAATCACTGAATTACTCTCCACTGTGCCCTCCACATATGGGCCCCTGGAACGGATTGAGACTATAAGGTTATATGCTTATATGATAGAGTCAAGGGCCATACCTCTGTAACATTTTAATATAGGGCCTTCAGTATTATTTTTCTTAAAAAAGATCACATATCATCACCATCGAATTTGGACAATATTGCTCTAGAGCAGGGGGTACTCTACTGATGGATAGCCAGCTTTTGGAGACTGCACTTCCTATCATCTCTGACTAGCTCTTAAGAGGTCAGTATACTCTAATTATGAAAAAATATGATATATGGTTATTACTATAGACTAAAATAAGTTACTCCCAATGCTTGGAGATATTTCTTACAAAGTAATTAAAAAGAGGCTGGTGACAGGGAATAATGGGAGTTGTAGTGTGGCAGCACTTGGAGGATTTCACATTGCCCATCCTTGCCCTAATTTGCCTGCCGCCATCTCATGGGTGTAATCAGAGCATTGACCGTCTATGTAAAAAATATATAGATAATGTAACTATTGGAAGAAAAGTCACAAAACAGTAGGAAAAAAGTCACAGTGTGAGGCTTATTATTAAAGGGATAGTAATACTTTGTTTTAACTTTATTTTATTTTGTAGGCATTAAAAAACATGAAGAATGATATGTCTTATCTCTCAAACCTTTATGGTTTAAGAGATATTCACAAGCAAAGTTTCCCCTCCCGCCCCTTTTACCTAGTGTAAACAATCTCTTGTCAGATGTGGAATCCAGTCCATAGACCAGACATAACAGCAGGGGACAATCTTCTTCCTATGAGAACTATGAAAGCCCTGCTTTTATTATGTAACGTTACTGTCCCTTTAATGTAGTAGATATGACATATGATGTAATGCAGACACTGAATCCATTACTGAGTTTGCTTTGCATCATATGTTATACCCCCCCCCATAGAGTTCTATGGCCGTTGCTTTTGGTTCCATGAGCTGTTTGCACAAAGAAAAAAACTGAATTCAAAGAACTGTACCATAGGAGCAGCCATCTTTTTCCAGTGTATCATTGATTTTAAGTGGACTTTTAGCCCTTGCTAAGCATAGCTTCACAATTCTTTCTAGACCTTTCAAGTATTCAAGAAGCTAAACCCCCCATTTGAATCAACAGGGATTTCATTTTTCCTATATGGTACAGTTAGTTTGCTCCAGGATTGCTTTTTTTATTGTGCATTGGCCTTAAAAAATATAGACTAAAACGTTAAGGTTTGAAAATGTTAACTCTTTTGCCAGAGAAGGTTCTAACAAGTCACTTTGTGCTGTGTTGAGCACCTTCCTGGGACTCAGAGCTTTAACCCTTTAAGTGCCAGAGAGGTATCCAACTCATTGCAAAGCAATGCTGTTGGCTACCTCTCTGGCACTCAAAGGGGTTAAACCACATTGATGACAATCTTTTTGTTACACTGATGTGTTAGACAGCTGACAATGATAGAAACCGTTCCCCTTTAATTGTGCTCCTTCCAATGACAATTAGCACATGTTCACTTTATGCTGCTCACTGAAATATACACCTGCATTCACTTGCCTTTCTGGTCCTAGAAAGCTTCAGTCAATGTTCCATATTCGCAAGATGTGTAACGTTCATGTTTTTCTTTTTGTTTTTTTTAACCCTTTGAGAACTAGAGATTTATCCAACGCATTGTGTTGCAATGTGTTGGATACCTCTTTGGCATTCAAAGGTTTAAAGCAGGGTTGTTGGACCTTCATCTATAGGATACTACAGGTCCCATACTCCCCAACCAGCTACTGTCTGGTTGGGGCTTATGGGAGTTGTAGTCCTCAACAGCTGTAGGTCTAACATATGACAACTCTGTTTTAAAGTACGGTACTGTTTTAAAGGGGAAGTAATACCTCCTAATAATAACCATTTAAAGGGATAGTGATACTTAGTTTTAACTCTGTTTCATATTATAGGCATAAAAAACACTATGAAAAATGATGTAAGGCTTTAAACCTTTATGGTATGAGAGATATACAGCGCTAAAGTTACCTTTCCTAGCCTGTTTGAACGAAGTCAGCGCTTAGCTGACTGCTGCAGAATCCGGTCATGTGACTGGATGGAGGCTCTTCAGCAGAGCCGAAAACTTGCAATCTGAACATTAATACTACATTGGAACGGTCTACTAAGTGTGCCTGGTTTGCAAGCACGCTTTGTGGACCTGCAGGAGCGCTGTGAGTAGCAGCAGGGTCTGAAATGGACCACTCCAAGACCAGAGTGGTCACTATCATCAACTGTTCGGTGTGCCGGCACAAGTGATCAGTCGTGTGTGCTGGCCAGTCAAACACACCCCGGGAATGCTGGTCCTTAAGGGGTTAAACTATAGCATAGATGTTTCTAAATCAGTCTGTGTAAATAGAATAATTTGGTCTTGTTCTAAATCATTTAGTCAGTTACACAAAGAAGTGTCATTTGGTCATAAAATAACATAAAATTCTCAGTCATGCCCCACCCACCAGCCACACCCCTAGCGACACCACCGAAAACACAAGTGACCCTCTTTGGCCATTTGAAATGTGGGGAGGTATGAGAATATGATGCCCATTCTGTGGTGGATGCACTCAGTAATCACTGTGGCTAGTATGATGTCTGAGAATGCTGGGGCCTGTTTTGGTTTTAGTCTACTCTGGCAAGTTTCCAGGTACATTTTTAAAACCTACGTTTTTAATCCATGTCTAACCCCCCCCCCCCTCCACGCCTTCTATTGCCCTGTCCTGTGCTACAGGACAAACACTGACTAGTCTCTTGAGGAATTAAGCAATGACTGGAATTATTTCACCACAGGCTGTTTATCTGAAAGCCTCAAAAATATCACTCGTGTGTGTCTTGGTTTCTTATAAATAAGGATAAAAACAGATGAGAAGTAGGTCACTGGCAGCTCACACATTTTCTGTGAGTTGGCTGCAGTGCACCGCAAGCATCAAGTTGCTCTTCTTAGAGAGGTCAGCGATGTGTCATTCTCTTCTTTCTCCAGGGGGATGTTCTGTACTGAGATTAATAAGCTTGGATGGCACAAGTTTCAAATACTAACCAAACTGAGCAGGAACATGGTACTTGCCCATCTCCATGTTTTCAATGAACTACCTAGTTTTCTGAAGTTTACAAAGGTGCATTTCTCATTAGGCAGAACAGGCAACAGCCAAATAGTCAAGGGGCACCCTGTGCAGCTGTGCTAGTCTCACCTGTTAATATTAGCTGTTATTGTGACCAGTTCAGTTCCAATGCCCCAAAGTTATCATAATCAGTTTATATGTCACCAGAGTTTGTGTTTATATACTTTTTGACCAGTTTATTATTTTCATTCATATAACTGAGTACTGGTGAATTTAGTAATGTTTTTGTGTATGGTAAGGTGGGCGTCTTTACTGAGAAAACAATACAGGCCTTTGTTTTGGTTCCCTACACATACTGTATAGTTGGGTGGCAAACCAAGTTATTAGCCAGAGATACTCAAACCATTTGCTGTGATGACACCCTTTGTTTTCAAATTAAATAACAGTGGAACCCAAATACTTAAATTCATTTACCTCTTGGATGCTCTAATAAATTGAAAAGTAATGCCCTGGAAATCTCTCAAGCATACAAGGGTTATCGTAATATCAATATCAAGCACATTGGAATGTTAGGCCAAACTGTATCATAATTATTAGATAATTGCATCTGATAATATGTTTTCCCTTAGAAAGGACTAGGTTGTAGTACTATTTACAAGATTTGTGGGAAATATTTCACTCTTTTGTGTGTTTAGTAACAGACCCACTCTGTCTCACCAGCAGTATTCAACTGGATACCATTAATTAACCCTTTCAGAGCCAGAGGCATATCTAATGCATTATAAATTGATGCTTGGATACCGCTTTGGAACTCCAAGTGTTACATATGTTCTGTTGAACCCTTTGCATCTTTCTATGAAACCATGGATACCACAGAATGAATATATACATGAATGAGCGTGTGAGTGGGTGGACAACATTAGGCTCTCCAGCTCTGGGCATCAGATTGCACATCATGATTGTGTGTGTTGCCTCTGACTGCAAATGTCAATTTGAGAGTTGAAACATGTAAAAGTATGCATTCTTTTTATTTTTGGGGGTGAGCCTGAGGTAATGTTTTCTTGCACCTGGGACCGTTACCCCAGTATGGAGTATTTATCCTTACTTTTTACATTCCTTTTTTTTTGGGGGGGGGGGTGCGGGTCTTCAGCTGGGCCCCATACTCCACTGTTTGTATATATCTGTCTAAACTGCAATGGATGCACTCACTCTCTTAGTTCAAATTATAGTATACAATCCCAAAGAGACACACACAATAGAACAACTCTTTTTTACTCTCTCTTTCTATAGATAAATTATCAGGTTTTGATTTTGGGGTGTGTGTGTGTGTGTGTGTGTGGGGGGGGGGTTTCTTGCACCTGGGCCCTCCAGTTATTTCAAGCCACTGCAACCGGACATGACAACCGGTTGTACCGTGGCTTCTGCTCGGGCACCTGGCAGGTCCTGAAAGGGAAGCAAACAATCAGTTAGAATACTCAAGCATACCACCCACACTGGAGGTAGAATAAGGGGTAGTAGTATGTTGTGTTCTGATACCACAGAACTTACAATTGAATTGAAAGTAAATGACATGACAGCTTATCATTTGAATGGAGCTACATAAATGATACACCTGTATATACAATTGAACTGAAGCTACACAAATGATACTAAGGAGGTTACAATGTAATAGAGCTACACTAGTATTGTAGCTCCATTTCAATTGTAAGATCTGTGACAACACTTATGTAACTTCATTTCAATTGTAAGCTCTGTGGTATCACTTGTGTTGCTCCATTTCAGTTGTAAGCTCTGTGGTATTCCTAGTGTGGCTCCATTTTAAGTATAAGCTCTGTGGTATCACTTGTGTTGTTTAATTTCACTTGTATGATCTGTGTATCACTAGACTAGGCACTTTTGTGTTGTAAGCTATGTGGACTGAAATGGTAAAATAATACCATGTAGCTTACAGTTGAAATGGAACTACACTAGAATCGTAGATCCATTACAAATGAAAGATCTATGGTATCAATAGTGTAGGTTCATTTCAGTTGTAAGCTCTATGGTATCACTTGCCTTGAATGGCAATTATAAGATTAGCAAAAGGGGGTGGGATTGAGCGATAACTCATGGGCAGGACATAAACGTGGGTGGGGCATAACTGAGACAGAGAAAAGGGGACCCATGACCTCCATTTCCCCCAGGGACCCTGCCTGCTGTCAGTTTCAGAAACTTTAGTATAAGTTGGTATAGGTTAAGGGTATTTTCTGTGGAAGACAACAGTGGATGGGGTTGGAGGAGACCATTTGATAATGAAGGCAGGCTTAATCTCCTTCTACCATTCAAAATCCGTCTCCTCTTCCATGTCTCTCTCTCATTCATGTACTTTTAATCCTCTCCTCAACATGTGTATTTCTCCCCCATACCTGTTTGTCTCCTCACCATGTGCCTCTCTCCCCATGTGTGTCTCTCTCTCCTCATGTTTCTCTCTGCCCCGTATGTCTCTCTCTCTGTCACCATGCCTCTCTCTCTCTCTCCTCATGTGTCTCTCGGTCCCCTTATTTCTCTCCCATGTCTTTTTTTCTCTCCTCATGCGTCTTTCTGTCACCTTATGTCTCTCTCTCCCCAACATCT
Source organism: Rhinophrynus dorsalis (assembly GCA_037306005.1). Lineage (NCBI taxonomy): Eukaryota > Metazoa > Chordata > Amphibia > Anura > Rhinophrynidae > Rhinophrynus > Rhinophrynus dorsalis. Next base: position 67,602,342 of record CM074723.1, on the reverse strand, counting down.
CTATTCATATTTGTGTGTTTATTTGGCTTTACAATGAGAATAGCATGGATATAACAGCGCACATCAAAAGATCAGAATGAATATGTCACAGCCATCAAAGTAGTGACTTAATCAGGTTGTCGTTTAAAGTGTCGCCTTACCCTAACATCCAGGACTGTACAGAAAGCTCCCATTTTAACAGTGGGACCAGGGCCCGCGCCACCTATAGGCGAGCTAGGCACCGGCCTAGGGCGCACATTCTCTGGGGGCGCATTGGGGCCCATGCCCCTGCTCACCACTTACTGCCCAAGTAAATAAAAGTATGTTTCGGTGCCCTCCCTTGGCTGGCTATTTTTTTAATGTAGCACCGTGATACCCGTTTTCTCTCTCCCCCTCCGCTCCTTCAGTCCTGGACCAGGATTGAAGGAGTGGAGGGGAGAGAGAAACGGGCATCGCTGTGCTACATTAAAAAATAGCCAGCCAAGGGAGGGCACCGAAACGTACTCACTGGGAGAGAGAGACGTGCACTGGGAAGAGTAAGTGAAGGGGGGTCATGATGGGGGAAGAAAGTATCAAAGGGGGGAATAACAGTCAAGAGGGGATCAAGAGTCAGATGGGAGAGAGAGAGTCAAAGGGGGGATCAACAGTCAAAAGGGGGATCGAGAGTCAGACGGGGGAGCGAGAGAGTCAAAGGGAGAATCAGCAGTCAAGAGGGGGATCAAGAGAGTCAAAGGGGGGATCAACAGTCAAGAGGGGAGAGAGTCAAAGGGGGGGAGTCACATATAGAGAACAAACACTCTGTCACACTGATACACATATAGAGAAGCACACACACATACTTACACACTGATATCCTTACAGAGACTCACACACACTGACACACTTATATACATATAGGGAACACACACTGACACAATTATATACATACAGGGAACACATACTGACACACACACACATATAGAGAACACATACAAACTGACACTTATACACATACAGGGAACACACAAACACAATGACACTTAAACACATACAGGGCGGGGCATAAAGGGGTAGGACACAAGGGGTGGAGCCAAGGTGCGGGAAAAAATCAACACAATACTCTAAGCATTCAGGCCCTGGTTCAACTTTTTCATGTTCTCTATTTTTAACCTAACATCTTAACATCATTTTTGAGGCTGAAAAACGGCCTGTGTCCATCAAGCTCAGACAATGAGATGTCACCTTTCTTGATCCATAGGAAAGCAAAATAAAATAAAATAAAAAGCTATTAATGCCATTTCCAATTAAGCCCCAAGTGGGTAAAATTTCCTTTCTTACGGATATTTCCCTGGATCAACATTCTATCTGCATTGAAACCAAGTGTCATAATTCTCAATATTGTTGTGAACTAGAAGGTATCCATTATTTTTTGAAGGCAACGCAGTATCTCCAAACACAGCATCTCAAGGTAAAGAATCCTATAACTTTAATGACCTTACTGTAAACATCTTTGCCTTTGTTTTAGTCAAAACCGGAGGTTGATTTATTGTGTAACTCATTTATATGATTGTGTCATTAGTGCACTTTCCCATTGCAGACACCCACATGGTCTATATGCCATCTGCAATGTCAGCATCCTAACTCCAGAGGTGACAATCTTTGGAGTTGGTCAGTCTGCACATACCTCAAGTTTACCTAATCTTGAGGCACTGAAAAATTTTAGGTGAACAATCCTTTCCCTGGGAGTGCCTTGGCTGGTCAGCCTACCGGCATGGACATTATAGAAATGAGGCCCCATGGTGGAATAGTGACTGGTGACCCTTATTAACATTTAGAATCCCTAATTTTAATTGTATCCTTCCTCTTCCCGCTTCCAATACGTGGGAAAATCATCCATATTTACATGTTGTGCACCCAGAACTACCTCACTCATCACTGGCCATCTGACCAAAGGATTAAACTGGGTCTTTTCTGTAAAAAGAGGATTGTTGGAAGCGAAAGTTGAAGCCCGTAAGACTGAAGGCCCCCACTGAATGCCCGGGTATGCCTATGTTTTTTAAATTCCCCTGAGAGAGATGAATCTGCTGTTTTTGGGGATGCCGAGTGTGTCCATAGTTATCTAATTGGCAGGTGGATTTGGATTTCCTAGGTACCGAAGAGTCGATTTTCTCCTCAAACTCATTGAGCCAAATGCACAGGTTGCGAAACATGCAAGCCATAGCACTAGCTGTTTTCGTGTTGTGACCTTTGGTGGCATATTGTTTTTTTAGAGCACCATCCGCCTTCTTGTCCATAGGACATCGCAGGGTAGTACCATCCTCTAATAGGATAGTTGTTCTGTACAATATCTGGGCTACTGTTGCATCTACCTTTGGAGGAGTAGCCCAAGTTGAAAAATCTTCCTCTGCAAAGGGATACATTCGTTGGAATCGTCTGGTCAAAGATGAGCATTTGTCACCTTGTTTCCATTCATTCTGTACAATTTCTGGGAACAGGGAACTGTGTGTCAGGTCCGTTGAGAATTCGGAGGTACAATGGACTGGTACAAGAAGGTAAGTGAGGCTAGGGTGAGATGCTAGGGAGAGAAGTTTGGGTGAGTTGGAGCCCTATTGGAGTATCCATGCTGCAGCCAAGGCTGGAGTAAAGGTGCTGGCTGCAAAGCCATATATCTGACCCCAGTTGAGCCTGGACCAGGTGAATATCTCTCAGACTTGAAATCAACACTCTGGTACCAGTAATGGAATAATTCTCAATAATTGACCTAGAAGAAAAAAATAAGGGGACCCTGGAAAAGAGGAAAAACTCCAGGAAGGCTCTAAAGAGAAGCAAACCCCTAGTGTGACCAAGAAGTGAAAGCTCATAGAACCCTGTATCCTTATATCAAGGTGCTGGTAATCACCAGAATGAAGTCTTCTACATCTGACACTCTAAAATCCCCAAAACCAGAACAGCACCGGACTAGTACTTCTTGTTGTCTATCTACAGCTAAGTCCAAGTGCTGGTAGATAATAGGATTCTCACAAATACAGTGGAGGTCCCAGATCACTGGGAAAGGGTACACTCTAGGTAGAGAAAAGCCGTCTATCTATGGCAAGCTCCCAGAAGTAGCAGGTCTGCAGAAATAATATAATAAGGCAGAATACAAAGAGAAACCCAGGTAGCATCAAATACTTCTACAGCCCTGGCTGTCTATCTACAGCTGAGAACACACAGAGAAAGAAATCACAGCTTACCTGAAGCAGCCTGGAATGGCTGCTACTGCGGACTGCACTGAAAATAAATGAGTGACACTTGAGCCACAATAGAACTCTTGGTGGAGGTCACAAGAGGGAGCCAGAAGACTAGAGCGACCCTTGCCTATGGAAGGCAGTCAACTGGCTGTAGGCTACACACTGGCCTACCACAAGAATGAGGAGTGGGGGCTGCAGGGAGAACTCTCCCAAATCAGATGCAGCCTAAAACCCACGACAGGCTGGCGGACGATCTCAGTCCCAGAGCCCGTGGGACCGTAACAAGGTCCGTAGAAGCGGGAGGAGACGGAGGGCTGGAAGAAGGAGATAGCAGCCAGAACAGCACAGCTGCACCGTGGAGAGAACGCCAGCAAAGAGCTGGCTTGAGAGGAGGTCAGGCAAACCAGGGATTGGCAACTGGAGACAAAAAAGAGGTACCTGAGGGTTATAGAGGAAGAATGGTCAACACACCAGGGTCTAGAGCCAGAAATCTGAAATAACCAAAACACAGTACAAATGGAGTATCCAAAAGAGTAGTCAGAAGGCAGTCTTAAGTCAGCAGTAATACAGGAATCTTCAGTAACACCAAACAAGATTGATAAACAGGCATCCAGGTTAGGGCTGGAGATACCTTTAAGCACTAGCTGACCAATCCCAGTCCTGGGACGTCAGGTAGGAGGTGTAACACTGTGATGACATATTTGTGTAACCTATGAATGCAGCATCCATTACATTCAGATCTTTCTGAACTTCAGAAAGGCCCAGGGACTTTTGCATGGATTTGATGAGACCATCGATCTTGTAAATACTAAAATTGCTGACATCTTCTCTATCTCACCTTCCTCCGCCGAAGACATGACTGAATCTAAGTCAATAAGACTTTCATCCTCTTCTTCCTTCATAGGTCTTCTAGACGGCCTTCTTCTAGATCAGCTGCTGTAGGTCTTTTTCTGTCTGACGCCTGCACTGAGGGAAATGTTTCCTGCATGTAAGTGCACATCCAATCCAGAAAATCCTGGAACTGGATTGGAATCTCACTTCCAGCAGTTTTCCTAAGACATTCAGAGCTGAGTTTTGCTGGGTCTGAAATAGGCAATTTGGTATTACAGTCTGTACAGACCTTGGTCTTGGAAGTAGCTTTTTCCTCCTTGGAGGATTCAGCTACTGGTTTTGGTTTGTCAACTTTAGTTTCCTTAGCAGTAGACATGGTATAGTGAATCCAGTTGATGCATATAACTTGAATATAGAATTTAATTACTCACTTTTTGCAGACTGTCACAACATGCTGTATTTATGCCCCCGCCTCCTGTTAGTGCATGTGTTCCATTGCTGGAACTCCTACTGCCTCACTTCTGGGTTCACACTGTACTTAGAGGGAATGCTGAACTCTGGCTTCTATAACAGTGCTCAGTTACCAAAGAGCATGAGAAGGTGCTGGGAACAGCTTGAAGCTGCCCAGGAAAGCCCAGGTACAAAAAAAAACCCAAAAACCTTGCGACCCTGAACCTCAGGGTATTATCTCCCGGCTGGCATAGAGCTATACGACTGGCATTTAGTTAGGTTAGTTGCATTGAAGAATACAAATGCAAAATAAATAATTGAGGGGAGAGAGGCTTCTGTCTCCGTCCTCCAGCTGGTAGGACCAATACAAACGGAGGATTAAGTGTGGAGCAGAGATTTATATAGAAATGTTTATTGGCCCTACCAGCTGAGAGGCGGAGATAAAACCCAGTATTGCCATGGATTGGATACAGAGGAAAATCTGATTATGGTAGGAGATACCTGCCCTCATTGTTAGAGAGACACCCTGTCTCCCTCCCACTTAGCACATTGTCTCTGCAAAAAATCCCGGTGTAGTTAACACCTTGATTGCTAAAGAGGTGTGCAACTTTCTTTGTACAGCTATTGGACTCAATAGGGTTAAAACATGCATTTAACCATTGAACTGAAAGGTATTGAGTGGCAGAGGGGGTTTGCCCACACACCTTGCATTCAAAAACATTTCTGCCTTGTAATTATAAAGACATAGTACCACAAAGATATCCTATATATATAAAAAAAAAAAAAAAAAAAAAAAAAAAAAAAAGAAAAAAGTGTTTTTTTTTGTTTGTTTGTTTTTTACCAATTTTCCCCACCCTTTATTACTCCTTTCACAGCTCCCATACTGAAAGAAGCTTGCTATATTGCAAATGGCTGCTGTAGCCTGTTTAGCAGCTGGTGTTAACCCTTTGAGTACCAGAGAAGTATGCAACTCATTGCGAAGTACCTCTGTGGTACTCAAAAGGGTTAAATCAGTGACTGCACCGACTGTAGAGCAGTCATCAACAGTTCACTTTAGTCTTTTCTCTGGAGTATGCCTTCACGTGAGACAGTAATACAACATTGATAATCATTTTAGTTCCAGTGTATAAAATAACATTGCAATTTTTTATGTTTATAATCCCTTTGTGAAATAGGGAAATTAGCAATAGAGCAAATGTGGTCACTGCTGCACATAACATTGTTTCACCCATTATCACATTCTCTCTAAGCCCTTTGAATGCCAAAGGGGTGACAAATGTGTTGCAAACTCCAGCAAACAGAGTTTTGTGCATTTGAATGTGTGTGTGTCTGTATGTAGGCTTAGAGAACCCCTTCTGTCTGATAGATCAGAGGCAGAGTTGCATACTGACCAAGGAAGGGAGGATAATTTGGAGGGGGGTGGACATATTGGATCAGTTGCTAAGTGTATTTAACCCTTTACCTCCCAATATTTCAAATAGTCAAAAACAGGGACATAAGTGTTTTAGTTGCTGTTGCTGCCAGGTGTGACATTACCAATAGGTTTTCAATTATTTCATGAATTATTGATACCTCTGTGTGGAACTGAAAAAAAGATTTAGAACAAGACCAAAATATTTTATTCACACAGATTAATGAAAATACTGAAGTCTGAATATTAACACGTTTTATTGCTGTGTAGAAATGCGATACTCATATATACACACATTACAGTCTGATCTCATAAAGGAGGGACACCAGGGTGGAAAAAAAAAAAAAAAAAAAAAAAAAAGAGGGATTTGGGTCTCATACTTGGGAGGTATGAGGGCCAAAATGTATGAAATCCATTGCACACATACATGGAATACAAAGAGTTAAAATTGCACTTATATTGGCGATATGAATGTGTAGAGCACATAGGACATGTATCGGGTGAGCTAGGGGAAAGTCACATGTTCTGGCTGTGCCAACAGGGGAACGCATAGCACAAAAATAAAATAAAATGCCAATAGCTTGAAAATCTTCAAAAAACAAAAGCCCACACATCTAACTCAACATATGGGTAACTTTGCAAAGTGTTTTAAATGAGATAGTTTCACTTTAAAAGGACCACAAGGGAGTTCAACACATCACAAAGCAAAGCATTGCACACATCTCTCACCCTTCAAGGTGAAAGCAATGCCTCACCACTATAAGTTACTGTACCCAGCAGAGCCGTCACACCTAAAATGGCAGATTGGGCAAGAAAATGAAATATAAGTTTAATGTGGGGGAACTGTAAAATCATGCATTTTGGAAGGAAAAATCCCAAGGCAACTTATGAACTTAATGGAATCATTTTAGGGGACTCGTAAGTGAAAGACCTGGGTATCCTTGTAAAGTACAAACTTGGAAACAGTGACCAGTGTCAAATAGCAGTAGCAAAAGGCAAACAAAATCCTGTCTTGCATTAAAAGGGGTACTGAAGCAAGAGTGGATAACATTTTCCACTGTACAAATCGTTGGCAAATCCTCACCTCAAATTTGCAGGTCAGTTTTGGGCATTCTGAAAAAAGGATATTCAATTATACTTGAAACTACAAGTAAGTCTATACTTATACTATTGTACTTATAATTTTGGGGCTCAATATTAGTGGCATGAAAGTTCTGCTTTAAAGGGATAGCAATACTTCGTTTTATCTTTATTTTGTAGGCATTAAAAAAAAAAAAAAAAAAACATGAACGATAGAAGTCTTATCTCTCAAACCTTTATGGTTTGAGAGATATTCACAAGCAAAGTTTCCCCTCCCGCCCCTTTTACCTAGTGTAAGCCATCTCTTCTCAGATGTGGAATCTAGTCCATAGACCAGACAGATAACAGCAGGGGACAACCTTCTTCCTATGAGAACAATGAAAGCCCTGCCCCCCTTGACAAGTTTTTCAGGTTTTTCCCCTTAATTGAAGATTGTCCCTCTCTGCAATCTACCTGGGCACCTCCCTTCTGCTCTGGCTGAACAGTGTTACATCAGTAAAAGGGGTGGGAGGGGGATACTTTGTCATTGAATTACTCTTGAACTACAACTCTGACAGAACTGAAATAACACTCTCCAAAAGTCCAAATACTATGATGATTAATTAGAGCTGCTTTTATTATGAAACATTACTATCCATTTAAGATTAGAGGAAAGGCGGTTCCAACTTCAGTAGAGAAAAGGGTTTTTTTTTTTTTTGTTTTTTTTTTTTTTTTTACCCCCCTCAATAAGATCTGTTTAATTGTGGAAAGCTTTGCCCAAGGATGTAGTAATGGCAGATACAAAAAGGGAACATGCAGGAATATACTGTGCCAGGAGGGCTTATTTAAGGTTCAGTTTTTGGGGTTATGAGGGAAAGATTGGACTTATGTCTTTTTTCAAACTAATTTACTATGTTACCTTTAGGAATCAGGGGAGGGAATTCCCATAATAATTTTTTTTTATAATAAAAAGAAAAAACGCCTCAAAAAAAAGGTGATACAAAAGTGTTCTTTTTATTCTGAACAGATATAAAGTCCAACATAAGAAATACTGTGCAAATACATGTATATAAAGTAGTCACAAAAAAGAAAAAAAAAAAAAAAAGCCTCGATTACATTAACGGTCAACATTAAAACGTGGCCATAACTGTGCACACATTCATTAAAATAATGAATGTTTAAAGCTCAAATACATTTCATATAGAATTCAAATAATAGTTTTATTTATAAAAACACAAAAAACCTGTTAAACACTCTGGTGACTTTTTTGTAATATCAAAAACGGCTTTATCCGCTACTAACTTTAACCCTTTGAGTGCCAGCCCAGGTATCCAACTCAACACCTCTTGCACACAAGGGGTTAAGAATTTTTACAATGCATCCATTTCTTTCAGATCAAAAGCGGATCATAGTATAAGAAAACATACAAAAACTTTCTAAGTGTGTACAAATAAGGACTGAAACCTGCAGCTTCTTTGTTCACTTAAAGGGGAAGTAACACCTCCTAATAACCACCCCCACTTTCCTTACTAGGACCAGAAAATCCTGATAGCCCCTATATGTTTTGTCCTTGTTCAGTTAGCTGGATATTATGGCCATGAAGATTACCATGTGCAAAGAGCAGAGACTGACATCCTGTTTGCAACTTTCATATCAGACTCCACGGACAGGAAGGACTTCCAGGAAGATTTCTCCTATCAAAGGCACAAGGGCTATTTATTTTTTTTTTTTTTTACCATTGTAAAGCAAGTGGTGGCTTATTAGAAAGTTTTAGTTCTCTTTTAATCCCTTTGATACTAAAAGACATCTCCATGGGATTGCTTCATAATGTGTTGGAGACATCATTACTATCCAAGGGGTTCAGCATGTCAAGTACTCAACAAAATGAAAGTAGCAGTTTTGGTAAACACTGGATAAGGGTTTAACCCTTTGAGTGCCAAGGAGGTATACAATGCCTTGCAACGCTTTGCATACCTCTGGCACTTGAATGGTTAAATGTATCATTCCTGTTACAAGGTGGTTTTTAATGCGGCTGGCATAAACTTGTTAAATACTGGCTATCCATATGAAAAGATCGAGACCAACATGACAAACTGGCAAAAACACGCAGGGCCAAAATCGGTCCCAAAAATTAAAGGTAGTGGCTAAGCTAGTAGGCCTTTAAAAATATATGAATTAGCAAAAGAACAGTCTTTTTTTTTGGCCACAGTAGAAACCCAATGAGTGTTAACCCCTTGAATGCCAGAGGGGTACGCAACGCATTGCATAGCAATGCGTTGCGTACCCCTCTGACACTCAAAAGGTTAAAGATTGTGTGCAAACTCCATAGGGTACAGAGACAATTCAAAAGGACAGCTTTACCAGTGACAATTGCTGGAATCAGTCTGAAGTGCAGCACAGCCACAGCAAGTTGCACTTAACCAAAATAAATGTAGTTTACAGTCATTTTGTAAGAGTACTTGTTTGGTTACCATTTTAGTTATTTTTCCATATTAAATAAAAGAAAACAATTACACAAAGTGCACATGAGGGGGAACAAGGTTTCAGGTTCCTGCATGGAATGGAAATATGAAAAAGTCTTTGGGGCTTATGTAGTAACCCTTTGGGTGATAGGGGGTATCCAATGCATTGAGAAGCAATACACTGGATATCCCTCTAGCACTCAAAAGGTTAGGAACTGGAATAAACCAACTGCACCACAAAGAAAAATAATAGAAAAAATATAATAAGAGTCCCTGTCATTGAACTTGGGTTTGTAACCCTTTGAATGCTACAGTGGTCTCTAAAGCGAAGCAATGCACTGAGACTTCTTTAGCATTCAAGGTGTTAAAATTCCCATTTAAATCCATGAAAATGTTTAACTTGTGCAGTTGGTTTGAGTCAGAATTTCTCCAGTTCCTCTTAGTACATCAACCTTGACAAGTCAATGAGTTGGGTTATTACCAGTAGCCTTAAAAGAAGCAGTACATTTTTTTTTTTTTTTTTTTTTTAATGAAAAAAAAAAATATATATATTGTAGGGAGTTTCCTGTTGAGTCACTTACTGTCAGTTAGAATAATCAGGAAGTAAATACAGTAAATTCAATTTCTGGTTATTTAACTGTTACACAGTTTAAATAAAATAACTGACAGCAGTGAGAGTACCCTTGTTATACTCAGCAGGAAAAGCTCTATAAACATAGGTTTTCATTTAATTTAAAAAAAAAAAAAAAAAAAAAAAAAAAGAGAAGAAGTACTGCTCCTTTAAATGTGACTCTGCAAACAAACCCAACACAAGAATTTGCTGAAGCTTAACCCTTTAATGTCCAGATAGGTGTGCAATGCATTCAATGTGTTGCACACCCCTCAGGTGCTTAAATGGTTAAAAGATGTGCAAACATTTACATAAGCATCCTTATTTCTAAATTAACACCCTGTCTCTGAGTTCATAAAACAGTGTCCTGAGAAGAGTTACAAAATCGTGAAAAATAAATACTGCTAGCAAAGGGATAATCTATCAGGTTACTTACCGCTAACCTCTAGGTAAACATGAATATATTGCAGACCAACAGCTGACTTAATTATGAATTACCTAGAAGAATAGTAAATATAATATTAACTCCTGTGATGCTAGCGATGTCGCCAATGCATTGCACAGCAACCAAGGAGTTCATGATATATATATGTAAAGAATGTTTGAGGCAGATTATTTTTTGTTTTTAACTACAAAAATCTATTGATCTTGCTTTCTTGTACAGGATGCACTTATTCCCAAATACACCCCCCAGGGGAAAAAAAAAAAGTAGGCTTATTCTGTACCAGCTGAAAACAAAGCCAAGTCTCCATTCATTCACTAAGCATCTTATGCTTTGAAAGCCTCACTAGCAGTGATTGGTTTACAGTGAACGTCTCAATACACTTTATCCTAAAGGCCTTGGACAGCATTGATGATCTGACCTCATACAAACCCTGTCCACCATATTCTTTCTCCAGTGCACAAAATTCAGTCAACAAGTCCTAGTCAAAGACAATAGAACTGCTGACACTTCCTCACTGACTGCACTGCCTTCTGGGAAATGCAGCTCTAACAAGACTCACACCCACTGCAGTGTGGAAGCAACTGAACATTTAAGTTCTGACCACAGAAGTGCTGAGAAAATGTTTCAAGTCGTTCGCTTCTCTGCTAGTTTCACTGAACAGGGGCCGAGGCCTGTGCCCCAGCCATATCACTTAATCGGCTCACTTCCATCTGCCACGTGGGGAGTTTTTTAGTTGAAAGATGACGTCTTGCATGCTTGGTCAGATGATCACTGCGCATAAAACGCCTGTCACATTTTGGACAGGCAAACTTCTTCTCACCAGTGTGTGTCCTGCGATGGCGAGAGAGTTCATCGGAGCGAGCAAATTTCCTTTCACAGCCATCCCAGCTACAGCTGAAAGGTTTTTCTCCTATAATAAATAAATACAATCCATTTAATACATATTAATAATATGCGTATAGTATAGGCCTTTATTTTTTTTTTAAACGCATATTTCTTGCTGCTTTCAGTTTTAATGAAGTCAGATGCCGCAACTCTCCTTAAAGGGATAGTACTTTTCATAATAAAAGCAGCTGTAATTAATCATCATAGTATTTGGTCCTTGGTAAGTTGTAGTTCAAAAGTAATTCAATGACAAAGTATCCCCCTCCCACCCCTTTTACTGATGTAACACTGTTCAGCCAGAGCAGAAGGGAGGTGCCCAGGTAGACTGCAGAGAGGGACAAACCTGAAAAACTTGTCAAGGGGGGGCAGAGCTTTCATTGTTCTCATAGGAAGAAGATTGTCCCCTTCTGTTATCTGTCTGGTCTTACAACCAGATTCCACATCTGAGAAGAAATGGCTTACACTAGGAAAAAGGGGCAGGAGGGGTAAACTTTATCCTTCAATTACTCTTGAACCACAACTCTGACAGGTTTTGTAATAACACTCTCTATGGCTCATATACTATGAGATCAATTGGAGCTGTTGTTTTAGTGAAACATTACTAGCCCTTGAACATTCTGAATACCAGTGGAGGGGGCAATGCATAGAACACTGCAGTGACATTCAAAAGGGTTAAAAGCATTCATAAACTTAGTAAGAGGTTACATCTTTTTTAATAAAACTCCCCCTATAAGCATTCTACACAATCTGCTGCAGTGAACTGTACACAAATCATCATTTCATATTGATGCCTTGTTACGGTGTGGTTATCATGCATGTCAGACAAAAACACCACCATGCATGAAGGAACCTGCATCATTACAACTGCACCAAAAAAAAAAAAAAAAAAAAAAAAATAATAGATTCCCATTGTTTTCAATGGGGCTTTTAACGCTTTCAATGCTAGCAAGGTCTCCAGTGCACTGCTTCACAGTGTGATGAAACCTAACATTCAAGGTGTTGAAAGTCTTATTTAACCCTTTGAGTGCCAGAGGTGTACATGACGTGAACCCCTCTGGAACTCAAAGGGAAGTTTGGGGACTTTAACTCCAAATAAAATTAAAACTTTTAACCCCTTGAATGTTAGAGAAGTCTCCAACGCAGTGCTGTTGCATTTACGGAGTGAAAAGCCCAAATTTAACTCAACGGGAGGTTTATTGCTCTTGCATGGTGGAGTTAGTTTGTTACACAATTGCAGCACCTTAGCTTACTTAATACAACCCTTAGAATCAATAGGAAGCTATTCTTGTTTGCCATACAAGTACCATACCTGTATGAGTTCTCATGTGAGCCTTCAAATGAGAGCTCTTGAAGTAAGTCTTGCCGCACCCAGTCTGACTGCAGATGTGACTTCTGATTCGGGACGTGTCCGTGTTTGAGGGGACCTTTATCTCAGATGGTGCAATTCCGGGGGCAGGTGCAATGGGAGACAGTCTAGTGCCACTGGTCAGAAGAGTCTTTGCATTATTCATAACTGGCTGTGGCATTACAAACATAACCGCTCCTTTAGGCATTTGAGTGCCCATGTAAAATAAGGGCTGCATCACTGCTTGTGGCTGGGTGGGAGTGTTTGTAACCACTGTGGTCATTACAGTGTTGTTTGAAGAAAAGGGGACCATCTGACATAAGACTGGCATCTGCGAGACACCATTTGCTGTTACAGGTGTGGACATAAGCAGAGGAGTTGACTGTGTCTGCATTGGAATAAGACGAGTATCGGGATGGCATGGATTCCCATTATAGGGCTGAACAGTAACATTAGAGGCAGTTGTACAGAAATCACTTTGCACCTGTAGACAAGAAGGTGCCATCTGTGACTCTCTCTTTATTTGTTCAGTAGGACACATGTTCTGGTCTTTGTTTGATGCTGGAAGTGGCTGCACAATTGCACTGGGGACAATTTTCTTCAAGGATTCCTCCTTGTTCTGGGCATTCTTGCTTACAGGAGTCTCTTTGCAGATATTTGACATAGCTGGATGTTGGTTGTAAAGCAGTGCATCAGCTGTATGGCGGATTACACTTGTTACCTGAGCTTTCTGTTGGGTTACTGGGGGATTCATGTCTACTACATTTTGATCAGCATTATTCTGTGAAGAACCAGAGGCATGCCTGTACTTCTCAGTCACTGGTGCAGGAGAGTGAGCCATCTCGAATTCTGAGGGGCTGTATGGTGGTGTTAAGCACTGAAAAAAACAAAGAGTGTTAGTTGAAGAGGGTACTTTACCTGAATGCTTGCACTTTAACACCTTGTAAATTAAGTTTTCCACCACATTATTGTACAATGCACCGGAAACCTCTAGCATCCAAGGAATTAACAAATATATATGTATGACCTCCAATGTTAAAGAGTAGATTATTAAAAAGTAAATAAAATCATCTTTAAACTAATCTTAAAAGAAACTCCCCATAGTCTGCCATAGCTCTGATGCATTAATCCTTTGAATGCCAGAGAGGTACTGAATGCATTGCCTTGCAATGCAAGCCGTACCCCTCTGGCACACAAAGAGTTAAAAGAAAACCCTAGACTTAGGAGTAAGTGGCTCTTAATTTCTTTAACGCCTTGAGGACCAGATGTGTGTTCAGAAAAAAAAATATATATATCTTTCACACCACTCTGGCCCTCAATGGATTAATAGAAGGGTTTGCCTAGGTATAAAAGTCACACATTCAGCAGTCAGGTATATCAATTTACTTTTAAAATTACACATTTGCATCTGCATTTGTCTGTATTTACTTTATCTCCATTACTGTCTGCAATAAGGACAGGCAGAAATACTGACTGAAAAATAACCTATTGTGAGAAGCCCAACAATATGAACAATCCAGCTATGTACAATACAATATATGATATATACAAGCACACACACACACACACACACAAAGTTGAGCAGTTCTAGGGCAAACCAACTGCACAAGAGACAAATAAAACATCTCAGAATTTCAACTGAGTTAAATTGGGCATTTTAAAAGGGATAAGAGGATTTTAGTCTTACCTGTTAAATACTTTTCTCTTAGTCCATACAGGTTACTGGTAACTCTGGGAGGCATCCGCCCCTTTAAGTAGGCAGGAACATTCTCTAAATGTATGCAGGGGGTGAAGCCTCCCTTCCCTCCCAGGCTGCAGCCCAGCCAGCTATCTCCAGAATTGTTTGAGACAGTAACTACTGGCTAGATAGTAGAAGGGAAGAAGACTCCTGTGAGCATGCCCAGAAGGACTCCCACAAGAGAGCCAAGCATGGTCCCTTGACAGGGTGTGAGACCAGTAACACCCTTATTAACACTGGGAGAGGAGGAAGATGTAGGCCAGAGAGAATGTCCAAGAAACGGACATTGCATCGGCAGCCAGAGTTAGAGAATCTCCCCACCGAGAGCAAAACGGCGGAAACTTCCTGTTGTGTCTCGTTGCCATCAGATCCACTGGGGGCATTCCCCATCTCTTAACTAGGAGTTGAAACACCTCGGGATGTAACTCCCACTCTCGAGTGTGTGACGACTGAGGAAGTCTGCCATGATGTGGTCTACGCTTGGAATGTGCACTGCGGAAATGACAGGAACCTGAACCTCTGCCCAGGACAGAATGGCTTTGACCTCAAACCAAGCAGCGAGATTTCTTGATCCGCCTTGTCCGTTGATGTAAGCCACAGTCGTGGTGTTGTCGGACTCCGCTCGGACTGGACAATCTTCCAGTTGAGATACCCAATGACGCAGGGCCTGAAATATTGCCCAAAGTTCCAGATGTTGATTGGGAGAAGGGACTCCTCCATGCACCATTTCCCCTAAGCGCTGAAGCAACCCAGAACAGCTCCCCAGCCCGAGAGACTGGCATCCGTCATGACTGTGGTCCAGTAGGGAATCAGGAAGGATCTCCCTTTCAGTAGATAGGAAAGGTCCAGCCACCACTCGAAGCTCAGCTCTACATGAGGAGGAAGCGACACCGACAGCTTCCGATGATCTGGTTGATCCTTGCACATCTGGAGTTCCCTGGTGTGTGCCTTGGCGAATGGAACCGCCTCTATCATGGAAATGAACTTCCCCACCAGAGAAGACAATTTCTGAACTGGGATGCAATCCTGATAGAATCGCTGATACCCTGTGGGCAATTTGATGGACTACCTTGTGCGGTAGAAACATCATGCTCCTCTGATTACTGAACAGAAGACCCAGGAAGAAGTTGCTGGGATGAGACAAGATTCAACTCGTCCAAGTTGACAATCCAACCGTGATGGGTCTGAACCTGCTAATGAAGAAGGTCCACAGAGGAGGCTTTCAAAAGCAAGTCGTCCATATAGGGAGTCACTCTGATGCCGTCCCGATCGAGAACGGATATCAAGGTCCCCAGAACTCGTTGGAAAACCGGGGGGGGGGGGGGGGGGGGGGGGGATCGTCAGATCAATGGAAGACTCCTGTCGCAGGCAAACCGCAAGTACCGCCTGCTCTCCTGATGAAGTGGGATGCCCAAATACGCATCCTGAAGATCCAGAGAAGCCAAGAACTCCCCCGGAGACAGTGCAGTGACCACTGCACGCAGAGACTCCTGGCGATAGCGAGTCCTGATCACAATGGAGTTTAGTTCTGTCAGATCCAAAATAGGGCGGCGTCAGAAGTCTTTTTTTTTTTTTGTCACCACAAAGAGGTTTGAGTAAAATCCTGAACCCCTGTCTGAAGGAGGCACCGGCTCCAGGACATATTAGTCCAGAAGAGCCTGAACAGCTTCTTCGAACAGACAGCATTTCTCGACGTCCTGAGGAGAACGAGAAAGATGAAAGCGAAAAGGAGGAAAAGAAAAGAAAGGGATCCTGTATCCCTCTGTCACCACCTGTAAAAAAAACCACGGGTCCAATACAGAATCCTCCCTCGGCGAGTCATGCCAAAGCAGTCCTGGGCGCCTTGGCTTGGAAGCAGCCTTGTGTTTTCATAGCTGCTTGGGCTTGGAGGAAGGATGCGGAGCTGATGGAATTGCCTGGTTCGTTGAACGTGTCACAGTCCGAAAGGAACGAAAGGATCGTTCACGTTTAAACGGTAACTTCGTCTTAAAGACCAAGGGTAGAAGTATACTCTTATCCCCAGTGGCCTCGCTAATTAGTTCCTTAAGATTAAGCCCAAACAAGGAAATACTCTGAAAAGGCAGAGAAAGTAAGACTTTCTTAGAAGCAGTGTCAGCAGACCAATTTTTGAGCCAAAGTGCACTCCTGGCCACCACAGAAGTAGTAGAAGCCCTTGCCATCATGCGGACGGCAAAGGCAGCAGCAGAGACAGTGTTGCACTTCAGAGATATTGGCAAGAAGACGCAATTTCTCTGAAGTAGGCGTATCTTGACGGACAGCCGTAGTGAGTTGATCAGTTCAGACTGCAATAGCCCGGTTAACCCACGCAACAGCAAACGCTGGGTGCCTAGCGGCACCAATAGAAGCAAAAAATAGATTTGAGGAAAACCTCAAGTTTCTTGTCAGTCTAGTCTTGCAGCACAGAGTCATCAGAGACAGGTAAAGCAGTGGATTTAGATAGTCTAGAAATGGGAGTACCCACTTTAGGAGGATGAACCTGCTTAGCCAGCTCAGCTTCAGAAAAGGGATAAAGCTTAGCAAATTTCCTGGACACAGAAGAAGACTTGTCCGGGTTTTACCATGCATCAGAACCCAAACGGTCAAGAGTGGGGTTAGGAGGAAAATAAGTAAGGGGCTTAGCAAGCTCCTGAAAACATCAGAGGGATCAGAAGGGACCTCCTGAACCAAGGGAATGTTGAGTATGGTTAATACAGCCCTGATCAGGCCCTCAGTAGAGGTTTCAGGATCAGCTTCAAATGGGTCCCCAAGAGACCTGGAAGATTCCAAAATAGTACCAACCTCA
The DNA here is from genome assembly GCA_037306005.1 of Rhinophrynus dorsalis. Taxonomy (NCBI): domain Eukaryota; kingdom Metazoa; phylum Chordata; class Amphibia; order Anura; family Rhinophrynidae; genus Rhinophrynus; species Rhinophrynus dorsalis. Next base: position 67,585,115 of record CM074723.1, on the reverse strand, counting down.
ACATCCGAAACAATTCTTCCTCAGAAGAATCTGACACATCAGGTGCGCCCTGCGGTTGAGGCAGGGAGGATCTGATAATAGAAGGGGGTCTGTCATAATTGAAGTGCCCCCTGTATCTGGGATGGAAAGAGCTGTAAAGTGGACCTAAGGTCCCTAGTCGCAGCCTTAAACTCTAGCACCCAACCTGGCTCAGTAGCATGGCTGGAAGTCCCTGTGTTGCTGTCAGGAACTTCAGAACATACTGGGCATAGATGACTAGAGAACTCTCTAGGTAGCCCTGCGTAACAGGAGGAGCAATGGAGGATACTGATACCCCAGCCTCCTTGGTCTTAGGTCTAGCCCCAAGCTCCAGCGGTATAGACATTCACACAGTGTCAACATAACCAACTGTACAGTAAATCACCCAGTTGTAGTGTGTAAGATTAATATTTCACCCCAGAAATGCTAAATATAGACTTATCTGGCAGGCGAAGGGTTAATCTGCAGAGGAGAAAAGGAGAGTCCAAGCCCTGTGTCGGATACTCATTGAGAAAACTTCCCAAAATGGCTGCCGCGAAGGGAGCCAATCAGAAATTTGGCGCGACTCAAGCGCTCATGGGAAATGTAGTTTTTCCCAAAAAGTACCCCAAAACAGTGCCCAAAGCCCCCCAACACACTTGAACTATAAACCAGATGATAGAGCAAGGGTAGACAATTCAAATGAGCCCTCTCTGAAGTTGCTGTGTGAAGAGGTTGCAGAGATACGTCCCAAACAGTGTTGTCCCATAGAAAGTAAATGGAGCAATGGCGTCTATGTGGTAAAGCGCGCCTTAAAGGTGCAGTACACAATTTTAACAAAGGTTAAAAACATACAGGGAACATGTGTGCATACTGAGGAAACACTAACCCAGTAAGGAAAGTGTCAGAACCCCCCCCCCCCCAAAACATGTCAAACCAGCGGATAAAGGGTTAAGTTACCACATAAACCTGCTCCAAAACCCCAACAGACATACACATATATACCCAATGAGTGCAGGAGTGCGCAATGAGAACTCTCAAATACAAGTCCAGCAAAGGGGCACTGTGGGACAAGTGGACCTGCAGCACTCAAAGAGCAGCTCTCACCTTTCCTGCAGATCTTCTGCCTTCAGATTACCATGTAGTAAGAATTACCTCAGACAGTAATCCATGGGGAAGCACTTGTACCCAAGATTTTCCCCCTCAGGGCTTAAAGGTCCACAAAAAAGCACCTGGATACTGAGCTAGCCACATTGGAGGGCATTTGTCAGTCATGGTAATCTGCCTAATGGTGGTATTCCATATCTGACAGAAAAATAAAAAAGAAACTAAAACTAAAAACGAATGTTCTCCACCTAGTGTTGTCGCACCAAAGGAAGAAACAATTTTGGAGATAGCTGGCTGGGCTGCAGCCTGGGAGGGAAGGGAGGCTCCACCCCCGTGCATACATTTAGAGAATGTTCCTGTCTACTTAAAGGGGCGGATGCCTCCCAGAGTTACCAGTAACCTGTATTGGACGACAGAGAAAAAAATGTTTCATAATAAAAGCAGCTCTAATTAAACGTCATAGTATTTGGGCCTTGGAGAATTATTTCAGTTGTGTCAGAGATGTAGTTCAAGAGTAAGTGAATGATAACGTATCCCCCCACCTGCCCCTTCTACTGATGTAACACTGCTCAGCTTAGAGCAGCAGGGAATGTCCAGGTAGATTGCAGAGAGGGACAATCTTCAATTAAGATAAGGGAAAAAAGCTAAAAAAAAAAAAAAAAAAAACACCACCTGTCAAGGGGGGCAGGGTTTTCATTGTTCTCACAGTAAGAATATTGACCCTTGATGTGAGCTGTCTGGTCTATGGACTGTATTCCACATCTGAGGAGTGGGGGCCCAAAGGGGCAGGAGGGGGAAATGTAATCATTCAATTACTCTTGAACTACAACGCTCACAGTAATGAAATAACACTCTATATGGCTCAAACACTATGAAGATTAATTGGAGCTGCTGTTTTTGTGAAACATTACAATCACTTTAAACAGTTGGATTCTAGCAAGATCTCCAGTGATTTGCAATGGGTTAAAATTCCAAAGTTAAAAATCAATGGCAGTTTGGGTTATTTCTGTTTGTCCCCTATGGTACAGTTAGTACCCTCCGTCTAGAATGTCTCATCTTTTTCTTTCTGCAGGAGGCCCATGACAAATTTATATTTCCAAAAAGGGAAAACATGAGAATGCATTGGTGTGATGACAATCAGAATGAATACACAGGAAGACAATACAAAGTGGTTAACCCCTAGGATGCTACAGATATCTCCAAAGCATTGCTTCAAATTCATTAGGAGGAGTCTATCGCATCTGAGAGGTTAATTAAAAAAAAAATGGATGCAGACACTTACAGATGCTGGGATTGTATTGAAATCTGAAGAATTTGTCATCGTGCTGTCTTCGTTCTCTGACAGGTCAGATGCTGGAGTGATGGGCCTTAAATCAACAGTTCGTTTGGGTTCAGACTTCCAGCGGCAGCTCATATACATGAGGGCCTCTACAGCTTCAAAGTCCCCTTTCTCTGTAGCAGTGTTCCATGAAGACTCTATGCCATGCTGCCTTTTAGCCACTGCCATGTTGTCCATCTAAAATAGAAATGACAAATTATCTAAGAATCTTTTTTCAAATCACTAATTAGGTTGTAGGATTTGTTTGGTTGTGATTGAAGGCTTCCTTGACCTCAAAGTAATGCAAACAACTCATAAATCAGAACAACATATATATGAACTTGACCACCACTTGTGTTTCTGACATTCCCAGAGACAGATTCAAGTAGTTTCAAATGTACATGATTCACATGAACACTGGCCAAATCCAAAGAACCTGACTGCACGTGCATTGAAACTTCCAGATTGGCAACTTAGCTTACAGTATTCTAAAACTATGTTTAAGGGCTAAATTAAAAAGCATTGAGGTGTTCTATTCTCAGTGAAGAGTAAATGATGTATACATTAATAATAAGCGATAAAAAGGGCCAGGTGAGTGTAGCGCCTTTCTTCTCTACATGAATCGTATTGAAATAGCTAAGAAATCAGCACTCTGGTGGTCTTTGTGAAAAATTATTTATATTGACAGATCAGGTTTTCTGCTATTACACCATACATACCTTTACCAACACTCAAAACTACAGTACTGACCTGTGACATACATCTGAATATTCAAACAATGTAGATGACAACATTTGAAATGTTAACCATTTGTTTTCACTGTAATAGATTTCAGGTGATCTGTCACTGGTTGATTTAACCCTTTGAGTGCCAGAGGGGTATGCAACTCATTGCAAAGCAATGCGTTGTATACTCCTCTGGCACTCAAATGGTTAACCAAACAGTGCACCAACTAGTCCTCATAGAGTTAAAGATAAACCCGCTTTATAACAAAACAAAATTGGCTTCTTGTGACATCCATGGCCAATGCAATGCAAATAAATGCATTATGTTTCACGTTCTATCACTGCCCGATTCAACATTAGCTGTGAGTGAACTTATAGATTTGCAGCACCTGGGCATCCACCTGTTTTTCTCTTGGTCTAAAATGTGCGATAGAGCGGCAGGATTCTTTGGCTAGGGAGCCGTTGCATTACATGTACAAGTAGATTTTCCCAATTCAGATACCGTAATGCTACCCTTATTCTCTTCGCAATATACATGTAACAACAAATAATGGAGGATCGTAACCCTTTGAGGACCAGAGGGGTGTGGAAACATTACTTAATGTGTTGCCTATACTTCTCTGGCCCTCAAGGATTAAAATGAAAAAACTTAACCTGGGGTAGTCCATTGTTGGACCTCCAGCTGTTGAGGACTACAACTCATCATTCCCAGACAACTGTTGGCTGGTTAGGAATGTACTGAGTTGTAATGATCAACAGGATTATCCTTAGGTTAACCTTTTAAGGACCAGATGGTGTGCAACACACACACACACACCCCTCTTAAAAAAAAAAGTTTTGGATTACTAATTTTAATAGAAATACAATAATGTACACCCCCTCACCAAAACAATGCACAAAAGACACTCTACAGTTACCAAAGTCTTTAAACAATGAACTAATGTACTTGCTATTGTTTGATAAGTGGACTTTTCTTTTCCCTGCCCTCCCCAGTGTCCTACTAATGCCCGCCCGTCACATGACTGTTTATAGGGGTGAGACACATCACACCCAGTGACTATCATTTCTTCTCACTCCCCCCTCCTGTAGCTCTGTCACAATTTACATAAATACTTCACTGTGCACTACAGCCAATCAACTGGGCCGCCGCCACCTATTGACTCGCACGGTTGCACATCCCAGGCAATGATTGGACGCCGCTCCAGAGGGAGGGCACGTGAAGTGAGCGTGATCAACTGCTGCCCTCGCTCTCTCGTGAAGCATGAACCCAAAGACCTGCTGCTCTAGCGACCTCTCACCTACTTTTCTTCAGTGTGTCATAGAGGCGCGCCCCCGGGTATAGAGCGCGCAAGCACGACAGTTCGCGTGTAAGTGCTCGTAGGTTTCAGTAAGGTGCGCCACATCTGGTGGTAGCCAGGACCGGGTAATATGTGGCTCACCCAGTATCTGTTGGACTACAACTTCCACTATTCTCCGCCAGCTGAGCATGATGTGAGTTGTAGTCCAATCGCAGCTGAAAAAGCATCAGATTGCAAATGTATACATATCAGTCAGAATTGTGTTTGTGTCTGGGCAATAATGAGACCAATTATCCATTTAGCCTGAGGCAAGGCGTGTCTACTAAATCGCAAGACTACACGTCCGACAACGGACAGTCAAAAACAACAACAAGATGAGGGGGTGGTAATCTAACTGCTGGAGGTGCCCGGGGACAGCAATGATACAATGGGTAGGCAAAACAAAGGTTCGTGAATGTGATACACAATGAGCCACTTACAATAGTCTTGTAATGATATCACCAGGACCCTCCCCAAAGCCACCAGCTATAAGGGAGGCACAATAGTCCTTCATAAACCATCACTAACAGAGCATATTAACCCAATGAGAGATAACACAATAACCCCGAGCACACATGAATGGACACACTAGTCCTGTACAATATACCAATTCAAATGGACACACACCAACCCTGTGCAAGGTTCTAATTGGAATACATTTGTACTACCACTAGCCCTGTGGAAGCCACCTCCTGTAAGATGATTACTAGCCCTCCTGCAAGAGGACTCACACTAGCCCTGTGGAAGCCACGTCCTGTAAGATGATTACTAGCCCTCCTGCAAGAGGACTCACACTAGCCCTGTGGAAGCCACGTCCTGTAAGATGATTACTAGCCCTCCTGCAAGAGGACTCACATTAACCCTGTGGAAGCCACGTCCTGTAAGATGATTACTAGCCCTCCTGCAAGAGGACTCACACTAGCCCTGTGCAAGCCACCTCCTGTAAGATTACTAGCCCTCCTGCAAGAGGACTCACACTAGCCCTGTGCAAGCCACGTCCTGTAAGATGATTACTAGCCCTCCTGCAAGAGGACTCACACTAGCCCTGTGGAAGCCACGTCCTGTAAGATGATTACTAGCCCTCCTGCAAGAGGACTCACATTAACCCTGTGGAAGCCACGTCCTGTAAGATGATTACTAGCCCTCCTGCAAGAGGACTCACACTAGCCCTGTGCAAGCCACCTCCTGTAAGATTACTAGCCCTCCTGCAAGAGGACTCACACTAGCCCTGTGCAAGCCACGTCCTGTAAGATGATTACTAGCCCTCCTGCAAGAGGACTCACACTAGCCCTGTGCAAGCCACCTCCTGTAAGATTACTAGCCCTCCTGCAAGAGGACTCACACTAGCCCTGTGGAAGCCACGTCCTGTAAGATGATTACTAGCCCTCCTGCAAGAGGACTCACACTAGCTCTGTGGAAGCCACCTCCTGTAAGAGAACTAACACTAGCCTTTTTTTACAAGCCACCACTTGTTGCAGGACACAGACCATCACATACTAGCCCTGTACAAATCACCACTTGTTTTAGAGCAGGCAGAGCTCAGTGCAAGCCACCACCAGTGATGGAACACACAGACCATCTCTGTACTAGCCACCACTTGTTTTAGGGCACACAAGGCTCAGGGTAAGCTAGGACCACTGATGGGACACACTCTAGTCCTGTACAAGCTGCCGCCAGTGATGGAACACACACACACACTATCCCTTTACAAACCACCAGTTATTTTAGGACACACAAGGCTCAGTGCAAGCTATGACCAGTGACTGGACACACACTAGCCCTGTACTAGCCAGTTGTGCCGTACAGCCCAGTGCAAACCATCACATACAATGAAAATAATCTGGTGCACATTACACCCGTACAGATTACTATGCACCTCACCAAAGTGATAGACACTTACCATGGCATGGAAATGATGAGATGAGAAGCTGAGCATTGCTGTACGCAGACTGTGATACACTGCCTCCTATCACACATACACACAACGCACTGTGTTGCTGGCTCTGGGACTGCTACCTACTTTATCTCTCTCTTTACTTGCACCCAGCTGCTCCATTCAGATACTCCTAAACTCCCACAACGTAATCCGAGGGCGGGGAACTGAACGTACAAATCAGCGACAAAGGTGTGTAAGTCGGCAACCAATGAGAATGCAGTTAGCGCGTGATCAGCTGCTGCTAAGCGGCGTGTAAAGGCAGCCTCTAGTGCGTGGTACACAAAGAGCCGGAGTGGCTGTGTGCGGGGGGAGAGAGAGGGGGCTGGCCGGCTGGGAAGTCCCAGAGTGATGCACCAGCACCGGCATCCTCCTCAGCAACAGGAGCGGCATGGAGCATGACTCACTGTCACGTATCAATTCTGCTACTCTCCCCTCCCCCATATAGGACACCACAGATTGCAGTGCAAGCATTAAATGCACAAAACTACCCCCACCATCACCCACTGTGTCAACCTTAAGATCCACCCACAATCACTAGCATGTTATCGGTGTTTCTGCTTTTGGCATAATAAATCACATTAACCCCTTGAGGTCGTACATGTACACTTCTCTGGTCATCAATTGGTTCATTACGTATAAAGGTTGCACACCACTCTTGTCCACAATGGGTTAACTGATGAATATGATTTTTATAATGTATAAATTGTCATACAGATGGAATGTGTACAATACATGGATTTAGGACGGGACTGGGCACCAGTGATTGAAATATGACTTTCAGTCCATTTATTGAGAAGTCTCTAACGCATTGTAAAGCACATTCAACTGATTAAAAACTTCATTTAAAAATTGGGGATTTTGGGAATATTTATTTGTCCCCAATGACACAGTTAATTTTTTTTCCAGAATTGCTAATTTTAATGTTCTGAATTGTAGATTAGGTGTATGGTGGTGTCCGTACCTGGGAACTTTCAGAAATTACTCATCCTGAGATTTAACCCTTTGGGTGCCAGAGGCATATAGAACGCATTTTAAAGCTATGCGTTCTGTTCCTCTCTGGCACACAAATTGTTAAAAAAAACCCACCTTTGTAAATTACTGATCTAATCAGTCTGCGCACAGACTGGCAAACCCAGGGTACCAATACATCTGTGCCAATCTGTTAGTCTTTAAAGCAGTAGTTCTCAAGCTTTCTTAACTCAAGGCACCCCTAATACGCATTCTGGCATTTTTGGGGAACCCCTATCATTTTATGTAATTTGTCAAGGGTGTAATGAAGGTTATAAATACGTAAATATAGAGTTATTGTTAGACCTGACAACTAAAATAAAAATATTGTGCATAGTACAGTTGTAAGGCTACTTTCACATTTTTGTCAAAGCCTTATAGATAAAATGGGGCACCCTAAGTGTATGTCCATGGCACCCCAATGTGCCACGGCACTCTGGTTGAGAAATACTGCTTTAAAGGAATCCACATTCTCTTAAAGGGGAACTACCACCTCATAAACAATTTAACTTCAATAACTCCCATCTGGCGACTAGCAGCTTAGTAGCGCTAGTCGCCAGCATTATTACCTTATTCAAAAGAAATATGCATTCTTACCGGGCTGACAGCAGCACGGTGAGCAGACATCTTGCCATAGTGACTCCTGCGCTGTCAGTCCCTTCTGGAGCCGGCCGGCTCTGAGCAAAGCCTCCTAGACCCATCTGGGACTGACAGCACAGGCGCGCGGACGTCACTATGGCAAGATGTCCGTTCTCCGTGCTGCTGTCAGCCCGGTAAGAATGCGTATTTCTTTTGAATAAGGTAATAATTCTGGCAACTAGTGCTACTAAGCTGCTGGTCGCCAGATGGGGAGTTATTGAAGTTAAGTTGTTTAAGAGGTGGTAGTTCCTCTTTAAAGTAGCTCTGTTAATGTGATGGGGTATTGAACTATTAACCCCTTGATTTCCAGAATGTTGTGCAAAATAGTGCTCTAATGCTTTGCATAGTCTTCTGATACGCAGAGGGTCACATCAAGACTCCTATAATATCAATCCCAGGCCTTAATGGCCTGGAATTGATATTAAAGGAGTCTTGTTGTGACCCTTTGAGTGCCAGAAGGGTATGCAAAGCATTACCTGTTTGGGTTTTCTGAGGATAAGCTTTGGAACTACTGACCTAGATGGTAAATACTGACTTGGACCCAGTAATAAGAGAGCCTTTAATTTTTGTCACCAGCTAAGTTGTCAGTCCTGTTTTCCAGTTGTTGGACTACAATTCCCATCATCCTCAGCCATGGGAGTTGTAGTTAACCCTTTAAGGACTGGGGACATCTGGGTTAGTTTCCAGTTAAGGAACATAGCAATTTTGACCTTTTTGACTATGACTTTGTTCAACAGAGTTTTCCCTCTAAGTCTTTAATTCTAGCCACACAAATTATACTGGTTTTTAAGCGGATATAGGGCTTTCTTTTGATATCACAATTATATGGATAACCCACCATTTAATGCTTTAAAAATAAAGAAAACAATGAAAAAAATGTAAAAAAAATTGATTGGTTCTTTTGTGATAATTTGTACCAATTTGGTTATTTGTTATGGAGACTGCATGAAAGGTATGACCAGTCATTAATACGTACAAAATGTACAGTTTTAGGGGGGCACTGTCCCTCTTGGGTGAAAATCCCCATGTCCCTCTTTCCCTCCCTAGTTTTCAATGTTTTTTGGAGATTAGACTGTGTTGTGTATAAGTTTATTACATTGCTCCACAACAATGAAATTGCATTAACCTTTATTTAAACTCCAGCATTAAACTGTGTAAATAAAATACATTGATCTTGCTCATATTTATTTTAAAAATGTACATATTGCTATCAGTAGGTCATAAAGGATCCTACATTTATACTGCCCCCAGCACCAGTACCAAAGGGGTTAATACCCCCAACTCTGGCATCTTTCTGTTTGATTTTTAGTCTAGTCTCTGTTTCTTTCTTTCGTACTCTCATAGTAAGGATGAGAGAGGCAGAGAACAGTGACAAAGGCAATATGTAAAACACATTGCCTTTGTTAATGTAAAAGCCAGTACACGTGACCATTGTGGTAGCAATCACATGTACAGGGAAAACGTGTAATGAATGAAACTGAGCTCTCCGGTCCTGGAGTGCTCAGTTTTATCCTCCCCAGCATGATAGCAGTGCACACTGAGGCGTGTTGCTATCATTTAACCGTTGAAGTAGAAGGACCGTCACTGGTCCTTAAGGGACGTTTACCCATGACAGTCCTGGCACTTCATGGGTCCTTAATGGGTTAAACAGCAACTCTGGTTGGGTCATGTTGAGATGAGGTGCACCTCTCACATAGTTGAGCGTACCTGCTCGCAATCACAGGTATAGAAGTCAACCTAAAGCTGCTGGGAAGCTGCAGATTGCTTATCCCTGGTCAGGTCTAGATGTGAAGTGAATGCTGCCTCTTCAGACATCCCCTGTGAGTTAGGATATATATCTTGACTGATTAACTCATTCTAATGTTTTTAATGCACTGTCAGTATTTTTGTTTTAATTGTATGTTTGGGTTTTTATTCTTTAACCCATATTTTGACTATTCTTCTTGGAACACAGGCATGGGTATTCCTCATATTTAAATTACACAGAACTTCAATTGCCTTTTCCTAAATGGGCTCATATTTGGATCTTGCTTTTGAATGTTGCAGTTGTTATGCTTGGTTAATTACTGTGGGAGGAGGCTTGTCAATCCTCTAGTAGATTGGGAAATGGGTTGTTTGAATTGGATGTAAGATTAAGCACTACATGTACAAACCACACAAGACCATTAAGTTGTGTGCCACTTGTATCTATCAGCTAAAATAAAGCTGTATTTATCCCATCTCGAATCTCTGGATGAATGCAGCTTTTCCTTTGTCAGGTCTAGATGTGGTGCAACATTCACAGAGCAACTCATGCATTCACATTGGAGATGATAACTCAATTGACAACTTGCTTCTATTTCTAAATGAATAAAAGTACATTGGCACATAGGCTGTATTCCATAGGCTAGGGAAGTGCAATTCTTTGGCAAGTCAACTACATCACAGGGCACAAATAAAAATATCCCAAATTCCCATCTATTTAAATGCCACTTTAAAGCCATGAATGGCATTGAAGTCTCCAAAGTATTGCTTCTTATCTACTATTTGAGGGATTAACCCTCTGAGTAACAGAGGAGTATCCAACTCCATTGAAATCATTGGAAGTTTTCTGTTGTCTCCTGTGATGCAGTTAGTTTGCTCCAGAAGTACACCTCTTTATCTTAAGGAATATGGCCCATTTTGTGCTGCTGTGCCATGAAAAGTGAAGGTTTTCAGCGTACATCAGGTTGTTCTCAGCTGTGTATCCACATTTGATGCCCTCTGCTGTTTCTGTACATAACTAAGAACTATAGCACAAATGCTGATCAGATTTTAACTTGTACAGTACCAGACGTTCCATAATTTTTCTTGGACACCCTCCTAACACTGAAATACTCAAATGGATAATAATGGTTCACAAAAAAGCAGCTACAATTAATCTTCATAGTATTTGGTCCATGGAGAGCATTATTTCAATACTGTCAGAGTTGTAGTTCAAGAGTAATTGAATGATAAGTTATCCCCCTCCCGCCCCGTTTACTGATGTAACACTGCTCACCTCAGAGCAGCAAGGCTGTCCGGATGGATCTCAGAGAGGGACAATCTTCATTGAGCATAAGAAAAAACCAGTCAAGGGGGGCAGGGTTTTCCTTATGCTTACAGTAAGAAGATTGTCCCTTGCTGTGAGCTATCTGGTCCCAGGACCAGATTCCACATCAGAGGGGAGGTGGCTTACACTAGGTAAAAGGGACGGGAGGGGGATACTTTATCATTCAATTACTCTTGAAGTACAAGTCTGACAGTACTGAAATAACACTCTCTATGGCCCAAATACTATGAAGATTAATTGGAGCTGCTGTTTTTGTGAAACATTACTATCCCTTTAAAGGGCTATGTAAGATCACGTACTCTGCCTGCTTTAGCTGTAAAAACTATCAGCAACTGTCATGTCCACCTCCATGAACATGACATCCAGGTTTTATTGCATATGTTATCGTTTGAATAAAGAGGCAAGAGAACATTAATAGGGACCATTAGAATTTTCTGGCCATAGCCATAGTAATGGAAATGGAAGCTTATTATTAGGAGGTGTTTCTTCTCCATTAAATAGGTAGGTATCCTTCATTCTATACATTTATTTGTTAGTATTATATCTGCAGTTTTCTGATAGTGATCTCTGTTTGAGTCTACCTCTTTGTCAAACCTCCTCACAACAAACAGCCGACCTGAACTATCTGACTACCCGTTGGCGTCAGGAAGGAATAATTCCCCCCACACACACACACACACTTGGGACTAGGTTGGAAATGGCTCCAGAGGGCTTTTTTTTTGCCTTCCTCTGGATCAACAGGGGTGTTTTTGGCATGGGCTGATCTTGATGGACACATGTCTTTTTTCAGCGTTATCTACTATGTTACTATGTTACTATTAATGGATCATAAGGGACACACATTTCTTTTAGTCTTTATCAGGCTGTAAATAGAAACAACTAGCCGTGTACTATGAAAGAGATCAAATACTAAAAAAATGAAACAACGTAGATGTACCGGTCTGTACACCTGGGAACATTCTTGTCAGAAGCCTCCGGAGGGCAACTAAATTGTGGGGTTGACAGTTTCCAAATGGTGAGATTAGCATTATAAAGTTGGAGAGGTTCATTGGGGTGGGCGGGGTTGGGAGGATTTAAGGAGGAGGTTTGTCCTTAGAACGGGCGTAGAGTGGGAAGAACAGACCAAAGAGTGACTGGAACTTGCAATGACGTGGGTGGAGTTTCAAGGAAAGTCACTGAGCCCTGAGAATCAGCATCTGTCCCCAGAGACCTAATAGGTATAAAACCCAAAGTCCTCGGGCCGGAATGATACTTGTTTGTCCAATGATTGACAATTATCTAGGAAAATCATGGTGTCAAACAAAAAAGGGACTACTTATTATTGGGGTATAGTTCCATGTTAACCTTTGTGTAGTATAAATACATACTTCCCAACATTTCAAATTGCCAAAGAGGGACACTTGTGTTTTAAGGGGTGTTGCTGTGGGTGTGGCTGGTGGGCGGGGCATTACCAATAATTTTTAGGCTATTTCATGACCTATTGATACCTCCTTGTGTAACCTAATAAATGACTTCTAACAAGACCAAAGGTTTTCTATTTACACAAACTAATTTATAAACCCATGTAATGAAGATTAATATGAGTTTTATTGCTGTGGAGCAATGTGATACACTTATATACACACCACACAGTCTGATCTCCTAAACACAGGGACACCAGGGTGATACACTTATATACACACCACACAGTCTGATCTCCTAAAAAGAGGGACATCAGGGTGGGAAAGAGGGCAGAGGGATTTGGGTCTAAAAGAGGGACACTTGGGAGGTATGTAAATAAAAGATGTGTATATTGTTTGAAAGTGGCTTTTGTTTATTTATTTATTTATTAACTTAACCCTTTGAGTGCCAGAGGAGTAAGCAATGCATTGCTTTTCAATGTGTTGTGTACCCATCTGGTACTCAAAGGGTTAAAACCCTCCTTGGTTATCACGGCAGCAATGCATTCCACCATAGGGAAGCTTGTTCTTCAACTGATAAGACAGGAAAAATCCCTTACAATTATACAGGCCTCCCCCACCCAGCAAACATCCAGTTGTCGTTTTGTTTCCTGTCTTCCCGCTGTGGATGCAAACTTCCCCTTGGAAATGCCTTTTTTATTTTGATGGCTTAACAAGTCTTGTTAGTCTCAGTGACCAGCACCAGGTCTCTTACTCCCTGGTGGTCTGGAGTTCGTTCACTCCTCCCACTCGGGAGGTCAATGTAGGAGGCCCCTTAGAGGTGAGGGCATGGGCCATGATATTTTGCCAGTCAAATAAAAAAATCTAATACCAATATATTTGCACATCTTTATATAGATGGTCTTAAACTATAGCTGTATACAAATATTATAAAAAGAGATAAAACCGTAAAGAATAGGTGCCCCATGAAATGTAATTGATATATTGGTAAAATGTATTTTGTGTGTGTGTGTGTATATGTATGTGTATATATGTGTGTATATATATATATATATATATATATATATATATATATATATATATATATATATATATATAAAAGGTTGTGGTAGGGAAAGCACTCACTCAACAAGAGTACTATGCCCAGGTGCACAATCCCTAAAGAAGTGTATACAATAGAAATAAGATTGGGGCAGCACCCGTGGGACTTTTAAATATTTATTCTTAGAAGATGAAAGAATTACAAACTAGGTCAACGTTTCGGTCCTTAGTGGACCTTTATCAAGACAACAAACAAAGAATCAGCCCAGTGTTAAATACTCTATCCACCTCGAGCGTCTAGTCCCTTGTCGATGACGTCAGTGACCCGTCATTAGAGGCGGGTCAGACGCACCTCTACAAACACCAAAAATTGCTAATAATGAAAGAAAGAGAAGAAAAAAGAGAAGTCCTGGTGTCAATAAATCACCATAAAATATGAAATGTGAAATCCAGGCGATAAACATATATGGAGCGAGTTCAATCTTGTATTGGAACATACCCGTTATGGAGAGACGTCGTGTGCGACAGGTACAGCATGTGCGTCATGTAGCCACGCCCCCCCGAGCCGATCGAAGCCTATAGCCCGGCGGTGCGCAACAGGACAGCACAACCTTAAACTCACATTAATCACAAACGTGATGATTCCCATGGAAGAGAAAATGATAAAGTCAAATGTGAATCACATTAAAATCATCAGCCTATTAGAATCCATCGATCGCTGCCACAATACAGTCACATAGTCTTTCCATGACTGTCCCTGCATATTCGAATGTGTTGTGACTATATGTCACATACATTCATCAAAATCCAACACTGATCACTTCATTGCACATCCCCCTTTTTTCAGGAGTAAATAGTGAAGTCAAAGATTCAAAGGTCCATCAACACTAAAATGCCACAGTTAAAACACTCATAATGACAATGCAAATACCCATGACATATATATTATCAGTGATACTGTTGAAGCTCCCAGAGTTGGTGTTGCAAGTCAATCAATAAAACTTTTTTTAAACATAGATTGAGATGATAGGCTACAACTGGGTTAAAGCTGATTTTCTGAACAGGGCCAATTAGTGACATTGAGGGTTGACAGTTGGAGTTCAAGTGGAAAGGGTTTCATAATGGGTATATATATATATATATATATATATATATATCTCATCAATCAGCACTCACAGGACTTGCATTTGAAAAACAAAAATAAATTTATTAGATCGACATTTCGATCCCTCCTGGGATCTTTATCAAGACAATCACCTCGTGCTCACAGCCTCCATTTTATACCCCTGAGGTCAAGGGTGAATTAAAACTAACAGAAACAAGCTTGTGATTAAAAACAATATATGGATGAATCAAAGGAATACAGCATCATTATACCCCTTAGGTTATCATCCACCCCAGTAAATCTTTGATTACACCGCTTTCGTTCATCAACCAATGCCTCATATTACAAAACATACTGTAATAGAACATTATTAGTACTAATCATAAATATAAATCTAAGTTTACTAGAAACCTACAAATCCTGTATTTAATAAATTCAGAAGTTGTTACTTGGTACATTGTTGATGGACACCCGGTTCGCAAGTATTTAGCTCGGAGTGTACTCCGATGCATCGCACAGCCCAAGCCATAAAAAGACCGATCTCAGTCAATTAAAAAGTACATTTGATCCACCAAATACTCCCAATTCTATAATGACTTTCTTTAACTTGGTTGAAACTGAACTCAAGGCAAAAGATAAATGTAAACTGCAATCTAATCTTTCTAAATTGGAAAGAGAAGCAATTGAGTCTCTAGCTAAGAATCCCAATATAGTAATTCGTCCAGCGGACAAAGGAGGCGCAATAGTAGTGCTAGATTATGCCTACTATAGAGGAGAAATATTATCACAACTTAGAGATACTAACACCTATAAACAACTGAATGGGGATCCAGCGATAACATATAAGAGAATGATAGACATAACCATCAAACAAGCATGGGAGGCCGGGTGGATTGATGAAGACACTAAAGTGTTTCTTACACAGGACTATCCCATTTGTCCAATCTTATATACTATTCCCAAGATACATAAAAATCCTATTGAGCCACCAGGGAGGCCTATAGTATCTTCTATAGGCTCCTTGTTTCAACCAATCGCAAGATATTTGGATTATTATATACAACCATTGGTACAAAAGTCCACCTCCTATATTCGTGATACTGCAGATTTTATTTTAAAACTACAAAATCTCATTGATCTTCCCAACCAAATATTGTTAGCGACTAGTGATGAGCGAGCACCCCAATGCTCGGGTGTTCGGGTGCTCTGACCGAGCACCCCCTGAGGCTCGAGTGCTCGGCCGAGCACCCGAGCCCCATTGAAGTCAATGGGAGGACTCGAGCATTACACCAGGCACCCCCTGCTCTGATGAGGGGAGGGTGCCTGGTCCATAGGAAAATGGCAGAAAAGGATGGAAACACCACAGAAATGGTTCAGGGACAGCATAGGGAGGATGTCTGGATGCATCTTGGACTCCAACATCGCTGCTGGGAACGATCTTTCGCCCGTAGTACGCCATTTTTACAGACTGACCATAAAACACACAAAAAGGAAAATAAAAACGACTTTAGGCGAAAAATTGTTACCAAACAATATTTGCTGTATATTTACTTGTATATCATCTGCAAATTCTCCCAAAAATTTCCTTGATTTTCTGAAGTGAGGCCATGATTAAGAGGGAAACGTGCGCAGAGGCAAATTCTCCCAAAAATTTCCTTGATTTTCAGAACTGAGGCCATGATTAAGAGGGAAACGTGCGCAGAGGCAAATTCTCCCAAAAATTTCCTTGATTTTCAGAACTGAGGCCATGATTAAGAGGGAAACGTGCGCAGAGGCAAATTCTCCCAAAAATTTCCTTGATTTTCAGAACTGAGGCCATGATTAAGAGGGAAATGTGCGCAGAGGCAAATTCTCCCAAAAATTTCCTTGATTTTCAGAACTGAGGCCATGATTAAGAGGGAAACGTGCGCTGAGCTGACCATCTAAAACATTATGGGTGAGGGTCTGCTGCAGAGCTGACCATCCTAAACATTATATGCGAAGGCCCGCTAGTGAGCTGACGCTATAAAACATTATATGAGAGGGCCCGCTAGAGAGCTGACCCAATAAAACATTATATGAGAAGGCCCGCTGGTGAGCTGACCTATATAAAAATTGTCAAACAGGGCCCGCTGGTGAGCTGGCCCTATATAAAAATTATATCACAGGGCCCGCTGGTGAGCTGGCCCTATATAAAAATTATATCACAGGGCCCGCTGGTGAGCTGGCCCTATATAAAAATTATATCCCAGGGCATATGGAAGAGGAGGAGGAGGATGAGAAGATTAAGAGTCAACCATATACCCGTTTTTTGGGTGGAAGGGGTGAATGGGAATACAGAGTATTCCCATCATTGTAAATAACATATATAAAGTGAGTTTATGTCCCCCCGGGGCTTTCCTCCAGTGGAGTGGAGAAGTCAGGGGAAATCCAGGCCTTGTTCATTTTTATAAGTGTCAACCTATCAGCATTGTCGGTGGAAAGGCGGATACGCTTATCTGTTATGATGCCACCAGCAGCACTAAATACCCGCTCAGACAGAACGCTGGCGGCAGGGCAGGCCAGCACCTCCAAGGCGTAGAGTGCCAGTTCATACCACGTGTCCAGCTTGGACACCCAGTAGTTGTAAGGCACAGAGGGATCATTGAGGACGCTGACACGGTCTGCAACGTACTCCTTCACCATCTTCCAAAACTTTTCCCTCCTTGTGACACTAGGCTGCGCATCAGGGTGAGGGTGCTGGCGGGGTGTCATGAAGGTGTCCCACGCCTTGGAGAGTGTTGCCCTGCCTTTCTCGGAACTGCTGTGTGCTCCCCTTTTCTCCCCTTCTCTGTTGGCCAAGGTAGCACGTACTCTGCCGCCAGCGTTGTCAGATGGAAAATTTTGGAGCAATTTTTCAACAAGAACCTTCTGGTATTGCACCATTTTGCTTGTCCTCTCCACCGGAGGAATGAGAGATGAGAAATTCTCTTTGTAGCGGGGGTCCAGAAGGGTGAACACCCAGTAATCCGTGTTGTCTAAAATGCGTGTAACGCGTGGGTCACGGGAAAGGCAGCCTAACATAAAGTCAGCCATGTGTGCCAGAGTACCAACAGTCAAGATTTCGCTGTCCTCACCAGGAGGATGACTCTCAATATCCTCATCCTCTTCCTCCTCTTCTGCCCACCCACGCTGAAGAGATGGAACTAAAGTTCCATGGCTACCCTCTGTAGCGGAGGCAACCGTGTCTTCCTCCTCCTCCTCCTCCTCCTACTCCTCCGCCTCCTCCAATTGTCGCTGAGAAGACGAAGTGAGGGTGCTCTGGCTATCACCTTGTGTAAGCTCTTCCTCCCCCATTTCCACCTCTTCCACATGCAAAGCGTCGGTTTTAATTGTGAGCAGCGAGCGTTTCAGTAGACACAGAAGTGGGATGGTGACACTGATAATAGCGTTATCGCCGCTCACCATCTGTGTCGATTCCTCAAAATTGCGTAAAACCTCGCAGAGGTCTGACATCCATTCCCACTCCTCACTTCTGATTACAGGAAGTTGAACGGAGAGGCGACGACCGTGTAACAGCTGGTACTCCACTACTGCCCTCTGCTGCTCACAAAGCCGGGCCAACATGTGGAAGGTGGAGTTCCAGCGCGTGCTCACGTCACACAGCAGCCGGTGAGCTGGCAATTGTAAGCGCTGCTGCAGCTTCAACAGGCCGGCCGAAGCTGTAGATGACTTACGGAAATGTGCACACACGCGGCGCACCTTGGTCAAGAGATCATGCACATTGGGGTAGGTTTTTAGAAATCGCTGCACCACTAAATTAAATACATGCGCTAGGCATGGTACGTGTGTGAGCTTGCCGAGCTCCAAAGCCGCCACCAAGTTACGCCCATTATCACACACAACCATGCCTGGTTGCAGGTTGAGTGGCGAGAGCCACTGCTCGGTCTGGTGACTAATCCCCTGCAACAGCTCTGAGGCCGTGTGCTGTTTGTCCCCAAGGCAGATCAGCTTCATCACGGCCTGTTGACGCTTCCCCACTGCAGTGCTACACTGCTTCCAGCTACTGGCTGATGGGGGAGTGGCGCTGCGTGTAGAGAATTCGGAGGTGGAAACGGAGGAGGAGGAGCCAATAACGTAGGTGCTGGCGGAAACCCTGATGGAGGTAGGGCCCGCAATCCTCGGCGTGGGTAGCACCCGTGCCATCCCAGGGTCCGAGTCGCTCCCAGCCTCCACGACATTCACCCAGTGTGCCGTCAGGGAAATGTAGCGTCCCTGGCCACAAGCACTTGTCCATGTGTCAGTCGTTAAGTGGACCTTCCCAGTAACTGCGTTGGTCAGGGCACGGGTGATGTTACGGGACACATGGTGGTGTAATGCGGGGATGGCACACCGGGAAAAGTAGTGGCGGCTGGGGACCGCGTACCGAGGGACAGCTGCTGCCATCAGGCTGCGGAAGGACTCAGTGTCCACAAGCCTAAATGGCAGCATTTCGATGGCCAGTAATTTGGAAAGGTGTGAGGTTAGTGCTATGGCCTGTGGGTGGGTGGCTGGGTACTTTCTCTTGCGCTCAAATGCCTGGGGTAACGACATTTGGACGCTGCGCTGGGACAGGGAAGTGGATGTGGTCGCTGATGGTGCTTCAGATGGTACAGGTGCAGGGCGGGAGGTATGCGGGCCTGCGCCTTCAACAGGCGATTGGCCGGCACCGAAAACAGGGGAAGAGGAGGCAGTGGTGTGGCCTGCAGACACAGATGGGCGATCCAGGCGTTCCTCCCACTTACTACGGTGCTTGGATGCCATGTGTCGGATCATGCTGGTGGTGGTGAGGTTTCTAGTGTTCATGCCTCGGCTCATTCTGGTGTGGCACAGGTTGCAAACTACAATTCTTTTGTCGTCCGCACTTTCCTTAAAAAAACGCCATACCGCGGAACACCTACCCTTTGGCAAGGTAGATTTACGCAAGGGGGTGCTCCGTGGAACATTTGCGGGCCGGTTTGGTGCGGTCCGCCTTCTTTCTGTAGCCACACCACTGCCTCTTCCAGCCTGTTGCGGTGCTGCAGATGGCTCACCCTCAGGACTGCTGTCATCGCTCGGCTCTACACCTTCCCAGGTGGGGTCAGTCACCTCATCGTCCACCAAGTCCTCCTCCACTTCCTCACTCTGATCATCCTCCTCAAGTCTTGATCCCACCACATACTCAGTCATTGACAACTGTATAACATTCTCCTCAACAAGGTCTTGAGTCGGAAATAGTGGTTGATTTAATGGCAACTGTGTCTCATCTTCATCATCATCATCCACTACTTCCTTTGACCTTAAATGCCGTTCACATCTGTCATCTTCTTGTGATTGGGTAGCCTCTAGAGGTTGTGAATCAGGGCACAAGATGTCATGTTCCTCTGCAAGCGTGCTTGGAGAGAGGGTCAAATGAAGGATTGGTGATGAGACGAGCTCCTCACTATATCCCAGTGTGGGATCACTTCTTTGACCAGACCGTGTATGGTGGGAGGAAGGATGATCAGAGTGAGGATTATGTTGACCAGACTCTTGGCTACTGAGAGTGGACTTGGTGGAAGACAGGGTGGTGCTTAACCGACTGGAAGCAGTATCAGCTGTCATCCAACCGACCACCTGTTCGCAGTGGTCGGACCTCGAGAGTGATGTCCTGCGACGCCCTGTAAAATTAGACATGAAGCTAGGTATGGTGGATGTCTTTCTTTCTTGTGCTCTGGCACCAGGCACAGTTTCTCCGCGTCCTGACCCGCGCCCTGAACTATCAGGATCACGTCCACTTCCCCGTCCCTTTTTACCCGCCTTCTTCATCTTACACGGAATATGTGACTTTAATATTTGAGTTTGAAAACTTAACAGTATTTCTTCCTAGTCTGCAACGGTGCAGAGTACACAGAATAGGCTGCTAAACGGCGGTGACACACACTGAATGGAATATGTGACTTTAATATTTGAGTTTGAAAACTTAACAGTATTTCTTCCTAGTCTGCAACGGTGCAGAGTACACAGAATAGGCTGCTAAACGGCGGTGACACACACTGAATGGAATATGTGACTTTAATATTTGAGTTTGAAAACTTAACAGTATTTCTTCCTAGTCTGCAACTGTGCAGAGTACACAGAATAGGCTGCTAAACGGCGGTGACACACACTGAATGGAATATGTGACTTTAATATTTGAGTTTGAAAACTTAACAGTATTTCTTCCTAGTCTGCAACGGTGCAGAGTACACAGAATAGGCTGCTAAACGGCGGTGACACACACTGAATGGAATATGTGACTTTAATATTTGAGTTTGAAAACTTAACAGTATTTCTTCCTAGTCTGCAACGGTGCAGAGTACACAGAATAGGCTGCTAAACGGCGGTGACACACACTGAATGGAATATGTGACTTTAATATTTGAGTTTGAAAACTTAACAGTATTTCTTCCTAGTCTGCAACTGTGCAGAGTACACAGAATAGGCTGCTAAACGGCGGTGACACACACTGAATGGAATATGTGACTTT
This sequence comes from Rhinophrynus dorsalis, assembly GCA_037306005.1. Lineage (NCBI taxonomy): Eukaryota > Metazoa > Chordata > Amphibia > Anura > Rhinophrynidae > Rhinophrynus > Rhinophrynus dorsalis. Next base: position 67,563,948 of record CM074723.1, on the reverse strand, counting down.
AATATTTGAGTTTGAAAACTTAACAGTATTTCTTCCTAGTCTGCAACGGTGCAGAGTACACAGAATAGGCTGCTAAACGGCGGTGACACACACTGAATGGAATATGTGACTTTAATATTTGAGTTTGAAAACTTAACAGTATTTCTTCCTAGTCTGCAACTGTGCAGAGTACACAGAATAGGCTGCTAAACGGCGGTGACACACACTGAATGGAATATGTGACTTTAATATTTGAGTTTGAAAACTTAACAGTATTTCTTCCTAGTCTGCAACGGTGCAGAGTACACAGAATAGGCTGCTAAACGGCGGTGACACACACTGAATGGAATATGTGACTTTAATATTTGAGTTTGAAAACTTAACAGTATTTCTTCCTAGTCTGCAACTGTGCAGAGTACACAGAATAGGCTGCTAAACGGCGGTGACACACACTGAATGGAATATGTGACTTTAATATTTGAGTTTGAAAACTTAACAGTATTTCTTCCTAGTCTGCAACGGTGCAGAGTACACAGAATAGGCTGCTAAACGGCGGTGACACACACTGAATGGAATATGTGACTTTAATATTTGAGTTTGAAAACTTAACAGTATTTCTTCCTAGTCTGCAACGGTGCAGAGTACACAGAATAGGCTGCTAAACGGCGGTGACACACACTGAATGGAATATGTGACTTTAATATTTGAGTTTGAAAACTTAACAGTATTTCTTCCTAGTCTGCAACTGTGCAGAGTACACAGAATAGGCTGCTAAACGGCGGTGACACACACTGAATGGAATATGTGACTTTAATATTTGAGTTTGAAAACTTAACAGTATTTCTTCCTAGTCTGCAACGGTGCAGAGTACACAGAATAGGCTGCTAAACGGCGGTGACACACACTGAATGGAATATGTGACTTTAATATTTGAGTTTGAAAACTTAACAGTATTTCTTCCTAGTCTGCAACGGTGCAGAGTACACAGAATAGGCTGCTAAACGGCGGTGACACACACTGAATGGAATATGTGACTTTAATATTTGAGTTTGAAAACTTAACAGCATTTCTTCCTAGTCTGCAACTCTGCACAGTACACAGAATGTGCTGCTACACTGCGGCGAAGCACACTGAATGGAATATGTGACTTTGATATTTTAGTTTGAAGACTTAACAGTATTTCTTCCTATTCTGCAACTCTGCACAGTACACAGAATGTGCTGCTAAACTGCGGCGAAGCACACTGAATGGAATATGTGACTTTGATATTTTAGTTTGAAGACTTAACAGTATTTCTTCCTATTCTGCAACTCTGCACAGTACACAGAATGTGCTGCTAAACTGCGGCGAAGCACACTGAATGGAATATGTGACTTTGATATTTTAGTTTGAAGACTTAACAGTATTTCTTCCTATTCTGCAACTCTGCACAGTACACAGAATGTGCTGCTAAACTGCGGCGAAGCACACTGAATGGAATATGTGACTTTGATATTTTAGTTTGAAGACTTAACAGTATTTCTTCCTATTCTGCAACTCTGCACAGTACACAGAATGTGCTGCTAAACTGCGGCGAAGCACACTGAATGGAATATGTGACTTTGATATTTTAGTTTGAAGACTTAACAGTATTTCTTCCTATTCTGCAACTCTGCACAGTACACAGAATGTGCTGCTAAACTGCGGCGAAGCACACTGAATGGAATATGTGACTTTGATATTTTAGTTTGAAGACTTAACAGTATTTCTTCCTATTCTGCAACTCTGCACAGTACACAGAATGTGCTGCTAAACTGCGGCGAAGCACACTGAATGGAATATGTGACTTTGATATTTTAGTTTGAAGACTTAACAGTATTTCTTCCTATTCTGCAACTCTGCACAGTACACAGAATGTGCTGCTAAACTGCGGCGAAGCACACTGAATGGAATATGTGACTTTGATATTTTAGTTTGAAGACTTAACAGTATTTCTTCCTATTCTGCAACTCTGCACAGTACACAGAATGTGCTGCTAAACTGCGGCGACGCACACTGAATGGAATATGTGACTTTGATATTTTAGTTTGAAGACTTAACAGAATGTGCTCTAATCTGCAACTTTGCACACTAAACAGAATGTGCTCTAATCTGCAACTTTGCACACTAAACAGAATGTGCTCTAATCTGCAACTGTGCACACTAAACAGAATGTGCTCTAATCTGCAACTTTGCACACTAAACAGAATATATATATTTTTTTTTTTTTTTTTTCCCCACACACAAAATAACCTGCTGCCCCCACACACAGTAGTCCTAAAAAGGACTTTTGGTTCTTTTTTTTCACAATTTTGCTTGTTTTCCTCCCTACACTGCCTTTCCCTTCCTATCCTCAGCTCTCCCTGGCTAAGACTGAGCCGAACTCGATGGTCAGGTGCTATACAGCACCCGACCACGGGTTCTGGCCAGCCAATCAGTGTAATGCCAGCAGCCAACATGGCTGCTGGCATTACACCGATGTCAGAGCCTCCCTGCACGTTTATTGGCTGCGCAGCAGCCGCAAAACGTGCGGGGAGGAGACCCGAACATGGCGGGCGAGCACATGCGGTACTCGTACGAGTACCGCCATGTGCCGAGCAGAGCGATGCTCGAGCCGATCCGAGCATCGGCCGAGCATGCTCGCTCAACACTATTAGCGACATTAGATGTTAAATCACTGTATACAGTGATCCCAGTAACTGAGGGAATGAAAGCAGTGAGGAAAGCACTTATCTTTGATACTGAAATGGACAAACCACCAATTGAATTTCTACTTACTCTTCTTGCATTCTGCCTGGGATATAATTATTTCAAATTTGAAAGGAATTATTATCTACAAACATCAGGAACTTCGATGGGATCAAATATTGCTCCATCATACGCCAATCTATTTATGACAGATTTTGAGAACAAATATATTATTCATCCTTTTAGAGAGCACTTGATTGGCTATTATCGGTTCATAGATGATTTATTCATTGTATGGCTAGGTGATAGGTCATCTTTTGAAATTTTTGTGAATTCTCTAAATAGTTTGGATACCCCAATCAAATTCACATCTACTGTGGATGAGAGGAGTGTGAATTTTTTGGACATTACAGTCATCAAGGAAGGTCCTAGATTGATTACTAAGAATTATCGGAAGGAAACAGATAGAAATACCATACTTTTGAGGAGTAGTAATCATCCTCAACACATTAAACATGCGGTGCCTTATTCACAAATGATCAGGATATTAAGGAATAATAGTGATCGAACAACTGGTATTCAACAAGTTGATGAACTTATTAATAGGTTGATGGACCGTGGATATTCCAGAAAGGAACTTGAAAAGCACAGAGAGAGAGCCTTACAAAAATCACAAGGAGATCTATTGAAAATTTCGGATAGAGAAAAAGATAAATTGGATCGTGTAGTGTTTACCACCACATACACACAGGACACACAAAGGATTAATGAATCACTGGCAAATAGTAAGTTCAGATAAATCGCTTGCCCCCATTTTTCGAAATAAACCCCTGATGTCTTATAGAAGAGCACCCAATTTGAGAACTCTTTTGGTGAAAACTGATCCGAAGCATTGTTATACATCTGATAAGGGTAATTGGCTACAAAGCGACAAACCAGGTTCCTTTAAATGTTTGAACTGTGTAACCTGTAAGAATCTTATTACAGGAGCATCTTTCAAGGATCCAAGGAACAATAGAACAATTTCGATAAATTATAAATTAACCTGCACATCAAGCTATGTTATATATTTTATTCAATGCCCTTGTTCTCTATTATATATTGGAAAAACAATTACCTCCTTTAGAGAAAGGATGGCGAACCATAGAAAATCAATTAGAGATGCACTGGCTTCAGGAACCTCGGATAAACCAGTTGCAAGACACTTTGCTATTCATCATCATACAGTGGCATCGTTGAGATGTATGATCATTGATCAAGAGCCCATAGCCCCTAGAGGAGGGGATAGGGGCAAGAGACTATTACAGAGAGAAGTTAACTGGATCAGGAGATTAAACACCTTGGCTCCCTATGGATTGAATGAAAATATCTCTTATGCTTGCTACTTGTGACTAAATAGAGACCAACACTTATGGTTGTTAACCAATTGGTGACTTTTGATTAGGATGTGAATCAATATCGTGGGAATTTTAATAATGCCTCAAAAGTAGTAATTTGGTTCGTATGTGTGACATCCATGAGGTAGAGCAATTGATAAGTATTTTTCTTATTCTAATCCCTGGGAAGGATTATTTGCACATAAAGGATATAATAAAACATGGTCTTCGTTCCATACATAGCTCTAATCCACTAGGTGGAGGCTATGGGATTAAAGGTTATAATCACAGAACAGATGAAGAATGACATTTAAAGAATAAGATATGGAGTTGGGTGTCGCAAGTAAAATCACTAACTATAAAGTTCTATGATGGTTCAATGTAATATGGCTCTAATCCTTCTGAATGATGGAGGCCATGGGATGTGGTATTATAAAGATGGGTATGAGCGTAAGTTGCACCCTCCATGATCGGCTGGAATAGGAGTGAAAGGACAACCGCTGATAGTGGGGGTCCTCGCTCCTTTTTCCTTACCAGGAGGTTTATGTGAATGTCTCAGATGGTTGTAGTCGGGTAAAGACTAGCGCACCTGTGGTGAACGGGAGCGCTGTCTAGATCCCTTGACTCCCAATGAGAACCGGAAAGAGCAACACGTGATCAATATACCGATACCGGATCATCACCGTATACCGGATAAGGAAGTGGACAGTGAGTACTTGACACCCTCGGGTTATTAACTTCTGAATGGTATTAACAATATAGTGACTTCGAGCTGTGATATAGATAAGAATACTGTAGTGGCATAAGGCTGGCATCCTGCCATAATATTAGTGCAACAATGTAACAAACTAGGTTGTTGAATCTAAATGATATTTATCCATGTATGTTACAATTACATTAAATGTACTACTATATTCTGAAACAATTTGGATAATTGATGATGGATGACTGAGATCGGTCTTTTTATGGCTTGGGCTGTGCGATGCATCGGAGTACACTCCGAGCTAAATACTTGCGAACCGGGTGTCCATCAACAATGTACCAAGTAACAACTTCTGAATTTATTAAATACAGGATTTGTAGGTTTCTAGTAAACGTATATTTATATTTATGATTTGTACTAATAATGTTCTATTACAGTATGTTTTGTAATATGAGGCATTGGTTGATGAACGAAAGCGGTGTAATCAAAGATTTACTGGGGTGGATAATAACCTAAGGGGTATAATGATGCTGTATTCCTTTGATTCATCCATATATTGTTTTTAATCACAAGCTTGTTTCTGTTAGTTTTAATTCACCCTTGACCTCAGGGGTAGAGGTCATCACCAGGTGTAGGGTATACAATGGAGGCTGTGAGCACAAGGTGATTGTCTTGATAAAGATCCCAGGAGGGATCGAAACGTCGATCTAATAAATTTATTTTTGTTTTTCAAATGCAAGTCCTGTGAGTGCTGATTGATGAGAGATATACAATTAATTTATCCGGACACCCAGGCATTTACCCTAATATCGAGAGTGCTGCCTTTTGTTGTATTTATATATATATATATATATATATATATATATATAAAATGAATGAGTATTGCAGTATGTAATAATACCTTTTTTACTGGACTAACATTCAATTATATGCGGACAAGATTTCAAGAGCAATGCTCCCTTTTTTCTCTACATGTTTTTTTTCATATAACCAGTATTCTTTAGACTTGAAAATGGGAGCATTGCTCTCAGAAGCTTGTCTCTATATAATTTAATATTAGTCCAGTAAAAAAAGTATTATTACATACTGTAAAACAGAGAAAAGAAAGAAGGAAGACAACGCACCAGAGATCTAAGTGTAGATCTCTGGTGCGTTGTCTTCCTTCTTTCTTTTCTCTGTTTTATGTACCTGCTCGAGAGGACTCCGGGCAACAGACAACGGCACAGAGTCATAAAAAGTTTTTTTTCATGCATTAACCTCATCTCTGCTCATCACATACTAACGCCTCATCCTTATCACCAGACCATCATTTCATCAGGCTATTATTCATTTGAATTTACCATTTGGACAAGGGTATTTCATGGACTTCATTCTTTCTAATTTTTCATCTAATTACTGACGTTTATGACTTTTCTTATATACACAAACTTTAGCTGTATATTATCTTGCGTTCACATTTGGACATATTATTTGCTATCATCTGTTCAGTCACATATTGATTATTGTATATTATATCTTCTATTGATATTTCTAAAACAATATATATTGGTACTTTCCTCTTCTCCTGAAATTCAACAGTGAGCGCTCTAACTCCTTTTCTTTTATTACATACTGTAATTCATCTGGACTTTACACCATTGGATTAACACGGCTAACCTAAATTGAATACTATATATATATATATATATATATATATATATATATATATATAGAGAGAGAGAGAGAGAGAGAAAGTGTATCTTATGAAGAAATCTTAGGAAGAGGTCTTTTAAGAGGTAGATGAGGTGCTTTTCTTAGCTATTTATCTAATACTTTTTCTAAAGTATTGGCTATTAGACTTGTGCGAATTCATTCGGAGACATTCGGATTTCGTCGAAAATGGGGTCATTCGGAGACATTCGGCCAATCCGAAGCTCAAGGGTCATTCGGAAAAAATGATCCGACTCCGAACAGCCCAGGACCGAAATTCGTTGAAACTTTCGTAAGTTTCGGCAATCGACAAATTTCCAAAAGTTTTGACTACTTTTGACCAGGACTTTTTTGTACTTCCTGTGCGCGCTCAATTACTTTCCCTCCATAATTTTCCCTCCATGTCTCTAGTCCAATTCCATTCTCCGTTTCATGCACTATTTCCCTCTTTTGTCTGTATTCCAATAGCCTTCTTCGTTTCATGATGGGGTTTGGACTAATGACACAGTCACACAGACAGACAGCCTGCATTTCCTCATTGTGTTGTTGGAGCTCAGAGAGAGAAGAGATTAGAGAGTGTCCAGTTGTTGTGCAGGCAGGCAGGTAGCATTAGGCTAGGCATAGGTAGGCAGCCAGCATTAGTTCCAGTTATTGCTACTGCAAGAGCGAGTAATATTTGTTCCTGTGTAAAATATAAAAAAAAAATAGGTATTTGGTCGAATACAGGGCCGGCCCTTACATGGGTCCCAGTGGGTCCATGGACCCAGGCGGCACTTTGACAGGGGCGGCAATTTGCCATCCCATAGCATGTTTATTTTGTGCGCTTCCGCCAGTTCTGTGTTGCAGGGTGTCCCATCAGTGTGACTGTCAGCAGCCGGGCAGCCCTATGCTCACTCAGTGGCGATGCCTGTTGGCTGCTTCAGTGACGTGAATTATGTGATAGTCAAACATTATGCCTATTTTGTATTGTTTATCGCCCACCTAAAGTCAAGACTTGAGTAAATAGGTCTACCGTCCCAGATTTGCTAGAGAGGTTTTACAAATACAGGAGGGTGCCCCCTGTACGAAATGAGTCTAAACATTTGGGATCTCTAGTATGAGTGCACGACAGTGCATGATGTGTCCTGAACAGGATTGCTGTGAGGTGTCTCTACCCGGAAGGTGCTGGCCGGGCTGAGCTTCAACATTGTGATGAGTGACCAACTAAGAGCACCTTGCCAGACTTAATCTGCAGCTATAGCATCACCCCCTCCTACTCTCCGGGTCCCGCTGACTGGCAATAACAGGTGAGTCACTAAGAGATCTGAAGCCTTTCTGGAAGTCCTTTCACTTGGAAGGGGGCTAGGTATTACTTGGGGGTGTTGCCTCGTGTGTAAATAATTTCTAGGTGGGAGATGAATGTGCATCACTTATGTGTTTTCTAACTGTAGTTAGAATACAACTCCCATCATCCCCTGATTATGACGTTGGGAAATGCCCAGCAATTACCGTACAGCCTTGTATTGCACACTCACGGAAAACGGTGATATTGCTATACTAAGACAATGCTGTGGACCCCTCTTCAGTATAGATGTCAAGCATTTTTTTTTTTATTTCTCTCCTGTGTTGCAGTTCGTTCACAACAGAATGTCTCAATTTTTCTTTTTAACACATTACATCTATCACATTACAATCATTGATGTTTATTCTTGATGTAGTATGAAACACTACAATGTATATACACATAGACTTATCTGATATGAGGGGAAATCAGGATAGGAAAACGAGAGAGAGGAATTTGGGTACTAAAGAGGGACAGTAGGGTAGGAGGCTGGTACCAGAAAATGAAACCTTAATCTTTACCCATGTACTCACATAGAATGTGACATGTAGTTTGTCCATGTTCGAGTCGACCACTTATGTTGAGTAGGATGTGACAGGCATGGGTTTTCGATGTTTGAGCATATGCTAAATTGAATGACAGGCATGGGTTTTCAATGTTTGAGCATATGCTATATTGAAGGACAGGCATGGGGTTTCGATGTTCGAACATATGCTAAATTGAATGACAGGCATGGGTTCTCGATGTTCGACGTTTGCATTGTGACTGGCATCCCATGCTGGAGTAGAGGTGACATGCACAGACTGGCAATGTACGACAATGTCCGTTTTTGGGATGGATCGTTTTCTAAATGCACACCCTGTCTGCAAAGAATGATAGCAGCATGCACGGAGGCGCACTGCTATAATTTAACCCATGTTAAATTCGGCCGAATAATTCGGAATGGATCAGAATTTCGCTCGAATCGAATAGGCCCGGTCCGAAATTAGGATCATCCGAATTAGAAAAAAAAAATTTGTCCGAATTCGAATTTAATCGAAAATTTTGCCAGTGCACAAGTCAATTGGCTATTGAACCAGGTAAGGTCTTAGCCCACTCTGGTTCAAGATTTGGGGGTACATCTTTTGATATATATGTTTGTGTGTGTATTAGGAGTTCTGAAGTATTTAATTGGGGCTAGAATACTCCTTGGATTGCTTTAGCAGTATTTTTGGAGTCATAGTCCTGCTGCAAGTTGAAGTACCTTCAGAAGAGTTTTAAAGGGACAGTAATACTTCATTATTACTATACCCCATGTTGTAGCCCTTAAAATTCTGAATTCAATGATACCAGCGGCATCTCTCAGACCTTTCAAAGTTCCCTCTCCCCTGACATCAGCATTCTAGCTGAGAGCAGGGGAATCTGGTCCCAGGACCAGCAGCAGCTCTGCAGCAGTGCTGTGATCTCGTTTATAGAAACAGAGATCCTTCTCTAAAATGGTCTTCTACGTGTGCTTGCAAACCAAGAGCAAACCAAGCACACGTAGAAGACCATTTTAGTGAAGGATTTCTGTTTCTATAACGCGATCTCAGGACTCCTGCAGAGCCGCCGCTTGCTCACTGACTGGATTCCCCTGCTCTCAGCTAGAATGCTGACGTCAGGGGAAAAGCCAAAAAGAGGGAACTTTGAAAGCAGATATTTCTCAAACCTTAAAGGTTTGAGAGATGCTGCTGTTATCGTTGAATTCAGAATTTTAAGGGCTACAACATGGGGTATAGTAATAATGAAGTATTACTATCCCTTTAAGGTATTTCACTGGATCTGAGCAGATAAGATGTTTTTGTACACTTCTGAATGAATCCTGTTGCTGCCATCAGAAGTCACATCATCAGTATAGGCAAGTGAGCCAGTTACAGTGGAATCCATACATGATCAAGCCATAACACTACTTCCACCATGTTTCACAGATAGGGTGGCATGCTTTGGATCATGTGCTGTTCCTTTCTTTTTCCACACTTTCCGCTTTCCATCATTCTGGTACAGGTTAATCTTCATCTTATTTATCCATAAGACTCAATTCCAGAACTTTACAGTTTTTTTTTATGTCGTTTTTAGCAAACTGTAACCTGGCCTTTCTGTTCTTGAGGCTTATCACTGGTTTACATCTTGTGATAAACCCTTTGTGGTTATGCTGGTGTAGTCTTCTTTTTATGGTTCCCTTTGAAACATCTATGCCTACATCCTGGAGAGTGTTCTTGATCCATTTGACAGCTGAAAAATATGTTTTTCTTCACAACTGTATTTGTTGGTCATTGACTACAACGGACTTTCATGTTCTACTGGGTTGTTTACTGTTGCTGAGCTTGTGGAGCAAGGATCAGTGAGACTGCACTAAGCATCAGAGTCACTGATTTTAGCTTCATTGCTTGAAGCTGATCAGAGCTGAAGATAAGTATAATTTAGTGCTTGGATGTCAGTGGACTGAGGGGAAGTTGCAGTTGCTCCCGCGATGTGACTCATGACACTGGAGGAGAAGCCGATAGTTCAGCTTGCCCATGTGTAGTGTTTCTATTTTTATCTTTGAAAATGGTACAAAGTACAGGGGCCAACACTGCATAGGGAGCACATGGTCCAAAGAAACGTAATTCCGGTGTGTGCTAGGCATGATATTTGCTATGATCAGGGCTGCAGTTAGGTGGAGACAGGCATTAATTCTGTTCGAATGGAGAAGTGGAGGAGGCAGGCAGGTGTTTGTATATAACTGCAGGTCTCATAATTAAGATGGGATATGGCTGGACTGAAAGGTCTATGAGTGGCCTCTGGGTGAATGTAGTAAAGTCGCAGCATGCTGGACTTTGGTGTGATTATTATTATTATTATTAATCTTTATTTATATAGCGCCAACAAATTCCGCAGCGCTTTACAGTAGGGAGTAGACATACAGAGGTATTAATTAGTACAAGTGGAGAACAGAAGGATCAGAGGACCCGGCTCGTGAGAGCTTACAGTCTAGAGGAGTGATCACACAAGGTGATAGTCATCCTTATGACAGACACCATAGTCCAGCATTTTACCTTTCACTTGGTTGACAGATCCAACTCAGAGCCTCTAAGTCATTCGCCTGAAAATGTAAGGGAATAGTAACACCTTGTTCTGACTTTATATATTATCCACTTGCAGAATAGGCAAAGTCCAATACTTTTTTTTTTACTTTTATATGAGTCTTCAGGCTACTCCCTCTAAATGTCTCTAGAGGGATGTGCCCTCTCCAGCCTTATCTGGTCAGAAAAAGAAGGGCCCATAGAACTATATACCACTCTCCCGGTTAAGGAAAACGATGGAGGACACTCATATGTATAATACACATACTTGGTAAAGGGTACTCCTTTATGTGCCCCTCAGTGTGTTCCCTCCTGCCCTTGGGCGTCGGGGGGGGTAAGGGGTGGCACTTGCCCCCCCCTACAATTACCCCCTCCATATAAATAAAGGGGCTGGATGGGCTGGCCTGGGGGTCATATTATGGCTTTGCAGCCCCCTGGAAAAATTTCTACGGGCACCCCTGCTCCTGCCCCACCAACAGAGTAGCAAGGCAGGGGCAACTGTAGTTACCAGGGGCATTTGTGAGGCTTAATTATTTATTTTATTATTTTATATAATTATGCATTTCTTCATGGTAACACATACGGAGGGTAGCATATTTACTAGAGCAGTATGGCACATGGAGGGAAATATAGCTACCGGGGCAGGAGGGGACTCATGGGGGAGACGCACTAAGGGGCAACGTTGTGACGATGGGTGTCTGTCGATGTGCGGTTAGCACATCACTTTGGCAATAGAGACACACTGCCATATGCACTAGAATTAGGGATGCAAGGTGAGGGATAGAGACTGTGATCACTAGCATATTATCCTGGCGTAAAGATGTCGGGGAGGAAATGGAGGAAACAGTGAGGTTGCAAAAGGACTTCAGCGCAAAAAACAGCAGACCTCATTCAACCCTATAAACAAAGCACATAACCATAGATGTGAGTGAACACCTCCTTAAAGGGATAGTAATACTTACAATAAAGTGAAGCTCAGAGACTTCTTTTTTCAATTTGTAGCATGTAGCACTATATTTCAGTACTAACAGGCTTGTAGTTCAACTGCAATTTAATCAGAATGGGTCCCTCTTCCTCCCCTTCAGGCCGCCTCCCATCAGTTGTGGAATCTGGTCGCAGGACCGGACAGTGTGCAGCAAGGGTCAATTTTCAGACAGTAAGCATAAGGAAATCCCTGCCCCTCTTGATGAAGGAGGGAAGTATTTTCCTTATGCTTACTGAAGATTGTCCCTCACTGCACTATATCTGGACCAGACATGGAGGAAGAGTGAGGTGTGGATCCTTACTGATTCAATTGCATTGAGCTACACGTCTGTTAGTACTGAAATATAGCACTACGTGCTACAAATAGAATAAAGAAGACTTGGAGCAGAACTTTATTAAAAGTATTACTATCCCTTTAATATATACCTAAAAGAAAAAGTATTGATTCAGTTGAGTTTTCTACTAATTTGGTACATATAGATATTTCCTCATAATTGCTTAGCTTTTTTCCTTGATAAATATGCTGCAGGTGTTCAGTGTACTGCAATATATATCAAAATGGATAAGTAAAGCATATAACCTATATAACAGGTGATAAAGTGGAGATGACTTCTCCAGTGATATCACTTATCCAGTTCCTATGTTATTCTATGGAGCATATGCACTATGATCTCCAAAGCTGTAGAAATCTTAGTGCATAGGCTCCATAGAATAACAGGAATTGGGGAAGTGTTATCACTGGAGAAGTCATCTCCACTTTATCACCTCTTTATCACACCTTAGTGCATCTCCCCCAGGATTGACAGAGCACCATGGAATGTATAAGAGAAATGACAGGTGTTTGGTACAGGCTAAGGTCGGGATTCATCAAGATGTGAACGGCTTAATGCGCAAGAAAATCAGAGGATTTCTTTGCTCATTAAACATTCGTCCATCCAGCAACTGACAGATTGTATCTGGCCATCGCTTATTCATAAATAAGTGATGGCCAGATAGATCTGCCAATTTGATGATCCCATTACAATGTATGGGGAGAACACATCATAGGTGTGCGAACAGGGTGTGACGGGTGTGCCTAGGCACACCCTAATCGGCCCCGTGTGCACCGACTTTTCAGAAGTTAAATGGCCGTTTATGCATATTAATGCGGCTGCGGCTTTATACCTTAGCCGCTTGCCACGGCTATCTGCTGCTGACTGCTGTGCTCAGGGAGACCAAGGGGGGGCGGGACAAGCACTCAGGCTCAAATGTTGCAAAAGCCTGCATGAGCCTTCCCTCCTTCGTTGCGGCGCTGAGAGGAAGTGATGTCACTTCCTTTCATCGCTCGTTACGTTGGGAGAAGGTGTCAGGGAGCAAACAGCGGGTGAGGAGGCTGCAGGCACTGGCACTGACTCAGCTGTATGATGCATGAGTGAGTGTGTTAATGTTTAATGTTTGTGCGTGTGAAAGATAACTTACACCTAATCATTTATTTAGCACACACATATATATATATATATATATATATATATATATATATATATATATATATATATACACTCATATATACATGTGTGTTTGTGCTTTTGGGTGCACACCCAAATGCAATTGGCTGCGCACGCCTATGGAACACATGAACACACATTTTCGCTTATGTGTATGCCTGGGTTTTTTTCACCTGACTGGCCAAATTATGCAATTTTCCTTGCTTTGCCAATGCAAAGAAGGGAAACATGACAAATCATTGAAGAATACCTGAAGGTATCCATCAATGATCATGGCGAAGACCAGCATATTTGATACGCTACTTTTTCCCGCAGTTTGATGAATCCCGGCCTAAGCATGAGTGTGTGGAGAGAGGGTATTAATCAGTGAAGAGAGGAGGAGGGAAAGGAAATAAAACATATGGGAAGGGAGGGCGGTGGGGAGGGAAAGGAGTGATGAGAGAAGAGAGGAAGAAGAAGGAATATAAAGGAAAGAGGAAGGACAAGAGAGCTGAAGCAGGAAGAGATTGAGAGGTTACATTATCATCTGGCAACTAAGTTCTTTAATCCCTTTATGACCACCAGATTTGTGACACAGGCGGGTATTAAGGACCGCAAAGCTTTTTTTTTCTACCCAATGGATTGTGGGATATCAGCACCGCCATCCCAGAATTCCATGACATGCCATGACATCACTGGGACCGGCATAATGGTCCTGGCACGTCAAGGGTTGTTAAGGGTTTAACCCCTTAGTGACGGCCGCGTGCAGACGCGGCCGTCACTTAACGCCCGTCTAACATTTTTTTTTTTTTTTTAAAAACAATCCGGAGTCCCCGAACGGTGCGCAGCCGCGCAGGGAGCCGGATTTCCGGGACGTACATGCACGTCACTAAGTGACAGCCACACAGGACGTACATGTACGTCCTGTGTCATGAAGGGGTTAAGGGATGCAATCACTAGTGTTCTCTATACTGTCCTCTAACAAAATGTGTGGTCTTAACCCTTTGAGTGCCTGCGGGGTATGCAGTGCCTTACATCTCAATGCATTGCGCACCCCTCTGGCACTCAAGGGGTTAACCCAACCTTCTATGATCATGGAATATAATTATATATATAAATTCTGTGAAATAAGGTACGTGTGTGTAAATAAACACTCTGATAACCTATATATTGGTTTAGAGGGATATTTCCAGCATTCAAGTGATTGCATTTCCATAGAGAGTTAAAGTAAGATCCCAACATCGACAACCTGAAGTGACTCTGACAGCAAAGGCAGCTATTGGAGGTTAGTATATGTGTGTGATGTGCCAGATTGGCATTTAAACACACCCACATGAATATGACAGTGGCTCATTAAACTGCATTTCAATATGCAAATGAGCCATCCTATATAATAATTCGCTAGAAAGTGTGTAACAACGCAGTCATGCGCAGTAGAGACTGCCCTGATGAGGCTGATAGAGAGCGCGGCGCGGGCTGTCTCTACTGAGCATGACTGCACTGCGACCGGCTGGCACTGTATCAGGCACAGTGTGGGCAGTCTCTCCTGCGCATGACTGCCCCACGACCGGCTGGCAGTGGCACTGTGGCCCGTGTAACGGGCTCTTCAACTAGTTGTCAAATAAAATAGTAAACCTGTAGAAGGCATGGCGGTGTGGGCAGATTGCATACCTCCCAAGTGTCCCTCTTTAGGAGGGACAGTCCCTCTTTGAGACCCAAATCCCTCTGTCCCTCTTTCCCACCTTGGTGTCCCTCTTTTTAGGGGTGCAAACTGTGTGGTGTATATACAAATGCATCACATTGCTCTACAGCAATAAAACTCACATTAATGTTTTGATAAACTTCAATATATGTATTTATAAATTAGTCTGTGCAAATAAAACACTTTGGTCATGCTCTAAATCATTTATTCAGTTATAGAAAGAGGTGTCAATAGGTCATGAAATGACCTAAAAATTCTCGGTAATGCCCCACCTACCAGCCACGCCCCCAGCAACCCCACCTAAAACACAAGTGCCCCTCTTTGGCCATTGGGAGGTATGAGATTGAGGAGCAAGAAAGACACACAGAGTGGTCAATAAAGGCCCTGAAGACTCATCTAAATGTGTTAACCTTTTGAGTGTCAGAGGGGTATGCAACGCATTGCTCTGTAATGCATTGTGTACCCCTGTGGCACTCAAAAGATTAAAAAAATAGGTGAAGAATTAACAAAACATATTGTCAGTTTGACTCTACATATTATGCACTTGCACAATGTATAAACTCTAAATAAATTGTTACTAGTCGTTTAACCCTTTGAATGCCAGAGGGGTACGCAATGCATTGCTTTGCAATGCGCTACGTACCCGTCTGGAACTCAAAGGGTTAAGCAGTGGAGAGAGCAATAAATCAGACCTGCATACTGTCCCTGATTTCCAGGGGCAGTCCTGGATGTGGCTTACTGTCCTTGGACCTTGCTGTCCTTGCTTGTAAAATTAAATTTAAAGGGATAGTAATGCTACCAGAAGAACAACGCTGCAATCTGTCCTTGTAGTGAATACAAATGATCATTGACTTTAGTAATGCTGAATTTGCTCTATATCCCTTGAAATAATATTATAAATTATCCTCCTCACTCTCCTTCTACTTATGTCAACCTTCGAGCCTCGGAGCTGGAAGCGGATGGCGATGTGGGACAGTCTTCTTTCAGTATACGGTTTTCCTTATACTGAATGGAAGCAGATTGTGCCATGTAGCGATCTGTCCGGGCAAGCAACCGAACATCAGATCTATGGGGAGTTGGCCTGGCAGTCTGAAAAGGGGCATGAGGGGGGATAATTTAAAATTTTATTTCAAGCGTTGTAGAGCAAATTCAGCATCTAACATCAATGATCAGTTGTATACAGGACAAGGATGTACTGCAGTGCTCTTATGGTAACATTACTATCCCATTAAACCCCATAATATGTTATGAGCATACCTTTATGTTAATATTGCTGATTTATATGATTAAATATCGCATTTAGGTTAGGGTAATGTCTGTACTGCTGAACAAATACAGTAACACTTAATATTGTAAAACATTTATATTGTAGGGTGTATCATCCTAAGTACAATAAGGGTACTCCCACTGCTGAGAGGTGTTTTATTGTAAAGTTATTGTAGCTTAAACATGCATTATTTAGGTGCAGTATCTGAATGGCCTGAAATTTTACAGTGATGCTGTTGATACACCATCCTAAGGACAGCTCTGGTCAATTGACCATAAACATCCATAGGATGGTATCGCAACAGCTCAAATTTCAGAAACTGCACCTAAAAAAAATTACAGTTTGAGCTGCAATCACTTTTGAATAAAACACTCTCAGTAGTGGGAGTGCCCTTGTTGTACTCAGGAGGATACACCCTACAATATAAATGCTAAACTATATTAAGTATTACTATCCCTTTAAGTCTGTTGCATGATATTTTCTTATGACATTGTGCTGTATGGTGCTGTGAACCACTAGAAATACTCTGTCATGTCACTGGCCAGGGGAAAGGCATCCCTGGAAATGTTTGTGAAATATTGGTGACTATGGTGTATCGGATATGCTAGTGCCGTCATTGATATGAATGATCAAGATTATTTCCCTGTTAAACTGCCCATTACGATCCATATGCACAAACAAAATGGAGCAATGCTGAAGAAAACCCACTGAATCATATGGAACAACAAACAGATAAAAATTCCTGTTGTATTAAAGGAAATCACAGATATACACACAATGAAATTGGTTGATATAACTTTAAGTATTAAGTAATTTCAGTTAGTATATGTAAAAAAGAATTGTTACAGCCAAACAATATCATGCTAAACTTGCTTTTTAATTCATTTGTAAATTCATCTGTTCAAAGCGCATTTATTTAAAGGGATAGTATTGCTTTTATTTTAAAAAATATTAATATTATAGACATTAAAAATATTGGTACAATGAGCTATGTCTCCCATCTCTCACACATTTATAGTTTGAGAGATTGAAGCATGTAAAGTTCCCCCCTCCTGTCCCTTTCATAGACGTCAGCACTCTATGAGACAGAAGCAGATCCTGGTCTCGTGACTGTACTGTGGCTCTTCAGCAGATCCGATATATAGCACAATATAGAAATAAATACTTCATTGGAACGGTCTACAAAGTGTGCCTGGTTTCCAATTAAGTATTTATTTCTGTATTGCTCTATTTCAGCTCTGCTGAAGAGCCGTAGGATGGCCCGGGACCAGAATCTGCTTATCTCAGCTACAGGGCAAACTTCTTTGAAACGGCCAGGTGGGGGGAACTTTACATGCTTCGATCTCTCAAACTGTAAATGTTTGAGAGATGGAACATAGCTTATTGTACTACTATTTTTAATGTCTACAATATTAATATTTGTTAAATAAAAGCAATACTATCCCTTTAATGTTGTTTTCACAGATTATATTGAGAGACTAGCAATCTGGGACGGCGTTGCCCGTCATTTTTGTTTTTCATCCTTGTATAGAACTGGCAGTTTGAGGGTTGCATGACATTAACGGGTTAATGACATGTTAACAGTATAAGTAGTCAGTGTTATTAACGTTTATGTGTTGGACTCTATCCCCTTGTGGTACACCGTAAGCCACCAGAAAGACAGTGCTTCAGAGAGGCATTACTGTGGATGATGGGAGTTGTAGTCAAGTAAAAGAATAAATAATCAGATTGTGCCTCCAGTGCATTGCACAGCCTGATTGTGAAAATGTGCAGCTATGAATCAAAAATGTACCTTATGGACTTGTTTTGTAAGCGTTGCTGAGCGCTGCTCCCCTTGTGGTACACCGTAAGCCACCGGAAAGACAGTGCTTCAGAGAGGCATTACTGGGGATGATGGGAGTTGTAGTCAAGTAAAAGAATAAATAATCAGATTGTGCCTCCAGTGCATTGCACAGCCTGATTGTGAAAATGTGCAGCTATGAATCAAAAATGTACCTTATGGACTTGTTTTGTAAGCGTTGCTGAGCGCTGCTCCCCTTGTGGTACACCGTAAGCCACCGGAAAGACAGTGCTTCAGAGAGGCATTACTGGGGATGATGGGAGTTGTAGTCAAGTAAAAGAATAAATAATCAGATTGTGCCTCCACTGCATTGCACAGCCTGATTGTGAAAATGTGCAGCTATGAATCAAAAATGTACGTTTATGGACTTGTTTTGTAAGTGTTGCTGAGCGCTGCGCTGGACTCTGTAGCCCGTTCTTTTCATGCAGAAGGACAGGCTGATGCGGAGCACGCACAGAAGGAGATAGCAGAAGGACAGGCTGATGCGGCGCACGCACAGAAGGAGATAGCAGAAGGACAGGCCGATGCGGAGCACGCACAGAAGGAGATAGCGAGGCTGGCGCAGCGCTCGGCAAGACTTACAAAAGAAAACAATCCCATTGAGGTACATTTTTCATTCATAGCTGCAGGTCTTCACCATCGGGCTGTGCAATGCTGTGGAGGCACAATCCGATTATTTATTAATTTGTACCTGACTACACTCCCATCATTATTCAGGCTGTATGTAAGCCACTGGAATACCCCACAGTCAGGAGGCAACGGCAGCTGCCACGGATCCAGAGAGGGCCGACGGAACAGTGAGGCCACTCCAGGATGTTGGAAAGGCGCGTCCGTTAAGGCGTCAAGGGCTCCGTGCGGATAAGGCCAGAGATATACAGGAGTGAGGGTGAGAACTGTGAGCGCTGGAGAGCAGGTAGGAAGGTCCCTAGCTTCCCCCAGTGGTGCTGGTGTTACCTGAAGGCCAAAGCTTCCTTCTGTGCTCGCTTCCATGTCACTCGCCACCATCACCACACACAATGTGAGCGTGTGGTGTGGTGTGGTGTGGTGTGTGTGGTGTGGTGTGGTGTGGTGTGGTGTGTGGTGTGTATAAGAGAGAGGAGCAGGAGCAAGTGGCAGACATTTTGTTTTTCTTCAGACTTTATAGTGGTGGGTGGGCTGGATTAGTGGGAGTGGGCCAAATCACACCCTCAGTGAATCTCCCAATAGGAGAAGTAACTCCTCCTCACTGCCGCCCCTGGGTGTGTTTGCCAGGCACACAGAAGTCTTCTTTTATATATATAGATAAGAGTTAACTGACTATGATTAGTATCCACTGCTCTTGTGTTCTGCAATTCTGTAACCTTATCTCAGCCCATTCATAGATAATCCTGGTCAATCAAATGGTGTTCTAGATCCCTGTAAAGATCAGTAATGTCCATTCCCTCATAGTATATGTATAACTGGAAATGTTCTCTAAATTCCCTGGAGAAATACTGTAGAGCTAAGAATGGACGTGTCCAAAAGTGTGGGTGCAGGAGCAGACTGACAGAATCCAGGGCTCCCGGGGAAGTGAAGGTCATCACAGGCCCACTTTACACCACCCCTGGTTATGCCCCACTCCTAGTTTTGTAACTATATTTCATTTGTAAGCTCTGTATTGCAGTCTCCCTTGGGCTATCCTGTGCTTCCTTACCTCTGTATGGCCACCAGCCAGCATGGCCTCCGGCCACTTCCTCATTCTGATATCAGGTAACAGGCACTAGCACAGACTCCTTTTTATGGGCCTATTCTGGGTGGCCTAATTGGGTCCTGCCTCCTTCTGCTCATTTATAAACTGGGAATTTGTTTAGAGATGGTACCCCATGCATTCCCTACTGAGCAAAATAAGGTGGGACTCCTGATCTTCCTTCTATCCAGCAGGGCATTGGCCTGGGCGAATCCACTATGGGAGACGGAGAAGCCCATAAGCCACAATTTCACAGAATTTGTAGCCTCGTTTCGGAGAGTCTTTGACATTCCTGGGTGTGCCACCTCTGCTGCCAAATGACTGATGACAATACGGCAGGCTGCACGTACTGTAGCCAGGGCCGGATCAACGTAGGGGCTAGGGGGGCTGCAGGTGCAGACCCACAACTAAAAATAGGCCCAGTGTAATGGTTTTGTAGGACACTCAGACCAACAGGTTAGAATAAAACACAGTTTTATTAATAAAACAAGGAAGACCGCCCTCTATAGGCAATACAGATTAATAGAAAGAACAGTGGTGTATAGATGCCTTCTCAGGCCTAGTATACAGGGGAATTAAATATACATATACTGTCACAGGACAGGCATAGAAACATCAGGGTATACAATGGTTAAAGTACATGTAAATCAATCATTCTCTGTTGTGGTGTGTTTGACACGCCCATAAGGTGGTAAAGGAGCAGTAAGTGGTGTTAGATGAGAAAACACCTGCAGTCCTATTGGACAGAGACTACTGCTTATGCTGCACAGGAACTGAGGCCAAATACTCTGCTAGAGAAGATGAGCTAGAGCCGCTGACACCCCAACTGGCATAAACGGAGAGCAAGTGCACTGCAAGAGCGAGGAATACTAGAGCCACAAGCCCACACGGGCGTTGTAACGGATACTAATCACTGCAAGAGATAGAGCCAATAGCCCGCACGGGAGTAGTAACGGAGACTAATAACACTGCAAGATTAAGAGCCAATGGCGCCTCCCGCGGGCGCGGTAATGGAGACCGACTACACTGTAATGCAGACAGAAAGAGCCACAGCCCCCTGTGTAGGCGCTGCAAGATCACCTAGGCTCGGCAAGTGTAGAGGAAGACTCAGGGTAACGGCTCTGCAAGTGTTAATGGAGGCTTGGTGAATGGAGACAACGGCTCTACAAGTGTTACTGGAGGCTCGGAGAACGGAGACAACGGCTCTGCAAGTGTGAACGGAGGCTCAGGGAACGGAGATAACAGCTCTGCAAGTGTAGCAGAGGCTCAGTGAACAGAGGCACGGCTCTGCAAGGGTTAACGTACTGCACAGTGCTCAGAGGAGTAAACGGAGTAAGCAGGCTCAGCAGAGGAAATGGAGAGGCCCAGACACAGGAGGCAATGACACAATCGGCCCTGCCACAGCACAGCGGAAGTCAGAATGTCACCTAGGCGACACCAAGCAGCAAACGGCAGGAACAGAGGCAGGGTCGGTAACGAGCCGGTTCAGGTCACGGAGCAGGAAGTCAGCCAGGCCGGGTCAATCATGGAGCAGGATACTCAGACAAGCCGGGTCAGGTCACGAAGCAGGAACGTCAGCCAGGCCGGGTCAATCAAGGAGCAGGATTCTCAGACAAGCCGGGTCAGGTCACAAAGCAGAAACGTCAGCCAGGCCGGGTCAATCACGGAGCAGGATACAAGGAGTGTAGTCAGACAGGCCTAGTCGGTACACAGGAAGCAGGAACACTGGAACACAGCAACAGCAACACTGGCTCAGGAACACCATGAAAGGGCACCTGACAGGTGCCAAAGGCCAGGTATAAAAAGGCCATAATGGGCGGGCCAAACAAGCTCAGCCTATGGGAGCGCCATCACAACAAAGAGTGACAGAGGAGATCACGGGCACCGTGATACCCAGGCCGCCCAGCAGCGTCCCCCAGCCGCCATACAGTGCTGTATCGCCTTAATGACAGTCTGACGGATGCTTTTACTGTGTCTCCCCACTGCCCGCACTGATGACAGCCAAGACCGTGTCACACGCGGAGATGCCGCGTGGCACATGCTGGAGTTTTCTTCCTTGGTCTGTGCGCCAGTTTTAAACTTGCACTGGCCTCAGAACAGAGGAAGAAAACACCAGCATGCTCCGCGTGTTACATGGTCCCGGCTGTCATCAGTGCAGGCAGTGGGGAGACACAGTAAAAAAGCTGGCAGACATTAAGGCACTTCTGCTGCTTTATAAACCTCCTTGGGCCTGGGAGTCATTGCCCTTACATGGTGTTCCTGTTAGTTACTCTTTTGCTTTGTTGTGATCTGTGGTTATCTGAGAATCCGCTCTGTGTATGACCCCTGCTTGTCTGACTACCCACATCGGCTCTGACCTGTGGCTCTGGCTGAATCACTCGCTCCGTGTAGTCCCCGGTTTATCTGTCCTCCGGCTCCAGCTCCTATCTCGCTCTGGCTGACTACTTGCTCCGTACAATCCTAGCCTGCCTGACCGTTAGCCTCTGTGTCCCACATCTCTGTCCAACTCTCACTCCCTGTTGCCTTTAGTCTCCGGTACCTCACAGTAGTGCAGTGCGTAGCACAGTGTGCAGCTCTGGGTAGGAGCTTGGGCCCTATCATCCGGTGGTCTGGGGTTGTGTGGGATATTATCATCGCTATATTTCATATATTATTATCACTGTATATTCCAATAAAGGTTGTTATATTTTATTACTGTGTCTGTCCTTCTTTGCCTGATTACCGTGACACTCTGTGGTATTACAATTGAAAAATAGCTACACAAGTGATGCCACAGAGCTTACAATTGAAATTGAGCTAAATTAGTGACATTACAAAGCTTACAATTGAAATGGAGTTCCATGACATATTTGAAAATTAGAGAAAGTTCACTGTATTATTCCTAGTAAAATACTTTCAAAATAAATAAATACCAGTCTAATACCACAGAGCTTATAACTGAAATGTAGCTACACTATTGATACCACAGAGCTTACAACTGATGTGTAGCTACACAATTTATAACACCACGGAGATTACAATTGAAATGGAACAACAAAATTGATACCACATAGATAACAACTGAAATGGAGCTACACTAGTGATACCACAGAACTCGCAACTGAAATGGAGCTACACTAATGATACCACAGGATTTACAGTTGAAATGGAGTTACACTAGTAATACCACAAAGCTTACAATTGAAATGGTGCTACACAAGTTATACCATATAGCTTACAACTGATATTTAGCTACACTATTTATAACACAGAGATTACAACTGAAATGGAACAACACAAGTGATACCACAGTGATTGCATATGAATTGGAGCTACACTAGTGATACAGCAGAGCTTACAGTTGAAATGGAGCTACACTAGTGTAGCTTCATTTCATTTGAAAGCTCAGAGGTATATTGTGTTTTGCTTTATTTCAATTGTAAGCTCTGTGGTGTCACTTTTGTAGCTTCTTTTCAGTTGTAAGCTCTGTGGTATCATTAGTGTATTTGTGTATTTTGTCCATTCTGCATAAACTTCTGATTCAAGTCTCTGCATTTAAGACACTCCTATCACAACAAATAATAAGCTTCAATAGACCTAAATGACTCATAAATTCCTATTTTATTGCTGGGTAAAGTAAAAGTTACTCCCACTGCTGGGGAGATTTTATTCAGATCTAATTACACAGCTATATATTTTTATTAAAGTTCCATTTTCTATTCTCGTCAGGTAGTGCAGTTCCTATCAATCACAAAGGAGAGCCATAATCTGACTCCTGGGTTTAGATTCACTAAAGTTCGAAGAGGGCTGAAAATGTTGATGTCCAGTGTCGATGGCACATGGGCATTATTCACTAAAGTGTCTTTGACTTCACATCACCAACAGTTCGACAAAAAATCTTTCCACATCAACATCCGTTCGACAGGTTTACGAATTTTCACTCATCACATCACAATGGCCTATTTCCATATGGAAATGAAGCATAATGACTTATTTCCATATGTGAATGCAGGATAATGAGCCAGTATCGTATGCAAGAGGGGGTGTTGATATGTTAATATGGCACTTTGACACATTCACTAAACTTGGGTAGCAGCCTCTGCTGTTGGAGTTCATAGTCTCAACTTTGCCTACCTGAGGCTGGTGAAGTTGGAATCTCCCTGTATTTTCCTATGCAGTAACATCCCTCAATATATCACAAGTAGGGAGGATTGTGAACTGTTGTTGATGTGGAAGGGATTTCCCCACTCACACATCATCAGCACTATGACAGTCCTGAAGTCTAAGAGCATTCTCTCTGCTGCCCCAGTAGGGGAGTGGAGAGAATGCTTTCAGCACCATGGAGAGCATCACTCCATTATCCCTTTGAGTGCCATAGGGGTGTGCATTGCTCTCCCCTGTGGCACTCAAAGGGTTAAAAAAGTGCACCAAGCACTACACAATGATCCCATCAGCTCTGTATTGTATTTATTTCATGCATGTTGAACACTCCCAAGGGAACAAGACTGGGGGGTCAAACAGCATCCATGGGGATTTGTGGCTACCACTTGCCCCTTGTTTCCTTGTCCTCTGGTAGCCATAGAACTCAATGTACACCGCCTATTCCCCCCAGTCTTGTTCTTTGCCCACTGGTAGCCACATATTCCTATGTTCACTCTCTGGCCCTCTCCAGTCTTTTCCCCTCGCCTACTGCTAGCCACAAATCCACATGGGCACTGCCTGGGCAAGGAAAGAAGGCTGGGGGTGTCAGTCAGTGTATGTGGGCTATCACACAATGGTGATGTTCCCCCACAATATGTATATTCAACATGCTGCCTCACGGTTCAAATTTGACATATGCTGTTCCCCCCCTGTAAAGTCCAATATATTATGCCCCTTCAATTCTACACATGCTGCCTTCATACTTTAAATCTAACATATTATGCCCTTTCATTTGACACATGCTACCCTCACACTGTTAACCCATTGAGTGCCAGAGGGTATGCAACACATTGCAAAGTAATGCATTGCATACCCTTTGGCACTTATAGGATTAAAGGTAAAATATTTTGGTTTTTGACAATGTACTAAACTAAAACCTCGAAGGGGCATCAGGACCCCTCCTGATGTCCCCCTGGCACTGGTCACCTATCCAACAGGATAGAGGATCAATGTGGTGACCAGGAAGGTGATCAGCTCCTTACACTAGTACCCCCTACACAAAAAAAAACACTACGCATTGGTTTTTGTCAATGAGTGCTTGTGTAGCAAGATACAAACTCTCATTACAAAAAGCCGCTTGAGAGGCTCATTCATACAAACGCAGAGACCCGCTTTTAAGAGCCATCTCTGCGCTTGTGTAGGCTTGTGTGATCCACACAACCATTCATAAGAAAGTTCTTAGGCATCCACATTGACAGCACTTCGACAAGCCTGCCCTCCCCTTGCATTCCTAAATTTTAGTGAATATGTCGATGTGTGTACATGTTGAAGTGTTTCGAACACATCAACAAAATCGTATCGCCACAGCATCGACCTTTAGTGAATCTAGGCCATGCTCTCCCACAGAGATAATAAAAAGGTACTTTTTGTACACCAGTTGGCACTGTTGACAAGTGTAATTAAAATTAATCAGTTTGAGTTGCAATAATAAAAGTGATCAGATCAGAGGGAATATCCTTGTTCTGCTCAGCATAAATATTTTACAGGGGATCTATCACCCATACAAAAGTTAGGCTTATTATGTAGAGTTAATATAGATAATGCTGAAAACGTTATTGATTAAAAATAAAATAAAAAACGCTATTTGGGTTAAAACGATAGCTTATAGAGTGCCCTGCACCCTACTTCCGCATACACGTCTGTTGCTGCACTGTCGCTGCTCCCTTCCCACTCCCTATCTGTAAGCTGGAGCAATCCCATTAGCTAGATATCTATCTCTGCCAATGAGATCGTTCCAGCTTACAGACAGAAGCCTCCGTCATAGGAGGAGGCTGGGTAGTGGGAAGGGAGCAGGGGCAGTGCAGTAACAGACGTGTATGCCGAAGTAGGGTGCAGGGCACTCTATAAGCTATCGTTTTAACCCAAATAGCGTTTTTTATTAAAAAAAAAAAAAAATCAATAACTTTTTCAGCATTATCTATGTTAACTCTACTTAATAAGCCTAACTTTTGTAGGGGTGATAGATCCCCTTTAAAATATTCTGCTGAGCAGAACAAGGGTATTCCCTCTATTCGTTTTAACCCAAATAGCGTTTTGTTTTTTTTAATCAATAACTTTTGCAACATTATCTATACATACTCTACATAATAAGCCTAACTTTTGTAGAGGTGATAGATTCTCTTTAAGTAAAACTGTGTAACAGCTTGAAAGTTTGGAGAGTACGGTGACACTCAGCGTGTATCAGAGGTATAAAGGTACTTTGTGTTTATATACAGTATTAAGGCTATCTTATCTTCATGGTCCTTGGCAAAATGTGTATAAACATTAAAAACATAGTTAAAGGGATAATAACACGTAATATGTAAAAAATATATATTATAGGGTTTATCCTCCTGAGTACAACAAGAGCACCCCTAGAGGTGTTTAATTCACAAGGTATTGCAGCTCAAACTTGAATTTTTTTAGGTGCAGTGTCTCAATGGCCAGAAATTGTACAGTGGCGCTGTTGCTACACCATCCTATGGACAGCTCTGTCTGTTGACTGTAAACCTCCATAGGTGTTGTAGGAACAGTGCCACAGTAAAAGTGTGACTCCCCATTTATATCAATGGGAATGGTTATTTTTCTACTATGGTGCAGTAGATTTTGGCCTCGGATTACTCCTCTTTTGACTTTCTGCATTTTAACCCCTTGCGTGCCAGAGGGGTACAGAAGGGTTAATGAGTTATCTTGGATATGAATAATTTTCTCTTTAATAATTAAACCTCTGTATGCCTGAGAAAAGACCATATGCCGTGGATAGGCAATCTACAGCTCACCTCCTGTTGTTGGAGTACAAGTCCCATCATCCTTTGTGACCCATTGATTTACTAAGGATGAAGGGAGTTATAGACCAGCAACAGTTAGGGAGATGATGGCTGGCCACCACTGCTCAGCACCAGGAGTGGGCAATCTATTGGCTGAACCTTCTATACTTTTAGCCCCAAATTTTTTATTTGAATTTTCTAAACATTGCTGTTTTTGGATCCTTTTGTTGCAAATTGAACCCCCAATCAGTTCCAGAGGAGAACGCAATTCTTTTCTTACCCCTCTGGCACTCAAAGGGTTTTAAGAGACAACTATCATGTAGATCAGGAGTGGGCAGCCTGAAGCCCTCCAGCTTTCGAGGACTACAGATATGATTATCCCCAGCCAGTCAACATTGCTTTTCAATACACTGACAACCCTCTGACATCCAAATGGTTAAACTATTCTTCAGAACACAACATTAGTTATAATAATCTCTGCTGATTTATTTGACTTTTTAATATAAAAACTACCTGCATAAAAACATGATGCAATCAGCACTGAATATTTCTTTTACATATGATGCAACTTAATTAAAACAGTAAACAAACAGTAACCTTTTTTAAAGAATAAATTTAGGTATCTAGTGTAAAAGCCCATGTACACGGGCCAAGGTCCGGGCGATGTTAACCCTTTGAGTGCATTGCATACCCCTCTGGCACTGCCGCCGACGCAGTCATGCACTGTAGAGACTGCCAAACGCACAGAATGCTCCCAGCACAGAATTTCCAGCATTCTGTGCTCTCAGCACAGAACTCCCAGCATTCTGTGCGTTCAGGCAGTCTCTACTGTGCATGACGGCTTCTGACAAACATCCTAGCGAATTATTATATAGGATAGGGCAGTCTAGGGTGACCACATCTCCATTCTGCCATTCAGGGACGCCGCTGAGATGAGAGCAGCAGAGTACTTGTCCTCAGCTCTAGAGCAGCTGTGCAGGAGGGGTCACTATACTTCAATGGACATCAGGGTGCAACCTGCTTTTTCTCTGGCTCAAAATAGAGGTCAGAACACTAGAGGGAAAACTGTCTGTTGACTTGTGTGACAGAAAGTGATACCTGTGGTTGGCTGTAAGAAAATACACATCTTGCCCCAAAGCCTAAGACCAGCATTACATTACAACAATACTGCCCTGCAACTCCTGTTTGATGCCTGAAAGGCGCTACAGGGGATAATCAATAGACAAAGAAAAGACATAAAGATAGCCATGCATTCCATCACACTAGTCAGGGTTACTTGGATGATCAGTTTGATCACAATGTGAAAAGGAGCGCCCTAAAACAGAACTTTTATTGTTCTCAATAAAAAGTAACACAAAGAACTAGATGTATGTGCCAGGGCATAAACCGGCCTGCTACTTAGGATTATCACCTGAGTTACTAGAAAGAGAATGCATGTGTATGCCGGATAGAAGTGTGGACCTGGCTCACGATTTGATGAGTGTTACCCAAAGAAAATGAATGCAATACATGGATGCTATTTTATGTGCATCTTGTAAGCATCATATCCTGGGGAGATGGATAGTCATCGCTATACCCCATTGATACTATAGCACACCATTGCCAATCAGAAGGACCAAGAGTCAGACCGTTGTCTTTGTTTTCATTATTCCTGGTCCACCATCAGTCTGATCTCCTTTAGACGAGATTCTCACTTCCATAAAGTTTTTAGTCCATGCCTTGTTCTCTTCTCCTTTTATATATCTGTTTATTTTCTGTTATTGAGTACATCCCATAATGGTTCCAATACTTTTTTTATGTATGATTTTTAACATTCTCTATTATTTTAGCATCCATGCATTCTTTCTTTTTTTTTTTTTTTTTTTTTAATTTTTGCTGTTGTCATACAGAATTTATTTAGTATTCTTCTTACATTTGTAACTGCAATTTTGAATATTATTTTTATCATACTGCACTTAGATCTCTTATTGGGCTGTATGTTTCTTGTTTTTCCTTATCTTCGTGAGTGCACAAATATCAATCTGATAGCCAGGGCCAGATTTACATCTCAGGAGCCTGTAGGCACAGAAATCTAAAGTGCCCCTCCCCCATTGGCCTCTCCACTGGACACCTCCACAATGCTCCTAATGTCCACATTGCCCCCATCATCTCTTTATTGCCCTCACATTGCCCCATCAGCTCCACATTTCCCCCACCATCTCCATATTGCCCCCCATCAGCTCCAACTTGACCCCCATCAGCTCCATGTTATCCTCACATTCCCCTCCATCAGCTCCACATTGCCCCCATCATCTCCAAATTGCTCCCCATCAGCTCCACATTGCCCCCATCAGCTCCATGTTGCCCTCACGATGCCCCCCTTCGGCTCCAACTTGCCCCCACCATCTCCATGTTGCCTGCCTCCCTCCCATTGTCCATTTCCTACCTCCCTCCCTCCATTTACTACCTCTTTGACAGAGTCAGTCCTGTAGTTGCTGAAGCTCCCAGCGCTCTGCATTCCTACAGAGCGGACGAGGGAGCTCAGCACTTACAGGACTGTGCCAAAGGAGGCACAGACCTGTCCTGCCGGGGAGGTAGGGAATAGACAACAGGGGGGGGGTGTAATGTGAGGGCGACACGGAGTGGGCGCTGGCGCAGCCAGCAAGGTG
This sequence comes from Rhinophrynus dorsalis, assembly GCA_037306005.1. NCBI lineage: Eukaryota > Metazoa > Chordata > Amphibia > Anura > Rhinophrynidae > Rhinophrynus > Rhinophrynus dorsalis. The sequence goes on along the minus strand of CM074723.1, from coordinate 67,534,559 downwards.
GCTATTTTTTTTTTAAATATTTTTTAAAGAATAAAAAAAAAAGAATCCCATTGTCACGCGCCCCTCGGTGGCGTGCGCCTGTAGGCACGTGCCTACTTTGCCTTATGGCAAATCCGGCCCTGCTGATAGCTTAATTAGGGGGCAGCTGTTGGAAAGACTGGAATTGTTCAGTTTCAGCCTGTGGAAAGCAGAATGCGGCTGACTTTACCAAGATGGTGGCATGTGTATGAGACATTTGAACTGCGGGTGTTCATTTTGCAGAATGTGCAAGGGGCCATGTGGTGGAGGCTAAGATACCACTTTTAATTAACGTAAATGCACAGAAAACAACTTAAAACCATTATTATAGTACCTCTATGTCATGACACATTACTCAGTACTTCACATCTTGTACTGAACACGTTACACATCTTTCATAAATAAAAAAATGCATTATAACTTTTATATATAGTTTCATGTTCTGCTTTACCTACAAGGAAGCAGTTATTTTAAACTGGGAGCTTATTACTGGTGTTTTGGAACTCTGTAGAAGGCAGATCAACCCTCTTCTTGTAGTTTGTTATAGTCTGTGTGTTGCTGGCAGTGGAGCAGAGGGTATGGGAAGTATGGTGAACTTGAGTGTGCATCCTATAGTGCTCAGGTAGTCTGGTCACAGAACAAGGAAATAGAAAAGATATTAATTAATAATCAGCTGGGCATCCCTTGGGTTTTTTCTCAGCACCCTCAATGAACAGAGAATCTGGATTACCATCATCCAGGTGCTCCATGACATGAGATCTACATCACTGATTTGATAAAATTGTTAGTGGAAGAACCAACCTTCAGGTTAGTCTGCTGATGCTGAACTATTTCAGCAGATGCTGTGGTCAATGGAACATTCAGGTCAGTTCTACCACTCAGTATTTTTTAGCAATTCGATATGTAACTGAGCACCTGGATGATAGTAACACAGTAGACTGTGTAATAGTCTACACCCCAAGCTCAGGTGCCAGGCCCACTACCATATGAAAATTAAGCAATTGGGGGCCGAGTGTAAAGAGCACCATTTAAATCAATGGGAATTTTGGTAAGATGTATTGTCCCCTACAGTGTGGACAGTTTAACCCAGAATTGCTTCCCTTTGCGTTTCTGTGAAAGGCTCTTATATTTGATTTCTGCATCATAATATACGTTAGTATACACACCAAAATATTACATGAAACATACCTCCAAACATTTCAAATGGCCAAAGAGGGACGCTTTTATTTTAAGGGGCTTTGCTAGGATCCATACTGGTAAGCGTGGCATTACAGAGAATTTATAGATGTCTTCTTGATCCAATTATAGCTCATTTTATCATTTAAAATATTGTTTAGAATAAGACTAAATTAATTTATTTACACAGCCTAATGTACAAACACATATACTGAAGTGGAAACAAACATTAATAAGATGCTACAGCAATGTGATACACTTGTATACATATTACAGATTTGGGTTTCAAAGAGGGACTGTCCTTCCTAAAGAGGGAACTTTGAAGGTATGCATGAAATCGGGTAAAAGTCATAATTATTATTATTTTCTTTTATCTATAAAGCATCAGCCTATTCATTGTCCCTGTACAAGAGAGGGGAATATCCAAACAGTGTGACAGACAAGTGGACAGAGGGCCCTGTGTGTCTGAGCTCGTACAATCTAGCCTGCAAGCAGTGTGGAAAATGTGGCTTATTAACTCTTTAATGGTAAGCATTTAGTGCACCAAGAAGACTGTTGACACAGGATACAGGGTTGAAACTGAGTTCAGCATGTGGAGCTACACAATGCTTTTACAACCTTGGAAAGATGCTTTGACAGCAGGATCCCAAGACAAAGAACCAAAAACTAGGGAAGGTCCTTTGAACTTGGGGAAGGTTCACATAAATGTCACAGCAGTTTAAAGGGATAGTAACACTTAATATATCGTAACATTTATATTGTAGGGTGTATCCTCCTGAGTACAACAAGGATATTCCCTCTGCTGAGAGAGGTTTTATTCAAAAGTTATGGCAGCACAAACTTTTATTTTTTAGGTGCAGTATCTGAATAGCCTGAAATGTTACAGTGAAGCTGTTGCTACTCCATCCTATGGATGTTTATGGTCAATAGATCAGAGCTGGTCCATAGGATGGTGTAGCAACAGCGCCACTGTAATATTGTCAGGCCATTCAGAGACTGCACTTAAATAATGTTTGAGCTGCAATAACTTTTGAATAAAACACCTCTCAGCAGTGAGATCTTCCTTGTTGTACTCGGCAGGATATATCCTATAATATAAATGTTTTACATTATTAAGTGTTACTGTCCCTTTAACCATAACATTTGGAGATATGTGGGACCTCTCTGAATCTGCACCAGATAATCTTTTTTTTCAGAGTTAATCACTAGGCACTCTTCAGTGCCCATGTCATTCTTCCTGATTTCTACCCATTTTCATGACAAACGCCATCTTCTCTCCTGCCAATTCCATCCACTACAGTTAAGCCCCACCCATAAACTACATAGATCACTTTCTTTGGACAGTCGTACCCCAGCTCTTCTTGATACTTTGGGGACTGATATATATATATACAGGGCTCAAAATTTCCACTCGCCACTAGTTAATGGCGAGTGAAAATTTAGCCCTGGCGAGTAGAAATTCAGCCCTGGTGGGTATGTTATGGATTGCAGTGGCGAGTAACTTTTCAGGTCTGGCTAGTAGCAAAGGACTTCAAGTTTTAAGCCCTGATATATACACATATATATATATATATGTGTGTGTGTGTGTGTGTGTGTGTGTGTGTGTGTGTGTGTGTGTGTGTGAGGTTTAAGCACTCTCCTGGATCCTGGGGACTGGGAATTTGAGTTGTTAAAATGGGTGGTTGCAAAGATGCAGGGGACTTAAGTTATTATTTGGGAAAAAAAATGTTTTTCTTATTCTTATAAAGCCTTGTCAATGTGCTTGCAGCCCTGTACACAGAATACAAGGGTTTTTTGCCTGAGGCGAAGGAAGATTAAGTGACTTGCCTAAGGTCACAATGGGCTGATGCAGGAATTGAACTAGGTTCGTCATCCTCACAGTCAGAGAACCTTCTGTACAAAAGGACAGATGAGTAATTCTGTGGCAAACCAAATGTACCAAAAGGGAGGAATAAAGATTCCCAAAAGTCCCAGATGATTTCAATAGGCCTTTTAATCCCTGGAAAGCTGAGAGGTATCCAACATATTGTTTCACATTGCTTTGAATACGTTTATAGCAATTAAGGGGTTTAAAAGCCCCATTAAAATCAATGAAAATGTTTATTTGCCCCCTTACGGTGTAGTTGGTTTGCTCCATAATTGCATCACTTTTCTTTTGTGTCTTCAGTCTGTCAGTTAATCAGCTGAGCCTCTCCATCACTTCCTTTCTTGTCCTAATTAGCAGCTGGATTACTGGAGGTTCCATCTAATCGGCACCAGCCTTTAGCTCAAGAATCAGTGTCTTGATCCTCTTGCCCACTTATAATTTTCCCATTTAAAAAGTCCACTTTATTGTGTGCTTCAGTATAACAGACGGGGTAACACAGTGGTCTTACACACACACTGCAAGCCGACAGCTGTTTCATGCCCTCTAGGCACTTTGTCAAGGCAGTATACAGAGAGATTGTTCATACACATTCCCCATTATTTAAAGGCTATAAGGCCACTCCTTCCCTACCATAACCAATACATTTAATGGGAAAGTCAATTATATAAACCAAATGCTGTACAGAACATGAAAAATACATGTGGCATTGGACAAACGTATACCCGAGGCCCTGCACAAAGCACAGAACATAGAAATCATATTCCTAACCTGCACAGGTCACCGGGACATTCAGAAGAGCTTACAATGTATACATATCAGCAATGTACAGCAGTTGTATAAAATATACGTACACAGATAAGAGGACACATGAGTAAAAACACAATCACAATCTACAGCAAAAAAGGAGAGATTTTATTTTTATAATTGAGACCAAGCAAAGATGTTGCTTGTAATCTCATGATCCACGTTGCCTCCCTTTTAAGAAGATTAATATGCCTATCACCCTCACAGGGTTAGAAAAAGCTTTCCTCAATCCTGCAAAAGTTAACATTTCCCATCACAATTGTGATATTCTCTAAAGTTTGAAACCAAACTTGAATTTAAAGAGCCTTTCCTGATTGTTCTAAAATGCTCTAAAATCCTTAATTTTGATGGATTTTTGGTCTTTCCTATATAGAACCTACCGCAAGGACAAAACAGGAATAAGATGTTTAACTATATAAGGGTAACCTGGTAAAGGTAGAGAACGCCCTGTGACCATGTGCCCACAGGCCAAACTACCCCTACAGCCAAAATTGCCCTGAGGATTAATCTGGTCCAACCAGGTAACCTTATCATGGTTAGGTTTGTACTCCTGACAATCTCATTGCGAAGGTTCCTGGTGCCGGGCAATCTCCACAATAAGGTACAGATGCCCATGCTCTACTATTAAACCACCCCCTCCCATTCCTAACAATAAAAGACACAGCACACCAGAAATAACCACACGGACAATCATATAGGTGGCAATATAAAGGGGTCACAGCTTTATTAAGTGGGTTTGACCTATTTAGGTGACACCAGGTCTACCCCCAAAAACACCCCAATGCAGTGCCATGGACCCGAAGCCATGGGATGGGCACCCTTGCCCCTGCCACTGGGAATCTGAGGGCCCAGGGACCTTCCAGACACATTTGCCATGGAATATACATGCCCTGTCCCCCACTGGTGGCTACTTCAACACATTGAAGAGGTGACCTGGACTATGCCAATCCGCTATGGCTAGCCCGCTGTCCCCCCCCCCCACCTCAGTGCATCATTGGCTTTAGCCCTCCCTCTGGGTGTCCTGACCGCCGAGTCAGTGACCCACCCGAATCGTAACCGTCTTTGGCTAAACTATACTCTCTGGGCCTGGGAGCACTGCATTACGGCAATAGATGACTTGTAATCCTATGTCCCAGAATATCTGGCCTAGGCGTGACCTCCTCTGTAGCAGATGCTACTCCTGCTGCAGACAGTAGAAACTGGAGAGAAAAATGTAACAGGGTTAGGGTGGGAAAACAGCATGCAAAAACATAAAGGTACTAAGACCCCTGTCCTTAGTGCCACCTTTTAAACCTAACTTAATTCCCCTTTCCCTCACTTATTTCATAACCTGCCCCCTTCTTTCCCATCGCCCAGAAGGCGGGGGGCATCCTTTGTCTCAGCAGGCCTTTCTCCCACCTTCCAAAAGGCATAGGGGAAGAAGAAGGCATGGCCTGGCCCCTTATAATGGCCTCCGGGTTCATTGCTGAACCCACGGCTATTTTATGTCCCTCAACAATGGATCTGTCTTTAGAATTCAACATTTATCACAAATAACCATTCTAATACGGGTAGCCATAGGTGGGCAAGGAACCTCCGCGATGAGATTGTCAGGAGTTAGTACAAACCTAACCATTATAAGGTTAACTAGTTGACCAGGTTAATCTTCAGGGCATTTTTAGTTGTGGGGTCTGTTTGGCCTGTGGGCACATGGTCACAGGGAGTTCTCTACTTTTACCAGGTTACCCTTCTATAGTTAAAGATCTTGCTGAGGAGGGAGACCCCCCCATGGTGGTCTAGCCCTTAAATACTGTTCCACAGCCTGTACCGGACATTTAGGGGGCTGTCAGGGAACCAAGAAAACCAGATGGGAGATGCTGGTAAATAAAATACCTTTAATTACATAATAAAAAGTAGCCAAAGTAAATGAGAAACACAATCCAGAATTGTAGTCAAAAATGCAAGCCAGGGGTCAAAGCCAAAACAGGTAGTCAGATGAGCCGAGTCAGGAACACAAGAAGCAGCGGTGTCAGGAACGGAAGCCAGGATCAGGAACCAGATGAATCAGTCAGCCAGGCCAGGATCATACACCGGAACAATAGCAGCAACAGCAGGAATACACAGAGAGGTCATAGACCACGCAAGGGGAGAGAGATACTGAACCTTAGCAGCTAAATAGCCAGAGCACAGCAGGAAAGGGCTGGCTAATAGACAGGTTGCTGTAGTAACGGATAATGACAGACAGCAGTAACCAATCAGCTGAGTAAGCCTGAGACAGGGAAGTAAGGCTGCTCGTTAGTGATCAGCTGAGGTGTGTACCTGTTGTACCTGTATTGTTGAGCAAAAAGCAATAGTGGAGCAGGGGAAGGGTGAGAACACTGACAGGGGCCTATCTGGAGGCAAAAACGCCCACTGACCTCTGTTCTCATGGTCAGTTTTGGTCTTTGCCACCCAGCATCTGACTCCTTGGTTAAGCAATTTTGTCTCCACCTATAGAAGACCCTCATTCCAGCCATCTTTTTTAGGTAACTATCGGCTTGCCTACTCTGAAAGTGCCTCTAAAAGCCAATATAAATGCTGTTGCCAACAACTGCACCTCATGCTGATTTGCAAATTGTAGGTAGGACTTGCATTATCTGATCTAATCGCTCCTCATCTATAGGTCTCCACATGTCCCTCTTGCACGCCTCCTGTCTGCCCCAACCTTTTATAAAGTGCCTCACTGCAAAATCTTCTGGTAGATCAGGTATGTCTTTTAATTTGGAGAAGAATGATATCCCTGCTAACGCACTAGCCACACTGACCTTAGACACCCCTGTCCTCTTCTGTGCCATGTACCACTTAAGCATGCCCCCAATGTTACAAAAGGATGGATCCCCCCACCACTTTGGGCTTTGCTCCCACAATCTAGTGCTGGATGAACTTTACCACACTTCATACAACAATAACTAAACCATCAAATGAACCCCCTAGCATATTTCCTCTCATTGTATGCATAGCATAAGTCTCTAGCCCTTCCTGTCAGTTGGGGCCCACGTGACCAAACAAAGAAAGAAGGTTAATTTACACTTCCTCCTTACGTTGGGCTTCTTTTAAACCCTAAACCACACCCCACCTTTTCCCGCCTCAGGAGGGCCCTTCCCCTCCCCTGTTGGCTGAAGTAGTATCTCCCCCTTCCCCCAAGTCCTCAGGAGCAAGGAGGGGTACACCCCCCCAGCCAACAAAGAAAGAAAGAAAGAATGTGTCTTGAGGGTCCTACCTCTTTTTTGTCTCTCAGGTGAGTTTACACCTTCGGCCACTATTTTCTCAGTATAAACAGAAGTGACAAAGGACTTTATACACAAAAGATGAACAATTGTGGTGCCAGCAAACTGCATCCTAGGGAAATAAACAAATATTCCCAAAATTCCAGTTGTGTTAAGTGAGTAAGTTTGCCTGATCATCCCTTTAGAACTGGACACACGTAAAAATACCTGCTACATGGATACATGGGAACCATTGCAGCCCAGTAATAATCCCTGCAGCTGGCAATTGTAATGTGTCCAGTTTTAACCCTTTGATTACCAGAGGGATGTGCAATACATTGCTTTACAATGCTTTGGGCACTCCTCTGGAATTCAGAGGGTTAGAAGCCACCAGGCCCTGGTGCAAAAATTGCCATGGGCCCCCCTAACAATCTCCACATTGCCACCCCCAATGGCCACCTCCACATTGCCCCCAATCTCCACATTGCCCCCAATGTCCATATTGCCTCCACATTGCCACCCAATCTCCACATTGTTCCCAGTCTCCACCTCCACATTGCCCTTATTGACCCCTCAGTGTCCATCTCCTACCTCCCTGGTGTTCTAACGGCATGGCAGGAGAGGTCTGTGCCTCCTTATGCACAGACCTCTATACAGCTGGAGCTCCAATATGGTCCTCTCTTCAGTAATGCAGAGCACTGGGAGATTATGTCATCTCCCAGCGCTCTGCCAGCTCTCTGCATTACTAGAGTGACGAAGAGGGAGCTCAGCTGCTAGAGGTTTGTGCCAAAGGAGGCACAGACCTCAGCTTGTTGCGGACATAGGGTGCGCAGGGGGATGTATCAGGGGGAGGCAGGGCCCCTGTAGTGACGGCCCGGTCGCAGGTGCGACCCCTGCAACCCCATATTGTTATGCCACTGTCTAGCAACTGTATAACTGGGCAGTTTTACTCCTTGAATGCTAGTGAGGTGCCCAGCATGTTGCTTTGCAATGCGTTACAGACTTCTCTAACATTCAGTGAGCTCAAAGGCACATTTGAATCAACAGAAATTTTTATTTCTCCCCGATGGTGCAGTTGTCTTGCCCCAGAAATGATCCTCTTGTCTTTCATGCATAAGGCTCAACATTAAAGGGATAATAGTATATCAAAATAAATGTAGAGGGGCATTTCAATAGTATCTGAGTTGTAGTTCATGATTAATGATAAATTATCCCCCTCCCGCCCCTTTTACTCATTCTCAGCAAGAGACACTGTGAGCATAAGGAAAACTCTGCCCCCCTTGACGAAACAGGGAAGGTTTTTCCTTATGCTCACTGAAGATTGTCTCTCGCTGCACTCCATCCAGACCAGAGACGTAGCGTTATGTAGGTAAAAGGGACGGGAGGGGGATACTTTATAAATTAATTACAACTCTGATATTATTGAAATACCACTCTACATGGACAAAAAACTATGCAGAGCTCCATTTATTTTGATAAATTACTATTACTTTAAGGCAGTGGTTCCCAACTCCTGTCCTCAGAACCCACTAACAGGCCAGGATTTGATGATTTCCTTGTTAGAGCACAGGTGAGTTAAAGGGATAGTAATGTTTCATAATAAAAGCAGCTCTAATTAATCATCATAGTATTTGGACTTTTGAGAGTGTTATTTCAATTCTGTCAGAGTTGTAGTTCAAGAGTAATTCAATGACAAAGTATCCCCCTCCTGCCCCTTTTACTGATGTAACACTGTTCAGCCAGATCAGAAGGGAGGTGCCCAGGTAGACTGCAGAGAGGGACAATCTTCAATTAAGATAAGGGAAAAACCTGAAAAACTTGTCAAGGGGGGCAGGGATTTCATTGTTCTCATAGGAAGAAGATTGTCCCCTTCTGTTATCTGTCTGGTCTATGGACTGCATTCCACATCTGAGGAGAGATGGCTTACACTAGGTAAAAGGGGCGGGAGGGGGAAACTTTGCTTGTGAATATCTCTTAAACCATAAAGGTTTGAGAGATAAGACTTATATCGTTCTTCATGTTTTTTTAATGCCTACAAAATAAGATAAAGTTAAAACGAAGTATTACTATCCCTTTAATCAATGTGAATGAGTCTCTGATCACCACACTTGTGCTCTAGCAGATAAATCACTATGTCCTGGCCTATTAGTGGGTCCTGAGGACAGGAGTTGAGAACCACTGCTTTAAGGTGTTCACATGTCTCTTTAATCTGGAAGCTTATAAAAATGTCATTTTGCTTATGATTCACGGCAACCCTGCAGTGTATGGTTTTTATAAGCATCTTGTATTTAAAGGGATATATGGTCACCTAACCCAAAAATCACAGGGAAACCTCACTACCTGTGGTAGTTGTGCTATTTCAGTGTGATTCTTCTGAAACTCGTGCTATAAATTTGTGGCTGTTGTCATACTGTCGGAGGAAAGTAGCAGAAGGCTGTATGAGACACATGTATTCACAGCTGTGATTTTCTGAAAGCGTATCTGCTGCTGCTGCAATTGTATTGCCTGTGCAAAAGGGGTCTAAACCTTGTGCCTGTTTACGACCTTAGGCAGAAGACAATACATTTAAGTAATGTATCGTTTTACTGACCATCTATTCACTGGTATTATTGTAAATAGGTGTTAAGTTGGACTAGATTCAAGTAAATATTTATGTCTTTTGCATGCTGCCTTTTACTAAATCCTCCTGGTGTGCTGAAGATAAATCCAGTATGCATATTTTCATAGGGCAGCGGTTTCCTGTTCAGTAGTAACTGGAGGCAGATTGGGAACTGTGGGTGTGTAAGGGGGAGTGCTGGGGTGGAGCAGGTTGAATGGATGTCTTATGAAATGCTTCACTTCCTCTGGGTAGAAACCAGTGTCTGAGGAATTCTGTATTCCATAGGGATCCACATTAATTGTAAAACAGATGCAGCACAGAGATTTAATTCTTTGGATGCTAGCGAAAAAATGAGTTGGATGGCCCTCCAGCATCCAAGAGATTTATACAATCTCATATTTCATTCAATTATTTACTAATTGGGATTGTTGTAAATTATACACAAATAGGCCTCAGATGTATTTTTTTAATTCCTGTAGTGACACAGAGGATTGAGTTTTATGGCACTCCAAGGGTTCAGGTAACCTCTCTGCAATAAATAACAATAATAATAATATTTTCTAAATGTAGGTATTATTTAGCTCTTTTTGCCTGGTTACGAAACGAAACGAGAGAACTGTTATGGTAAGTTTGCTTTTTCAGACATTGTTGCCCTTCTTGTAATATAGGTATAAATCCCATTGTGACAATTTCATTACCGAATGGCTTTTTGCTGCTTTGGAACTAATCTGGAAATTTGGCCAATTACAATGCATCGCATCCGCCATTGATCTTTGTGGTAATGGTGGATTTTCCCACAATAGTGAATTTAGACAATGTCTTGAGTGATATTTAAGCCCTGCCAAACGCCTGTCTTTAACCAATTAGTGACTGGTTGAAAACTTGTTTCTTGAATTCTAAATTTTGAAAGCCAATAGCAGATTTGAACATCACGTCTGGCAGAACAACTGAGGGGATTTTATTTACGGGTCTTCTCAATGCCCTCTTTCTGGATGTGTTCTAGACTTTATCGAGTTGGTGGTTAGTTCTGGGAGAGGTGAGAGCTGGTTGATTGCTTTGTGATTTGCATTTAGACATATATTCATATGCTCATAAATCCATACATATGATATAGCATTGCAGGGATGGACTGAGCATTCAGGCATTCCTGCCATCGGGGGGGGGGGGCAGTTGTACAGTGGGGCAGTTGGGAGTTCAGCTTAATCTGGATGCCCACTGGACAGCCTGACAAAGCCTATACATCTAGCAGGCTGCAAATGTTGAATTTGCCATCTACTTAATCTATTGGTTTTCAGGACTTTCTAGGTCCTGTATTCCTATCATACAACTGGACTTCACATCTGATTATACAAGGGCTTCTGCAAGTGTACCTGGTAGGTCCTGAAAAAAGCAGCAATGGTGGGTAGCCGTTGCAGGCATCTAGAGCAGGCATGTTACCTGCTCTAGATGAGGGGGGATAAGGGGGGGGTAGTTGTACCACAGACCTTATATCTGCATGGGAACAATCTGAGCGATAATACAACTTACCATTTAAATGGGGCTACATAAGTGATACAACACAGCTTACAACTGAAATGCAGCAACATAACTGATACAACATAGATTACAATTTAACTGGAGCTACACAGGGGATAGCACAGAGCTTCCAACTGAAATGGAGCTGCTCTAGCATTGTGGTATCACTTGCGTAGCTCCATTTTAATTGTAAGCTCTGTGGTATTACTAGTGTAGCTCCATTTCAGTTGTAAGTTCATTGGTATTACTAGTGCTGCTCTAGTTCACTTGTAACCTCTGTGGTATTATTAGGGTAGCTAAATTTCAATTATAAGTTCTGTGATATTACTCGTGTACCAACATTTGAATTGTAAGCTTTGTGGTATCACTAATGTAGCTCCATTTCAATTATATGCTCTGTAGTATCTCTAGCATCAGCAACAGCAGCACACTGTGGTGCCACCTATGAAGAGTCTAAGACCAAAAGCTAGGATGAGGCCCAGGAGCCACTGAGCACAACCACCACTACTGACACAAGCCATCAAAATTCTATTACCCCAAGTAACATAGCCCCACACCTGGCACTACCATAAACAGCAGCACAACTGGCACAACAACAGCCAGCAGTAATACAGACCCCAACAACTTCCACCCAGCCTCCCCCCCCCAAAAAAAAAGCAGCTGGCCAGAGCAACTTTATGCCAGGGGTGGTAGAAGAAGTGAGGTGCCATATGGAGGACTTCATATGTGAGTGTGTGTGTGTGGGGGGGGCAGCGGGCACAAGTCCTGGACTCATACCAGAGTTGGCTGCTGGAGAATGAGGGGTACAGAAATGAAGAGCTAAGACCCATATATCTGATTCTCTCATAATGATTAGGACCCTCTGGCAAATGAGGTCAGATCAACCACGTCCCCATAATCAGCAGCAGTTGGCAATCACAGGGCTGTTCACCGAGCTCTGGTACCTCTGGGAACACTTGATGGATGCAGTGGCAGCCATGTGATGGGAAACACCTACTGGCTCCCTTGTGACCCCTGTCCAGTCACTGATGCAGACCCCAGAATTGGTGCCAGGAAGCCTGGGCCATGTGCAGCAGCTGGCATGATTCTCATCTCCTGATGCTAGATTGGCTCCTCTTCTCCTCCATCCACACCAGGGTGGCCAGACTCAGGATCCACTGCCTCCTGAGCTCCCCCACACTTATTGTGCAGCACAGCGACAGAACTGGGAGGTGAAGTCTGTCTAGGGTGCCTGCTGATGTGCTCCCGCCCTTCCATGTGTGGGTAATGGTTAGCATGTTATTTTTTTATTAGAAGTATGGTAGGCACATGGGGCAGTATTTGATAATCAAAAAAGTAATCGTTCTGCCAACTCCAGTTTAGTACAAAAACAGTATATTGCAAAATGCACAGAGCCTTTGCATTTTTCTTGAAACCATGGAATGTCACGGAGGTCTCACATGCCTCAGGTGTGTATAATGAAGGCCAAAGGGGTGGACTACACCTGAAAGTCAGTAAGATGGCAGGCAGCCCTGCCTTCTCCTTTGTTGCTGGGCTAGTAGCCGCCCTCTCCCCTTCACTTCCTGCTTCTTGATGCAGGGTGTTGGGGAGGGTGGCCGGTGGCCTAGGAGCAAGGGTGCTGGCTTGGGGGGGAGTAGGGGAGTGGAGGGCATAGGTGCTTATAAGGCTGTGTTACAACTAGGAACTAATATTATCTTTTTCTCTTCTCCCCCCCAGCCCAGATCTGCCTCTTCTGCAGCAGGAGAGAGCAGTGTAGCAGCAGTTACAGAAAAGGTCATATTTAGGTCAACAGGATGTCCTTTCCAGGATTTAATGTTACTATAGGTCCATAATGTGGGTCTCCAGGCCGCCTCAGTGTGGGTGACTTACTATTGAAATGTCTCCCTCTATTTGGCAACCATGAAAATGGCGAGATCATAATGTCACCTACATCAAAAGGACGGCATTCGAATGTCGCCGCATCAAAAGGACGAAATTCTGATGTCACACGTTTAAGGGTCGACCTGCTTCTTCGCTGTGTAAAAGAGCATTGTAATTTAGCTGTGTAATGTTTTGTAGTTTGAGAGGCTAATCAGTATTGGCACTAAGTATCTGAATGCCGTGTACTTTGATATCCCCAGCTGTTTAAAACTGCATTCTAAGCTAGCTGTTTAGTCAGTAGAGATTTCTAGCCCAAGAGTGTCTGAAAAGTCCCGGCATACCTCGAGCGTGGCAGGCAGACAGCTGGGCGTGGGTGCCGGGGCTGCCAGAGAGCTGGACACAGAGTCCAATTTGGTCTCAGGCCTGGGGGTCTCGCATTACAGGGGAAGGGTCCTCCAAGGGCAAATAGGTTAAACCCAAATAAATAAAGCTGTGACACCTTTATTCCCACCATGTCTTGTTGTTGGTGTACTTATTTTTGCAGTTATTTTGGTTTGTGGGGTTGTTGGAGTTTGGATTGATGTTGGGAGGAAAAGGTGGATGTAATATGTTGCCATGTTATCCTAGATCGCTTTTAGGAGTTAGTGTTCCTTTAACAGCAACATTTTAAGCTTTGGGCATTCTTAATTCTCCCCTATGCTGCAGCTGGCTTGTTTGTGGATTGATTGTTTTATAGTAATTGTATATGGCCCCTGATCTCTGGTCTCTCAAGAGATCAGGGATCACACACGAGGCCTAGATCTCAGTGGCAAGTACCCATTTGGTTCTACAAATATTCATAAGTATCCGAACACTGTATAGTGCCACCCATCATATCACTGGGAAAGGGACAGGCACTGATATTAGAGTACAGACACACACTCACACCACACTAAGGTCCCCAATGTCCACAGTTTTCCTCCCTTGTTCCCATTCCCTCACACCCCTCTGGACATTGCATGAGCTGCAAGAAAAAAAGGTAAATCTACTTTCCCAGAGCCTACAGCTGACTTTTATGTCCCATCCCCCTCCCCTTAACTCCCACCTGTCCCCTTACATTCTCTCCACCTAGGAGAAGGCCAGTCCACCCCCTATTGTTCTCCAGGTGAGCTGTACTTCCCCCAGGCAGATGGGAGAAAGAAGGTATGTGGTCTTGTGGCCTTATGATGTCTTTTTGGACTCAACCTTCAGCTGTCCTCAATTTTTTTAGGCACACATTCACACATATTCTCACATATACATGTTCTCACATCCACTCCCTTTATATCTTACTCATGCTCTCTCTCCCACTCACTCTCTCTCACACACACACACACACACACACACACACACACACACACACACACACACACACACACACACACACACATATACATATACACAAATGTGCTCACACACCAAACACACTTGCACAGACTCACACGCACACACAAGCAAATGTTCTCCCATGCATTTTCTTTCATACACACTTGCTCTTTCACACTCACTCCCATGCACACACACAACAGACAAACAAACTCTTGAACACCTCATACACATGCACACTCTTGGACACATACACATATGCACTCACTTTCTTCACGCTTTTATCTTCACAAGCTGGATTTTAAAGAGTAGTTTTTTGGTAGATGGGGTGAGAGAAACGAGAGGAAAGGAGGGAATCTGTGATCAGTATCATGATGAATTATATAGTTCCCACTGGCAAAGACACAAAGTCAACCGCTCAGAGAGACATAATCTTGCACACAGGTTACGTCCACTTTTGCAAAGTCAGTATCACTCACACAGACTCACCGACACACACATTAAAGTAAAACTGGCAACTTAAAGGGATAGTAATGTTTCACAAAAAAAAGCAGCTCCAATTAATCTTCATAGTATATGGGCCATGGAGGGCATTATTTCAATACTGTCCGAGTTGTAGTTTAAGAGTAATTGAATGATAAATTATCCCTCTTCCGCCCCTTTTAGTGATGTAACACTGCTCACCTTGGAGGAGCAAGACTGTCCGGATGGATCATAGAAAGGGACAATCTTCAGTGAGCATAAGGAAAAACCTGTCAGGGAGGGGGCAGGGTTTTCTTATTCTCACAGTAAGAAGATTGTCCTTGCTGCAAGCTGTTCGGTCAAGAGACCAGATTCCACATCTGAGGGGAGGTGGCTTACACTAGGTAAAAGGGTCTGGGATACTTTATCATTCAATTACTCTTTGTCAGACCCTAGCATTCCCGGTTACTTAGTTTTGTTGATTATGTTCGGGCTCCACCTTCCTATTTTCCCATTGGTTCCCTTACCCTTTTAGACTGGATTCTTCCTTCACTCCTTGCCCGATTATTCAAGCTATGCTGTTAGTTTGAGTTCTGGTTTCGATTTGGCTTGTCTTTTGGATTTCCCTGGCTCTGACTCCTGGCTGGTTATCGACTACTCTTGCCTCTCCTCTGTGGTTCCTGATTTTTGGCTTTTCGACCTCAGCTTCCGCTCCGTCTCCATCTGCTATGTTGCTCCTGACACCCCAGGTGACCTCGGCCTGTCGACTACTCTCCTCTACCTGGCACAGTGAGTACCACTCCGGCGGCCTGGCTCTCCGCTTTGGTGGTTAGCTATCTTTGTTTTCCCTTCTGTTGCCTCCTCTACTGTTTTGGGTACTGGCTGTAGTGCGGCCCCAGCCGCCGGGTTTGAGCGCACTTAGGCTTACCCTCTCTCGCTGCTCTCCCTGTTCCTCTTTTCTCTCTTGTGTGGATTCCTACCTGCGCTCGGGGGATTCCCCGGTCTGCTGCCTAGCATCTCCTGGCACCTGTGGTAGAGATATAGTCCCCCTTTGTCTAGCCTCAGGCTTCCAGAAGTTCGTTCTGTCTTTCCCTGGCTGTTGCCGTGAGGTACCTCCTTGCTGGCAGCTCCTGGGTTCCACTCTGTGCTTCAGGGGGAATCCACAATTCTAGCTTCCGGATCAGCTGTTTCCTGATAGGGGAGTGGGGTTCTTGGGATTAAGGGAAGCCTAGATGGGAGCCTGTCCTTTGCTTGAAGGGTTATTCCACCGCCTCTCTACCTTTTCCAAGTGTACCCTCTGCTTTGTCTCCTCTTCAGCTTCCTTGTTTAGTGCTCTGGGCCTTCTAGGTATCACCTTGGTTATTGGTGGGGTTTTCTTGGACTGTGGTAGGTTTTGACCTTGGTGGCTGCATTTGCCCTTTCCTTTTTTTAGTGTGTGGTCTTCTGAGCCTTATTTTTTCCTTGATTCTGTTCCATCACCGGAGAACCCACCTAGCCCTAGCTAGTATTCTCTTTGAATTTGGATCCCTCTTCTGTGGTCTGGTTCTTCTCCCCAGGTTATCTTGTTCCTATCCTGGTCAGGGTCTCAGCTCAACTGAGATCGGACATCTGGCTTCGCGGCCAGCACCTTTAAGTTCAGCTTTGGCCCCAGCAAGGGATCATTGGTACCTGGCACCGTACCCAAGCGATGCACCCTAGCTACGCACCCAAGCTTCTAGAACCAGACTTTTACTGCCCTGACACTCTTGACCTACAATTCTGACAGTACTGAAATAACACTCTCCATGGCCGAAATACTATGAAGATTAATCGGAGCTGCTTTTTTTGTGAAACATTACTATCATTTTAAGATACATCACATTCACCTTTTCCCCTTCAAACCAAACTAAACAAATCCCAACAGCAACTTCCCCCTCCCACAATAACAGCAACAACACCAAATAAACATACTGACAACAGGATTATGGTGGGAATAAAGTGGTCACAACTTTAATAGGTTGAGTTTAACCTATTTATCCTTGGAGTGCCCTCTCCCCCTCTAATGCAGGACCCCCAGGCCAGTAACCAGCTTGGACCTTATGTTAAGCTCTTCGGCAGCCTGGGCATTCGAGCTGCCTGCCGCCTGGGAGATATATAGTGGATTCTCAGGCACTCATGGCCTACCATGTACCTCCGTGATAGCACCACTCCATATCCAACTGTAAGGGCTTGTGAATGCCAGTCTACACCAACAACTCCTCAAGCCCTCCCCTCATCTCAGTGCCTCTTGGTGTTACTCAGCCCTGTAGTGAGGAGCTGCCATGCAGCCAGCTCTCAAGGACAACCGTAAACTTCAGCGGGCTGAACCCAGCTCCCAGTTTGCCAGGTCCTCTTGGAAACTACCTTCTGAGGCTAACCCACACTGAGGTGGCCTGGGTGACCTACATGCCACCACCCAAAGAAGAGTCTCTGAAGTGAACCCTCTATAGCCCACCCCTTTCACTGTGACCCCATACTATCCTATAGGGCTGTGCTCAGTGTGCCATTAAATAAAAGTAACCCTACCCCACAGGCTCCTTACCATAACAGAAATCTTACTATGCTTGAAGGTATGCCCCCACAGGGAGGTACAAATCTGGGCATAGCCAGATTCACCTTTTGCCGAGCTCTGTCAATGGCAGAGGACAAATTCGCCCCCTCTCCACAACAGCTTGGGCACCATCTCTGACCAGATCAGCCTAACCCCAGGTCAGGCATTTAGGATCCACTGGCATGTGTCCCTTATCATGTGGATCAGGCCCACACCCCGCATCTCCCCCAAGTCATTCCCTCCGGCATGGATGACCACTAGAAGGGGATGCCCCCACCTTGTCAAGGCTTCCAGCCACAGAACCCACACCTGACCCCATTTTAGGCCCCTTTTACCAATCCAGTAGACCGTCATGATTTCCTGTGGGATTCCTAACTGCTGACCTCCTTCCCCCTCCTTTGACTGCCTTTCTGCCCAATGCACATAGGGGTGCCCTATAGAATAAGCAAGATGAAAAAGACCGTGATGGATTGAAGGTGAAATTTCAATGAGAAATGATTATTCACCTTTTGAAAGGATAATTTTTAAAAAAAAGTTTTATTGGAGATATGTGTAAGTGTATGTGTGTATATGTGTACATGGATGTATATATATATATATATATATATATATATATATATATATATATTTGTAATTGTTAAAATGAAATGTTTAGGGAATTTTATATATGTATTTGAGGTATGTGCACATATACATATAATGAGTTTTCTAAAAAAACTGTGATAAAGAATATTTGATAGATTTTTTCTTTAAGGTTATAGGTATGGCAACTGTTAGTGACCTTTAAGGTCATGCAATGAATAAGGAAGGAGGAAATTTTAAATAGGGAAAGATGGCTGCTTTGTCTGTTTGTTTGTCATTCAGTAATTACAAGTTGGTCAGAAGAAGCGGTCTTAGTTACCGCGAAACGTTACATATTATTTTCAATTGGTATGTTTATTTTATTTTGGTTTTATGTAATAAAATAAATTTATACAAATTTTAGAGATTTAGCAGCCAGTTTAATTTATTGGAGACCTATCCATTGGAGGACCAGGTACCGGAGGAATCTGAGTGGGGGCAGATTTGTTCTCCCCACATGCCTGAAAGCTGGTGTTTGTTATAAGCCAATAACCGGCAACTACCTTTGTGAGTATATTTCAATTATCTATATACCAAGTGATTTGTGAGGATAAAGGCACTATTGGGCGCCCTCTATTTCTTGTGTTTTCTTCTATGAGCTTCCTTTTTGGATGATTTGTGAGGAGCTGCCCTGATACAGTGTACCTGTGAGAAAGATAACCAGTGGGACGGTTTTGAGATCCCTGATGCCTATATTTCAGTGAACATATATATGTTACACTGAACATTTGCGAGAGTGAGTATAACCTGTTTTGAATATTATACTGAACATTTGGCATACTTCACTAGGAGCGCCTCCTGTTTTTGTGTTTCTTCTCATCTATAGAGTCATTGATGGAATCGTCCTCTGGATATGAAAAATGCTGAATCAATGGCAGTTTACCAGGGTCCCTCTTTGGCACAGCACCCATCTAAGATAACACAAGATCCCGCAGTAGCAGAGTGGCAAAGGGGCCACCATGCTCCCTGCCAACAGCTCTTTCTGCAATTTGAACTGTGCCATCTCTGGGTACTGCTGCACTAAGCACAAGTTGCAAGGTTTACAGGCCTGAACAACCACCCCCTAAACTGGAACTTTAAACCCAAACTGAAGAACATTTAACAAAAACTTGGCCTGATCTTCAAGCAGGTAACCCTGCATGACCTCACCTAGCCGCTCTATAACAGTTGGTGATGAGGCCTTTGTAACTGCCTCCCGAAAGGACTGATTACTCCTTTCCTTGACCTGCTATTTGCTACATGCTCTGCCCTGCACCTTAAGCACACATGCCTGTAACGGCATGAGAACCCCCTTGTGCAGTTACTCTCATTGTTGGTAAAATGCTGATCCCTCCTACACTGCGTCTCAAAGGGAATCTGCTCTATAAAAACTGTGTAGTAAACGTAGGAAGCGCAAAGGCTAGGCAGATACACAAACAGATGATAATATCTAAGTGTAATAGTTTAATAGAAAACAGTGAAATTAAAAGAAACAGATATTGCACTCACATTTCACCCATCTTGGACTTTAAGCATATAATAGGTCCCTTCCCCATGTAGCCAACAAGCTGTGTCCAGATGTATCCTTCCTCCACAGTATAGGTGCTCCTTGGTGATATGGACCGATGTTCATGTTCCTGCCTGTCACGGACTCAATAAGGAGGGCTTGGACCAGTCTTTATTAAGGAGCACAACGTACAGGACAATGGAACACAGCAAGAATTACAGGCAAAGTAGAGGACGTCAGGAAGGATCCCGCTGCTGTAGTGATACTGACAGTTCCAGAAGGCAGCGAAGGGAAACAGTCTCAGGTCTGCACCTGAGGATCACTCCAGGTCCTCGCCTGAAGGTCAACGTACCAAGGAAGGCAACTGCGCTACAGGTCCACACCTGTATAGACAACGCTCCCAGAGAGACCAACTGCACTACAGGTCCGCACCTGAATGCCACAGAGGTACAAGGACAAGAGGAAGTCCACCAGAGCCACCAAGGGCACCCACAAGTTATCCACTGGAGCGTTGGTATGCTGGGTGCACAGTGGACAACCCCGGGCAACACCAAGGTGGGTAGTCAGACAAGTTGGAATGGGACGGAGTGAAACTTAACCCAGACCCGCAGGTTTGCACCAGATTGGATGTCAGACACCAAGGGTCATACACGGAGCGGGTAGTCAGACAGAGCCACAGGTCAACACCAGATCGGGTACTCAGACAAGCCAGGTCATACATGGAATGATTAGTCAGCCAGAGCCACAGGTTTGCACCAGATTGGATGTCAGACATGCCAAGGGTCAAACACGGAACGGGTAGTCAGACAGAGCCACAGGTCAACACCAGATCGGGTACTCAGACAAGCCAGGTCATACACGGAATGGTTAGTCAGCCGGAGCAGAAGGTTTGCACCAGATTGGATATCAGACACACCAAGGGTCATACACAGAGCGGGTAGTCAGACAGAGCCACAGGACAACACCAGAACGGATAGTTCTGGTTCATACATAGAGCACAAGCACAACTGCACTGGAACACAACGAAAGGGCAACTGAAGTGGTGTCCAGGCTGTTCATAAACCAATTGCCCTGAGTTCAGATGCGGCTGGAGCTGCCAGGGGGAGCAACGAGGAGACCGGTCAGAGCATACCGGTACTCCCAGAGCACGCGGCAAGCCACGAGGGAAAGGAGCCTGCCGTCTACCGGGTCTGGAGGTCGGCAGAAGGTAAGCCGCTGCTTACACTGCCTCTTTGCTAAAGCACCAAGAGGTTATTCAGAAGTTCCAAAGTCCATATGAAATGATGATTTAATTCCTTGATCTTAATAGTCCCTATGTGGACTAATGTCCAAAAGTTAAGCAATGAACTAGGGTGCTAGTAATATCTCTATTACCGTGGGAACTTCATGTGCCTCATGGCTGCAGACCAACGATACTGTCTGTGATGGAGCAACCAGCAAGTGGGAAGAGGGCGGGGCCGTGGGAGGGACATAGCTGAAAATGTGCAATTACTCAATACTCAACACGTATCATGGAGATGTGACTCCACTTCTTCAGGGGAGAATTGAAACATAGTGTGTGTATCAATTGTTATTTATACCCTCCCTAGAAATGGTGCCCACCAGTAAACCTCCATTCAATCAATTCGTTATGGCAGGGGTTCTCAAAAGCGGCCACTGTGGCCGCATGTGGCCACCAAAGTGTTTTCCTGCAGCCACCATGAAAAATGCAGAAATGGTGGCCGAATTTGGCCACTGCCTGCATTCAAATTGTTAATTTCTGTGTGCCCGAGCCAGCCCTTCAGTTTTCCACTTCAGATTTCCCACATTTTGCTCAGTCGCACTGTAGTCAATGAGAGAGGAGTGCTTTGATAGGATACTCCCCTCTCATTGGCTGTGCGTGTGACAGTGCTCTTGCGCATGATATGGAGATGAGATGGTCACAAAAGCAGAACGGTGATCACACAGGCATAAAGCAGGGCTTTGCAGCAGCAAAGAGAATCCTGAGCGCTCAAACCGGAGGAGACTGAGGCCTGAATACCCTCCCAGAGTCAGACGCCAGCAGCCAGCCCGATTAAAAGGTTATAACTTTTTTAAAAAACTCTCACAGCAGAATATATACCTGTGTTTTACTCAGTAGGAACAACTCAGTAAAAACCATGTTTTACTCAGTAGGAACAACTCAGCGTTTTCATAATGGTTTAAGTTTAAACCACCCTTTAGCCAAAGGTTGCTGTACTACAACTTCTGCCATTCTCAGCTGGTCAAAAGCTAGCTGAGGATAATGGTAATTCTAGTCAGTTGTAGATGACAGGATACCAGTTTCCGTTATCCTTTTAAAAAGTTGCACACAAAATAGCGTGTGACAAATGGGCGCATTAAGCATGTCACCAGCTAAAATGTCGCTGTATATATCTGCAGCTTGTACCATTAATAACCTTGCACTGAGCACTGCTCTGGGCTCTCATTTAACCCTAATGGCATTAATAATAATAATATTTGCCTTACCTGCAATATCGGCATTAAACATCGCTATAAGATGCAATAAATTGTGCTCCTTTCACAATCAGATTTGCCTGATAAGTGCCGCTCTGTACTTTCTCTCTTCCCTTTTCAGGCATTAAAATGAACAGCAAGGGGCATGCCTGAAGAGGGGAGAGAGAGAGTCCGGAGCGGCGCACAGCAGGCAAATGAGCACAATTTATTGTATCTTATAGCGATGTTTAATGCTAATATTGCAGGGTAAGGCAAATATTATTATCAATAATGGCATTAGGGTTAAATGAGAGCCCGGAGCAGCGCTCAGTGCGAGGTTATTAATGGTACAAGCATAAGATATATACAGCAACGTTTTAGCCTGTGGCATGCTTAATGCGCGCATTTGTCACACGCTATTTTGAGTGCGACATTTTTAAAGTGAACCCCACTTTGATTTAGTTTGTCTCTATCATTCTCCTGTTCCCCAAACACTTCCCTATTTGCCAAATAGGGACATTTTTTGGAGATAGGAGAATGAGACAGACAAATCAAATAAAAAAAAGAGGTGTTTAAAATGTGTTCTGGGCAAGAAAGGGGGTCTTGGGCCAAAAAAGCAGGCCTGTAATTTTGTACTGCCATTTACTTGTTTGGCTGGAATTGGAGTTGTACATATAATATTTATAAATTTAGTGGTGGGTGAAAAAAGTTGCATCATGTAAATGGGAGTAACTTTACTGTTTAGGGCCAATGCCATGATTGCCATATTTGGGAACTAAAAGGAAGGGGTTTATGAGAAAAACTGTGTGTTGAATGACCTCCTGCTTGACCCTACCAGTGCTGGTGGTGGAAATATTGATAATAAATGGGTACCTTGATGAGGATGATCATTTATTTCTGGGATCCTGAATGAATCTACTTATCCCATTGCTTGCCAAACTGGATGTGTAATGATTTTGCACAGATCTCTGCCCCCTTTGCAATTAATAGGGTGGACATTGTGAGAAAAGTGAAGCAATTTTGGAGCAAAATAATTGCAGAATACTTAAAAAAATCAACCACTTGGATGATGGATTGGAGAGGTCCCCAATGCATTAGAAAGCATCCAAGGGATTAAAAATCACACTGGAATCATATTATGTTTGTGTTCCACATGGTTTAGTAGTGGAAGAGAAAATGACTGTATCTGAATTGAAATATATATCTCCAGTAACTAGTAAGTTTTAACCATTTGAGTGCCAGAGGAGTACATAACGCATTACTTTGCAATGCGTTCTGTACCCCTCTGGCACTTAAAGGGTTAAGACCCCTTTTATGGGGTACTTTTTAATACTTTGTGACTTCTGTAATGTTTAAATTGTAATTTGATGTAAACTTGTTGTTGCACTTAATTATATGCAATTTTCGTATGTCTTAATACCCTTATACCATTTGTGCATGTAATATCATAGTGTGGCCACCATGACATGGCTGTGGCTGCAGTGACGGCCACCAGAAAAATTTGCTTGAGAACCACTGCGATAGGGGTTAATGGTGGGGATCACATAAAGAGGATACGATATGTACATCATAAAATATACATATAAATACATATGTATAAAAGCACAATATAAAAAAATGGATATTGTAATACAACAGCACACGTAAAAACTTGAGAGTATGATAATAAAATGCAAAACATTGCATATTTAAAATTAAACAAAAAGTATACAGCTACAAGATCACATAAATTTATATGCCAAAGAGACACATATTATATGTGGTATTTGTTAAAACATTTGGTAGATGTTATTGTAAGATTATGATTAATGTAAATGTAAGGGGCTGAAGCTATTCAGATAAAAGTAAAGACGTAAACAATGTAACAATCACTAATTGTATCTATACTTTAGGCAACAGTATGAAAATTGATATATAGTATTAATACCAGTTTAATACCAGCAGAGTAAAGAGTGCCAATGGTATAGAGTACCAAGAATGTCTTGGGGGATGCCAGTGGTGCAGACTATTAAAGCAAAAGAGGAAATTAACCCCATCAATGCTGAGCAGGACATGCAACTTGTCTCCCCGGCAATCATGATGAAATCATCTCCCAGGAAAGCGATAATGGACCAAACCACAACCCTATATATATATAATTTATTAATAATTAAAAGAGGACAAAATAGTAATTAGCTTGAAATTAGATGACAAGTGGTGATATATTGTTCTGTTATTTTTATGGAAACACCCTTTTTGCTGAAACCGGAATAACTGGGAATATATATAGATTTTGTATGGTTGATGATTAACCCCCTAATTGATGAAGAATAATTATCTAAATTCATAGGCATAGTCCTATCTGTAGATGGTATGTAAATTTCAAATCAGTAAGAACAAGAAATGTTCTGATATGGAAATGAATAACATCTAACAATTAGATATATGATGTTAGGAAATAAAAAGAGAAAGTATGTTGAAATCAGATCAAATCAACTCAATGGGATAAGATGAAATATAATTAATAACCCTAAAAGAAACACTCTTCTATGACTGAAAAATACTCTCACAAATGTATTTTACATAAAAGCCATTAAATCACATTCTATATTTAATCCTGATGGATGGAGAATTCCTAATTCAGTATCCAAAAGGATTTTCTTTTCTTCCTCTGTAAGGAAGGCAACCTGTTCTATACCTGTAATGGAAATGAATATCTTTACAATGTTTGGACAAGCTGTGGGACTCCAGTCCATTGGCAATATTCCTAAGATGTTCACTGAATTAGTTTTGATTTTCCTTTTTGTTCTACCAATTTACTGGAGTCCAAAGCTACATGTAATAAGATATACAACATGTATAATGTGACAATTAAAGGGATAGTAATGTTTTAAATAAAAGCAGCTCCAATTAATCTTCATAGTATTTGGGCCATGGAGAGTGTTAGAGTGTAGATCAAGAGTAATTGAAAGATAAAGTATCCCCCTCCTGCACCTAGTGTTATCCACCTCACCTCAGATATGGAATCTGGTCTTAAGACCAGACTGCTCACAGCAAGGGACAATCTTTTTACTGTGAGAACAATGAAACCCTGCCCCCATTGATAGGTTTTTCAGGTTTTTCCCTTATGCTAATTGAAGATTATCCCTCTCTGAAAGCCATCTGGACAGTCTTCCTGCTCTGAGGTGAGCAGTGTTACATCATAAAACTTTATCATTCAATTACTCTTGAACTACAACTCTGACAGTAGTGAAATAACACTCTCCATGTCCCAAATACTATGAAGATTAATAGGAGCTGCTTTTATTTTGAAACATTACTATCAATTTTTAACCAGGACTACCACTTTATCACTAGCATCTGAGCTGGACATGGACTCCTGCGAATCTGAGCTGTCCTCTACCAACCCCACACCAGAACAATTAGGTTACTCACCAGACACTTCTGGTTCTTCCACGGTCCCTGAAGACTCCTCCTTCTTTGCCTCAGCCTTTCCTTGCTCCTTCCTTTCCTTTCTCTCTTTGCTTGTGATGATGCTTCCTGGTTGTCCCGGTGGCTAGAAAGAAAGTGCATGTTAGCCTCTTGACCATTGGACTCCCTTAGCTCTGCCTATTACTGCCCCAAACCTATTGCCTGCTGGGGGAAATCGAATGGGACAACTGTGGGTCCCCAAAACCTCCCTCCACCATAGCTCTCCTCTGCCTCAGAAATGGGGGCCTCCCTGTGGCCACTGGCCCCCTGACTAGGACACCCTGACTGCTGACCCCTGGGAATCTGGAATCTGGAAGTGCAGAGAAAGCCTTTAGACATATTATGCCAGCACATTCACTGTTATAGCTTGAGTACACATGCTGGGGCGTAGCCCCTGACTCCTCAACCAAATTTCCCTGCCACTGTTTTAACCAATAAAACAAAACATTATCCACTGGCTTAGGAATGCCTCCTGCCTTCTCAGGCAGTTGTTTACAAAAAATATGTCAGACCTCATGGTAGGGCATCAGGACCCCTCCTGATGCCTCCCCAGCTCTTGATCTCAGAGCTGATTCAGCTGGGAGATCAGTAGTGGTGATGCAGGAGAGCAAGAGAGCTCCCCTGCTTGCATTATACCCAGAGTACCTGGGTAAGAGTGGGAGGGATCGAGAAACCCTCTCACGTCAATGAAATTGGGAGATCAATAGCTTGGGGCATCACCACCACGAGGTCTGGTGGCCAATTCTGGGGCAAATCAACTGCACCACTCCAAAAGCAGTGTTCTGAAATACCTCTCTAGGTTTCAAAGAGTTAAAAGTCCCAATAAAATCAGCGTTAACTGAAGTGCATTTGGTTTGCCCAAGAATTGCTCCATTTTTGCATTTGTGTATATGACCAATAGGTGGAGATTTTATTATTATTCTTTGAAGAACTCGCTTAAAGGTCAATAAATAACTACAAGATATGACTACTTATTGCTGTAACAATTTATTGCCTCGTTAAGAAACGTATCAATATAGATAAAATGCTAGAATGCGGAGCTCCCTGTGTGTGTGTAACTGTACATGTGCGGTAGAGACTGCCCTAACGATGCAGTCATGCACAGAGACTGCCCGAACCCGCCGGCCACCAGTCCAAGGCAGGGCTGATCCGGAGCGGGGTGCTTCTAATGGCCCACTGCCTGTCTCCACTCCCGGCTCCAGGGGAGCCACCAAGGCCGCTGGGTGGCACTTTGGCCCGTGTACAAAGGCCTTCAACACTATTTCTTATATAATTAGATTAAGTTAGCATTTAATACTAAATATCTCTCATAGTATCACCAGGCTAATTTTGTGAACTAGCTGAGTCTGTTGACCAAATGCACATGTAAAAAGTGAGCAATTCTGATACAAAATTGGTACATCTGGGGGAGATGCACTAAGGAACAATGCTGTGGTAATGTGTGTCTGGTAATAAGTGGTAAGCACATTGCCATATGCACTAGGAATTAAAGGGATAGTAATACTTCATTTTAACTTTATTTTATTTTGTAGGCATTAAAAAAAAATGAAGAATGATATAAGTCTTATCTCTCAATCCTTTATGGTTTATGAGATATTCACAAGTAAAGTTCCCCTCCCCGCCCCTTTTACCTAGTGTAAGCCATCTCTTCTCAGATGTGAGTCTGGTTGTATGACAGTACAGATAACAGAAGGGGACAATTTTCTTTGTATGAAAACAATGAAAGCCCTTCCCCCCCTTGACAAGTTTTTCAGCTTTTTCCCTTATCTTAATTGAAGATTGTCCCTCTCTGCAGTCTACCTGGCACCTCCCTTCTGATCTGGTTGAACAGGGGGGGATACTTTGTTTGTGAATATCTCTTAAACCATAAAGGTTTGAGAGATAAGACTTATATCATTCTTCATGTTTTTTGAATGCCTACAAAATAAAATAAAGTTAAAACGAAGTATTACTATCCCTTTAAGTATGCAAGGGGAGAAAGTCAAATTGAATCATTAGCATGTCGGGTTGTTGTACTGATGGCTATGTGTAAAGATGCCTCTCTTACACATTGCCATCAGTTTGACAACCCTGAAGTCTGAGCACACTCTCTCTGCTCCACCACTTGTCCACTGGGGGAATGGAGAAGATCCGTTCTGACTTCAGCACCACAGACAGCATCACTTCCTAACCCTTTCTGTGCCATAGAGATGTGCGTTGCATACCCTTGTGGTGCTGAAAGGGTTCCAAAATGAGAGAATGGCAGACAGCTTCTCTAACCTTCGGTACTGACTGAACCAGCTGAGTGGGCTATGTATGTATGTATATCTTTATATGGCGCCACACAGTGTACGCAGCGCCTGACAATAGACGTATGTTACAATAAATAAGAGGGGATGAAATAAGTGCAACATTCATAGAAATGATGGGAGAAAGGTCCCTGCCCCAAGGAGCTTACAGTCAAAATGGGTAAAAGGAGACAGACAATGGGGTAAGAGGGTGTCAAGTGCTGAGATTACAATTGCTCTAATTTGGCCAAAGGCAGTGCATGGTCCTAGTGCTCCAGAAGATAAGACTTTAGGTTAGACTTAAAGACAGAGGGGGATTTTTCAAGATGTAGGGAGAGGGGTATGGAGTTCCATAGGTATGGAGCAGAAAGCGAGAAAGCATTGAGACTGGAGAGGGCAGAGGGTGTGGATGATGCAACAAGAAGTGTGTTGTGTGCTGAGCGAAGGAGGTGGCCAGGAACATAAGAGGAGATGTGGGAAGAGATGTAAGGAGGGGTAGCACTGTGGAGAGCATTAAAGGTAAGTAGAAGGACTTTGTAATTGATGCGCTCCTGAATCGGGAGCCATGATAAATGTCTGAGAATTATGTGGGCAGGTTCAGTTTTTGGGGAGAGTTGGTGATTCGTGCAGCTGAGTTTAAAACAGATTGCATAGGTGAAAGATGAGTAGCAGGGAGGCCAGTTAGTAGGATATTGCAATAGTCTAGGCAGGACAGAATGAGGGCATGTATAAGAGTTTTAGTAGTTTATCTTCAGCTGACGTTGTTCCATCCAGGAGGAAATGGCCATAAGGCAGTCTGAAATTTGCAGCTGGATTTGAGGTGAAAGATCAGGAGTGGAGATGTAAATTTGGGTTTCATCAGCATATAGATGGTATTTGAAGCCAAACAAACTAATAAGTTCACCCAATGAAAGGGTGTACAATGAGAAAAGCAGAGGACCCAGAACGGAGCCTTGAGACACCCCCACAGCCAGAGGGACTGTGGAGGAGGTGTTATTGCTAGAGTACACAAAAAAGGAACGTTGTGAGAGATAGGAGGAGAGCCATGAAGCAGCTTGATTTCGGAAGCCAAGATTGTGGAGAATTTGAACGAGCAGAGAATGGTTAACCGAGTTGAAGGCAGAGGATAAATCGAGTAGTATAAGTATAGAAAACTGTCCTTTGGCTTTTGCAGTCTGGAGATCATTAGCCATCTGCCAATCAGCTGATCCCAGTAAACACAAGACTCGCAAGGCACTCTTCAATGTAGTGAGTTGTGAGTTCTGTGTTTAAAAGCAAAAAAAGAACAGAAAAACAATGTGGTGGTATTGATATGTAATGTATTCGATCAGACAAGATAAGTGTGAAATTGTCTATAGTCCTCATCCTAGCTTCTGGTATTGGTGGCATTATACTCCTCTCCACCATCATTAGTCGTTTTGGAGAATGGAGGCTGGTTGTAGGAGACGCTCTGGCCGTCTCCATCTCGGGCCAGCATTTGCCCGGTCTTTGTCACCTTTTCTGGTGACGGCATGGAAGGTAACAGTGAGCAGACAAATCCTTCCGAAGATGTATATAACTTCCCTCTGCCAGAAGTTTTGTCGCACGTGGACATCACTGCCAAAGAGGCAAGACTTGGAAAGATCCTATATAATAATTAGCTAAATGTGTGTTTGTCAGAAGCCATCCACAGTAGAGACGGCTGCGCGCGCTGCAGCCATGCACACTACAGACTGCCCTCGCCGCTGCTGATAACGGAGCGGGGCTCCAAATTCAGTGCGCAGAGAGGACTATTGTCTGAATTCGGAGCTACCGCTCTGTATCAGCTACAGCACGGGCAGACTCTACTGTGCATGACTGCACCACGACCGTTGCTGGGTGGCACTGTGGCCCGTGTACACAGGCTTTTCAACTAGTTGAATAATAAAAGAGACATCCTAGTAAGCTTCTATGACATTTTATTAGGAATAGTATGATGATGAAGATAGCCAGAGTTAATATAACAATATCTCTTTGTCCATCTATGCAGACCTCTCTATGGCTGCACTTGAGAAAAGATCAGCCACACACCCAATCGTGAGATGGCTTTACTCTAGACATATCCCATAGTGGTGGTTATTTGCCTTTCGTGTTAATTTTCCCATTGATGAAGCTTAATAAGTTTTAAAACCATAACTTGCAAAGAATTACCAGACTGCTCATAGTACCACACTGGAAGCAGATACCTCCGACATGATACCATCACCAACCAATCACCTGCAGCACCTGGTCAAGCCCGGCAAGAATTCCAATAATCCATTGCTGATAGAAGAGCCTATTGAATAAATGCTGAAGCACAATCCCAATCAATGCTGCTGCTGGAACCACCGTCTAAATCATCCAGGCAGATGTGGACTGCAGTTAAGTTTCCCAACAATCTTGTAGGTGGGCAGCAACACAATGCAAAAACAATAGACTGCTCTGCTGGCAGTCTGATGCCTCAGCCTCTATTATTACTGGATCAGTTACCAGCCTCTGCACTGCTACGGTGCAATGACAAGACTAATGATGGCAACAGATGAACCATGAAGAGGATTTCTGGGCATCTGAAAAAGATGGCACTGAAATGGTTAAGGGAGGGCAGTTGCTGTCTTGGCTTTTTAGCAGAGATAACAAACTGGCCTCTGGCTCCATAGTGAGCTATGGGAAGATCCCAACATTGCCAATCCTAGGTTGGCGATGTTGAGACACATGAATATGACAATGGCTCATTAACTGCATGGAGGATTCATGGTGATGTCGGTGGATTATGGAGGGTTCACCACAGTCCCATGTCTGCATAGGTAAATCATAGGTCTGGCCATCTATCAGCTGATTGAGGTAAAAGCAGAACCGGACGCTTAACTGTTACATGTAATCAGCGGATCAGATGCTGATCACCTGATTCATATAAACACAAGATTCAGCCACACTCCAGAAGGCAAACAGTCCTCTGTGTACCAATAACAGCAATTAGGCATCTGGTGCTGTTTCCCTTAACTCCTTGAATGCCAGAGGGTTATACAACGCATTGTGAGGTAATGTGTTGGATACTCCTCTGGTACTCAAAGGGTTAATCAGCTGGTTACTGTGGTCCCATGTTTACCTATGCTGGCATGGGACTGTATGTTGTAAGGGAGGTCTGCTGCTTTCTCTGCTGTCTAGTAGACATGGCAAAATGACCTCTGTGGCTGCATAGAAAGCTATTGGAAAATCCCAAATTCCCCATTCTCATGGAGGTGACTTCTAAAATCTCCTCCAGTTATCGGATCTTAGTGCATATGGCCACATTAATATATAAACATGCCCTCTGGAATACAAAAATAGAGCATTAAGCTATATTTCAATATGCAGATGAGATTCTGCAACATGGTAAAGGCATGAAGAAAGCATGTAGGAGTATATGAGGTGTAATCACACCATGAGATGGATTCGGTTCCAGTTTACCACCACAAAATCATAGTCAACTTTACCCTGGAGTAAATATGAAGCAAAGCAACTGCATCATGGAGAAAAATTAAAACTTACCTAAATTCCCAGTGATTCAAATGGGGCTTTTAAACCCTTGAAAACAGATGTCTCCAAAATGTTGCTCCTCAGTGCAATAGAAACCTCTCTAGCATTCAATGGATTAAAAGCACCTTTTAAATCAATATTATTTTTCGTTTGGGGGTCGAGGCTTACAGAGGTACAGGGAAAGGAAGTGATGGAGAAGTTCTGGTATTGAATCATTTGAAGCAGAGGAGGCGGCTCCTATTCTGAATGAGTTGGGATTGAGACCTAATGTATTTACTGAAAGTATAGGTTTTTAATGGGCCATTTTCCATAGGCAAAAGCGGGTTGGAGTGTGGTATATTGGCCAAAAAGATGGAGGCCTTATAGAGAGGTGAAACTGGGCACTGTTTATTGTATGTAGGCTAGAATGGAATGTCTAGTCCTATGCTTAGTTGGTCAGTTTTAGACCATGCAAGGTGAAGGGAAAAAATGATTGTGTGCTTTTGAGGTCTGATTTGGAGAAGAGTGTAAATCTGGAAAATGGTGAAAGACAAGGCAGATGACTGCTAGCAGCACAGTGTTTGTGTGTTATTCAGATTGTTTTGCATACAAGAGGTCAGGCAGCTTTCTTAAAGTTTTTCTACATACTGAAAGACATTTAGGTGCTAGAGGTTGGGAAAGTTGTAGAAGGCCTTTGAGGATTCATTTTATGTGAAGAGAAGAAAGGATAGAGGGCTAGTATGGTTTGAGAAAGGATGTAGTGATGTTGGATATCTGTTAGATAAGCTCAGATAGTGGCAGGGTAAAGTTTGTGGGGATTGTGACAGTAGGAGGAAGAGGCTAGGATAGTTGGGATGGAGTAAGATTGGGATGGATTGGTACTGATGGAGT
Source organism: Rhinophrynus dorsalis (assembly GCA_037306005.1). Classification (NCBI taxonomy): domain Eukaryota; kingdom Metazoa; phylum Chordata; class Amphibia; order Anura; family Rhinophrynidae; genus Rhinophrynus; species Rhinophrynus dorsalis. The sequence goes on along the minus strand of CM074723.1, from coordinate 67,502,460 downwards.
TACTGAACACTGTCAAAGGTTTGTTGTAGGTGCCTTTTCCCAGAGCTTGAAAGATGAAGGTGTTTTCTTTGTTGAGGTGGTAACTTAGTGGCAGGATCAGGCCTTTGGAAGGACTTAGAGTCGGGAGCTGAGGATTGGCTGGTGGCTGAACCTCAAAGTTGTGATATTTTAACCAGTTGAGGGTGTTAAGGGCTGTGTTTATGTCTCTTGGGGTGAAAGCTCAATGGAGGAAAACACTGTAGAAGTGTGAGAACCAAGTTAATCTGTATGAGATTCATCATTTTGATAGATCTCTCATCAGGTATGGTCCAGTCATTTAATGAAGGCAGAGTGCTGGCAGGTAAAGGTATGGCTCTTGATATATACAATGGTTTTGGTGAAGAGGCTTTGGACTCTTTGCAGCCTTGTTGAACTGGGTTCTGCAATTTCTTTAGAGTATTATCACTATAGTTTGAGAGCAATGAGGAGATTAATAAGAGCAAGTTAATTGCAATAAGGATATTGGTAAGCTTATGATGTATGGGGTAGAGGATGAGTAAGGGGGCTGGTAAGGAGAGAGGAGGAAATTAGTCCTTTGGCCTCTTCAAAAGTGCAAATGAAGAGGCAAGAGGGGGAGTTGGAGGCATGCTAGCTCAATATAGTGGTGCTGGAGCCAAGCTAGTCTCACTTCAAGAGAGGAAGGAGTAGGTGTTGGCCCCTGCACAACAGAGAGGGCTTTTTTAATCTATCTATCTATCTATCTATAGAGAGAGATGTTTGGGAGGTGCTAAAATGTAAAGTGGGTGGGGTGGGCGGTAGAGTGGAGAGAAGTAAGATGGGGGGGGGCAGAATAGGTGTTGCTCTACCCTGAATGTTTATCAGGAAACAAAAGAAAAAAAATAAGTGCCACGCTCTCAGTTCCCACACAGAGGAGCCACACTGAGAGCCATGCACTGGTACACAACAGGTGAGAATCAGCTGCTAGGTAACAGGGGGAGGATCTGTGGTCCCATGAGGAAGGCATTGGACCCCGAGACAAGAATAGAAGGAGAGATGCAGGCAGCTGCATCCGTGTGAGCAGCTCCCTACATGGGGAAAAGGGAATTGCCTGTAGATGGAAACAAGAGTAAGGGGGAAGGAAGGAGATAGTGGGGAGAGACAGAAAAGGCCAGGGAGGTGAATAAAACAAGGGAGAGGATGGATCAAATGAAGGAAGGCAGAAAGGGATCAGCTGGAGACAAAAGCAAGGCTGGGGAAAGGTAAAGCAGGAACAAAGTAGCTGGGGGGGGTAGAAAGGCAGAGAGACGGGCATAACAGGGGAAAAGGAACAATGGGGAGAGAGTTAAACAGGGAGGGGTTAAAGAGGGCATTGGAGGAATCAGAGGGAAAAGCAGAGGAGGATAATAAAAGTATAAGAAAGTGGAACTGGCAGTGTGAATTGTAGAAGGGGATTGGAGAGGGCGATGCCTGAAAAAAGGTAAGTGGGGTTGGATATAAACATATAGATAGGGGACATTTTTGGGGCGGTATCAGAGCTTGGGTCAATAAAGGGGAACAGTGGAATGAAACTGGGGATAGACACAAATGATGCAAAGGACATAGGAGGGGTTTGTCTTGTGGGGGGATACCGGTACTGGCATTACTCTATTCCCTGGGCATGTTGTTAGGGGGGAGTTCAATTCTAAATTACGGAGTGAGTGCAAGTCCTGACCCAGGCTAAAACATAATGGCTTCTGGGGGTCACACATTATCAAGAGGGATCTCCCTGGGTTCAAATAGGTTAATTGATTATATAAAGCTTTGGACTCTTTGTTTCACCCTTTATCATTGTCAGTGAGTTTATTCCATAAGGTTATGTTCTACCAGGAATGGAGAGCAAAGGTTGGACTATGAATCACAGTCATTGATTGCATTGTGTGGGTTATTGGGAGAAGGAGACACCGTAGGGCCTCTGCCTCGTAATGAACTAAAAAGCCACAGGAGCTATGATGGTGGTTTAGTACATTATCTGTGTTGTGTACGGTGTGTTTGTGTTCGACTGTGTACAGTGTGTCTGTGTAAGATTGTGCACAGTATGTCTGTGTATGGCTGTGTACAGTATGTCTGTGTATAACTGTGTACAGTATGTCTGTGTATGACTGTGTGCAGTGTGTCTGTGTATAACTGTGTACAGTGTGTCTGTGTATAACTGTGTGCAGTGTGTCTGTGTATGACTGTGTGCAGTGTGTCTGTGTATAACTGTGTACAGTATGTCTGTGTATGACTGTGTGCAGTGTGTCTGTGTATAACTGTGTACAGTGTGTCTGTGTATAACTGTGTACAGTATGTCTGTGTATGACTGTGTGCAGTGTGTCTGTGTATAACTGTGTACAGTGTATCTGTGTATAACTGTGTACAGTATGTCTGTGTATAACTGTGTACAGTGTATCTGTGTATAACTGTGTACAGTATGTCTGTGTATGGCTGTGTACAGTGTATCTGTGTATAACTGTGTACAGTATGTCTGTGTATAACTGTGTACAGTGTGTTTGTGTTCGACTGTGTACAGTGTATCTGTGTATAACTGTGTACAATATGTCTGTGTATAACTGTGTACAGTATGTCTGTGTATGACTGTGTACAGTGTGTCTGTGTATAACTGTGTACAGTGTATCTGTGTATAACTGTGTACAGTATGTCTGTGTATGGCTGTGTACAGTGTATCTGTGTATAACTGTGTACAGTATGTCTGTGTATGACTGTGTACAGTGTGTTTGTGTTCGACTGTGTACAGTGTGTCTGTGTATAACTGTGTACAGTATGTCTGTGTATAACTGTGTACAGTATGTCTGTGTATGACTGTGTACAGTGTATCTGTGTATAACTGTGTACAGTATGTCTGTGTATGGCTGTGTACAGTGTGTCTGTGTATAACTGTGTACAGTATGTCTCTGTATGACTATGTACAGTGTGTCTGTGTATGGCTGTGTACAGTGTGTCTGTGTATAACTGTGTACAGTATGTCTGTGTATGACTGTGTACAGTGTGTCTGTGTATAACTGTGTACAGAATGTCTGTGTATGACTGTGTACAGTGTGTCTGTGTATAACTGTGTACAGTATGTCTGTGTATGGCTGTGTACAGTATGTCTGTGTATAACTGTGTACAGTGTGTCTGTGTATAACTGTGTACATTATGTCTGTGTATGGCTGTGTACAGTATGTCTGTGTATGGCTGTGTACAGTATGTCTGTGTATGGCTGTGTACAGTGTGTCTGTGTATGGCTGTGTACAGTGTGTCTGTGTATAACTGTGTACAGTATGTCTGTGTATGACTGTGTACAGTGTGTCTGTGTATAACTGTGTACAGTGTGTCTGTGTATAACTGTGTACAGTATGTCTGTGTATAACTGTGTACAGTATGTCTGTGTATGGCTGTGTACAGTGTGTCTGTGTATAACTGTGTACAATATGTCTGTGTATGACTGTGTGCAGTGTGTCTGTGTAAGATTGTGTACCATGTGTTTGTGTTCGACTGTGTACAGTGTGTCTGTGTATGGCTGTGTACAGTGTATCTGTGTATAACTGTGTACAGTATGTCTGTGTATGACTGTGTACAGTGTGTCTGTGTATGGCTGTGTACAGTGTGTCTGTGTATGACTGCGTACCTTGTGTCTGTGTATGACTGTGTGCAGTGTGTCTGTGTAAGATTGTGTACCATGTGTTTGTATTCGACTGTGTACAGTGTGTCTGTGTATGGCTGTGTACAGTGTATCTGTGTATAACTGTGTACAGTATGCCTGTGTATGACTGTGTGCAGTGTGTCTGTGTAAGATTGTGTACCATGTGTTTGTGTTCAACTGTGTACAGTGTGTCTGTGTATGGCTGTGTACAGTGTGTCTGTGTATAACTGTGTACAGTGTGTCTGTGTATGACTTTGTACCGTGTGTCTGTGTATGGCTGTGTACAGTGTGTCTGTGTATAACTGTGTACAGTGTGTCTGTGTATGGCTGTGTACAGTGTGTCTGTGTATGACTGTGTACTTTGTGTCTGTGTATGACTGTGTGCAGTGTGTCTGCGTAAGATTGTGTACCATGTATCTGTGTACGACTTTGTACAGTGTGCCTGTGTATGGCTGTGTACAGTGTGTCTGTGTATAACTGTGTACAGTATGTCTGTGTATGACTGTGTGCAGTGTGTCTGTGTAAGATTGTGTACCATGTGTTTGTGTTCGACTGTGTACAGTGTATCTGTGTATAACTGTGTACAGTATGTCTGTGTATAACTGTGTACAGTGTGTTTGTGTTCGACTGTGTACAGTGTATCTGTGTATAACTGTGTACAGTATGTCTGTGTATAACTGTGTACAGTATGTCTGTGTATGACTGTGTACAGTGTATCTGTGTATAACTGTGTACAGTATGTCTGTGTATGGCTGTGTACAGTGTGTCTGTGTATGGCTGTGTACAGTGTGTCTGTGTATGGCTGTGTACAGTATGTCTGTGTATGACTGTGTACAGTGTGTCTGTGTATAACTGTGTACAGTATGTCTGTGTATGGCTGTGTACAGTATGTCTGCGTATGGCTGTGTACAGTGTGTCTGTGTATAACTGTGTACAGTGTGTCTGTGTATGACTGTGTACAGTGTGTCTGTGTATGGCTGTGTACAGTGTGTCTGTGTATGACTGTGTGCAGTGTGTCTGTGTATAACTGTGTACAGTATGTCTGTGTATGACTGTGTACAGTATGTCTGTGTATGACTGTGTACAGTATGTCTGTGTATAACTGTGTACAGTATGTCTGTGTATAACTGCGTACAGTATGTCTGTATATGACTGTGTACAGTGTGTCTGTGTATGGCTGTGTACAGTGTGTCTGTGTATAACTGTGTACAGTATGTCTGTGTATAACTGTGTACAGTATGTCTGTGTATGACTGTGTGCAGTGTGTCTGTGTATGGCTGTGTGCAGTGTGTCTGTGTATGACTTTGTACCGTGTGTCTGTGTATGGCTGTGTACAGTGTGTCTGTGTATGACTGTGTACTTTGTGTCTGTGTATGACTGTGTGCAGTGTGTCTGCGTAAGATTGTGTACCATGTGTCTGTGTACGACTTTGTACAGTGTGCCTGTGTATGGCTGTGTACATAGGGTGACCACATTTCCATTCTGCCATTCCGGAACATGTGGTCACCCTACTGCGCGCACTGCTCACTCACAGAATCCGACATCAGTTACTTCATAATTGTACGCTGCTGAGTTGGTCAGGGTCTGCGTCGCCGTCTCAGCGTATCACTTCACACGCACGCAGAGCCAGCCAGAGCCAATGAGGAGAGGAACATTGTGCAAATCCTCTCTTCATTGGCTGGGTGCGTGCAGCGTGCATGTGTTCAGAGGTGACTGGATGGTGAGTGACTCACTCTACCGGACCGGAATCCGGGACTGTACATTGTCCCGGAGGGGTATCAATTGGGACACGGGACATCAAACATAATTCAGGGACAGTCCCGGACGTTCCGGGACACGTGGTCACCCTATGTGTACAGTGTGTCTGTGTACAACTTTGTACAGTGTGCCTGTGTATGGCTGTGTACAGTGTGTCTGTGTACAGCTGTGTACAGCTGTGTATGCCAGTGAGTGTGAGCCAGTGTATTATTCTCATTCAAATCATTTCTCCAGACTAACAATGTTTCTTTTTTGCTGCCATTACAATTACATTAAAGCATACAATGCCTCTATATACATACACAATACTCTTACACACGCACATACACAGACAGACACCCACTTTCTTCTCCTTCAGATGTGCTGTGCTCTGCTCTCCCTTCATTTTCTGGTTATTCAGAGCTGAATCACACTGCTGTGTCAGCTTGTGGTTGTAAGAGGCAGACTTACTCACAGAAATATATTCCATGCCTAGAGCCTTCCACTGAAACCAATCCAAAGCTGTTCCCACTCACTGATGTACAAATACATAATGAACACATATGGACCCCCGTAAAACAGCATACAGGCCAGTTTAACTCTTTGAGTGACAAAGGGTTCATTGCCTACCTCCTAACCTCCATCTATACTATTTTAGCATGTACAGTACCTTTTTGTGTCTTATAAAACAATACAAGCATTTTATATCTTTTTTTTTTCAGCAGGGGAGGAAGAGAAAACTTTGCTGGGTTCATTCTGCAACTAACATAGAAACTCAGGCACAGGATTGATCAAACAGTAATTATATGTTAATTATAAGTCACAATATTATTTAATTATATCTGTTTACTACACGTGTGTGTATGTATGTGTCTGTCATTTGATAGATCAGTATACACAGGAGGTGTGTCTTGTAGAAACTATACAGTTTGCATTAGCAATTATGATGTGTATTTACAAGTTTAGAACATTATCAATTTACATCTAAATTGAAGCTCTTCTGGACAAGGACCTCACCTATTTATTGTTTTTTCTGTCAGATTTAAAGGGATAGTAATACTTCGTTTTATCTTTATTTTATTTTGTAGGCATTAAAAAAACTTGAAGAACGATATAAGTCTTATCTCTCAAACCTTTATGGTTTATGAGATATTCACAAGCAAAGTTGCCCTCCTGCCCCTTTTACCTAGTGTACAGTCTCTTCTCAGATGTGAATCTGGTTGTAAGACCAGACAGATAACAGAAGGGGACAATCTTCTTCCTATGAGAACAATGAAAGCCCTGCCCCCCTTAACAAGTTTTTCAGCTTTTTCCCTTATCTTAATTGAAGATTGTCCCTCTCTGCAGTCTACCTGGGCACCTCCCTTCTGATCTGGCTGAACAGTGTTACATCAGTAAAAGGGGCGGGAGGGGGACACTTTGTCATTGAATTACTCTTGAACTACAGCTCTGACAGAATTGAAATAACACTCTCCAAAGTCCAAATACTATGATGATTAATTAGAGCTGCTTTTATTATGAAACATTGCTATCCCTTTAAGGTATTCTCACATTGGTGACTTTAGTGGTCTCTGTTTTAGGCTGATGTGCAGATCAGCATGCTGAAATCAGGATACACCCAATGCATCAGCACATCCAAGTTGCAGTACGTTGCGTTAGGGTGCGTACTGCAAGGCAAAACATCACTTGTGTAAACCGCATCATTGGGATCTGCTTTAAGTCACCTGTGTTACTAGTTTTAATGTCTTTATTATTTGTCACAACATTGTACAGTACATCAGAATATTCTGTAGCTCGGTACATAAATTATGACAATATATGATATATAAAGATTAAGAGAGCAATGGTATATACATGATATATAAATATAGAGATAGGAGGAAGAATGACTGAGCACACCATTATTTATTTATTAAATGTGAAAAGGTATACCTCTTTGGCATACATAGGGCTAGCACAATGGAATATGTATACCTGGGAGCTCTCAGGGTCTGACCATGAAACTCAGGGTTTTGACCCAAATCTTAGGGTCTCAGGGTGAAGGTCCAACTTCTCAGGCTGTGAGTTCTGTGTTACCGACTATTTGATTTGCCCCAATTAAATGTTTCTTTAGTCTCTAAATTGGTGCCAGTTGTATCAGCAAGAGAGGGGAAGATGTCCTGCTTGTCTTGTTTGTGTAGGCAGTGAGATCTCTAAGTTAAGTTTCGTTATGGACCAACTGGAGAACCTCTGTGTTAGAGCAAGCATGTACAAATTGCATAAAGTCTACATTATCTAAAGATTAAAGAGTTAATATGTCAAAGATCTCAGGGTCAACTCATTTTGAAAGTTCCCAGGTATGTGAATACAGCACCTATTTCTTGTACTTGCATGGTTAAAAGTGTGGATAAAATATACCCCTCTTTAGGGATGCCACTTCATTTTAACACTTTGAGGGATTTTGGCTCTAAAATGGCTTAAACTGAATGTTTATAAAAATGCTCATTGTAGGGCTGCATGGGGTTTCCTAGCAAAATGTTGCACAGTATTGTGCGAGCAACTAAACGGTGCATTAACCTTGTCACCAGAATGAAAAGTTAGACATAAGAATCTCGCTCACATCAAAAGGGTGAGATTCTCATGTTGTGGGCTTCAGCGTCGCTCATTTGAGCACCCACATCATTCTCATAAACAGACCTTGTTGAAGCCAGAACAGTTCTGTGAGTGCCCACATCATTCTCATAAACATACCTTGGTGAAGCCAGAACAATTCTGTGTGAACTTTCACTCTACTTCCCCTCAGTGTCCCTCATAATTATAAAAAAAAAATGACCATCTGCGAAAACAGAGCCGCGCAATTCACTCCTACATTATGTGCACATATTGAAGTAGTATATTTAACTATTGTAGGGGTGTATTGCAGTTCTGTGTCTTTGCAGATGGCCATATGCTTTTTTTTATTATTATGTGGCTGACACTGAGGGGAAGGAGAGGGGGAGTAAACACAGAACTGTTCTGGCTTCAGCAAGGTATGTTTACAAGGATGATATGGGTGCCCAAATGAGAGATGCGTCCGAGATTCTCACGTCACCTGGTGACATGGTTAATGCACCGTTTAGTTGCTCGCACAATAGTGTGTGACATTTTAAAAGGATACCACTACATGGGACCCGTTGCAGTCATTCAGGATGTATTTTTCATACACAATCTGGTTTAGAGGGATAGGTTAGCATCCCCACTCCTATTCTACACAAAATATAACGGAGTGGAAAATGAACACCACTGTTTGGCACTTCAAGGGTTAACAGAGTGTGTAATAGCTCAGATGATGCAGTTTCTTCCTGCTTTGGGGGTTGAGACTTATTGTGGCTTTATTGATAAAAAAAGAGCAAATGGGAGGAAGCAGGGCCTTCACAACAATGGGTCTTATGTATAAAGCAAAACAGGAGCAATTCTGTGGCAAAGCATCTGTATCTTATAGGTAAAATACAAACTCCAAAAATACAAAAATTAGTTTAAATGGGGGTTTTAACCATTTGAATGTCAGAGAGGTTTCCAAAGATTTGTAAAGCAATCAATTGGAAACTTCTCTAGTTCTCAGATGGTTAAAACCTAATTTAAATAAGTGGGATTATTTTTCTGGTTTGCCCCAAATTGCATCAGTTTTTTAGTATATGAGCCTTAGTTAGTGGACAAACTTCTGTTGTCAGAGGATCACTAACATCCATGGAAACTTTCAGAATGAGGTGACCCTGAGATTTTACATAGTGCAGTATACCCCCTCACACACCAAAATAAAAAAATGCTGTGTGTGCACAACAGAAGTATACAGAGTAACATACTTTCTAGATGCCTGATTTCCAGTGGCTGACCACAGTTTTCTCAGAAAAGGAACATTTTGGCACACAAAAGTTTAATGTGTGTTGGAAATCCTACTAGTACCAGTAGTACTCATCACTGCAATGTGACTGATTACTGATGGGCACCACTCAATTGAGCCATGCCTGTGTGCACCCTAATGAGTGCCAGTAGCTGACAAAATGACATGCACATTGACCAAGGATTTTTTGTGATGATAACTGGTTTGCTAGTGGTGCCTGCACATGTGTTAGTTACTGTGTAAGCAAACTGCATGTTGCATACAATATGGTTCAACACTTGTGGTGCGCACTCTACCTTTTGTTCAGCTTCCATAGAACTACACATACACTGTCTGACACTCTAGTCTTGTTCCCCCATTCCCAAGTAGTCACAGAACCACACATACATTGTCTGACACGCCAGCCTTGTTCCTCCATCTACTGGTAGTCACAGAACCACACATACACTGTTTGACCAGAAACCCAGTTTGAAAATCAGTGCACTGAATCATAGACTGTCAAAGTTGGTCCTCAAATCTAACAGTAATCTAAACATCTCCTAGATCCATTTATGAAATATGGGAGACAAATGGAGTCAAGTTGATACCTTAATTGGCTAACTAAGCAGATAGGATGCGAGCTTTCAAGACCTCCCAGATATCTTCCTCAGGCATGTTATACAGATAAATATTTAAACATCTCTTTTAAATACAAGTACACATTGCATTGTTTCGAATGGAAAGCAGATAAGATCACTTCAGTTCAGACCCAGATTTTTTGATCAGTCTATGGTATGTAATGTGTACTTGTATTTAAGAGTGATGTTTTCATAATTATTTGAAAAACATGCCTGAAGAAGAGACCTGAGAAGTCTTGAAACCTTGCATCCTAAATCTGCTTAGTTAGCCAATAAAGGTATCAACCTGACTAAATTTGCCTCCTGTATTTCTATAGCAGACATGGTACCAACTCTAATTATTTATGAAATAAGCACACTGCCTGGCTACTTTGGTCTTAGTGTATAACCACAAGGTGATATATATTCCTAGTTAAAAGAAATGCCTGGGCTGCTTAACCACCAGTGCTGATTTGGTTGATTTTTCTCACTTCAACGCAGGTGGATGGATTAGCTATGCTAATGACATGCCAGATTGTACTAATGACAGATATTCCTGAGCATATACGTCTGCCTGTTCTAATGACCGGTCCACCTGTGCCAATGACTTAGCCTCATGTTCTTAAAGAACACTGTCCCTAACAATAGTGACAATGAACAAGTTAAAATGTCAAAACTGATCTAAATGAAGTGCTATCATTTCACTTAGTCTGCAACTCTGGCACAGTAAGCCTTAATTATTATATAATAAAAAAAATCCAACATATTGCAGGGGTTTTTCCACTTAGTAAAAAAAAGTACTCCAACTGCTAAGCAGTGTTTGCTTTAAAGTTATTACAGCTAAATATTTTTGAATAAATATTAAACTGTTATCAGCAGTGGCACTACAACTTTTCTATTGAATTCTATGGGAGAGGTGAGCTCCAGAGTGTGATTGCAACAGCTCTACCACTTTGTTACACTTTGAAGTATTATAACATTCAAATGAGTTATCTCCCAGCAGTAGGGGTACCCATGCATTACTTGGCCCTTCAATATTTGACTTTTTTCATCCTTTAAATCTGAAGTAATTAATATATACTGCCTAGATTGGTCTTATTTGGTAATGTGGATCTTTATTTAGATTATGTATGGAAGGTAAGATCTGGTCCTCTCCAGTTATAAGACCTCAAAATTCTGTTACAATACTTTGGATTTTCTGTTCTGCAAAAATACCTATTTACATCAATGAGAATTTGTGGAATTTTTTACTTTAATTCTATGGAACAGTTGGTTTTCTCCAGAAGTGCACCTATTTCATTTGATGGATAAGGCAATTACTACCTCACTCAGTTTGTTACCCTATGGGCAATATTAGTGAAGGCATACTCATTTGGAAGTGGATCCAAAATACAGCATATTCCCCCTGTCTGGTCTACACATCAGCAAATGTCATCTCATGTGAATGCAGCTTGCTACAACTTCCCTACATTTAGCACCTAATGGAGGGAGGTTCCAGTAGGCTTGATCTGCACTGCAACCTATCAGTGTCAGCCCACAAGTATATCAGCTAATCATGTACGGGTAACAGTGAATTGGGCCAGCCATCCAACAGTTACCCCAGCAATGAGATCACTGGAGAGAAGAACTGGACAATGCAAATAACTAGAATGAGTGGCATGATTGGTGACAGTCATTGCCATGCTCTTTTATAACGTGGTGTCTTATGGAAGAACATGTTGCAACATTCTGGGCAGAGGTGTAAAGTTTCCCTACACCAGTCAGAAGATGCAGTAGAAGCACACCACTGAGTCAACAAATTTAGTGCTGCTCATTTTTTAGTGTTATCTCTCAGTAATAAATAAAAATTCCTATTGATTTGAACAAATTAATGAATATTTTTATTTATGTAGTACTACAAATGTACACAGTGCTTTACAATTTAAGTGAATTAATTTACGATTGTGAAACACAAAGTGTGTTGATTTAACTATTTGAGTGCCAGAAAGGTGTCCAATGCACTGCTCTGCAAAGCATTAGACACCTCTTTGGAACTCGAAGGGTTAAAGTGGACCAGAGGCATGCCTAAGGAAGAGACCTAAGAGGTCTTGAAAGCTTGCATCCTAAATCTGCTTAGTTAGCCAATAAAGATATCAACTTGTCTATATTTGCCTCCTGTATTTCTAAGGCTTACACGGTACCAACCAGAGGCTTAACTAGAAGCCACCGGGCCCTGGTACAAAAATTGCCATGGCCCCACCAACCACATTCCCCCCCACTGGCGATCACCACATTGCCCCCTCCCCATTGGCCACCTCCACATTGCCCCCCCCATTGCCCCCAATCTCCACATTGCCCACAATCTCCACATTGCCTACACATTGCCCCCAATCTCCACCTCCACATTGCCCCTATTGACCCCCCCAGTGTCCATCTCCTGCCTCCCTGGTGGTCCAGTGGAGTGGCAGGAGAGGTCTGTGCCTCCTTCTACACATACCTGTATACAGCTGGAGCTCCCACTCGGTCCTCTCTCCAGTAACGCAGAGTGCTGGAGATTATGTCATCTCCCAGCGCTTTGCATTACTAGAGTGCTAAAGAGGGAGTTCAACTGCTAGAGGTCTGTGCCGAAGAAGGCACATACCTCAACTTATTGCGGGCGCCAGGCAGGGGGGTCATAGGGGGCGGCCGGGCCCCTGGAGTGACCGTCTGGTCTTGGATGAGTGGAAGCTTCCTTACAAGAAGCTTGCTGTGTCTAGAAAGTTTGCTAAATTGTATCCCTTCTCTGAAGCGGCTTTGGTACAGTGGGCTCAACCTCCTAAGGTGGATGCCCCGGTTTCTAGACTCTCCAAGTCCTCTGCTCTGCTAGTGGCGGATGCATCTGTTCTCAAGGATTGGACAGTTAGGAAGACTGAGGCCTTGTTGAAGTCAGTATTTCCTTGCGTCCTGCTTTTGCGGCCGCTTGGGTGAATAGAGCCATTGTAGTTTGAACTGAGCAGCTAACAGTGGCTGTCCGTCAAGGTGCTCCAACTTCTGACTTGTTGCGGCTCTTAGCTAATATTTCTGAAGCCCAGCATTATGTGTCTGCAGGGAGTTTTGATTACATATGTCATGTCAGTATTTCTAGTAAGACATTGCCATCTGATTTTGTTTACGTGCTGTGGTGGTGCTGTCTATGCTGTGCTGAGCCCTCTGACCAAGTCGGGGCCCTAAACAGCCCCATATTCTGCTTATATTGTAGAACCACGAGTGTCTTTCTTGTTTAGTTCATAACCACTTCTCTGGCGCTACCATATTACCTGTGCAGTATGCTCACTCCCACTCCTTCAAACGTCCTATAATTTCCCCTTCCAAACTACAAGAAAAAAGCAGGGTAATCTGCCCTCTCCTGCAAGGCTCTGCAAACTTGGAATAACCTACCTAAAAAATAAAATTTTCTGCCAGTTTAAATTTGCTTTGTTCTATTTAGAAAAACAATTTGCAACTGTATTTAAATGCGAATGCCATTTTTATTTTCTTTTTTCTATTTTTGTATAAATGGGTAAATTTAGTACAGTGAGATAGCTCAGTGGTAAATGCCCTGACTGCAGAGCCTGTTCAAACCGCAAGGTTGCAGGTTTGACTCCTGGCAGAGTCAACTCAGCCCTTCATCCTTCTGAGGTTGATAAATGAGTACCATTGATTGGGTAATAATAACATCTGTTATTCAACTGCTGATTTGGTTAATTCTGCGCTGACAGCACTTTAAGTCCTACTGGGAGAAAGGTACTATATAAATACTAGTTATTAGTATTATAAATGAATTGTCTTATTCTTCCTGGCAAAACACAATGCAGCTCCAAAAATGCTCCTATCAGCCATTCAGTCCAAGAGGAAAAAACTGACATTCTCGGCTGGAAAGCACCCTAGAAGAACAGACCTGGTGAAGGGGCAATATTCTGGTGATAGTTGCCCTTGAAAGTGGTTGGTGGCTGGATCCAGTATCTTACTATCAAGTTATATGATATTTTATGCTCTATTTTACATAAGGCTGAGGAAAACAATTTGCTTTGCACTGTTTATTGTATAGTACTACACATTGCAGTTTATCTACATACAGTTTACTGATATATGCATAACTGGGAACTTCGTCCTCTTCAGCCCCCGGAGAGGGCTCATGTACTGCAACCAGCGGGATGTAAATGATGCGATTCAAATCATAAAGGGGCCAGGCTTAATTGGGTGGGCTGGGCTTATCATTCTTGTGTCATAAAGTGGATGGGAATCAGACAGAACAGAGTGAGAAGGAGATGGAGTTCGGAATTGGGCAGAACAGGGTGAGAAGGAGAAGTGGGCTGGAATTGGGCAGAACAGGTTGAGAAGGAGGAGACATGAGCAGAGTTTCAGAGGAAACACACCACCACTGGAGAATCAGTCCCTGGAGACCCTGTAATTAGCCCTAAAGATCAGAGTCTCTAGGGCAGATCCAGGGCTAGATTCTATTGCAGGTGCTAATTAAATCACCGCTTTTATCTCCAGTTTTTCCCATAGACTTCAACAGCAATGGCGTAAGAATAGGGGTCGCAGCGTTCGCACCTGCGACCGAGCCTGTCACTTCAGGGGCCCGGCCACCGCCTGCGACCCCCTCGCCCGCAGCAGTCACTTACCTGATCTCCCACTCGGCGTGCCGCTGTAGTAATACAGAGCGCTGGGAGATGACATAATCTCCCAGCCTCTGCATTACTACAGCATCGCGCGGGAGCTCCGGTTACAGAGATCTGTGCCGAAGGAGGCACAGATCTGTAAAGACACTCCGCTAGACCACCAGGGACTGGAGGTAGGGGCAATGTGTAGATGAAGGGGAAATGTAAAGATGGGGGCATTGTGGAGATGAAGGGGGCATTGTGGAGATGAGATGAAGGGGGCATTGTGGAGATGAAGGGGGCATTGTGGAAGGGGCATTGTGGAGATGAAAGGGGCATTGTGGAAGGGGCAATGTGGATGAGGGGGCCAATGTGGGCAGGGAGCAATGTGGGCGGGGGGGGGGGCCATGGCAATTCTTGCACCAAATAGTAGCCGTTCTCCATTCATATGCAGGTTCTCTGTTCATTAATGAGAATGCGCCCCCATTGATTATTTTCCCTATGCACCATGCACTTTACAGAGCCTCTCCCGTCACTTTCAGTTGACCATATCACACATCAATCATTCAAACACAAAGTTTACGTCATATTTCAAGGCACTCTACAGTCGCTTATTCTTCCAGTTCACTCCTAGGTACCATTCATGATACCATCCGCTACTAGACACGTCTATGTCCACGTCTATGTTTAGTTATCACTAGGTCAATTATACTACCATGTCACACTTATCTATATCTGTTTAAGTCACTCCAGCCACCACCCCACCCCTTCCCCATTCTGGCTATAGAGTGAAATCAGGCTTCAGTCTTAGCTCTCAAGCTAACAAACTTTTACATCCACGTAAGAGTTCTCTCCCATGCAGCAATGCAATAAAAAAAAAAAAGAGGGGGGTTGCCGTACGTCAGGCAATTACATTGTATGACTGTCCTGATTACATGTTCTGTCGCTATACATACATTGTATCACTGTCCTGATTCCATGTTCTATCAGACGTACATCATTGTTACATTGTATTACTGTCCTGATCCCATGTTCTATCTGACATACATCATTGTTACATTCAATCGCTGTCCTGATTCCATGTTCTATCGCCATACATTCATTGTATCACTGTCCTGATTCCATGTTCTATCTGACATACATTATTGTCATATTGATTCTCTGTCCTGATTCCATGTTCTGTCTGACATACATCATTGTTACATTGTATCACTGTCCTGATTCCATGTTCTGTCACCATACATACATGGTATCACTGTCCTGTTTCAATGTTCTATCAGACATACATCATTGCTACACTGTATCACTGTCATGATTCCATGTTCTATCTGACATACATAATTGTTACATTGAATCACTGTCCTGATTCCATGTTCTATTGCCATACATGTATTGTATCACTCTCCTGAATTACATGTTCTATCTAACATACATTATTGATACATTGTATCACTGTTCCGATTTCATGTACTATCTGACATACATAATTGTTACATTGTATCACTGTCCTGATTCCATGTTCTATCGCCATACATTCATTGTATCACTGTCCTGATTCCATGTTCTATCTGACATACATTATTGTCACATTGAATCTCTGTCCTGATTCCATGTTCTGTCTGACATACATCATTGTTACATTGTATCACTGTCCTGATTCATGTTCTATCACCATACATTCATTGTATCACCGTCCTGATTCCATGTTCTATCGGACATATATCGTTACATTGTATCACTGTCCTGATTCCATGTTCTATCTGACATATATTATTGTCACATTGAATCTCTGTCCTGATTCCATGTTCTGTCTGACATACATCATTGTTACATTGTATCACTGTCCTGATTCATGTTCTATCACCATACATTCATTGTATCACCGTCCTGATTCCATGTTCTATCTGACATATATCGTTGTTACATTGTATCACTGTCCTGATTCCATATTCTATCTGACATACATTATTGTCACATTGAATCTCTGTCCTGATTCCATGTTCTGTCTGACATACATCATTGTTACATTGTATCACTGTCCTGATTCATGTTCTATCACCATACATTCATTGTATCACCGTCCTGATTCCATGTTCTATCGGACATATATCGTTACATTGTATCACTGTCCTGATTCCATGTTCTATCTGACATACATCATTGTTACATGGTATTACTGTCCTGATTCCATGTTCTATCGAATATACATACATCGTTACACTGTCTCACTGTCCTGATTCCATGTTCTATCGGACCTACATACATTGTTACATTGTATCACCGTCCTGATTCCATGTCCTATCCAATCTCAGGTACCTCACCTCTTCGCGGAGGCCGGAGGTCACCTCAGGTCCATACCTTACCTCTTCGCAGAGGCCAAAGGTCACACTCATAGGTACCTCACCTCTTCGTAGAGGCTGGTGGTCATCTCAGGTCCATACCTTACCTCTTACGCTGTAGGTCACACTCACAGGTACCTCGCCTCTTCGTAGAGGCCGGAAGTCACCTCAGGTCCATACCTTACCTCTTAGGCTGAAGGTTACACTCACAGGTACGTCACCTCCTTGTAGAGGCCAGAAGTCACCTCAGGTCCATACCTTACCTCTTTGTAGAGGCTGAAGGTCACACTCACAGGTACCTCACCTTTTTATACAGGCCAGAGGTCACTTTAGGTCCATACCTTACCTCTTCGTAGAGCCCGAAGGTCACAGTCCCAGGTACTTCACCTCTTCGTAGAGGCCAGAGTTCACCTCAGGTCCATACCTTATCTCTTCGTAGAGGTCGAAGGTCACACTCACAGGTACCTCACCTCTTCGTAGAAGCCGGAGGTCACCTCAGGTCCATTCCTTACCTCTTAGGCTGAAGGTCACACACACAGGTACCTCACCTCTTCGTAGAGGCTGGAGGTCACCTCAGGTCCACACCTTACCTCTTCGCAAAAGCTGAAGGTCACACTCACAGGTACCTCACCTCTTCGTAGAGGCCAGAGGTCACCTCAGGTCCATACCTTACCTCTTAGTTGAGGCCATAGGCCACACTCACAGGTACCTCACCTCTTCTTAGAGACCGGAGGTCACCTCAGGTCCATACCTTACCTCTTATTGAAGGCCAAAGGTTACACTCACAGGTACCTCACCTCTTCATAGAGGTCACTTCAGGGCATTACCATTGGCTGGAGGCGGAAGGTCCTGTAAGCCCAATTGAAGGATGCGGGCAGCAGGGCGGCAAGTGCAAGAAGTTGTTCCTTCTCTTTGGCAGTTCACTTGCACAAAAGTAAGGTTTATCTTCAAAGCAGAGCGCCGGGGGAGGGAGGGAAGAGGTCTGCTAACACTATATATTTTTTGTAGTAAGGGAGAAAACAAGGGTGCATATTATACATAGGCACTCTTGTTTTCCCCTAAAATCATAGGCATAAAATACAACTGGTGTGTATTATACCTGAGATTTTGCAGTACTTACATTTATATATTTAACCTCCGTTACTCTGTCCAGACGGGTCAGGCCTAGATTCAGGTCCATCTCATAATATGACAGGCAAACTCAGATTGGCAACTTCTGTCTGACAACGAGACAGCTTCAGCATTCAACATCATTACGCTCCGCTACACCCATTTAACCTTCCTTTGAATCCATGTACAGCTTCAAGCTTTTCTCTGAACCCTAGTTAACCTTCACTCCCCTCATCTCGCACCCCCCCTCCCTATCACCGGCCACGTTTCAGACACATGTGCGAATTCCTAAATATTAATCTTTTCAGCCTCAAACTATCACCATCATCCTAGCCGCTAACCGCCTTGACTTCTTTGGGTTCCTCTGCCCAGGCAAGGCTCCTGTCATTAAGGACCGATGTCCTCGCATGAAGGGACGCACTCGTTCGGGACACCTGCCACTTCACCCTAATTATTTCCTGGTGTCTTTTAAGCTACAGTCATGTAATTATCATTTACCAGCATCATTCGGCCCTCAGCCTCGTCTCCCCCTCCAATCTGGTCCCCTCTCTTCTACCGAATTAATTTAGTACATTCAGTCAGTATCACAGGTCTAGGTCTGAATCCTAACCAACTCTCCAGTCACTCATTCGGAAAAGGAGTGTCATCATCCACTTCTAAGTATAATGTACCAGTGCATATCATACTATGACTCGGCAGATGGCAATCTTAAGGTTTCTCACGTTACTACCCGAATCTTTCTGCTGCAGTTTGCTAAGCCTTACAGACTTACCCAAGTAATGTCATCTTTGCGCAAGTACAAGTAGAATTAATACAAAGCATGAACAATGACATCGTTTAACCCTTTGAGTGGCAGAGTGGTATGCAACGCATTGCAAAGCAATGCATTGCGTACCTCACTGTCACTCGAAGGGTTAAAATATTATTGTGCCATGAATATTCCATAAAATAAATACCTCCATTTAATGCCAAAGTACGTAAAATGCCATGAAGAAATACTATGCCTATATGCCATGAAGAAATGTCATGCATAAATGCTAAGTAAATGTACTTAGCTTAAATGTTCATGTCTCCACCACTTGGTGCGGAGGCGGTGGAGACACTAATGAGCCACACGGGTGCCCTTCAGTCCTGCATGGGCTGATACCTGTAGCACATAGAGGGAATAGATAGTGAGCCTGCCTTTATATATGGGCAGTCTCACTTTCATTTCCCTCACAGCCATTGGCTAGGATGTTCTTACGCACATCCCAGCCAATCAGTTTAAAGAACAGCCACTCGAATCTGATTGGCTGGGATGTGCGTAAGAACATCCCAGCCAACGGCTGAGGAAAATAGTAGTGAGACTTCCCATATATAACGACATTTCTTCATGGTGTATAGTTATAGTATTTCTTAATGCCATTTTACGTACTTTGGCATTAAATGGAGGCATTTACTTTACGGAATAGTCATGGCACAATAATATTTTAACCCTCTGAGTGCTTTGAAATGTGTTGCATACCCCTCTGCCACTCAAAGGGTTAAATGATGTTATTGTTCATGCTTTGTATTAATACTGTTGTGTTATTTTACAGGCAGAAGAAAGAAAGAAGAGAAGACAGATGGAGAAGTGGATGACAGGTAAGTATAAGCCATATGAGTTAATGATTGGTGCTTGGCAGTATGTTAAGTTCCCAACACTGTCGTTATTTAGCTGCATTTTGGGAACGTAACTCACAAAATGGACGTTTGGCCACAACACAATTTTTGTGTTCTAACGTCCGTTGTGCTTTCAGCCGATAGGACATTTGAATACCGACCAAGACATTTTCTTTTTGTCGGTCGGTATCCATTTTGCCCTACCATCTTTTTTATTGCCAACATTTGGAACGAGCCCTTAGCGACTAAAAGGAACACTAGAAATGATACCAGTCTCGGTTGCTACTAACTATAAGCTTATGATTAAGTGTATATTTTGCACGAAACACATTAGGCAATTTTTGTAACTTCATTTGCCATGCACGCTTTATGAACTCCATTGTTGTTGATGTGCCATTTTAGTATTATTTTTCAATAAAATTGACGATATTTTTATTCTAATATTTTGCTGGATGTTACTGATGCGAGGCGGATCTGTTGAGCGCTCCCCTCCAGTTGTCTTCACTTAGCGACTAAAAGCAAGGTTGCTGTAAAGTAAGGTTACAAATCAATTCTGCATGGATTGATTCCCCCCAAATTAATTTTAATTAGTGCTGGATAGCATGTCCACAGAAGCATACATGATTATTTTTGCTAGACTCCAGGAACCCAAACTCCTCCCACTTAAGTCTTCCTTCCTAAAAGAGTTAGTTGTCTTGGAGTTCATCAACAATTAATCCTGTTTTCCTCCATGAACACAATGCATTACTAATTAATGATTAATTGAAGGGGAACCATTACACGGACAATAAATTCATAGTGGCCATTGGGATTCTCTATTTGGGTAAAGTTAAAGCGATAGTAATACTTTTTTTTGTTTATTTAATTATTGAAGACATTAAAAAAATATTAAGAACTATGTAAGTCTTATCTCTCAGACCTTTATGGTTTGAGAGATATTTGCAACTAAAGTTCCCTCTGCCTGACTGTTTCAGTCAAGTCTGCCATCTAGCTGACAGATTTGGATTCTGGTCCACAGACCGGCCGGCGGCTCTTCAGATGAGCCGAGATCGCGATCTTAAAAAAAAAAGACTTAATAGGAACGGTCCGCAAAGTGTGCTTGCAAACCAGGTACACTTTGTACACCGTTCTAGTGAAGTCGTTTTTTGTAAAGATCACAATCTCAGCTCTGCTGAAGAGCCGTCGGCCGGTCTGCGGATCAGAATCCAAATCTGTCAGCTAGAGCGCTGACGTCAGGGAGGGGGAAAATTTAGTTGCGACTCTCTTTCAAACCGTAAAGTTTTGAGATAAGACTTACATTGTTCTTAATATTTTTTTGATGCTTACAATAATAAATATACAAAAATTAAGTATTACTATTTCTTTAAGTGCTGTGTAGTGATGATCGAGCACCCCAATGCTCGGGTGTTCGGGTGCTCTGGCCGAGCGCCCCCGGAGGCTCGAGTGCTCGGCCGAGCACCCGAACCCCATTGAAGTCAATGGGAGGACTCGAGCATTACACCAGGCACCCCCTGCTCTGATGAGGGGAGGGTGCCTGGTTCATAGGAAAAGGTCAGAAAATGATGGAAACACCACAGAAATGGTTCAGGGACAGCATAGGGAGGATGTCTGGATGCATCTTGGACTCCAACGTCGCTGCTTGGAACGATGTTTCACCCGTAGTACGCCATTTTTACAGACTGACCGTAAAACACACAAAAAGGAAGATAAAAACGACTTTAGGCGAAAAATTGTTACCAAACAGTATTTGCTGTATATTTACTTGTATATCATCTGCAAATTCTGCAAAAAATTTCATCGATTTTTCGGAACTGGGGCCATGATTAAGAGGGAAACGTGCGCAGCGTAAAGCAGGTGTTCAACGTGGTTATGGCCCGGGTAAGGTACAGCATTCAGGAACGGAGGCCGCAGCTACCACAGGTTTTACAACATGTCCGTTTGCCCTTGTTAAGTCCAAAATTTATAGTCGGAACAGTGGGGTCTGATCCATTGAGTAAAAGTGACGAAGTGACTTAGTGGATGAAGCCAAGAACTACCTTCTGCTCTGTCGAACACCCCAGCCCTATTTAATTCAATGGGAGGACCTGAGGCACTCCGATACAACCTGTATATCACAAAATGGAGGGCCTCATTCACATTGTGGTACAATAGTTTAGGTAGTGGTCCAACACTCATAAAGCCTATGCACTAAGTGAAAGGGCTGCCAAAAATTAGACTGAAATGTCACTCCAATACACCCTTTATTACACATAAAGGAGGGCATCATACACACCCTTGAAAAATTAGGATTAATGGCCTGCTGGTGACCCTCTAAAACATTAGGGGCGAGGGCATGCCGCTAAGCTGACCATCTAAAACATTAGGAATGAGGGTCTGCTGCTGAGCCGACCATCTAAAACATTATGGGTGAGGGTCTGCTGTGGAGCTGACCATCCTAAACATTATATGCGAAGGCCCGCTAGTGAGCTGACGCTATAAAACATTATATGAGAGGGCCCGCTAGAGAGCTGACCCAATAAAACATTATATGAGAAGGCCCGCTGGTGAGCTGACTTATACAAAAATTGTCAAACAGGGCCCGCTGGTGAGCTGGCCCTATATAAAAATTATATCACAGGGCCCGCTGGTGAGCTGGCCCTATATAAAAATTATATCACAGGGCATATGGAAGAGGAGGAGGAGGATGAGAAGATTAAGAGTCAACCATATACCCGTTTTTTGGGTGGAAGGGGTGAATGGGAATACAGAGTATTCCCATCATTGTAAATAACATATCTAAAGTGACTTTATGTTCACCCGGGGCTTTCCTCCAGTGGAGTGGAGAAGTCAGGGGAAATCCAGGCCTTGTTCATTTTTATAAGTGTCAACCTATCAGCATTTTCGGTGGAAAGGCGGATACGCTTATCTGTTATGATGCCACCAGCAGCACTAAATACCCGCTCAGACAGAACGCTGGTGGCAGGGCAGGCCAGCACCTCCAAGCGTAGAGTGCCATTTCATACCACGTGTCCAGCTTGGACACCCAGTAGTTGTAAGGCACAGAGGGATCAGTGAGGACGCTGACACGGTCTGCTACGTACTCCTTCACCATCTTCCAAAACTTTTCCCTCCTTGTGACACTAGGCTGCGCATCAGGGTGAGGGTGCTGGCGGGGTGTCATGAAGGTGTCCCACGCCTTGGAGAGTGTTGCCCTGCCTTTGTCGGAACTGCTGTGTGCTCCCCTTTTCTCCCCTTCTCGGTTGGCCAAGGTAGCACGTACTCTGCCGCCAGCGTTGTCAGATGGAAAATTTTGGAGCAATTTTTCAACAAGAACCTTCTGGTATTGCACCATTTTGCTTGTCCTCTCCACCGGAGGAATGAGAGATGAGAAATTCTCTTTGTAGCGGGGGTCCAGAAGGGTGAACACCCAGTAATCCGTGTTGTCTAAAATGCGTATAACGCGTGGGTCACGGGAAAGGCAGCCTAACATAAAGTCAGCCATGTGTGCCAGAGTACCAACAGGCAAGATTTCGCTGTCCTCACCAGGAGGATGACTCTCAATCTCCTCATCCTCTTCCTCCTCTTCTGCCCACCCACGCTGAAGAGATGGAAATAAAGTTCCATGGCTACCCTCTGTAGCGGAGGCAACCGTGTCTTCCTCCTCCTCCTCCTCCTCCGCCTCCTCCAATTGTCGCTGAGAAGACGAAGTGAGGGTGCTCTGGCTATCACCTTGTGTAAGCTCTTCCTCCCTCATTTCCACCTCTTCCACATGCAAAGCGTCGGTTTTAATTGTGAGCAGCGAGCGTTTCAGTAGACACAGAAGTGGGATGGTTACACTGATAATAGCGTTATCGCCGCTCACCATCTGTGTCGATTCCTCAAAATTGCGTAAAACCTCACAGAGGTCTGACATCCATTCCCACTCCTCACTTCTGATTAGAGGAAGTTGAACGGAGAGGCGACGACCGTGTAACAGCTGGTACTCCACTACTGCCCTCTGCTGCTCACAAAGCCGGGCCAACATGTGGAAGGTGGAGTTCCAGCGCGTGCTCACGTCACACAGCAGCAGGTGAGCTGGCAATTGTAAGCGCTGCTGCAGCTTCAACAGGCCGGCTGAAGCTGTAGATGACTTACGGAAATGTGCACACACGCGGCGCACCTTCGTCAAGAGATCATGCAAATTGGGGTAGGTTTTTAGAAATCGCTGAACCACTAAATTAAATACATGCGCTAGGCATGGTACGTGTGTGAGCTTGCCGAGCTCCAAAGCCGCCACCAAGTTACGCCCATTATCACACACAACCATGCCTGGTTGCAGGTTGAGTGGCGATAGCCACTGCTCGGTCTGGTGACTAATCCCCTGCAACAGCTCTGAGGCCGTGTGCTGTTTGTCCCCAAGGCAGATCAGCTTCAGCACGGCCTGTTGACGCTTCCCCACTGCAGTGCTACACTGCTTCCAGCTACCGGCTGATGGGTGAGTGGCGCTGCGCGCAGAGAATTCGGAGGTGGAAACGGAGGAGGAGGAGCCAATAACGTAGGTGCTGGCGGAAACCCTGATGGAGGTAGGGCCCGCAATCCTCGGCGTGGGTAGCACCTGTGCCATCCCAGGGTTCGAGTTGCTCCCAGCCTCCACGACATTCACCCAGTGTGCCGTCAGGGAAATGTAGCGTCCCTGGCCACAAGCACTTGTCCATGTGTCAGTCGTTAAGTGGACCTTCCCAGTAACTGCGTTGGTCAGGGCACGGGTGATGTTAAGGGACACATGGTGGTGTAAGGCGGGGACGGCACACCGGGAAAAGTAGTGACGGCTGGGGACTGCGTACCGAGGGACAGCTGCTGCCATCAGGCTGCGGAAGGACTCAGTGTCCACAAGCCTAAATGGCAGCATTTCGATGGCCAGTAATTTGGAAAGGTGTGAGGTTAGTGCTATGGCCTGTGGGTGCGTGGCTGGGTATTTTCGCTTGCGCTCAAATGCCTGGGGTAACGACATTTGGACGCTGCGCTGGGACAGGGAAGTGGATGTGGTCGCTGATGGTGCTTCAGATGGTACAGGTGCAGGGCGGGAGGTATGCGGGCCTGCGCCTTCGACAGGCGATTGGCCGGCACCGAAAACAGGGGAAGAGGAGGCAGTGGTGTGGCCTGCAGACACAGATTGGCGATCCGGGCGTTCCTCCCACTTATTACGGTGCTTGGATGCCATGTGTCGGATCATGCTGGTGGTGGTGAGGTTTCTAGTGTTCATGCCTCGGCTCATTCTGGTGTGGCACAGGTTGCAAACTACAATTTTTTTGTCGTCCGCACTTTCCTTAAAAAAACACCATACCGCGGAACACCTAGCCCTTGGCAAGGGAGATTTACGCAAGGGGGTGCTCCGTGGAACATTTGCGGGCCGGTTTGGTGCGGTTCGCCTTCTTTCTTTAGCCACACCACTGCCTCTTCAAGCCTGTTGCGGTGCTGCAGATGGCTCACCCTCAGGACTGCTGTCATCGCTCGGCTCTCCACCTTCCCAGGTGGGGTCAGTGACCTCATCGTCCACCAAGTCCTCCTCCACTTCCTCACTCTGATCATCCTCCTCATTTCTTGATCCCACCACATACTCAGTCATTGACAACTGTGTATCATCCTCCTCATCAAGGTCTTGAGACAGTAATTGTGGTTGATTTGATGGCAACTGTGTCTCATCATCATCATCATCCACTTCCTTTGACCTTAAATGTCGTTCCCCTCTGTCATCTTCTTGTGATTGGGTACCCTCTAGAGGTTGTGAATCAGGGCACAAGATCTCATGTTCCTCTGCAAGCGTGCTTGGAGAGAGGTTCAAATCAAGGATTGGTGATGAGACGAGCTCCTCACTATATCCCAGTGTGGGATCACTTCTTTGGCCAGACCCTCTATGGTGGGAGGAAGGATGATCAGGGTAAGGATTATGTTGACCAGACTCTTGGCTACTGAGAGTGGACTTGGTGGAAGACAGGGTGGTGCTTAACCGACTGGAAGCAGTATCAGCTGAAATCCAACCGACCACCTGTTCGCAGTGGTCTGACCTTGAGAGTGATGTCCTGCGACGCCCTGTAAACTGAGACATGAAGCTAGGTATGGTGGATGTCTTTCTTTGTTGTGCTCTGGCACCAGGCACAGTTTCTACGCGTCCTGACCCGCGCCCTGAACTATCAGGATCACGTCCACTTCCCTGTCCCTTTTTACCCGCCTTCTTCATATTACACGGAATATATGCCGGTAATCTGCGGCTAGGCACACTAAACAGAATGTGCCGCTAATCTGCGGCTAGGCACACTAAACAGAATGTGACGCTAATCTGCGGCTAGGCACAGTGAACGGAATATGTGACGTTAATTTGTGAATTTGCACACTAAACAATATGTGCCGCTAATCTGCGGCTAGGCACACTAAACAATATGTGCCGCTAATCTGCGGCTAGGCACACTAAACAGAATGTGACGCTAATCTGCGGCTAGGCACACTAAACAGAATGTGACGCTAATCTGTGGCTAGGCACAGTGAACGGAATATGTGACGTTAATTTGTGAATTTGCACACTAAACAATATGTGCCGCTAATCTGCGGCTAGGCACACTAAACAGAATGTGATGCTAATCTGCGGCTAGGCACAGTGAACGGAATATGTGACGTTAATTTGTGAATTTGCACACTAAACAATATGTGACGTTAATTTGTGAATTTGCACACTAAACAATATGTGCCGCTAATCTGCGGCTAGGCACACTAAACAGAATGTGACGCTAATCTGCGGCTAGGCACAGTGAACGGAATATGTGACGTTAATTTGTGAATTTGCACACTAAACAATATGTGCCGCTAATCTGCGGCTAGGCACACTCAACAGAATGTGACGCTAATCTGCGGCTAGGCACAGTGAACGGAATATGTGACGTTAATTTGTGAATTTGCACACTAAACAATATGTGCCGCTAATCTGCGGCTAGGCACACTAAACAGAATGTGACGCTAATCTGCGGCTAGGCATAGTGAACGCAATATGTGACGTTAATTTGTGAATTTGCACACTAAACAATATGTGCCGCTAATCTGCGGCTAGGCACACTAAACAGAATGTGACGCTAATCTGCGGCTAGGCACACTAAACAGAATGTGACGCTAATCTGCGGCTAGGCACAGTGAACGGAATATGTGACGTTAATTTGTGAATTTGCACACTAAACAGAATGTGACAATAATCTATGGCTAGGCACACGTTTAAAATGGCCCTTTTTGTCGCTGCGTTGTACAATATTTGTCCCTGTGCACCTAGTACAATGTCACCTTACTAATATCCCACCATCAAAAAAAAAAATGAAGTTGTGCCCCCCCAAACAAAATATAAATGCTGCCCCCACACACAACAGTCCTAAAAAGGACTTTTGGGTCTTGAAAGAGTACCAATACTACCAACACTTTTATTCTCCCTACACTGACTTTCCCTGCCTGATCGCATCTCTCCCTGGCTGAGAATGAGCAGAACTCGCGAGTCGGGTGCTATACAGCACCCGATCACGGGTTCTGGCCAGCCAATCAGTGTAATGCCAGCAGCCAACATGGCTGCTGGCATTACACTGATGTCAGAGCCTCCCCGCACGTTTATTGGCTGAGCAGCAGCCGCGAAACGTGCGGGGAGGAGACCCGAACATGGCGGGCGAGCACATGCGGTACTCGTACGAGTACCGCCATGTGCCGAGCAGAGCGATGCTCGAGCCGAACCGAGCTTCAGCCGAGCATGCTCGCTCATCACTAGTGCTGTGTTATGATTTGGGTGTTGTTAGTCTTCATTTAACCCTTTGAGAGCCAGAGGGGTATATGCTTTTTCACAGCCCAAATATAAGTGACCAGGTACCTGAATGTTCAGGTCTGTGTTTGCAATGCACCCCTCTGGCACTCAAAGAGTTAAACAGTAAAGAATGCAAAGCAATGGTACCTCACAGCGATTGCTTCAATGTGATCGTATGTATAGCATCAATTACAGTTTTTAACACCCACATTAACTCACTGGCACTCAAAATGGTTCAGATTCACATTTTTCCCAGATTTGTACTCACAATCAAATATTATTTGGATAATCAAATTTGTCAGTTCACACAGTTGTTTGCTTTGTGTTTGCACCTATATGCCAGACTAAAGTAACGTCTTAGTGAGGCAAGTCCAGACGTGTCCCTTCACCCTGAGATAACACAGCATTACCACCAAATCCCCTGGAAAGGAAATCCCAGGCATGCCTCAGTATTTTGGCTGTCATAACTAAGAGGAACACACAGGCTTGTCTTGTACAGACACTTGTTTGCCACTGGGCTTTGTGCGCAAAAGAAAAGAGCAAACCAACTGCATCATTGCAGATAAATACAAACAATGAATCCTAGAGAGGTCTGTTTCACATTTTCCCCTCACACACACACAATCTTCCTCCTCCTAAGCTTATGTTCCCCTCCCATACATCATCTCTTGTCTCTCACACACACTATATTTTCACTCCACACACCACGTCTCCCCTCCTCACTCCATCTCCCCCTCCTCCACACAGCATCTCTTAACTCTGTCATTCAAGGGTATACAAGTACATAATACATGGGCCACAGGGTACTTCTAGTATCCACTGGACAGACAGCCCATTACATTTGTGTCACTGCTAACAGAGTTATGTCCGGTGAGGAGACAGGAAGTAACTCGGTTAGCGGCAACACAAGTGTACAAAAGCTCTCAATTCACTGGATACTTCCAGCTCCACAGAGAATGCTGCATGATATGTATGTCAAGACTTTAACCCTTTGCATGCCACACACATCTCACTTCAAACCTTTGTATTATATCACCACAGTGAGCTATGTCTTTCTACCCTTTAAAGCTTTGCATTTCCTAAGGTTGTTTGGTTCTGTGCCTACCATTGCACATCGAAACAACACTGAGGACTTTGAGAGGCTATGTGTGCTTATATGACTACCTGTGGAACACTTTGTTGCTGTGAGTGTATGTGTGTTGCTACTAGTGGTTTGTGTACAGGCAACACTGTTTCCTATACATAGATAGTGTGATAAGTTATTTGGTTAATCTGCCAGCTGTAGAATCTGCACAGATCTCAGGGTCGCAGGTTCTAGTTCTGGCAGGGTCAATTATCTGACAAGTAGAGTGGCAAATACCATTCCATACCCTCAGCTTTCAAGGTAGGACTTTATCCTGCAGTGGATTAACAATGGTTGTAGCTTTATCTTTATATATATATATATATATATATATATATATATATATATATATAGTATTACTAGCCCTTTAAATCTATGAGGATTTGAAAATGTTTGCTTCTCCCCTATAGTGCAGATGGCTTTCTCTGGCATTGCTCCTCTTGGCCATCTGTGTAATGATAATTCATGTCTAGCTTTCGGCTCCCACTTCCTTCTTTCAAGGTCTGTCTAAGAGCTTGTTCAGATAGGTGTCTATTCTGTACCAGTGATATTACATGGAAAAAAGAGATACATTCCTACATCTGTTTCTGGTTCACTGCATGGGGGACTGTGCCCTCAAATAGCACATCACCACGGGGCAGTGATTTTGCCAGGACTCACCACCATTGAGGTCCAGCAGGGCCCCGATGTACAGGCAGCGCCAAATCCCCAAGGTGCAGTGAATTTGACTGATGTGGCCAGGTGGGCAAAGCCCCCCCCCGGCCACTCCTATAAGAATCAATGCAATGAGACCCACCACAATCGAGATCCAGCCATTCCCCGATGGAATGTTGAATCTCATGGGCAATGCAATGCAGCATATAGTTTTAACTAAAATTTACATAAGATTTTTTGTGCTATACATATGTGATTGTGTGGACTTTTTGTTTTGTTTCTCTCTTCACTTATTATCACTATAAACAACTGAACCAAGTGGCACTTAAAACATAGCTGCCTGCTATATCTGCTCAGTTCCATTACAATCCCATTACAATCCCGTACTGCAGATTTTCAGACAGGGGCATAAAAACGGGGTGCAGAGCATTCATTTTGTACTGGGGCCCAGCATTCTAGGGCGCTCCTTCTATCCCAGGGTCCAACAGGTTCTAGTTATGCCTCTGTGAAAATAGTTTTGTGTTAGGGAATAAAAAAATGTTTTTGCACCTTGGCCCTACAATAACTAGTTACACCACTGTTTGCAGGTACGTTAACAAACTGTTGGACCAAAGTTGCACTTTAAAGTGATAGTAATACTTCAATTTAATTTTATTTTATATTGTAGCCATTAAAAAAACATTAAAAATGATATAAGTCTTATCTCTCAAACCTTTATGGCTCTGCTGAAGAGCCGCCGGCTTGTCTGTGGACTGGATTCCAAGTTTGTCAGCTAGATGGCAGACTTGACCGATACAGCCAGTCGGGGGAAACTTTGCTTGCGAATATCTCTCAAACCATAAAGGTTTGAGAGATAAGACTTATATTGTTTTTAATGTTTTTTTAATAGCTACAATATAAAATAAATTTAAATCAAAAACAGCATGCAACTGTATATAACTTTTTAGTATGTATGCATGTTTATATGTGTGTGTATATATATATACAGTATATATATACAGCTTGCTGTACCTCTTAGCTGGCGTTGTGTTGCCAGGTATTGATGCCTTGCTGGATCCTGTCCTGACCCTCCTTCCCTGCTCCCCGTGCCTTTCCCCACTCGTGGCCTAGCTGCATCTGGTGCCTCCCGCGGTGGGCCGTGCCCTCTCCCGGGGTGGCGTGGCTGGATGCTCTTCCAGGAGACGCATGGTTCAAAGCACATACGCAGGTTGTTACGACATTTTCTTTAGAGCGCCTGTGGGAGTGATGCACGCCGACTTATACCTTGGACCATGGCTTAACCCCTCCTTACTACTTCCTGGCTGGTATATAAGGGCTGGGGAGCCTGTGCTCAGTAGCCCTTACGTTGGTGTCAGATACTTTTCTCTGAGTTGAGCTCCGTGTGTGACCTTGGCTTTGTCTGACCATCCTAACTGGTGCTGACCTGTGGCTCTGTCTGACTATCCTCTCCATATCATCTCTGGGATAGTTGGATATCCAATCTGGTGCAGACCTGTGGCTCTGTCTGACTATCCCCTCTATATCATCTCTGGGATGGTTGGATACCCAATCTGGTGCAGACCTGTGGTTCTGGGTGACTACCTGCTCCTTGTATGACCTAGGCTTGGTTATCCACCCATCCTTTTGCTGACTTGTGGCTTTGGCTGACTACCTGCTCTTGCCTTGACCTTGGCTTGTTTCGCTATCCATTCTGGTGAAGACCTGTGTCTCTGGCTGACTACCTGCTCCGTGTATGACCTAGGCTTGGCTATCCACCCATCCTGTTGCTGACTTGTGGCTTTGGCTGACTACCTGCTCCGTGCCTTGACCTTGGCTTGTCTCACTATCCATTCTGGTGCTGACCTGTGGCTCTGTCTGACTACCCTCTCCGTGTTACCCTCGACTTAGTCAGAGACACTGTCTGGTGCAGACCTGTCGCTCTGGCAGTCTCCTCACATATTCACGTGGGCTACTAGTCTATATGAGAGATACCCGGACGCAGTCTCCTACTTCACATAGGACTATCTTGCTCTGTGGTGGGATCCTCTAAATTTTATCCTGTGTTTATTTTGGATATTCCATTATCTGTTTTGCCTCTCTCAATAAAGTATATTTTTACTCTAAGTACTTGTCTTCCAATCACTTGCAAACCGTGACACTTCCTTTCACAACTGGAAGATGTCCAGCAGTGCCATCAGCTCAGAATTGGCAGAAATCAGTGTTATCCTGGTACATCCATCTACTGTCTGAAGAAGACTGGTCAGAAGTGGTCTTCATGGAAGACTTGCGGCCAAAAAGCTATACATCCAATGTGAAAACAAGGCCAAGCAATTCAACTATGCACAAAAACACAGGTACTGGGGTGCTGAAAAATGGAAGCAGGTGCTCTGGACCGAGGAGTCAACATCTGAAATATTTGGCTGTAGCAGAAGGTAGTTTGTTTGATGAAGGGCTGGAAAGTAGTACAAGAATGAGTGTCTGCAGGCAACAATGAAGCATGGTGGAGGTTCCTTGCAAGTTTGGGGCTGCATTTCTGCAACTGGAGTTGGGGATTTGGTCAGAATTAATGATATCCTCAATGCTGAGAAGTATAGGCAGATACTTATCCACCATGCAGTACCATCAGGGAGGCATCTGACTGGCCCAAAATTTATTCTGCAGCATGACAATGACCCCAAACATACATCCAAAGTCATTAAGAACTATTTTCAGCGTAAAGAAGAACAAGGAGTCCTAGAAGTGATAGTATGGCCCCCAAAGAGCCTGATGTCAACATCATCTAGTCTGTCTGGGATTACATGAAGAAAGAAAAGCAACTGAGGCTGCATAAATCAACAGAAGAGCTGTGGTTAGTTCTCCAAGATGTTTGGAACAACCTACCTGTCATGTTCCTTAACAAACTGTGTGCAAGTGTACTTAGAAAAATTTATGCTGTTTTGAAGGCAAAGGGTGGTCACACCAAATATTGATTTGATTTAGATTTTTCTTGTGTTCACCCACTATCATTTTATTAATTGATAAAAATAAACTATTAACATGTCTATTTTTGAAAGTATTCTTACTTTACAGCATTTTTTCCACACCTGCCTAAGACTTATGCACATTACTGTATATATATAATGTTTCTCTATTTGTGTAAATATGTAACCCTTTACTGAAAACTACCCAGGACATACTTGAAAATTAGAGTAATCTCAGTGTATTCTTAACCCCTTAGTGACCGGCTAGGAATCCAAAGTAATCCGTTGTCCCCGAACGGCATGCAGCCACACAGGGACCCGGACTTCCGGGATGTAAATGTACGTCCATTGTCGGGAAGGGGTTAATGGTAAAGCATTTTATAAATAAATAAAATGTAAATCAATGGGAAGTTTTACTTGTCCCATCTGGTGCTGTTGGCTTTCCCCAGAATTGCACCTTATGCTCAGCCTCTGAGTGTCTGACTGTTTCATCAGACGTCAGGTGCTGTCACATATTATAAATTCCTGACTCACACGCTCTTGTTTTGCTTCATGTTATCATCTGCTGTTGTCATTGTCTGAGCTGATTCATATTTTCCCTTCCCCGTTAATCTGTAACAAGCACAGTATACCTTAGTGGTGTTATATACAGTGAAAACAATTATACATATTTATTATAGCAGAACTGTTCCAGACAATGTTGCCTGGGTGAGTAACATACACACTTGTCCATCTGTCTCTCTGTGTCTGTGTGTGTGTCTGTCTCTGTTTTGTCTCTTTCTCCCTCTCTCTCTTTATGTCCAACTCTCTGTGTGCCTGTGTGTGTGTATTTCTGTATGTGTCTTTCTCCATGTCTGTAGATGTGTCTCTCTGTATGTGTCTCTCTCTGTCTCTGCCCAGCACTCTCTCTGTCCATCTGTCTTTGTGTCCCAGTCTTTCTGTGTTATTCTCACTGTCCATCTCTATTTCTCTCTTTCTCTGTCTTGATTCTGTGTCTGTGTGTCCTTCTGTGTGTGTGTGCATGTGTGTATCTGTGTGTATGTATCTATGTCCATTCTTTCTCTGTCTAAGGATGATGGGAGTTGAAGACTAATAGCTGGAGAGCCACATGCTACCGTTCCTGCTTTAGTCTGTGTTCATTACAGCAGCATTGCTGAATCTGGAAACTCAGCCAAATTAAATAATCTGACAAAATTATAGAAACAAATATTGTTACAAATGACAGAAATTCACTTTCAGTTTTGCCAGTTTGTAGTTTTGTAAACTCAAGAGCTGCCATGAAATAAAGAATAAATGACCCTGCATGCATTACAATGCCCAGCTCCTGCCCAGCATGTGAGTAACCCTCGCAGCAGGCAGAAGTAGATGAAGAGGGGCATGACTGGGGCTACCCAGGATAAAGGATGTGAGGTTGGATGACGCGGGGGGGAAGGGTTGTGCAGTGGGGGGAACCTTCATAAGGGTTGGCTGAGGCCCGCGGAAGGAACGTGGTGCAGTTTGCTCTGCTGGTTTGTGTTCCGGTGAGTGCCTGTTAGCGTGTCACATATGGAGGCTTTGTTGGTCCGGATCCACGAGGAGGCAGGGAGGTACGGGGAAAGTTGGCTTTGTGCCTGCCTGGGTGATACACCTCCTGTAGGGAGGGATCTGCTGGGCAGGGGCAGAGCAGTGCAGCAGGGGATGGGTTGGTGACTGGCCCTGGGTTGGGGCTCCATGGCCTTAGTCCCTCCAGAGTGCAGCTGGGTCCCTGGGGGGGGGGGTGCTGTCCTCTGTGGTTCCTGGTCTTTTGGGGATGTCTCTGCTGGGGAGCGGTCCGGGTTGGTGACATTGGGTAATGCCGCTGGGCTGAGCGGGTCCCAGGGAGCCTCTTCTGCACGGCGTTCCCGTAGTTTGGATGGGCGGACGGCTTCCCACTTCCTTAGGGGGTCCTTGGGGGGAGCTACTGGGCACCCAGCGGTGGCTAGGGTGGGGTCCTCCCTTGCAGGGCTAGTTGGTTCTGTCCGGGCGCTGTTGAGGTCTCCGGCGGGGGCTGTCACATCCGTTCAGGATGGTAGCTTATCAGGTGAGGGGTCTGGCTTGGGGGCGGTATCCTTGGATTGGGGTAATTCTTCTGTGTCTTCTTCCAGATTGAGCATGTCGGCTGGGATGGATTCCTTGACGACTGGTGGCGGCCCTACCGGTGTGGTTGCGGGTTCCTCTTCAGCTGGACCTTCTGCGACAGCTGTTCCACAGGGATCTTCGGCAGCTCCGCAGCCCTCACGGGTTGTGCAGCCTACTGGTGAGCAGTCATTGCACTCATACACTACACCTCTCACATCTGTAGTTCCTTCAGTGGGGCTCCTCTGGGTGGGGCAGTCAGGGGGCAGTGGGTATGCATGGTTTTATGGCAGTTTTGAGGGATTTGTTGGCTAGTTGGGATAGGTGTTCTGGGTCTGGTAGCTTGGGGGCAGGTGTGTGGGGCAATGCAGAGCAGGTTCCTGGTCCTTCTGTAGTGACTGGGTCTGGCGATGGAGGGATTGTGGGGTCTGCTCCGGCGGGTGGTGTCGGCGGGTCTGCGGTGGTTTTTATGGTCCGACTGTGGTCTCGGCTCCTGTCAGGTGAGTGGCACTGAGGGAGAAAAAAGCAAGGGTGGGGACTGGCCGGTCCCCATCTCAGATACAGCTAAGAGTCAGGCGTATGTTTGCTTTGAGGGTCCCTTAGGGGCTCATTTGAAGCAGAAGGTTCAGGAGAAGGTGTGGAAGAGGTAGTATATTGATATTTTTACGCTTCTTCCCCTGGAGCATTTAAATTTAGATAAATGGGAGAAGGGAAGGAATGGTATAAGGAGGAGAATGAGGATAGGAGTCGTTTTAGGCTTATTCCCTGTACTTTTGGGAACTGGCTGCAGACCTTTAGTATCCTGGCTAGTGTGATTGTTGAGAAGGGGCCTGAACAGTGCTGCGCTCTTTTTTGTTACCTTGACTCCATTTGGGAGACTCTTAGGGTTTATGGGGGCTTGGCTTAAATATGACGAGCAGTTTTGTCAATGCATGACGGTTCGCCCCTCTCTGCTGTGGGATCATAAAGATATTGGACTCTGGCTCAAATCGATGAGGCCCAGACAGCCGGCTGGTTAGGAAGGGGGTCGTCCAACCCCTTTCAATCGGTTGCCGGTGGGGCAAGTACAGCTGCCTCGCCGGTGGGTTCCAGGAAAGGCTGCTGCTTTGCCTTTAATAAGTTCCACTGTAAGTGGGGTGCCCCATGCAAGTTTAAGCATGAGTGCTCGGGATGTAGAGGGGGGCACTCCTTTGCCCAGTTTTTCAAGAGGGGTAAGTCATGGGCTGGAAAAAGGGAGGAGCCCAGTGATGTTGGCAAGGATGCTGCCGTGGCTAAGGAGGTATCCCAAACAGGTTCACACTAGGTTGTTGGAAAAGGGGTTTCGGGATGGTTTCTGCATTCCTTTTCGGGAGGGGCCCGGGTTTTGTTGCACAAAAATTTTCAGTCAGCTCGGGAATTTCCAGGGGTGGTCAGGGACAAGTTGGCAAAGGAGGTTAGTCTAGGGCGTATGTCGGGGCCGGCCCCCCTCCGGGTTTCGCCGCTTGGGGTGGTTCCCAAGCATGAGGCTGGTAAGTTCCGTTTGATTCATCATTTATCGTTTCTGCGGTGTTGGTCAGTGAATGATGATATTGCTGAGGGTGTCCTACACTTCCTTTGATTAGGCAGTGCGATTAGCGAGGGCAGCGGGTCCTAGGGCACTTATGGCTAAGATGGACGTGGAGGTGGCTTTTTGCCTCTTGCCGGTCCATCCGGATTCTCAATACTTGTTGGGGTGCTACTTTGAAGGAGGCTTCTACGTGGATCGGTATCTTCCTATCGGCTATTCCATATCTTGTGCCTATTTTGAGGCATTTAGCTCCTTTTTGGAGTGGGTGGTTCGATCTGACACTAGTTTGTCGTTGGTGATTCATTATCTTGATGACTTCTTTTGTGTGGGGCCCGGGGGGTTCTCTGGTGTGTGGGGTTCTGTTGGAAGCCCTGCAACTTTTGGATTTGGAGTTTGGCATTCCATTGGTGCCGGACAAGACGTTTGGTCCGGCTATGGTCATGGTTTTTCTGGGAATTGAGTAGGACTCGGTGGGAATGGTGTGTCACCTGCTGGAGGAGAAGGTGATGGAGCTGCGTTCTGTCATTCGGCAGATGTTGGGGGTGCGGAAGGTGACGTTATGGCAGCTTCAATCACTCCTGGGCAAGTTGAATTTCGCTTGCCAGGTCCTTCCTATGGGGAGGGTTTTCTGTAGGCGTTTGCCGCTTGCTACAGCTGGGGTCCGGTTGCAGCATCACTTCATCCGGCTTACGGCGGCAGCTTTGAAAGCAGATTTGGGGATCTGAGATTCCTTCTTGGCTGATTTTAATGGGCGGTCATTGTGGCAGGAGCCGGTGCAGTTTAACTTTAACTGGTGCTGCTGGGTTTCAGGTTTTTTTCCAGGGTCGGTGGTTTGTGAGTTCCTGGCCAGACTGACCAGGAACCTTGTGTTGCTTGAGCTTTTCCCCATCTTTGTGGCGGTGGAGGTTTGAGGACCCTGGTTCCGCAATAGGGCGGTGATGTTCAGTTGTGATAACATGGGGGTGGTGGATACTCTAAATGGTCTTACAGACAATTTGCTGCCTGTGGTGACAATTCTGTGACATTTTATGCTGGTGTGCCTGCGGGGTAATGTTTGGTTTTAGGCTAGGCATGTTCCGGGGGTTCAAACTGTAATTGTGGACTCCCTGTATCCAAAAAAAGGCAAAAGAAAAGGCCAACCGAAACAGCCAACACTCCTAATCCGACAAACGGGACCCCGACAGAATGCCTCCACCCACGTTCAGAGGCATGGTGGCCTGGTGTTGAAGCATTCAGATGTGGAGGGTCAGAGGAACCTGTTTAGTTCTGATGGGGTCCATCTGACGGATATCGGTTTGGACTTGTTTAACTTGGCTTTGGAATGCTTTGTTGACATGCTGTCAGGATTTGGTGGGGGTCGCAGCGTTGAGGGGTCCACGCTGCATCCTGTGGTGGAGGGGGCGATCCTTGGCACTTTAAGGGGTGGATGAGGCGCCTGCCTTCTACAAGGCAATGGGGTCCCTGGGGAGTGGAGAGAGGCGAGTGTTTTATGGATACTCACTGAGCTGGTAGGGTGAGGCGGCTAGTGGGATATGCCTAATGAGGGACTGCTGGCAGTGTTAAGGATCCTCCCCTCTATCGATAGGTTAGTTTAAGGTTTCAAATTAGAAATATGTTACATTGGTTGTATGTATATATTGTTAATATGTTGTATAATGGTAAATATTTTGTTGTAAAATATTTTCAGTTTTATTAATAAATATGCTGTGGCCTATTTTATCCAAGTCACACTTGTGTGGTGTTTATTTGAGGTAGGTGGGAGATAAGGAATTCCTTTTGAGTTGGCGATGCCCAGTCATGTATATTTATCTGTACTATAAAAAAGAACGTGGTCACGTTACTACAAGTTCTCCAGACATTCCACACACACCCTGGGGCAGGCACAAGGAAGAGATATGCATATATCCTCCACACTGCCTGAGGTCAACATACACATGGGTGGTCTTCGTCCTTCCTCACTATTTCCTCTTCAAAAAAAAAAAAAAACATGGTTGACTGAACCGCTAGCAAGTTCCACTGCTACCAGCTCTCAGCCATCCTCACTATTTCATCTTCAAACAAAACAACAACATGCCCAACTTATTCCCCCCAGCAACACAACGCAACACAACACAGCACAAGTCCCTCACCAAAATAGACAGAAAGGTACCACAAACTCATATAACAACACAAAATAAACATGCAGGATAATGAGCCAAGTGAAGTATGATGATGTGGACCACCCACGGCCACTCACAGAACAAAAAGGGAAAGGGTCTCCACCACATCACACAGCACTACCCTATCTCCACGATGGACAGAATGTCACCTACAAAAAATGTAACAACACATACTGAATGTACACCAAAATACAGCAACTCAAATGCGATGATGTGAACCACTGGCTGCCACCCTGAGGAGAGAGAGCATCTGGGTCTCCACCGTATAGCACACCACAAGCCCATCACAAAATTAATAACATCCAAAAAGGAAGAACATTACAGCTACAATAGAGTGCAGTGCTATAGACACCAGGCAGGGGTTGCCACCGGAGGAACAAACCTCTACCACCACTGCTACCCCAGCCATACTGCACCACACAATGTAGTAGTATAGAATGATACAAAGGAAAACTGTAAATAAACTAAAAACCAAGCCACGATCACATACCGTCATGGCCTATATGAGGCACAACTGCATGGACCACCGGCTGGCACCCAGAAAAAACGGACAGCCGCATAGGCTACAATGCATATCTGTGCAATGTGGTGGACACCTGGTGGCTCTCTCCCCCTTGAATACCAGTCACCTTGCCTAGGAACTCCTGTTTTTATGATTTCTCCCGTAATGCTAATATGTTGCTATGATGGTGGAAGAAGCCACTGATAGATCAAGGTGTGAAGTGCTCAGAGGTTAATATCCGATGTCCAACATTCTTTCCCCTCTGGATATCTCAATATTGGGTGTCCATCCTCAAAAATCAGCAGTCAGAGAAGAATAAATGCCGACAATAATCAGTTCACAATATTGAGGATTACCTCCCATATCAATAATAATGTGTGGCAGTCACCGGATGCACAGTTATTTATAAAAGCGATGCAATATAATAAAATAAAAATACTGAAGTCCTATATAGGTATAAAATCCCTTCTTTTATTCTTCTTTGCTTTCTGATTTCTGAGGATGGACACCCAATATTGAGATATCCAGACAGGAGACAATGTTGCACATATTAATCTCTGCCCGCTTCACACCTTGATCTATTACTGGCTCCTTCCACCAGCATAACAACATAGTAGCAATATGGAGTTCCTGTGTAAGCTAACTGCTTCCCATCAAGATGAGATTCCCTGCCTGCGGACTACACATCATGAGCACATTTGAACACATTTGCACACTGTCTGCTATCTATGCTTATATACAAATTTTTCTTTCAGTGATATCAATGTTTTATGTACCTATTTTGTGTTTTATAGGATCATATATATATATATGCTATACCGGTATATGTTGACAGTGTATCTATTGCATTTCTATTTTTTATTATTATTGATACTAAAGTATATTGATATCTTGAGCTCTCCACTTTTCTTTTTTTCTTTCGTTAGAAATCTGGAATTGCAGGCAATGTATGTGTGGTTCTGGGACTATCAGTACCCAGTATTTGAAGGCTAAAGTTGCAGACAGTGTATGTAAGTGTGGTTCTGTGACGGGCAGCGGATGCATGGAAGAGTGAAACATTCCAGTTGTGTATTCTGATAGATTTTCTCTCTAGATTTCTGCATGCATTGTATATTGTGCACAGATACTGGTCTCTAATGAGCATATACCTCTCTTTGGTAATTTCTCTTGTAATAAACACTTTGTTTAGCAATGTATTCTTAAATTGCTGGCACCAAGTACAATTATCAAGTGATATTGGGATACTGGTATTTCAAGCGCATTGTTCCTGATCCTAAATTCCTAGGCCCAAAACATCAGAGCTAGTCTGATAAAAGAATATTGGATGTTCAATACCTGGAATTTGCAAGCTGTGGGGCAAGCCTTCCATGAGGGTCCAAATAATTGGCTGTGGGGAGTGCAGTTTAGGGGTGCTAAGATTACCACATATCCCTTTAAATCAGTGATGCTTATGAAAATGTTATCTTTCAGGACTGCACAGGAATCAGTGCAACCCTGAAGAGAAAAATATCCAGACCTGTATGTATTTCATTACACAATTTGGTGTCATCGGCAAAGAGACATTACTTTAAAGACCCACTTCAAGATCATTAATACACAAAGTAAAAAGCATTGGGCCCAACACTGAATCCTGTGGCACTTCACATACAATTTTAGGCCAGCATGAAAATGTTCCATTTACCCCCATTCTCTGTAATCATTTAACCAGTTCTCTGTATATGTATATGTAAATGTGTCCCTGATTTAAAGGGATATTTGGTCACCTTTGGTGGATCCCACTGAAAGTCCTTAAGGTACAAATTCCTAGACTCTTCTTCTTGGAACCCCTACCACCAAACCCCCCAGAAATAAATGACACAACACACTGAAATAAAAAGACAGGCAACCATGTAGGTGACAAATAAAGATGTCACAGCTTTATTAAGTGGGAATGATCTATTTAAGGAACCTCAGGTCCAACCCCCAACGCAGTGCCCCAGATCCGTAGACGAAAAACATAAAACAGGTGTTATTGATTTAGCCCGAGGTACTGTGCAATCTTGGTGCATTCACATTCCCGTGCTTCTGTCCCCGCTCGTGCCCTGTGTCTACTTGTGGGTTCAGCAGTGCAATTCATGGGTTCAGGTCAGCCTTCAGAAACTTGGGGGGCCCTTTGACTTCTCCTCCTCCTCCCCAGAGGAGATTCCGATACTTAAAGTCTTTGCCCTGGCCCCTCTATGGCATTTTTAGTGTTTAAAGAGATAGTGATGTTTCACAAAAACAGCAGCTCCAATTAATCTTCATAGTATTTGGGCCATGGAAGCTGTTATTTCAATACTATCAGAGTTGTAGTTCAAGAGTAATTCAGTGATAATTTTCCCCCTCCCGCCTCTAGTGTAAGCCCCCTCTTCTCAGATGTGCAGTCTGGTCCATAGACCAGACAGCTCACAGCAAGGAACAATCTTCTTCAGGGCCGGCCCTTACATGGGTCCCGGTGGGTCCATGGATCCAGGCGGCACTCTGACAGGGCGGCAATTTGCCGCACCAAGGCATGTTATTTCCTGCGCGGCTTCTCCCCACTGCCCGCACTGATGACAGCCGGGACAGTGTCACATGTGGAGACGCCATGTGGAGCATGCCAGGGTTTTCTTGGTCTGTTCTGAGGCCAGTGCAAGTTTAAAACTGGCGCCCAGACTGACAAAGAAAATCCCAGCATGCCCCACGCGGCGTCTCCACATGTGACATGGTCCCAGCAGTCATCAGTGTGGGGTAATGGGGAGTAAAAAGCAGGAGAAGAGAGAGCGGGGAGAGGGGAAAAAAGAGGCACAAGAGGTGAAAAGAGGGGGAGAAAGGGGCACAAGAGGGGAAAAAAAGAGGCACAAGGGGTGAAAAGAGGGGAAAAAAGAGGCACAAGGGGTGAAAAGAAGCACAAGGGGTGAAAACAGGGAAAAAAGGCACAAGGGGTGAAAAGAGGGGAAAACAGAGGCACAAGGGGTGTAAAAAGGCAAGGGGGGGAAGAGGTACAAGGGGTGTAAAAAAACAAACAAACAAAAAAATACAGTTGTATGTGGTTTTAGGGGCAGGAGAGGGGTTAATATAATTAAGGATGTGGTGTGTTTTGGTGGGCGTGGTTTTTGTGTGCGGAGGGGGGGCAGCATTTCATCCTTGGACCCAGGCAGCACAATGTCTTGGGCCGGCCCTGATCTCCTTACTGTGAGAACAATGAAAAACCTGCCCCCCTTGACAGGTGTTTCAGCTTTTTCCCTTATCTTAATTGAAGATTGTCCCTCTATGCAATCTACCTGGGCACACCCTGCTGCTCTGAGGTGAGCAGAGTTACATCAGTAAAAGGGGCTGGGGGGATACTTTATCATTCAATTACTCTTGAACTACAACTCTGAAATAACACTCTCCAAGGCCCAAATACTATGATGATTAAATAGAGCTGCTTTTATTATGAAACATTACTATCCCTTTAAGTGCTGAGTGTTCTTGGAAGTGCTCCAAAAATAAATAAGTGTGAAATCCATGAATTCATCAGTGCAAAAATGTGCACAGTGATAAATATACATAAATAAATAAATAAATAAATAGGTGCCGGTTAAGGCACCAGCCTCCTGGTTGGCATTATAAAGTTTGCTTCTCTACCTACCAGAAGGCTAGGGCTGCAGAAGTGAAGAAAATAGAAAGTCCACGTGTGTGCTCATGCTCCTCCATTGCAAATGTCCATGTTATCACGTGCTCCAGTACAAATCATAAGCCAATAGCTCCTTTGGCTTTCCTCGCCTCAGCGCCTGGCCTCAGACCAAGTGTAGCAGGATGCCCCTGCCCAGGCATCTGCCTGTCTACTTGAGCAGGCACTACACTGGATCTTAGCCAAAAGGCAGAGAAGCGACATAAAGAACATAAAACAGAAACAAAAACAGAATGCAAGTGAAAAACAGCAAGTACCTAATTCCTGCCAGTCGTCTTCTTCTTGCTGATAGATTTTATCCATCAGCGGTGATTTTGGATACCGAGGCTTGAGCCTCACTACTCCATATTCTCGGGTTGGGTTTTAAGTCACAGGTTTGGATTACTCTTGATCTGTGTTGACTTGTCCCCAGTGCCACCTTTTATTCCCTAAATCTCCTCCCCTTTTCCTCACCTACCTTCCTAACCTGCCTCCTTCTTTTCCACCACCCTGAAAGGAGGCAGAGAGGCCATCCTTTATCCTACCAGACCCCCCTCCCCCAGACAAAAGAGGAGAAGAAGGCATTTCCTGGCCTCTTATAATGACCTCTGGGTTCTAAGACAGTTAGGCTGAGAGAAATACAACAGATGGCAAGAGATTTAAAGCCATTGGTTGACTGAAGATGATGGGAGTTGTAATTCAAGAACATAGAGCGAAGAAGATGGACTGCTTTTTCTTCTTAGTGACTTGTGAGCAAATCCACATTCACTTGTAATTATGTGTAAACCTTCACCAAAACACTAAGGACCTTATGTTCAAAAGAAGAAAAATTGTCTTTACATTTCATTATTAACATCAGAAACATTTTACTTTAAAACATATTTTTTATACTAGTAAAGGCCATGAAGGACAGTTTTAGAGTAATTATCTTAAAAATAGGTGTGATCACATTTAGGGCTGGATTCCGTTCAGAATGGAAATTCGTCTGACAAGTCAGAAAAAGGTCTTTGTAAAATCTTTTACTGTATTTAAAAAACCCTCTGGTATGGTTTGAATCCTTTTTCTGACTCTTGATATTCATACCTGGGAACTTTCAAGATGAGCTGACCCTGAGATCTTTGAAATATTAACCCTTAAAGTTTCCCATAATGTAGATTTTATGTGATATGTGCCTGCTTGCTCTAACACAGAGGTGCTCCGGTCCGTGTGCGAGGGACCTTTAACATGTTACAGTTTGGATAACTCACTGCCTGAACACAAACAAGACAAGCAGGACATCTCCCACTGTCTTTCTGGTACTAATGGCACCAGTTTAGAGGCTAAGGAAACATTTAATTGGGGAAATTCATATAGTAGGTGACATAGACCTCTCTCACCCTGAGAATTTGGCCCTTCACCCTGAGACCCTGAGATTTGGGTCAAAACCCTGAGAGTTCCCAAGTATGTTGATATTCCGTTTGTAACAACGTATATCTAATGTTGCAACTCATACATACAGAAACAGCTAAAATTATAACAGCAAACAGCCATTCTACTATCACATTGTAGCATCATGGCCTCTGCAATACTCCCTTTTGTGACCAGACAGGTCTTGAAATGCTTGGCAGCTCAGTGCTGATAAGCCTAGGAAAAATGCAAATACTGCCACCAGCCCCCCCCCCCCCACACACACACACACACTTATGTGCACTCAACCACCTTCCTCCCACTCAAACAAGTCCCCCTTAAACCTACCGATGCCAGGCAGCTTGTGTCACATTGCTGTACAATGCCTTATAAACTGTAACTGTGCAAAAAATAAACATACACTACTAGCCTCACTGGGCCCATCATGAACCCCTCCATTGCTGGATGGGCTGGGAATGCACTACAATCAATGTATTCCAACAGGCCAGGAAATGGAGTGGTTAATCATTTGTTGACTATAAATGTTCACATACTCCCAATGGCCCTGAATGTGCACTGGGATAACCTCACCTCTCAATCAATAGGCCATGCATACAAGATATGTAACTCTTTTCTCAAGCCAATCAGGGAATAGAGGAAGGGGTCATGTATTGCACATGTCTGACCCCTTCACCTTATCTGTGATTTGTTGGGAGGGAAGGCTACTCTACAGAACGTTCCATACCAGTAGTAACCCCACCTCCTAGCCAGTGGAAGCATGGAGAATTTTTTTTTCACAGGGATTTACCATATATGAGCACTTCCTGTGTTATTTTTCTCACAGTCACCAGGGAGACTGACCTAGCATTGCTTTGGGATCATTTTAAAGCACTTTTTCAGTGCTCCAAAAAGGTTTCTTTAAAAAAAACAACAAAAAAAAAAAACAAAGCAAAAAACACCCCCCAACAATCCAGCAATCCAATTCCAAACTTTTGGCCAGAATGTAATTGCAGAAATGAGCTGCTGGAATATCAGCCGGAAATAAATAAATAAGAAAAATTGCCACATATTTCCGCCAGTTGCAATGGAAAAAAAATTGTTTAGTAGACACTTGTTTCAAGGGCATAATTCCCTTTAATCCTCTTGGATGTTAGAGAGTTGGCGACCTCTCTAGTCACCACAACACTAAATAATGTCTAGAGATATTTAAACTGATAAACTGGAAACATTCTTAATCTAGTAAATAAACTAATTGCCATAAACCATGAATAAGCTTCTGGTGCCAGGGCAATGGAACTGCTCTGGCCATAAGCTCAATTCATTATATGGGCTAGGCCAGAACAGCTCTCCGCAGTTGCCTACTGTTCCTCATGTGAAATACAACCCTTCATTTGGGACAGAGAAAGTTTTATATACTCATTAACATATAGAATATTTCTCCTTCATTTCAGTGAGGAGA
Source organism: Rhinophrynus dorsalis (assembly GCA_037306005.1). NCBI lineage: Eukaryota > Metazoa > Chordata > Amphibia > Anura > Rhinophrynidae > Rhinophrynus > Rhinophrynus dorsalis. The sequence continues at coordinate 67,457,643 of CM074723.1, read as the reverse complement.
GAGGTGGAAATAGACCCACTGTTATTTTCATGAATGAGTAAATATTCTGCCATGGGTGTAGGGGTGATGCACATACTGAATAATGGGTGTATTTTCTTCTTTTTACATAGCATTTTTAAGTGATGTGGTTATCCCTTTTTAAAGCAGCATTGTTATTTAGTCACAATCTGTGCTGTCATTTTCTGTTGTAATAGACATAGGGGAGGTTGGGTGTGGGAGATAAAGGGGGAGGGTGAGAGTGAAACACAAACAAGAGGAAGGGTGGGAGAGGGAAATGGTCAGAGAGGGGGAGGAATATTAAGAGACAAGGTGTAGGCAAACAGACTGGTGGAGGGGCAGAACAGAGAGAGATGGGGAATCAAACAAAAAGGGAAATGATGACAGAAAAACAAAGAAAGTGTGGGTGGGGGGTGTGTGTATAAATCTGATAGCGCAGTTGAACTGGCGTTAGCATCCAGTTCTTATGCCTGCATTTCAGGTATTTACTAGAGGATATTACTGATTTTGTGCACACCGGAGCACACACTCCATTGTCATTAAAGGGATAGTAATACTTTGTTTTATCTTTATTTTATTTTGTAGGCATTAAAAAAACATGAAGAACAATATAAGTCTTATCTCTCAAACCTTTATGGTTTGAGAGATATTCACAAGCAAAGTTTCCCCTCCCGCCCCTTTTACCTAGTGTAAGCCATCTCTTCTCAGATGTGGAATGCAGTCCATAGACCAGACAGATAACAGAAGGGGACAATCTTCTTCCTATGAGAACAATGAAAGCCCTGCCCCCCTTGACAAGTTTTTCAGGTTTTTCCCTTATCTTAATTGAAGATTGTCCCTCTCTGCAGTCTGCCTGGGCACCTCCCTTCTGCTCTGGCTGAACAGTGTGACATCAGTAAAAGGGGCGGGAGGGGGACACTTTGTCATTGAATTACTCTGGAACTACAACTCTGACAGAATTGAAATAACACTCTCCAAAGTCCAAATACTATGATGATTAATTAGAGCTATTTTTATTATGAAACATTACTATCCCTTTAACAAATGACATAAAGAGGATATATACATTATATACAATAGGAATAAGCACAGGGTAATAGCCAGCAAGCCTGCTATCAGAAATAATAGGTTGCAATGCTAAACCACTGTGCTGGAGACTAGGCCTTAGCCACTGGAAGTCTCAGCTGGAACCAGGAACCGGAAGTGAACAGGCACCCAGGATCTGATGAGGAATGAGGTCTGACTCAGCCTGCAGTCAGAAGGAAATATCACTGACTCACACCTGGAGTCAGTAAGGGTGAATACTGACTCACTCCTGCAGTCAGTAGGAGCGAATACTGACTCATGTCTACAGTCAGTAGGAGCGAATACTGACTCACGCCTGCAGTCAGTAGAAGTAAGGTGAAAACTGACTCATGCCTGCAGTCAGCTATGCAAATCGACCAGAGCCCCAGGCCCGCACTATATTGGGTGTCTGATCACCAGGGGAAAATACAAAAGAATAGCCAGACAGAGCCACAAGTCAGCACTAGAGGGGGTAGTCAGACAAGCCGGGTCATACTTTAAGACACTCAGACCAGTTAGTAAAATAAAACACAGTTTTATTAAATGAAAAGTAAGGTTAACGATCGTCCTCTACAGGCAACACAAAATAATAGCAAAATATGAACAGATATGCCCCCACAGGCCCAGTATACAGAAACAGAGTATTACATATGCTGTCTCAGGACAGGCACATAGTAGTGAAGTACATTAAGGGTTAAATACAATAAGCAGTCCATCTCTGTTGTGGAGTTTGGCATGCCCAAGGTGGTGATAGGATAGCTGTAAGTGTAGATGGTACAACACTTAGAGTTCTTAAGACAGGGAAGCTGCTAGGCAATACGTGACCAGAGGCAGAATCAGCAAACAAGCTGCCCAGAATAGCCCCCACGGGCGTAGCCACGGTACTAGCATACACTGCAAGTGCTGGCTAATAGCCCCCACGGGCGTACTAACGGAGACAACCTGCAAGAGCTTGAGCCAGTAGCCCCCACGGGCGTAACAACGGAGACCACACTATGCTGCAAGAGGAGAAGCCAATAGCCTCCCACTAGAGCCTACCCTTTGCTGCAATAGCTTGAGCCTTTAACCCCTATGGGCGCAAACCGGAGAACAAACGAAAGAGCAAGAGCCAATGGCGCCCTACCGGGAGCGTTAACGAATGCGGCTACTCTGCGGTTTGACAGGATGAGCCGCCGACCAACCCATAGATACGCGGCCAGCTCAGCAGAAGTAGTGCGATATAGCTTAGGCTCTGTACAGGAGTGAGAAGGCTCAGCTAAGGAGGTGGCAGCACAGCAAGGGTTAATATGCAGCTTTAAGGCTCGAAGGCTCAGTATAGCGGAATAGCTCTGCAAGTACCACGGAGGCTCAGTAACGGAAGCACAGCTCTGCAAGTGAGCACGGAGACTCAGCATTGGGGACAAGGCACTGCAAGAGTGAAGGAGGTCACACAATCAGCCTGGCAGGCAGCAGCAGCAGACGTCAGAATGTCGCAGCGGCAACAACCGGAGCAGGAAGCAGGAACAAGCAGGTCACTGGAACAGGCCGGTTCGGGTCACGGAGTGGGAAGTCAGCCAGGCCGGTTCGGATCACAGAGGTGGTACTCAGACAAGCCGGGTCAATCACGAGCAGGAACGTCAGCCAAGCCGGGTCAGATCACGGAGGTGGTTCTCAGACAAGCCGGGTCAATCACGAGCAGGAACACAGAAGCGTAGTCAGAACGGACCAAATCGGTACACAGGAATCCGGAACACAGGAACTCAGCAACAGCAACACTGGCTCTGAAACACCACGAAAGGGCACCTGACAGGTGTCACGGACAGGCATAAAAAGGTCACCAGGGGCGGGCCAAACCAACTCAGCAAATCAGAGCATACCACAAGCGAGAGTGACAGAGGAGGATCACAGGCACTGTGATACATACACAGTTCAAGTAGTCAGCAAGAGCAAGTCTGCACCAGATTGGATGTCCACTATTAGGGGTTAGGCAAAAGAATAGTCAGGCAGAGCCACAAGTCAGCACTAGAATGGATGGAAGACTAGCCAGGTCATACACAGAGCTCACGGTAACAGAACTGCTATGAATAACAACGCAAGGGCAACTGAGTCAGGCCTCAGTCTGCCCTTTAAACCCCTCCACAGGAAGTAGGAGGAGCAGCTCAGAGGGAGGAAGTAGGAAATTGGTAGGAGGAGACTACAGGAAGCAAACAGATAAAACAGAGGCCTGCAGTATGCTTGAAGCCTCGCGCCTATAATGTTGAAACTAAGATAATCTGTAACAGGAAGGGGGTAGATGGATACTGTTAGTAAGGAGATGCAGGTGCTGTGGAGTTTCCCAGTAACTGACAAGGTGGCAGCTCCCATCACAAATGTTATATCATTATAAGTACAGTGGCAGTGTTAATTTTAATGCCAGAGGTGTATCCAGTGCATTGACAGAAGCAGTAGGGCAGGTGTATGGGTTACAGTTATGGACCTCTCAGTGAATACTGCAATTTGCTTTTATTCAGTGTCCTTTGTCAGCTTGTAGGTGTGTCAAACCTTCTCTGAATCTAAACACAGAATCATGGTGCCTGGCAGTCTCTACCATCATCATCATCACACTCTGCTGCTGCCAGATAGTAAGATAAAATGACATTGGTGAGCTCCTTCCCTTTTCTTCATTAACCGTCCCCAGAGTGGTGTTCAGTTTAATGAAATGGTCTGTTTTGGCAGCGTTATTCAGACTTACTCCAGACTGTGTGTGCGTGTATATGTGTGTTTGCAGGGCCAGTAGGATTTAGTTATGCCCCTGGTGGTAAGAGCAGCATATAAAATATGCTGCTCTTTGCTGAAATCATGGACATATACCTTAGGGATTTTATTAGTGATCAGTCGTGTTTCCCTGGCTTGCATATGTGAGGAAGAAAAATACATTAAAATAATGAAGTTAGCTGGCACGCACTCATTGATGAACAAGCAAATTTCAGATATGATGCAGCTATTGATGAATCACAATCTCTACAGGGAAACACTAAGATGCAATCTTCTGGAAAAACAATTCACTCCCAGTGGTCTAATTAGGATACGCAGCTTATGGCCCAATCAGAGTAGCACAACACAGTAGCTGTTCAATGTTGTGCCCTGATTAGGGTTCATATCTCATCTCTTTAATTCCAGTTGAGGATGATGAGAGTTTAAACAGCTGTTGAGCCAAAGATTTAGTAGTGTAACAATTAGAAATAAGCGACTTTCCTCTAAAACTAACCTATTCTACAATACACAAGATTTGTAGCAACAAATGATAGATTACCTTACCAATGTGTTGCCCACCTTTCTCACAATCAGAGCATTAACAATAGGTTCTACCGCTTCCCCTCACATAGTGGAATCTCTCCTGTGCATAAGGTTGAGATCTTTTTATAGATTAATTGTCAGTGATTTAAGATCTTAACCATAAAACTTGCACCATTCAACTAATAAATGGGTTGATCTTGTCAGGAGTTTCTTTATATCTGGTGAAGAATCACACGCATCCTTTATGGACATATGTTAAATTAACATCTGCCTTATATAGCCAAATGTATTCCTTTCTTCCAGGTCTGTGATCATGATTTACATAAAGGGCAAAATTCTAAATCAGCTCACAGTCTTATACAGATACACATAATGTTTACACTATGCAAAGGGCATTGGTAGGTAAGTTATTTGTTTTTATACACCCACAATTATACTACTGGATGGCGCATTGTCCTTCTAGTCTCATGTAATGGTGCACTTCAGTACTGGAATTCTCTAATACCTTGCTGGTCTCCAGTAATGATGTTTTGCATTACTGGGATCATGTAATAGAGTATTGCACTTCTAGTCTGGTAAATTATTATGCTGCTCTCATATAATGTTATATATCTGCTAGTCCAGCAGACACACACACATACACACACACACATGTTATTAATGTTTTATGCACCCATGGTCTCCTTTCTATACCCTTGTTGCTTTAAAGGGATAATAATGTTTCCCCCTAAAAAAGCAGCTCCAATTAATCTTCATAGTATTTGGGCCATGGATAGTATTATTTCAATACTATCAGAGCTGTAGTTCAAGAGTAATAGAATAAAGTATCCCCCTCCCTCCCCTTTTACTGATGTAACACTGCTCACCTCAGAGCAGCAAGACTGTCCGGATGGATCACAGAGGGGGACAATCTTCAGTGAGCATAAGGAAAAACCTGTCAAGGGGGGCATGGTTTTCTTTATGCTCACAGTAAGAAGATTGTCTCTCTGCGACCTGTCTGGTCCCAGGACCAGATTCCACATCTGACGGAGGTGGTTTACACTAGGTATAAGGGGCGGGAGGGGGATACCTTTTCATTCAATTAGTCTTGAACTACAACTCTGACAGTACTGAAATAACACTCTTCATGGCCCAAATACTATGAAGATTAATTGGAGCTGCAGTTTTGGTGAAACATTACTATCACTTTAAACTTCCACTGTGTCTGACTATGATTTGTTGACTTACTGAAAATCAAAACAAAACTGTACTCTAAATACTTTATAGAATTGTTAGAATCTATATCTAATATTTTCTTTCCATAACTTTATTTAGGGAACATATTATCTACATGTTATTCACAACTGTCGCTTTGTTTTTCTTTTCATAGCCTGTTGATAATGAAACCATAAACATTTAGAACCCCAAGTATTTCATAGACATAATAGAAAATGATAAACTGATATGGGGCAGACAAACACGTTGCTTGTCTAGAAGAACTTGATGTTTTCTTTAAACCCTTTGAGTAGCAGATGGGTGTAAAATGCATGGCTCCTGAATGCACTGCACACCCCTCTGATATTCAAAGGATTTATGTCTGCAGTCAAATTCCAGAATGTGACTTAGTACGTAAAAAACTCATGATCTTCCTGAGTTAAAGAGGTCATACCAGTGTTCATATCAATAGATGAGGCCCCCTAAAGGCAGAAAAGTAAGTCTGGCATTTTACTGCTTTTCTCATGCAGAGGATATGTGCCTGACATTTCAGCACTGGACCATCTGTGAGAGGGACCAGACATATGAATATGAATACGAAAATGTCTTCTCTGTAATTTCACAAGAGAGTAGGGTTGCCACCCAGCCGGTATTTTACCAGCAGGCCGGTAAAAAATTGGCTTCTTTCCAATGTTAAGTCTATGGAGGGAATGCCATGGCCGGTATTTTTTTTGAAGAAAAGGTGGCAACCCTACAAGAGAGTGTTTTATGCTCTGCCTAAAGTGGTTACAATTATTTATGTGTACAAAGGAGTAAGAACATGACTGAGCAACACCTGACGGGGCATCATCTCCATGAACAAACAGATATGGTTTTATTTCATTTCTGGTTGGCTGATGTTCTACGAAAGTGGTGAAGCTCTTGCACAAACCAACTACACCATAGGTGTTTTATAAACCACAATTAAATGAAAGGGAATTTTTTAATTTTTATTTGTCCCAATGGTGCACTTAGTTTGCACCAGAATTACTCCAGGGTTGAGGTGCACTAAAGGTCATAATGTCAATGTCCTGTCAGAGCAGTGTTGAGGGCACATTGATAGTATGCACTAAACTGTCTTCGACATCACATCTCCATCAATCCAACAAAAATCTGCCCACATTGAAATCAATATGACATGCCTTCAACAGGTTTACAAATTTTCACTCATCACGTTGACAATGTCCCATTTCCATATGGAAACTCAGAATAATGGGTAATTTCCATATTGAAATGTAGGGTAATGAACTATGTTTGTATTCATGGGGTGTGTTTGTATATTAACGTGGCACTTCAACACATTCACTAAACTCCGATAGCAACCTCTGCTATTGAAGTGCACAGTCTCAACTTTGCCTACCTGAGGTTGGTGTAGTTGGGATCTCCCTGTAGTTTCCTATGCAGTAAGGAAGAGGATCCTTTCAGCACCATGAACAGCATCACTCCCTTAACCCTTTGAGTTCCATAGGGATGTGCATTGCGTGCACCTGTTGCACTCAAAGCATTAAAAAAAAGTACACCAAGCAGTACACAATCATGTGGTAGAGTTTCTGGTTGCCTCTCGCCCCGTTGCCTCCACTCTGTGCACTGTATTAGTTGCCTCCTGGTCCGGTTGCGTAACCCTCCGCTCTGTGGCCTATATACTGTTCTGCCTTCACAGACTTACCGGTGTCGCGGCTGGCTACGCTCCATTCTCTTGCCTCCGCTCTGTGCCTACCCATCCAGAGTACAAGTTACTCTCTGCCTGGCTACTCCTATCACTCCATGGTAGAATCGCTGCTCACGAGACATGTGTCTCTTGTCTCGTGTCTGGGAGTTTAGCTGTCGCTCCAGTGGTTCGGGTTCCTGGTGTTCCAGGTTTCCATATTCTCAGTCATAGAACTAAGTTGGGTTCTACTCCCATATTATCAATAGGCTACTGACTACCGGTTACTGTTCAGTGTCCTTGGGTAGTGGATGGTACTGTTCCTCTAGGTTGAGGAAGTGCTTACTCTTATTATTTTAATAAACTGGTTTAATTCAACTGTACCTGTGTCGTGTGTTTCATTTACATTGGTGTCCGTGACACCATCTGGCACTCAAAGGGTTAAATGTATTCATTGTATCTGCCATCACCGCATAGCTAAAGATTTCCACAGTTTAACCCCTTAACGACCCTTGACGGTCATAGTACGTCAAGGGTCGATTTGACTTAACGACTAATGACGTACTATGACCATCATCGAGTTCCGGGCTCCCCCCGCGGCTGCACGCCATTCGGGGAGTCCGGAACGCAACGGAGCAATAAAAACAAATTGCTCCATGGTCGTTAAGTCACGTTTGCTTCCGGATTCCCCGGAATCCAGATATCACAGGCTGCTTGGACTAGGATACAGTTATGAAATGGAATAAACCACCTTTTTAGTTTCTGCTTGTGCCAACAAAGACCTTGATTACACACTAGCCAAACAGCACATCAAGCAAACACTTTGCTGAAAAAGTCTTATTATGAGACTATGGGGGAGATTCACTTAAAGGGGAACTACCACCCCGCAATAACTTAAGCTTGATTGATTGCTCAGTCAAGCTTAAGTTATTGCAGGGTGGTAATTCCCCTTTAAAGGTGCTAAAGAGGTGATAAAGTGGAGATGATTTTTCTAGTGATATCACTTATCCAGTTCCTATGTTTTTCAATGGAGCCTATGCACTAAGATTTCTTCTTAGTGAATAAGCTCTGTAGAATAAAATAGAAACTGGAGAAGTCATCTCCACTTTATCACCTCTTTATCACCGCTTAGTGAATCTCCCCCATTTGGTTGGGATGTGTGGGCTCTGTTTAGAGTCATTCACAGCAGAGTGTGTGGAAATGTTGGCTTAGTGCATAAGCTAATTAGCATAAAGTGCCAAAGTTTGCAACAAACAATGGTTAATTTTTCCAAGAACCAGAATACAAGCAAATGGTTAGTACAACATATAGACAGCTGTGGATTCTCTTTAAAAATAACTAATCTTAGGGTGACAAGCCCACCATGTCTTGGATAAAGTGGCATATTGCTGTGAAAGGGAGTTTTAAACTTGTAAAACTTTGATGTCTTTTAATTAATAAAAACATTTTTTATACTACTAGCAGCAGTGGATTTGTGTGTTCCAGAGCTGTTGAAACCCTGAGCGGAGACAGAGGAAGATCTAAGCATTTGTGGTTTGACAGTTTTCCTGACCTGTATTTGCACTTCTTACTTCTCCATAATAGTTGTGGTAGTATTTACAACTGGGTGCCTGCTTTGTATTCTTCTCTTGTATATTGCCTCATTGTGAGAGCGTGTTTGTTGAGAAGAGCCGCCTGCACAACAAGTGGAATACATTGATACAAGCTACTTATATCAAAGCGATATAGCTTGGAAATGCTTGGCATCTGCACTTTTAGTATCCACCTAGAGGGGTTTTAGTGGTGGACCATGAGTGTCCAGTTTTACCTGCACTAGGAGCATCCCCTGTGTCTCTCTTTTGTGTCTCAGAAGTCCACTTTAATTGATCCAATCAGGAGCCAAATTTTAGCCTTTGCTGTCTCAAAAGACATACACGGAATAAACTTGCAAACACGGAAGTAGGGGCATGGATTATTTTTAATCCCTTGAAGACCTAAGAAATGCATTGCACAACCCCTTCTTGTCATCAATGGGTTAATACCAGGTATTACATTAGACCAGCAGGGTAATGCACCATTACATGAGATCAGCAGAGCAGGGAATGATGAGATGTACTTACCTGAGAACTTTACATGTTGCTGTCCCCGGAGGGGGACTCCTTTGGTGCCACTGGGGAAATCTATGACAGTTTTGAATAAAAAAGGGGGTGGGGCTTAATCGTGAGTGGGGGTGGGGCTTCACGAACCTGCAAAATCACCTGGTGTAGGAAAAGAAATGGGAAAAACAGACGGGGAAGAAGCAGATGTGGGCAGAGTTTCAGAATAAACTCCCCACATCCAGAGAATCAGCCTCTGCTCCAGAGACCCTGTAATACAGAGGCAAATCTGGAGTCTCTTGGGGCAAAACCGGAGCGTTCCCAGCTATGGAGATATAAAGCCCAGCAGATGGAAGTCCAGAGACTGGCTTCCTGAGCAGTAGAGTAATATACATCTGGTAATGGCGTCTTGCCTGCTGCTCACTAAATAGCAGGTTAAACACAGGTACCAGGTCAGCAACCTTGCTGAAAATCAGCCCTGATAAGAGAATACTTACAAAAGGGCAATCTGAGGCCCTCCAGCTGTTGATGACAATAGCCCCCATCTGGAGCAAACCAACTGCACCACAGGAGACAAATAAAAATTCCCTAAATTCCCATAGATTTAAATGGGGCTTTTAACCCCTTGAATGCTAGAAAGGTCTCCAGCACATTGCTTCTCATTCAAGGGGTTAAAGTGCAATTATTATCTTGTACTGAGTCTGCTCAAATGTGAGCGTGCTTATTTAAAAAAAATACACTCGAGGCTGCTCTATGCTGCCCCAAAGCAGCTCCTATAAGTGGTTTGGGGAGAGGTCAGAAAACTGCCCCCCTCAGTTGAATCACAAACCAGATGTCTGTGAATCTCAGCCGCAGGCTCCTGGGCTGTGTGCACATTCTGTGTGGACCTGCTGTGTCAAGCTTTCAAACTAGTGCAGCGGGAATCTGATCATGAAGACAGGAAGCTGTCCAGCACAGTGATACACCATGTGAGCATCTGGGGTATCATTTCACCCCCGCGCTCTTCTCTCCTATTGCTGCATCAGGGAGTGGGGCTCACAGTGCAGCCCCAGCTTCTGGCCCCTTGAATGTTAGAGAAGTCTCTAAAGCATTGCTATGCGATGTATTGAAAACCACTCTGGCACTCAGTGCTTAAAAATCAATGGAATGTTTTGGAATTTTTGTTTAATCCCTATGTGCACTTGGTTTGAACCAGAATTATATCACTTAGTACACTATGCTGCAATAGTGTTTACCTATCTGACTTTCCAAGGTATTCTGATAAGAAATGAACACAATGGAGAACTTCCAAATAGAGCAGCGAAACCATTGGGCCTCTGCTTTCTAAAAAAAAATTGTATATAAACACACTTACAAACTGGGTAAAAGGGCTTCAGGTCAGAATGCAAAGAATAAAACAAATTATTCTCTAAACTGGTATTAGATTTTCTGCATGTAGAAATCAGAGCAAACCTTTAACTTATTGGGTACCGAACCCCACACCTGACAACCTTTTGTGTCCCTGGTCCTCAGAGAAACAATGTGAGTGGGCCTTAACCAGGTTGACAGGAGGTGGTTGAAAGGAGTTGCCAGGAAATGGCTGTGGGAGTGGGGTGAACAGACTGGAAGGCGAGTGAGGTTATATATGAACTTAGCTAACTGAAGAATCAACCTCTGTCCCCAGAGATCCAGTAATTCAATCAGAAAAACAGGGTCTCTGGATAGATCAAAAGAGTTGCTGGGTGTACTAGGGCGACCTTTACTCAGGCGACATTCTGATATCGTCCTTTTCAAGGTCACCATGTAGGTGGCAACATTTCAATAGTAAACTCTCTGTTGCCATACTCCATGACCCCAAACTCTACCCACTGAAGGCCTTCTTAGTTTCAAATAGAGAGAGTCCTCTAGTATCAAATCATGTCTTGCCTCCATGGACATGATATCCGCTACTAATTTAAGATTAATTTTATGGAATTGATTCATATTGGCCATTAGTGAAAGTGTTCGGCCCATCTAGTCTGCCCATTTTCCTACTGTAAAACGTTAATCCTTATATTGTCTTTGGTCTTGTTTTCTGTTCAGAATATCCTTTTGCCTACCCCATATATGCTTAACCCTCTTGAGTGCCAGAGAGGTATCGAATGCATTTCAACATACTCAAAAGGTTAAATTGCCTTGCTGTATTAAAGTCTACTACTTTTGCTGGTAAGCTGTTCCAATAATCTACTACCCTCTCTGTGAAGTAAGCATTTCTTACATTTCATCTATGCCCCTGACCCTCCAGTTTTAAACATTTTTATACATACGCCCTTGACCCTCCAGTTTTAGTCCTAACATTTCTATTACTTTTTTTACGTACTTTCTTCATGTACTTTGTTGAATCCCGTTATGTACAGTGCAGTCCATAGGAATTTGGACAGTGACACAAGTTTAGTTGTTTTGGCTCTGTATTCCAGCGTATTGGCTTCAAAATGAAACAATGCATAAGAGGATAAAGTGTAGACAAGCAGCTTAATTTCAGGATATTTACATCCATAAAGTGTGAACCATGTAGGAATTGCATCCCTTTTATAGTGACCAAAACCAGGGACCAAAATTAATTGGACAATTGGCTGCTCAGCTGTTTCTTGCTCACCAGTGAGTTGTTGCATCATTAGTTAATGCACAAGAGATAACAAAAGACCGTATAGACAGATGAGATGAAGATTAAATGTACCAGAGTGATGGAAAGAGGAAAGTGTGGAGAAAGAAAGGAACTGCACATTATCCAAAGCATGTCACCATATCTGCGTAACATGGTATTACGTTATGATGTTATGTTATGATTTGCATATGCATGGCTGAACTAGAACTGGCTCAATTGTGTTTATTGATGATGTGACCTGCTGACACCAGAAGCAGGATGACTTCTGAACTGTACAGAAACATCTTACCTGCTCATATCCAACCAAATGCCTCAAAACTTATTGGAAGGAGCTTAACTTTGAAGCAGTACAATGACCCTAAACATACTGCCAAAGCAACCAAGATGTTTTTATCAGCCAAAAAGTGGAATGTTCTAGACTGGCTGAGTCAGTCACCTGACCTGAATACAATTGAGCATGTGTTCCACAAAAAAAACAGACAGGAACTACAGATGGATGCAGTACAGACCTGGCATAGCTTCACCAGGGAAGATAACCAGCATCTAGTGATGTCTATAGGTTGCATACTTCAGGCAGTCATCAAATGCTCAAAGTATTATTGTTATTTATTTATATAGCGCCAACTAATTCCGCAGCGCTCTAAATATGATGACTGTTTAAGATTATGCTTTTCATCCAATTAATTTTGGTCCCTGAAAATGTTTATGAATGTAAATACCCTCAAATTAAAGCTGTCAGTCTGTACTTTATCCTCATAGTCATTGTTTCCAATCAAATCCTTTATACAGGAGTTCAGAACCAAAACAACAAAACTTGTGTCACTATCCAAATAATTATGGACTGCAAAGTATTTACATAGTAACATTAAATTAAACCTTTACCTCATAACCCAGAGAAATGAGAATTATATAAGCTTTCCTGTTGCCAAATAAGTTAATCTTTATCTGAACTTCCTGTTTTGCCTACTAATATACAGTATTACTCTTATGTTCCCTCTTGAAAGAAATGTATCTAATCTTCTCTAAAATGTATCCATTTTATCTGCCATTACCACTTCCTTGGGTGAGGAATTCCACAATTTAGCAGACCTTGCTGTAAAAATACTCTTGCTCTACTGAAGTTGAAACCCCCTTTCTTCTAATGTCAAGGGATGGTGCCATGCCATTTGATGAGGAGTCGGAATGAAAAGCTCACCAGAGAGATCCTTGTATTGACCTCTAATATACTTGTACATTGTGATAAGATCTCCTCTTTTCTCTACAGTAAATAAGCCAAGTTTGTCTAGATGTTCCTCATATGTAAAATTTTCCATTCCCTTAATTAATTCGGTTGTCCTTCGCTGTACTCTAATTCTAGAATATCCTTTTTCAGAACTGGTGCCCAAAACTGCACTGCATATTTGAGGTGAGGTCTTACCAACGACTTGTACAGTGGCAACATAATGTTATCCACTCTTGCTTCGATACCGGTTTTTAAGCAAGGCAGAACTTATCACCCTTAGAAATTGAGAATACAGGATGCTGGTCTTTTGTGCTCTAGGATGACAACTTGTGACATGTAGGGTAGAGTTCTATCAGTCGACTTATGGAACAGAGTGGTTCCTAAGCTCTTACTCTGAAAGAAGACCCTGACATCTAGAAAATCTACAGAAACATGACTGAATCTATGCTTAAAACGAATACTAGAGTCTAGCTGATTCAGTGATATGATCCACTCCATGAGATCCATGTCATTGCCCCTCCATATCAAAAACAGGTAATCGAAGTAGCGTTTATAGAACTTTATGTTAGGGTGCTGTAGATTACATATTTCATACTGGAACAGGAAAATATTAGCATAGGAGGGTGCAACATTGGATCCCATAGAGGTACCAGCTGTCTGCAGATATGTTACAGCTTACCTTGTTTTTAGCGTCATCTGTAGGCGCAAGGCTTCAAGCATGCAGCAGGCCTCTGTTTTATGTGCCATGCTTCCTGTAGTCCCCGCCTACCTACTTCAATCCTCTGAGCTGCTTCTCCTACCTACTTCCTGAAGAGGGGTTTAAAGGGCAGTCTGAGTCCTGACTCATTTGCCCTTGCGTTGTTGTTCATAGCAGTTCTATTACCTTGGCCTCTGTGTATGACCTGGATAGTCTTCCATCCAACCTGGTGCTGACCTGTAGCTCTCTCTGACTATTCTTTTGTCTATCCCTATAGTGGACACCCAACCTGGTGCAGACCTGTGGCTCTGGCTGACTACCTGAACTGTGTATGACCTGGCTTGTCTGACTACCCTTTCTGGTGCTGATTTGTGGCTCTGTTTTACTATTCTTACATTTGTTCCTTGTACCTAGCAGACACCCAATCTAGTGCGGACCTGGGGCTCTGGTAGACTAGCTCCGATACTGACTGCAGGCGTGAGTCAGGTATCCCTTTCCTTATACTGACTGCAGGAGTGAGTCAGATATCGCTCCCTACTGACTGCAGACGTGACTCAGTACTCTCTCTTCGTCAGATCAAGATCCAGTGTTCTTGTTCCTGCTCCTGTTCCTGCTCCTGGTTCCTGCAGAGATTACCAGTGGCTGAGGCCTAGTCTCCAGCAGAGTGGTCAAGCTTGGCAGCCTGCTATTCCTGATAGCAGAGCTCGCTGGCTTGTAACCCTCTGCTTGCTACTTGTGTATATAGTTATCACGGTCCCCGTGATTCCCTGTCACTCTCTGTGATGGTACCTGTGCATTGGAGGGGGCTGATTGGCCTGCCCAGGATGTTCCTTTATATACTGGGTCTATGGCACCTGTCAGGTGCCCTTTCGTGGTGTTCCTGATCCTGCGCCTTTGTTGCTGTGTTCCTGCATTACTGTGTACCGACTCGGCTCGTCTGACTATTCTGCTGTTCCTGCTCCGTGATTGACCCGGTTCCGGCTGACGTTCCTCCTCCGTGATTGACCCGGCTCTGGCTGACGTTCCTGCTCCGTGATTGACCCGGCTCTAGCTGACGTTCCTGCTCCGTGATTGACTGGATTCTGGCTGATGTTCCTGCTCCGTGATTGACCCGGCTCCGGCTGACGTTCCTGCTTCATGATTGACCCGGTTCCGGCTGACGTTCCTGCTCCGTGATTGTTTCCTGTGTTCCAGCGAGACCTCGATCGCCTACTGGCGACATTCTGAACTGTGCGGGTAGTATTGCCCTGACTGATCACGTCTCTGCAGCTGAGCTGTTGCCTCCGTTACCGAGCCAGTCTGCTTAGTATTGCTGAGCTGTTGCCTCCGTTACCGAGCCAGTCTGCATTCCTTGCTGAGCTGTTGCCTCCGTTACCGAACCTGCCAGGTACCCTTGCTGTGCTGGTTGCCTTCGATATTGAGCCTGTCTCTGTACACTTGCCAAGCTGGTTGCGTTCTATCTGAGCCATTTAACACTTTATGAGCCTGTTGCCTCCGTGACTGAGCCTATCCCTTAACACTAGCAGAGCAGTTATCCATCTCGGTGCTCGTTCATTTCCGTTGTTGCACCGTGTGGTGCTATTGGGCATTCCTTTAGCTCTTGCAGTGTGTTGCTCTGTAACGGCACCGGAAGGGTGTCTTGGCTCTAGTCTCCAAGTGCTCACTGTGTTCTGCTACTGTATCGCACTAGACAGTGCGTTGGCTCCCAGATCGCTTGTTCAGTGTCTCTTCTGTTGTGGCACCCAAGGGGTGCTCTTGGCTCTGGTCCCGTTGGCACATGCAGGGTCTCCTCTGTTGACGACCTAAGGGCGTTCCAGGCTCTGGTCCCATTATCTCAAGCAGTGGCTCTCCTCCGTTATATCACCCTAGTGGTGTATTGGCTCTAGCTCTAGTCAGTCCTTGCTGTATCATTGGGCGCCTTACTGTACAGCTATCTGAGAGTGATTCAGTTCAGTCGCATACTGCACCTTCCTTTGCACTACCTCAGAGACTGTTAATACCTACTGGGCGTTGGCTAATCACATCAGAGACTGATCAGTTTGCTCTAAGCATTAACCCTTGTTCCTCCATTTATTCTGTTTGTTACTATTTGCTCCTACATTATTGGGCCTGTATTACTGCCATTACTTGTTTATACCTGTTCTGGCCCCCAGGGGCACTGTTCATTAATTTTATTTCAATAAAACTGTGTTTTACTTTTAACCTTGGTCTGAGTGTCAGAAAACCGTAACAGTACGAAAGGGCCATGACCTCAGACGGTAAGGGTGACGGTAATACACAGAACCTCCATTGGAGGATGGATGTTCACGAGCAACGCTTGGACCAGTTGGCACTGGCCATGCAAACATTACTAGAATGTACGGTACACCTTGATAAAAATCCAACCAAAATCCAGTGGTCCCCCCAGTTCCGACACCGGATAATCATGCTGGGCAATTTGCTGCTCCTTCCAGAAGTTTAACGGCGGCGGCGCCGTTACCGTTAAGATACAATGGTGAACCCTCTCTGTGCAGGGGGTTTATTAACCAATTAGATATATTCTTAGAACTGACACCTCATGCTTTCCCGAACGACCGTAGCAAGGTGGGGTTCATGATATCTCTATTAACAGGTAAAGGCCTGGCGTGGGCTAACCCTTTATGGGAGAATGCCAAACCATGTACTCTGAACTTCTATGAGTTTGTCAAAAAGTTTCGGAGAGTATTCGAGTTGCCTGGGAGAGCCTCTTCTGCTGCCAAAAGATTGATGGAGACACAAATGGGCGATCGTTCTCTAGGTGATTATGCTATAGAATTTCGGATACTGGCAGCAGAGGTAGGCTGGAATAATGAGGCACTGGTGGCAGCCTTTGCCCAAGGGTTATCAGACTCTATTAAAGATGAGATTGCGGCCAGAGATGTACCTAGCGACTTAGACGAGTATATCGACTACGTTATGCTCATTGACACTCGCATTCGCGAGAGGCGCTTGGCAAAAAGGGCAAAATCCAGAAGCTATGGGCATGATAGTCCTTTGAACTTACCCTCGCCTCCCAATCCTCCTGACCGGGTATGCGAACCAGGTGAGCCTATGCAACTCGGGTTCACCAGACTTTCTAAGGAGGAGCGGGCACACCGCAAAAGGCAGGGCTTATATTGTGGCAAAAATGGGCACATACTACGTACATGTCCGTTACAGCCGGGAAACGCACGCACCTAGGGTACCTTGGGGGACAGGCCCTAGGTGGTGTACAATTGTCCCCAGACTCCTGTACCAAAAAACCCACCATCCAGGTGAGTTTTTTCCTGGGTGACCAAGCTGTGGAGGTACTAGCTCTGGTAGATTCTGGCGCAGCAGGCTATTTCATGGACCGTGCTTTTGCTGAACGGCACAATATTCCCTTGTCTAAAAGAGATACTCCGCTAGCCATTGAGGCCATTGATGGCAGACCTCTAGAACCAGCCTTCATCACTATGTCAATTGGGGCTCTCCACAGGGAGGAGGTATGTTTCCAGATCATACACTCACCCCATCACGTGGTCATTCTGGGGTTCCCATGGTTATTGCTGCACAACCCCCAGTTTGATTGGCAAAGATGCAAGGTTAAGTCTTGGTCTGAATACTGCACTAGTCACTGTTTGTCACATCCGGTCAAGATCATGTGTCAACTGAATATAGCGAGTTCAGTGACGTATTCAGTAGGAGAGGCTAGCGAATTACCGCAACATAGGCCTTATGATTGCGCTATTGATTTGCCCCTGGGGGTGATGCCACCGAGGGGCAGGACGTACCCGTTGTCCATTGAGGAAAATAAGGCCATGGAGGAATACATTGAGGATGCCCTCGAAAGGGGAATCATTCGCAAATCATCCTCTCCGGCAGGTGCAGGGTTCTTTTTTGTGAAAAAGAAAAATGGCGAATTACGAGCATGTATTGATTACCGTGGACTAAATAAGCTCATGTCCAAGAATGCATACCCCATACCACTCATTACCGAGTTGTTTGACAGGCTGAAAGGCTCTTCTATATTTACTAAACTCGATTTACGGGCCGCCTACAACCTGATAAGGATCAGGGCCGGAGATGAGTGGAAAACAGCATTCAATACTAGGTCAGGACACTATGAATATTTAGTGATGCCTTTTGGATTATGTAATGCACCTGCCGTATTTCAAGAGTTCATCAATGATATCCTCCGCGATATGCTACAGTCCTGTGTAGTCGTATACCTTGACGATATATTGATTCTCTCTGCTAACCTAACCCAGCACATCCAGAATGTGTCAGAGGTTTTGCTCCGTTTACGCAAGAACAAATTGTTCAGTGCACCACACAGTGTGCAATGGGTAGGCCAGAACTGCAACATCCTAACATCTACAGAGTGGCTATCATTTGGTGGGGGAGGTAATGATGAACAAGGTGGATTGGTAGAAGATGTAGTTACCCTAGAGGAAGAAGGTGATGATGAGCTAGTTTAGTTGTTTCACTCATCATGGAACTTCCAGCCTCTGCCTGTGTTTCTCTATTCTTCCTCCTCTTTGATCTCCGCCTTGCCTTTTGTTGCCTTTCTGGAGAGTCAGGAGGTACAGCAACAGCGGTGCTCGATATCTGTGGTGGCTGTTTGACTTTAACATGTTTGACATAAATGTCATGGTGTTGTGCCAAGGTGTGTTCCCTCCTTTCCCCTTCTCACTGACTTGTCACAAATTGTGCACAGTGCTGTTGGTGAAGACTGCACTATGCCTGCTCCATAGTCCCACACCCATGACTTCAGGGGGTAGGGAACAGGTGGAGAAGAATGGCCTCTTTCTTCTTGTCCTCCATATTCCCCTTCACTGGCTGGGGCAGTGAAGCTGCCTTCCATTCCTCAGTTTGGGATAAAAAGGCCATCAATGTATCTTACACCCCAGCTTCTCCACCATCCTCATCACCACAACCACCACTAGTCTCTAAGTGCTACTGCTGCTCTATTACAGACATCTCACTGCGGGTTGGAGGAGGTGAGGAGAAATGTGATAAAGGGCTTCAGCACTGGCAGCAGGCACAGTACTGGTGGCAGCAGGGGCAGCACGTCTGGCAGCTGGCACAGCAATGGTGGTAGCAGGGGCAGCATGTTTGTCAGCAGGCACAGGCAGCTGACCTGTCCTTCTCTCACTACTACCATTTTCTTCCTCCCTTGATATTAATTTCCCCAAAATCCTTAGGGGTGATTTAGGGGGACTGGACAGCATTGGTTGTGCAGTGGTCACTTCCTCCTCCTCTTCAGACTCAGTGGACATATAAGAGTCCTTCTAGTTCCTCCTTTTATTAGTTTTAAACTTTCTCATAATGATAGCAGTCACTATGAGCCTCTCCTGCCTCAATTTTGCCTCAAGATCACAGCAGAACAGCGCAGCAAGTCTACCTCGCTCTGGAGTTGCTTCTATTGTGTATCGCTTCCGCAAATACGTCACATTTTTATAGCGAATAGGTGACAAACACTTAAATCAATGGGTGGAAACTTTCTAGCCATTGAAAAAATTGCGAAGAATTTTGGCCAATGGGCAAAAAATGCAAAGATTTTAACAGGTGTTTTTAAAGTGGATTTTCCCTCGAAAAAGCAGACAATGTGGTTTTCTCTGATTTTTTCACAGGAACGCAGCAGGACCCTTCACTCACCCCTACTCTCATACACTTTGCTCTTGTGAATCCCTTTATTTTCTCATGAAATTTGTGTGGAGCACTAACATAATGCAATTTAACCCCTTGGAGGCTAGAGAGGTCTCCAATGCATTATTTGCAATGTGTCAGAGAACTATGTAACATCTAGAGTTATATAATTCAAACATTAAATGTATTTGAATGAGTCAGTACTGCTAATACAAAATGGACCTTTCACCTTAACCCTTTGAGTACCAGAAAGGTATCCAATGCATTTTACTGCATTGTATTGGATACCTCTCTGACACTAAAAGGGTTAAGATCAGTTTACTTTTGTTTTACAGAGAAACAAAATCTGTCTATGTTTACTAGAAATTTTGCAGTATAATAAATAGTTTTTGAGGAATTAACCTCCATGTTTTGATGACACAGTGTGGCAATTAAAGGGATAGTAATGTTTCACAAAAAAAGCAGCTCCGATTAATCTTCATAGTATTTGGGCCGTGGAGAGTGTTATTTCAATACTGTCAGAGTTGTAGTTCAAGAGTTATTGAATGATAAAGTATCCCCCTTCTGCCCCTTTTATCTAGTGTAAGCCGTCTCCCCTCAGATTTGGAATCTGGTCTCTTGACCTGACAGATCACAGCAAGGGACAATCTTCTTACTGTGAGTATAAGGAAAACCCAACTCCCCTTGACAGGTTTTTCAGGTGTTTCCCTTATGCTCACTGAAGATTGTCTCTCTCTGCGATCCATCTGGACAGTCTTGTTGCTCTGAGGTGAGCAGTGTTACATCAGAAAAAGGGGAGGGAGGGGGATACTTTATTATTCAATTACTCTTGAACTACAACTCGGACAGTATTGAAATAACAGTCTCCACAGCCCAAATACTATGGAGGTTAATCAGAGCTACTTTTTTTGCGAAACATTACTATCCCTTTAATGTTAATTCCCTCTATAGTATGCTACTTGGTTCTCTTCTAGGCCAAACACATCACTCATTGTATTGTAAGAAATGTGCCCAGTGCATGTGCTCTGCCTAGATACATTTCAGAGCGCAGTATGTGATAATATTGGCCCAGCACAAAATCAGATTAGCATAGTGCCACATTGTGTCACTATCAATTATAGCTTATATTAAAACAAATGTCTAGTACAATAGAAGAGCAGTTTTTGCTTCTCTTCAAATTAACAAAACTTACTTTAAGGTTTTATCAAGTAACAGTACTGTTCCCCCCAATATTAATTCTTCACATCCAGTAGCTAAAATAATCCTGTTACTTTCATCAATGGAAAACCTTAAACCTACAAAGTAAGACCTTGCCTCACAAAAGAGAGAAAGAGACTGGCACCATTCCAATCTATTCTGCCAGTCTGTCTCATCTCACAAATCACTCAACATCCCCACTTTGCCACATCCTACGCTAGTTCCTCATAGCCTCCAGGATCAAACATAAAATACTAATATGGGTAAAGCTTGGTACAGTGTTAGTCATAGAAAATGCAGGATAGACTAGCAGAGTAAAAATGATACCTTTATTGGCTAAGTGGCTTTGGATGCAAGAAGGTATTATTTTTACTCTACTAGCCTCTAATAGTCTTGTGCACAAAATACTAACACTTACACAGCCATTCACAAATCTACTCCTTACTTACCCAACCTTGTATCTTTATTTCTATAGCACAATACATGTACACAGCGCTTTATAGAAATAGTAATAGTACAAAATAAAAGTACAGCACTGGGTTAAGAGCATCAGGCTGAATTGCATTATTAGTAGGGTGAAGTGTGTAGCAAAGGGAATCATTCACTTGGAAAGGGACCCTGTCCAAAGGAGCTTACAATCTAATTAATAATCATGAAAACATACAGAGACAGTAGGAGGAGGATCATAAGTGCAAGTACAAGGCTTCAGTAAAGGAAGTGCAGAAGGATTCTAATGTGACTGTCAGTGTGCACAAGGAGAATATTGTTACTGAGATGCCTCCTTTTGAAGGTGGGTTTTTAGGAGATGCTTGAAATTGATGAGTGTGGATGACTGGAAAATGGTGATAGGGAGGACATTCCAAAGTCAAGGGGCAGCCATTGAAAAAGATTACAGCTGAGAGATGGCTCGAGTTGTGTAATGAGAGGACAGAAACAACCCTTGAGGTAATGGGAAGGGGTGTAGTTAGATACCCAAGGCTAGACAACCTTACCGGATTTTTGCTAGCCAGTAAGAGCTGAGAGGGCTGCAAGTGAGCATCGCGCCAGTGGGGTTAGTTTGAGTCTCAGGCAAATAGGAAGAAGCAGGGGCAGTTGCAGGCTAATGTGATGCAGAGGCTAGCTGAGACGGTTAGGAACATTTAGGGCCACTGTGGCTAGAACATTGACAACAATATAAATCAGATCCCACGTCCGACTTTGTAGTATATCACATTATGAAACGTTAGGCAGAAAGAACAGCATTTAAGACAAGCGTAGACTCATAGACAAGAAGTGCTTAGATCACCCAATGAGACCCCTTTCACAGTGTACAGTAATGTGCAGACGTTTTAGGCAGGTGTGAAAAAATGCTGTAAAGTAAGAAAGCTTTCAGCAACAGACACGTTAATAGCTTATTTTTTATCAATTAACAAAATGCATAGTTAGTGAACAAAAGAAAAATCTAAATCAAATCAATATTTGGTGTGACAATCCTTTGCCTTCAAGACAGCATCAGTTCTTCTAGGTGTTTTTGCATACAGTTCGGTAGGTTTTTCCAAACATCTTGCAGAACTAACCACAGTTCTTCTGTGGATTTAGCCACCCTCAGGTGATTCTCTCACTTCATGTAATCCAAGACAGACTCAATGATGTTGAGATCAGGCCTCTGTGGGGGCCATACCATCAGTTCCAGGACTTCATGTTCTTCTTTACATTGAAGATAGTTCTTAATGACTTTGGCTGTATGTTAGCAGTTGTTGTCATGCTGCAGAATAAATTTGGGGCGGATAGTATTGCATGGTGGATATCTATCTGTTGTACTTCTCAGCATTGAGGATACCATTAATTCTGACCAAATCCCCAAGGCCCGTTTGTAGACACTCATTCTTGTACTGCTCTCCAGCCATTCAGCAAACAAACTGCATTCTGCTACAGCCATATATTTCAAATTTTGACTAATTAGTCCAGAGCACCTGCTGCCATTTTTATACACCCTGATTCCTGTGTATTTGTGAATAGTTGAGTTGCTTGGCCTTGTTTCCACGTCAGAGGTATGGCTGTTTGGCACCAAGTCTTCCATGAAGAACACTTCTGACCAGACTTCTACAGACAGTAGATGGGCGTTCCAGGGTCCAGCTGTTTTCTGCCAATTCTAAGCTGATGGCACTACTGAACATCTTCTGATTGTGAAAGCAAGTAAGGATGATGTGTCTTTCATCTGCTGCATTAAGTTTCCTTTGCCAACCACTGTGTCCTCAACGTTGCCTGTTTCTTTGTGCTTCCTCTAAAGTGCTTGGACAGCACATCTGGAAACCCCTGTCTGCCTTCATATTTCTGCCTGGGAGAGACCTTGCTGATACAGTATAACTACCTTGTGTCTTGTTGCTGTTCTCAGTCTTTCTATGGTGTTTGGATTTTGGCATTAAATTGTCTTCAGCTACATCACCTTGTTATCTGACTCTCACCCAGTTTTATTCCTCCTACACAGTTGTTTCTGTTTCAGTTAATGATTGTGTTTCAGCCTACATATTAAATTGATGACCATTAGCACCTGTTTGGTATAATTGTTTAATCATACACCTGACTGTATGCCTACAAGATCACTGACTTTGTGCAAGTGTACCTAGAAGTACTGATGCTGTTTTGAATGCAAAGGGTGGTCACACCAAATATTGATTTGATTTTTCTTCTGTTCACTCACTATGCATTTTGTTAATTGATAAAAATAAACTTTTAACATGTCTATTTTTGAAAGCATTCTTACTTTACAGCATTTTTCAAACCTGCCTAAAACTTCTGCACTTGTTATTGTTTGGCACATCCTGGGACTGGGAGTTCACACAAGCAATGTTTGAAATTGGCAAAGGCACCTGGAACATTTATATAAATGAGGAGTGGGACACAGGCAGAATCAGGACAGAGAACACACAAACAGAACGATCCTGCCGAGACTGGAAAGGACAAGTTCCTTATTGAAGTTGCTGCCAGTTTGTGATGTGACTAATCTAACACCAAGAGGTTTATTTACTACGCAGTATAATAGGACTGCATGGATAGGGTTACAGTCCAGCCAGTAAAATCTGTACTTGGAGCCAATACAAATATATCAGCAACAAGATATCAGCTGGTCTTCCCCCTCTGTAACCTCAGCTCTTTGAGTGCCAGAAGGGTGTGCAATGCATTGTGAAGAAATGCATTGACACCTCCATGACATTCAATGGACAGGGATGGATTTACATTGATCCTAGGCATCCCTAGGCAAGGCACTCCATGCACCCTTAGCTCCACCCATTACCACCCCCCACTCCTACCATGACCACGCCCCCAGTCCCATCCACTGTTTCCTGATAGAAAGTATCCTTGGTGTTTAACAAGATAGAACAAAAACAGCTTTAACACCTTGATTGCTAGAGAACCCTATGCATTAGAGATCTCTCAAGCTTCCAAGAGGTTAAAGGGATAGTAATACTTAAGTATTACTAATCCCTATAGTAAAGCCCTACTAAAAAAAACATATTGCCCCCAGTGTCATCTCTCAAGCCTTTATGGTTTGAGAGATAAACACTCCTAAAGTTGCCCTCTCCCTCCCCCTTCCCCGTAGTCAGCGTTCTAGCTGACTGCAGGGAAGAGAGTCGTACGACTTTCAGGTGGCTCTCCAGCACAGCCGGATCGCGTTACTAAAAAGAAAACTTTCAATGAAATGGTCTTCTACGTGTGCTTGGTTTGCAAACACACGTAGAAGACTGTTTTAGTGAAAGTTTTTTTTTTTTATTAACACGATCGCGGCTCTGCTGCAGAGCCACCTGATGATCTATGACCAGATTTCCCTTCAGTCAGCTACAAAGCTGACTTCGGGGAAGGGGGAGGGAGAGGGCAACTTTTGAAGCGTTCATCTCTCAAATCATAAAAGTTTGAGAGATGACGCTGGGGGCAATACGTTTTTTTTTTAGTACGGCTTTACTATAGGGATTAGTAATACTTAAGTATTACTATCCCTTTAAACAATAGCCTGCAGAGGAGTATATAAACGGAGATTCCTCTCACAATCTGGAGCTCTAGGCAGTTGCCTACTCTATCTATTGGGAAATTCAGCCATGTCAAAAGATTAATTTGTGTTTTATTTCCTCAAATTATTACAATTCACATATTTACTAAAATAATCTTATGCATACATTAAATGGTTTCATTCTGAAAAGGTGTCAGTTTGCCCGTGGATAAATATTCATAATTTAACCCTTGAAAGTTTAGAGGACACCAAACAATGCATTGGAGACCTCTCCAAGGGGTTAAAGTTCATAATACTTACAATGGGAGCTTACACTAAAATGGTTCTATTTGTTTAGTTGAAGGGTTAGCCTAGGGCAGGAGTAGTCAAAATTTGTGCCTCCAGCTGTTGGAAACTACAACTCCCATAATTCCCAAACAGGCTACAGTTGGTTGAGAATGAATTAAGTTGTTGTCCCCAACAACTATGGGTCCAAAGACTGACTGCCACCATGCATAGATAACTATACAAATGCAGGATATGCATTCTTCAAAGCAGAGACCAAAAGAGGTAAAGTAACCAGGGCCAGATTTCCCGTAAGGCAGAGTAGGCATCTGCCTACAGGCGCACCCTACAGAGGGGCGCCTGCCACTACAATTTTTATTTATTTATTTATTTATTTTTATTTATTTATTTATTTATTTTACTTGGCGCGGCTTGTCATGCCGCGCCGAGCCGCCGCCTTGTAGGCTGTGAGCTCTCCCGGCTCTTTAGCAATGCAGAGCGCTGGGAGATAAAATCTCCCAGCGCTCTGCATTACTAAAGGGATGGTCGCGCGGGAGCTCCAGCAGCTCCATGTCTGTGCACAAGCACAGATCTCTCCAGCC
This sequence comes from Rhinophrynus dorsalis, assembly GCA_037306005.1. Taxonomy (NCBI): domain Eukaryota; kingdom Metazoa; phylum Chordata; class Amphibia; order Anura; family Rhinophrynidae; genus Rhinophrynus; species Rhinophrynus dorsalis. Next base: position 67,432,155 of record CM074723.1, on the reverse strand, counting down.
GCTGGACCACCAGGGAGTTAAGAAAAGGATGAATGAGGCTTAACCCTTTAAGTACCAGAGTGGCACGCAACACATTGCAAAGCAATGCGTTGCGTACCACTCTGACACTCAAAGGGTTAATCTGGGGATAATGGGAGCAATGTGAGGTCAATATGGGGATGATGGGGGGCAAGCAATGTGGAGCTGATGGGGTCAATGTGTAGCTGATGGGGGTCAATGTGGACTGATGGTGATGGGGTCAATGTGGAGCTGATGGGGGTCAATGTGGACTGATGCTGATGGGGTCAATATGGAGCTGACAGTGATGGGGTCAATGTGGAGCTGATGGGGGTCAATGTGGACTGATGCTGATGGGGTCAATATGGAGCTGATGGGGGTCAAAGTGGAGCTGATGGTGATGGGGGTCAATGTGAGGGCAATGTTGAGATGATGGGGGCAATGTGAGTGTGATGGGGGGCAATGTGAGGGCAATATGGAGATTTGGAGCATTGTGGAGATGGGGGGGGGGGGGGGCGCTTCAGGTATCTGTGCCTACAGGCTCCTGAGATGTAAATCCAGCCCTGAAAGTAACAGCAAATGAAGACAAACAGTGATTGGCTGGAATCAACTAAAGGGATTGTATAATGCTTTTAGGAAAGTAATATTAATGAAACATATTTTAATATCTTTACTGGGGACATTAACCCGTTGAGTGTCAGAGGGGTGCGCATCTCTAAAAATGTTACAAATGACATACCTCCCAACATTTCAAATTGCCAAAGAGGGACACTTGTGTTTTAGGGGGCGTGACTGTGGGTGTGGCTGGTGGGTGGGGCATTACCAAGAATTTTTAGGCTAATTCATGACCTATTGACACCTCTTTGTGTAACCTAATAAACGACTTATAACAAGACCAAAGTATTTTATTTACACAGACTAATTTATAAACTCATGTACTGATGTTTAAACAAACAATAATGTGAGTTTTATTGCTGTGAAGCAATGTGATACTCTTATATACACACAACATAATCTGGTTTCCTAAAAAGAGGGACATCAGGGTGGGAAAGAGGGACAGAGGGATTTGGGTCAAAAAGAGGGACTGTCCCTCCTAAAGAGGGACACTTGGGAGGTATGAAATGTTGACTGTTTGGCAGCTGCCTCTACAACTTGCTTTGCAATGCTCTGGAGGCCACCTGCCCAGCATTCAAGGGGTTGAAAGCCCAAGTTAAATAAATAGGAATTTTCAGCTCCATTCTGTGGTGCAGTTGGTTTCCTGCAGTTTTACGCCACTTTTGGCTTTATAAATAAGTCCCATAGATATTGACTGCAGATAAGAACCAGCTGGCACATCAAGTCTATTTGCCTATCTAATTAAAGTACATAAATCTTGATTAGTTCCCAGAATAGACATAGGTCCATCTCAATATTTTCTTACAGAATCCTACCACCTCTGCTGTGAGGCAGTACCATGTGTATATTACTCTTTTTGGGAAAGTACTTAAAACACATTAATTCCAAATCCTCCACCCTCTAAGTTTACATTTTGCCTGTTGTTTTAGAATTCCTCTTTTTCTGTAAGATGCTTCCATCCTACGCTATATTAAATCCTTAACCCTTTTGAGTGCCAGAGGGGTACGGAATGCATTGCAAAGCCTCCAAGCTTCAGTCCTACATTCTTCTTATTTTCCTAACTCCTTTTGCATTTTGTTTCTTCCTACAAGAAATTCACCCCTGCTGCAGATATTCCCAATAACAGCACACCTTTCTTTGAACATCATTAGTAATCACTCATGAAGATATGGAAGAGAACAGGTCCTACCACCAACTCCGGTGGCACTCTTCTAGTAACCAGTCCTTCCTCTGAATAAATAATTATCTATCACACAGTTTACAGTCAGCCAATTTCTTATGTAATCAGCTACCACTAGTCCTAGTCCTAAATGGTTCATCTTGGGAATCAGCATTAAGTGTACGACACTGTCAAAAGCTATAATAAAATATACTGCTCTGGCATTAACTATCACTTGAGTAACTACATTTGTTTGGCAAAATCTTCTGTCTTAAAGCCATGCATATCAATAGACCTCAGATATGCACCAATTCTTCCTTTCAATCGCGTTTTCATTATTTCCCCAACCTCTGCTTTCACTTATGGGCCTAGCTGCTAACCCTACTGAACTAGTTGTGTAGTGGCAGAAGACTGGCCATCTACCAGTTATCCAGAACTGTTCCTGTCAAGAGAGATTGGTTAGAAGGCTTAGCCAAAGGTGCTGCAAGCAGACCTAAACTCTTTTACTACTCCTGGATAAATCTCGTCTGGGCCAACTGATTTCAATTTTGATAATGACAGTAAATCCTCATCCTCACTATACAGCCTGGTGTCCACTGTTTTAACATTAAGAGCTCTTCTACTTAAGGATAGTCCCATTATTCAAAGACTTCTGCAAAGACGGAGTAGAAACTAAATAGACAGTCTGCTATTTCTTTATCTCCTTCCACATACGAAACCATTTTCTGACTTTAATCTTATTATGCCTGTTTTACTTTTCACCTTTTCACTAATATACCTAAAGTTGTCACTTATTTTATTTTGTAATGTTTTTATTTACAGATAGATTTTAGCAAATATGGGGGAGATTCACTAAGCGGTGATAAAGAGGTGATAAAGTGGAGATGACTTCTCCAGTTCCTACACTATTCTGTAGAGTCTATACACTAAGATCTCCAAAGCTGCAGAAATCTTACTGCATTGGCTCCATAGAATAACATAGGAATTTGAGAAGTGATATCATTGGAGAAGTCATCTCCACTGTATCTCCTCACCACTTAGTGAATCTCCCCCTTATGTGCTTACCCACACCCCTTGAACCTTGAAAACTTCACTATGTCACTTTTAGTAGTTCTTATATGCAAGTTATTTAGCCTTTACAATATGTGCTGTTTGGCATCCATATAGCTTAGAGAATTCATTGGCAACCATATTAGTATAATCAATACAATTGGATCAGCCATGTGGCATCTGAATCCCCACAGTAAATATGCGAGAATGTCTTCTTGTCATCCATATGACTTGTATATAGAACAGGTAGGGCAACTCCACCTATTTCAAATTACAGTGCTGCTGTCTGAAGTTTAAAGGTACAGTACATGCTGAGTAAGAAAGGGTACTCCCAGTGATGAATGGGGTTAGTGAAAGCACAAGGAAGTAGCCTCTCTTGCATTTGATCTACCATTTTTGAACTTTTATACAATTAACATTTTGTACATCAAACATTTAAAGAGAAAACATCTCCCCATCATTTCTTTGGTTTTGAAACTTCCTAAAATCAAACCATATGTTAATATTTAAGTGTTACTCCCTTAAAAAAAAAATTAAAAAAAAAAAAAAAAAATATATATATATATATATATATATATATATATATATATATATATATATATATATAGGCCATTTAAAGAGAAAACATCTCCCCATCATTTCTTTGGTTTTGAAACTTCCTAAAATCAAACCATATGTTAATATTTAAGTGTTACTCCCTTAAAAAAAAAAAAAAAAAAAAAAAAAAAAAAATATATATATATATATATATATATATATATATAATATATTTATATAGGCCATATATATAAATTCAAATGTGGAGCAATTCTGGGGTGTACCAACAATAACTGAGAAAAAATAAAATTCCAATCGATTTTAAATGGGATCTTAATTCTTTGAATTTTAGAAAGCAATACATTGAAGACCCCTAGCATTTAAAGGGTTAAATCAATGAGAAATGTGTTCCTTAGGATGCAAATGGTTTGTTTCAGCATTGTTCCTCATTTTTTTTCTTTATATGGCCGTACCTGGGATCTTTTTCTTCTGTGTCCCCATAGGGGGCTCAAGAGGTTCTCCTGGGGGTTATTAGTGACGCAATTCGCGTCACAGAGGGGTGGGGATTAATCGTGGGGGGCTTAATGGAACTTGTCATAAAGGGGGTGGAAAATGGGCAGTAAAAGGTGGGAAGGAGGAGAAGTTGGCGGAGTGTGTGGAACAGGGTGAAAAGGAGGAGAATGTGCAGAGTCTCATAAGAAACACCGTACCACCTTTGTCCCCAGAGACACGGTCATTTACTGAGTCTCCTGGGCAGATCAGGAGAGTCCCCAAGTATTTATACAGCCAAATGTGTATATATGGCACGGATTCATTATATATCAACCAACAGTTCAAAAGTTGCTTTGACCTCAAGAATAAATATATGGCTGTTCTAAGGATTAAATAAGTCTTTGCTCTTAAAATGGATAAGGAATTGGGCAGACTAAATGGGCCAGCGGGCCAGTCATAACATTTTAGGGCCCATATGTTCAAAATAAATCTAGAGCAGACCAATTACACTATAGGGGAAAAACACAAATTCCCTAATTTTCCATTGATTTAAAGAACACATTCATGGGATTAAAAGCCCCATTTACAGTAATAGGAATTTGTATTAATTCCCTAAAGTGCAGTTTGCTCCAGATTTGTTCTACAATTCTTTTATTTTTTTATTTAATACTAGCAATGTGGGACGGCGTTGCCCGTCAGGATATATAGGGAATTAATGCACACACACGGATTCGAGACAAACACAGAGACACACACGCAAATGCACACGCATGCACTGAGATGCTTAAAGAGCGACAGTCATACACACATACATGCAGACACATAGAGTGTGATACAGACATGCAAAACACAGTGAGAAACACACAGGCACACACAGAGACACACACACACAGAAGTGAGTCATAAGGGGTTGACTTATGTGTCATTGTAATGAGTTTGTGTTTGTACTTATGCCTCCACTGTGGCATTCATTCATATAGTTGAAATGCATGTGGTAATTGCAAATAGTATGGTGGAAGGTGGATCGTGCTGGCTCCCGGGATGTGAGTGACTGGCATTCATTCATGTAATTGAAATGCATGTGGTAATTGCACATACTATGGTGGAAGGTGGATCGTGCTGGCTCCCGGGGTGTGATTACGTGTGAGTGATTGTGTTTGAGTGCGAGATTGAGTGATTGCGTGTGAGTGATTGAGTGTGTTAGTGAGTGTGTGATTGAGTAAGAATGTGTGAGTGAGAGTGTGTATGATAGTGAGAGGGTGAGAGTGTGATTGAGGGTGAGAGTGTGATTGAGTGTGAGTGTGAGAGTGTGACTGCGAGACTGTAAGTGTGAGAGTGTGATTGAGTGTGAGACTGTGATTGAGTGTGAGAGTGAGACAGTGTGATTGAGTGAGACTGTGAGAGTGTGATTGAGAGTGTGTGAGTGTGATTGAGTGAGACTGTGAGAGTGTGAGTGAGAGTGTGTGAGTGTGATTGAGTGAGAGTGTGTGAGTGTGATTGAGTGAGACATTGAGTGTGTGAGTGATTGGGTGTGAGACTGAGAGAGTGAGAGAGACCGTGTGAGACTGAGAGTGTGAGAATGTGAGTGTGAGAGAGTGTGTGAGACTTTGAGAGTGTGTGAGACTGTGAGAGTGTGTGAGACTGTGAGAGTGTGAGACTGAGAGTGTGAGAGACTGAGACTGAGAGTGTGAGAGACTGAGACTGTGAGACTGAGAGTGTGAGAGACTGTGAGACTGTGTGAGACTGAGACTGTGAGAGAGACTGTGAAAGTGTGAGAGAGTGTGAGACTGAAAGAGTGTGTGAGACTGTGAGTGTGTGAGACTGTGAGTGTGTGAGACTGTGAGTGTGTGAGACTGAGAGTGTGAGAGACTGAGAGTGTGAGAGACTGAGACTGTGAGACTGAGAGTGTGAGAGACTGTGAGACTGAGACTGTGAGAGAGACTGTGAGAGTGTGAGAGAGTGTGAGACTGAAAGAGTGTGAGACTGAAAGAGTGTGAGACTGTGAGAGTGTGTGAGACTGTGAGAGTGTGAGACTGAGAGTGTGAGAGACTGTGAGACTGTGTGAGACTGAGACTGTGAGAGAGACTGTGAAAGTGTGAGAGAGTGTGAGACTGAAAGAGTGTGTGAGACTGTGAGTGTGTGAGACTGTGAGTGTGTGAGACTGAGAGTGTGAGAGACTGAGACTGTGAGACTGAGAGTGTGAGAGACTGTGAGACTGAGACTGTGAGAGAGACTGTGAGAGTGTGAGAGAGTGTGAGACTGAAAGAGTGTGAGACTGAAAGAGTGTGAGACTGTGAGAGTGTGTGAGACTGTGAGAGTGTGAGACTGAGAGTGTGAGAGACTGTGAGACTGAGAGTGTGAGAGACTGTGAGACTGAGACTGTGAGAGAGACTGTGAGAGAGTGTGAGACTGAAAGAGTGTGAGAGTGTGAGACTGAGAGTGTGAGAGACTGAGACTGTGAGACTGAGAGTGTGAGAGACTGTGAGACTGTGAGAGAGAGTGTGAGAGAGTGTGAGACTGAAAGAGTGTGAGACTGTGAGAGAGTGTGAGACTGTGAGAGTGTGAGACTGTGTGTGTGTGAGACTGTGAGAGTGTGAGAGACTGTGAGAGTGTGAGAGACTGTGCGAGACTGAGAGAGTGCGAGACTGAGAGAGTGTGAGAGACTGTGCGAGACTGAGAGAGTGCGAGACTGAGAGAGTGCGAGACTGAGAGTGTGAATGAGTGAGACTGAGAGTGTGAATGAGTGAGACTGAGAGTGTGGATGAGTGAGACTGAGAGTGTGGATGAGTGAGAGAGTGAGAGTGTGAGAGCGTGTGAGACAGAGTGTGAGAGCGTGTGAGACAGAGTGTGAGAGCGTGTGAGACTGAGAGTGTGAATGAGTGAGAGACTGTGAGAGAGAGAGACTGTGAGAGAGAGAGACTGTGAGAGAGAGAGACTGTGAGAGTGAGAGCGTGTGAGAGTGAGAGCGTGTGAGAGTGAGAGCGTGTGAGAGTGAGAGCGTGTGAGAGTGACTGTGTGTGTGTGAGAGACTGTGTGTGTGAGAGACTGTGTGTGAGAGAGACTGTGTGTGAGAGAGACTGTGTGTGAGAGAGACTGTGTGTGAGTGTGAGACAGAGAGTGTGAGACAGAGAGTGTGAGACAGAGAGTGTGAGACAGAGAGTGTGAGACAGAGAGTGTGAGACAGAGAGTGTGAGACAGAGAGTGTGAGACTGCGAGAGTGTGAGACTGAGAGAGACTGAGAGAGACTGAGAGTGTGAGACTGCGAGAGTGTGAGACTGCGAGAGTGTGAGACTGCGAGAGTGTGAGACTGCGAGTGTGAGAGACTGAGACTGAGAGAGACTGAGACAGAGAGACTGAGAGTGTGAGAGACTGAGAGTGTGAGAGACTGTGAGACTGTGTGAGACTGAGACTGTGAGAGAGACTGTGAGAGAGACTGTGAGAGAGACTGTGAGAGAGTGTGAGACTGAAAGAGTGTGAGACTGTGAGAGTGTGTGAGACTGTGAGAGTGTGAGACTGAGAGTGTGAGAGACTGTGAGACTGAGAGTGTGAGAGACTGAGACTGAGAGAGACTGAGAGTGTGAGACTGCGAGAGTGTGAGACTAAGAGTGTGAGAGACTGAGACTGAGAGTGTGAGAGACTGAGACTGAGAGAGACTGAGAGTGTGAGAGACTGAGACTGAGAGAGACTGAGAGTGTGAGAGACTGAGAGACTGAGAGTGTGAGAGACTGTGAGACTGTGTGAGACTGAGACTGTGAGAGAGACTGTGAGAGAGACTGTGAGAGAGACTGAGAGAGACTGTGAGAGTGTGTGAGACTGTGAGAGTGTGAGACTGAGAGTGTGAGAGACTGTGAGACTGAGAGTGTGAGAGACTGAGAGTGTGAGAGACTGAGAGTGTGAGAGACTGAGAGTGTGAGAGACTGAGACTGTGAGACTGAGAGTGTGAGAGACTGTGTGAGACTGTGTGACTGAGACTGTGAGAGAGACTGTGAGTGTGTGAGAGAGTGTGAGACTGAAAGAGTGTGAGAGAGTGTGTGTGAGACTGTGTGTGTGTGAGACTGTGTGTGTGTGAGACTGTGTGTGTGTGAGACTGTGTGTATGTGAGACTGTGTGTGTGAGAGACTGTGAGAGTGTGAGAGACTGTGCGAGACTGAGAGAGTGTGAGAGACTGTGCGAGACTGAGAGAGTGCGAGACAGAGAGTGTGAGAGACTGAGAGTGTGAGAGACTGTGAGACTGTGTGAGACTGAGACTGTGAGAGAGACTGTGAGAGAGACTGTGAGAGAGACTGTGAGAGAGACTGTGAGAGAGTGTGAGACTGAAAGAGTGTGAGACTGTGAGAGTGTGAGACTGAGAGTGTGAGAGACTGTGAGACTGAGAGTGTGAGAGACTGTGAGACTGTGTGAGACTGTGAGACTGAGACTGTGAGAGAGACTGTGAGAGAGACTGTGAGAGAGACTGTGAGAGAGACTGTGAGAGTGTGAGAGAGTGTGAGACTGTGAGAGAGTGTGAGACTGTGAGAGAGTGAGACTGTGAGAGAGTGAGACTGTGAGAGAGTGAGACTGTGAGAAAGTGAGACTGTGAGAGAGTGTGTGTGAGACTGTGTGTGTGTGAGACTGTGTGTGTGAGAGAGTGTGAGAGACTGTGAGAGTGTGAGAGACTGTGAGAGTGTGAGAGACTGTGAGAGTGTGAGAGACTGTGCGAGACTGAGAGAGTGTGAGAGACTGTGCGAGACTGAGAGAGTGCGAGACAGAGAGTGCGAGACTGAGAGTGTGAATGAGTGAGACTGAGAGTGTGAATGAGTGAGACTGAGAGTGTGAATGAGTGAGACTGAGAGTGTGGATGAGTGAGAGTGTGAGAGCGTGTGAGACAGAGTGTGAGAGCGTGTGAGACTGAGAGTGTGAATGAGTGAGAGACTGAGAGAGAGAGACTGTGACAGAGAGACTGTGAGAGAGAGACTGTGAGAGTGAGACTGTGAGAGTGAGACTGTGAGAGTGAGACTGTGAGAGTGAGACTGTGAGAGAGAGACTGTGAGAGTGAGAGCGTGTGAGACTGAGAGCGTGTGAGACTGAGAGCGTGTGAGACTGAGAGCGTGCGAGACTGAGAGCGCGTGTGTGTGAGAGTGTGTGTGTGAGAGACTGTGTGTGTGAGAGACTGTGTGTGAGAGAGACTGTGTGTGAGTGTGAGACAGAGAGTGTGAGACAGAGAGTGTGAGACAGAGAGTGTGAGGGACTGAGAGACTGCGAGAGAGACTGTGTGAGACTGCGAGAGAGACTGTGAGTGTGTGAGACTGTGAGTGTGTGAGACTGTGAGTGTGAGGGGGACTGTGAGTGTGTGTGGGACTGTGAGTGTGTGTGGGACTGCGAGAGAGACTGTGAGAGTGTGAGACTGAGAGTGTGAGACTGTGTGAAAGTGTGAGACTGAGAGTGTGAGACTGTGTGAGACTGTGTGAGACTGAGAGTGTGAGACTGAGAGTGTGAGACTGAGAGTGTGAGACTGAGACTGTGTGAGACTGAGAGTGTGAGACTGAGAGTGTGAGACTGAGACTGTGAGACTGTGTGCGACTGTGACTGTGAGAGACTGTGTGAGAGTGTGAGACAGAATGTGTGCTTTGCAATGCGTTGCTTATCCCTCTGGCACTCAAAGGGTTAAGTTGAGCTAACATAGCAATATAACACACGGTAGCTCTTCAGTTGAGGCAATGTAGCAATATGCTGAGGTATCAAATAGAAAGTGGTGTTTGAGGCTTGCCCTCTGTAACATACAGCAAAGCATATCTCTCCCTTTAAGGAGAAAGGGTGGGAATCAGGAAGCAGGAAGTGGAGGAGTGACAGTTGAGACTGTGAGGTGACTGAAGAGATGATGAGTTAAATAAGAGTTGCTATTAAGTTTGTATTTTATGGGAACATTACACCCTCATACTGAAACAGAGTGTATGGAGGGTTACAGTTATCTGTGGGAGGTGAAACAGTGTGTTTGTGGGGTCATGATCCTGAGTGAGAGTGTGAGTGGACCGGGAGAAGTTACTGATATCCCTACCTCAGGAGCGAGTGGCAGTTATATATTTTTTTTTTGTCAGTTGGATACTGGTGGGCGGGCTGGAGAGGGCGGGCCAACTCCCTGTATGATAAACACGCCCCCATTGAATCACCCAATGAGAGCAGTAAAGTCCCCATTCAATCACCCAATAGGAGTTGTGTCTCCTAATGAGACATAAATTATGTAATTAGACATTCTGTTCAATGCGAGTTTCTTTTCTGAGGAGACATAAATTATGTTCTGTGTGTGGGGTACCATAAATTATGCAATGAGGCTTATTCTTTTATATATATAGACTAGTTGAAGAGCCCGTTACACGGGCCACAGTGCCACTGCCAGACGGTCTCAGTCTCTACTGCGCATGACTGCATCGTTACACACGTTTTAGCGAATTATTATATAGGATGTGTTTTCCCAGGAAGAATAATTGAGATTTCTCCTTTTCAAATACATCATAGAGAACATTTACAATACAAAGCTACATATTTTCACAAATAGAGAATCAAAAAATATATATCCATCCTATATAATGATTTGCTAAAACGTGTGTAATGACACAGTCATGTGCAGTAGAGACTGCCCGCACCGCTTCGGAGCATCTAGCTCTGTATCAGCTGCAGCGCGGGCAGTCTCTACTGCACATGACTGCACCACACGCAGCAGTCTCTACTGCACATGACTGTACCACACGCAGCAGTCTCTACTGCACATGACTGCACCACACGCAGCAGTCTCTACTGCACATGACTGCACCACACGCAGCAGTCTCTACTGCACATGACTGCCCCGCAACCGACTGCCAGTGGCACTGTGGCCCGTGTAACGGCCTCTTCAACTAGTATATAATATCATCTAAAAATAACACTGTGATTTTTATATATAGCTACATGTTTTAAATGCAGATACACATATTGTATCAGATAAATAGGATCAAAAGCAGTTTAGCTAATGGCTGTGGAAGCCTGAACTTTTGAGATTCTTTATCAGAATATTTTGGTCTACTGACTGTATCAAAGGCCTTTGCAAAATTAAGGAAAATGACTCCAGTAAGTTCCCCATTTTTCGGGCCAGTCTGGCATAGTTGCCTATGGACATATTTTTCCAGGACTTTAGATAACATGGGGAATAAGGATATTGGACAGTAAATTGACACCTCATTTTTATCACCACTTTCGTGGAAAGGAACAACTCTAGACACTTTCCAGGCTTTGGTCCTATACCTGGATGACCAGGAAGCATTAATTAGAGATGCAATGGGATGGGAAGTAACTGAGGAACTGAACTTTAGTAAGATTGATGGATGTTGGTCAGGCCCAGACTGCGATTTAATTTTTCGGTTGATATTTTACTGTTGGATAATGGTGTGAAATTGAATTCTGCATTACTGTTGGACCAGGGGGGAAGGTGCTGGGGACTGTTCAGTACACTTATCTACCTCATAATTACTTTTGGTTTTGTGTAGTCAAGGAGGTGGGGCATACAACAAAGTACCTGTTGAATGCATTAGCTATTGGTATAGAGTACTGTATTATTTTATTGACTATTTTTATAGCTGTGGAGTGAGAATGCTTAGGGGTTGTAGATATTTTTAATAACATTCCAGAATTTATCTGGTTTCGATATGTTACTGTTTAATGTTGTCAGTGAAATATTGACCTCTGGTTAGTTTTGTTTGCTTTGTACTCCACAATTGTCTGTAACACTGTGACAATAAGTGGAGCCAGTTTCTTTACATTTTGTCTATAAGGTATTTCTAAAATGGCATAACTCAAAGAGGTCAGCTTAAAGGGATAGTAATATTCAATATAAATATATATGTATAATAGGGTTTTTCCTAATGAGTAAAACAAAGGTATTTCCAGTGCTGTGAGATGTGTATTCAAAAGTTATTGCAGCTCAAACTTGAAATTTTTAAGTGCAGTATCTCAATGGCCTGTAAATGTACACTGGCGCTGTTGCTACACCATCCTATAGAGATGCAAAACGTAAATCTATGGCTTTTTAACTGAGTTTGTTCATATTCATTGTTTTGATATTACTTATTTAATATGTTTTTATATTAAAATAATTTTCTAAGAGAATCAAAGAGTGACACATTTTTTCCTGAATTTTGGACACCTGAGCAGAGACGAGGTTGCTTTCTCTGCAGGCTTATTCTGTTGGGAGAAGGTATAAGCCTTTGTCCAACCATTTTAATTGTGAATATAATACTTTCATATATTCCATCAGGATTTATCCAGATAACAGGCACTGTTGGGTGCCCTTTTTTTTCTTCTATTTTTCCAAACGTCTGTCTTCTTATTGGATGTATAGAGGAGAGGTCCTTCTTGCAAGTGTTCCTGTTTACCACCAACTGTACTGTACAATATAAAATCCGTTCTGCTGGAATTTCAGTGGACATATATATGTCACACTGAACACTCCCAGTTGTGAGCAGATTTTCTACTGGGGAAGGCATTTGTTATTGTTGGACTGTGTTTGACAATATTACAGCACTAGCACCTCCTGTTTTTGTGTTTTCTTGCTGTATTGGGAAATCCAGCACTACGTCCCTCCCATTTTCACTCCCTCCCTCTGTGTTTACTTGCCTATTGTACTTGGGTGTTTGGGCTGCAGCTATCTAATGTTCTTGTCCAACTCTCAGATACTTAGAAAAAAGGGGTACCAGCTAAAACAACCCCAGCTAAAGCTCCCCTAACAGATTTTTTTAAATGTAAGGCCCTATGATGAGGGAACTTGATGTATATAACTGGCATACTAAAGAAATCACCTGTAAAATGGTCACAGAGAGGTAAGGATATACATATATATATATATATATATATATATATATATATAAGAAAATGGATATGCACTCCTGCTTCTATATAAATATGCCGGGTGCTCCAGAAGAAACAAATAGCAGAAAAAGGCTGCGCACTCTCGGGCTTATAAAATTACAATATACCAAAGTTTATTGGTCTAACATGCGACGTTTCGGTCCTCTCCCGGGACCTTTGTCAAGCAAACATTGCTTGATAAAGGTCCCGGGAGAGGACCAAAACGTTGCATGTTAGACCAATAAACTTTGGTATATTGTAATTTTATAAGCCCGAGAGTGCACAGCCTTTTTCTGATATATATATATATATATATATATATATATATATATATATATATATATTATAACTAGTATTTATATAGCGCCTTTCTCCCAGTGGCACTTTCAGCGCACGCTCTCGGAATTAACCAAATCGGCAGGTGAATAACAGATGTTATTATTACCCAATCAATGGTAGTCATTTATCGACCTCGGAGGTATGAAGGGCTGAGTTGACCCTGCTGGGATTTGAACCTGCAACCTTGCCCATGGGCCCTAACCAGTTCCTGTCTGTTCCCATTTCCCTATCATCTCCTTGCTCTTTTCCCATCTCTTCCTATATGCTTCTCTCCTCTCTGTTCTTCATTACCTCTTATCATCTCTCTACTCTTCCTCTAGACTTTGTTCCTTCTCATATTCCATTCCCAGTCAACCTTAGCGACACTTGTTCATCTCACAAACACTTTTCAAGGGACAATCAACTGTTTGTCCCCATCATTGGGGATCCTTGGGGAAATTGGGATTCTATCCCACATATTGTTTTACTGTTCCCATGACTACACAGTAGACTGTTTATTATATTCATCATGAAAACTGTTGTTCACCCCACAGTATATATTCTCTGTTATGTAATATTGTATGTGTAGTTTGTTATGCATTCCGCTAAACATGTCAATCGCTTTGTACTTGTTTTTATTATATGTCTTATGTACAGAACCATTACAATTTCAATAAAAACTTTTAATAAAAATCTTAGGGCCAGGTAAAAAACTGTTCTTAACCCTTTGAGTGCCAGACGGGTATGGAATGCATTGCAAAGCAATGCATTCCGTACCCCTCTGGCACTGAAAGGATTAATGGAAGTGTATATTACGTGTATAAGCTATGTATGCAGGGGAAAAATTCTCATTAGTGACATTTCACAGATACACATTTATAAAGACATAATGTTATGGTTTTTAGGCATTCCTGTCATCGTTTCTAATTTCTTTATAAATAAGGACCAGTGGATTATACCCTTGTTAGGCCTTTGCCGTTTTTACGTAGAAAGGTATCACTGGCAGTAAATGAATTTCACTTTCCCTTCATAGAAACACCATCTCTCTAAGGAACATTTTTATAGATTCCTTTCACGTAGCTCAGACCACAGCTAGTCCTTAAGATTTTTTTTCTTTGTTGCAATTTTCTCTATGGAATGTACAAAAAACCCAGGACATTTCCAAGAATCCAACACCCTCATTCCTGACCAATCACACTGCTGCTTTGCCTCCAGTCAATATTTAGTCTAATACAAAATCTTAAAAATAAAAAGAGAACAGTTGTGGTTTTGTAATGTTAACTACATTGAGCACTTTATTAGTACTGTCACTACCAGAGCAATAAACAAAGTTCAAACCTTAAAGTGCCAGAGGGGTGTGCCATTAAACGGAATCCAGTGTTCAAAACATTAATTCACTGATAGTCTTAATATAATAAAGTAAGCACAGATTTTGGTTTCAACATATTTGGTATAAGCACAAATTAATCCAGCTAGGTAGTTATAGGAGAAATAAACTTATGAAAAGGGCTTTCCCTGCAGTGTAATAACAAGTGCACTTACTGCTAGAAGCTGCTTCACTGAAGTTATAACAATTCAAACTGTCAAGAAGTAGCCACTGCTATCACATTCTGTGGAGAACTGAGGTCAGTGACTGATCTCCCACATAGAATGCAATAAAATAATGGTAGTTGATTATCTGGACACCAAAGGGCATTTAATATAACAAAACACTATGAACTAATAACATTGGAATGACTCATTTTTCAACAGTGGAGTGCCCTTGTTTTACTCGACAGGTAAAAAGCCTTACAATATTTTCTTCATAAAAAAGGATTTTTATACTCTGATAAATCATTTTGTTTTAGTTCACTGGGGGACATATGGTCATGAAAACCTCTCTCCACCAGGAGGCAAACACTTAAATTTACTAAAATACTCTGCTCTTCTATTCCATGAACCAAGTCTACCTATAGGCTCTACCTAGTGATCATCTAGAAAAACACCCTATCCTCCCTCGCCTCCCATGCCTCCTGATCTAGGCTCTGAGAGTGGTGACCCTGCCCTGGTGGGGGTTACCCGATTGTCTCGAGAGGAGAGGGCCTTTAGGAGTAGTGAAGGCCTCTGTTTGTATTGTGGGAGATCTGGACATCTGTTGAGCGCCTGTCCTGTAAGGCCAGAGAGACGGTCTGGTGCACGAGCTGGCAGAGTCCAGATGATTGGCAAGATTTCCTTGTCCCAGGAAAATCTTTTGAGTAAACCCATGCTGAAGGCCTGTATCTACTGGGCTAATAAGTCTGTTTTGGTTTCTGCACTTTTAGATACAGGGGCCGCTGGGTGCTTTATTGATGCAGAATTTGTAGCCAGTAATAATATTCCATTATCCTTGTTGGAGTCACCATTGGCAGTGGAGGCCATTGATGGTAGACCTTTGCAGCCCTCTCACATCACGCATGAGACTACGTTGATAACCTTAAGAGTGGGAGCCCTGCATACGGATACATTAAAGTTTCAGGTGATTAATTCTCCACATCATGCTCTTGTTTTGGGTTTCCCATGGGTGCAAAAGCACAATCCTAGGATGGACTGGCAAACGTGCGAGGTCCTATCATAGTCTCAGTCCTGTAACAAGTCTTGTCTATCTTGTCCTGTGAAAGCTACCGTTGCCTCGAAGTCTCTTCTTCCAGAGGAATACTCTTCCTTTATTGATGTTTTCAGCGAAAATCAGGCTGAGGCACTGCCTCCCCACAGACCCTATGATTGTGCCCTAGAGTTACTGCCTGGCTCAACGCCTCCTAAGGGTCGTGTGTATCCATTGTCTGTGGAGGAGAATAAGGCTATGGAAGAGTATGTGTCCGATGCATTGGCCAGAGGCATTATCCGGAAATCCACATCTTCTGCTGGTGCAGGATTTTTTTTTGTTAGAAGGACGGGGAGTTGCGTCCTTGTATTGATTTCCGTGGCTTAAACAAATTGCTGGTGAAAAACGCTTATCCCATTCCATTGATCACTGAGCTTTTTGATCGAGTGAAGGGATCTAAGATCTTTACTAAGTTGGATCTAAGGGTGGCGTACAATTTGGAATGCATTAAAGAGGGACACGAGTGGAAGACAGAGTTCAATACTCGAAGTGGGCATTATGAGTATCTGGTGATGCCTTTTGGCTTGTGTAATGCTCCAGCTGTCTTCCAGGAACTGATTAATGATGTTTTGAGAGAGCTCCTGCAGAGTTGTATGGTGGTATATCTGGACGATATCCTCATACATTCCCCGACTCTGGAGACGCATCAAGCAGATTTTTCAAGGGTGTTAAGTCTGCTACGGGAGAATAAGCTCTTTTGCAAGTTGGAGAAATGCGAGTTTCACAAGCCGCAAGTGACGTTCTTGGGTTATATCATTTCTGCCGCTGGATTCGCCATGGATCCTTTGAAGTTGTCTGCAGTTCTTAATTGGCCTCGTCCTATGGGCCTTAAGGTAATCCAGAGGTTCCTGGGATTCGCCAATTATTATCGAAAATTTATCAAAAATTTTTCTTCCATTGTCAAACCCCTTACGGAAATGACTTGCAAAGGGGCTAAAACCACTGAGTGGTCTCAAGAAGCAATCGATGCATTAGAGAACTTAAAGAAGGCTTTTGCTACTGCCCCAATTTTGGTTCATTCTGACCCCTCCTTACCGTTTACACTGGAGGTGGATGCCTCAGAGATAGGCGTGGGTGCCTTGTTGTCACAGCGCTCTGCTCCAGGAGAAGCCCTTCGCCCATGTGGGTATTTCTCGAGGAAGTTGTCTAAAGCAGAGAGACTGTACCAGATTGGTGACAGAGAGTTATTGGCAATTGTGTTGGCCTTAAAGGAGTGGAGACATCTATTGGAAGGTACGAAAACTCCCATTTTGATTTTGACAGATCATAAAAATTTGATTTATCTGTCTGAAGCTAAGCGCTTATCCGCAAGACAGGCTCGATGGGCACTATTCCAGTCTCGTTTTAACTTTGTGGTTTCATACCTTCCTGGATCTAAAAACATTCGGGCTGACGCATTATCTCGCCAGTTTTTCTCTCCCTTGAGGGAGGAGGATCCGCCCTCTCCGGTCATTTCTGCTGACCGTATTTTGGCTACGATCCGTACTTGCATTACTTCTCCTTTGGGTGAGGAGATTTTGGCTGCTCAGGCTGCCGCCCCAGTTGAGAGACCTGAGGGTCGTTGCTTTGTGCCAGCGCAATTTCGTATTCAGTTGCTGGAGACATATCATGCCTCAAAAATTGCTGGGCATATTGGTCGAGACCAGTTGATTTGGTCTTTGTCACAAGTTTTCTGGTGGCCAAGTTTAAGGGCCGATTGTGCTGCCTTTACGGCAGCTTGCACCATGTGTGCTCAAAACAAATCTCCCAGACAGCTGCCTGTGGGTCCTCTTCAACCAGTGGCTAATGGGGAACGCCCCTGGTCACATTTATCAATTGATTTCATGGGTGAACTTCCACGCTCCATGGGATGTACAGTGATTTTGATGATAGTGGACAAGTTTTCGAAGATGGCTCATTTTGTGCCACTTAAGGGATTACCTTCCACTTGGAAATTGGCAGTGATCTTTGCCAGAGAAGTCTTCCATTTACATGGTATCCCGAAGGTTATTGTGTCTGATAGAGGAAGTCAGTTTGTGGCTCGGTTTTGGAGACAGTTTTGTGCTCAAATGGGTATTCAATTGGCGTTCTCCTCCGCCTATCACCTGCAATCTAATGGAGCGGCAGAGCGAGCCAATCAAGCCTTAGAGCAGTTTCTCCGATGCTACATTTGTGACCATCATGACAATTGGGCCAAGTTGTTACCATGGGCAGAGTTTGCTCGAAACTGTGCGGTAAACTCCTCAACTAGGAGTTCCCCATTTTTGATTAATTATGGGTTCCAACCATCAGTGTTGCCCAAGAATTTTCAAGCACAATCCATGCCGGCTCTGGATTTGCATTTACGAGCCCTCCGGTCTTCCTGGGTAAAGGTGCAGCAAACCTTAAGTGGGTCCATGTTGCGGCAAAAACAGCAGGTGGATCGTAGAAGGTTGCCGGCTCCCCACTTTCAAGTAGGAGACAGAGTGTGGCTGTCTTCCCGTAATCTGCCCTGAAAGTTCCATGTGGCAAGCTGGCTCCTAGATTCAGTGGGCCGTTCCATGTATTACGTAAGATTAATCCAGTTGCTTACGCTTTGGAGTTGCCAGCTAGTATGCGAATTCACAATTTGTTCCATGTGTCTCTGCTTAAGCCCTTGGTCTGCAACTGGTACACGACTGTTCGTGTTCAGCCTGCTCCTGTGAGAGTTGCAGCTCACGAGGAATTTGAAGTACAAAACATTATGGACTCCAGGTTGGTTCGAGGGCGCTTACAGTATTTGATCCATTGGAAGGGATATGGTCCAGAGGAGCGTTCCTGGGTTTCAGCTGATATTCACGCTCCTGTTTATAGGGGGGTGAGGTGTTAGTAAGGGCTCTATAAATTAGCACCAGAATTTTGAATTTAATTCTGTGTGCTAGTGGGAGCCAGTGTAGGGATTGGCAGAGGGGACTGGTATTAGAGAAGCGGTGGGTGTGGTAGATTAGTTGTGCAGCGGAGTTCATTATGGACTGTAGTGCGGTTAGTCAGGTGAGAGGAAGGCCAGCTAGTAGTGAGTTACAGTAGTCAAGACGGGATATGATGAGTGTTTGGATTAGTATTTTAGTAGTGTCTTGGGTGAGGAAGGGTCAGATTCTAGAGATGTTGAGGAGGTGGCATGATTTGGAGATTGAGTGTATGTGGGGGATAAAGGATAGGGTGGAGTCAAATGTGACCCCCAGGCAGCATGCTGTAGGGGTTGGTGTGATGGTGGTGTTGTTGAAAGTGAGGGTAATATTTGGGGTAGGGCTGGTAGGAGAGGGAGGGAAGATAATTAGTTTGGTTTTGCCAAGGTTAAGTTTGAGTTGACAGGAGGACATCCAGGAAGACACAGCAGACAGACAGTCAGATACCTGGGACAGGAGGGAAGGGGAGAGGTCTGGGGAGGAAAGACAGATTTGAGTGTCATCAGCATAGAGATGATGGTGAAACCCAAAGGAGTCACAGACACCTAGAGAGTGGAGGGCTTGGAGGAGGAGTGGGTGATCTACTGTGTCAAAGGCAGCTGACAGGTCCAGGAGAATAAGTAGGGAGTAGTGGCCTTTTGACTTTGCGGAGAGCAAGTCGTTGGCCACTTTAGTAAGGGCAGTCTCAGTGGATTGATGAGGACAGAATACAGATTACAAGGGATCTAGAAGGGGATGGGAGCAGAGGAATTTATTGAGCTGGTTGTATGTGAGACGTTCAAGGAGCTTGGAGGTGAACGGGAGTAGAGAAATGGGCCAGTAGTTTGACAGTGAGTTTGGGTCCAGGGAGGGTTTCTTTAAAATGGGCGTGATTAGTGCATGTTTAAAAGAGGATGGGAATGTGCCGGTTAACAGAGAGAGTTTGAATAAGTGAGTAAGGGGTGGTGTTAGTAGAGGTGAAAGTTCTTGAGTGAGCTGAGATGGGATTGGGTCAAGAGGGCATGCGGTTAGGTTTGAGTGAGTGAGGAGAAGGGGTGAGAAGGAGCTTAGTGTGTATGTGGGGGAGATGGTAGGGCTATGATGGATAGGTGGGAGTGAAAGTGATGAGATTTCATGTCTGATGGAGTCGATCTTGTCCTTGAAGTGGGTGGGGAGGTCTTGGGCGGAGAGGTTAGTGGAAGGGGTTTGCATCGATGGGCGCAGAAGTGACTTGAAGGTTGAGAAAAAGCATTTTGGGTTGGAGGAAAGGTTAGAAATTAGAGAGGAGAAGTATGACTGTTTGGCCAGAGAGAGGGCAGAGCTATAGGGGCGGAGAATGAATTTGTAGTGTATGAAGTCAGCTGTGGAGCGAGATTTCCTCCAGTGCCTTTCGGCAGTGCGTGAGCACCTTTGGAGGTATAGCGTTTGTCTTGTGTGCCAGGGTTGTAATGGGGTTGAGCAGGGGTGACGTGGAGTTGCAGGTGCAGCTGTGTCAAGGGCTGTTGTGAGAGTGCTGTTGTAGAGAGCAGTAGTTTGTTCTGGACAAGCAAGTGTGAGAATGGGGTTCAGAATGGGTTGCAGGGAAGTGGAAAATTGCTGCAAGTCAAGAGAATGCAGATTTCTATGCATGCTCTTGGTCATGGACAGGGGGATCGATTTGCATGGTATGCTGAGGTTTCTGGAGCGGAGGTGGTGGTCAGAGAGGGGATATGGAGCATTAGAAAAGTTAGAGACCGAGCAGAGGTTGGTGTAGACCAAGTCAAGGGAGTGACCGTTGGTCCATTGTGATAGGCCAAAGGAGTTTGTTAATGAGAGGAGTTTGATGGCAGGGGGGGTGTTATGGTTATCAACAGGGATGTTGAAGTCTCCCAGGATGAGAGTAAGTACGTCAGAGGACATGAAATGAGGGAGCCGTGAAGTGAAGCGATCAAGGAATTGTGCAGTAGGACCAGGTGGTCTGTATATGACACACAGAGGGAAGGGAGAGAAGAGAGAAGTGTGTGAGCTTCAAAGGTAAGGAAGGAGAGAGAGGGAACAGTGGCGATTACCTGAAACGTATGGTTAGGGGACAACAGGATGCCTACTCCATCCCTCTGTCTGTTGCCAGGCCTGGGCATGTGGGTGAAGTGAAGGCCTCCATGTGAGAGTGCGGCAGTGGAGGCAGTGTCTGATTATGTGATCCAGGTTTCAGTGATGGCAAGGTGGTTTAGGGGGTGAGAAATAAACAGGTCATGAACAGCTGATAGTTTGTTACACACAGAGTGGGCATTCCAGAGGCCAAAACAAAAGGGGGGAGGAGGTTAGGTGATGTGGTACAGTTATTAGATTGTAGGTGTTGCGTTACAGGAGGGAATGGAAGAGGGACCTGGGTTAGGTGAGATGTCACTTGCAACGAGCAGGAGAAGGGACAGGGACACAAGATGGGAGTGAAATTTGAAGCAGTGGGGCTTTTTGACAGCAGTTGAAGGAGATGGTGGTGATAGGGACTGGAGGAATGAGAAAAGTTCATGGGAACAGAGAAGTGGTGAGGGAAGAAGTGAGGGTACAGTGTGGATGGAGTGACACTTAATGTGGACACAGGAGGAGGAGAGTCTTAAGCAGGTGAGAATGGCAATAAAAAAGCAGGGAGCCAAACTGGTCATAGTGGGGTTAATGTGTGTGGGTTGAGTTTGTGTAACAGATTGTAGTCCAGGGGAGTGCAGGTGACTTGGCAGTCAAGGGTCAATCAAAGGTGCAGGCGTGTAGATTCCACAGAGGGTGAGAAGAGTAAGTTGCAGAGCTGTGAAGTATTTTTTGAGGGTAGGAGTCAATGCAGGGTTAAATGAAGTAGTCCACTGATGATCAGTAGAGGTAGATTTTGTAGTGGTTAATGGTGATTGGAGAAGAATCGGAGATCAGGTTTTTTACCACTTCAGTGGTTTAGTGGTTAACTGAGCTGTTTGCAAAGTCAGTCCTGGTAGTTCTGGTTACTTGCATCAGGTGTTCAGCAGTTTTGATAGAAGGTGCAATGGTAGTGCTTTGTTTAGGTAGATGTTTCCCTGCTCTGAATCCAGTGAGAGTTGTTCTTTTTTAGAAAGCAGGCTGTCCTCAGTCCATCCTCTGTCCAACTCAGTCTAAACTCTCTTATAGAGACTTGGAAATGGGACTTTGAAAGCAGGAACACTGTAGCAGCTGAACACTGCTAGGTTAGAGCCCTTATATAGTGAAGCCGTGTTAGTCTGTACAGCTGAAGCCATTTTAAGCAAATTAGCACATCAGAGAGAGAGAGCAATAAGACAAGCACAGCAGGAAGAGAGCAATTTACCTGGACAGAGACACAGAAGGTTACAATCCACAAACAGGCCAGAGATGTTATTCAAGATAATAGTAAGTAGTTTAGAATTAATAACGGAGGTATAATAACTCAGTCTAACGCTCTTATGGAGACTTGGAAACCAGGACTTTGAAAGCAGGAACACTGTAGCAGCAGTAGAGAGTTGAAGAGTGACTACAAGACCAGTATGAGATTCCCTGGTGGTACTGTTTCAGGTAGGTCTCGAATCCTGATGTTAGACCAACGTCCCCGATTTTCCAGATCGTCAAGCTGAGATTTTAAAAGATTGATTGTTTCATCCTGGTATATGAGAACTTAATGGAGATCTTCCTGCTTGGTTGCAATAGATTCTTGAAAGTCCTCCAGATCTCTTACGTGAGATCAGATATGGTGTACCTCGGTGCGTAATTCGTTGAGATCTGACTTAAGAGAGTCATGGAGGGAAGAAAGCAGAGCCTCCAACTCAGACCTCATGGGCAAGGGCTGCAGGTCTTAATAGGTAACAGGTCTGGAAGGAGTGGAGGTCTATTCTCCTTATCCTGGTCGGCCATTGAGAACTCGTGGAGCGGGGAAGGCGAGTCTCGTAGGGTGGTACCACCCGCAGCAAAATTAGGGGTAAAGTAGGACTTGATCGGCAAAGATTTCTTATGCTTCCCGGGCATAATCGCCCCGTCAAGCAGTAAATTTGGAAGGGAGAGGCTATCTCCAGTGATATAGAAGCTGTAAGATGCTATTAAGAAGGCAAAGGCTCTGGAGCAAACGCACTACACATCCACCATCAAGCAGGTCCTGGCCATGCCCCTATCAGCAACATTTTATCAAAGTGTCCGCATACTCATTAACCCCTCTCAATGTTTACTAATCAGCCTTACAAGATTCAGAATGCAATTAGTACGGTCCAATAAATTACAATCGGCTACAGAGATCAGCAACAAAGGATTACAGGAACAATTACATAATGATCCTGATCACAGGATCAGAACCATATAAGTAGACATTTGCAAATAACGTGGCCAAACATTCCCCCATGCACACACAAGCAAGGGTTTGGTTATACCTCTCATTGGACTGCAATATCCCATCACAATGTAATTTTTTTTTGATAAATGTTCATATTGTGAAATCCTAGATACTGTAGCCTTCTTAGACTGAGGGGCTGCCATTGCTGCTACTACTGCTAGGGCTGGATGGTGCAATTATATTAGCAGTAGTTGTTAGTGGTGCTGCACTCCTAACAGTAGCACTCATATCAGCTACAGTTGTGGATGTTGATGACCTGGGATGCTGATTACTCAACATTAGTGTGCATTTGTGTCTGGGTGGGAGATGGACTGGGAAAGGATGATGACTGACAGTAAGATTGCTTATTTTTAAGCATCTTCACTTGTCAAGAGTTAAGACTTTGGAACTGAGCTTGCAAACAGTTTATAAGTAGACATAGTGTGATCCTTGAGAATGGCGGAAGACTGCCTTTTCATTTCAGCTCATTTTGGCCATGCCATCATCTCTCTCACTCTCCATCTGTATCAGAAGTAGACAGCACTGGAGGGATATATTCTAGATCAACATTGTCAATAATTAGATCATCAGCATTACTCATCACTTCCTTACCCCCCACTATCTTCATATTCCTCTAGGCTTTTTGAAGTCTCAATTTCATTATTTTTCCCCTCAGAGGGATTTTCAGAACATGCTCTACTGCTGCTGCTTTGAGGGCTGGTGTTATTACACAATCAGGCTCAGAAGCTGAGTTAACCGCTACACTTTTCTCTGCTATGGCATCAGATGAGCCTAGAGAGCGTTTCTCTGCACCACGAGGCGTGTGAGGATGAACGAAAGCAAAAGGGAGGAAGAGAAATGAAAGGGATCTTGTATCCTTCCGTCACCACCTGTAAAACCTATGGGTCCGCCACGGAGTCCTCCCAAATGCTGCGATAGTGTCGTATACGACAACCCACAGCGGAGTGCGGACCCGGGTTTGGAGAGTCATGCTGAAGTAGTCTTGGAAGCCCTGGAGGAGACCTTGGGCTTTCATTGTTGTTTGGGCTTGGATGAGGTACGAGGAGCTGAGAGAACCGTCTGGTTCCCTGGATGTGTCTCATTCTGAAAGGACCGAAAATACCGGTTATGCTTAAGCGGCAATTTTTTCCTGGGAACCAAGGGTAGAGGAGTACTCTTACCCCCTGTGGTCTCACTGATCAGATCCTTAAGATCTGGCCCAAACAAAGAGGTACCCTGAAAGGGTAGGGAAAGTAAGGCTCTTAGAAGCAGTGTCAACAGACCAGATCTTGAGCCAAAGAGCCAGTCTGGCCACCACAGACATGGTGGAAACCCTTAGCCACCAAACGGACGGCATCAAATAAGGCAGCAGAAACATAGTGCTATGCCTCAGATATGTTGGCAAGAAGGCACAACTTATCAGAAGTAGGTGCATCCTGACTTGGTGAGCTGTTCAGTCCAGACCGCAATGGCCCGGTTCACCCAAGCTGCGGCAAACGCTGGACGCATAGCAGAACCAGCAGTGGCAAAAATGGACTTGAGGGAAACCTCAAGTTTCTCGTCGGTCCAGTCCTTCAGAGCAGAGGCATCAGACTGGTAAGGCAGTAGATTTTGATAGCCTGGATACAGGGGCATTCACTTTGGGTGGATAAACCCACTGAGCAAGCGCAGCCTCAGAAAAGGGGTAAAGCTTGGCAAATTTCTTGGACACAGATGCTTTCTTGTTCAGGGATTTCCACTCCTCAGGCACAAGGCGATCAAGTGAGTGGGATTAGGTGGAAAGTAAGTAAGGGGCTTAGCAGGCTCCTGGAATACATCAGAGGGATCAGAAGGGACCTCCTGAACTAGGGGAATCTTAAGAGTAGTTAAGACGGCCCTGATCAGGCCTTCAGCAGAGGGTTCAAGATCAGCCTCAAAAGGGTCCCCAAAAAACTGAGAGGACCCCAACACAGAACACTCAACATCCAAATCCACCAGCAGTTCCTCCTCAGAGAAATCTGACACGTCAGGTACTCCCTGAGGTTTGGGCAGGGAAGACCTGACTGAGGAGGGGGCCTGCCAAGACTGAAAGGCCCCTTGTAACTGGGATGGAAAGAGTTGCAATGTGGACCTAAGGTCCCTAGTCGCAGCTTTGAACTCTTGCACCCAAGCTGGCTCTATGGCATGGCTGGAGGTCCCTGTAATGCTGTCAGACCATCAGAACATGTTAGACATAAATGACCTGAGAATTCTCTAGGTAGCCCTGAATGACAGGAAGAGCAATGCGCAATGGGGGGATACAGAGACCCCAGCCTCCTTAGTCTTAGGTCTAGCCCCAAGCTCCAGCGGTATAGACATTCTCACAGTGTCAAATAACCTACTGTACAATAAATCACCCAATTATGGTTTAAAGTTTCACCCCAATTGCTAAAACAAACTTATCGGCAGGCGAAGGGTTAATCTGCAGAGGAGGATACTCGCCC
The DNA here is from genome assembly GCA_037306005.1 of Rhinophrynus dorsalis. Lineage (NCBI taxonomy): Eukaryota > Metazoa > Chordata > Amphibia > Anura > Rhinophrynidae > Rhinophrynus > Rhinophrynus dorsalis. Next base: position 67,406,858 of record CM074723.1, on the reverse strand, counting down.
AGAAACGCTCACAAAATGGCTGCTGCGGTGGGAGCCAATCAAAAACAAGGGCGCAAAGCAAGTGCTCATGGGAAATGTAGTTTTTCCCAAAAAGTACCACAAACAGTGTCCAAAGCCCCCTGAGCCCCCCAACACACTATAAACATGAAGCGGATGATAGAGCAAGGGCAGACAAGTAAAAGGAGCCATCGCTGAAGTCGCTAGGTTAAACGGTTGCAGAGATACGTCCCAAACAGTATAGTCACCTAGGAGTGAATAAAGCAATGGCGTCTATGCAGTAAAACGCGCCTTAAAGGCACAGTACACAATTTTTACATATTTTAAAGTAAAACATTAAAATGTGTAAAACATAAATAGAACATGTGAGGATAACCAAAAAATACTAACCCAGTAGGAAAAGTGTTAGAACCCCCCCAAAAAAGTGCCAAACCAGAGGTTAAAGGGTTAAGTTACCACATAAACCTGCTGCAAACACCCGACACACAGATATACCCAATGAGTGCAGGAGTGTGCAATAGGAGCTCCAGGAAGGCACGGAGAGGCACTGTGGGACAAGTGGACCTGTAGAACTCAAAGGGTTGCTTAGCTTTCCTGCAGATCTTCTGTCTTCAGATTACCATGTAGCAAAAAGTACCTCAGTGGTTAACTCCAGGGGAAGCACTTGGAATCAAGATTTCCCCCCTCAGGGCTTAAGGTCCACAAAAAGCACCTGGATACTGAGCTAGCCACATCTAAGTGCATTGTCAGTCATGGTAAACCCACCTAATGGTGGTATTCCATATCTAACAGAAAAATAAAAGATTCTAAAAACTATAGCAGAACTGTTCTCAGCCTGGTGTTGTCTTCACCAAGGAACAAATCTATCTGGAGCTTGTTGGCTAGCTGCAGCCAAGGAGGGAAGGGAGGCTCCACCCCCTGCAGTTTTAGAATTGTTCCTGCCTACTAAAGGGCAGATCGCCTCCCAGAGGGACCAGTAACCTGTATTGGACGACAGGAAAAGAGGATTTTAGTCTTACCTGTTAAATCCTTTTCTCTTAGTCCATACAGGTTACTGGTAACTCTGGGAGGAGATCCACCCCTTTAAGTAGGCAGGAACAATTCTCAGAATGTATGCAGTGGGTGGAGCCTCCCTTCCCTCCTTGGCTGCAGCTAGCCAACCAGCTACAGAAAGATTTGAGACACTGACTAGATAGAAGGGAAGACGACTCCTGTGAGCATGACCCCAAAGGACCCCCACGGTCTGCCACAGGACAGCCAAGCATGGTCTCTTGACAGAGTGGGAGACCAGTAACCTGTATGCACTAAGAGAAAAGGATTTAACAGGTAAGACTAAAATACTCTTCTCTGTCGTCAATACAGGTTACTGGTAACTCTGGGATGTCCAACCATTGAGTTCCCAGAGGTGGAAAGAAGGCAAGGACCAGCGCAAGGCCCCCAAAGTCACCAGAACAGCTATGAACCAACAGGTCAGAGATAGCCCAACAAAACTGAAGTTCCCACAGACACTGAACAGGGGCAAAAACAATACCCCAGGAATTGGTACACAGTACACAAAACAAGAGCCAACAGGGCTCAACAGTAAGGAAGCACTAAGAACCCAAGAAGAAGATCCTAGACAGGCAAGGCTGCCTTCCAGGACCTTCCTCCCAAAGCTGGCATCAGCCGAAGCCAGCACATCCACACGGTAGTGCTTTGAAAAAGTGTGCACAGAGGACCAACTGGCCGCCTTGCACAGTTGATCAGCATAAGCCTGATTCTTATAGGCCCAAGAGGCCCCAGTTGACCTGGTGGAATGAGCCGTGACCCAAAAGGGAACATGCTTATTCCTCAACTCGTAGGCCCTACGAATAGTGGACTTGATCCATGACGCAATAGTCACTTTGGACTCCGGTCTTCCTGCCCTAGGACCCTCAGGAATGACGAACAGAGAGTCTGATTTCCTGACAGATTCAGTGCGATGGACATAAAACTTAAGACAACACACCACATCCAACAAGTGGAGATCACTCTCATTGTCAGAGGAGGGGTTAGGGCAGAAAGAGGGCACCACAATCTCCTGATTGATGTGAAACTTGGGAGTCCACCTTAGGTAAAAAATCCTTGGAGGTGCGAAGCTCCACCTTATCCTTGTGAAACACCAGATATGGTGGTTTACAGGAAAGAGCTTGTAACTCCGCAACATGGCGAACAGACACTATCGCCAAGAGAAATGCCATTTTCCACGTCAAGAGACGTAGAGAAATAGTAGCCAAAAACACCCAAGACCAAATTAAGATCCCACTGAGGAGCGAGACTCTGGAAGGCAGGACGAACGTGAGCAACGCCCTGGAAGAAAACCTTGAAGTCTGAACCTTAAGAGAACTCAAACTGAGTCCCTTATCCACACAGTCCTGCAAAAAAGCCAGGACAGTGGGTAGATCAAATTCAAGGGACAGATCCCTGTCAGCACACCAAGACACAAAAGTTGACCAGACACATATCTTGGACAGGACAGGCTTACAGGCAATAAGCATAGTAGTCACCACAGCAGAAGAGAAACCCTTCTTCCTCAAAATCGAGGATTCAGCCTCCAGGCCGTCAAATTGAGCTGATGAGCATCTTCCTTCCACAGGTAACCCTGCAGAAGAAGATCCGGACGGGAGGGGAGCGGAAAGGGCTCCGCCACAGAGAACCAGAAGCTCCGGAAACCAGGTTTGGCGAGGTCAATACGGAGCAATCAGGATGACTGGATACAGTCCATCTACAACTTCCGTAACACCCCTTGTCAACATGGGAAGGGGGGGGGGGGGGGAGATGTAAGCCAGGAGAAACATCCAAGGGATGGACAATGCATCTACAGCTAGAGCCAGAGAGTCTCTCCACCGAGAGCAGTACACCGGAACTTTCCTGTTGTGTCTTGTCGCCATCAAGTTAACGAGGCATCCCCACCTGTGAACGAAGAGCTGGAACATCTTGGGGTTTAACTCCCACTTTCCACTGTCCACTGTGTGATGATTGAAGAAGTCTGCCATGACGTTGTCTACGCCTGGAATGTGCACTGCGGATATGGCAGGAACATGATCTTCTGCCCAGGACAAAATAGCTTTGACCTCTAACCAAGCAGTGAGACTTCTTGTTCCGTCTTGCTTGTTGATGTAGGCCACTGCCGTGGCGTTGTCGGACTCCACTCGGACTGGACAATCCTCCAGCTGAGACACCCAATGACGCAGGACATGTAACATTGCCTGAAGTTCTAAGATGTTGATCGGAAGTAGGGACTCCTCCATGGACCATTTCCCCTGATCGCTGATTCGACCCAGAACAGCCCCCCAGCCCGAGAGGCTGGCGTCTGTCGTCACCATGGTCCAGTAGGGAATCAGAAAGGATCTCCCCTTTAGCAGGTTGGACAGGTCCAGCCACCACTCCAAGCTCAGTTCCACTGGAGGAGGAAGGGAAATGGACATCCTCTGATGATCTGGTCGAGACTTGCACACCTGGATCACAAACCTCTGGAGTTCCCTGGTGTGCGCCATGGCAAATGGGATATGAACTTCCCCACCAGAGAAGACAGCCACTGAACTGGAACCGGATCCTGAGACAGAATTGCTGAAACCCTGTGGGTGATTTGGTGAGCCACCTCGTCCGGAAGAAACACCATGCTCCTCTGATTATCGAAGAGAAGGCCCAGGAAGACCAATTGCTGGAATGTGACAAGATCTGACTTGTCCAAGCTGACAATCCAACCGTGATGGGTAAGAGCTTGGATGCAGGTCTGAACTTGCTGATGAAGATCCGCAGAGGTGGCTTTCAATAGCAAGTCGTCCATGTATGGAGTCACTCTGATGCCGTCCCGGTTGAGGACGGATATCAAGGCCCCCAGAACCCGTTGGAAAACCTGGGGAGCCATCGTCAGCCCAAATGGAAAAGCTGAACTGAAAATGCCCTCTGTCGCAGGCAAACTAAAGGTACTGCCTGCTCTCCAGATTAATTGAGATGTGTAAATAAGCATCCTGTAGATCCAGAGAAGCAAGGAGCTCCCCCGGAGACATGGCAGCAATCACTGTACGCAGAGATTCTTGGCGATAGTGAGTCCTGATCACAAAGGGGTTTAGATCCTTCAATTCCAAAATAGGGAGACATCCGCCATCCTTTTTGGCGACCACAAAGAGGTTAGAATAGAATCCCGAACCCCTGTCTGGAAGGGGTACTGGCTCCAGGACATCCTTGTCCAGTAGAGCCTGAACAGCACCACTAAACAGACAACGTTTCTCGGTACCCTGAGGAGTATGAAAAAGACAAAAACGAAGGGGAGGAAGAGAATAAAAAGGGATCCTGTATCCATCTTTTACCACTTTTAAAACCCATGGGTCCAACACAGAATCCTCCCAAATGCTGTGAAAGTCGCAGACGACCACCCACAGCAGGGTTCAGACCTGGGTTCAGCGAGTCATGCCGAAGCAGTCTTGGAAGCCTTGGGCTTGGAGGAGACCTTGGGCTTCCATTGCTGTTTGGGCTTGAAGGAGGTACACGGAGCTGAGGGAACCGCCTGGTTCACCGAGCGTCTCATTCTGAAAGCAACAAAAATACCGGTTATGCTTAAGCGGCAATTTCTTCTTAGGGATCAAGGGTAGAAGAGTACTTTTACCCCCAGTAGCCTCGCTGATCAATTCTTAAGATCAGTCCCAAACAAGGAGGTACCCTGAAAAGGCAAAGAAAGCAGGGCTCGTCTGGCTACCACAGACGTAGTAGAAACACTAGCCATCATGCGGACAGCATTAAAGGCGGCAGCAGAAACAGTGTTGCGCTTCAGAGATATTTGCAAGAAGACACAATTTCTCTGAAGTAGGAGCATCCTGACGGACAGCCGTAGTAAGCTGCTCAGTCCAGACTGCAATAGCCTGGTTAACCCATGCAATAGCAAATGCTGGCACATAGCAATACCAACAGTGGCGAATATGGACTTAAGACAAATCTCAAGTTGCTTGTCAGTCCAGTCCTTCAGAGCAGAAGCATCAGATACTGGTAAGGCAGTAGACTTCGATAACCTGGAGATAGGTGCATCCACCTTGGGGGGGGATGAACCCATTTAGCAAGCACAGCTTCAGAAAAGGGGTAAAGCTTGGCAAATTTCCTGGACACAGAAGCAGTCTTGTCCGGTGATTTCCACTCTTCAGAAACCAGACGGTCAAGAGTGGGATTAGGAGGAAAATGAGGGGCTTTGCGGGCTCCTGAAACATATCAGAGGGATCAGAAGGAACTTCTGGAACCAAGGGAATCTTGAGGGTGATTAAGACTGCTCTGATCAGACCCTCAGCATAGGGGTCAGGATCAGCTTCAAACGGGTCCCCAAGACATCGAAGAGACTCCAGAACCGAACCATCCTCAATATCTGAATCCAACAGCAGTTCCTCCTCAGAGGAATCTGATACATCAGGTGCCCCCTGAGATTTAGGCAGGGAAGATCTGATAGAGGGGGTCTGCCATGTCTGTAGGGCCCCCTGTATCTGGGATGGAAAGAGCTGTAAAGTAGACCTAAGGTCCCTAGTCGCAGCCTTAAACTCTTGCACCCAAGCTGGCTCAATAGCATGGCTGGAGGTCCATGGGTTGGTGTCAGGAACTTCAGAACATGCTGGGCATAAGTGACCAGAGAACTCTCTAGGAAGCCCTGAATGACAGGAAGAGCAATGCGCAATGGGGGATATGGAGACCCCAGCCTCCTTAGTCTTAGGTCTAGCCCCTAGCTCCAGCAGTATAGACATACAGTGTCAAAATAACCAACTGTACAGTAAATCACCCAATTACAGTGTGTAAGATTAAAATGTCACCCCAGAAATGCTAAATAGAGACTTATCTGGCAGGAGAAGGGTTAATCTGCAGAGGAGAGAAGGAGAGTCCAAGCCCTGTGTAGGATACTTGCTAGAAACGCTCACAAAGTGGCTGCCGCGACAGGAGCCAATCAGAATTTAGGCGCAAAGTGCTCATGGGAAATTTATTTTTTCCCAAAAAAAAGTATCCTAACAGTGCCCGAAGCCCCGAGCCCCCCGACACACTTGAACTATAAACAGGATGACAGAGCAAGGGTAGAAGTGTAAAATGTGCCATCTTTGAAGTCGCTAGGTTAAACGGCTGCAGCGATACGTCCCAAACAGTGTAGTCCCATGGATGCGAATGGAGCAATGGCGTCTATGCAGTAATGTGCACGGTACACAAATTTACCAAATATAAAAGGAAACCATGAAAAGGTGTAAATCAAGAGATCATGTGTGGACACCTAGAAAACACTAGTCCAGTAGGAAAAGTGCCATAAAACACCCCAATAATATGCAAACCAGCAGTGAAAGGGTTAAGTTACCACATAAACCTGCTCCAAACACCCAACAGACATACACAGATATACAAAGATATACCCAATGAGTGCAGGAGTGCCCATAGGAATTCCAGAACACAACCCCTGTGCAAAGGGGCACTGTGGGACAAGTGGACCTGCAGCACTCAAAGGGTAGCTCACCTTTCCTGTAGATCTTCTGTCTTCAGATTACCATGCATCAAGAATTACCTCATTGGGTAACTCCTAGGGAAGCACTTGGAATCAAGTTTTTCCCCCTCAGGGCTTAAGGTCCACCAAAAAGCATCTGGATACTGAGCTACTCACACTGAAGAGCATTTGTCAGTCATGATAATCCACCTAATGGTGGTATTCCATATCTGACAGAAAATAAAGAAACTAAAACTGTAGTAGAAGGTTCTCCACCTGGTGTTGTCGCACCGAGGAACAAATCATTCTGGAGCTGGTTGGCTAGCTGCAACCAAGGAGGGAAGGGAGGCTCCACCCCCTGCATACATTTAGAGAAATGTTCCTGCCTACTTAAAGGGGCGGATCGCCTCCCAGAGTTACCAGTAACCTGTATTGGACGACAGAAAATACCATTTTCTCTAGCATCAATGAGGAATGCAGGGACCACTGGAATGTACCAAAGCCACCCTGAACAACTGGGAAGGAAGAAAACTAACGCACAATGGACTGTAAAACTCTACGACCAAAACTAGCATCTTGAGATGCAAAATGTAAAACTTGGTGAAAACATAGATGACCATGTATAGCTGCCTTGCACAACTGGTCAACTGTAGCTTAATTCTCCAAGGCCCAAGTAGTAGTGCTGTGATTCTGAAGAAAGCTTAAAGGGATAGTAATACTTACATTTTACTATCCCCCATCTTGTAGCCCTTAAAAAACTGAAATGAGCCCATCGGCATCTCACCCCTTTATGGTTTGAGAGATATGTTTTCAAAATCTCTCTCCCCCGACATCAGAGTTCTAGCTGACAGCAGGGGAATCCATTCCCGGGACCGGCTGAGGCTCTTCAGCAGAGCAGGGATCGAGTTACGGAAAAAATCTTTCACTGAAATGGTCTACGTGTGCTTGCAAACCAAGCACGCGTAGAAGACCATTTCAGTGGAGTATTTCTTCCATAACCCGATCTTGGCTCTGCTGAAGAGCCTCCGCTTGCTCAGGGACCGGATTCCCCTGCAGTCAGCTAGAACGCCAACATCAGGGGAGAGGGAACTTTGAAAGCCGGTATCTCTCAAACCATAAAGGTTTGAAAGATGCCATCTGGCTCATTTAATTCAGTTTAAGGGCTACACGATGGGGGATAGTAAAATGTAAGTATTACAATCCCTTTAATGATGCAGTGGCAGTCTTCGATGGTCTGTCCTTTTTAGGGCCTTCTGCAATCAAAGTATCTGAAGTCCTAAAAGACTGAGTGACAATGTTTTAAACATCTCCCTACATCTAAAATATAAAGAACTCTTCATTTACAAGAATTAGAACACAAGGAAAGAACCACCACCACCTGGTTTATCTGGAAAGCCAAAACCACTTTAGGTTGGAACATGAACGGTTCCCTAGACCACTATCTTGATGAAAGATACGGTGAGGAGAAATACAAGAAAGATCACGAAGTTCTGAAGCTCTTCTTGCAGATACAACTGACATGAGGAAGACTCCTCAGTTAGGTCTCTTAAAGAGGCTGATAAAGGCCCATATGGAGAGGATTTTTTCAGTTTATTATCCAGTTCACAGAGAAAGGTGAAGAGGTTGTTGAACTGGCTCCCAAGATGGAACCTTTAACAGATTGTACAGGTAAGGAGTCAGATTTACACCCATGGATCTGTGGTGAGCCATTAGAGGGACCAACACCTTGTTGAAACCTCTTTGAGCTGTGGCTAAACCAAAAGGCAAAGCCACAAATTAAAAGTGTATTGATAAGAAAATGTGGGACATTCCCAGTGTTTGGGCAAAATGTGTGTAGGTAGGCATCTTTGATGTCCAAAGATGTGAGAAACTCATCTGGTTCCATGGCTGCATTCACTAACTTTATAGACTTCATGTTAAAGTTGTTTTTCAGAGACAAAGAATCTTGTCTTTTTGGGGTACCATAAAAAGACTGGAATAAAACCTTTTGGCACTGGAACCATTATAACATTGTCTAAGACATGACTGATAACCTGGTGAAAGGCTTCCTGTAACCTCATTTGGTACCCTGGACATGAAAAACAAGGAGGAAGAGTTGTGAAAGACATTGTTCCCTTGAATGAGTTTTACAACCCACTCATTTGAAATAGATATCCTCCAGTGAAGTGTAAAGTGACAGCCCCTCCTTAGGATTTGATGGAGTCTCCATACTCCAGACCTCATGCTGTAGCCTTGGTCAGTTTTGTGTGTCCAGCAAGTTTTGCTCAATTAAAACAAAGAACCTCTAACTATTCAAGTTTGTCTTAAGTTTTACACACAATTCCTTGTCTTGTTAAACCTTTTAGGTTTATTCTGAGGCAAAAAGGTACTTTTGCTGTCAGTGGCAAAGCAGACAACTTTGTCTAATTCTGCCCCAAATAGGAATACCACCTTGAAAGGAAAGTATACTAGAGCTTTTTTGGAAGCAGAAATTGACTACATGTTGAAAAAGTTTATGCTGAAAATTTAAATGCCCAATAATCCAACCCCATGGCATCTTTCCCAGTATAGGTGGACCCTTATAGGTAGCCTATAACAATGAAAATGTTATGAGGTACGCTATTTGCAAGCTTGAATAATTTGAGCTTGTCATGCCTCAGCAGCTCTACATATGTAAAGTTATGCATTTTGGGTATAATAATAAAAATGCAACATAGTTTAAATGGTGTTTCTCTGGGGAAATCTACTAATGAAAAGGATTTAGGAGTAATGGTAGACAATAGGCTTAGCAGTAGCATGCAGTGCCAGCTGGCAGCTGCAAAGGCCAATAAGATATTGGCATGTATTAAAAGGGGTATTGACTCAAGGGAGGAAGATATAATTATGCCGCTTTACAGGTCCATGGTAAGACCCCACCTAGAATATGCTGTTCAATTCTGGGCGCCCTTTCTGAAGAAGGACATTATGGAACTAGAGAGAGTGCAGAGGAGGGCTACAAAACTAGTAAGGGGAATGGAAAGTTTTAGTTATGAAGAGAGGCTAGAAAAGTTAAACTTGTACACACTAGAGAAACGGCGTCTTAGAGGGGATATGATAACACTATATAAATATGTACAAGGCCCATATAAAGGGCTTTCAAAAGACCTGTTCATTAACAGAACAGTACACAGGACAAGGGGCCACCCGCTTAGACTTGAGGAAAGGAGATTTAATCTACAACAGCAGAAGGGTTTCTTTACAGTAAGGACAATAAAGGTATGGAATGCACTTCCGGAGGAGGTGGTGCTATCAAATACATTAGAAGCCTTTAAAAGGGGCCTGGATACTTATTTAAAAGAGCATAATATAGAGGGCTATGCACGTTAGTATTGGGATTAATATTTAGTTAGGGCTTGTTGATCCAGGGAGAAATCTGATTGCCATTTGGAGTCAGATGCCTTCTTTTGGGTCAGCGATGGTAAACAAGAATAGGAAAAGGGTTGAACTGAATGGACGCAAGTCTTTTTTCAACCTAAATTACTATGTAACTATATATGCCTAGTCGGAAGCAAAGGAAGCTTGAATGATTGCTCATGGTCCAGACGATTTTGGTCCGTAAAGCTCTGCTACAGGTTGAACTGGAACAGTGGTACGTTTAGACAGTCTGGAAACAGCAAGTTCAGCTGTTGGCAGTTTGGACCAAAGGTCAACCTTTCATTCTGAAGAGTACACAAGAGTATTCCTTAGCAAATAATCACAGCTTTTTCTGTATTTTCACACACATACATATGTGACTAGATGAGCATTCATAATAGACGGGTAATAACAGTATTTCTTTTTGTGTGTAAATAAAAAGACTTAAGATGAGATGCGGTCAGACATATCCACCAGATACAGGATAACTTTTTAAAGATTCCATGGATTCTGAATCATGTAAGAAGGTATCCTGGAGAATTTTATGTTCATGGGCTTAACTGTTGCATAAGGAGCTTCTGAAAACCACTAGCCCAAAATCCTTACATTGGTTAGAACATGGCTTACTTTGGTTCCAGAATTGGGAAGGGGGGGGGCAGCAGACAACACTGTAGGTGTGGAAGCCCTGTTAGTCCATACATTTAGCATAACAAATTGTGACCTTTGCATTGTATATTTTTAAATATAGCAGACTTTTATTGCCCCCCATTTCTGCCATAAATGAAGGTCAAACTAAATGTCAGTCAGCTTAGTATGCCCTAAGTTAATACAATGAGAAGTTAAAAACCTGCCAATTTCCCAAACTGATTTTCTAAATGGAGACTTATTCCAACATTTAATATAAAGTGCATAAATTAACACAGGTTGAATGGCAGATTTAAATTTTATTGCATTAAAGCCCCAATATTAGTCTGCTCAAAACGCATGGCCAAACTTAGTCTACTAGCCCTAGTGCCTGCTCCTATGGAGCTGTAACCTGGACAACTCCTGTTCAGCTGCAGAGAAGCTGCTGGAATCAATGGTCGGTCCTGTGTGAGGAAACTTCTGCTCGAGAGCCTACTAGCGTGCACATGTTTAAAGGGGATCACCCCTATACAAGTTTGGCTAAAAAGTAACTTTATAGAGTGACTAGCTGGAGTACTTGTGTAATTTAAATAAAAAAGTTTGGCCGAAGTTTTTTTTTTTTTTTTTTTTTTTTTTAAATATGATCCTGTGCCTTCCTTTCAGACAGACTACAGGTACTGCTCTGCACCACAGTCTGTTGATCTTCCTCTGCTCCCACATATCTCGATCCAGTCTCCTCCAATGATGGGGGATTTCTCCTTGTAAGCTGGAGTGCTCTCTAGCCAATGAGCACACTCCAGCTTACGAGGAGAAATATTCTGTCAGACGAGGCTGGATAGAGAAGATACGTGGGAGCAGAGGAAGTGTGACTGACTGCAGAGCAGAGTTGTACCCAGTCTGTCCAGAGGGAAGGCACAGGATCATCTTTAAACATTTAATTTCGGCCAAACAGTTTTTACACTAGTATTCCAGCTACTTGCTGTATAAAGTTACTTTAGCCAAAATTCCATAGGTGTGATAGTTCCCCTTTAAACATGTGTACACTAGGAGGCACTCGCACACAAGTTTCCTCACAGAAACCAGAACACACAAAGCACCATGTTCGGAGGTTAATTTAGCAGTAATTATAAAAAATATAGCAGAATTATAATAACCATAGAAAAGTTGAAACACTTCAATAATTAAAACCAAATATATAATATAAGCTGGTATGTGTCCCATGAAGATCACCTATTACAAAGCTTCTCCCCCTTAACAGCCAAAGGCTGAGTTCAGGCCTCAATGATTCAGACAGTATGCTATTCCAAAGTAAAGGACGCAAAGAGTTTAATAAGAAGAGGACTCCACTCACAAAGTGAGGGTGCTCAGAAGTGGAGGAGAAAGGTAAAAAAGTACTAAGATCTCTTCAGGAGAGAGGTTGCCCTGAAACTCTCAAGAACGCTAAAAAAAACCTGAAGGCAGATACGCAGGGGGAGGGGTTAGCAGCTAGGAAGTTAGAGAAGGGATTTTTTGCTTAGAGTGCCCTGCTTCTTATAGGCACACTGCTTACCCCCATGGTCCCTGCATCCCTCAATGACACTAGAGAAGCTAGAGTCACAGGTGCAGTGGAAGTTTTCAGATTCATAGGCAAAATGAGGCCACGTAGGTCTGCTGGCCAAAAGGAGGCTGTTCAGTGTAGTGACTTGTCAAATTATTGTGAATTGAATTAAAAGGGATAACACTTGTGCAGAACAGATTGGCTGGATTGTGCTGAGTGAACGGAGAACATGTTGATGGTGTTGTGTTGCTTGAAATGGGTGGAGAGCAACAGGAATGGCAGTACCTGAAAATGTCACTGTCTGTTGGAAGACATTAATTTCATGAAGGGTGGGTACCTACTGAGTTTTATGTGGTAGGTGAAGTATAAGGGGAGAGTGCAGCCATAGAGTTAAGTTGACAGAGTGAAAGGGGGGGGGGGTAATGGTATAGAAGGACAGAGATAAGGAATATGAAAAAGGGAACTAAACCTAGCCAATCCTGTATGTAAGACACAGGACTGGGTAGGGTGACTAGACAACTAGGTGGGAATAAAATGAAAAAAAGTGTGCAAAGTATGGTGTGGATATAGATACTTTAGAATTACTTTAGATTGTAAGCTTTCGGGCAGGGACCTCACACCCAATGTTTCACACTACAAAGCACCTGTATAACCTTGTATTGTTTAAACCCTTAAATTCTAAAGCGCTGAGTACACTTGTGGCGCTATATAAACATTCATCCAGAAGTTTAGCACTGGAGACTAGCCAGTCCTGCATTGTGAAGAGGGAGGAGTGGGGGTAGGGGGAATAGACACAACTAGGACATGCATGACACCTGGCTCCAGAAGAGAGCACTGCAGCAGAAAGCCATGCACTAGGACCAAGCAGCTGACAGTCACTTGCTAGGTGACAGGAAGTGGAACCTAAATGAGGAAGGCCCAGGACGTTTTGTACCCTAGGATGGCTGCTAAGAGAACAGCACCCATGAGGGGAAATGGAGGCCACAGGACAGAAGAGCGGAGCTGGGACAGAAGAAAGGGGGTGGGGAAGCTTTTCATATAGAAGTGATACTTAATAGGTTGATTAACCCTTCAAGTGCCACAGGGCTTTACAACACTTTACAAAGCACTGCACACTTCCCCCCCAACATGCGAAGGCCAAATGAGACTGTGGGGAAACAGAGGTTGGAGGGGAATATGTAGGGTTAACAAACTGGATCAAGAAGCGAACAGGGGTCCCAGCAAGACAAGAGGGCAAGGTGGAGGGGGGAAATTAGGGAAGTTAAAATTCAGATAAGGGATGATGTAAAAATGATGCATGTTTTATCATTTTTTCAGGGAGGCAAGATAACATGGAAATGGAAAAGGAGGGAAGAGCAAGGGCAGGCGACAGAATGTTACCACTTGACGAGAAACACTCCCCACCCAAAAAAAAAAAAAAATACACATTGGAACATGCAGTGAAGTGCTCTCTTTTGGTGAACCAGCTGACAAGGTGGGGGTAGGAAGTGAGCACACCAAGGTAACATGGGTTCACAGAGGTGATGTGAACAGAGGCTGGACTGGAGGGTTTATAAAGGCCTCTTCACCCACAAATGCAGGCTACTTGTGCGTTTAATCAAAACATTGACCACTTTCCAAGTTGCATTTCTAGCCTTGTTTTGAAATAAGCCATAAAAGTAAAGCCGGAAATTCTACACAAAAGTTTATTGCAATCATACAAGGTTATGCCAGTTCTGAAACGAAAACAGAAATAAAACAGAAATAAAACAAATATGATGCAATATACATTTATTAATCTACTGGTCAAAGCACGAATTTACATATTCTAAACACACTAAACAAGTCACACACTGGTCTTTCACCGACATGTTATTATATTGGAGGAGACAATAAATTTACAAGACTTTCCAACAGGAATCCTTAGTATAAAAACTGTGTACTTATGTAAACTTATGAGGAACCCAGGACATGGCTTCCACCTCAACTAAGTCATCCATTTTGTTGCATATTTTATTTAAACTGCTCAGGGGGATGGATAATCTGGCATGTTTAAATTAGGACGTTGCATCTAATTGCCCCGGTTTTTCTTTTTTCTCTCTTTTTTTTTTTTAAAGCCGCTTTTGCCTGGTCCCAATCTGAAGTAACCAAGGGCTTTACTCATCAAGCTTAAGAGGTGCATTCTAGAGCAAAACATCTGTACCATAGGATTGAAATGAAAATTGTGATATCCAAAATAATCTTAACTTCTTGAATGCTAGATGTCTACAAAGCAGTCTAGCATTTAAGGGAGTAAAAACCCATGATAAAATAGCTTAATTTTAACACTATGGTGCAGTCTGTTTTCTCCAAAACAAACTTGATGAATAAGATCCCAAATTTCAAGTTTTCAGGCGAACTCTAGATACACTTCAACTATGGAATGTTGACCAGGCAAGCAAACACTTGCACCTATAGGCCTATGGTGAGCAATGTAATTAAGCTGTGGAGAAAGTGTCTTCGCCAAACTGGATACAAGGCACACAAAGGCTCTTCATCAAGGTTTCAGATGTAATACCAGCATCTTGAATTTCATACCTAGGAAAAAAGATATTTAAGCAATGTATAATTAGTGTAATCCTTTTGAGCTAGAATCTGTTTACATACAAGCAGTTAAAGGGATGGTAATGTACCAGAATTTTTTTTTCAGCATTTAGTAGTGCTTAAAATGTTGAACTTGAATACAAAAAAAAAAAAAAAAAAAAAAAAAAAAAAAAAAACCATGCATCTCAAACCACTGGTTTGAGAGATCTGCATTCAAAGGTTGACGTTCCCTGCTGTCAGCAGGAGATCCATGTCGGCCGACACTGCGGCTCTTCAGTAGAGCCGCAATCACTTTTGTTTTTTTTTTTTTTTAAAGAATTTCATTGGAATAGCCTACAAAGTGTACTTGAAACCAGGCACACTTTGTAGGCCATTCCAATGAAATCTTTTAAATAACACGTTTGCTGCTCTGCTGAAGAGCCTTTGTGTCGGCCGACACAGATCTCCTGCTGACAGCAGGAAACTTCAAACTGACTGCAGATCTCTCAAACCATTGTGGTTTGAGAGTTTTTTGCATTCAAATTTTTAAGCACTAGTAAATGCTAAAAAAATTTCTGGGACATTACTATCCCTTGAAATGAAGGGGTTTGCCCCATTTCCTTTTACTTTCAAGTGCCAGCTGTAGTAAATGCTTTGCAAAAGGTTAGTACACATGCGCAACATTGAGAAAAGACCATGTATAGGTCATTTTGTGGACACGTGTAGCAAGCAGAAAAGTAAAAAAGTGGGGGCAATATAACTCCAACATTAAAAAAGGGAACTGACTTCATTTACAGTCCTTTGTATTCTAATTGTGCTTCTCTATTAAAGGGATAGTAATACTTCATTTTATCTTTATTTTATTTTGTAGGCATGAAAAAAACATGAACGATATAAGTCTTATCTCTCAAACCTTTATGGTTTGAGATATTCACAAGCAAAGTCTCCCCTCCCGCCCCTTTTTCCTAGTGAAACCCATCTCGTCTCAGATGTGAATCTGATTGTAAGACCAGACAGATAACAGTAGGGGACAATCTTTGTATGAAAACAATGAAAGCCCTGCCCACCTTGACAAGTTTTTCAGCTTTTTCCCTTATCTTAATTGAAGATTGTCCCTCTCTGCAGCCTACCTGGGCACCTCCCTTCTGATCTGGCTGAACAGGGGGGGATACTTTGCTTGTGAATCTCATAAACCATAAAGGTTTGAGAGATAAGACTTCTATCGTTCTTCATGTTTTTTTAATGCCTATAAAATAAAGATAAGACGAAGTATTACTATCCCTTTAAGGTTAAATCCTTTTTTTAAAATGTTTTCAGAGATTTTGGCTTTTTAACTCTGCTCACATACTGGATTCCTCTGTCAGAAGAGGTGGGAACAGTGAACAAGCTGAGACTGAGGGGCAGACTGGTGCCGCAGCCTGTAGTGAAGGGACATCATGAAACAGAATTAAAAAGCCGAAATCGCCATGAAAACTTTTTTTTTTTAACAAACTGATTTAACATTTAGAAGCACAATATTAGAATAATGACACTAAATGAGGTGCGGGTTCCCCTTTAACCCCACAAGGATCAGTGCACCCGGGGTACTTCTACCCTAAAGGACTGCATAGACTACATTCAGAGACGGTACATGTGAGCGATCACATGTACAAGCTCGTGGAAAAAGGCCGAATTGGACTGCTTGGGTCTTGGAGAAGTCAGTTTTACACTAATCATGATCACAGCATGCCCACAGGAGAGTGGTGATCAAAAAGTCATGATGTGCCAGTATAATCGCCAGTCCTTAACACATGGACAGTGCCCACACGTCACAGGTCCTTAAAGGATTAACAGAATGGGGAGAGGGGTAGAACAAAACCCCCCACAAAAGACAATTAACTGTTTCTGCAGAGCTAAGTGCGGTTAATGAATTCAGATTAGTACCCACTGCTCTTCTACTTGAAGGTTGCCATCTTATAGAACACAGCCACCATCAGAGGCACCTATCAAGGCTGCTATAGTAAGGGGAGATCTAGAAAAAAATGGAAGCAGCCAGAGAAACAGAAGACTTTTACATGTCCAGCCTCCAAGTGGAAGAAGCTTTACCCTATGGTCCCTGAGCCAAATGGAGGTAAGAAAAATGTATAACTGAATTCTTACCAGTCACTAAATGACATGAAGTTGTACAGGGACGGCTTTTCAAAGTCTGTAAATGCAGATTGTTCATTCAGAGTGCCAGATCCCATGTTCTCAAACACTATCCAGTCACCAACATTAAGTTCTGGCAGAAGACAGTGGTCCACAATTACATCAAGTTCATCGTAAGATGGACCCAAAAGGCTGCTAGCAAATAGCGGTTCGTCGTCATTGTATTTCTGAAATGAAACAATTAGAGTTGCAACATAAACAAGTAGATAGCTTCAAGTTCATTCACAAATATGAACTCATACTGTGCTTAAAGCGTTTAGCAGAAAGCAATACAAGGTCAAGAATATACTTGCTAAGGTTCTCTGCTATATGCCAGATCCCCAAGGATGGGCTATTTCCATTTAACATCTTGAGAACCAAAAGGGTTAAGCAGTTTCTAATTGAATTACCCTAACTAAAGCTATAAAAGCAATAGTAGAGCAGTTCTTGGGCAAACCAACTATACCATAGGTGATAAAACTCAGATTTCAGAGTCTTAAAGCGGATCACCCCAAATAAAGTGGTCCCGCCCACCCATGATTCATATAGCAATAAGCTTAGAAGTAGTAATATCCAGCATAAGTAGAGTTAAATCCTACATTATCCGAGACTGATGGGCAGGCTTCTTGCTTTAGAGGCATCTGTGCTCCTGTACCACAAGTCCCTTCCTGTTACCTTAAGGTACAATGCAAAGCCTCCTAGAGGAGACCGGGACAGACAGCGCAGGTACGCAGATGTCTAAGTAGAGTGTGCAGGGGACACAACTATACAACCAATGCAGAGCTCGGCTGAACTTGTCATGTCTGCTTTCAGTTTGACTTGAAGGTAGGCTTATCCCTTGGGGTCTGATCAAAACCATCATCCTCTTCACACCACAGTAGTATTAGGAGATAAGATCTAACGAATACTCTCAGAAAACATGTATGCTGCCCTCAAAGGGAAAAGTAATGCAAGTCGTCCTTGATAACATTAATGAGATTATTAACTTGATGTGCCCGCCTCCTAGTGGGGAGAAGTTTACTCACAGTTCCTGCATTCCCAACAGACTCAAGGGAAAATATGCTTAATATTGACTGGTGATCATATGATCACCCGGCACAGGTACTGTAAAGAGTACATAATAGGGCACTCTTGCACCCATAGAAGGGGGCTCAGAGCCCCTGTGCTTTTCTTTTTATAGGCTAAGTGATTCCCATTCCTGCTGGGTAAGCCCATTTTGTAAGTCAGCATCTTAGATTTCCAACACTGTCTTCACTTGTGTAGGTAGGAGAAATGAGTGTGGAGATCTGGTCCTTGCAATGTACACACACACACACACACACACACACACACACACACACACACACACACACACACACACACACACACACACACACACACACACACACACACACACACACACACACACACACACACACACACCTACCTCTTACTTGCACATTTCCTTAGTGATCTAGTGGATGCCAATCTGTGATTGTTCATGTTGTGATGTCACATGATCAAGACCGTATCTCTGGAGTGGGGGACCTTGAGAACCCTATTGCTGAAGTGTTACATCCTCTATGTACCCCCACACCCCAACTTTAAAAAAGTCACAAGTACATGATGTTTTGGAAGATATCCGCTACACTCGGGGCCTAAAAGGCATCTCCAAAAAGGTCAGTAACACTCAAAGGGTTCAAATCCATTATAATAGCGTATAAAAGCCATGATTCACTAAAACACTAAACTTTGTTTTTACATACACTGCTCCTATTTATCTCAATTGCCCATACATCACTTATGAGATGCTTAGATATACAAAGGAAAGAGCACAATTGTCATGTTCTGTAGAACATACACACCAATATTTTAGTACATGCTAGCTAGTACATTTAAAACCATAAGCCATTTAGGAGATACTGTACTTTTAACAGAATTGTTCAATATGAAAGCCTTATTGCTGTAAAATTAAACTTTAAAATTAAGCATTCAAGTCATTTCACAGAAGGTAAGCACAATTTAATTTGCACATCACTTTAAGGCCTAATTTACATGGACAACTTGTAGCATTCCACGTGAACTATGCCAAAGAAACAAATTCTCTGTTACGTGAAAAATTTTGCAAGGAGACTGCTGCAAGAAAGTCAGCCATGTGAATCAAGTCTAACACACCAAGTCCGTAATTCCCAAACCAGGACTGGCCAGGATGTGAGGCAGATGAGCAACATGAGGCTCTCCAGCTTCTGTCAGACTACACCCATCAAAATGGATGATGGGGGTTATAGTGCAGCAGCAGAGTGCCTCAAGTTATCCATCCTTGATGCAAGGATTTCAAACCTTGGGCACATGTGAATGATCAAACAGTATATGTTAATACCTGCACACGAGGACAAGCCTTCGGCCTTAAAATTTTGCAAAACTTATTCTAGTGGCTCCCAATCAGGACAAACAACTTACCTTATGCACTTTAGGGGCAGCATTTAAGTTCTCAGACAATTTGCTGGAAAAAGAACCATAAACGCCATCATTCATGCAATAGATAAAAGCTTGTTTGTTACTGGTTTTCTTGCCTAAAAAGGAGAAAGTTAACCGTTAGCTCTCCAAAGCATGACATGTTAATCATACATCTAAAGATTTCAGTTTCATATCTGTCAGGCTGCACAAATAAACAAGTGTGCATAAGGGGAAAGACTCTCAAACACTTGAGACAGTAGTCTAAGTAAAAAGTGGGTGTATTCAAGTGGCTCTCAATGCTATCTTCAGTGTGCCTAACAACCCAAGACTTGAGTGTTTCCCTGTCACTTAAATTACAGCATCTGATTAACTCATGCACAAACAGAGAAATCTGGGAGTCATGACCTGTTAGAGGTTTCAGGTTTCTCCTTCAGCATAAGGTTGGGAACCAGTGAGCTAAAGATTTACAATTCTGGAGCAAGCCAATTGCACCATAAGGGACATTTCCCCAAACCCACATTTAAATAGGCATTTTAAACCCTTGAATGCTACAAATGTCTCCAAAACACTGCCAAAAGTAATGCGTTTGAGATCGCCTGATGTTAGAGATACTAATGACCAATAATGTTTTGTATTTTAGATTAAAAAAGTTATGTGCAGCAAATCCCATCTCGAACAGTTATGTTCGAGATATTCGCATCTAAAGTTCCCCCCCTCCTGACATCAGCGCTGTACTGACAGCAGGAGATCCCGGTACTGAGACCAGCTGGCGGCTCTTCAGCAGAGCCAAAATCACATTTAAAAATTGCTTCACTGGAACGGTCTACAAAGTGTGCCTGGTTTGCAAGCACACTTTGTAGACCTTTCCACTGAAGTTTTGTTTAATAACGTGAGTTTGGCTCTGCTGAAGAGCCTCCTTGAATCGGCTGACTTGAATCTCCTGCTGTCATCTCATCAGCAGACATCAGGAGAAGGGGAGGGAGGGGGAACTTTAGATTTGCTGCACATTATTATTATTTTAAATCTATAATACAAAAACATTACTATCCCTTTAAGAACCATTTAACTCCATTGAGATTCATTTACAGCCTGAGGCAGACTGCTTGCTTCAAAATTGCACATCTGTAGTTTCCTGGATACAGCATAATATATCACAAATACTTAGCAAGCAGAAAGTCTTACCCATCACAAAATATTTAAAGAATGTTTGAAGTCATTACACATCAAGAGTAAACAACGTGCACTATCAGCAGATCTGCTCCCCTAGAGCAGCCTCTGCAGATTAAGCCAGAGATGCAATAAGCCTGGTGGATCAGAACAGTGGACTGAAGAAACATCCTTGTGTGTACCCTCACTGGCCCTGCAAGACTAAAGGCTCAAAATTCAGTCTGGACCTGTGCAATGCAGTCCCCCTATAGACACTTCGGACTTTAAATCTACACAAATTCTATGGAGGTTGTGCAAGTGACATTCTTAGCAGAAAGCCTCATCTGTTACATTGCAGCTATGGGAATAGGAAGAGGGGGTGTTAATCTAATGGGAGCCATTTTGTGCAGAGCAGCCGCAAGCTTTTTACCAAGTCTGTTGCCATAGGAGCAGACTTGGTAAAACAATTGCCCTTTGTGTCATGTTATTAAAAATGTTACTAGTAAACAGTGTACACAAGTATATTTTCAATACGATGCCAGATGAATGTTGAGCCTTTCTACATGGGGATTAAAGGATGGTTGGGAGTCTCCCCAGTGAAAAACAAAACAAAAAAAACAAAACAAAGGGGGGGAGAGAATGTTTGAACCATCCACTGAGAAAGGTGTGTGGGGGGGGGGGGGGGATAGCAAAGCAAAGAGGGAGGGTGGGGAAAGAGGGGGAAAAAATGGTCAAGCCTCTCCCATGTGAAGGGGGGGGGGATGGTCAAGCCTCTCCCATGGGAAGGGGGGGGGGGATGGTCAAGCCTCTCCCATGGGAAAGGGGGGTGGAAAGATAATCAAGCCTCTCCCATGGGAAGGGAGGGGGGGGAACGAGAAGGTCAAGCCTTTTCCTGGGAAGAGGGAGGGGAAGAAAATGGTTGGGCCTCTCCCTGTTAGCAGATGCACTGTATAATACTTATATGGCTAATGCCAAAACCAAACATTGCCATTTCTACAAAAAAAAAAAAAATCTACAACAGTACCTCCAGAAGGAAGATGTTGTTCATGTTCAATTACTTTCTTTGCAATGATGTTAACTGCTAGGGTAAATGCAGAAGAAACATAAAAGCTTCCAGGTTCTGCAATGACTCTAGTCCCAGATTCTTCAGGGAAGTAAGCATCCAGCAGAGGGCTGACCACATGATAAAGCTACAAGACAAGAAGTACCAGACATTTAGTATAAACTAGACTGGAAACCTTCACCCCCCACCCATACACACCCCATACAAAAGCTAGACTACAGGTCAGGTGATAGATCAGGGCTGTATGACTAGTACAAGAGTGGTTTGTTTGCAGCTCTAACTACAACTCCCATCAACCTCAGTCAACCATTAACAGGCAGAGGATGATTGTATTTGTAGCCATAGTGTCCATCCCCTACAGGAACAGCAATATTAAGTGATCCCTGTGGACCCTATATTTTAAACAATTTTGTAAATGACTAGCTTATCCCTGGGAAGTTAAAGCAGATCATAATTAAACTGCACCCCCAATCCTTATTACCATAGCGATAAGCATATACATAATATCATGCTGATTAAGTCTGGAATTAGTTAAGAAATACAACTTTTTCGGCAGGCATCAGCAGTATGTATATGCTTATCGATATAGTAATAAGGATGGGGGGAGGGGAGGGGAGACCATTTAATTGATAGTTCAGCTTTAACCTTTTAAGTGTTAAAGGTATTCTATACTGTGCGTGAGATCCCGACACTGGTTAAGGACCAATGGAGTGAGAAACGTATTGCAATGCATACCCCACTGGTCCTTAACCAATGCAATTGGACCACCAAATTAGTGTAGAGTTTCCAGAAAAAAAAAAATGCAAAGCACAAGTTACTGTAGCCGCATAAAACCATACCTCTTCCAGCTGGAATTCACTTCCTGAAAATCCTCCACCAATGTCCAATATATTCATCTTAAAGCCAAGCTCTTCCTAGGGGTAAGGCAAGAGTTACATTCTGTATACACTCCAAAACACATACTGATAGGTGAATTTAGATTGTGAGCCCCAATGGGGACAGGAACCAATATGAGTGTAAAGCGCTGCGGAATCTGTGTGCGCTATATAAAGGATTATTATTATTTAGCAGCTTTGCATTTCCTCTTTCCCCAAGCTGAAGACAGTTGTATTTTTCAAGCCTAGAAGCTATGGGTACCAAATCCAACACTGTTTACTATTTAGACAATCATGCATTATAGGAAGGTGTCTGCGGATTCAACAGGATTCTGAAAGCTGTATTAAAAATGTATATTTCCAGATTTACATTAGCTCAGAAAATTAAGTCAATTGCTAGCAAGCTGAACAGACTTCTACAGCTGCATTAGCTTAATGGTAAAATTTTATGTTGCTTTAACAATGAACATAATTTGGTTCCAAATTAAAGTTTATGCTGGGATTTAGCCCCATCCCCAACACCTTGATCTGATAAACATTTGTTACAAAATATAAAACAACAAGGTTAAGTTATGAACATTCAAGCAGTGTGAGACAAGTTTAGCTTTACAAATTAAAATCTGCCTATGTTTTATTGCTATTAGGTCAGAATGATTGAGGAAAGTAACC
Source organism: Rhinophrynus dorsalis (assembly GCA_037306005.1). Classification (NCBI taxonomy): domain Eukaryota; kingdom Metazoa; phylum Chordata; class Amphibia; order Anura; family Rhinophrynidae; genus Rhinophrynus; species Rhinophrynus dorsalis. The sequence continues at coordinate 67,383,975 of CM074723.1, read as the reverse complement.
TATTTTCGTGGCATAGTGTGGCCCTAATTTATTGCACAGTATTCAATATGTATCTACTGCATTTGGCCAAATGTATCTCCTTTTAAGATTTGTAGTACAGGGTGGCAATACTGGCCCAGCACGGAAAAGTTAACTAACTTTTAAAGGGACAAACCTACAACACACTGGTGAGACTTCATGCATGCTCTTATCCCCTCTCGCCTGGACTACTGCAACTCTTTACTTACTGGTCTTCCTATTAACCATATCACTCCTCTGCAATCAGTTCTTAATTCAGTCACCAGAATACTCCTCTCCTCCAGAACAGTACTCACCCCACCACTCACTGTCATGGCTTCCCATAAAGCAGCGTATCACATTCAAAATCCTCCTTGTTACCTTCAAGGCCCTCCATCACTTGCCCTCGCCTTATATCTCATCTTTGATATCCCGCCATATGCCTTCACGTCCACTACACAGCACACATGCTGGACAACTCACTGCCCCTTTAATCACTATCACTGTTTCAAGATTGAACGCTTTCTAACATGCTGCCCCCTACTTCTGGAACTCCCTACCACCCAGTATTCACCAAGCCTCAACAATGTTAAATCTAAACTAAAAGAGCACCTTTTATCTAGCAACAGCATAATATGGAAACATCATTATCATAAGCCAAACACTGCACTTCCTCCTCTACCAGCTGGTATTTGTATGTCACCCGTCCTATACTTAGATTGTAAGCTCTACAGGGCAGAGACCTTATCTTACTGTATACTCTCACTTGTTCCCCTTATGACTGCCTATATAAGCACTTAATACCTCTGCTATATTAAATGTAATCTGTAAAGTACCAAGTACACCGGTTGGCGCTATAAATAAAAATATACAATACTTCAAAATCACCTATGTTGCTGCAGCCATATTGTATTTTAAGAAGCTAGCATTACTTCCTCCACAGTCACTGCAAAGTAATGCATTGCTCACTTATCACAAAGCATTAAGTGTGAGAAAGGAGGTATGCCTTAACCCTTTGAGTGCCAGAGAGATAACCCATGCATTGCAACATGTTGGATACCTCTAGAAATCAAACTAGTTTTCTAAAAAAATAAGAGCTAACAGATTTTAAAAGCTTTAAATATCAGTTTAGGTGAAAGTGTCCCTTTCAGGCAATATGCACACCAATTAGTCTAGGGGTTGGCAACCTGTGAGTCATTAGCTGTTGAGTACAAATCCATTTGTACCTCAGACAGCCAAAGACTGGTTGGGGATAATGCGACACTAAACAGGAGGGCCCCTGTTTACTCCAAAATTAGATCATATTAAACATTAGAGAGTCAATTTTATCAATAAAGTGACACTACTTCATAATAAGTAACAGGATACTTACTGCCATGTCAAACACACAGCGGGCATCAGATAAAGCATGAATATAGGCTTGTGGGTCATTAGAAGAGCTTGAAACATGAAATCTGGGGAAACAATCAACATGAACACTGCAATGTTAGCTTAGGCCAGTGATGAACAGGTAATGTAGTTAAGTAGCTTTCATAGACATGGATATATTCTGTGGACATTCCCGAAAGACAGATGCCTCCCACTGAAGTATTCTTTGACAAGATTTCAGTAGCTGGAGTCTAGTGTACTGCAGTCTAGCAACAAAACTAAGTTCACCTCTGTGGACATTATATCCAGTATCAAATTAAAGATCAAGTCTGTGATTGAACCAAAATGTAATGGCCATTAGGCTTTTGTACCCAGAGAAAGGTAAGAGTGTTATTTGGTGGTGTTTTATTCCTTTAACCTTGTGAGTTCCAAGTGCGAGCAATGCAAAGCAATTTGTTGCACACTACTCTGACAAATAGTCAAAAGTAAAAGTCACAAATCTAGCAAAAATACTTTCCATTTATAAACTTGTTTATCAACTAGCTGTGATTTCTTTGGGAAAGCAGCTCAGTTGGGGAGAAGAGCCTGTGAATAGATTTGGGACTTCAAATAGTAGGACAATGCAATTAAGCAGCTCACAATTTAAGCCAGGGAAAGTCACATGGACTTCTAGCTTCACATATCCCAACCAATGTTTGGTTGGTTATGATGGGAGTTGTAATCAAATAGCTGGATGTCCAAAACATGAAAACCCCTGATTAAAACAATTGCAGCAGAATCCTAGTCAGTGGGCAGGATCTGTAGTAAGAAAACAATGTCCTACCAAATACAAGATTAAAGAAGCAAATTCAAGTTCATATGAAAGTGCAAGCATGCCATCTAGTGGCCAGTTTTATACAAGACTGGAGGATACAGTGACAAGTTCTCCAGTTATGGAGGGAACAACTCGAACACCTAAATGGATGAGGGGAAAAAGCCCTACCATTTAATATGAGATTTAAAGCAGAACTACCATGTCAAAATGTTTAGCTTAACCAAGTCCCCTTCTGGCGACTAGCTGCTTATTAGCGCTAGTCGCCAGAATTACCCGATTTGATATATGCATTATTCACCAGCTGTCAGTAGCACGGACATCTTGCCAGAATGGCGTCTGCGCACCCGGCTGGGGCTGACAGCGCAGGTCTAGGAGGAGTTGCTGTGACTGACAGCAGGCGCACGGACATCATGGGTTATGGATTTATGAATTCCCCTGCTAGACCACTGATGTCAGGAAAAGGGAGGGGGAAATTTTTTGCTGTGATTCTCTCTCAAACCATAAAGGTTTGAGAGATAGTACTGGGGGCATTTAGCTTTGTTTTTTAATAGCTACAAGATTCCATTTTATTAAAATGTGACCATATTATCCCTTTAAGCTGCCAATATGATTGACTGCTCAAAATCGTATGTTTATGTCACCTTAGGACTATACGATTATTCCTCATTTTTAATAAAGCTCTATACTATTTGCAATGTTCCTATGTAGTTTTTTTTAACCCTTTGAGTGCCGGGGGTACGGAATGCATTGCTTTGCAACGCATTCTGTACCCCTCTGGAACTCAAAGGGTTAAAATTATATTTGAAAGTTGTCCCCTCCTGCCCCTTTTCCCAACACCACTTCCTTCAGATCTAAAATTTGGTCGCTTGATCAGACAGATCGCAATGAAAGGACAATATTTTCTCTGTATAAGGAAAATCCTGCTACCCTTGACAAAGCAAAACAGGGTTTTCCTTATGCCGAAAATAATGTCATGTGTGAAAAATCAGTGGCCTGAAATTGTACAGTGGCATTGTTGCTTCATCAGCTTATGGAGATTTATGGTCCCAGGACCAGAGCTGTCCATAGGATGGTGTAGCAACAGCACCACTGTACAATTTCAGGCCACTGTGATATTGCACGTAAAAAAAATTCAACTTTGAGCTGTAAACTTTTGAATAAAACAACTTTCAGCAGTGGGAGTATACCCTTGTTTTATTCAGGGGTAAACACTTTTTTTCTATTTTAAGTATTACTATCCCTTTAAAGAGACTATACTCTAGGTAAAGCTCAGCTCATCTAATACAAGTACAATGGGAGCTAATGTATGCTATGTAAATTTTGCTTAAAGGAACACTTGATAAATCTCCACTTCAGCGTTTAAAAAGTACCAGAGGTGTGTGCACCACATTCCTATGAAATTCATTGCACCCCTATGGTCCCTTGAAGGGTTTGATCCTGCCACTATCCGTTTTGTGGGTGGGCAGGTTCTGAAAAATTCAGTACTGGATAGCTCCATGGAGACAGATTTGTTGAATGCCAGAACCCCATTGCATTCAATGATTGGATTTCCATGATGAGTGAATATTGGGATCCAGAAGTCTGAAGACCCAATCCACAGTGTTAACCCTTTTGTTTGCCAGAGCAACGCACTGTGTACCCCTCTAACACTCAAAGGGTTAAGAGGCACTCACGTGTGAGCTTCAAATGACCCTTGGACAGGAACAAACAAGCAACCATCACCGCTTCTCAGAAAAGATTGACAAATAACTAATTTAGTTGCCACCAGTAGTTTCTGCACTGTCATCTTGAAGCTTGCATATTCGAAAACCATTTGAAGTGTCACTAGACATAAGACAGCAGATAGTCTCACTGGAAATATCTGTGCAGCACATCAAGCTTATGAAGCTCTGTGCTGTAGTGAAAACTCAATGAGCATACAATGCTACAGAAGGATCACTACAGAATATCACTCATGAAGCAGTCTTTTGGCCAGTGCAAGAATTGAGGTTTGAAAAAAATTGAAGGTGACAATTTGACCAACTTAAGTGGATGTCAATAGGAGTTTGTTCCTTAAGAGACTTCTACAATTCCACTTGAACCTGACCCACAAGAGAAGCTAAACATAGGGTAACAATTCTGGAGAAACTGCTCTGCACCACTAAGTACAGTTTTCCATTGATTTAAATGGGCTTTTAATCTCTTGAATGCTGAAGTGTATCAGCTACATTGTGAAGCAATACATTGAACTGTAACAAGCTCCTTTTAAATTAAGCATTTGTCTCGGTTTACCCCTGAATTGCTCTACTTTTGCCTACACAAATTCAGCACTATCAATTAAACCACAAGACTTAAACCACTTACTTTACACCATGTACTTGAATATTAAGCTCCTTAGCACATTCCAAGAGGTGCCTGCAGCTCTTCAGAGTGGTGCCAAACGTCATATTCATCTCCTCATCACCAGTGATGCCTTCTGTTGCAATGTGAAGCAAGAGCCTAAGAGAAGGGGAAGATGATTGGAGCACAGTTGGTTTACATCAGCACATGACGATTTTCAGAAGTATGGTGATTTAGGGTGCCAGATGCTCGAGTGCCATCCTTGGAAGAGTCAAGAACTTAGTGAGAAAACTCCTGTATAGAGAGAAAACTAGCAATTAGGGCCCAAGACTGGGAGCTGAAAGTGGGACAAATGGAAGTACAGCAAGATGGTCTATATAGTAATAAACCGTAGGTGCTGTAATGAAAAGCCAGTGCGTTAATATTTAATCCCACAGATCAATAAGTTATTTTAGTGCAAGCTTACAGTGCACACCCTACAAAAGCAAACTGGACAAGTGTTTTGAATAATTAGTCCTCAAACAGATCATCTCCATGATATCCCTAATTAAGCACAGGTAGCTCAGTCAAAGACTGACACTGATTACAGCTATGATTAAAGCAGGGATATCCTAAAAACATGCATTACTGGTGTTTTGAAGACTAAGATACTTTGAGATGTGGCCCCCTTTAACACCATTTACTTCAGTGCATTTGAGACAACTAGCATTCAATAATGGGTTAACATCACTAATTTTAGACATGTTGCGTCTGTTTGCCTCAGTATTGCTCCAGATGCTATTACAACAGTGATTCACAGCTCTAGCCCTCAGGATACATCAGGTAAGGTTCTCAGGATCACTAAGTATAGGCAGCTCAATCATAGTGGCTGAGCCACTGATTACTGACCCATGATTAAGCAGTGATATCTTGAAGAGCCTGACCTGTGTGCTCTGAGAATGTTGTGAAACTTAATAGGCAATAAGAAAAAAAGTCAGTCTCTCAAACAGGCACCATGTAACTTCAAATACTAAAGGATGATGCATCACAAGTTTCAGCCTCCCACTATCCAGCAACAGATGGGAAATTTATCTCCCAGTTTCTATCACCCTTAGTAGCCAACATTCAGCTGAGGAATATGGGCATTAAAGTTAAATAGATGAACAGGTTACTCTAATGCATTAATTCAACTGAATGGTCAAAATCAAAGGCAAGTACAGCAGTATCTGTCCGTACTGCCATCTTTGATTTAAGCCTCCTTCATGGCAATTGCTGCAAGTTCAGTTTTTTCACTCATTGAAATAAAGTGACTTCCTCCGACGTGAAGTTGCTCATGTATTTCTGCATGTAAACACTAACAAAGTGAGCCCATTTATTACATTGCCAGTCTGTGCTGGCAGAGAGAAATCTACCGAAAGCATATATGCCTCAGCCTTACCCCACTAGTAGCCATAGGACCGGACACTGGACTCCCCAAGCTTGGCCCACAGGTAGTCAAAGAAGCAGAGACCCTGCACCCCATGCTTTGACGCCTGGTAGCCATATAACCAGTGTGACCTCCAGTATTGTGGCAGTTATTCTTATGGCCAAGACATATAGGCAGAAAATGAAAGGCCAAGAAATGAAATGGCAGCAGTGAAAATGCAGAAATTGCATATTTAAGAATGGGAACGTTTCAGAAAAAAAAAAAAAAAAAAAAAAAAGGGGGGAAAACGTGAGATCAGGAATTTGGAGAATCAACTTTGTTTTTCCAGTTGAACTTCTCTCCACCTAGCAAAACACAATGACAAATTACCTGAAAAAGGTCATACCATGTGACTTCATCTGGCATGTGTCCTGGTGTATGTAGAATGCTCAGTATCCTCTGGTTAACAAAGGAGGAACATGCTGCTGGACTTGAGGTGCAAATTAAATAGCCACCCAAAAATACCAGTGCCCAAGTAATCTTGGGAGACGTAAGCCACACTCTGGGCATAAAAGGCGTGATGTCTCAAAACATCAGCTGTACTCAAGGGGTTAAAAAGCAATTCAGAGGTGAACACTGAACATTAGGGGCTAGAAAAGCATACGAACCAACTTTTAAGCCAGTGAATTTATAAAACCCCACCCAGCCCTGGGAGCCACTTTAAACCCCCTCAAAGGATTCTGGGAGTTCTCCGCTCCTATGGCAACCAAATATCAAACATTTGTAAGTCTTAAAACGGATGCAAATGACATCTCATAGCAGTTAACATGCAAGTTGACATTTGGCTATAACAAGGTGGTAAAAACAAGTTTAACCCCTTAACGACCGGCCGATCGGCGCTGTCAGTTAAGGACCACGGAGCATTTTTTTTTCGTTCTTCTGCTTCCAGACTCCCTGAACGGTGTGCAGCCGTAGGGGCAGGCCGGAATTCCATGACATAGTAGGTCATGGGTCGTTCAGTCAGATCAACCCTTGACGTACTATGTCCATCAAAGGTCGTTAAGGGGTTAAGCATATTTCTTTACATTTGCAAGTTCTAAAAACTCAATAAATCTGTAAAGTGCAAGGTCATTCCATGTGTAATACCCATACAGAAGATTTCAAGCTAACTGCAAATATTGGCAACTTACTTTGCATTAGGATGACTGCGTGCAATTTTCTTTAATTCAGTTTCATTGTCACAAGTCATAAGGTTTACTCCAATTTTGGCCGCATGCTTGATCTGAGAAGCTTGCTTGCATGGATTAGTATACACAACATGGTCCATAGAGACTCCCAAATCACACACCAATGACATTTCATTCTGGGAAAGGTACAAGATATTTGTCATACAATTGTCAGATCCAAAAACATAAGCACTTGTTTTTGCTTTGTCAAGAGGGACACAAATGTTCACACCTTTTATCCAGTCCCTGTTAACCCTTTGAGTGCCAGAGTGGTACAGTATACATTGCAAAGCAATGCATTCTGTACCACTCTGGCACTCAACGGGTCAAAAGCCAACAAAGCGCAAATCACAGTAAAACCTATAAAAATGTGGTTTAATTTTCCATTTTATATTATCAAATGATAGGTTATACATTTAAATGTGGTATCAAAAAATGTATATGTACAACTTAAGGTTATCAAAAGAAAACCCTACTTAAGCTTAAATTGTATATAATGTTGTAGGTGTACTCAGTATATTACAGGAAAAATATGGCTGGAAAAAAAATGCATACTAGAGTCCAAAAGTTCTCATCCTTTAGTGAAAAGAGGCCGACACTAAGGGGTTAAACTTAGAACCACACATATGTGTGGGTTGTTCAAAGAACAGTACAAACAAAACTGAATGCAATGAAAGTGTGAATGTATGCTTAGAATGGGAGGGGGGACTTGAAGGCTTAGCAGCAAAGTAGTTAAAACAGCACATATTTTACATCAACATTCAGCTGTTGATCATTGATGGCAAGTACTCATTATAAAGGTTTGATATGTACTGTTACAGTATTTGATGCAAGTTCAATAGATGCAGCATCAGTCCATCTATAAAAACAATGGCAGCTAATATATCAATTTACTCACTTTATTGGAACAAGCAAATCCAATCCCGAGTGCTGCTAAGATCTCAAGTACAGCAGGAGAGGAGTTGCACCTCACTGTGTAAAATGGCTTTACATGTCCCATGATATTTTGCCATTCACTGTGTTTCTTAACAATCTTCCCAAGATCCGCCACAAAGAAAGCATTTTGTCCTGTCTGTAAAGGAAAAAAAAAATGATGAAATAGGACTGCAAAAGACATGACAAATCTAATTCATAGCCACTATTTATACATGTACAAATTAAGTTTTAAGCGCAACATAGGATACTTCAAAAATAGTTCAGGTACACAAATGGATTAGGTTTAGTATAACTGGAGCGGCCCTTTATGTATGAAAGTGGATTTTTATTCTTACCTATGTCCTTTTCCCTTCGTCTATTGAGGGTTGCAGGGCATCCCACCTTGAGAACATTATACCAGGTCGTGGTGCCCTGCCATTTCTTTGGCACCCTTTCCTTTTCATTGCTTTGCCAGGTGTAAACTAAACTAGCTCTGTACGGTGGGGTATATAGGACAGTAAGTGTGATCTCCAGGTATGCTTTCCCTGCTACTGGGGAAGAGCACTAACTCCTGGTCCCTGTATCCCTCAATCCAAGTAAGATGCATCAGCGAGTATAAAAATCTCCTCTTGCCTCTACTACACCTTCTGAATAAAATTTAAACATACTAGAAGGCACTAACTTTCCAGAAATAACGCTCTTATAAACTGTGTGTCCCCTATCCTGACCAGAAACCTAGCACTGTATGTACCACTTGACCCTTATGTAATCTGTATGTCTCCAATTAACACTGTAGATTGTAAGCTTTCTGGCAGGGACTTCACTTCCAAAGTCTCATTTCACAAAGCAATAGTAACCCTGTATTGTCTAAACCCCTAAACTGTAAAGCCTGTGTACACTTGTGGCGCTATATAAACATTACAGAAGGATGCAGGGACCATGAAGATGTCCCAAAAATATCCCAAACACAGGGTGCAAGAAAAATGGAAAACCGTGAACTACAAAGTAGTATTGATTTTGTAGAACTTTGTGAAAGTATGCACAAATGACAAAGTAGCTGCCCTGCAGTTTATCAGCAAAAGCTTGGTGGGTCAAAACCACAAGGTACTCAAAGAATAGGCTGAACAGGAGGAAACATTGAACAGGGCTGGACAAAACTTAAGGTACGCTTGTCTAAGTCCATTTAAAGGGATAGTAATGTTTCATAATAAAAGTAGCTCTAATTAATCATAGTATTTGGACTTTGGAGAGTTATTTCAATACTGTTATAGTTCAAGAGTAATTCAATGACAAAGGATCCCCCTCCCACCCCTTTTACTGATGTAACACTGCTCAGCCAGAGAAGAAGGGAGGTGCCCAGGTAGACTGCAGAGAGGGACAATCTTCAATTAAAATAAGGGAAAAAGCTGCAAAGCTTGTCAAAGGGGGGCAGGGCTTTCATTGTTCTGATAGGAAGAATATTGCCCCTTGCTGTTATCAGTCTGGTCTGTTATCCGTCTGGTGGACTGCATTCCACATCTGAGAAGAGATGGCTTACACTAGGTAAAAGGGGCAGGAGGGGAAAACTTTGCTTGCGAATATCTCTCAAACCATAAAGGTTTGAGAGATAATAGGATTTTAGTCTTACCTGTTAAATCCTTTTCACTTAGTCCATACAGGTTACTGGTACACGGGGAGGCGATCCACCCCTTTAAGTAGGCAGGAACATTCTCTAAATGTATGCAGGGGTGGAACCTCCCCTCCCTCCTAGGCTGCTCCTCAGTCAGCACAAGCCAGAATGATTTGAGACACTAACACTGACCAGAGATAGAAGAGAAGAAGACAACCCCTGTGAGCATGCCCCAAAGGACTCCCACAGAATGCCACAGGAGAGCCAAGCATGGTCTCTTGACAGGGTGGGAGACCAGTAACCTGTATGGACTAAGTGAAAAGGATTTAACAGGTAAGACTAAAATCCTATTTTCACTGTTGTCCAATACAGGTTACTGGTACACTGGGATGTCCAAACATTGAGTTTCCCAGAGGCGGGAAGAAGGCAAGGACCAGGCGCAAGGCCCCCCAGAGTCACCAGAACCTCTATGAACCAACCGGTCATAGATCCCAACAATCAGAAGTGTCAACGGACACCAACTAGGGGTAAGAACAGACCCCAAACACAGCACACTGAACTAGAGCCAACAGGGCTCAACAGTAAGGAAGCACTGAGAATCTCAGAAGAAGATCCTAGACTGGCAAAACTGCCTCCAGGACCTTCCTCCCAAAGCTGGCATCAGGCGAGGCCAACACATCCACACGGTAGTGCTTCGAAAATGTGTGCACAGAGGACCAAGTGGCCGCCCGGCACAGCTGATCAGCAGACGCTTTATTTTTGTAGGCCCAAGAGGCCCCAATTGATCTGGTAGAATGAGCAGTGACCCAAAAGGGCACATGCTTATTCCGCAATTCTTAAGCCTTACGAATAGTAGATTTTATCCAAGATGCAATGGTCACCTTGGATGCCGGTCTCCCTGCCCTAGGCCCCTCAGGAATGACAAACAGAGCTTCAGACTTCCTGATAGACTCAGTGCGATGAACATAAAATTTGAGACAACGCATGACATCCAACAAATGAAGATCCCTCTCCTTGTCAGAGGAAGGGTTAGGGCAGGAAGAGGGCACCACAATCTCCTGATTGATGTGAAATTCGGAGACAAATTTAGGCAAAAATTCCTTGGAAGTGCGAAGCACAGCCTTATCCTTATGGAACAACAGATAAGGTGGTTTACAAGACAAGGCTTGTAATTCTGCCACTCAGCGAACTGATACAATAGCCAAAAGAAAGGCAATTTTCCAGGACAAAAGGCGTAAAGGAATAGTAGCAAAGGATTCAAAGGGGGGGGTCGTTGGAGAACCCCCAAAACTAGACTGAGATCCCACTGAGGAGCCGGACTCCTAAACACGGGACGAACATGAGACACACCTTGGAAGAAAACCTTGACGTCAGGAAGAACAGCAATGCGCTCCAGGAAAAAGACAGAGCGCTGAAGTCTGAACCTTAAGAGAACTCAGACTGTGCCCCTTATCAACACCGTCCTGTAAAAAGGCCAGGACAGTAGGAAGATGAAAATCATGCGATAGATCCCTATCAGCACACCAAGCTACAAATGTCGACCAGACTGTGATAAATCTTAGAAGACACAGGTTTACGAGCACGTAGCATCGTAGACACCACAGCAGAGGAAAAACCCTTTTTCTTCAAAATTGAGGATTCAAACTCCAAGCCATCAAATGAAGACGAACATCCTCCTTCCACAGATAGCCTTGTAGCAGAAGATCTGGACGAGAGGGAAGCGGTAAGGGATTCGCCACAGACATTGCCATCAGATCCGGATACCAGGACTGACGAGGCCAATTCGGAGCAATTAGAATAACTGGACAATGCTCCATCTTCAGCTTCTGGATGACTGATCAGCAGTGGAAGGAGGAAAGATGTAAGCTAGGGAGAATTCCCAAGGGATTGACAAGGCGTCCACTGCCAGGGCCAGTGGGTCCCTCCACCGAGAGCAGAACACTGAAACCTTCCTGTTGTGTCTGGTTGCCATCAGATCCACCACAGGAACCCCCCACATCTGAGTGAGAAGGTGAAACACCTCTGGATGAAGAGCCCACTCTCCGCTGTCGACTGTGTGACAACTGAGAGTCTGCCATGACGTTGTCTACGCCTGGAATGTGAACCGCTGAAATGACGGGAACATGAGCTTCAGCCCAAGACAAAATGGCCTTGACCTCTAACCAGGCAGCAAGACTTCTTGTACCGCCCTGCCTGTTGATGTAGGCCACTGCGTTTGCGTTGTCGGACTCGACCCTGACAGGACAACCCTCCAGCTGAGATTCCCAATGGCGTAGGGCAAGGAAGATCGCACGCAGTTCCAGAATGTTGGACAGAAGAGATTCCTCCAGTCCCCACTTCCCCTGTGCACTGAAGCAACCCAACACCGCCCCCCATCCCAGGAGGCTGGCATCCGTCATGACTGTGGTCCAATAAGGGATCTGGAAGGATCTCCCTTTCAGGAGATGAGAAAGATCCAACCACCATTCCAAGCTCAACTCGACATGAGGAGGTAGAGAGACAGATAGCTTCGGATGGTCTGGACGATTCCTGCACGTCTGGATCACGAACCTTTGAAGTTCCCTGGTGTGTGCCATAGCAAACGGCAAGGCCGCTATTGTGGAAATGAATTTCCCCACCAGAGAAGTCAATTTCGGTACTGGAATCCGCTCGAGAGCCAGAATCTTTGATACCCGGAGAGCAATCTGATGAGCCACCTCCTCCGGCAGAAACACCATGCACCGCTGGGTGTCGAACAGGAGGCCCAGGAAGATTATCTGCTGAGATGGAACTAAGTGACTTGTCCAGATTCACAATCCATCCATGGCGAGTGAGTATCTGAATGCAAGCCTGAACCTGCTGGTGAAGGATCTCTGCTGATGTAGCTTTCAAGAGTAAGTCGTCCATGTATGGAGTCACTGATGCCATCCCGATGGATTACCGCCATCAATGCTCCCAAGACTCGCTGAAAAACCTGTGGAGCCGTCGTCAGCCCAAAGGGAAGAGCTGAAAACTGAAAGTGACCTCTGTGGCAGGCTAACCTGAGATACCGCCTGCTCTCTAGATGGATAGGGATGTGCAGATATGCATCCTGAAGATCCAGGGAAGCAAGGAATTCCCCCGGGGACATAGCAGCTATCAAAGTGCGCAGAGACTCCTGTCGATAGTGGGTAATCATAACAAAGGAGTTGAGATCTTGGAGGTCCAAAATAGGACGAGCTCCACCGTCCTTTTTGGCCACAACGAACAGGTTGGAATAAAATCCTGAACCTATGTCCTCTTGAGAAACTGGTTTCAGGACGTCCTTGTCCAAAAGATCCTGAATAGCATCGAACAGATGCCTTTTTATGGAGTCCTGAGAAGGACGAGTAAAATGGAAGCGAAAGGGAGGAAGGGAAAAGAAAGGGATCCTGTATCCCTCTGACACCACCTGAAGAACCCAAGGATCCGCCACTGAATCCTCCCAAACCCGGAGAAAGAGGTGAAGCCTCCCACCTACAGCCGGATGCGGACCCGGGTTCGGCGAGTCATGCCAAAGCAGTCTTGGCCTTGGGGGCAACTTTGGGCTTCCAGGACTGTTTGGGTTTGGAGGGGGCGCGTGGAGCGGGCGGAACCGCCTGGGATGTGGGGCGTGTCTCAGCTTGGAAAGAACAAAAGGACCGATAGCGCTTAGCTGGGAACGTGTTCTTAAAGACTAAGGGTAGAAGAGTACTTTTACCCCCAGTAGCCTCGCTGATCAATTCCTTAAGCTCAGATCCAAACAGGGAAGTCCCTTGAAAGGGCAAAGAAAGCAAAACTTTCTTAGAAGCAGTGTCAGCAGACCAAATTTTTAACCAAAGAGAGCGTCTAGCCACCACAGAAGTGGAAGCCCTCACCATCATGCGAACAGCATCAAAGGCAGCGTCAGAAACATAGTTCCGAGCTTCAGAAATATTAGCAAGTAATTGTAACTGCTCTGACACTGGCGCATCTTGGCGAACCGCCACAGTAAGTTGTTCAGTCCAGACCGCAATGGCCCGGTTAACCCATGCCACAGCGAAAGTTGGATGCATGGCAGTACCAATAGAGGCAAAAATTGACTTAAGGCAAGTCTAACTTTGTGTCAGTCCAATCCTGTAAAGCAGAAGCATCAGATACAGCCAAAGCAGTAGATTTGGCCAACCTAGAAACTGGAGCATCTACTTTAGGAGGATGAACCCATTTAGCCAGTTCAGTCTCAGGAAAGGGATAAACTTTGGCAAACTTTTTTTTGAGACTGAAGAGGACTTATCAGGATTTTTCCACGCATCAGAAACTAAACGTTCAAAAGTAGGGTTAGTAGGAAAGCAAGTAACAGCCTTAGACGGTTTCTGAAACACGTCCGTTGGGTCAAGAGGAGTATCCTGACACAAGGGAAGATTGAGGGTGGTCAACACAGCCCTGATCAAACCCTCAGCAGGATCAGGATCACATTCAAAAGGGTCCCCAACCGATCTGGTGGACTCAATAACTGTACCATCCTCAACATCAGAATCCTGCAACAATTCTTCCTCAGAAGAATCAGAGACATCAGGAGCTCCTTGAGGCTTGGGCAGGGAGGTCCTGACAGTGGAGGGGGTCTGCCATACCTGAAGAGCCCCCTGAACCTGAGAGGGAAAGAGCTGAAGAGTGGATCTGAGATCTCTAGTTGCAGCCTTGAACTCTTTCACCCACGTTGGCTCGATAGTGTGACTGGAAGGCCCTGGGTTGCTGCCATGACCTTCCGCACAAGTTGGGCATAAATGACCAGAAAATTCTCTAGGTAGCCCTGAGTGACAGGAGGAGCAGAACGCAATGGGGGAAACAGATACCCCAGCCTCCTTTATCTTAGGTCTAGTCCCAGGCTCCAGGGGAGCAGACATACTCACAGCGTCAGATATACTCCACAGATAGAAATCACCCAGTTAAAGTGTGAAAGATTAAGTATTCAACCCAGAAACGTTTAAAACTAAACTTATCTGGCAAGCGAAGGGTTAATCAGCAGAGGAGAGGGAGAAGGTCCGGTCCCTGCGTAGTATACTCGATGAGAAGAACTCACAAAATGGCTGCTGCAACGGGATCCAATCAGAAAGAGGGCGCGAACCGAGCGCTCATGGGAAGTGTAGTTTCTCACCAAGTACCCCAAAACAGTGCCCGAAGCCCCCCGAGTCCCCCAACACACAAACATAAAACCGGATGATAGAGCAAGGGAAGACAAAATGAGCCCTCTCTGAAGTAGCTATGTAAAGCGGTTCCAGAGATACGTCCCACACAGTGTAAGCCCATAGAGAGTAAAGGAGCAATGGCGTCTATGCGGGAAAAGCGCGCTTAAAGGCGCGGAACAATTTCTAATAAAATTCTCTCTTAAATTAAAAGTTCCTTAACACATAGCAAACACATTCTATGTAAGCAAACATTACCCAGCCAAGGCAAAAGTTGAAAATGCCCATAAAATTGGAAAACCCAGTAGAGAAAGGGTTAAATCCCACAAACTGCTCCAAAACTCAAGACATACACACATACATTGCATTAGCAAGATATAGAAAAACACCCAATGAGTGCTGGAGTGCACAATGAGAACTCCCAAGTACAAGCCCAATGAAGGGACACTGAGGGACAAGTGGACCTTCAGCACTCAAAGGGTGTCTCACCTTTCTGCAGGACTTCTGTCTTCAGGTTACCAAGATAAGAAAGGAATTACCACAGAGGAGAATCCCCAGGGAAGTACTTGAAATCAAGCTGTTCCCTTATCAGGGCAAAAAGGTCCACCAGAAGCACCCTGGAAGCTGTGCTATCCACTTTAAAGAGGGCATTTGACAGCCTTGGTAACCCGCCTAATGGTGGTATTCCATATTTGTAAAAACAAAGAAACTAAAATTTGAAGAGAGCTGTTCTCCGCCTGGTGTGAACACACCGAGGAACAAATCATTCTGGCTTGTACTGACTGAGGAGCAGCCTAGGAGGGAGGGGAGGCTCCACCCCCTGCATACATTTAGAGAATGTTCCTGCCTACTTAAAGGGGCGGATCGCCTCCCAGTGTACCAGTAACCTGTATTGGACGACAGTGAAAAGACGTATATTGTTCATGTTTTTTTAATGCCTACAAAATAAAATAAAGATAAAACGAAGTATTACTATCCCATGGAGCATTCAACGCTTCAGATGCAGGTCTGCCCTTCCTGGGGCCCTCAAGTATGAACAAAGTGTCTGAAAGTCTAGTCAGGGAAGTGTTAAGGCATCTAATGAAGCCCTTTCGAGTCCTGCTCCACGTGATCAAACTCCTGATTGAAGAACTGAAAATAAACTTTAGGTTGAAGATCATGAGTTGTCCTTAACACAACTTACTTGGTGGAAGCCAAGAGATCTGCAGCAGAGAGTACAGATCTGAAACTCCATGCAGAAGGGATGGCAGTAAGGAAAATGGACTTACATTCAAGTCAGATATCTAAATAAGAAAGTAAAGCAGAAGGAAGAGATCCCTTAAACTTGTCAAAGCCCAGTCTTGTCTCCCGTTTGCAATTAAAAAGAAAGCCATGTTGCAGGATGGAGCAGAAGAACATCCTCCCCAACCAGTCACAATCCAGGAAGCACACCCACCTAAGGAGCAATACGGGCTGCAGAGGAAGTCTCTGGCCCTTAAATACAGAACGGGCTGAGAGAAGGAAGTCCTCCTTGGCCATCTACTGTCAAAACCTGAGCAAGGGTACAGGTGGAATAGCAATATCAAGTCCTGCTCAGTCCACCAGACTAGGACTGGAGCAAAGCAGGAAAGTTAGCAATAAGCCCAGTCTACTCCAGCAGAGTAAATAGTAATCTGCAAGGTGCCTCTTACCCACCCAAAGCAGGCAAGACATGAAGCAATGTTGCTGGCATCCAAGAGTATAATTTTTCTGAAGTGTTAATGCATTCCATACAGAAATTGGGTCATTCCCATTTGATTTCTTAGTTAACAAATGTGAGATTTTAATCTTATTTAACACAGGACAGTCATTTCTTCATATTTCTAAAGCTGTGGTTTGATTAATGTGCATCAGTTGCTGAAGGACAAGTTTTACCATCAACTTGTGGCCAGCTTGTTATAATCAAGCAACTGTAGGTTGCACGCTGGGGTTAAGTCCAGTCCTCAAGCAACTCAACTCACAACTGATCCACCTGTAATCAAGCAGGAATATCCTGAAAACATGCAGTGGCACTGGCAGACAATGCTTACCAACGGCTCTATACACACTGGAAAAAACCCATCCAAAATACGCATCAATTTACACTAGAATGGCTGTTCAAAGAGTGGATTTTAGTGTGCTTACCATTAAATCCTTAGTCCATGAGGAACACAGGAACCAACATGGTGTAAAGCCACCTCCTCCAGGAGGGCAGAGCTCTTCCTCCACTTACTCCCCGCCTACTGCATTCAGTATTAACATAAGCAACGCCAAGATAAAGCAGAAGATAAAAGGAACAAACCAACCCACCTGAACAGAGAACCCAAGAGGATCCTCTGCTAGGGGACTTAAACCGGTTTCTCTCCAGGAGGGAGTACCATATTTGCTCGAAAATAAGGTGACCCAGAATATAAGACTACCCACCAAGTTTTGCTTTTAGGTCCCAGAAAATTTATGAAAATCAGCCAATTCTGTGTCCCCCTCAATCCCTTCATCTCACTGATTTAATATCATCTCCCTTCATTCATATCTTTGCTATCTCCATCCCTACCATCTCCTTCCATCCAGCTAATTTAATTTCCCTTCAAGTCACCATATCATGCCATCTTTTGTTCTCCCTCCATCTAATCTCCCTTCTTTGTGTCATTCATTTTCTCCCACCCTCCCTTCATTTCATTTTTTATTAAATAGATCTTTATTAGAGGATGGGAATCCTAGTACAAAAGCATCATACAATTTAAGCATAATACTTTGTACAATATTCAGAACAAAAAGTATTACAAAGTGTAATGTACAAATAAGTCAATATAATTGTATGAGGAGAGACTATGAAAAATCCAACCTAATTTCAGGAATAGAGAGGAAGAAGCCTAGCAGATTGGAAAACAGAAATAAGTGAGAACAACAAGTATCAAGAGAGGAAAAGAAATAAAGAGGGAGGGAGATGAGGAAAAAGTACTCACAAAGGCCTGGGTTGCATGTGTTTCATCAGGTCTAGCAGTAAACAGATGACATATTGATAAAATGTTTCAGACTGAGGTACCTCCATATTTTTTTTTTTCCAAGGGAAGTTTTAGCTTAGCTTTAAGGGTGTCAAAGCTGTATATTCCTGCAGTCAGAAAAGTGAGAATGTACATTCTGCTGAAGGCTGCCACAATGGAAAAGGCTTTTGCTGGAAGGGTGAAGGATTCAAAACAAGACCTGAAGTGCAAGATGGCAGGGGAATCCATGAGGGCACATTAAGTTTCCTCCAATGGATTAATATATTTTTGATGATAGGATTGTATGAATTCAAGGACAACTTCCCTAGGGAAGGCAAAAGTGCAATATGTAAAGGGTCCTGTAGAGGGTGGGATTCTCTAATTGTACCCATTATTTATCTAGGGAGTGATGTTTCCAGTCCAAGATAGATTAAAGAAGGGTAGCCTGGTAACATTTTAATGTCTGGGAGACCTAATCCACCCCATGACTTATGTCTAGAGTACTGTTTTAAACCTAGATTTAAAAGGATCTATCACATCTACAAAAGTTAGGCTTATTATGTAGAGTATATAGAATGCTGAAAAGGATATTGATTTACAAAAAAAAAAAAAAAAAAAAAAAAAAAACACACACAACAACACTGTTTGGGTTAAAATAGCAGCTTATAAAGTGCCCTGCACCCTACTTCCACATACACTTCCATTGTTGCAGATTGCCAAACTGCCCCTGATCGCTTCCCACACTACCCAGCCTCCTCCGATGAGGGAGGCTTCTGTCTGTAAGCTGGAGCGATCTCTTTGGCAGAGATAGATATCTAGCCAATGAGATCGCTCCAGCTTACAAAACCTCCATAATTGGAAGAGGCTGGATAGAGGGACAGTGCAGGGGCAGTGCAGCAACATACATGTATGTGGAAGTAGGGTGCAGGGCACTCTATAAGCTATTGTTTTAACCCAAATAGCTTTTTTTTTTTTTTTTTTTTTTTAA
This sequence comes from Rhinophrynus dorsalis, assembly GCA_037306005.1. Lineage (NCBI taxonomy): Eukaryota > Metazoa > Chordata > Amphibia > Anura > Rhinophrynidae > Rhinophrynus > Rhinophrynus dorsalis. The sequence goes on along the minus strand of CM074723.1, from coordinate 67,365,239 downwards.
ATCAATAACATTTAACATTATCTATATTAACTACATAATAAGCCTAACTTTTGTAGGGGTGATAGATCCACTTTACCCTATTTCCATAAGAATGTAGAAAGGTGGTGAGGTTTTGGAGAAAAAAACCTGGGGGAAGAGGTATAGAGAGGGTCTGGAATAAGTATAAAAAACAGGAGAGGAAATTTTAATAGTATTAATCTTTCCTAGCCAGGAGAGGTACAAAGATGTCCTCCGTTTCATTTTTAATTTAATTTCCCTTTAAGTCACCATGTCATCTCCCTCCATCTCATAATAGTTAATTTCATATCATGTTAGCTTCCTTCATGTACCTTATCGTGAAGTGTTCCAGTTGCCACTTGCCTCCATACTGATAACCCACATGCGAACTGGCACTTTTGGTTAGTCTGCGCTTTCATAGAAGGTCCAGAAAGGATCTGAAAGTGATGTGAATCAGTATGGAGGAAGGCAGTGAATTTAAACATGTTGCCTGCCATTCTATTTTACAAAGCTGCCAGCTGGAACATTTCACAATAGTTTTCAGGGAGGGAGAATTAGTACTGGGTTGTTCTCACATGAGTCTTCAGCCGATCCAGCAGGCAATCCAAATATAGGAAGACCTCCATTATAAGGCAAGGATGTTTTTTCATGCTAAAATTCATGTGAAAAATTGCCTTATATTCAAGCAAATACAGTAACAAGTTTCACATGAACTTATTTAACTGAAAATTCACTAAAATTCTGTCATCCAATGTGAAACACAAACCATGGGGATACAACATTGCTATCTGCAGAGATTCCTGGGGAAAAAAAAACCTCCACTGGAGACCAGTTTCCAAAGGACTAAACTGGTACATCATGAACCTCAGATGTCAGACATTGAACTTGCACAAACAGGAGAAAAAAAACAAAAAACAAAAAAAACACCCAAACACCAAGGAGGAACCTTATAGAGGCAACAGCCTGAAAGACCTTCTGATCAAAGCTAGCCTCATGAAATCTCAAAACACCATCCAAGATGTGCCCACTGATTGGGTTGAATGCTCCATGACTAGAAAGGGATCAGGCTCTCTCCTGCAGACGTATGCCTGGCAGATGATCACCATGATCCAGGTAGCAACAGTAACCATAAAATTCACCATTTTGGTTGCCAAATTTGCTTTCAGGTGAGAATCCAAGATTTTATCTACTTAAAGGGCTGCAAAATCTGCCAGAGGCAGGGCAGAGTTCTTGTCAAGGACTAATTGATGTTCTCTTGCAGCAAGGCATAAGGACAAAATATACAGGGGCCATTATTTTCAGGCCATAGTATGGGAAGTGAAGAATTAGGTGGTATTACTCTAATAGCCCTTGAGAAGAGAAGCAAATGTAGTGTATAGTCCAACCAGTAAACGAGCGTGAAGACAACCACTACCAGTAGTCGAATACCGCACAGGTAATATCCTCAAGTTGTCAAGATGTAAAAATTCCTACACCTGTGATAACATGCTCTAACAGGGGTAGACAACCAATGGCTCACCTGCTGTTGGGAATACAACTCAAATCAGCCCAAACCTGTCTACAGGAGAGCAAGCGTTGCTCAACCCAGGTCTAAGCAGTTTATTTCAGCAGATGTTCTTTTAACACAAGTGCCAGTGTGTTTACAATTCCCCACAGCATTCAAATGGTTAAAAACAGACTTACCAGGTTATGCTCATAAATATAGTTATCAAGAACATCTCTAGGAGTTGCTGCTTCGTCAAGTAGGCCAATAGAGTAATTTGCATCTTCAATAAATCCTTTCATCTCAGCCGTATTCCGCAAAGCCGACAATCATAAACCAAGAAACGCCAAATAGGGGGTCAACAAGTCTTTTTGGGTCCTAATATGCAACAAACTGGAAAAGAAGAGACATAAGTCCATTAGGTCTGTAACTGAAAGTACTGTGCAGAATTACACAAGCTGTCTACCTTCAAGACAACCAGCAAGGTACACCCAAAATGCTCATTAAAAGGTATAGTAATACTTCGATTAAAGAAGACTCGGAGCTGCAGTTTAAATATAGAGCTGCATGTTTAAAAATATATACTTACAATGTTGTAGTTCAAACTGCAGAAATTATCCCTCTCCTGCCCCTTCTGGCATCACCGATTGTCTGGTGTGGATGAAGAGCGACGAGGAACAATCTTCAATAAGAAAAAAATCCTGCCTTCCTTCGTCAAGGGGGACAGGGTTTTCCTTATACTTACTGTGTGAAGATTGTCAATCTCTGCATCCGCCCAGTCTGACAGACTCAAGATCTTAGGGGAGGTGGCACCTTTCCACAGGAATAGCATTTGAACTACAACATCGTAACTAAATATAGCGCTGTAGGTGCAGTTTAATCGAATATTACTATCCCTTTAAGTTTTTGGTTTTTTTTCTAAACCCACTGAACTTCAGAAAGGCCTCCAACGCACTGGATCACAATACATTTTACACCAAGCATTCAAGGCATTAAGCTATGTCAGTAGCATTTTTTCTGATCTGCCGCTATACTGTAGGCTGACCAGATCTCATCAGGGACACACAGGAAATAACCTTTCAGTGCTTCACTAAAATCAAAGCAGTCCTGCAGTATGCATTTTTCCTATGCGTCCCCAGTTAAAGGTGAGGTCTGGTCAGCCTACTATAGCGCAGCTGCTTCACTGAATAATTGCTGCTCCAGCTTTTGCATACTGACCATGATGTGCAAGTAGTGCAGCACAAGGGGGTAGACCTCTTCAGGTAAAGTAAAAATGCCAAACAAATTGAGAAAAGTGTTTGTTTGCACCAAAACTACACCTCTGGTTTCAAGAATCGCCCCTTTAGAGAACTACGCTGCCATTAATGAGTGTTGAGAAGCAATGCTTCGACAACTATGGTTATTAACCCTTTGAGCGCCAGAGGGATACGCAACGCATTGCAAAGCAATGTGTTGTGTACCCTTCCGGCACTCAAAGGTTTAAAGGGTCGAAAGCTTACTGCACATATAGTTCACATATTTATAGCCTAAAGAAAAATAAGTGATGCTATCACAAATCTCAAAACCAGACTGTCTCCCACAAAACAATAGAATTTATGGGCACACCCAGAATATTCTATTTAAAACATGCCACAATTTTCCTTAGTCCCGGTGGCATTCCAATCTTGTGGGATATACCAGCAAGTAAAGCACGTGATCAGTGAAACAATGTATTGTGACTTGCTTTATGAATTAACAATGACTAGACTATAAACAGCACATGCAAGTTTAAGGAAATTTTAGATGGTGAACAAAAGTAGTTTAGAGATCAGTCTTAAACACAAAAGGTAAAAAAATAGAACTGGTTCAAACAAGCTCACAACTAGGAGACAAAATTACCCAGCAGAATTTGTTGTGCTTCCCACAATAGTGAGTTGATTCTCTTAACACAGGGCACACTCAAACGTGAAGTCAAGCCATAGCATGATGCTCTAAGTAATGAAAACTGCTTGTTTTACAGATAGTCACTGCTCAGAAGCACCATTCTTTAGAGTCATTAGATAGGAAATATTTCCATATAGGGTGTCTACATCTGTATTTCCCTTCACGCTTAGGCTACGTGTTTTCAAATTAAAGCGAACATGTGAGGTCCTGAGGACTAGGTACAAAATTGGCTGAAACTTCTGTCATGTTGAAACTGTATAGCCTTTTTGGGTGGTATTAGTCTAATAGGTACAAAAAAGTTCTACCCTAATCCAAATCCCCACTTACCTTATTAGGGCCAGGAAATCTTAATACCTCATAAGAATTTTGTTGTGACTTTTCAAGAGATCCATGAATGTTTGAAGATCTATCCATGGAAGCCAACATAACAGCTGTTGGCAATATTTTCCAAACTGAAGCAGGCAAGCCTATTTTACCCCTTTGACTGCCAGAGGGGTAGCCAACCCATTGATTCACGACATGTCATACTCAAAAAAGACCAGAAGGGTGTGCCTGGAAATGGGCTGAATGCCTCTGGCTCATAGGTTTACATTACCATGTGCAGAAAAGGGGACTTTAGTTTCACCCGTTAAATCCTTTTCTTAGTCCATACAGGTTACTGTTAACTGGGTAGGCAATCCACCCCTTTAAGTAGGAAGGAGCAATTCTAGAATTGATTGCAGGGGGTGGAGCCTACCTTCCCTTCTTGGCAGCCAGCCAGCTCCAGAAAGATCTGAGACACTATTGACTAGACAGTGGAAGGGAAGACTCCTGTGAGCATGACCAAAGGACCCCCACAGTCTGCCATAGGATAGTCAAGCATGGTCCCTTGACAGGGTGGGAGACCAGTAACCTGTATGGACTAAGAAAAGGATTTAACAAGACTAAAATCCTCTTTTCTATCGTCCAATACAGGTTACTGTTAACTCTGGGATGTCCAACCACTGAGTTTCAGAGGCAGGAAGGCAAGGACCAGGCACAAGGCCTCTAAAGTCACCGGTGCAGATATGAACCATTAGATCAGAGATAGCCCAACAAAACAGCAGAAGTGTCAGCGGACACTGAACAGGGGTAACACCCCAGGAACTGTTGCACAGCACAATGAACTAGAGCAAACAGGGCATAAAAAAAGTGAAGGAAGCACCAAGAACCGAAGGAAATCCTAGACAGGCAAGACCTGATCAGGCCATCAGAGGGCTCAGGATCAGCCTCAAAAAGATCCAAAAAACCCACACACTGAGGAGCCCACTGCAGAACATTCCTTAACATGTGAATCCACCAGCAGTTCCTCTTCAGAGGAACCTGACACGTCAGGTACTCCCTGAGGTTTGGGCAGGGAAGACTTGGAGGAAGGGGCCTGCCAAGAATGAAAGATTCCTAGTAACTGGGATGGAAAGAGATGCAATGTGGACCTAAGGTCCCTAGTAGCAGCCTTGAACTCTTGCACCCAAGCTGGCTCTAAAGCATGGCTGGAGGTCCTTGGAATACTCTCAGGGACATCAGAACATGCAGGGCATAAAGGACCTGAGAATTCTCTAGGTAACCCTGAGTGACAGGAAGAGCAATGCGCAATGGGGAATACAGAGACCCCAGCCTCCTTAGTCTTAGGTCTGGCCCCAAGCTCCAGCAGTATAAACATTCTCACAGTGTCAAATAACCTTACTGTATAAGAAGTCACCGAATTAGTGTGTAGGATTAAAGTTTCACCCCAGAAATTGCTAAAATAAACTTATCTGGCAGGCAAAGTGTTAATCAGCAGAGGAGAGAAGGAGTCCAAACCCTGTGTAGGATACTTGTTCTGGAAATAGCACAAAATGGCTGCCGCAGCAGGAGCCAATCAGAAACAAGCAAGCTCACAGGAAATTAGTTTTCCCAGAAAAGTACCCGAAACAGTGGCCGAAGCCCCCAGAGCTCCCCCCTCCAACACACTGGAAATATGAACCGGATGATAGAGCAAGGGCAGACAAGTAAAATGAGCCATCTCTGAAGTCGCTAGGTGATACTTTTGCAGAGATGTCCCAAACAGTACAGTCCCATAGAAGTGAATGGAGCAATGGCACCTATGAGGTAAAGCAGGCCTTTATCAAATTTTACAAAATTGAAAGTGTAAAACTAAAACACCTAAGTCACTAGAACATTTTACGGCACCCAAAAAAAACACCAAACCAGTAGGAAAAGTGTTAGAACGCCTCCAAAAATATGCCAATCCAGCAGCTAAAGTGTTAAGCCTGCTCCAAAACAGACATACAGATAGACCCAGTGAGTGCAGGAGTGTGCAATAGGAACTCCAAATGAAAACACCCCTGTGCAGAGGGGCACTGTGGGACATGTGGACCTGCAGCACTCAAAGGGTTGCTCACCTTTCCTGCAGATCTTCTGTCTTCAGATTACCATGTTTAAAGAGGAAGCCTCGGTGGGCGACTCATGTGGAAAGAACTTGTAACCAAGATTTTCCCCCCAGGGCTTAAGGTCCACAAAAAGCACCTGGTCACTGAGCTAGCCAAATCTATGGGCACTGCCAGTTATGGTAATCCATCTAATGGTGGTATCCCATTTCTAACAAAAAAAAAAAAAAAAAAAAAAAAATATTCTAGAACTATAGCAGAACTGTTCTCTTGCCTGTGTTATCTTCACCAAGGAAGATATCTTTCTGGAGCTAGTTCACTAGCTGCAGCCAAGGAGGGAAAGTAGGTTCAACCCCCTGCAATCAATTCTAGAATTGTTCCTGCCTACTTAAAGGGGCAGATCACCTACCCAGAGTTACCAGTAACCTCTATTGGACGACAGAGAAAGCACCTTTTGAGGTCCTGCCAGCAACTGTCATGTCTGCCTTCATGGACACAGGACTGAACGAAGATCTGCTCAAAGGACAAAATCCAGGGTTTAAGTAGTGTTATGCAAGCCACCTGAAACTGAAGGGGAACTCAAGTTTTCTTTCACTTCTTGCCTCCTTCAATTCAATTTCCCTATAATGCCTTCACTCTACTCCCCTTGCTTCTTCCTGCCACATCTCAGCTTTATTCCTTTGTTCATACTGCATGGTTCTCTCCTTTCTTCATTGCCATATTAAAGAGGCAATGCAACCAGTGCCATGACAGAGCTCCCAGCACAGTGGGTGGCAGTCTGCGGAGACACCTAAATATCAAAAATTAACAATGGGGTGTCAAACAGCATGTGCACTTCTGTGCCTAAATGTGAAACAAGGCTGGTGTGTCAATGTATGAGTTTTTCTGTGAATATAAGTGTGCAGTAGAACAAGGCTCAGGTGGAAGACTCGCATATAGCTCACATTATATAAAATGCATTTACTTACCCTATCAGCCAATATTGTGGAATTCCTTAGATATCGTAAGTATGTGGCCTACTGCATTTGAGTTTGACATGCATTTTCAACTGAATCCGTTCTATCAAGTTAACACTGATCTTGCTCAGTTCTCCCTATGACCACTTTAGTGTAAAAAAATCTCAATGACAGCCTATCAACCAACCCATTTTACACATCAATATTAAACTGAATCACATGCTAACTGAAAAAAACTTGTGTCAAGAATAGCTTCAGGGAAAAAAAAAAAAACCAAAAAAAAAAACAAGTTTTAGCTTTTCAAAAGCAGAATCAGTTTGCAAAACAGGACTTTGCTTATCTACATATAATTTAGATTAATCAACGTACAAACTAAGTACCGTACACAGCCTGCAGGTTCAACGTTTTTGCAAATGAAATTCAATCCTGAAGCATTGGATACCAAATAATCAACAGTCAAGCTGCATGTTTTTAAGTATTGGCCTTGGCGAATTAACCCTTGCCAGATGGGTGTCAAATATGTGCACTCAAAGGGTTAAGATAAGTTGATTACAAGTGACCTATAGTTACAATATAAAATAAGATCTTCATACTCCCATTAAGTCAAATTAGTGATATCTTGAATTAAAGTTTGCATACTTGAAAACTTCATTCAAAACTGCCTGTGTTACGTTTGCAAAAGAAGATTTCTGAAATAGGAAATTCAGTGTGGTTTTTAAGATCTGCCATTTTATCTTAAACTTACTTAAAGGGATCGTAATACCACAAAAAAAACAACCCTATCGTGGAGTCTTTATATTAGAAACACATTGCGCTATTCAAAAACTTTCTGTAGTTCTAAAGTTATAAAGTGGAGACTGATCCCCCACTCACCCCTTCTGGCCGCCTCCCACTGAATGGCTAAATGGTGTTGTGTGACCCAGATGCAGCAAGGGACAAACTTAAGTAGAAGGAAAATCCTGTACCCCTTGATGGAGGTTAGGATTTCCCTTTGGTTACAGAAGTTTGTCCCTCTCCACATCCAGACCAGAGAGCTGCTGAGTGAAGTGGACAGCAGGAGCAGGCGGGGGATTATTCTCCGGTTCATAACTTTAGAACTATAGAAAAGTGCTTTTAAATAGAGCAATGTGTTTCTAACATGAAAACTTGTCTATATAGTTTTTACACATTATAATCCCTTTAAGGCAAGATTATCTCCTAAACTTGTCTGCTGGTCTTCTGTCCAGTACTATACAAGTCTGCAAATGAATTCAAGGTGACAAGTCAACTTTAAGCAGGAGACATACCTAGAAAAAACAATACGCAAAACAGCTGTAAGGAATACAGATCCGTAGATGCATGTTGCTATTAACCCTTTGAGTACCAGAAAGAGTCCGAAGCATTGTACTGCAATGTTTTTGCTACCTCTCTGGCCAACAAATGGTTAAAGGTAAATAGAAGATCTTTTACAGTTTTTGGTTATATTTGATATATATACTATCCATAGAAACATAGAAGATTGACGGCAGAAAAAGACCACCTGGTCCATCTAGTCTGCCCTTTAGTATTCCTTTATTGTTATCTTAGGATAGATACATGTTTATCCCAGGCATGTTTAAACTGTGTTACTGTGGATTTATCAACCACCTCTGCTGGAAGTTTGTTCCAAGTTTCTACTACTCTTTCAGTGAAATAATATTTTCTAATGTTTTTCTTGATTTTTCCTCCAACTAGCCTCAGATTGTGCCCCCTTGTTCTTGTATTCAGATTCTTATTAATCACACTTCCCTCCTGAACCTTGTTCAGTCCTTTAACATATTTAAAGGTTTCAATCATGTCCCCCCTTTCTCTTCTTTCCTCCAGACTATACATATTTAGATCTCTGAGTCGTTCTTGATAAGTTCTATGCTTTAGACCTTCCACCATTTTTGTAGCTCTTCTTTGAACCCGCTCAATTTTAGTTATATCCTTTTGCAGATGAGGCCTCCAGAACTGTACACAGTATTCCAGATGTGGTCTCACTAGAGCTCTATACAGAGGGATCACAATCTCCCTCTTCCTGCTTGTTATACCTCTAGCTATGCAGCCAAGCATACGATTTGCTTTCCCCACCGCCTGGTTGCATTGGTTACTCATCTTGAGGCTGTCAGAGATGACCACCCCCAAATCCTTCTCTTCTGAAGTCTTTGCTACCACAGAACTGCCAATACGATAGTCAGATTGAGGGTTTCTTGTCCCCAAGTGCATTATTTTACATTTGGAAACATTGAACTGAAGTTTCCATTGTTTTGACCACTTATCTAATAGTGCCAAATCATTCTCCATATTACAGACACCTCCTGGAACATCAACCCTATTACACACTTTTGTGTCATCAGCAAACAAGCAAACCTTCCCTGCCAAGCCTTCCCTTATGTCACTTACAAACATGTTGAACAGAACAGGGCCCAGAACAGATCCTTGTGGCACTCCACTTGTAACCAGTCTCTGCTCAGAATACACTCCATTAACAACAACCCTCTGGTTTCTGTCCTTCAGCCAACTGCAGATCCACTGAACTATCCAGGGGTTAAGTCCAATTCTTGATAATTTATCTATCAGCTCTTTATGGGGAACTGTATCGAAAGCTTTACTGAAATCCAGGTAGGCGATATCCACAGCACCACCTTCATCCAGCACTTTAGTTACATAGTCAAAGAAATCAATGAGATTAGTCTGACAGGATCGGCCCTCAGTGAAGCCATGCTGGTTTGGGTCCATCAGGTTGTTTTTTGTTAGATGGTCAATTATCTTCTTCTTTAGAAGAGTCTCCATCATTTTTACCACTACAGATGTCAGGCTGACTGGCCTGTAGTTACTAGCTTCTTCTTTACTACCCTTCTTGTGAATGGGTACAACATTGGCCATTCTCCAATCATCAGGAACTTCTCCCGTAAGAAGGGACTGGTTATACAGATTAGTCAGGGGGCCAACTATGACAGATCGGAGTTCTTTAAGAACTCTAGGGTGGATTCCATCCGGACCCATCGCTTTATTTGACTTTAGCCGGACAAGTTCCTCTAGAACATCGGCCTCTGAAAACACTGGGGCTAAAATTATACAACTAGAGGCAATGCTGTGTTCAGCCATTTTCTGATTATGAGGGCCGCTGTCTGAAAAAACTGAGCAGAAGTAGTTATTCAGATGGTCAGCGACCGCCTTTTCCTCTTCTATATACTGATTTTTTCCGTTGTTAATTTTTGTAATCCCGCAGTTTTTCTTCTTCCTGTCACTGATATATCTGAAGAAGGTTTTATTCCCCTTCTTAACAGATTTGGCCATTTCTTCCTCTTTTGAGGCTTTAGCAGCATTTATCATCTGTTTAGTCTTCTTCTGTATAGTTTTATACCCTTCTCTGTCCGCTTCACTTCCAGTCTCTTTATATCTCTTATAGGCAGACTTTTTATCTTTCACTATAGCTCTTACCTCTCTAGTAAACCATAGTGGATTTCTCTTTCTTTTCCTCTTGCTAATTTGTCTAACATGTAATCTTGTTGCCTTTAAGAGGACTTCTTTGAGTGTCTTCCACTGAGTACTCACTCTCGGTGTTTTATCCCACCCTTTTAATTCTTTCTTTACATATTCTCCCATATCCTCAAACTTCATCTTCCTAAAGTCCAATACTTTGGTTGCAGAATGGGATTTCTCGTAGTCAGTCTGGATTCCGAACCACAAACATTGGTGGTCACTGGAACCTAGATTTTCTCCCACCTTCACCTCAGATACCAGGTCTCCATTTGTGAATACTAAGTCTAGGATATTGTCCCCTCTAGTTGGCGCCTTCACCAGCTGTTTTAGGGACATCCCCGTCAGGGCTTCTACGATGCTCCTACTTCTACATGTGGACGCACAAGGGATATTCCAATCAACATCAGGCATGTTGAAGTCTCCCATAACTACTATATCTCCCTTTACTGCCATTTGGGTAATCTCGTCCACTAGCATGTTGTCTTGCTCTTCAGATTGCCCCGGAGGCCTGTAGACTGCACCTATTCTTGTAACTGATCCCTTTTTATTCTGCAGACAGATCCAGAGAGTCTCCAACTCTTTACATGAATTCTGGATCGCTGTGGATTTTATGCTATCTTTAACATAAATGGCTACCCCACCCCCTCTTCTCTCAGCCCTATCTTTCCTATACAACGTGTATCCCGGAATGGCTATTTCCCAGTCATTACAGTCCCTGAACCATGTCTCTGTTATTACAATCAAGTCCAAGTCATCTCTACAAACTATTGATATTAGCTCGCTGAGCTTGTTGCCTAAGCTGCAAGCATTAGTACACATTACACGAAGAACATTACATTTATCACCAACAACAACTCTATCTACCGCACCATCATCTACCTCACCAACATCTGTATGTAAAGCACCAGCAACTTCCTGTGCACCAACATCTGTATCTATCACACTAACAAACTCAGAACCCTGGTTCACCAAAACTGTTCGGGGACAGAAATCAATCTTCTCAATGAAATTCCTGCCCCCTCCATCTAGTTTAAATGCCTCTCCAAGAAACACCTGAACTCTTCTCCAAGTACCTCAGTTCCTCTGTGTGACGGGTGCAGACCATCTCTCTTGAACATTTCTTTACAACTCCACCTTCTAATACTGTGACTGACAAATCCAAAACCTTCTTCTTTACACCACTGTCTTAGCCAACCATTGAACTCCAGGATACGAAGTCTCTTACTATTTTCAGAGCGGACTGGCAAAATCTCTGAAAAAGTGATAGAGTCTGTCATTCTGCTCAGCTCCAGGCTGAGACTTTGAAATTCCATTTTCACCTCTTCAACACTTTTCTGGGACAAATCGTTTGTACCGAGATGAATGATCAGATCAACTTCAGTCTCCTTTGTTGCAGCCTTGACAATATTTGAGATGCGTCTTTTATCCCTGCTTGCAGTAGCACCAGGAAGACATCTCACCTCCTTCAGTCCATCCTCATTCTGCCCTAAAGCAACACCTCTAACAATCGAGTCACCAACAAGGAGATGCTTTCTCTTCTTTTTAAGTCCATTTTCTGCTCCTGACTGCTTGTTACAATTCTCTCCTTTGGGACTCACAACATCCCGTACCTGAGTATCTGTGCTTTTATCTTCTGAAATCTCACTTTCCAATTTCCAATTGGTTAGTATGGGATGACAGGGGCTGCAGTACACAGGCGGCCAGGTTGCTTTTTTTGTCAAACATTTATCAGACAGCTTACCAGGCAGATTTTAACCTAGTTATAAACACTGAAAAACTAGCATACAAATAGGTTAACAGCTTGGATGTTAGGCCTCCAAGGCATTGTGACTGAAAATGGTCTAGTGCAAGGAGTTAAAGGAATAGTAATGTTTCACAAAAACAGCAGCTCCAATTAATCTTCACAGTATTTGGGCCGTAGAGTGTTCTTTCATTACTGTCAGTTTTAGTTCAAGAGTAATTGAATGATGAAGTATCCCCCTCCCGACACTTACCTAGTGTAACAGCTCACCTCAGATGTGGAATCTGGTGCTTGACCAGACAGATAACCGCAAGGGACAATCTTCTTACTATGAGAACAATTAAAACCCTGCACCCCCTTGACAGGTTTTTCCCTCATCTTAACTGTAGATTGTGCCTCTCTGCAATCTAACTGGGCACCTCCCTGCTGCTCTGAGCTGAGCAGAGTTATCAGTAAAAGGGGAGGGAGAGGGATACTTCATTATTCAATTACACTTGAACTACAACTCGGACAGAATTGAAATAACACTCTATGGCCCAAATACTATTATGATTAGAGCTACTTTTAATTATGAAACATTACTGTCCCTTTAAAAAATCTGAGCTCCTAAGACTTAATTTAAAACCAACTGTTCTCCCATACCAGGTCATCTGAGAGCCAGTATTTTAAAATATAAAAATACCCCCCCCCCCCCCCCCCCGAAATGGTTGATTTCTTAATATCACTGAGCAGGATTTATGTGGAAATAATACTTACATGGACAAGTTAGGAGATGGAACCTCCTATCATCAGCTAGGCTGCCAAGGTGGCTCCGCGTTGAAGTCGAACTGCTCTCTATAGAGCGCCTTTCCTAGTCCCGCTGGATAGTTGTATGCTTTGACAGAAAATCCGCCCTGTAAACAGTAAAGGACAAATTTTGTACTTCAGACAAAAATGTTCAAAACAGCTCTAAAATGTTTAGTTCTACAATACCCAAGTTGAAAGTATTTGGCACATTCCAATATATATTTACCCTGAAACAAGCATCGCATTACCAGACTCACAGCTGAAAAATATGACTATGTAACAACTGCAGCCATTCAAGGCAACCATGTTTTACCAAGACTGATGTAATGTAAATACACCTGGTAAACTCAAGGCTGCACTGTGCATCCTCAAAATGGCTCCTGTCTGCCATACAAGTCTAAAACAGGACCCCCCCCCCCAAAGCTGGCAAGACTAAGCAAAGGGGCAGACTGTTTAAATTCAGGGGTTACACCTGTTCATTCCCATAGACTGCAAGTGTCAGCTGTTTTGGAGCAAGTTTTTAGCTATGCTTTAGGATCCAGTAAACCAACAGACGAATACAAAATAATCCCAAGATTTAGGAGCAAGCAGTGAATTTTAAGAGCCTGGGCACCAATTTTTGTGGTATTTTCCCACCCCTGAACATATAGTTTGTGTAACCCAACTTTTCCAGTCTATAAGAACTGCTTGCATCCCCTGGAGACAGCTCAAGCTTCACTGTTCAGTCTCTGTAGGATAAGTTAGACAGCTGCAGGGTCACAATTGAACCCCCTCCCCATAATTTGCTCAGATTCAAGGGGCAGGCAATGCAGCCTCAGATCAACTGCCACGAGATCATGATTAACAGATGTTCTTCAAAAGGGAGAGCCCCAAAATAAGTGAACCTTCTATTAGAGATTTGCAAAGCACTGCCTTGCAATGTGATCTTTAAAACCTTTTTTCATGTGTCCAGTTTCAGTATTGATGTGTGTCACATCAACTCTGCAATGTTAAACCCAAGATAAGTAAGCAAGGTGTTTACTACCAGGTAGTATTGTATTAAAAAAGTTTTTACAACTATTACAAATGCTTTCTGGGACAGCAATGCATCAAATACCAGTTTTTCAACTCCATGGTTCAAGTTCACATTAGCTCCTCACTGAACTCTGTGCTAATCACCTATTACTTGAAAGGTGTTATAGGGATTTTGCACTGAGCGAACACAGCTTGTTCCAGCTTGCATTAATATGTACTACAAGTTCAGCAAAGACAATCTGCACAGGTACATAATGCACAACTGTAACAAGGGAAAAGAAAAAAATATTCCAAAGATTAAACCATTAGGTACCATATGAGATGGGCTTTGCTGGAGTTTATAATATCTAGTATTTATGAATAAGTGTTTTAATTCAAAGTAGAACATGCTAGAAAAAGGATATAGAAGTTAGCACAAGAAGCTGGCAAGGATGACTGGAGTAACAATCTCTAGCCAACACTGACCTATGCACCGAGACCGGCAGAACGTCGTACAAAGATCATGTTTCCATGGTATATTGCACCGTCAAGTAAAAACTCATTGACATATGCAAATGGTAGACACTATTTACATGTGCTCCATTCTCCCTTAAGGGGGAACCTGTTATTTTCCCAAGCCCTTAATCCAGTGGGATAAGAATTGCATAATTCTCCCAATTCCACACATTTGATAGATATAAACATGATTTGGAAGCCTCAAGAGGAACATGTTAATGCTAGGAAAGGAGTGTAATTCTACATAGGTACGAAACATCAACTCCAAGTTTAGAGACCCTAACTACTAAACAAAAACAATCAATTACACTGAAAGTGCAAATATCTAACAGACTAAAAGCTGGTCTGTGACAAACCCCAGTTCCTACATTAAATAGTTACAAAATAAACATTACAAAGCTACACACTAAATGCCCACCTTACTTTTTGGTATGATTCAGCTTTAATAAGCTTTGGAAGTCATGAGTTCATCCAAGAGTATACTGCTGAACCAGAGAAAGTAAACAGGCTCCAGAGCACACATGTAGAGCACTGAATTCAGCTGTAGCCTGCTTTTAACCAGTAATATTTCTCCAAAATACTGGCATTTGTTCCGTATACAATACAAAGATCTCAAGCAATACAAAAGCAGAAATGGTGTATCAAGTAAAACTGTATACATGTGCATTTGAAACAGTTTTTACACTTGTACTGGTTGAAATCTTTTGCAGTCTTGTGTACTGCCTATGCACATAAAGGTCAGTGTTATGCATCAGCAGGCCTGTTTGACTAAAAATCACTGCTACTAAAGGAACCTATAGTGACGTGGTGACAATGATAGGGTGAAGATGTATAAAAAATGATCTAAGGCAAATGCAACTAGCGTCGTTTACATGACCATGCGTTTTATACATACCTAAGACCATGCGTTTTATACATGCCTAAGCTCAAGAATGTCAGTTGAGACAGCCGACTTCCAGCATTTTCACTTTAGTTACCATTAAAAATGATTGTCACCGTCAAACACTACTAACATTGCAGCTCCACAATTTCCTAGAAAACACTTTTACTAGAATATATATCCGTTAAATACACATTCAAGCAAGAACAAAAAGAAACAGACTAAATGTTTTCTTCGTTCTAGAAAGGCTCCCTTATGCCACTTTAACCTTTTGGATGCTAGAGAAAAACTCCAACACATTGTGGAACAATGAGCTTTATAAAAGGAATAAAAGTCAGGAACCTGGGATACATGGATGCTAGAGTTTCATGTCTGACTCCTAGTGTTTTGGAATATTTTATATTTAAAGCAAGCTCCTAAAAATGTTGCCCACACCTGGTATAAAGGCCAAATTGAACAATCCTAAGGCAAGCCAACTGGACTTTTCCAACTGCACTGTACAGCAGGGGCATTCAAACCTGTCCTCAAGCACCCCCGAATGCATATTTTCACAATCTCTTCTATTAAAGAGATATGGTCACTAAGCCCCCCCATCAACGCAAGACGTTGCTTGCATACTTTGTATTCATTGCCTGGCTTTCTTCATGACGATACTGCCTGCAGGCAGCTGTTTAGACACACTACCGAAGGAAAAGGGGAAGGTGGGTTGGCAGCATATAATACCACAAGTGCTGCCGCAAGCAGCAAGTCACTTAAACCAAAAAAAACACAATTATAAAAAAATTACACTAATTGTTTCTTTGCTTCCATTTTCATATGAGCGCAAGATGTATACAGGTTATAGTTACCCTTTAAAACCCTCTGAATGCCAGAAGGATACAAGGGTTAAACAAATGTGGATGTTAACTCAGCAGGGCCTTGCTTTTAATGCTCTGAATGACAGGTCTCCAATGCATTCAATGGTCAAAAGCCTCATTCCTTTGAGTGCCAGAGGGGTATCCATCACATTGCAAAGCAACGCATTGGATGCCGCTCTGGCACTCAAAAGGGTTAAAAACTGGAGCATTTTCTGACAAGGTGCAGACGGATTGCCCAAGATTGGTCTACTTGCCTTTATACACAAGGCCCAGTGCAATAGTTTGTCCCATAGGGATATGGCATGCCAGAACATGAGAACTCCTCAGTGTTTGAAAGAATGAAATTGAAGATCTGACATTACCAAAACACTAGAAACCTTTGCCTTAATTACTATTCGTGTGGTAACACATGCAAGGCATACAAAGGTAAGTCTAGAAGCCTACATCAGCTATTTTTGACATAAGGGCTGCTGATTGGGCTATGTACTGATGAGCAGGGCTTTGCCATTTGTTCAGTGGAAAGCGCTGACAAGACCATAGCTAGCTTTCTTGTACCAAAATGTAAGAGAAAAGGACAAATTTGTTTGTCCCATATGATTGTTGATTTACCCTATAACTGCACTGCTTTTCCTTCATACATTAAGGTCCGTGTTTCTGCAGAGGTCAGTAATTTAACAAATTCAGATGTTCAAGTTAATTCACAAGTCAAATTTATCCATCTTGGCAAAACAACAAGTATTCATCATAGAAGAGAACGGATGTGTAGTGAAAAGCTGCAACATACATTTAGTGAAAAAAGTTCCATTTGAAGCCAGGATCCCGTCTCAGGATGTGCCATTAAGAAAATGTACATGGGACAGCATTAGTAAAGATCCTCAATTTTTTCAATTCCTGGCACCTCTAGTAACAAGTGAAAATCACAACCAGCTATTAGTGTAAATACGCAATGAGCTAAAGTACAAATCTAGGGCTAACTGCACCATAATATAAATTCCCTTTGCTTTAAGTGGAGATTTTTAACCACCTGAACACTAGGGTCTCCAACCCCTTTTATTACCCCAACTGTTGGCAGACCTATCATACAAGTTAAAAGCTCCATTTAAATCAATGTGAATCTTTGTTGCAGCTTTCACACCCAAATTTTGCACCTCAGATTCCTGACAACAGCTCAATGTTTTTCCATAACCACAGACTACTTGGCCAACAGATCAACCAACACTACACATGGAAATGTGTGTACTGGCAAAAGTAACAACCCACCATAAAAGTTACATGATCATCTAAACATTTGGCGTATATTCTTAAATATCCTGTTACTTCGTGTTAGCACCTGTAAAAATTGTTCTGAAAATCTAGTCTTACATATGAGGAACAGATTCTTGCCTTTTCCTCTGTAGCATTGTGTAGAAATCTATTGTACACCTTTATCACCAAAGGCATTGAAAGCCCTAATGAAAAACATTTAGCCCTCCCATAGCAGTCTGCTTGCCCTATAACGGAGCCACATGTTTTATGCATGTGCCCCAGTAGGCCTTTCACAACGTGGAGGAGATATTTAATATTGTCAAAAGCATATAAATAATGTTCCCTTGGAAACAAGAGGCAAAGGCACTTTTAGAAGTTTCATTTGCTGTAACAAGTGCAAATACTTGTGGAGCTCCTTGGCAAAGTACCATATAAAGAAAAAAGTATTAAATGAGCTTTTAACCCCCTTTAATACAGTGAATTTGAGTTCTAGCATATAAAAGGTGTTAACTCCCATTTGGGGAAAAGGAATTGATGGATTCCAAGTTTGCCCCAGAATTGCTCCTGTTTTGTGCCTACAGCACTGGTTGACTGAAAGCAGTTACTCATTTTGTAAACCAAGCCTAACATTAGCACAATTTACTAACATCACTTTCCATTTAAACCTTTAAGGACATTGCAAAGCAATGTGTTGCACACCGCTCTGGCCTTTAAAGAGTTAAATATATTTCCACAACTGCAGAAGTGAATGCACAAGCAAATAAAGCAGTAGCAAACCCAAGACAGGAGGTATCAATTCCAAGTGTCAAGTTGGTGACTCAATGTGCATGGATAGAAAACCTATAATCACCTATAACATTAACCCTTTGAGTGCCAGAGAGATACGCAACGCATATGGGTGTGCACCTCATTACAAACCATTAGCTGCACAGTTATCACTTAACTGGCATGTCGCGACATGTAACACTAGCAATATCTCCCCACAATCAACACATGCTGCATACATATCTAGAAGACATGAATTTGAAAATTATGAATCCGTTTAGCAGCTATAAGTTATAACCAAAATAATCTTTAAGACTGGAAACACCAGAACTTTGGCTGCTGAGGATTACAGATCCCATTACCCCTTCTGTGCAGTGGCTGGGGTTGAGGTTACTAGCAGTCCCCAGAAGCTGGAGATCGATTTGACTACCCCACTACTTACACGAGCTAGAAGGTACAGCAGTCATCTTCAGCATGCCAATCAATAGAATGCACATGCCATGTATGGAACTGTTGCTAGATTGAGAGGGTCTGCACAGCTGGTTACCTCAGACGTTTACTATGTGGAGTCATCTTAGCTTATTCCTGTAAAATGTGCCTGGGCGAAAGGCTCCCCTCAGAAGTGTATGACATGGGGATAACTGAACTCTGTGCTATCCAAATAAAGAGTGAAACTTGGAGGGAAATGCAAGATCAGAGATGCATTGTTCATTCAATGACAGGAAAAAAAAAAAAAAAAAAACTAGATTGGGCTGGTGCAGACCGGAAAGTAACCTTCACCCCTCCCCTCCCACCACTCCTTCCATCTGCAGTGTTACCACCAACACTGACATGAACAAGCCAGA
This sequence comes from Rhinophrynus dorsalis, assembly GCA_037306005.1. NCBI lineage: Eukaryota > Metazoa > Chordata > Amphibia > Anura > Rhinophrynidae > Rhinophrynus > Rhinophrynus dorsalis. Next base: position 67,346,382 of record CM074723.1, on the reverse strand, counting down.
GATACAAGAATAGGAGCCATAAGAGTGGGACCCGGCGCCAGGACATGGAACAGCTTGGGTGGTTCGTCCTGTGTGGATGCTGTGGGTAACCCTTTAACAACCAAAGAGCAGAAGAGATCACTGGGGAAAGCAAGTGGTTTGTAGGTGCTTAGAGCAGAGCTGTAATTTTAGAGGTGCAATTCTATGAGAAGCCAACTAATGCATATGGCTCACAATCTTAAAACTCAACCATGTAAATGGTGCTTTTAACCCATTGATGCTAGGGTGGTATGCCATTCAAGTTAGTAAGCCTCCCACAGAAGTCATTGGAAATGTTTAGGTGTTCCTTATTGTACTTTTTACTCCAGAACTGAACCCGAAAGGCCTTATTCAAACTAAAGGGGTACAATTCCAACAAACCAACAGCATCACCAGTAGTAAAGAAATCCCATATATTCCATTTTTTTTCTCCTTGAATGCCAAAGTAGTCGCCAATGCAATGACTTGGAGAAGAATTAGTCCCGTTATTTCAGTGAGATTCTGCAAACTGCACCCTCCACCCCTAGAACAGTTTCTTTGCTCCAGAATTGTGTTTTAGCTTGATGAATAAGGAACGCTGTGAATGAGTATCAGCCACAGACATCTGCACAACTAAATGTATTACTCTATAGCCCTCCAATTTACACCAAGCACATGGACTCTTGATTAAAGTTCTCCTACAATATTTATGAGCTAGGAAGGAACTATTAGGAGTCATTCCGTTGTAGTTGTCCAGCAACATGTAGAAAACCCCACCTGGTCTCACTAGTTTGGCCAATGGACTTTTTCTCTACAGTTCTACTTATCACATACTTCACATCTACCACTGAATTCACAGATGCCAATACACGCTCCATGTGTAGGCCGAATAATCCAGCATCAGGCTACAGCTTAATCTCTTTAGTGTCTAAAATTCCCATTGAATCAAGATGTGTTTTAAACCTCTTGAAATCTATGTCTCCAATACATTGTACATGTTCATTGTGAGATATATGTATAGCAGTCGCAAGCAGGTATAGTATACATGAGCAGAACACATTTACCAACTAGCGTAGTGGGAAGTACATATTTAGCAATACAAAGTTATAGAACAAATGTCAATGTGTCCACTGCCTATTATAGAGCCAAGCAGTTATAAACCCTTTGTTACTTTGCAAAAAGAAAAGCTACCACCTAGGTACCTAAGAGTCCAGGAAATGGACCACTCTGGAGATACAACTAAACACCTGTACAGTCAGGCAGATAGTAGGCAGAGCCCTCGGAACAACTTGTATTAGTCTGTATAATATATGTGTTTAATTACTACTATTTAAACATTAGTTCATAATACGTTTGAATGCAATAGTTCGACTACAATAGAATCTTAAGTATAAGGATATATCCCTTGGAGTGCCAGAGGGGTACACAATGCCTCTGGCACTCAAAGGGATAAGTTAAATACACACAAGTAATTCTGTAAGGCAAAAAGAACCCATATTTATTTATCACGAAGTGGGCCAAGTGAGGTTGTCCAGCTTTCCCTGGAGATCCATCCATAGTTAACAGCTGAGGGATCTCATGTTGTCCATACCTGCGCTAGCAATTTAAGGAATGCAGTGTGGACTGTTGGACACCAGCAGTCATGATGTCTAACATCCCCCATTTAAATGGGCTCTTAATTTCTCACCTATGGCAGTTTGCTCTAGTATGTATCTTCTTGTTAAAGAAGTCCTACAAGAATTCCAACATTTTATTGCAACTATAGACTCAAATGACTTACAACTGTGCTACGTTTTGCCCCTAGGAAGTGCAAATGAACAAACTAAGTACTCACCTGCATTTGTCTGCCCATAACCCTTGACAGCAGTAAAGTTAGTTTTCTTTAGGAATGCAGGTTTCGAGCTGGGATGCAGTACGGTGTTTTAGTTATGACTCATACCTAAACACCATAAACCATTTGTATATCTCAGTGGAAGACAAACTGCAGGCCACTAGCTATTGCTTAACTACTATTCCTATCACCGTCATATGAGGACAGAGACTGTAGTCCAAAAACAGCTTGACAAGTGCAGACTGTTCACCCTTTGCATAAATGGCAATTCAATAAGCTCAGGTGGTGCAAATCTGGAAGGGTTGTTACAACAAATGAAAAGACTTAAGCAGAGTTCAACCAAGTATTACACTCTTGAATGAGAGATATCTCCAAAGCATTGCACAGCCTTTCCTGAATTCACTGCATACCTTACTTATGGTTCAACCTTAAGCATTCTTGGCAACTCTCACAGCTTGACCCAAAGACTGGAGGTTTTAAACTCAGGGTGAAGGGCAAAATTCTCAAAGCAAGTGTCCAGTGTTTCCTGCCATCTGATCTACAACTAAATTGATTACATTTGCACCTGAAAAGCACAGAGGTCAGACTTGCCTTGTGGTGGTTTAAGCAGTAGTCACTAAATCATTCCATGCGTTTAGGACTACCTCTTAGACCATGGAGATACATATTGCCTAGAATCTATAGATAAGGTAAAGGTTAATATTTCAGAGATCCCAGGATCAGCTCATTTTGAAAACTCACAGATATGATCTTAACGCCTTGTGTGCTACAGATGTTTGCAACATATTGCATTACATGTGTCGGAGCACCAACATTAAAGAGGTTAATCTATTTTTGTCAACCATTTAGACTTTATAGCCAACATGCGATCTTTTGGTGCATAAAAAGGGCAGATATGGGACCAGGGGCGAATGTGGATGCCTACCACACATCTTAAAGCCCGCATACATTGGCCGTCACCCAAAATTGCCTCCAGAATAGTTTGAATCTCCCGCACTGTCAAAACAGGCCCGCCCACTTAACCCTATCCAGTACCTATTTAGAGAAGCGCGACATGACAGCTCCATGTTAGAGCGCCCCCAGCCGCAAGCTTCCATGCAGCCGGTTAAGCGCAACTGATTCATGTCAGGTCCCAGCTTCAACGTATACAAATAGGGCCCTCTCGATGGACTACAACTCATCACCTTCCGCTGTATAATAGAGCTGTTCTCATGCGACAGCCAGTACGTCAGCCAGTTTTACATGCCAGAGAACAGCCCATCTCCCCCGCAATTTACTCACGTGAGGTAACGGCCCAAAGGATTTGGGAAATCGTCTTCTCTTTTTTGGCGGAATTTTTAAAGAGTGGTGTGGGGACCCAAGGCAGAAATGATGGAGGCTTCTCTGGCCATAAGCTCAGGAGAGGCTCGGGCGGTAATCAGCGCGCTCTCTCCTAGTCCAGTGATCCAGATGGTGGGGTAAAGGGGAGCCGCCGGCGTGAGTGTGCGTTGGTGACTGCGTGCGGAATAGAAAGGAAGATGCAGACAGGATTGAGCCAGCCAGGGCCGGCTCACAACGAGGCTTCCTTATATAGAGTCGCTTCAAGAGGCGTGACTTAATGAGCGTTAAGTATAATGGGCGGGAGCCTACTTTTTCATAGGTTGATATAAGGGGCGGGTCAAGCTGTAGTCGTGATCTATTCGCTGAGTTAATTGACAAGAGGACCTTTGGTAAGAGGCTGACATCTTTGAATTTGGCAAGGGCACAGTATTAGATTATTTCAAATACAAGAAACTGGTCGTTATTAACCAGGGTACCTCTCGTTTTATCTACGAAGATACTGACAGAACGACAATGTTGGGTTTCAAATGTTTATTTATAAACATTATTAAACGTTATATGTTTGTTGCCATTCTTATTGTACAACCTATTTCATTCATTACACAAACGATAAATGGTCTATAATTATGTTGGGGGGTGCCTTGAAAATTGTAGACTGTGTTTAATGAGTGCCTTAAACAAAAATGATAACATGTATATTTGACAGTATTATCTATTTGTGTAGTTTCTGAAGAGACACATCATTGTACATCAAAATGGAACTATCACTACATTTGCAATACTTTACATATTGCATTTATTATCATCTTAATTAACAGTATATGTTTCACTCTCGTTCATTGAGGTGTAATACAGTCAAAAAAAGAGGCAATTTGCTAATCTGAAAAGTTTCAGAATTTGTGTCATTAGTCTGTATCTATTAATTTATGAATGGAAACATTCTGCCTGTGATTATATGCAAGAAAATTACTTGAATGTGCTTTTATAAAAGAAAAAAAGAAGCATTACACTTGCAGACAAATCACAGGCATTATACATCAATTCAAACTTATTCTGTTTAAAACATGTAATACACATAACAAAGGTGCAATTCTGGTAGCTAAATAGGTGCATTTGTGGGGCAAGCCAACTGCATTGCCTGGGACAATAAGCATTTCTAAAATTCCCATTAATTTAAATGAAGCATTGAATGCTATACATGTCTCCAACAGATCATTTCACAGTGCATTGAAGACCTCTCTTTATCTGGGTACTCTCAAGGTTTGACCCAAATTTCAAGAAACATACAATATCAAGCATGTCACACATGAAGTCATGTAGCCAATAAACTGTGGCCCCTAACAGGATTTCACTAAGTCTTTGAGTGTCTGCAGTCCTGCTAGTCCAAATTACATTTTAGGTCAGCTTCGTTTGCAGTCTCCTAGATCAGAGGTAAGCAACCTTTAGCTCTCCAGCTGTTGACTGGTTTGGAATAAAGGGAGTTGGAGTTTCCAACAGTTAGAGATCCATCAGTTGCATATTCCTTTTCTAAAGTGTTGTACAGCAATATGCAAACTATAGGAGACAAACATGACAACATATCATTACATGAGACTAGAGTAGTACTTTAGACCAACAAGACAGTATACTATCACATGAGATAAGCATCCCTCCAACATTTCAAAATGAACAAGTTATACTCCTAGACTGATTATTTATATATATATATATATATATATATATATATATATATATAGGCTTCTCAGTGTCTGCCTTGCAAACATCCATGCATCCTCCAGCCATTCCCAGGCTGTTTGCCTTTATATCTGCTCTCCACCCAGTCATACAGTGCATCAGCAAGGGGAGAGTCTGTCCCTATGTCTTCCATTTCAAACGACACTTCTTCTTGCTCTTAGGCTAATGAAGTGGTCAGTGATACCAAAAAATGCATAGGAGAAATAACTACTGTTCCCATACATTGACTTACCTCTGCCTGAGCATGAGGTTTTGAAGAGACAGAACGTCAAGGTCTGACAGAGCTGTAATATACAGGCCTAGGCGACTGCATGGAAATGAGGCAGATCTATAGCCTCTATATTTGTAAGTGATTCATATAGCTCTATGTTTTCATGTTGATTGCATTCAATTTGTTTTAGTTTACTTAGAAGTGTGCTTTCCTTTGTACCATTTTCCTATTCAGTTATATGGACAAAACAGTCAGAACCATACCTGGTTAGAAGATAGTAGAGGCACCACTAGGTTCTACAGTGAAAATAAATGATTTTACATAAGGAAAACCATGTTTTGGTGATAAACATTTATTTTTTTTCTGTAAAGTATTTATTTTTGTATAAAATGTATATGTTCTACATATTTAAAGAAGAGTGTATATGTATGTGTGTATATGTGTATATATATATATATATATATATATATATAAAACACTTCCTGACAAAATAGGGCATTGGCTGTGCTTGCTGTATTTTCAGTAGTAATAAATGCCGTTGTCCAATAATGTGGGTATTATGTTTCGCTCCATAGAGCAACTGAGTATCTTGGCAATAATGTTTTTGGACTTCTTTGGATGGTCCACCTCCCTGATCACCCAATTAAAAAGTACATTTTTATGAACAAAAGTGCATTGATGAGTCTGCCACACCCTCCTACTGCTCCTGTAATACTGCTGAATTCAAATTCATGGCAGTAGCCAGGGCCTTACCAACTACCAACAGTGTTACTAAAGCTCAGTGCTTCAGTCACTTTACTTCCCATTACATCCATAATTAATGATTTCTGGTCATCTGGTTAGATACCCAAAGCTTGGAAAGTGGCTAGAGTTGTACCTATAAATAATAATGGTGATTAAAAACTTGGTATGAAACTACAGACCAATATTTTTACTTCCCATGTTATCCCAAATCCTAGAAAAATGTGTCCACAAACAACTATGCAAGTAATACCAACTTTAGATATTTTTCACCCTGCTTCATCCAAATCATTCAACAGTCGCTGCCCTCCTAAAACCATCTAATGACATGCAAAGTGGCATGGACCATGGGGAACATACTGGAGCTATTTTATTAATTTTCCAAAGAACTTTGATACAGTAGGCCTTTCTATTCTGATAAATAAACGATAGAAATCAGACATAGGTATCCATCTGCAAAACTGATTTTGTTCCTACTTATCTGATATAACACAATGGCGGTTATTCACTAAAGTGTGATAAAGAGGTGATAAATTGGAGATAACTTCTCCAGTGATATAACTTCTTCATTTCTTATGTTATTTATGGAGCCTATGCACTAAGCTCTCCAAAACTGGAGAGATCATAGAGTATAGGCTCTAGAGAATAACATAGGATGTGGAGAAGTGATATCACTGGAGAAGTTATCTCCTCCATATCACACCTTAGTACATCTCCCCCATTATATATTGATTGCTGATAATGTTTTCCTCCCACACAGAGTTACATGTGGGGTTCCTCAATGTTCCATTCTCCAATCCAAACATATCACAGACTGAGGTTGTATTACAGGAAGATTTGTCTGAAGTAGAGAGACATCTCTATAAACAAATTGTTCTTAACCCTTTAAGGATCAGAGGGGGTGTTCAACTCATTGCTCCACAATGTTCTGCTCAACCCACTAGTCCTTAAAGGGTTAAACACTGACAAAATGGTCACATTGGTATTTGGTATAAAATGCGAATTAGTTCAACTTCACAATACGCATTTAATAATAGTGGCAATGTCTAGTCATAACTTGACCCCAGTCTACCTATATAAATACTTTGGTAAGTGGCTAGTCCCTAACCTCATATTTGGTCTTCATATTCGTAAAGTAATATCCAAACTTTGTCCTAAAATAGGTGCTATGTTTAGAAACAGGTGTAATGGAAAGAAAACCTAGATGTTAACGCCGTACCCTTCATCTATTTTGTATAGTTTTTAACCACAGTTTTGGAAAGCTATCAGACTATCTGAGCAGTATGCTGCTTACTCCAGCTCTCCATACTTCCTATATAACCTCCACTGAAACTCACTGACTATTCCACGCTACCTGAGCAGCATGCTCCCTCCAGCTCTCCATACTTCCTATATAACCTCCACTGCAACTCACTGACAATTCCACATTAACTGAGCAGCATGCTCCCTCCAGCTCTCCATACTTCCAATATAACCTCCGCTCTACTGCAACTCACTTACTATATTCCACTCTACCTGAGTAGCATGCTACTTCAAGCTCTCCATACTAACTATATAACCTCTAGTCCACTGCCAGCAGCTCACTGATTATTCCACTCTACCTGAGTAGCATGCTACCTGAAGCTCTCCATACTATGTATATAACCTCCACTCCACTGGCAGCAACTCACTGATTATTCCACATTACCTGAGTAGCATGCTACCTCAGCCTGTCCATGCTTCCTAAATAACCTCTTCTCCACTGCCAGCAACTCACTGATTATTCCACACTACCTGAGTAGCATGCTCCCTCCAGCTCTCCATACTTCCTATATAACATCCGCTCTACTGCAAATCACTGACTATTCCACTCTACCCGAACAGCATGCTACCTCAAGCTCTCCATACTTCCTATATAACCTCTTCTCTACTCCCAGCAACTCACTGATTATTCCACACTACCTGAGCAGCATGCTCCCTCCAGCTCTCTATACTTCCAATATAACCTCCGCTCTACTGCAACTCACTGACTATTTCAGGGCTCAAAATTTCCACTCGCCCCTAGCCAATGGCGAGTGAAAATTTAGCCCTGGCGAGCAGAAATTCAGCCCTGGTGGGTATGTTATGGCTTGCAGTGGCGAGTAACTCTTCAGGTCTGGCTAGTAGCAAAGGACTTCAAATTTTAAGCCCTGGACTATTCCACTCTACCTGAGTAGCATGCTACCTCAAGCTCTCCATACTATGTATATAACCTCCACTCCACTGCCAGCAGCTCACTGATTATTCCACACTACCTGACTAGCATGCTACCTCAAGCTGTCCATGCTTCCTATATAACTTCTTCTCCACTGCCAGCAACTCACTGATTATTCCACACTACCTGAGTAGCATGCTCCCTCCAGCTCCCCATACTTCCTATATAACCCCCGCTCTACTGCAACTCACTGACTATTCCACTCTACCCGAGCACCATGCTACCTCAAGCTCTCCATACTTCCTATATAACCTCTTCTCTTCTGCCAGCAACTCACTGATTATTCCACACTACCTGAGCAGCATGCTCCCTCCAGCTCTCCATACTTTCAATATAACCTCCGCTCTACTGCAACTCACTGACTATTCCACTCTACCTGAGCAGCATGCTACCTCAAGCTCTCCATACTACGTTTATAACCTCCGCTCTACTGCAACTCACTGACTATTCCACTCTACCCGAGCACCATGCTACCTCAAGCTCTCCATACTTCCTATATAACCTCTTCTCTTCTGCCAGCAACTCACTGATTATTCCACACTACCTGAGCAGCATGCTCCCTCCAGCTCTCCATACTTTCAATATAACCTCCGCTCTACTGCAACTCACTGACTATTCCACTCTACCTGAGCAGCATGCTACCTCAAGCTCTCCATACTACGTTTATAACCTCCACTCCACTGCCAGCAGCTCACTGACTATTCCACTCTACCCGAGCACCATGCTATCTCAAGCTCTCCATACTTCCTATAACCTCCTCTCCACGCCAGCAACTCATTTACTATTCCACACTACCTGAGCAGCATGCTCCCCTCCAGCTCTCCATACTTCCTATAACTTCTGCTCCACTGCCAGCAGCTTTATAACTATACAAACTACAAGAAAGAAGCTGCTCAATCTGTCTTCTCCAAAAGAGCTCTGAAAGCCTGGACTATCTTCTGCTGGTATAAAACGCCTAAAAATAACTGCATATTTTAAAATGACGCGTAACTGTGTTAATATGTTATTTTTCTTGTTTCTGTGTGTTTATATGTGTAACTGTAATTGTAAAGTGTAACTGTAATTGTAAAAGCTCTCCTTGACATATTTGAAAATTAGAGAAATCTCAATGTGTTCTTCGTGGCAAAACACTTTCTAGATAAATGTTTTACATCATGTAAATACTGAAAAATCAAGTTCAGATTTTCCCTTTATCCTCTTGGATGCTAGAGATTTCTACAGAACATCTCAAAGTCAGGTCCTGAAGATGTGTCTGGCATCCAAGGGGTTAAATTACTAGTTTCTACTTGCACGAAATTCAAAATTAAAAAACAAACAAACAAACAAAAAAAACAATACTGTAGTAACCTCTTTGTGCCTCAATGTCCTGATCCCAAAATAAAGGGATGTTTCTATTCTTGGGTTGTTCACTGAATTACAAATCATTTTGTCCAAGGCTTCCCTTTAATCTGAGCTTTGTTGGCAGTATGTGTACTTGAACGTTCAAACAGCAGTGCCAGCTAAAAAATAAAAAGAAAAGAAACAGTATCTCCTGCAGGCATTTGTACAGAAATAGAGGTTTTTATCTCTTGGGAAAAGAAACAGGTGGTTAGTTTGTAATGTCACACATCAACAAGTTTTCCAAAGGGGCCATGAAACAAAAACAGAAGGGCAAAAGAACAATTATTATAATAACTACACATATTAGCCATGCATATTATTAAAAGGCAAAAAACATTTTTAAAGGAGCAGTAAACTTTTTTTTATGAAAAAATAATACATTAATGAGAATGCAGTTGTAATGCAAAAATAATAATACTCACTGAAGTTAGTGAAACAAGAAAAGCAGTAAGGTAGCTGATATAAAAGAAGTGGTAAAGAGAAAAATGAGATAGCAATGTCCTCATAAATGTGTAGCATGTAACGGGGGAAAAAAAGAAAAGGGGGGAGGGATGGGAATGTGGTGGGGCTCAGTTTAAAAAAAACAAAAAAAAAAAAAAAAACAATTTTTGGATTGGTCAAACAGGCTGTGAGCTTGATAAAGGTATGCCTGAGTACTGAGTTTCATCAAATATGAGCTGCTTAGTTCAAATTCAGCTCTGGGAATGCTCATGAATTATACATTTCTGTGTAAAAAACTGTGTAGCGTATGAACGAAACCATAAATTTAAATCTAAATGGAAGGGGATTTGCTAATATGATTCCATTCTGAAATAAGTGTGAATACTTAGGAACAGATGCACCTTATCACCAGGGTCCTTCTGTTTAAAGGGGCATCATCTTCAGTTTCCAACAGTCCCAGTTTTATATTAAAAAAAAAACAGTTTAATTCTGTAGTCAGATGGACAGGGAGGAGAGCAGCTGTTCTGGGAACAAAACATGTAAATGTGGCTGCTGTTCCCACAAACAGGAAGGAAACACAAAGCAAAGGTACGTGTAAACATAAAATCATCCTAAATGTTAATCTGTAATTGGGGGCCTGCACTCACAATTACTAGCAGGGGCCTCAGGGCTTCCTACAACTGCCCCAAATGTTGTTTCAACATTCTATATTATCAATTGTATTAGAGATGTTGCATTTAAGGACACATGGGTGTGTTTTGTGCATTGTAACGCAACATGTTACACAAAGCTCTTGTCCTTAACCCCTTACGGACCGGGAAAATCTGAGTTAGATTTGACTTAAGGACCGGAGCAATTTTGACTTTTTTGACTATGTCTTTGTTCAACCATATTTTCTCTTTAATTCCTTTTGTGCACCCACATAAATTATATACTGTTTTTTTAAGCACAAGTAGGGCTTTCTTTTGATACCACAATTATATGAATACCTCATTGTTTAATTTGATTAAAATAGAAAAAAAGAGGAAAAAATTTTTTAAAAAAAGCAACATTTTTCTGTCAGGATTTGCATACTATTAGTTAATGAAAAAAAAATACCCCTAAATATATTAATTTGCTTCTCCTGAATATAAGAGTACCCCATATGCCTAGTATTTTAGTCCTTTACTCACATTTACAAGGTAAATATTACAAGAAGGCTGACGTTATTTCCAACTTGTGATTTTTCAACAATTGGCATGTGAGCATCATAGCTTAGTTGATGGTGCCAGAACCAAAAATGTCCCACAAAGGTATATGTTTCTGAAAACTACACAACATAAGGTAAATAAGGAGAATTTTGGAGTTTTTCATGCAGCTATTTTTCCAGAAAAAAAATTTCAAAATTGTGGTAATATTTTGTTTTTTTGCAGTTTTCACACTTACATTTCAATACTACTGTTGATATCAAGCACATGATAGGTGAAGATTTTTAAAAATGCATTGTTTAGTGTTCAGCTCCTTCTTCTGAGTACGGCAATACCCCATATGCATAGGTTTCTCAAGGTTTGGGAGAGCTACGGGGCCCAAATTGGAACATGCGCGTTTCCAGTTTCACACTTTGAATTTTCACAGCTTGCATCACTGGTACCATGTCTCATTTGGGGCTGTGTAACAGTGCTCCACTCTAAGATTTCCCCCCAAAAGTATATATTTTTGGAAAGTAGACACCCCAGGCTTTCATTTTATGTATGTTTTCAATTTTTTTACGCAGCCATTTTACCACCAATCGCTCGTAAATCTTGACGTAAGTTAAAAAAACAGCGTTTTTCACACTTGCACTTCAATGTTGATGTGAATTTCAAGCACAGGATAGGTGAAGATTTTTAAAAATGCATTGTTTAGTGTTCAGCTCCTTCTTCTGAGTATGGCAGTACCCCATATGCATAGGTTTCTCAAGGTTTGGGGGAGCTACGGGGCCCAATTTTGAACAAATATTGAATTTTCACATCTTGGTTAACTGGTGCCATTACTCATTTTGGGCTATGTTCCAGTGCTGCACTTTAGGATTTCCCCCCAAAAGTGTATATTTTTGGAATGTAGACACCCCCAGCTTTCATTTTAGGTGTGTTTTCAAATTTTTTACACAGCCATTTTACCACCACTTTCTCGTAAACTTGACGTAAGTAAAAAAACGGCGTTTTTCACACTTTGCCTTCAATGTTGATGTGAATTTCAAGCACAGAATTAGTGAAGATTTTATAAACTGAATTGATTAGTGTTCAGCTCCTTCTTCTGAGTACGGCAATACCTCATATGCATAGCTTTCTCATGGTTTGGGGGAGCTACAGGGGCCAAATTGGAACATGCGCGTTTCCAGGTTCACACTTTGAATCTTCACAGCTTGCGTTACTGGTGCCATGTCTCATTTGGGGCTGTGTAACAGTGCTCTTTTTTAAGATTTCCCCCCCAAAAGTGTATATTTTTGGAAAGTAGACACCCCAGGCTCTCGTTTTAGGTGTGTTTTCCAATTTTATACACAGCCATTTTACCACCAATCCCTCGTAAACCATGACGTAAGTAAAAAAAAAAACAAAAAACAGCGTTTTTCACACTTAGGGTTGGCGGCAGTATACTGGGCTGCATACAAATTGGTTTGGGACACAATTTCACCTAAAATGTCTTCCCCCAAAAACAAATCAAAAAAATGATCATGGGTAAATCCTTCCACATCAATTTGAATCCCTGGGTTGCCTGTGAATTCTGAGATTTGTGGGCATAAATTGATACCCATTCATTAGGATCCGGAGTGGCAGGTGTTGGGGCATTTCTTTGGGCAGGTCTTTTGGCAGATCTTTTGGCAGGTGCTGGGGCAGTTGCCAGGGCAGCTCTTGGGGCAGCACTTGGGGCATTTCTTTGGGCAGGTATTTTGGTAGATCTTTGGGCAGATCTTTTGGCAGGTGCTGGGGCAGTTGCCAGGGCAGCACTTGGAGCATTTCTTTGGGCAGGTATTTTGGTAGGTCTTTGGGCAGTTCTTTTGGCAGGTGTTGGGGCAGTTGCCAGAGCAGCTCTTGGGGCAGTGCGTCTTTTCTTGACAGAAGGCCCAGCGTTATCACTAGAGCTGCTCTCACTTTCTGAAAACTGCGCTATGTCAAAATCTGACGCAGTGTCTGTTGCCTCAGAGTCAGATGCCAAAAAGGCATATGCCTCTTCAACGCTGTACCTGCACTGCATTTTGCCCACTAAAAAAACTTTTTTTTTTTCTTACGCTATCCCTAAACCTAAATCTAACCCTAAAACTTACCCTAGCCTACGTATATCCTGAACCTACCTAACCCAAGTAAACTACCTACCTAAACTGCACTTATTATATATATATATATATATTTTTTTTTTTTTTCCCTAAACCTAAATCTATCCCTAAAACTTTCCCTAACACATGTCTACACTAAACCTACCCAACTACCTACCAAAATACTTAAAACTATATTTACTATTCATATAAAAAAAAAAAAAAATTTAAACAAATTTTTAAAAAATCTAAAAAAATTCAAGGGGGGTGGGGGGTGTCCTACAGATCAGAAAACACTGATCTGGAGCAAATTGATCACTCCAAGAGTGATCAGATGGGGGGATCTTATTGATCACTGCAGAACAGTGATCAAAGGGTTAATTTTCTTTATTTAAACTTTTTTTTTTTTTACTTTTTTTTTTCCAGGAACACTGGAACACCATCTCTCTCTGTCTCTCTCCACCTCAGCAGTGTGCAAGGTGGAGTGAGACAGAGAGATCTGACAGGGACAGTATTTACAAATACTGTCCCTGTCATTCAGGTTTTGCAACATGTGATTCGCTTTTGAAGCGAATCGCATGTTGCAACAATGTTTCAATGGCTTGTTACTAAGTGTCCCGATACCGGAACGCTTAGTAACAAGCTGTTTGAACTCTTCCATCGCTCCGTGCGGCCGCGATGGAAGAGTTTAACTCTTGACGTACCGGGACCGTCAAGGGTCGTTGGAGCACATTTACCCTTGACGGTCCTGGTACGTCAAGGGTCCTTAAGGGGTTAAAGGGTGTAAGAGAAACTTTAAATTATGTTAAACTACATTTGCTCTAAACAAGAGCAGACTCATCACCTGATGAGGTGACATACAGGTGACATAGTAGCAACTTGTTTGTTGCAGGACATAAGGCCAAGTACATACTGGCAACTTTGTTGTAGCAACTTTGTAACAAGATGCTGCAGCAACACAAAATTGCCAGTGAAATAAACATTGTAGCTGAGACAGCCAATTATGAAGTAACCCATAGAAAACAATGATATCTATTTTTTGAAACTTCATGTTACCGCAAAGTTGTTGCAACAAAATTGCCAGTGTGAATTAGACATAACAATGGTTTTGCTGCCGTTGTGTAGTACTGTTATTTTCTTTAGTATCTTTCTCACAGTATACGGCAGTGACAACATTGAATGAAAAATGCAAGTCTGCGTGATACATCTGTGACTCCATTTAAAACAATACTACAAAGTTGTAGGTCTGATAAAACATAGTTGGTGGAAAGTTTCAATGTGTTGCATCTTCCTGAAATGTAGCATAGTAACATAGTAAATTAGGTTGAAAAAAGACACAAGCACATCAAGTTCAACCCTTGTCTCATAAACCAGAGAATTATATAGCTTTGCTGCTGCCAAATAATTTCATTTTCATCAGAACTTCCTGTTGTGCCTACATGAAAAGATCATCAGAGAGATCCTTGTATGGACCTCTCATATACTTGTACATTGTGATAAGATCTCCTCTTAATCATCTTTTCTCTAGAGTAAATAAACCAAGTTTGTCTAGTTGTTGTTTTTTTATTTTCCGTACTGTAATGGTTACCAGTGTGAACACAGCCTGATTAATTTGATTTTTTTTTGGGGGTGATAGTAACACAGCAGCACAGTCACCCAGGTGAAGAGGCCCTTAATATATTAGCAGGGACTGTTTTGTGAACCCTACAGCAGCCTAAAGGGTCAGACACTGACCACAACATCTACCTTCTCTGGTCCTTGCAAAATGAAGGGTCTGCCATCACGTTTCCTTACGAACTAAACAGTAGCAGTTCTGGGGCAGCCCAAGAGCACTATTGGGTGGAAATGAAAATTCTCCATCGATTTTATAGGTTTTTTTTTTTTTTTTAATCACTATTATGCTAAAAATTTAGGAATGTGTTAGAGACCTCTCAAACATTCAAGGGATATATATATATATATATATATATATATATATATATATATATATATATATATATATATATTTTTTTTTTTTTTTTTAACCTATGTGTGTCAGAGGGTTGCTTTCCTCTCAGGTTAATAAATGGGAATAAGTGGAATTTTCATTTAATGGTGTAGCTGGTTTGAACTGCACCTTATTAGCTTAAGGCCCAATTTGTCCACTGCAGTTTTATGGGAGGAAGTGGGTTAGTGTGCTCTTGTCATCAAAGGCTTTCTACTTTCCATGGACATGAAGAGGTAGTCAGTGGGGTCAGTGTCTTGACCCTTACAGCAACAAATGCTGAAAAATTCAGCCCCTGCTCAAGGGCATTTTAAGAACTTCTGAGGCCCCTGATAAAAATGTGAAAAGAAGCTCCTAATGTAGGAACATTTTTAGGTTTATTTTATGTTCAGTGCAGTCCATCTTAAATTCCTCTAAAGTAATAGTACAAAATATATATGCATGACTTAACCTGCTAAGTAAAACAAGGGTCCTCCCACCGCTGAGAGGTATTTTATTCAAAAATTATTGCAGCTCAGACTCACATTGTTTGGATTCCGTACCTCTATGGCCTGACATTTTACAGCATCCTATGAAGACTTATGGTCCATAGCTATATGTAGACTACTGCAACAACAGCCCCACCATAACATTTCATACCTTGGGAAGTATTGCACCCAAAACCAATGCAAGTTTCATCTGCAATAATGTCTCAGCATTAGAAGGATTACCTTTATGTTGCTTTAAGGCAAGGTTGTCCAACAAGTAGTTTGCAAGCTACTCAGCTCTTCGGCTACCACTGAGTAGCTCTCTCCATTTCTTTTAGTTGTGCGCGGACCTCACAAAGTACCTGAACCAGAGGCCGAAGATTGCTCCCAGCTGCCGTAACCCAGGCCTATAGAGAGGGCCCAGAGGAGAAAGGGATTGAATAAATGAGAGGGGAAAAAAAAAAAAAGGGGGGGGCAAGCAAGGGAGGGGACTCGGCGCCCAAATGCAACGTAACTACGAGATCCCAGGATGCTGCTGAAATACCTCCCGGTCCGCCCACAAATACAGGCTAACCAATAGCCTTAACACTTGTGCGCGGACCTCACAAAGTACCTGAACCAGAGGCCGAAGATTGCTCCCAGCTGCCGTAACCCAGGCCTATAGAGAGGGCAAAAAATAATTAACGACACATACACAGTGAATCTTAACTTTTAATCATGTAATCCATAATCCAGAATTAAAGAGCTAAACATCGGAAAGCCTGTCTCATTTCAATGGCCGGGGAAGATATATAGGTCATATAAGATGCTGAGGCCCATCTTCCTAAGTGTTTGATAATATGGGCCGGTACCTTGTGACGAGATGCCGAAGTAGCTGCTCCAATGCGGAATGAGTGTCCTGAGAACCCCAAGGGATCCAGCCCTAATCTGGCTATGATAATTCTTACATACTCAATGAATTTAGACGTAGTAAGCGGTTTCCCGTAAAGAGAAAGTAAAGGGTAATCACTAGGTTGACCCCGGAGGGTTATTAAATAAGCATCCAAAAGTGTAACCGGGCACCAGGCATTGAATGTTGGATAGAAATGTATGAGTGTAGGGGGGCCTACTTGATTAGTTTTGGTAGCTTCCAGGGATAATACATAATGATCAGATCTACGCTTTAACGCAGATATAGATACAAACTTCTCTGACAAACTAGCCACAGTAATTTCCCCTGGTCTCATGAAACCATAAAAGGCCAAAAATATGGCAGCCAACACAGTATTGTTGATCTCACTGACAAATGGTCGTGTGTATAGGACTTGACATATGGCTCTAAATAATTTCCCGTCAATGGGTAATCTGGATTTGGCCTTGTGATTTTGCATTTTCTTAATGCCCCTTAAAGCTAATTTAACCGGTAGATAAGACAGTAATGATTTGTTATGAAATTCTAACAAAATTAGGAAATGTTGGATACCCATCGTATATAACTTGATAGTATTGAAAGTCAAATGAAGTGAAAAATGACAGTGAGAAATAAATGCTAGGATCATGCTAATGTCATAAGAACTGTCATGCTTACAAGAGCTAATAAATCTTTGGAATAATTTCCAAGCTCTAACATAACTTCTCCTTGTACTTTCGGCTAGTCCCTGGTGTATCAGAACTTGTGCACCTTGTAAATGAAACCCTATTCCATCCTCATAGATGCTATGTCCGGACATGGCACCGGGGCTGGATCCGCTGAAGGATGTAAGAGAAGGAAATCCTGAAATTTCAAATGAGATAGAGCGTCAGCTTGTGGACAAGACCTGACTGGAACAATTTCACAAATAATGTTAAATTTAAAATATAGTGAAAGCCAAATCAGTTTCCTCAGAAAGGACATGACGACAGGTGACTGAGAACGGCCCTTGCTAATCAATGCCACCGTGGACTCCTCATTAGACCTAAAACACACCGTTTCCCCCATCCACCTCTTACCCCACACTGCGGCTGCTGCCACTATGGGGATTAGTTTAAGGAAGGTGTTATTGTATTTGAGTCTGTGGAGCCCCCTGATCTCAGGAGGCCAGCCTTCCGCCAACCAATGGTTGCCATAGATAGCCGCAAATCCACCAGATACTGCGGCGTCTGTGACGATCATGGGAGACGAGACAGAAGCCCGTGGCACGAACATCGAATGGCCATTCCACGTTCTGAGAAAACGAGCCCACATGTCCAAATCCAGTTTAGTGGAGGCGTCCAGACTAACCAGACTACCTGCCTGTGAATCCCCAGAAAGTAGAGACAAAAGATGAGCTATGAAAGAACGACCTTGAGGAATAATCCTCATGGCAAAATTAAGTGTACCGAGCAAAGATTGTAACTCTACTTTCTGACAGGATTCCCTAGCAGCGAAATCTGCTACCAAACTCTGAACAGACAAGAGTTTATCCTGAGGTAAACTAGCTTCCATCTTAACCGTGTCGAGCTGAATACCCAAAAAAGAAAGCTTAGTGACTGGTCCTACAGTTTTGTCATGTGATAAAGGAATATTGAGATTGTAAAATAACTTATAGATTTCCCCAAGACCTGAAGCTTCCTGGTGCGCAGGTTCTATTATGAGGAAATCGTCCAAGTAATGGATTACGTGGTGGACATGATGTTCGTTCAGTAACATCCAACACAGGGTATCTGCAAAGATATCAAACAACATAGGGCTACTCTTGGCTCCAAAGGTGAGACGTGTCGCGAAATAGTAGGACCCCTGCCACTTAATACCATGCAGATTCCATAATGATGGATGCAAAGGAAGTAATTTGAAAGCATCAGCTATATCGGTCTTACTCAACCAACTACCTCTTCCTGTCTGAATAATCATCTGAATAGCGTCGTCCACTGAGGAATAACGCAAAGAGAATTCCTCAGAGGGAATGAGGGAGTTGAGACTCGGGATGGCTATCGAATGAGGAGCGGATAAGTCATAAATCAATCGTGCTTTATTAGAAGATTTGCTGTAGGCCACCCCAATGGGGTTAATACGCCAGTGGGAGAAAGGTGGATTGACGAATGGCCCAATAATATAGCCCTTAGATAACTCTCTCTCCACTAAATCATCAACAATTTCTGGTTCTTGAACAGCCGACCGCAGGTTTTCACATTCTAGCGTGCCCCCTGGTAGAATGACAATGCCGGAATGAAAACCCTCGGAAAAACCCTGAACCAAGAACTCTGCCAATCCCGTAGAAGGATGAGACCCCAAGTATGTTTTAAGGTTGGAAATATTTATCCCGTCTAGTCAGGATTTCGGAAACAGCCTCTGTGGACAAATTGAACGGGGGTGAGCTCTCTTACAGTTGGAGCATAAGTGAACCAATCTGCATGCGTTAAAACTACAACCATTGTAATTATAATTGTTACAAATTTGAGATTTCCCAAAAAATACAATGGGCCTACCTAGGCGGTCTACCCTGGGGGAAGCGGATGGATTTGACTGACCAATGTTCTGATTCTCCGGCAACGAAGAAGATGCTGTAGCCTGGATGAGGCCCGGACACAGGTTGGCGGTATGTTCTGCAGATTGACACAAGGAGCATACTGGTGTACGAAGACCAGCAAAGTGTCGACAGAATAGTTCTGAATCCAGCTGGCTCCAGTCCAATATGACATTGAACTGTGCCAGCGATGCCGCCGCTTTGGCGGAAAAAGATCGGTGATAATCATAAAAACTATATCCACCGTACCTGTGCCCAAGCTCCACCACTCTGTATAAGTAATGATCCAGCTCTTCCCTTCGCTGAGGGTGAACCGAACAGATAATATCCCTGTAAAGGCTGAAGGCCAATACAAATTCCGTAATTGACAATTTTTTCCCTAACCTGGGATCCTTAGCTTTTAAAACTACCGAAACCTGCTCACACGAAAAGGCTTTGTTTTCCACATAATCTTGTGAGGAAATCAAAAGGGATACGAGATTAACATCCTTGCCTTCAATAATATCTTTCTTCAAATTCCCAGGGATGAAATGCGCAGGAGTAATAGCTGGGATGGAACACCCCGCCGAGGAATACCCTGGACCCTGGGAAATACCTGGGCTCCCTGACTGTGACATCTGAAAACTGGAGGAAGGATTACCTAAGCCATCCAGCCTGGCATGAATAGAGGCAACCGATTCAGCCAATGCGGCTACTGAAGCCTGGAGATCCGCCAAATCTGCGGTAGATTGTGACACCGAGGGGATTGAACTGTGGCTAGTACTAGGTCTAGGAGTATTAGCAGGGGCAAACAGCAGTTTGAATAGTTCTGCTTTTCTGGCAGTGGCTGGGTATGGAATACCCCTAGATTGCAGTTCCTTGATGATTTTAGCCACTGTCCATGACCTGTAAATATTGGGGGATTGTGGTTCCGCCATCGACCTAGGAGTGTCATGAGTTTCTGGGATTTCCGAAAGACCTGATGTAACCGACATGTTTGCAGGTCCTGACCCCTGTAACAAAGAAAAATTGACCTGTGTGAAAAAATGCATATATTAATTTGCTGTTGGTCTCCTGTATCTCTATCTTGCTAGAGAAGAAAGGACAAGAAGCTAAGAACCTAACTAGCTTGCACAGGGATGATGAGGCCCTTACTGTGGTACACCACTTCAGCGCTGGCTATGATTGGCTCGAGGGGCGGTTGCCTAACCCGGTAGGCGTGAATTGAAGCTGAATGATGTGTAGAAAATGAGGCCCTGCTAAAGAAGAAGAAAGGGAGGATTTTTACTATCTATGCGTTGGGCTGAGGGGAAATGAACTCGAATTTCCCGGGGAGCTAATTATACCTCCCTGCCCTGACTAAAAGACAGGGACCAACAGACTTCATAAAATAAAACCTGAACTCCTCTTCTATACGGCAAAAAACATGGAGAACAGGCCAACCTTGTGAAATATCCCGACTGTGAAACAGACAATGAGAGGCCTAGAGGTTGATGTAGCTTGATTTCTGCGACCAATGTGCTTGTGGTGCTTCAGAAACCGATAATTGCACCATGTAATATAGTAACTGTAAAATATGAAGACATAATAAAACCTGCTGAGTGTAAGCTATACAGCAAATTACAAGCTATTCTAAAGTGCCATCTGTAAACTATGTTGCAATAAAAGGAATAAATGTTGGTATAAGGCATTAACAATAATATAATATAAAGAACAACATATGCATATTTGCTAGGGCAAAACACTGAACCAGACGGATAAAACAAAGATGATCATACTCTGGTAACCAGGGGGACAACTGTAGTATGTTCAGATTGGAAAAAGAAGAGGGAGAAAATGGAGTTCTCTAAGTGTAGTATTTATGAAGTACAAGATATAAAACCCACATAGTTGGTGCAAACAACAAGCTACACTAGACCGGAATAGATGGTTCTCATGATGGTGGGGAGGGACGAGGCAACTAGAAGTGCAATGAGAAGGGAAGAATTAGAACCCAATGTGTATCGTGGATACTTAGATCCACTTCATCAGAGGAAAATAACTTAGTCCTACAAGTAATATTTATAAATTAACATCAGTTAGTTAAAATTGTCACAATAAATTCAATTGAGGACATTAAAATGTTCTGTCAAAAATAAAAGTGAATAATAACGTGACCGTGTGTAAATGTATTGTGAATATTTAATAGACCTTTCTGTATGTGAGTGACGACGTCCCTTGCCTACATATCATATTATATAAATATAGCACATACACACACACGGTATAATAGGAAATAAATTATACCGACAGTTGTGGAAGAATGGGGAAGAACTCAAAGAGTCATTCTTGCAAACAAATCACAAATACGTTAGCTGGTAAATAAAAGATAGGAAAAATATGAATAAGGAAATACATATATATATATATTGATAGCATACTACCATAACCAAGGCATCGTTATGAATGAACACGCATGCATGCTATTGCAAAAATTCTTTACAGAATATTCGTCGTCTACAACGATTTAAATACATGAGCTGAGCATAATGGGAACTGTAGTCCCACAAAGCTGGAGTTACCCAACAATAGTATAACAGGAGCACTGATACCTCTCCACAGAGTTCCCTGATGGTGCAGGATCAATCAGTGGATTATTTCAAGATGACCGGAAGTAAGCTGATCTTACGTAACGCATGGAACGGTAACTCTGTTAGATCGGTGACATAAGCAGAAGAAGCCCATGACATAGAGATGCTTACGGGGCTCAGCAAATTAAACACTGAACATAGAGCAATGTAAATAAAAACCCGTTCAGAATAAGAGCAGTCTCCGTACATGGAGCATATATTAGCTACATTACATACCCCACCGCACCACTAGATTCCGTACGTGCTCACCGCCTGACCCACACGCTGTGTATAGGAAACGCTCACCGATGACGTATACCGAGTGTAAGACGACTCGGCGCCCAAATGCAACGTAACTACGAGATCCCAGGATGCTGCTGAAATACCTCCCGGTCCGCCCACAAATACAGGCTAACCAATAGCCTTAACACTTATCAAGCTATATAGCCATCCAGAGGCAGGTCCAGTGGTTGAAATCTGCTTTCTTATTGGCTGCAGCCACATTAATCTGTAGTAACCAGCAGTAATTATATATGGTCTCTGGTGAAGTTGGTGGGCGGACCTACCTGGGGTAAGGGTTGTTGGTTTTATTGCATTGTTTTTTTATTTTGGGTGTATACATGGCAATGGGAGATTTACAGTGATCCAAAAGTGTTGCTTGTAAGTCATTAATAAATGTATATAATCTTATTATTATTTAACTTTGGTTACTTGATTTGGTCAAGATATATTAATCTGAGTGCTTATGAGGATCTCTCCAGTTCTTTTGTGATGTGTACCCAGCAATGCCTTACAGAGTGCCTTGCAACATTTCCATAGTTTTCCTGATAAAACACTGTTGGAATACTGCTTGAATAACTGCCTGTTTGCAATGCATTCCATATCCCTCTGGAACTCAAAGGGTTAATCTACATGCTCTTTCACAATGACTTACATAGTAAGTGTTGTGAACAGTATGTGGCATCAAAGTGGGTGAGAGCACATGGGGCCACAGAGACTCCATTTCCATCTACCCATCGTAAGAAAGGTTGCCAGCTTTCAGTTTTATTCATAAAAAGTTTTAATAAACCACTCTATTAATGTTACATTTGCACAGTAATATGGGATATCAATCAGAAAATGTGTAAATCACTGGAGAGCCACAGGTTTTGTCCTGGATACTGGATATGCACTTCTTCTTCAGAATGTCATCACCTTGAGCTGTTAAGGAGGTCACATATTTCCTGTGCATCGCTTTGTTATGGGAAAGTGTGGCACCGAATGAAGAATTTGTAAAAACAGCTTTGGAGATGGTTTAATCTGTACATTTATACATTCATATATTGTCTTTATGCATTTTAGAGTAGCTCAGTATATTGACACTCTTGAAAAGTAGCTGCCACTGAAGAAAAGATTAGAGATTCCTGTTCTCAGGGCTTCCAGCTAAAGAACTAAGAATGACAGTCCTTGAAATCCAACTTTCTATTCACATTTAAATGAACAGTACATTTTCTTATCAAAAATATACGTTGAAGGATGCACCCACTGCTGGAAGAGTTTTCGTGCAAAAGATATTAAAGCTCAAATTAAAAAAAAAAAAAAACCTTAGCAATGGTGCCCTGGGATGTCCAAAGTGCATTTTCTATTTGATTCACTCAATAGGAGAGCTTGAATTATAGACCACAGCTTTCCATAATAAGTGACAGGAACAGCACCACCTGCTGACATCAACAACAACAACAAAAAAATCACAAAAAAACTTTGAACCTTAACCCTTTGAGTGCCAGAGGAGTACGCAACACATTGCAAAGCAATGTGTTGCGTACCCCATCGGCACTCACAGGGTTAATAATAACCTTTGTTACTTAAAATAAAATTGCCCATGTTTCTTTTTGATCTGAGCAGTTGCAGTCTTCTGATTTTTATAGCAAAAGCCACTACAGAAATGTTCTTGGAGAGTTTGGAAGATACTTTAAGAGAGTGATTGGGATTTTTATACAACTAGATTACTCATTCATCATTAGACAAATACAGCTTCAAGAAATTGTATCATAAAAGAAACCTGAGGATTTATTATCTACAATATTATATAATACTGTATGATCTGCATTTTATTGCATGTGACACATTTATTACGTGTTTTTATCTCACGGTTTCCAGTTTAGAACTGGATTCTACTGGGGTGATAAGCATACCTGGGAACTCTCCGGATTTGCCCCGGAGACTCCGGTTCTGACAGAATTTTACCGGGTCTCTGGGGCAGAGGCTGATTCCTCCGGATGTGGAGAGTTTCTATTGAAACTCTGCCACATCCGCTTTTTCTCCAGCTGATCCTCAGTCCCCAGCCTTCTGTTTGACACCTTTAAGCCCCCCCTCACTCGCGGCAAGCCCCGCCCCTTTTTGACGCGATTAGCGTCATTTTTGTCACCCCCCTGGTGAACAGAGGACTACCCTCCGGGTAGCCCTTAACTGAAAGTTCCCAGGTATGATCATTGGGTACGAGGCATACCTGGGAACTCTCAGGGTTTACACCCAAATCTCAGGGTGAAGGGCCAAATTCTCAGGGTGAGAGAGGTATGTGATACCTACTACAAGATTTGCCACCATTAAATGTTTCCTTAGTATGTAAACTGGTGCCATTTGTACCAGAAAAGCAGCAGGAAATGTCCTGCTGGTCTTGTATTTAGGCAATGAGAGCTCTAAGTTGTAACTTGTTAAAGGTTCCTTTCGGACCGATTGGAGCACCTCCGAGTTACAGCAAGCAGGTACAATTGCATAAAATCTACATTATAGGCAGCTTTAAGGGTTAATATTACAAAGATCTCAGGGTCAGCTCATTTGGAAAGTTCCCAGGTATGGTGATAAGTTATTTCACATATTTATCTCACAGATTTCTTTTAAAGTCTGTCTGAGACATTTGGAGATAAAACTAGTGATAACGTTATCACCTGCAGTGGAATTCAATCTATAGTCCAGAGTTGATGGGAGTTGGCTGGTTGGGGATGACAGGATTTGTACTCTGTTCAGAAATGGATTATTCCTCCTTTATTGTTTGGGAAAACCATAATACAGTTTTCACTAGTAATAGGATCCAGCCTTGTTTGTGGATTCCATCCACAAGCAGTTTATTGGGTCTTGTTTTGGTTTACATTATGAAGCTAACAAATTAACAAACCTCCTTCCCTTCACTCATATCCTGATGTGATCAAAGCAGAGGAAGGAGCAGAGTGTGTCGGGCTGTCACCTAGGTGTAGTACAGTATGGGTCTTTGATTCTATTCTGTCTTTAGTTTGCAAGCTTTTAACTTGCTCTGTGTTTTTGTGCTGACCGTTCCTACCTTTCCTACACTCCCTACTACTACTGCCCTTCATCTACTTTACCCATTCCAGGGCCAGATTTCCCATTAGGCAGAGTAGGCAGCTGCCTAGAGTGCCAAATTTTGAGGGACGCTTCAGCTGTGCTGGCCACATCCTCATTCTGTATGGTGGTTGTGGCCAGAGCAATCTTTACAGGATGTTATGTAACCCCTTGGGTTTTATAGAGATCTCCAATGAGTTGGAGATATCTATAGAACCAATGGGTTTAAGCTTTTTTTGTCATTGCTTGTTTTAGTCCATGGGTGTTTTCTGTGCCAGGAAATAGTGGATGGAACAGGGTCTGGGGTGATATGAGGGCTGGGGGTGTGGCCAACTGTAAAGCTAAGGGTAACTCGCGTGTCTTGCCTAGGGGCGCCTGGGATGTAAATCCAGCCCTGTCCTCTCCCCATCCACTGTGTCTTGCTAACTTAATTCCTCCCCAGTCCTCTCCCTGTACCAGCAGCCATACTTTTAATCAATATGATAATTGCTAGAAAATGCCTAACTTTGAAATATTTGGGGCTATAGGCATACCTGGGAACTCTCCGGTTTTGCCCCGGAAACTCTGGGTTTGACAATGAATTACCGGGTCTCCGGGGCAAAGCCAGATTCTCTGGATGTGGGGAAACCCTGCCCACTTGTGCTCAATCGCACCCTTTTTCTGCCACTCCGCGCCCTCTACTAGCCCTCCCCTAGTGTATTCTATATGGGTTTTTTTTAATGTTTATTAGTCCCACCCCCTCACGATTAAGCCCCACCCCTTTTTAATGACGCAAATCATGTCATTTCTCTACCCTCATCGGCATTAGAGGGTTGTCCTCCGGGCAGCCCTAAGTAAAAAGTTCCCAGGTATGGCTATAGGACTTATAAATTGCTCTATGGAAGCTGAAACTGATGTCTCAAGCTCTCATAGAACCAGAATACTTGCTTAGAACCGCAGTCTGGCAGGGCTTTGGCTCTGCGCAAGCACAATAGTCTATAGGGGCTTGGCACATCAGTCTCAGCTACCATAGAGCCAGTCACTGATCAGGGAAGGAAGTGGAGGCTCCTTCTCCCTAGTCTTAGTGGAAAGGGTTGGGATTGGCTATGAGATTTGGAAAGTATTAACCCTTGAACTATAGCACAAGTAAGAGCCATACCCCCCCATTCATCCCTTTCCTTTCTCTCCAGTCACCAACTACCACCAACATCCCTACCCCCTTTTTTCCCCTGAAATAACCACACCGACAACATCATACGGTGGCAAATTGTGAGGTCACAGCTTTTATTAATTGGGTTTTTAACCTATTTATAGGACCCCAGAAGTACCCTCCCCCTACTACATGGTGCCCCCAGGGCCAATAATAGGTTAAGTCACTCCTGCACCCAGCCCACTGCCATGGGAGGTAAATGGCGAGACCTTTCAGGCAATCACTGCCTCCTCACCTCTGGTCCCTCTCCATGGCCACCTTCAAACCGTACCAGGGGAAGCAAACAAGGCCCCAGTGTCAATCCACCATAACACTACCTACATGCCTCCCCAACCCCACAGTGCTTGATGGCAATGCCCGCCCTTCCTGAAGGCTGACCTGACCACACAGCATAGCCCTGCTTGCCCACCTTCCCTGATTGGCTATGTCGCATTGTCGGGGCCCTGTAAGCGCCACACCTGCTGTGGGCCTAAATGGGTTGCTACTGCTGATTCCATGTAACTGCTTTCTTGGCCTAAGCCTGACCGCGTAATGGCTCAGCTACTGTTCCTCATTGACCTGAAATGAAACACAATAGGGAGGGAGGTTGGAAAACAAAATATTATTTTGCTCTCCTCTACCAGGTAAGCAGATTTAAACCTCAGCCTCACTGAAAGATCTAAAACCTTGCTTTTTTCAACTGTCTGCATCTTATGCTATTTATTTTCAAAACAGGTAGTTTTATTTATATATATATATATATATATATATATATATATATATATATATATAGTAGTTTTGAATCTAATTAGCAGTGCTTTGTTCTCTTATTTTGGCCAGGTAAATGAATTATTCAAATGTCCAGAAAAATCACCATTTTCCACCTTCTTCAGAGTTATGGAATACATTGATAACAAGGAACAATGAACATGCACATCCTTTCAAAATGAAAGCCCCACTTGGAGGAATGATAAGTCCTCTTTATAAAAGGAAGTGTTGTAGCTTATAAAGAAAAATAAAAACATACACTTCATTATTAATTAACAGGTGAAACTATGAAAATGATAGGTGCACTTTAACCCCTTAGGGACCCTTGACGTACCAGGACCGTCACGGTCCTTGAACTACTCAAGGACCGATGACGGTCATGGTACGTCACATACTTTTTACTTACAGCGCTCTACCGGGAGCGCTGTAAGTAAAAATAGGGCATGAAATAGACCGCTCCAAGATCGGA
Source organism: Rhinophrynus dorsalis (assembly GCA_037306005.1). NCBI lineage: Eukaryota > Metazoa > Chordata > Amphibia > Anura > Rhinophrynidae > Rhinophrynus > Rhinophrynus dorsalis. The sequence continues at coordinate 67,318,982 of CM074723.1, read as the reverse complement.
GCGATCTCTTTCAAGTCCCATAGTGACGCGCCGATACACGTGACAGGTCACGTGTACCGGCGCGTCAAAGTGCCCCTATGCGGTCGTTATGGGACGGAAATGTCCCATAACCTCCGGTCCTTAAGGGGTTAATAAATACATAATTCAAGAGCTTATTCGTGACATTCCCATTTGGCACTGGCCAACATGAAAAAAGTATTTATGTTTTGATAATTAATATTTCCATTTCTTAGTATATCAGCTTCAGGGTGGCTCTGTTGTACTTTGCTATTAGTTAAATTTTTGTCTGTGATTTCGATCATCTCTGAACCTGATGTGAATGAACTCTGCATACTGAGTGATATTACCCAAGTGTACCTCTAAAGACATTTGGTTATTCCAATCCCTTACAGAGGAGATTTACACTAAAATACAGTATGTGAATTGAAGCTTATTCCCAGAGAGAGAGAGAGAGATAGTAACATTTAACTAGACTAAAAGCTATACAGGTAGTATCGCCACTTTAAAGGAGCAGTTAACTTTTTATATGAAAACCTGTATATTTTATAGAGCTTTCCCTGCTGAGTAAAACAAGGCCACGCCCACTGCTGTCACTTGTTTTATTCAAAATTTATAACAGTTCAAATAATCAGGAAGTGAATTTACTGTGCGTTTACTTCCTGAAGTTCTACTTGGCAGGAAGTGACTCAGCAGTTTCTATCACATTCTATGGAAAACTGTATGTCACTGACTTTCCTCTTCATTAGAATACCAAAGAACTAATTGGGATTTGACATTAGAGGGCACTGCTAATGTAAAAGAAGCATGAGTTTAATATGCAACGCTTTACAGTGGGAGTACTCTTATTGTACTCAACAGGAAATGCCTTACAATATGTATATTTTTTTTTTTTTAAAAGTTTACAGATCCTTTAACCCTTTGAGTACCAGAGGGGGTATCCAATGCAGGGGTTCAAGTAAAGCATTATCAGAGGGGCATGTGACATGATTTTTAGCACCCAAGGGGTTAAAGTGTAATTACCTTGCATGTTAAAACAGCCTTGCTCAATTTCCCTTGAGACATGGTAATCACATGGATAATTTGTGCGATGCAGCACCTGTTTAGCAGCTCTGGTTACACTGCCACAATCACATACAACTTTTACAGCACATTAAAGAACAATGTAATGTACTTTATTTTATTTTTGAACACTTCAGACTTACATTGCATCAATAATAAAATACAGAGTTCTACAAAAAAAAATGAAGGCCCTGTTAAAAATATTCTAGGTTAAGAAGATATCCCATTTTAGTAGTAAAATAATATAACATTTTGTTATCTAAGGAAGTTATGGGCAACAAGCTGCCCTGGGGCCTCATGTGGTCCTCAGAGGTACCACTTAAAGCCCACCTTTTTCTCTGGTACAGGAAAGAGGAGATAAGTTCCCTGTGACCCACTACACACACCCTTTTTTCACATGCAAAAGCACACACTCTCATTTTGTGTTTTACACCATTGTGCCCCTAACACCCTGTTCTACCCAGTGATGTATTAGGCCTGCAATGCCCGACTCCTCGTTTCCCCATAACACTCTCCCCTTACTCCCACCTTGATAACACAAAACAAACGCATGCTTAGGTGGTAAACAAAGATATCATAGCTTTTATTTAGGGGGTTGACCTATTTTGGGGGATGGATCCTGAGCAGAACCTCTCCCCAATCACTAAGGAGGCATCCCATTCCCTGTAGCTGCAGCATAAGCCAAAACCTGTTCCCCATTGCCTGCCCCCAGGGAATATATGGAACCTTCAGTCATTGCTGCCTCCAACCCTGGACCCCAGCGGTTCTACATAAACGTGGTAGATTAATTGGCAGGGCTGATCTGCCACAGCCCTCCTGCAATGCCTCCCCATTACCTCAGTGCTTTCTTGTGACAATAGCTCCACTGATAGCAGGACCTGACCTCATTATAGGCCCAAATTGTGTCTAACTGCCCTTGGTGTTTTTCTTGACTTACGTGTTACCTCTTCTGAAGTGGATGCTACTCCTGTTGCAGTTCTAAGGAGAAAATGAGAAACAGGGTTAGGGTGGGCAGGAAACAAATAATTAAGACCATTATCCCCTTCAATAGCTGGCAGTCACCTTGGCTACTCCCCCTTCTCCTAACCCCCTTTACGAACTCCTACCAATACCCTCCTTCCCTGCTGTATGGAGGAGGGCCACCCCTTCCACTTGCTATCTAACCCCTTCTAAGGGCTATCCTAGCATGGGGCCTGTATTCCCAATCGGGTTTCAGACCCACCTTTAAGGCTTTTTTGCTGCCCTAGGCTCAATCAAGTCACTGCATCTCCCCCCCACACACACACAACACGCACACCCATACACTTTGCAATACCATTACTTTATCTGGCTCCTTTCATAGACCACTCCCCTTCCCTTACAGACAGAGACACTAATTGTATACACACACTTTAAAGGTCAATACAAATAACTGTTATCCAAAGGGCTAAATGAGAGTGGGAAGTTTGATAGAGAAGAACCATTTGCGTATGTTCACAAAGAGAAAAAGTACCTATGAGGAAGCTATAAGCCTGAGCTTCAGCCACACATTTTTAAAATGGTGCATTTTCCTTTGTAAAACAATATAGAGGTGCAAATAGGCACAATCTGATTCCTTAGGCCTAGACCTACTCAGCCTTGGCCTAAATATGTTACTAATTCTACCTCAACCCCTTGGGTGCTAGAGACCGTCAGTGTTTGCCACACTAGTCTTGTTCCTTTGTCCACCATTACCTATATTTGTTCTTTGGAACCCCTTCTACTTCTTCAGGTGACACTGGGATTCCATACCTCCCAAGTGTCCCTCTTTAGGAGGGACAGTCCCTCTTTAAGGCACAAATCCCTCTGTCCCTCTTTCCCACCCTGATGTCCCTCTTTTTAGGAGATCAGACTATGTGGTGTGTACCACATTGCTCTACAGCAATAAAACTCACATAAATGTATGTTTAAATGTCAGTATATGTGTTTATAAATTAGTCTGTGTAAATAAAATACTATGGTCTTGTTATAAGTCATTTATTAGGTTACACAAGGAGGTGTCAATAGGTCATGAATCAGCCTAAAAATTATCGGTAATGCCCCACCCACTGGCCACGCCCCCAGAAACACTCCCTAAAACAAAGGTGTCCCTCTTTGGCAATTTGAAATGTTGGGAGGTATGGGATTCTGCAAAATTTAGAGAAACTAAAGTACTAAGACGAACTTGGGGGGATGCACAAAAATTCAGTGGGATGATGTACAAAATCAATTCTGAACAACATCAAACACAGAAATCGATTTTCCATTCCTACACCTCCCTAACTGCAATTTACCAACTATCTACGCAAGAAATTCTTCCCTTAACACCACTTGTGCCAAGTGGAGGACAAGAGATAGGTCTGTGGTAGAATTAGGGCATTCCTTTCTCCTAGTCCTTGCTTTACCCTTTGAGTGCCAAATTGGTATCTAACGCAATACCTTGGCTATCCGTCTGGCACATAAAAGATTTTAATCCAATATCCTAAACAAGGCATAGAGGAAATGGAGTAAGTGTTTGCCATTTCCCTGTTCATGATATGGGGCTGTAGTGTAAAATGTATAGCCATTAAAGTGCTAAAAGTGGCAATTGTTGTCCACCAGTATGATCTGCAGCATTGGTGCACCATAGTCCAGGGTTGCCCAGATGTCAGTGACACGGGGTCTGCTTTTTTCATAGTCATCCTTCCTTACTAGCATGTATCATTGGTCCATCGCCATTAAATTCAAACATGTTGCACAACATCTTAATATGGTGTGATTTCATTTGTTCTCTATAGAGCAGTTGGTTCACTCTAGAAATAATCCAGTTCATCATAGCACATCACACCATTCATAAAAACATGTCCTCACACAGTTTACAATGTCATTTTACGTAACACTGCAGGCACCAGAGAGGACCAGGCATATGATTTTTACTGTATGTGTGAACTCATTATACCACAGACACTAATAAACAAGTGAATGGCAATTCACACAAGAAAGTTACCATGTTTTCATGGTTTTGATTTTCACGTTTATAATTAACCCTTTGAGTGCCAGAGGTGCATCCGACACATTGCCATTCAAACCTACAATTCGTAGCTGATTTTAACCCTTTGAGTGCCAGAGAGGTATCCAACGCATTGAGCTGCAATATGCTGTTTACTTCTCTGGCACTCAAAGGGTTAATTCAGTATACCATTATTTGTGTGTTAACATTTCCTTGCTTTAAAGGGATAGTAATACTTCGTTTTATCTTTATTTTATTTTGTAGGCATTAAAAAAACATGAAAAACGATATAAGTCTTATCTCTCAAACCTTTATGGTTTGAGAGATATTCACAAGCAAAGTTTCCCCCTCCCGCCCCTTTTAGCTAGTGTAAGCCATCTCTTCTCAGATGTTGAATCTGGTTGTAAGACCGACAGATAACAGAAGGGGACAATCTTCTTCCTATGAAAACAATGAAAGCCCTGCCCCCCTTGACGTTTTTTCAGGTTTTTCCCTTATCTTAATTGAAGATTGTCCCTCTTTGCAATCTACCTGGGCACCTCCCTTCTGATCTGGCTGAACAGTGTTACATTAGTAAAAGGGGCGGGAGGGGGATACTTTGTCATTGAATTACTCTTGAACTGCTGCGCTGACAGAATTGAAATAACACTCTCCAAGTCCAAATACTATGATGATTAATTAGAGCTGCTTTTATTAGGAAACATTACTGTAACGGAAGCTGAGAAGGGACCGCGTCGCCTTCCGCCGTCGTTCCTGGGTCTCTCCTTCTCAACGCCAGATAAGCGCCGTCAGGTGCACCGGTTGGAGTATGAACAGTCACTGGAAACAGCCACAGGATCGCTGGAAGCAGGGAAGCAGGGAAGAGTCCACGTCGCCGCCTGACAGTCCACGAAGTTAGGTCGCAGGAAACTGGCAGCAGGCGGTCGGCGATTCAGGATACTTGGCGCAGATGGGTATCAGAGTGGATACTTTAGACCATAAGCAATACAAGACTCCAGGACTCCTTGTTCACTCCAAAACAGAACTCATTTTATTGTCACAAACCACAGATATTTATATACAGTACAGTACATTGGATCACATGGGGAAACCTGGTACAATAGGGAACATGATTAAATCAAACACATCAGACAAAAGGCAAGGGCTGACACCATGAGAGCATTCACAGAGGTAATCAACTCACAACATAATACAAAGGGCTGGCAACAGAGTTTCAGGCTATACAATAGGTGACTCACAGACTGAGGGGTGTGAATGGATTAACACACACAGCAGGGGGGTCTCAGGACAGTTCTCACTCCAAGGACTTGAGTGGCCAGAATATTCATTTCCTTAACAATGGCCAGGGGTTGAATAATTAAGCAAAAGGCTTGGGAGTCTGCAATACATAATGAAATAATTAACCCCTCACTGCCTATTCCCTTGGAGTAAACCCTCAACATACTACATACAATAACTAAAACGTTCGCCATACATTAAACATACTATGTGATCCAAAGTCTATGAATTTAAGTCTTTCTCTTAGGGAATAGCTGGCCAGTTTGTACGCCAAGGCACAGCACAGAGTCCAAACAGTAATAAATGTCCATAGTCTTTGAATAAATAGTTTGAGGTCCAGACAAGGGCTCAGTAACGGGTAGGATCCGTTACATTTCTCCCCCTTTTTGTACCAAGCCAGCGGGGACAGTAGTAAACGCTGACTTGGAGCTGTAGGAGACCATTGAGGTTGTGAGCCACTTGTCTGGACAGTTCATTAGTCTGGAGGCCTTAGTCCTAGGCCAGTCTTAAAGGAGGAGCCCCTTGTCCTGGGCCAGGGAAACAATGACTCAGCCTGGTGTCCTGTGCCAGGAGAAAATGCAAGCCCCTTGTCCACGCCTGGAAATAGAAAGCAGGTCTCTTGTCCTGGACCCGGGGTACAGTCTCGGTTCTTAATCCTGGGCCAGGGAAATTGGTGCCTGGTTGTCCTGGCAATCATCAAATTGGGTGGCCTCTCCTGGGCCATGCTCCATGCAGAGCTGGGGTTCAATGTTCCTGGGTCTGGGGCCAGGGGCTCAGGGTCCAAAGCCAGTCTATAAGGGGGATCTTCCTGGGGCAATTGTGTCTCTGGCTTCTGTGCATCAGAGTGTGGGGAGAGAGGCATATCTCCCCCATTTAGTTGGGCCACTGCCCCAGAGGAACAGGAGAGGATGTTTGTCCCACTCTCCTGGGCTGGGGCAACGTTCTGGGACACATTCCCACCCTCCAGCTCAGGAAATTCAGGGGCCCCAGCAACATCCCTAGTGAGGACTGTCTCCTCCCTCACCAGCTCAGGGTTCCCTTGACCACTGGGAAAGCTTGCAGACCCACTTCCCATGCCAAGAGCATTTGTGTCCCTGGGGCGTAAACATTCTTGCTCCAGGGCAATCTCCATTGGGGTCACCTCCTTGGGGCTGCTGGTGAGCTTGCTCCCACTCACCAGCGTCAAGGCAAAACAAGGGGTGGTGTGCTCACTCCCACACACCACAGCAGGGGGTTCACAAGGGCTGGTGGATCCGCTCCCATCCACAAAGCCAGGGGTCACAGAGAGGTGGGTATCCAAGGCATCAGTGCTGCAAAGGGGCAATCTGCTGATCTCCTTGGTGTCCAGGGCAAAACAAGGGGTGGTGTGCTCACTCCTACACACCACAGCAGGGGGTTCACAAGGGCTGATGGGGACCGCATTCCCACCCATCAGTGCACAGTTCATATCTTCAGGAGGGCCAGCGGCACTGCTTTGTCCCAGCCCGCTGGGGTCCTCCTCTTGTAGGCCATCACACACAGGCCCTTCCTCTGCCTTGAGGGAGACCGCAGTCCCATCCCTCAAGGCGGCATCACTTATGATCCTGGGGAGCACGCACGGCTCCATTCCCAGGGCATCTTCCAACCCCACAGGGGGCAACATCTTGGCGCTGCTGGTGGGCTCTCTCACACCCACTACAGCAGGGTGGTCATGGGAACTGATGGGCTCGCTCCTACCCATCAGTTGGGACATACAATTGCTGCTGGTGGGGACCTGCGTCTTATCCACCACAGCTGGGGAAGCAGGGAAAGGGGCAACTTGCCTCTCAGGGGAGACGTCCGTCCCATCCCCTGATGCCGAGGCATCTTCTTCACTGAGGGGGAACAAATTCCCACCCCTCAGCTCAGGGAAAACATAGTCCAGGGGAAAAAGGGTATCAGGCAGGGCAACAGGGGCACTGGTGAGGAACGCATTCCCACTCACCAGTGTGGAGTGAACAGGGGCAGCTCCATCTAAGTCCTCAGCTCCACTGAAGTCTTCCTCAGATGAGTAACCCCCCCAGTCTTTTTCCTCTCTTTGTATCTCCTGGGCTTCCTCTATCCAGCCCATGTACATTAGCTCCAAGTTCCATTCCTGCTCGACTAAACGGTCTAGGTTCCCCTCCAGGTCTGGAGGAAAGTAACTTCCAAACATGGCCTTTCTTTTCTCCCAAATCTCCCAGTAGCGGCTGTAATTCCTCTGGCCGAAAGTAGCATCCTCCTGAAAGGCCATCCATACCAGTTGTTGGAGTTTCAGGCGCAAGTTGAACGGGAAAAAGTTGACCATAACTCCTGTATACTCCTTGTGAAGGCACTTGATCATTTCCCAGTATCCGTCCTGGACTTGGAGCTCCTCTGTGATGCAGGTGGTGACCTCCCGGTAAAACTCCTCGGCTAAATCACCTAGGAAGGTCTCCCATTGACATCCTATGTAGTGGTACCGCATGTCATACACTCCTATGGCCTCCGGCAGCCGTGCTTTCGCCGCCATCTCTTAGCTGGTACACCCGATAAAAGAAGGAGAAATCCCACCGCTATGCCACCAAGAAATAAATACTACTTGATTAGACTTTTGACTTTTTGCACAAAGAAAAGAGGAATAATTCTGGGACAAACCAACTGCACCATAGATGACAAATAACAATTTCCTTTGATTTAAACCGGAGTTAACCCCTTAGTATTGTCTAATTTTTAAAACATTTAGGGCTGGATTCAAATGCAGGTGCTACTTTTATCTGTGCTTTTATCTTCAGGGTTCCCCATAGACTACAATAGGAAAATATCTGATAAAACGGGAGGTAACACTTATTTCCGGCATTTGAAACCAGCCCTTAATCTTGTAGCCATAAAGAAAATAAACTTAAAGTCCTATCCCTCAAACCTTTATGGTTTGAGAGATATTCACAGCTAAAGTTCCCCCTCCCTCCCCTTTCCCTGATGCCAGCGCTCTAGCTTCCTGCAGCAGTCCCAGGACCAGAGGAGACTCTTCAGCAGAGCTGGGATTGCGAGATATAAAAAGAAATACTTAATTGGAACGGTCTACAAAGTGTGCCTGGTTTGCAAGTATACTTTGTAGACCTTTCCAATGAAAAATGTATTTTTATATCTTACAATCTCGGCTCTGCTGAAGAGCCTCCGTCGGTCCCAAGACCGGATTCTCCTGCAGTCAGCTAGAGCGCTGACATCAGGGAAAGGGGAGGGAGGAACTTTTGCTGTGAATATCTCTCAAACCATAAAGGTTTGAGAGATAGGACTGGGGTCGTTTACGTTATTTTTTTAATGGCTACAAAATTACCTTTTTTAAAATTAGACAATACTATCCTTTTAATCAGTGGCATAACTATAATGGTTGCAGGGGTCGCAACAGCAACTGGGCTTGTCAATCCAGGGGACCCGGCCAACCCCTGAGAACACATCCTTCCACCCTCTGCCTCTGTATGGCAGCTTTTTTTCACCAACCGGCTGCCCAGGTGACAGGCCACAAGTATGTGCAGCCAGGTTGTTATAGTTGGCAAGCAAGACAAGGAGTCAGACAGTATAGTTAAAATTACCTTTATTAGAATTATATAAACAGCAATGCAAATAACACACACAGGGTGATCAAAGAGGCCTTCCAATAGATCCAGCACACTGTCCTAGACTAGGTCTCAGCCCAATGGAGTCTCGTGGTAAAAGGTAATGCCCAGAGGTAGCACTGACTCAGCCTGCAGTCAGTCTAGGAGAGTAGTCTCAATATCGTACGCACCACGGAGACTACTGACTCACGCCTGCAGTCAATAACTAGGAGTCTGATAGAGCCTCAGGTCAGTACTAGGAAGGATGTCTGTGGAACGGGACCAACAAACGGAGCAAACAGACAGAGCCCTCTAGTAAGCACCAGATAGGGTAGTCAGACAAGCCAGGTCATACACGGAGCTGGTAGTCAGCCAGAGCCACAGGTTTGCACCAGATAGGATATCCACTGAAGCGTTAGTATGCTGGATGCGCAGTGGACAGAGCCGCAGGTCAACACCAGAGTGGGTAGTCAGACAAGCCAGGTCATACATGGAGCAGGTAGTCAACCAGAGCCACAGGTTTGCACCAGAAAGGATGTCTAAGCTAAATCGGAACGCACAAGGAGAATGGTCAGACAGAGCCACAGGTCAACACCAGAAAGGATGGACAGACAGGCCGGATTATACACAGGAATCAGGAATACCAAATAAATGAACTGCTCAGAACAACAACGTAAGGGTAACTGACTCAGGACTCAGTCTGCCCTTTAAACCCCTCCTCAGGAAGCAGGTAGGAGGAGCAGCTCAGAGGGAGGAAGTAGGTAGGAGGAGACTACAGGCCTCAAACACATAAAACAGAGGCCTGCAGCATGCTGAAGCCTCGCGCCTGCAGATGACGCATCTAGCATTGATGCGTCCAACCGTTTGTGGAAGTGATGCCGGAGTGGCAGCGCTACAAGGTACTGTGACACAGGTTGAGTTCAGGCCGGGAAGCTAGCTCTGTGCATGCGCAGGAAACAGAGCACATAGTACAGTGCTGCTCTTTCTGTCGCCTTTGCAGAATCCAGATTCCTGGCTAGCTGAGGAAAGAATGAGAGACTGCTGCTGTCTGCTGATGTGGGAATCAGGAAGAGGTGAACAATGTGGAAGTGGACAATGTGGGGCAATGTGGAGGTGAATACAATGGGGAAGTGGACAATCGGTGCATGTGGAGGTGGCTAATGTAGACATGGATGGACAATGGGGAGGTAATGTGGAGATCAGGCTAATGTTGAGGCCAATGTGGAAGTGGCCAATGGAGGCAATGTGGAGGTGACCAATGGGGTGCAATGTGGAGGTGGCTATTGTGTCAATTGACAAAGGGGGCTAATGTGAAGATGGACAATGGGGGCTAATGTGAGGATGGACAATGGAGGCTAATGTGAGGATGGACAATGGAGGCTAAAGTGGAGGTGGCTAATGTGAGGATGGATAATGGAGGCTAATGTGGAGGTGGCTAGTGTGGAGATGGACAATGGGGGCTAATGTGCAGGTGACCAATGTGAAGGTGGCCAATGGGAGCTAATGTGAAGATGGCCAGTGGGGCTATGTGGAGGTTGACATTGTGGAGGTGGACAATGGGGGCAATGTGGTTGGGGGGCCCATGGCAATTTTGCACCAGGGCCAGGTGGTTTTTAGTTATACCTCTGCCCTTAAAGGGATAATAATTTAAAATTACTAATACCAATATTGTAGTAATAAAAAAAAAAAGAAATGATTTGCCCCCAGTGACATCTCTCAGACCTTTATGGTTTGAGAGATATTCACTCGCAAAGTTCCCCCCTCCCTCCCCTTTCCCTGAAGTCAGCTTGCAGCACGCGTATAAGACCTTTTAAGTGAATGATTTATTTTTTATTAAGGCGATCATGGCTCTGCTGCAGAGCCGCCGGATGATTGTAGGACAGGCTTCCCCTGCAGTCTGCTACAACGTTGACTTCACAGAAAGGAGAGGGAGGGGGAACTTTGCAAGTGAATATCTCTCAAACCATAAAGGTTTGAGAGATGTCACTGGGGACAAACTATTTCTTTTTTTTTTTTTTTTACTACTAGAATATTGGGAATAGTAATTTTAAAGTATTGGTATCCCTTTAATGCTAAAACGCTCTGCATTGCATTATTTCTCAATGTGTTGGAAACCTTTCTAGCATTTACGGAGCTAAGGGTTTGATTCATCCAACAATAGAGGTGGAGTTTGGGAGTAAAATAACTGTACTATGAGAAGGGAGGGGACTTTTATTTTCCATGAATTTCAATGGCGTGTATAACCCCCTGAATGCTGGAGAGATTTCTTCATTGCTACCTTTCCTGACGACTTCAAACATGCCTTAGTAACACCCATCCTAAAGAATAACTACTCTGACAGTCAGGGCCGGTGCAAGGATTTTTGCCACCCTAGGCAAAACCTACTTTTGCCGCCCCTTGGCTCCGCCCCTTGTGTCCTACCCCTTTATACCCTGCCTACTTATACCCCACGTCTATCAGCTCCAGCTTGCCCCCACCAGCTCCACTTTGCCCCACCAGCTCCAACTTGCCCCCCACCAGCTCCAACTTGCCCCCCACTAGCTCCACTTTGCCCCATCAGCTCCACGTTGCCCCCCATCAGCTCCACTTTGCCCCCCATCAGCTCCAACTTGCCCCCCACCAGCTCCACTTTGTCCCACCAGTTCCATTTTGTCCCCCACCAGCTCCACTTTGCCCCCTCAGCTGCAGCTTGCCCCCCATCTGCTCCAACTTGCCCCCCATCTGCTCCACTATGCCCCCTCCGCTCCAACATGCCCCTATCAGCTCCACTTTACCCCCCATCCACACCAACTTTCCCCCAGCAGCTCCACTATGCCCCCTTAGCGCCAACTTGCCCCCCTTCATATACCTGTAGCTCCCGTGCCGTCTTCTCTTCAGTAATGCAGAGCGCGCCGGGAGATCAAGACTCCCAGTGCGCTCTGCATTACTAAAGAGTGACCGCGATGAGGGAGCACAGTAGTGACAGACCTGTGTTGCCGCTCCTGGTGTGGTGGGTGCTGGCGCAGCTCTTCTCCGCTGCATGCCCGCGCCCCCAGTACTTGTGCGCCCTAGGCCGGCGCCTACCTCGCCTATAGGTGGCGTTGGCCCTGCTGACAGTAACACACCCTGTAGCTATCGCCCCCTTTCTCTCCTGCCTTTTGCCTCTAAACTCTTGTAACGCCTAACCTCCTCCCGCCTGCTCAACTTGCTTAACACGTATGACCTGATCAACCCTTTACAATCTAGATTTCGCACTGCTCAGTTTACTGAAACTGCTCTCACAAGAGTGGTAAATGATCTTCACATTGCCAAATCACAATGTCACTATTCAATATTTATCCTGATTGATCCCTCAACGGCTTTTGACACCGTTGCTCATGCTCTCCTCCTCCACATTCTTCAGTGGACTGGCTCTACTCTTATCTAACTGTACTGGCTCTACTCTTATCTAACTAACCTATCCTTCAGTGTCTCCTCTGCCACCTCTTCATCCTCTCACGTCCACCTCTCTGTTGGTGTTCCTCAAGGTTCTGTTCTAGGACCGCTTCTGTTCTCTCCTTACACAGTAACACTTGGTGATCTTATGAACTCCTTTGGTCTCAAATATCACCTCTATGCAGATGACACCCAGCTTTATTTATCTGCACTTCAACTGATTTTTGATATTCAAGTCAAAGTCACAGGGTGGCTCATAGGCACCTCAAAATCAATATGTCTAAAACAGAGCTATTCCTCATCCTAGGCTTAGCCCACTAGCACCCTTCCAGGTGACTATAAGTGGCACTACCATAAATCCAGTATCAGAAACACAATGTCTAGGGGTTATAATTGACACTTCTCTCTCATTCTCTCCTCATATTAATGCCATCATTAAATCCTGTTGCTTTCTCTTGCATAACATTGCTAAAATCCATCCCTCCCTCTGTTCCTTCACAGCTAAAATTCTTATACATGCAATCATCCTCTCCTGCATAGATTACTGCAACCTTCTGCTGTCTGGCATTCCTGCCTTCCATCTCCATCCATTTCAAACCATACAGAATGCTGCAGCATAAATAACTATTTGGTCTTCAAGTCACGCTTGAAACTACACCTCCTGGATAAAACCTCAACATGCTTGAAGGCACTGATGTTTTACAATGAACGCTCTTATAAATTATTTATAAACTACTGTAAAAGCCCGTGTACACGGGCCAAGGTCCGGTAGGGTAAAGATGCCGGTCCTGCTCTGCATACTGCCGCAGCCTCACTGGTGGCACACGTGATGCAGTCATGCACCTGCCCAAACGCACAGAATGCTCCTAGCACAGAACTCCCAGCATTCCTACACCTCCCAGCATTCTGTGCATTCGGGCAGTCTCTACTGAGCATGACTGCATCGGACAAACATTCTGGCCTTTTATATTATTGGATTATGTGTCCCTTTTCATCACCAGAACTCTGGAACTACATTCAGCACTTGACCCTTATGTACTCTGTAAGTCTCCCATTACCACTTTAGAGTGTAAGCTTTCGGCAGGGACCTCAAACCCAGTGTTTCAGTCTACAAAGCACTTGCAACCCTGTATTGTCTAAAGCCTTAAATTGTGATGTGCTATGTACACTTGTGGCACTATATACATAAACATATTCATTCAGGCATTCATCACATTGCACAACGATACAGTGGAGACCTGTCTGGAGTTCAGTGAGTTAAAATCTGCATTTAAATGGGTGATAGTCTGCAATTATTTCATTTCTCTCCATGGTGCAGTTGATTTGCTCCATAATGAGACCTTTTTAGTTTATTGAATCAATGGGAATTAGATCAATGGAAATTATTATTTCTTCCCTATGGGGTGGTTGGTTTGCCCCAGAATTGCTCTACTTTCACTATGCAAATGACTCTTGGTAGAAACCTATGTGCCAGGACATTGCTAAGTTAAGATATTGATATCATTAATAAGCCTGTGGAAATTGAAACCGCAAGTTATATTAGGAGTGTAAATTGATAGGGAGTCTTTTATTGTGCTGATTGTCAAACCAGTGTCACTGAGTTCACAGCGGGGAAAGCCTGGGTGGATTTTAATGTCAGCACTTTGTCACCTGGAGCAAGTCCTTTCACTTCCACAGGCCCCAAGTAACATTACTACATTATATAGGTTCCCGGCAAACCCAAAATAGCATTCATCAGTAGTGTTACATATGTGTGTACTCAGGAGAGCACCAAGAACAGTATCTTGGTTTCATATACTAAGTAAACAAAATCTACGCATCAAATCCTAACCTTTAAAAATGAATATGATTTGAGGCAGATAGGGACTTGCCTAAATCTGGGGTGCCTTTATGGGACAGGCAAGCTAATCATAGTTTTGACCAGAAACATGTAACTAACCCCCCTGTTTATTATCTTTAGTAAGTCACCGGTTATTTGTAAAGTTCAGTATTTGATGCACAGATTTTCATTTTGTTTATGTAGCCAATATACAGTTCTTGCTTTTTTCCAGACTATTCACATATCTAACTATTTGAACAGTATTGATAAATGCTATTTTGAGCTCACCAGAAACCTGTATATTATATTTTTTGCGTGTATTTTGGGAGGATTTGGCTCCTCCACTCATGGAGCTAGATTCTATTGCAGGTGCTAAATGTTAACACCCGTTTTATCAAACATTTTCCTATTGAAGTCTATGGGGGAAACTGGAGATAAAAGCAGCGATACATTAGTACTTGTAATAGAATCCAGCCCTTGGTTGGTAGCTCCCTGTACCAGGTGATAAGTATAAATAGGGAAGGTATAATTACATCCCTTATTTCCCTCACAAGGGTTTTGCTTGTAGTAGAGGTAAGGTGGTATCACTGCTTTTTACTTGCATTATACTAAACACATGCTCACTTGGATTTATGGCAGATAGGGACTTGCATAAATCTGGTGTGCCTTGGTGGTTTTGGCCAGAAACATATTACTAACCCCCCCCCCCCGTTTATTATCCATAGTAAATCACAGGTTATTTATTTGGAAAGGTCAAGATTTGATGAGCAGACCTTCTTTTTTGTTAATAATATATTGTAGACTAGGGTTGTGTAGAGTATGACTATCCAGATTTTGTTGAATAGCAACTCCCACCATCCTTGACTCTGTCTCTCTCTCTCTGTCTTTAATATATATATATATATACACTTATGTGAATCTGGTTCGCTGACAAAGGGAGTGGTTAGAAATTCCTCAACCAGCTGCTTACAAAAACCTTGTGTTGAGGCATCAGGACCCCTCCTTGTTCCCTCAGATACTGATCTCCCAGCTGATTTGGCTGGATATGGGTCCTTCTGGACTGAAGTGTTGACCATAACAAAGTTATTTTTTGCTACTTGATAAGTCCCACAGGTGCTGCCCTCTCTTTCTTGATTATATATCATTTGTTTGGGATTGTGCACCTGGGAAGTTTGGACTTTGATAGCCTCCCACTCTGTTTATTTTTAGGATATCTCAGATGGAGCAAAGGTGGACTAATTAGCGGCCAGTCATTTTAACTGGGCTACCTGTGCTCATTTCAGGGATATCTTGAAATATGCAGATAGTAGTGTATATATATATAGTAGATGCTAGGCAATGGCAGACCTACAGTAAAATACACAAACAAATACATTCAGGTGCACGTCCCATAAGAAAAACAGAATTATGGAAAATTATGTGCGATTAAATTTCTTCAATCAAAGCTTGTAGATGGTGTGCCGTCTCTTCACTCCAACCCAGGCTGAGTACATTCTATATATATATATATATATATATTAAAAGAAGAAGACTGGCATGTAACCAGAATTCTCCATCTGTGCCAGACACACCCCAGGTAGCAGTAAGAAGGAGATATACTAATCTCTTTCATACTGCTTCCCTACAGTATATATGTGGGGTGATTTGGCCACTGCTGCCAAAATCACTTTTTTCCTCTGTGTCCATTACATGGCATACTGTGGGTAATTGGCTCCGCCCTCCAGCTGATAGGACCAAATCAAATTTTATAAATTCCTTGAGCTACCTTCCCCCTGCAGTTATTTTGGTCCTACCTAGCTGGAGGATGGAGGCTCTTGCCTCTCTCTCTGTTACCCTTCTAAGAACTATTTGTATTTTTCCTCTGGATGGATGTGGCCTGCCTAACCGCGGCTTACATTAGGTTCTCTAACCTGATCCACATACCTCACATGGTGCTGTGTCGGATCCTGCTGTTATAGTTCTCGAAATGGCTTGTGTGCCTCCTTTGGGATCCTGCTATCTGCCCAGTGTGTACCAGTCCCCCTCCCTGGGCCATCCGGATCTCACGTCGGATGACGGAGCACATGTTTGCAGTACAGGAGTTTGAAAACCGGAAGTGTCGCGTCCTGGGTTCCACCGGTGGAACGCATACTGTTTGCAGTGCGTTCCTGTCCTCTGAGGACCTAAACTGCAGTTGGATGGCGTCTGGGAGTTAGAGGTATGTTTCTTTTTACATTACTGAAACATTTCTTTGCTGCTTAAAGGGATAGTAATACTTCGTTTTATCTTTATTTTATTTTGTAGGCATTAAAAAAAACATGAAGAACGATATAAGTCTTATCTCTCAAATCTTTATGGTTTAAGAGATATTCACAAGCAAAGTATCCCCCCCCCCGTTCAGCCAGATCAGAAGGGAGGTGCCCAGGTAGACTGCAGAGAGGGACAATCTTCAATTAAGATAAGGGAAAAAGCTGAAAAACTTGTCAAGGGGGGAAGGGCTTTTTATTGTTTTCATACAAAGAAGATTGTCCCCTGCTGTTATCTGTCTGGTCTTACAACCAGATTCACATCTGAGAAGAGATGGCTTACACTAGGAAAAAGGGGCGGGATGGGGAAACTTTTCTTGTGAATATCTCTTAAACCATAAAGGTTTGAGAGATAAGACGTATATCGTTCTTCATGTTTTTTTTAATGCCTAGAAAATAAAATAAAGTTAAAACAAAGTATTACTATCCCTTTAAGTCTGAACAATGTATTGTATTTAGAGGAAGCTGACCGTATTGGATCATATAGTGTTCGTGTGTCCTTCCAGTTATACTATTGTTGTCTTTGACCATGTCTGCTCCAAGTAATCAAGAGAAAACCTTGGACCCTTCCTGAGAAGTCAGTCAGCCTCCAAATCTACTAAGAATTGTGCAGGCTGTGATCAGGGTATTCCCTTGTCTGACACTGCTAAGTTGTACACAACAAGCCGGCTCCAGGCAGTAAAAAGCACCCTTGTCTGACACTGCTAAGTTATACACACAAGCAGGTTGCAGGCAGTAAATGCCTGCTCACATTCAAAACTCACTCTCCTGAATGAAGACATTAGGACAGGAGACATTCCAACAATACAGGAGAGGTCAAGAAATCTCTCAGAGCTTCTGTCCCTGATGTAGGGCATTCCAGAAGACAAGGAGCCTCTTTTGACCTTGAATCAGAAGCCTCAATGGATGGAGAAGATGAAACCACGGAGGACAAGGCTTCACCTTTGACAAAATGAAAGTCTTGTCAAGGTAACAAGAAAATTCTGGGGCCTAGCAGAAGTTCAGAAAGACCTAAATATCCTGGAAACAACCTTTCTGGGTTACATGAAATCAAATCCTCAGATTCCATCACATAGCTCCATTTCAGGACATCATAAAGCTGAAGGGAAGAGCAATGTGAAAAAAGATGCTCAGTCTCTGGGAGACTTCTATGAAGGTTTCCGTTCTCAGGAGACTCTTGCAGTAATCGCATAAACATCACAACGAATCACCATACTTTTAAAGGAGGGACAACCCTCCGAAATCCTATAGACAAATGGGCAGATACTGATCTGAAAAAGCAATTTGCCTCTATCAGACATAATTTAAAGACTGCCACAGCCATGGCCTCCATGCTTAAACCCCCAAAGGGCGAACTGTCTTAAAAGGAAAGGTTGGGTCTCCAGAGCCCAAATTCTTAAGCCAGGGATTCCACTATCTATTTTATGCGACGACTTAATTGCTAATATTCATTTGTATACAAAGTATTTCTCCTTGTCACTTATTACGTAACAGGCCCTGTGGATTAAGGCCTGGGAAAGCAGATTCATCCTCCTAGGATAGATTAGTCTCACTACCAATTACAGGAACTCTTTGAAGACCAATTCGTGGACATAATTAAGAGGTCATCAGGGGGTAAGAGTTCCTTTCTGCCCCAAGAAGAAAAGAACAAGATGATCCCTGGCTCGAACTAGACAGTATGGGAAGCAGGCCTTTTGAGCCAGAAGCTACAGACCTGGAGGAACATACAAACAGGGGAGTGGTCCTCAACAGACCCAGGTATCTGGAAATCGCAAAGCTCTCCAGAAAAAAGGGCAATTCCTACATTGAAGCCAGCCATTCCCCTTCTATGCCTCCAGAAGGGGGCAGTCTGGAGGTCTTCTGTAAACGCCTGGAGTAGGATTATCCAGACAGGTGAGTGTTGGTATAGGTTCAGAGGAAGTATACACTGGAGTTTCAGTCTGTCCCAAGACTATATCAGTTCAGGACATTAACTCTCTCAGCCAAGGGACAAGAAACCATAAAATGAAACAGGCCATACAGAACCTGATCTACAATAAAGGAAGCCTGGTACAACAGTGGTTCAGGGACCTCTATTCATCACTCTTTTATGCTACCAAGCCTTCTGGAGACTCACGTGTCATCCTAGTTTTCACAAGCTCTACACTCTACGTTATAGACAATAGTATATACATTGAGGCTGATCCAGCCAGCAGAGTTTCCCACAAGGATCTGTGCAACGCATATCAGGGTCTCTCATCAAAGATGCACAGGGAATACCTCAAGTTACACATATTTGGCCAGCATTATCAGTACCATGTCCTGCCATTGGCCTTTCTTCAGCTCCAAAGGTCCTCATAGGATCATGGCGATTGCAGTGGCAGAATTGAGACAGTCATCAGATCAAAGTCCTCCCTTAACTGTACGACATTCTGATCATATAATCGTATTTCAACAGCTCAGTCAGCAGCATGGACACTTGTCGGTATCTGACCTATTGGGGCTGAATTGTGAACAGAATGAGCTAGTGTTTCTGGGAATCGGGTTCAATAACATTCAGACGGGCAGCGTTATCTGCAGAAGGACAAGACCGAATCTCTAGCAGGTGACCACCTTTCTCTACAGAAACCTCCACAGGGTGTAGGGCTTATCAGGATTTCTGGGACTCCTGTCCTTAATATATCATAGCCTGCCATGGACCTAAGACACTCTCGCCTAGCTCAGCAGAAAATCTCTGCTACTACAAAAAAGAATCCTCCCAATCTAATTTATCTTGATGGACTCAGCCAAACAACCTAGCAAGGCCAGTATGGCTGATTCTATGTATGAACGCCACCAACTCCGGTTGTGTCGGAATTCAAAGTCCTATACGATGCAGGGCAGTTGGACAAATTGCTAGTCCATCCTGCACATCAAGGTCCTGGAATTACTAGAAATATGGAAGGTCCTCAGATACTTCTGTGTCGGTCTGAAAGACATAGAGGTACTCATCAGGTCGAACAAAGTTTCAATGGTTCAGTATTTTCTGAACCAGTGAGGAACAGGAGCACCCAGTTGAAACAAGGCCTCCTGAATGTCCAGACAGACTTCCTAAACTGCAGGAAAGTGGATCCAGAAGGGAGTCTCAACACAAGGGTGTTCAGCACAATAGCAGCTATACTGAGCAACCCATCAGTAGTCCTCATGGCCACACTACAAACAGGAAATGCCTAACCTTATCTCTCCATATGGTACGAACCCCAAACAGTAGCCCAGGAGGCTCCCAGGATACCATAAAACTTCCGTGTGATGTGCCTGTTTTTTCCTCTTCCCCTGTTGTCAGGGGTTGTACAACAAATAGAAGGGGACAGGTTAGAGGTCGTTCTCATCTCCCCAGACTGGCCTTGGAAGCCTTGGTATGCCAACATCCTGCAGATGTCATCAACCTCATGCCCTTCTACCAAGAAGTTCCACATTTACTGATCCAGGGCTCTCTATTTAACCCTGATCCAGTTCAAGGCCTGGAGACTGAGTGGCTATCTTTAAGTTTTCTGGGCAAATCTGATCCAGACCATTGTACAGGGTAGATGACCATCATCTTCATATATATTAGAGCCGGGTCAGCCTTCTATCATTTGTGTCTTCTCAGAAGCTGGATCATTATTCATTAACTGCCCCTAAACTACTTGATTTTGTTAAAACAAGGTTCCAGAAGGGATTAAAACCATCTTCCTTGAAGGTACAGATATCTGCAATTTCAGCTATCCTCTCTACCCCCTTTACAAATAATTATCTGATCAGGAAATGTACTTCCAACATCAAGGCACCATACATGACACTTTTCTACCTTGGGACCTTACTCTGGTCCTACGGCTGTTCTCATCACTTCCATATTTTGAGCCATTAGAGGACGTCTCTATGAAATACCTCACTCTTAAGTCTCTCTTTCTCACGGCAGTTATGTTGGCAGACGAGTCGGCGAGCTGTAGGCCTTGATGTCTATGCCTCCATTTCTGGTGTTTCATCGGACCAGTTTGTCCTTCAACCTAGGACTTCTTTCAATCCAAAGTCATATCTCAGATTTTTTTTTCCTAACCAGGACATTGTTCTTCCTTCCCTTTTTTTCCATCCTTAACCAGGTATGAAGAAGGGACTACATAATTAGAGTTTTATCCATTGTCTTAGATCAACCTCAGCAGCTACTGTGTAAGTTTAACGGATTGTTTGTCAGTTTCTGCAGGGAATCTAGGGCCTCTGCTGCTTCCAAGCCCTTTATTTCTCGTTTAGTTAGTGACTGTTTCATACTGACTTATGACTCAGCTAACCAGGAACCACCTCAGGGTAGGGTGACCCATTCTACCCATGCCGTGTCAACATCAGTGGCACAAAACTCAGCTGCATCACCAGAAGAGATATGCATGCTGCTACATGGC
Source organism: Rhinophrynus dorsalis (assembly GCA_037306005.1). Taxonomy (NCBI): domain Eukaryota; kingdom Metazoa; phylum Chordata; class Amphibia; order Anura; family Rhinophrynidae; genus Rhinophrynus; species Rhinophrynus dorsalis. The sequence goes on along the minus strand of CM074723.1, from coordinate 67,298,178 downwards.
TATCATTCTTTACCTTCATAGAGCATTATGGTCTTTACCTTCAGGCATTAGCGGATACCAAGTTCGGAAGGAAGGTGCTTGAAGCACCTGTTCATGTCTGAACTGTCTAACTTATCCCTCCCAACATCTGGGGTACTGCTTTGGGAAGTCCCACAGTATGCCGTGTATTATACACAGAAGAAAAGGTGAAATTTACTCATCGATGTTTGTTTTTCCTCTGTGTCCTTCCTCGGCAACCCTCCCTTGGTGACTCTGGTATAAGTATCATCTCCATTGACTACTCAATATGTTTGAATATTGATTAACTTGCATCTGTGTATTGCTATCCATAACCTCCTGTATCTTGCAGCTTGGACAACTGTATAACTGCAGGGGGAAGTTAGCTTAAGGAATTTATAATATTTGATTTGGTCCTACCAGCTGGAGGGCTGAGCCAATTACCCACAGTATGCTGTGGAAGGACACAGAGGAAATATCACCTTTTCTTTATCCTCAGAAGAATACTAAGAGCCAGTGGATGCTGGCCACCTCACAAGCTTGAGCCTGTAGTCCACTACATTGGAAGGATAAAAACACATCTACTGTAAGTGAGTGGAAATTGAGCCTTAAACCCTTATTTGAGTTAGAAATTTGACTTACTTCTGTGATTGGGCATCTGTCTCTTTTTGCTACTTCATGGGCCAAGTAGTATTCTTATTTTGGACTGTCATTGCCTTTTTCTTCTTAATCTATCTCCAGTGGGTTAGTTACCTTGTCACTGCTCTTGTACTATGCTTCCCCTCCCCTCTTCTCCTCTCTTATCCCCTCCTAGGTACAAAGGTTGCACTCCTTCTCTCCGCTTCTTGCACTGTCTCTCTATCTCAGTCTCCCTCTTCCCCTCCCCCCTTTTTTATCTCCCTTCCCTATCCCTCCCCTCCAGGACCTGTCTTCTTTCAGGATAATCCCGAACACCTGTATATTTATGTTTCTCTTAACTCCATGTTATGTGGTTTACAAACTTGATATTATAATTGAGCATTGTTGCCTGCAACAATGTTCTGTTTGGTTGCCTGAAATGTGCTCTGAACATTTTCTGTTGTAACTGTAGATGCAGCCAGCAGAAAACTGCAGAACACCGGAGTATGCAGGACTCAGTTGATAGATACAGCACAGTTCTAGAGCTGGGTAAGCTGGAGCACTCAGCGTATTATGGTACTATGGATGATTGTTCCTAATCTGCATCGAGCCTGAGAGCAGGGTAACCCAGCTTTGGCAAGTTGACTTTTAAAAAAGTAATTTGCTCCATGAGCTGGGGGGGCCAATTGAGAGCACTGGGGGCTAAGTATATTTCCTGTTACAGAAAATACCCGCTCACTCTGGACAGTGGTTGGGGGGAAAGAAACCAACTCCTGGGCTACCAAGGATAAAGTAGGCCACACAGCCCTCTTGTTATCCCAGAAACTCAAGGGACCTGTACTTGGTGTCAAAGAAGGTTCCGCAAGGTAAACTTTAACCTCAAACTCAGAACTTTTTCTATTTATGGGGAACTGTTTCTTTTGTCCGAAGCATAATCTGTCCATTGCCTCAGCATAAAAAGCAGCAGCTGCTCCACTGGAACAAGATGAAGTGCTACTGGCGCTGCTACTGATAGGTCCCAGAAGACCACCACACTCCTCCAGCTCATCTGCGGAATCTTCTCCCGCCTCCTGTGACTGCATCCTGTTTTTCTTTGCCTCTCACGCACCCTCACTATCAATTATTCCCTCCAGGCTGTGAGGGCATTGGAACTAAGTGCCATCTTGCCTTTGATTCGAGGATCGCACATTGTGGCAAGCATTAACACGGGACAATTGTCCATGCACTCTTCCATGCGCCAAATCAGCTCCTTTTTGAGCCTCGTTAGAAGGGTAGCAGTATTGTCCATTTTTAAGACTTGTGTGAAGAGGGGAATTACTTCTGCCAGGCTAGCATTCTCTTTGCTTAAAATTTCTGTCACTGCATGGAAAGGCGTGAGGACTGTCACTACCTGTTCCATCAGGGCCCAGTTAGCCCTGTCCAGTGTTCTGTTCCTGCTAATGAAATGGTGACATGACATTGTGTGAATTGCCTTTTTCTGTTCCAGGATATTCTCTAGCATGTCTAAGGTGGAGTTCCACCTGGTCCCAACATCTTGTTTTAGGCGGTGCTCTGGGATGTCTGCCTTTTTCTGTTCCTCCCTGAGGAGCTGGCTATCTTTGATGCTCCAATGTTACTGCCATCCCCGAGAGTACCCTTCACTACCAGGTGCAGGACATGCACTGAGCAGTGCACACCCACAAATCTGCCATCCCGGAGTACCTTGATCATGTTAGCTGCATCGTCAGTAACCATAAACCCCATTTGTGCCTGTGTGCCTGCCTGCTCCCCTAGCCAGTGCGCCCCCATGTTCTGCAGTGCTTTGCGAATGTTATCTGAGGTGTACTGCTGATCCATTACCTCAGCATGGTGGAGGAAAGAGAGGTGCCCTGTCTGCTTGGCTACTGCACCTGAACTTGTTGTTGGTATCGGTTTGCCTTGCAACACATTGGGCTGCCACCAATGCGCCATCAATGACAGGAATTCATGCTGGCCACTCGGATCACTCCATAAGTCAGTAGTAAAGTGCACTGACTGGCCACCAGCCTTTCCTAGCAGGTCATTCAAAAGTCCAACGCATGACTGGTACAGTGAGGGCACTATAGTTCGACTAAATGTGGTGCGGGATGGAATTTTATATTGGGGTGCGACAGCCTCCATAAGTTGCTGGAAGGGCTCCACGTCCACCAAATTAAAAGTAGCACCCCCAACGGCTATGACCTGTGCAATGAGGCATGTAATTTTTTGGGACCGCTGTCTGCACGTCCCCTTGCAATGAAACCCACCAAAATCTTCCAGTGTGGCCTGTATTGATTTTGGAATGGGCTGTGACTGTCTGCTCTTACTAGGACCAGATGTGGCATCCCCTGCCCTTTCTCCTACCTACTAGTGGTGAGTGTGACACTGGTATATGTAGTAGTGCCGCCACGTTCTGCACTTATCAACACTGACTTGTGGTAGTGGTTCAGGTATTGGTTTATCCAGGAGGTGGTTAGATGACCCAACACCCTCCCACAGCTGACTTCCCTGCCACACAATTTACATCTAGTTAGCCAGCCATTGCCAACTGTCACAAAATGCTCCCACGCTTTGGAGCGACAGATGACTTTGGAAGGTGGTGGAGAAGAAGAAACTGAGGTGACACTCTCTTCGTCTTCACATGCTGGAGCAACCTCACTATTCTTTTTTTTTCTACATTCCTTTACAGGGGTACTAGTAGACCTAAAGATGGCAGCAGGGATGTTGGGACTGGGATTGGAGGAGGATAGAGTAACACTGGTGGTGGAGACACTAGCAGCTGCCTGGGAGACTCATTTGGAACTGGAGAGGCAGGTGGTGAGTTTTCAATAGAAGACAAAATTGTAGCACTAGCTGGAGAAAAAGGAGGAGTACTATGGGCAGAAGTGGAAAAATCAAGGTCAGGGGAAAAATCAAGGTCAGAGGAAAAATCAAGCTTCTGAGGCCTTGGTCCATCATATTCTTCTTCTATCTCTTGTAGGTTTGGACAGGAAGAAAAATCATCATCAGCAGATTTTGGAGAGACCTGCTGAATTCCCTCTTCTGCCTGGTGGCTACCAGGAAATGGTAAACTATCTCCCTCAATAACCTTTTTTGGAGAAGATATGCTCTCAGTGTCAGTGACAGTGGTGGCAGGAGAAATTTTCTCCAAACACTCCAATAATTCTCATTTGTGCTGCTTACACAGACGTTCAGTATAAAAATCCACCGTTGATTCTGCCTTCAGTTTCACACCAGTAGTGTTAAACATACTAGGTGTACCCAGTTTTATAGAACTGGCTGTAGCGGAAGTGGTGACTAAACTGGCAGTGGCACTAGTCATTGTGCAGGTGGTTCTGGGGGGATCATCACGAAACAGCCGATGAGAGACAGGTGACGGCTGCTTTGCGGTCTTATAGGAGTAACACAGTGCCCGTGATTGCTGCCTGTTTGTGTCTATCACCTGTAGGGGGCTGTCATTAGCTGTCTGCCTTCAGCCCGCCTCACCTTGCCTATTTAAACTGAGTTTGGGCACCCTTTGGTTGCCCTTTCATGGTGTCTCTGGCTGCCTCCACTTTCATCATGTTACTAGCTACATGGGCCTTCATCTGTGTTCCTGTATCCTGTAGTTCGTCCAGTTCCTGCTTCTCCTGCTTAGCTGTACCTGTTCCAGGACCTGTTCCGGTTGGAGTCGTCCGACGTTGCTGTTTCCTGCTGCCAGTCCTCGTTGCCGTTCCTGGTCTGGTTGTCCATCGTTGTGCTGGTTCCTGTTCATCTCCTGCGTCCAGTGTCCTGCAGCTGTGGCGACCTCGTTCCTCAGTCGCTCGGGCGACATTTCCATCCTGTTGGTTCCCAGCGTGCGGACGCTGGTTTGCTCCACTGCCCTACTGCTTCCTCTACATCTAGGTGCAGGTTACCAGCGCGCGGGCGTTGTCGCTTCATTGCCTCACGGCTTACTATACACTTAGCTGTTGGTTCCCAGCATGCGGACGCTGGTTCACTCCATTGCCTTACGGCTTACTCTGAATCTAATCTGTTGGTTACCAGCGCGCGGGCGCTGGTTCGCTCCATTGCCATACGGCTTGCTCTGTATTTAGTCTGTTGGTTACCAGCGCGCGGGTGCTGGTTTGCTCCATTGCCTTTCGGCTTACTCTGTATCTAGTCTGTTGGATACTAGCACGCGTGCGCTGGTTCGCTCCATTGCCCTACGGCTTATTCTATATCTAGCCTGTTGGTTACCAGCGCGCGGGTGTTGGTTTGCTCCATTGCTTTTCGGCTCACTACCATTCAGTCTGTTGGTTCCCAGCGCGCAGGCGCTGGTTTGCTCCACTGCCTGATATTTACTATCATTTGATCTGTTGGTTCCCAGCGCGCGGGTGCTGGTTTGCTCCACTGCTTTACGGCTCACTAGTCATCTAGGCTGTTGGTTCCTAGTGCGCTGTCCAGTCCTAGACAGATGTTCGCAGTCTACCTGATACTACCACTAGCTTTGATAGTCTCTACATTCCATCTCTATACTGTCTTGCCATCTGACAGTTATTGAGGCTATAGTGGTTGGCACCAACTCCTCTAAGGCTGCCTTGCCCGGTATATTGGTAAGGCCGGTAGAACCTTCCAGTCATCTCCTTTTAGGTTGCCTTACCCGGTATTGGCAGGGCCGGTAGAGCCTATATCACTGGTGTTCCGTTAGGCTGGCTTGCCCGGTATATTGGCAGGGCCGGTAGAGCCTGTATACTCCTGATCGTCTTTTAGGCTGCCTTGCCCGGTATATTGGCAAGGCCGGTAGAGCCTGATTCTTCTAGTTACCCGATAGGCTACCTTGCCCGGTATATTGGCAGGGTCGATAGAGCCACCTATCCCTGTTTGCCCAGGCTGCCTTGCCCGGTATATTGGCAAGGCCGGTAGAGCCTTACTCGCTATTATCACTACTACACGTCATTTCTATGTATTGTATGTATGTGTATGAAATCCTATGGGATTATCTTAAACTTTTCAATAAAGTTGTGTTTTTACCTAACTTTGCATCTGAGAGTCTTAACAAACCGTGACAAGGAGGACCTGAACCTCTCTACCCTGCTAGTAGAGGTAGAACAACCTGCAGTTCCCTTCTTATTTCTAGTTTTTGGTTTGGAGTGCTGCTGCTGAGTCTGACTAGTACTCCTCAAAGTACTCTTCTTTCCTTGCCTGCTGCTGCTAGCTCTGCATTAAAGCAACTGCACTGTGGTAGTGTTGGTGTTTGCTGGGTCACTGCAGGTGGTACCAGGATGAGGAGCATCAGGTTGTTCACTAGAATTCAAATCCATTACAGAAGGGTAGGTAGTGAACCTGGCCACACGACAACTGTCAGACTGTCAAACAAACTATCAAACAAATTTCTAATATTTTTAATATTTAACACAGGAACAAAGGTGACTCTCCCTTGTGATAGTAATAAAGTACTAGGCCTCCCAGTCCCTACACAACTGTGAGATTGGCTGTGTCACTCTGAAAATTATTAAAACAAATTCCTAATATTATTTTTAATATTTTACACAGAAACAAAGGTGACTCTCCTTACGGTGGCAAAAAAGGTACTAGGCCTGCCTACACAATTGTGAGATTGGCTGTGTCACTCTGAAAATTATTCAGACAAATTCCTAAGATAATTTTTAATATTTTAACACAAACAAAGTTGACTCTGCTTTGCGGTGGCAAAAAAGTACTAGGCCTGCCTACACAACTGTGAGATTGACTGTGTCACTCTGAAAATTATTCAAACAAATTCCTAATATTATTTTTAATATTTTACACAGAAACAAAGGTGACTCTCCCTTGAGGTAGCAAAAAGGTACTAGTCCTGCCTACACAACTGTGAGATTGGCTGTGTCACTCTGAAAATTATTCAAACAAATTCCCAGTATTTTTCATATTTTTTGGAAAAGGAACACAGGTGACTCTCCCTTGCGGTGGCAATAAGGCATCCTGCCTGCCTACACATACACAACTGTCAGACTAGCTGATGTGTCACTCTGCAAAGTATTCAAACAAATCCCTAATATTTTTAATATTTTTTGAAAAGGAACACAGGTGACTTTCCCTTGCGGTTGCAATAAGGCACCCTGCCTGCCTATACATACACAACTGTCAGACTGGCTGATGTGTCACTCTGAAAATTATTCAAACAAATTCCCAGTATTTTTCATATTTTTTGGAAAAGGAACACAGGTGACTTTCCCTTGCGGTTGCAATAAGGCACCCTGCCTGCCTATACATACACAACTGTCAGACTGGCTGATGTGTCACTCTGAAAATTATTCAAGCAAATTCCCAATATTTTTAATATTTTTTTTTTTTTAAAGGAACACAGATGACTCTCCCTTGCAGTGGCAATAAGGCACCCTGCTTGCCTACACATACACAACTGTCAGATTGGCTGATGTGTCACTCTGAAAATTATTTAAACAAATCCCTAATATTTTTAATAGTTTGCACAGGAACAAAGATGACTTCCCTTGCAGTGGTAATAAGGTACTAATGCTGTCTGCCTGCCTATGCCTAATGCTACCTGCCTGCCTATGCCAACACAACAACTGGACACTCTCTGCTTCTTCTCTCTCTGAGCTCCAACAATGCACTAACAGGAAATGCAGGCTGTCTGGGTGTCTGTGTCATTAGTCCAACCCCCATCATGAAACGAAGAAGCTAACTGGAATAGAGACAAAGCGGGAAAGTAGCATATGAAATAGAGAAGCTAATTGGACTAGAGACATGGAGGGAAAGTATGGAGGGAAAGTAATCGAGCGAGTAGTAGTCGCGAATTTCTGAAATTTTTGACGACATTTGGACCAGGGCTGCTCGGATTCTGATTTTTTTTTATGAACGACCCTTGCCTTTCGGATGGCCCAAATGTCACCGAATGACCCCATATTCAACGAATTCCGAAATTTGCCAAGTCGATTTGTACAAGCCTAATGAACAAGGTGATTTAATACAGCAGTGCTTCAGGGTGATGAAGGTCCTTTCTGGGACTAAAAACATTTGGTGATGTGAAGCACTGCTACATTAAATCATCTTGTTCTTCATCTTTCCTAAGTGCTGTCTTGTTCTGATGCCCGCTTCTTGTCTATCTCACAAAACTGAGGCACATTACTATTCTTTCTTCTAAACACTGCCAGGACTCTGAAACCATTAAACTGTAATTATCTCTCTTCTCCTACCATTTATCTCTTGCACAACAATGTTCGGAATGTTTGCAGTCTAGAGAGCATTCATACCTTTGCTATTCACAAGCATGTAAATTTGAGGCAGTGTGGTCCCCTTGGATCCATCATGGTTCTTCCAATTTAAAGTGGTATCCAGACCATAAAGGTTTGAGAGATGACACTGTGGACAATTAAAGTCTTTTTAACATGGCTACAATATGGGGATTAGTAATATTTAAGTATTACTATCCCTTTAATTATTTAGAACTATCTCTCCCTTATATATCTTAACTAAAATGATCTGGATACCACTTATGAATTAAGAATTGCTAATAACAGATAAGCCTAATTAATCATCTCCTATATAGGCCAATGACCTTCTCCCCATAATGCCTTACCCATCTACCCTCCCTACTTTCCCCTGTTCTAGTCTCAGTTCATTTTATGTTTTCTATCACCAGCATGTATTCTCACAAATCTCTTGAGTACAGAGTGATATTGCCTCTGGTACATCTAGTTATATAATGTATATTCTTTATAACATCCTGGATATACTCTAAAAATGTTTTTTTCTTTGGCAGCTATAACTCTAACTCTTTCAAGTGTTTGTACCTCTATTGCACATTGTGTGTCATTCAATAAACTACTTTAAAATAAAAAAATAAAATGCAAAAAAGCAGTGTCTGTCTCATCTGCTCTCTTTTGTTCTCCTTCCCCCCCATGCTTCTATGTGTGCACTGGGTGCAGAGTCTGCATAAGTTTGTCCAATGGCAAGTTAATTTGACATCAACTAAACACACACAGACTCCTAACTCAGGGCACATGTAGATGTACCAGAAAGAGGCCAGAAGGGAATATTTAACTATGCAGACAATGACAGAACCCTGGACTGCTCATTCCTGATGCCTTTACCTTCATTCTGCCCTGAGCAATAGCACAAGTGGCACCTTGGGACAGGTTGGTCCATAAATGATATCATGACCTTGCAATGTCTCATCTCTCCTTTCAAACTACTTCCCTATACCAAGACCCATTTAGCCTAGGCCTAATACATAACTGTGGCTACACTGTATTTTGACTGTAACCTTTATATATTCTGTATGTCTCTTATTCACTTTAGATCATGAGTGGAACATGTGAGACATTCCAGCTGAGGCTAGACTATAAAGTAAATTAAATTAGGTTGGAAAAAGACACAAGTCCATCAAGTTCAACCTTTGTCTTATTATAAACCAGAATTGTATAATCGTTCCTGCCTCCAAAATGAGTATTATTGTATTTACCACAACTTCCTGTTTTACCTACTAATACACAGTATATAACCCTGTATGTTCCTTCTTGCTAGAAATGCATCTAATGTCCTCTTGATTTATAATTGTATCTGCCATTACCACATCCTTGGGCAAAAATACAGCAAATTAAAACCTTAGTGTAAAAACCTCATTTCCCCCTGATCTTAAGGGGTGGTCCCTAGTTATTTGATTCTGACTTGGAATGGAAAGCTCACTAGAGAGATTCTTGTATTAACATTGCATATACTTATAAAATGTAACAAGATTCTGTCTTAGGTAACTTGTTTATTGTGTAAATAAATCAAGTTTGGCTAAACATTCCTCTATTCCATTAATTAATTTAGTTGCTTGTTTCTGTACTTTCTCAATTTCTAGATTATCCTTTTTCAGGACTGGTCCCCAAAACTGCACTGCATATCCAAGGTGAGGTCTAACCAATGACAAAATTAAGTTATTCACTCTTGCTTTAATAGCCTATTATTGCAAGACAATACTTTGCTTTCGCTACTGCTATTTGACACTGATTACAGTTTACAAGGGCTCCCAGGTCTTTATCTAGCAATGAGTTTCCTAGAATAATTCCATTAAAGGGATATTATTTTTTCACAAAAACAGCAGCTTCAATTAATCCTCATAGTATTTGAGCCATAGAGAGTGTTGTTTCAATACTGTCAGAGTTTTAGTTCAAGAGTAATTGAATGATACCTAGTGTACCTAGTGTAAGCCACCTCCCCTCAGATGTGGAATCTGGTTATAGACCAGACAGCTCACAGCACGGGACAATCTTCTTACTGTGAACATAAGGAAAACCCTGCCCCTTGACAGGTTTTTCCCTTATGCTAATTGAACATTGTCCCTCTCTGAGATCCATCTGGACAGTCTTATTGCTCTGAGATGTAAATAAAAGGGGCGGGAAGGGGATACTTTATCATTCAATTACTCTTAAAATACAACTCTGACAGTATTGAAATAATATTCTCCATGGCCCAAATACTATGAAGACTAATTGGAGCTGCTTTTATTCTGAAACATTACTATCACATTAAGTTCATAAGTAGCTTTGCGATTTGCTTGTCCCGAATGCCTACCATTACACTTTCCTACATTAAACTTCATATTCCATTTGTTTGCCCAATCTGACGTTTTATCTAAATCTCTCTATAGAGAAGAAACATCCAGCTTTGAATTTATTACCCTGCAGAATTTAGTGTTGTGTGCAAATATTGAAATTTTGCTTACTATACCTATTTCCAGGTCATTTATAAACATATTAAAAAGTAGTGAACCAAAAACTGAACCCTGAAGTACTCCATTCTCAACTTTTACTCTAATGAAGGATTTTACATTTACAACAACACAAATTCCTATCCTTTAACTAGACTTGTGCGATTCGGTTTGGCTGATTTCGGAATTCGGACGAATAAGGCGTATTCGGCATCATTCAAACCTTCCGAAAGCCAAGATCCGCCCACACAAAAAAATCAGAATCCGAAACGGACCTAGTGCACAAGTCTACCTTCAACCAGTTTTCTATCCAGTTGCAAAGGTTAACCCCTAGACACAATTTCCTTATTGTGTACAACAGTCTCATGCGTGGTACTGTATCAAATGCCTTTGCAAAATTTAGATATACTAGATGAACTGCTTTGCCAATATCTAGGTAGCTATTACGTCTTCAGAGAAGCGCAAAAGATCTGTTTGTTATGATCTATTCCTCATAAAACCATGCTGGCCATGTTAATAATTTTGTTCTTCCCAGTGTAATCCTGAATATAATACCTTATTATCCCTTCAACAGTTTTCCCACTACTGAGGTTAGACTCACAGGTCTATAATTCCCAGGTTCTATTTTAGTTCCTTTCTTAAATAAGGAAACTACATTGGCTTTATGCCAGTATTGTTGACTTTATGCCAATCTTGTGGCACTGAGCCTGTGGAGAGTCTTTAAAGGTTAAAAAGAGGGATCTTGCTAACACTGCACTGAGTTTCCAAAGACCCCTTTGATGTATGCCATCAGGCCCAGGTGCTTTGTTAGTCTTAATTTTGTCCAGTCTTCCCTTCACCTCTTCTTCTGTTAACCCTATATCTGATAATGGTATGGCTGCAGTTGTTATTTGTTGAGGCTCTTTTACTATTTCTTGTTACCTGATATATATAGATTAACCCCTTAATGCCCGAGGACTTACATGTACGTCCTCGGGCGGATGTCCCTTAAGGACAGAGGACGTACATGTACGTCCTCCATTTCCGGGTCCCCACGCAGCTGCACGCCGTTCAGGGACTCCAGAATCATTAAAAAAAAAAAAAACCACTGCGGGCGTTAAGTCCCAGCCACGTGTGTGCGCTGCTGGTCACTAAGGGGTTAAAAGAATGCATTTAGAACATCAGTCTTTTCCTTATCCTTCCTAATCAATTTGCCCTGATCACTTTTAAAAGGTCCAATTCATTCTCTTGAGTATTTTGCCATTTATATATTTGAAAAACCTCTTTGCATTCATCTTGCTCTCCATTGTAATTCTTGTTTAATGTTCTATTTTTCTAGCCTAATTGCCTATTTGCCGTATTTGTTGCACTCCCTGCATTTCAAGAAATAATTCTCTGTTCCTATAGACTTAAATAGTTTAAATGCCTGTTTTCTTTACCATTTCCTTCTTTACATTTTCACTTAACCACATTGTTTGTAATCTATGTATTTTGCACTTTGTTCCCTGGGTATAGACATATTTCTGCAACTGAAATTTAAAATTCTGAACATTTTCCTAAATTTAACAATTCATCCAACTCTCGTCATCTTCTGGCAGCCTTTTCTGAGGGATAATGGGGATCATAGTCCAGCAGCAGATGGAGGGCCTCATATTACTCACCCGTTATTTAGACAGCAAGTTCTAGAACAGGGATCTTACTCCCACTGTTTCACTCAGTAAAGCACTTGTGTTACCTCTTTTGTCTGAACTGTCCTATATAATAATTCGCTAGGATGTTTGTCACGATGCAGTCATGTACAGTAGAGACTGCACGCGTGAGTGGGGTGCCGCAAGACTGCCTCGCATGGAGCAGTGGGGTAGCAGCCTCTTAATCCTTTGAGTGTCAGAGGGGTACGCAATACATTGCAAAGTACCCCTCTGGAACTCAAAGGGTTAACATTACCCAGACCTTGGCCCGTGTACATGGGCTTTTAGACTAGTTATACTACAAAGCAGTGAGTACCCTTGTAGAGCTAAATAATTAGCATATTAACTAATTAATCCATCCATTTCCTTGCAGATTTTAATGCTTGCAACCTCCCATACACTTGAAAGGACAAATTTGTCTCCTATAGAAGACACTGCCCAAAAGTGGGGCCCATGTTCTATAGTTACAGAAAACCAGCGAGACAGTGACTAGGGTTGGTTTCCAAACCTCTAATCTGTCTTTGAGAGCCAATGCACAGGCAGTTCAATGCAGTCTCACACACACACAAAGACAGACAGACATGTATTGTATGTGGACGGACGCACACTTATAAATATGCACACACACAGTGAGAGACAGAAAGACATACAGACAGATACACATACAGACAGACACATGTTTTTTCACATGCTCACACACATACACATACATACACACCACACACACACACACACGCGCGTGCGCACGCATGCATGCACGCTGATGTACAAAAAAGAGCATGAGCAAATCTAGGCCAAGCAACTACACCATACAAGAAAAATCCCCATACCTTAATCATACCATCACTACCTAAATAACTTTATTTACAGCATTATAACACACCCAAATACAAAGCGAGTGATATTGTGCCAGGCCCATGACAAAAGGTCAGATGAGCAGGTCATCATGCCAGTCACCTGATATTGAACATGCATACTTCAACCAAAACAGCTATGCAGCTGACATCCCATGCCCAAACGGATCCAAAATTACCTAAAAGTTCGCTCTAGGGCCTGACCTATCCGCCATGACAAATTTTATTCACAATGTACAATATACAAACAAGAGAGAATCCTCAAGTTAGTCATAGCATACTGTCTAAACCCTTACTAAATAAAACTAACTGACAGAACACACCTACAAGGCTAACAAGTACATACTTAAAGGGATAGTAACACTTAATATGTACAAAATATATATTTTAGGGTTTATCCTCCTGAGAAAACAAGGGTGCGCCCACTGCTTAGAAGTGTTTTATTAACAATCCTTCACAATACATTGCACCACCCACTGATCCTTAAAGGGTTCAAGTTGAGTGTCCAGGGTTGCTTTGATTGTGGGTTTGTCTTGCAGAATGTGTTTCTCATTGAGTATGTCTGTCTCTGATTTTCCCTCTCTCTCTCTCTCTCTCTCTATTTCTCATGAACTCTTTGGGTCTGATGTACTAAGCATAACTACACCATAGGGGCGAAAAAATATTGCCCCAAATCCCATTGATTTAATGCTTTGAGTGCCAGAGGGGTTGAAATGGGTTGTATATACCTCTGGTACTCAAAAGGGTTCAGTGGGGATTTTAACCTTTTGAGTGCCAGAGAGATTTGCAATGCTTTGCAAACCCCTCTAGCCCTCAAAGGATTAAGCACATGAATGCTAAAGAGGTTGCCAATGGATTGAAAAGCAATACATTGGATGCCTTTCTAGCATTCAAGGGGTTAAAACCCCATTTAGATGAATGGAAATGTATTCTTCCTGGTAAAACATTTTCTAAATAATTTGTCCTCTCTGTTGCAGTAGAAGATATGCCAGGCATGTCATTTCACTCTTTTCCAGTCACTGTGACCTAAAGGTAATTTACATTCTAGTTCACACAATTCCAAATAGCATAGAATATTTTATGTGGTATAAACAAACTATTTTAAAATTGGTTAAATGCTTGGAATTTGAAATTCCTCAAGCACTAAAGCAGAGCTCAGGCCTGTTTACAGCTATAATTGCTGACAGATTACGGTGAGGTGAGTTTAAGAATGAGGCAAAGTTCATTCATGTTTACTCTCTGCTGATATTTAGGGATAAACAGAGCCTTTTTATTTGTCATGTTTCAGACCCCCTCTACTTCACACATACTCCCACTTGTCTGCTCCCCAAATGTGTTCACTCCTCCTTATTTCCTATACTCATTCCTTGCTCATCACTAGGGTTGCCACCTTTTCTTAAAAAAAATACCTGCCATGGCATTCTTTCCATAGACTTAACATTGGACAGAAGCCAATTTTTTACCGGCCTGCCGGTAAAATACCGGCTGGGTGGCAACCCTACTCATCACACAAATGCTGACTGTAATCTTGTCCCTATTATACTTCCCTCTTATCGTACCTTTTACTCACTCCCTGCCCATCACACACTGACATTGTAATCTTGCCTCTGTTTCACTCAACTCTCTTAAGGTTATTTTGCTTACTCTGTCTCTTATAATCTTGTTTATCTCATATTTTCTCTTTCACAATCATTCCTCTTTCTGTGGTGGAATGTTTAGATGGCCTAATACACAATGATTTCTGCATGGTATACACAGGTGTAAGGGGAGGTCATCACTGCCAACAAAGAGAACCTCCCTCTTTAGATATGGGAAAGGTCTCCAATGGATTGCAGGATCTTTCTTTGTAGAGAGTGTGGAGAAACAGGATGTGACCCTGTGGTGACATTCCCCTCCATGGCTAGAACATAGTCATTGGGAGTTATGCACTAAGAAGCGATAAACAGTTGATGAAGTGGAAATAACTTCACCGTTGATATCACGTCTCTAATTCCAGTGTTATTCTATAGAACCAATGCATTAAGATCTCCAAAGCTGTAGAAATCTTACTACATCACTGGTGAAGTTGTCTCCGCTTTAGTACCTCTTTCTCACACCTTAGTGCATAACAACCCATTGTGTTGTATACTGTAAGTTGTGAAACATAGCTTATTGTGTTATACTATAAGTTGTGTTAATTGCACTGGCAGTAGGAAACCAGAGTCAGCACTCTGTTTCTTGCTATGTACCTCTTGCTATATCCCCTGTGTTATGATTTGGTGTATTTTGGTGTTTCCCTGTGTTATGTGTAGATTGTCTTTAAAGTGGAGCTAAAATGCATTTCGGGATTTATAAACTGTGCAATGTCAGTTTTCTTGCATGTAACACCAGCTTGTAGAGGTTGAGGAAAACTGGTGTTAGGGAGAAGGAAACTAATTGTCGCTGTTTGTGAAAGATTTGCGACAATATTATCGCTACAAATTTAACGCCATGTGTAGGTTGCTCTTAAAGGGATAGTAATACTTCGTTTTAACTTTATTTTATTTTGTAGGCATTAAAAAAACATGAAGAATGATATAAGTCTTATCTCTCAAACCTTTATGGTTTATGAGATATTCACAAGCAAAGTTCCCCTCCCCGCCCCTTTTACCTAGTGTAAGCCATCTCTTCTCAAATGTGAGTCTGGTTGTATGACAGGACAGATAACAGAAGGGGACAATTTTCTTTGTATGAAAACAATGAAAGCCCTTCCCCCCTTGTCAAGTTTTTCAGCTTTTTCTCTTATCTTAATAGAAGATTGTCCCTCTCTGCAGTCTACCTGGGCATCTCCCTTCTGATCTGGTTGAATAGGGAAGGGATACTTTGTTTGTGAATATCTCTTAAACCATAAAGGTTTCAGAGATAAGACTTATATCATTCTTCATGTTTTTTTAATGCCTACAAAATAAAATAAAGTTAAAACGAAGTATTACTATCCCTTTAAGCATTCCAGACATTAAAATATTCATAGCAATGCCATATTTATAAAAACTTGTTTAAAACCTTTATAAATCAGACCTGGTGTTATCTTCACTTGCCATGTTTCACATAGATAGTATTGTTTCACAAAAACAGCAGCTCCAATTAATCTTCATAGTATTTTGGCCATAGAGAGTATTATTTTAATACTGTCAGAGCTGTAGTTCAAGAGTAATTAAATGATAATGTATCCCCCTCCTGCCCCTTTTACCTAGTGTAATCCACCTCCCCTCAGGGCCGGATTTACATCTCAGGAGCCGGTAGGCACAGAAATCTGAAGCGCCCCCACCACCCCTTTGAAACCCAAATTTTATTTTCCACAAATTTTTTTTTTTAACTTACTGTTCCTCTGCAGCTGGCACTATTTTGCACCTGGGGAATCCAAACTGGGTTAGTTAATGAGGGTAACGGAACACAGATAAGGTACTGAGTTGGCACTGCCCTGGATCTCAATGACAGACGCCCCTCTGTGGGGTGCGCCTGTTGGCAGATGCCTACTTTGCCTTATTATAAATCCGGCCCTGCCTCCCCTCAGATGTGAAATCTGGTCTCGAGACCAGAGAGCTCACAGCAAGGGACAATCTTCTTACTGTGAGCATAAGGAAAACCCTGCCCCCTTTGACAGGTTTATCAGGGGTTTTTTTTATGCTAACTGAAGATTGTCCCTCCCTGAAATCCATCTGGACAGTCTACCTGCTCTGAGGTGAGCAGTGTTACATCAGTAAAAGGGATGGGAGGGGGATACTTTATCATTCAATTTCTCTTGAACTACAACTCTGACAGTATTGAAATAACAGTCTCCATAGCCCAAATACTATGAAGATTAAATGGAGCTGCTTTATTGAGACACATTACTATCCTTTTTAAACGGTAAGAAGAATGTTTTTTTTAAATCTCCCTCTATCTTCTGTATTTTTCTTTGCCTTCTCTGTATATAGGATTCTAAAGCCTACAACTTGGGACAAGAAGTCCCCTGCAGAAGGACAACAAAGGAACACTAACTGACCCCTGCTATGAGATTAGTTCTGTATCAAGGGCCTTTTCCTGGATTGGAAATGGGGGGCTCTGATTGGAGACTTAAGCACTGTCTCTGGTCACATGGGGCTCTCTCTGATGCTGTGTCAACATTGTCCCAAACCTTAATTTGACTATATACATATGACTGCCAGTTGTGAGTGTGTAAAAGGCACTGTTTACTGTAAATTAAAGTCAGTTCTATTCTGCCGCCTTTATCACAAATTTCACTGTATTTTTGGAGGGGATTCCTGGGGAGGATTTGACTGGTTATAACCAGTAACTACAAGAGCCAAATTTGCCTTCCTCGCCGGTCTACCAGTGAGCAGCGGCCATCTGTTCCTGCCTCGTGCCTGATCCAGAGTATCCAGACTGTATATCTCCACAGAGTGGCTTCCATGGAATTTAAAGAGATAGTAATACTTAAATATTACTAATCCCCATTTTGTAGCTATTTTAAAAAGAATTGAATTGTCCCCAGTGTCAGCTCTCAAACCTTTATGGTTTGAGAGATAACCGTACGCAAAGTTCCCCCCTTCCTCCCCCCTTCCCTGAAATGCCAGTTGAAGCTGTTGCCTAAAAATATATAGTTGAGCTGTAATCACTTTTGAATTAAAAATCTAGCAGTGGGAGTATTCTAGTTTTATCCAAACAGAAAGGCTCTATAACATATACTGTCATAGAAAAGTTTAATGTTCCTTTAAAACCCTTTGAGTGCCAGAGAGGCATTCAACACATTGCAATACCTCTTTGGAACTCAAGGAGTTAAGCATGAAATGTTGGGCTTTGGCCACTTTCACTACTATTTAGTAACAGCCCTGCAACCTTTCAAAGAGCTGTTCTGTGCACATCCATTTCTGTTGTCCTTATCTGTCAACATGTGTAGGTTCACTCTACAGCAAATGCCACAGTGCACTGTCATCTTACACACACATAGACACAGGCATACAAGATATTAACCCTTTAGTGCACAACACTCTGTTCCTTAAATGGACAATGACCCACCAGAATAATTTAAAATCATTTCTTGGCATTATTTTAAAATAGGATATAATTTATGTTCAATCCACTGTTTCTTTTTAATAGAGAAAAAATGAAGACCTTGTTCATATGGGTGATACAAATGTGGAAACCCAGTACACCATGCTAGTATTGCTCATATCTGGCACACTGAGCTTCCCTGAATGCTAAGCACTGGAGAGGTGTGCACTTTAAAGGGATAGTAATGTTTCATAATAAAAGCAGCTCTAATTAATCATCATAGTATTTGGACTTTGGAGAGTGTTGGAGAGTTTAAATTCTGTCAAAGTATCCTCCCGCCCCTTTTACTGATGTAACACTGCTCAGTCAGAGCAGAAGGGAGGTGGCCAGGTAGACTGCAGAGAGGGACAATCTTCAATTAAAATAAGGGATAAAGCTGAAAAGCTTGTCAAAGGGGGCAGGGTTTTCATTATTCTCATAGGAAGAAGATTGTCCCTTGCTGTTATCTGTCTGGTCTATGGACTGCATTCCACATCTGAGAAGAGATGGCTTACACTAGGTAAAAGGGGCGGGAGGGGAAACTTTGCTTGTGAATATCTCATAAACTATAAAGGTTTGAGAGATAAGACATATCGTTCTTCATGTTTTTTTAATGCCTACAAAATAAAATAAAGATAAAACAAAGTATTACTATCCCTTTAATTGTACCAGCCAATGTAGTTGTCAAAACTACCTATTTGGTTAGCACCTATGTGGGCCAGCCTACCATTAATGCGAATTGCATTGCAACAATTCAGTCACCAATATGCATGGCGCATACAGCAGCCACACAGTCAGCCATTTGGACCTTTACTACTGCAACTCAATGGCAACCATTGCTGCTTTTGGGTCGCCCATTGCTGTTGAATTGTCATCTTGTCGATGCTTAGTGAGCATTGCTGTAGAGAGACGGTGCCCCCTACTGTGTTTCTGCGGCACAGTCCCCCTTATGAAAAAGTCCTAATATATTGTTTATTTATTTATAAAATGTTTGACCAGGAAGAATGCATGGAGTTTTATCTTGTTTTAGAGTATGTCCTGGAGAGCTTTTATAGTAAGAAGTTATTTATTTACTTATAGATGAAGACATATGTTTTAATTAGCCTATCAGATGACAGTGATGTATCCAATGCATTGCTCCACAATCTACTAGAGATATCTCCAACCTCAACTGGTTTAACCCCTTAATGACTGGCCGATCAGCACGGTCATTTAAGGATCACGGAGCTTTTTTTTTATTTCCGGTTCTGGACTCCCCGAACGGCGTGCAGCCGTGGGGGGAGCCTGGAATTCCATGACGGTCATAGTACGTCATGGGTCGTTAACTCAGATCGACCCATGATGTACTATGAACGTCAAGGGTCGTTAAGGAGTTAAATGACACTTCCGCAGCAGTCTGAATGCTGACTCACACCAACATATTTGCATGTTTAATGCATGTGAATTTCCAAGATGTGTATATACTGCTAGTGATAATGAAATTACCTTGAATTCTTTCCAAGTACTAGTAGATCCTTAATAACTCTGAAGATCAAGTTCATATAGAGTTGCATGAGTATGAAACATATCATTCTGTTTAAAGGGATAGTAATGTTTCACAAAAACAGCAGCTCCAGTTAATCTTCATAGTATCTGGGCCATGGAGAGTGCTATATCAATACTGTCAGAGTTGTAGTTCAAGCGTAATTGAAGGATCAAGTTTCCCCTCCCGCCCCTTTTACCTAGTGTAAGCCATCTCTTCTCAGATGTGGAATCTGGTTGTAAGACCAGACAGATAACAGAAGGGGACAATCTTCTTCCTATGAGAACAATGAAAGCCCTGCCCCCCCTTGACAAGTTTTTCAGGTTTTTCCCTTATCTTAATTGAAGATTGTCCCTCACTGCAATCAACCTAGCATACCTCCCAACATTTCAAGTTGCCAAAGAGGGACACTTGTGTTTTAGGGAGTGTTGCTGGGGGTGTGTCTGGTGGGTGGGGCATTACCAATAATTTTTAGGCTATTTCATGACCTAATGACACCTCCTTGTGAAACCTAATAAATGATTTAGAACAACAGTATTTTATTTACACAGACTAATTTATAAACACACATACTGACATTTATACAAACAGCAATGTGAGTTTTATTGCTGTAGAGCAATATGATACACTTATATACACACACACGCACAGTCTGATCTCCTAAAAAGAGGGACATCAGGATGGGAAAGAGGGACAGAGGGATTTGTGTCTAAAAGAGGGACTGTCCCTCCTAAAGAGGGACACTTAGGAGGTATGACCTGGGCACCTCCCATCTGCTCTGGCTGAGCAGTGTTACATCATTAAAAGGGGCAGGAGGGGGACACTCTCCAAGGTCCAAATACTATGATGATTAATTAGAGCTGCTTTTATTATGAAACATTACTATTCCTTTAAGTTAAGTAAATACGAATGTAATTTCCTATAGCAGCAGTCAATTCAAAGCCATAGCAATTACCTCTTGGGCCCTGGGGTTAAATTTGAGGCTGGGACTACTTCTCTACATAGTCTGGCATACAAAAGATTAACAAAGGAAAGGAAAGGGGCTTGCCAACACTACTCTTATCTTTGTCTGTCATGGGCTGCATGTCTATGGCCACCAGCCAAGATAAAACTAATCTGATTGTATGGGTTTGCTGGGGTTGTGCAGAGTTAATGGGCCCCCCCACACACTGATAGTCACAAAACAACACACACTGTCAATCACAGAACCATACATTCATTGTTATTCCCAGAACCACACACACTGGTAGTCACAAAATCACATGTTCACTGGCAGTCACAGAACCATGCAGTCACAAAATCACATGTTCACTGGCAGTCACAGAACCATACACACATGTATTCACAGAACCACACTTTGGCTCATGTACCACGGCAGAAACGTACAATTCTGGAGCAAACCAACTGCACCACAGCGATCAAATGTTCACATTGATTTAAATTGGTCACCGGACTCCCCTTGCATAAAGGGTTAAAGCGAAACTGTCACATTCTAACTCCTTTCCCCCAATTGTTTTATTACCCCCAAACAAGCTTAACCCCGCTTTTAATCTAAAATATTGATCACCAAAGATGAAAATCTAACTTATTTTGGTTCAGAAGCAAGACGGAGAGCGCTGCCATCTTGATGATGTTTACAATGATTGGCAATGCTGTCTCACTGTGGAGCTACCACTCCACCCCTCTATGCCTGCCCCCTGTGAGTCGAGATGCTCACTGCACGGGCCAATTATATAGTAGAATGTCAATGGGCTAATCTACATGTAGCTCCTTCCTGTTGAAATCTGCCTGCTCTGTAGGGAATTGTTAAAATCGGTGAAAAATGGCACTTTCCGCTTGGTGAAAACATTCCTGGGAAAAGTGCCCGCTTTTTTCACCTAGCTCATTGCATTGAAATCAGCGGGTAGAAAAATTTTTCTCCACCTCACAAAAGTTTTCTACAGCCATATAAAAGGCTTTCAGGCTCTCACAGCATGCCATTATGTGTTTGTGAGAGGAGAGAGAAACATCATTTTTGAGCTAGAGAAGATAGGCAAATAAAGGGGAATTGACGCTTAGTTTTAGGGAGTCATTTAGGTAGGACATTTGTTCTCTGCAGTAGGGGAGTCTGGGGGCACAGTGGGGTGAAGTAGGGAGGAAGGAGGTTGACCCAAAATACCCCCAAATTTGGTGTGACTGACTGGCAAGACACGGGCATCTGGGGTTGATTTTACTTTTGTTGTCTCTGTGCTGGGGAAGTCTGGGGAAATAAGTTGTTGATTTTGTTTTGTAGTTATATATATCTTTTTTGGGACTAATTGTGATAAGATGTGGTGGACAACTTAAAAAAAATAATAACATAAATAAACAAATAAATGTATTAGACAGCCGACTGGGAGCTCTGTGACTGAGGCAGACTTGATAGACAGCAGACGACATTGAGAAGTTTGTTGATTGCCAAGGCAAGACATCATTTGTGTACTGTAGAGAGTAAAAACACACACAGTAGTTGAGTAAGCGAGAGGGGGAAAAGTGAAGCAGTACAGGGGTGTGGGAGTGTTAGTGCAAAAACTGCATGTCCAATAAATGATGATGATCCCTCTACTCCCAGGGTGGATGCAGTTTGTCAAGGTCCCACCAATCACACCACGCCAGTCCCCCACCACCACTATCGTACACATCTGCCACATTGTAGGTTGTACTTTATTTATATTTTTTTTATTCACATGACATCATCATACCTGGGAACTCTCCGGTTTTGCCCTGGAGACTCCGGATTTCAAACTGAATTACCGGGTCTCCGGGGCAATGTGTGAATCACCAGGTGGGCAGAGTTTAAGTAGAAACTCTGCCCACTTGTGCTCCATCCCGCCCGGTTCCTTCCACTCCCCGCCCTCTTACCTCCATTTTGCAGGGTTTCTTTTTTTTTTTTGTCCCGCCCCCCCTCCGCGACTAAGCCCCGCCCCTTTTATGACGCAAATCGCTTCATTTTCCTCCCCGTTCGGCACTGACAGGGTTACCCTCCGGGTAGCCCTGCCTCAAAAGTTCCCAGGTATGGACATCATCATGAATATGTGCCAGTGTCACTTAAAGGGATAGTAATACCTAAAATGTAAAAAAAAATATGTTGTAGGGTTTATCCCCCTGAGTAAAACAAGAGTACTCCTACTGCTGAAAGATGTTTCATTCAAAAGTTATTAATTTTCAAAGTTGAATTTTTTAGGTGCAATATCACAGTGGCCTGAAATTGTAGAGTGGCGCTGTTGCTACACCATCCTATGGAGATTTATGGTCCTGAGACCAGAGCTGTCCATAGGATCGTGTAGCAACAGCGCCACTCTACAATTTCAGGCCACTGTGATATTGCACCTAAAAAATTAAACTTTGAAAATTAATAACTTTTGAATGAAACATCTTTCAGCAGTGGGAGTACTCTTGTTTTACTCAGGGGGATAAACCCTACAACATATTTTTTTTTACATTTTAGGTATTACTATCCCTTTAAGCAGGAAGTAAGAGTTGTGGGTAAAAGACAAATGCGCTCTGCATGCTAACACATTTTTCAAGTTATATGTTCCTGTAGGGCTCACAACTTTGACGTCCAGTTACTTATTTCTCCAGTACAGCCCTCAGAAGAAGTAATATTGTGCTGGGAAATGTTGCACCATATTAAACATAGGAAAAAAATGTGCTGTAATAGGAGAAAAAATGTGTTGGAATAGGGGAATAATGTGTTGGAATAGGTGAAAAATTTGCTGGAATAGGTGAAAATTAGGAACATTTTGCATTTGAGAAAAAGAGAAAACTTTCACGAAAAAGTGAAAAATCGTCCGTTATTCGCAAAAAGTCATGTAGGAAATTTTCCTCACTTTTCGCCCACCCCTACTCCTCAGTTTGTCCGTAGTCCCATGGATCCTCCTTGTTCAAGCAACCCTATCTTCTCTATGTCCTCTCTGCTGGATTCTCTCCTCTTTATTACTCCTGTTAGGCTGACAATCTGGAAGAAGGTGATGTTGAAATATGATGGCAAGAGCAAAGGAACTGGCATCCTTCAGGAGAAAAAGAAGATCCATCTCTTATGAGTAAGACAGAGGAGTGAAGGGATGAACCCAGCGGAGAACACATAGAGAAGACCGGGTTGCTCGAACAAGGTGGATCCATGGGACTGGTGGATTTCGACAGGCAGATTAATCCCTAGCGTGCCAGAGGGGTATGCAACACATTGTACATGCACACTTGCACTCAGTACGTAGATATTCTATCCCAGGGGTGTAAACAGAATCATTTGGACACTTGAGTAAATGGGCCATATTGGTTTCCGGGCCCTGTCACAATTACACCCTCTACTGTATCAGTAGTCTTTTCTTTTCTTTGTAATCTCATTATTAAAGTGAATATTTTAAACTTGTTTATTAATTAGGATTTATTCACATGAAAGCAATCTGTACAAAGCCTTTGAATGCCAGAGAGCTCTCCAATGCATTGCGAAACATTCTCAAATATAACCGGATAATACATATTTCTTGCCATTTAAGACAAATGTGGGACAATTCTTGGTCAAACTATGCACAACAGAAAACAATTAAACCTTCCTGATTAAATTACATGAAATGAAATGGTGCACAAAATTAAAATAGATGTATATATGGTGCATAGAGGCAGCATATATAAGCAACCCCCACTAGCAGATAATAATGATCCAGTAAAGAAACATAATGGTGCTGGATGCGAATCGTGAAAGAGATGGTTTATGAAGTGATGAGTCTAATGGAGTCCATGTAAATCTGCACAGATCATAATATCACAATTCAATCAATGAACGCAAGCAAGAGCACATCCTTACCATTACTGGAAAACACTTAATTCATCTGGGGTGCTAAACAAGGGGGAGGGGAAAGAGCCACCAAGGGTGCAAGCAGGAGAGGAAAAGGCGAGACATACATAACGAAGGGAGTGAGCTCGCTCCTAGGGAGAGCTGGGGAGAGAGGCAGGAGGAGAAGTGTAGAGCAGGGGATGTCCTGCAGACCTGTGCGGTACTACTTGTTCCACTGTAGAGGAACTAGTGACATCAGTGGATACTTTTTAAAATGCTATATATAATAAAGTATTGTAATTAAAAAAAACCTGAAAACCTATAAACAGTTTTAATAGCTACATTCAATAACATAAAGTGTCTTGACAATGAAAATTCCACTTTAAATGCCCAATTTAAATTAATAGGAATTTGTGGTATATTATATATATTCCCTATGGAGCGGTTTGTTTGCTCAATGTCAACTTCACTGAGGCTGATATGCCCTAAAATTAGAAAGTACTCGGGCATTTTAATGCATGGGCATAGCCAGAGTCCGCCAGGAGCCTCCTGATTCATGGGGCTTCACACTGGGCTCCTACCAGTCCAAGCTCTACAGAAAGGAAACCGTTTAATCACGCAGTCTGGTGGTCAGGGAGGAGAGAGGGAAAGAAGTCAAAGGCTGCAGCTTAACCTAAGCGGATCCTAATTGTTGACCTAAATCTGGGGGGTCTCCCCACACACACAATTTCGTTGGGGTTCTTAAAACTGCCCTAGGAAAAATAAGAGAAAAATACTTTAGAGAAAGACTGATAGATAAATGGAATAGCCTCACAGTTTAAGTGGATGAGGCTAAAACATTAAGTGAATTTAAGAACTGTTGGGTACACATATTAAGAATAAAATATATCTTAGTTAAATGTAGATGGAAATGGGCAGATTAGATAGGTCAGTTGGTTCTTATCTGCTTTCATAGTCTATGTTTGTGCACCAGTGATAAAATGAAATCTAAAACCCATAATGCACTGTATCTACATGACAGCCTCATACACTCTGTTCCTGCATTTGCTTTGATCGCAGCAGGAATAAAGACAGAGACTTTTAAGTAGAGGCAAACTGATGGTGATTTGTTAACATGGTAGCCTTGTACTACTGTAAACCAGAAAGGAGCCCTGGTTGAAAAGAAAGCATGGAGTATGTGTCTTTTCCTCCCTGGCCTCACTACATTGTTATTAGTGATTGTCACCTGTTTCCACCATCCACTGAAGCTCACAGTGAGGCATATGTATCTAGGGCAGAAGCTAAGGGATTGTTTTCTTTGGTACATAAGGCGTAATCGTCAGGGGAGGGCTGGCCTGGGGGGCAGGAGGGCAGTTGCCCCCTGGGCCGGTCATATGTCTGGGCTGGTGGGCCACTGCTCCTCACTAAATCTCGTAATTGCTGCTGTAAATGGAGCTACACTAGTGATACCAGAGAGCTTACAATTGAAATGGAGCTACATAAATGGTACCACAGAGCTACAATCCAAATGGAGCTACACTAGTAGCATAAACCATTTTCCTTGTAAGCTCTATAGTAGGGGGCTTGAACGATATAGAAATGGGCCACTTGAATGTATTTGCCTCCTGGGCCATAAGTTGCCAGCCCTCCCCTAGTAATCGTCATACTCCAGGTATCTTATGCATAAAAGAGAAGCAGTTCTGGAGCTAACCAAATGTACAATAGAGGACAAATAAAAATGTCAATTGATGTAAATGGGAAGTTTAACCCTTTGAATGCTAGCAAAGTCTCCAGTGCACTCAGGAGTTTAAAAAGGTCAATTTTAACCACTTCAGGACTAAGGAGGTGCATGTACGTCATGGGTAGAAAGTGCCTAAAGGACCCATGACGTACATGTATGTCCTGGAATTCAGGGGTCCCCGTGCAGCTGCACTCTGCTCAGGGGTCCCTGAATCGGTTGCATAAAAAAAGGGTCAATGGTCCTTAAGGGGTTAATCAATGTGAATTTGCAGAACTTTATATTAGTCTCCTGTGTTGTAGTAAGTGTGCACCAGCATTCTTTTATTTTCTTTTGTTCATAAGGTGTCATGTTTATTAACCCTTTGAATGCCAGGTGGTAGGTGCTGTGCACCCATCTAGCACTCAAAGGGTTAAACCTTTTCTTGATACATATGCCCCATAGTCACACATTTATAATGTTGCATACTGGCCCTTTCTATCTCTCGGGGGGACTATTCTCAGCTTTGTCTAACTGCTCATATATTCTAAGCATGAAATGCATTGCAAAGCAATGCAAATTTGATATTTCGAACACCAAGCAGGTTAAAGATATTTATATGGAAATATATCTGTCATAGAGCTTTCTCTGGTGAGTATAACAAGGATACACCCACTGATGGGAGACGTTTCATTCAAACTTTTTATTTTCAACTACAGTTTTCTCTTGTGGTCACCAGGTGGTGCTGTTCTTATCATGTACTATGGACAGCCATAGTCAGTGGCTCAAGCTCTACCATACAGTGCATTTTTCTTTTGGGCACTACTTAGTGCTGTTGATAACAGTTTGTTCAAAATAAAAAAATGCTTGGATGAAATCTCTCCTGTCTCCTATGAAGTGCTCTTGTTTTGCACAGCAGGAAAGGTCAATAACGTATATTTTTTTCATAAAAATGACTGCTCATTTAACCCTCTGAGTGCCAGAGTGGTACGGAATGCATTGCTTTGCAATGCATTCCGTACCACTCTGGCACTCAAAGGGTTAAGAAATATTTAAAGAATGCTTAGAAGAAAAGTATTTTACCATTTCATTTTTCTTTTCTTTGTACTGTTTTGTCTTTCCAAGAAAACTATTTCTTAACAATACTTAAGGCTTTGTTTAATGTTTCCTCTTTGTACCATTGGTTGCAAGAGAGGCCAAGAAAGCCATGCCTGGAACACCTACCCAGCATCTACTTTCTTAAAGGGGACATATTCTATTGGACTAGGCAGCTCTTTATTTAACATAAGGATGTACCTAAGTCAATGTCTTTCATATAACAAGCCACTATATTTATTTATATCTTTTTGTATTGTATATGCAGCAACACATGTGAACCTCCCCATAGCAAACACTGATATCTATATTGGGAAATGCGTTATTGAAACAAAGTTGTTCCTTTTACTATACTCAGGCCAGAAAATCCTAATGGCATTCATAAATATTGCATTTGTGCCTTTGTTCAATAGATAATTTATTCAATCAGTCCTGGTTGTCATGTCCATAGAGGCGGACATGACAGTTGCTTGCAGAAACTGGGAGATAACTTTCAAATAAGAAACCAGTGAGGTTAGGAGAGATCGAGCCATGGTTAGCCCACTATAAGGAGTGATTCTGTGAATTTGCTCAGGGTGGGGTTTTCTGAGGGATTCTTTCATTCCATTCCCTGAGTCTTCTGGAAGATTGTCTCAAAAATATATGAAATTTGCTAATGAGTTTTGGGGGATAGTCAGGGACAATCTGAACAAGGGGGTAGCTTCGGGAAGATGGTGGATCCTTATGCATTCCTCCACTGGTACTCCTGAGGATCTACCCATTGACTGAAGTGCCAATCGGGGGGCTGGCAATACCATTTGATTGTCCATTCAACATACCCAGAAGGGGTTTTTGTGAATGATGGCATTGACTGGGAATTGTACTAAGGTCAATATACCTTGTTGAAAATGTAGGTATACTCCAGGTCCTCCCTTGTGTTTCATTTGGAGGCTATATATATATATATATATATATATATATATATATATATATATATATATATATATATATATATAATTGCTGATTCCATTTCTTTCATCTTGACTGTTTCAATCTGGGTTTGGTGGCATTGGAAGTAGAAATCAGAAGTACTTTCCAGTACATATATTCTCATGTGCAGGAGGCTGACTTGCATAAGATTTGGGCTCTATATTAGAAAGTGTAGCAGGAGTGGTTTGTTTTAGAGGAATTGCATGGGGATGTGGACTCAGATGGGGTGGTTGGATGCTTTGGTATGGTACTTGTGTAGGTTTAGTGTAAAGTGGCTGTCTGGGCCATCTGTTGATGTTGGACTTTTTACTTAAGTCTTGGGGCTGGTAGGATATGACAAAGCAAATTTGATACTGTAGGTACTGAAGGGTTTGTGGAGGCTAGAATAAGTAGTGATATGAGGAGGCCAGTGTTTTTGGAACCACTGAGGGGCCTTTGGGGAATTCTGGCGGACCTTTGTTCTTCGGATGAATTTTTCCTTGTTTTTTTGGGGCTTTTTAAATTGGTGAACTTATGAGCAAGTTTATATGCAAGGCAGACAGGCTCTCAATGCTGGATGTGGTGCTGGGGCAAGGTTGCATAATAATAAAGTTGAAGATCTCAAAGACACAGCTAAGGATTTAAAAGTGTCTTGTATGGACCCTATACTAACCCTATAAAGAAAAAAAAAACATTATTATCCTTGTAAAAGCCACATTTAAAACAATGGGAATTGTATTAGTCCCTTATGGAGGCAATGCAAAATTAAAGTAAACTGTAACTCCATAACCAGGTTGTATTATGTGCCAGTGGTTCTCTGACTTGAAGTAGAGCAGATTCATATCTTATGAGCTGTGCCTTGGAGTCCAGCGATCAATATGAAGGAAGTTTTATGTCAACGTGGCACTTACTTCTTTCTGGCCCAGTGCAACTATACAAATACAAAGACTGACAGGTCTTCAAACAGAAGCATGCGTCAGTTTACATTTCTGCACTGAGTCATTTGTAAAAGTACAAAGTTCTTGTAGTTTTTTTAACCCAAGTTTGGAAAATTGTATGCGTCACTTAGGGCTTCGATTCTAATCCTTTCATCTGAGAGACTTTTTCAGGGGTTCCTCTTTGTTTATGTAACAGGGTACCCCCCAGGGGTAGCAAGAAGTGGCCTGATCTAGGACTGTAATAACTTTTAGGAACATAATAAATACACAGCGCCAATAATGGAGGGAATTGTCATGGCCTTTTATTAAACGCCGAACAAATCAATTTGCAGGGAGGCATAGCACAGTTGCAGCTGAGTGAATATGCTACTCAACATGTAAACCACATGTAAACCACATCACCTGCCTCAAAGAACAGTAAGAATGCCTCCAGGTCAAGGACCTTACCCAGAGTTGATCGTCTTCAGGCTTGTCTAAGTGAACATTGCCTGGAGGTCCTTCTCACGCTGTTCAACCATTCCTCCTTGTGGTTATGACCATTTCTCTGCATGCTGCACTAACCTGTGCTCTCCACCAGTACCATTTGAGACAAAGAACCAGTTACACTGTATTTTTTAAGAAGTAAAGTAAAATACAGGCAATACAGCAGTACAGTACAATATAAGACAGCAAACACAGACTTAGGAATCAGGGTGGGAGGGCAACTTGTTCAGCCAGGCAGGGGACACAGGAAAAGGTAGTTCCTGTCCCTGCCTGGTACCGCTGCAGTGGAAATCCCTACCATCCCTAAAAGGAATCCTAATCTCCACCCAAGGAGGTCAGCCACAGCCAGGTTCCCCAGAGGCAGCTAGTTTCAGATGGAAAGTTTGGATCCTGGAAAGTCCCTTAGAGGGGGAGGCTTAGTCTGGGTTATTTAACTAACACCACCTAATAATAACATAGTAACATAGTTGATGAGGATGAAAAAAGACATGCGTCCAAGTCCAGGCCATGCCAAATCAACTCTGTTGATCCAGCTGAAGAAAAAAACCCTTTTGAAGGCATTTCCAATTAAGCCCCAAGTGGGTAAAAAAAATTCCTCCCTGACTCCAAATGGAAGTCTGAAATTTCCCAGTATCAACATCCTATGTGCTTTGAAGCCAGCTGTCATAACTCTCAGTATTGTTCTGTGCTAGATAGGTATTCATTCCTTTTCTGAAAGCAGTTACAGTATCTGCAAGCACAGCATCCTGAGGCAAAGAATTCCATAGCTTTACCTCCCTTACTTTAAAAAATCCCTGCCTTTGTTTTAGTTGAAAACACCTTTCCTCTAGTCTTAATGGATGACCTCAGCTGAGCTCTTTGATTAAATAACAACTCCCTACTTATTTTCTATGGCCAGCAAATCCTAATGGCTCCTGTTAATTTTGCCCTTGCACCTTGGT
Organism: Rhinophrynus dorsalis; assembly: GCA_037306005.1. NCBI lineage: Eukaryota > Metazoa > Chordata > Amphibia > Anura > Rhinophrynidae > Rhinophrynus > Rhinophrynus dorsalis. The sequence continues at coordinate 67,267,923 of CM074723.1, read as the reverse complement.
CCAAGAGATAACACCTTCAATGAGTCTTGTACGTGATATCCACAGAGGCAGACATGACAGTTACTAGCAGTACCACAAGACTTCATACGTTACTCGCTGCACATGACAATCTAACCCTTTAAAGACCTGCCTTGCACACCCACCTTATCCTTAAAGTGTGAAGAAGGCTCATGCACTTTCTGCTTCAGTCTGAAAACACTGCCAGCAACTGCCATGTCCGCTTCCATGGACATGACATCCACCACTGATTGAAGACATTATCTGTAGAATCAAGGACCAAGGTAAAAAAAGTCAAAGAGGTCATAAGGATTTTATTGCTATAATATGGTAAGTAGGATGTTATTATTAGGTGTTAGTTCTCCTTTAAGATCCATATATTGCCATAGGTGCATTTAATTAATTATACTTCCACTTACTAAGGTAGTTTAGTGTAATGAAAGAAAGCAATTCTATTATTAGATATGAAGTGTTTAGATATATTGTACTCTGTCTTTAATATGCGTTATCTTGAAATAATGCATGTGCAAACTAGGCTAGGCTATCTGGACATGTGTGTGCACAGGTATTAATAGGTTCTGGTTTTCTGAAACCGTTGTGCAAATGCTGCTTTCATATTCAGTTAGAACAGAATAGTGGAGACCATCTGGCGTAAACCAATTTCGCCACAGGGGACAAATAAAAATTCCTGTTGTATTAAATTGGGTTTTTAACCCATTGAATGCTAGAGAGGTCTGCATTGGAGACCTCTCTAGTATTCAAGGGGTTAAAAAGTTATATTCAAGAGCACAGGAATTTTGAAATTTATATTTGCCCCCTATGTGACCCCAAGGTTTCCTGATGAGGTCTTCCACTGAGTAAATGTTTTCATTGGAGGACATCTGAACGCAGTAGTGGGGCTACAATATAAGCAGAATAAGTGGCTGATTAGGGTCCCCACTTGGTCACAGGCCCCACAGCATACCTCCCAAGTGTCCCTCTGTAGGAGGGACAGTCCCTCTTTGAGACCCAAATCACTCTGCCCCTTTTTCTCACCCTGGTGTTCCTCTTTTTAGGAGATCAGACAGTGTGGTGTCTGTATAAGTGAATCACATTGCTCCACAGCAATAAAACTCACATTAGAGGTGTAATTAGAAGTCACTGGGCCCTGGTGCAAAAATTGCCATGGGCCCCCACCCCCCAACCACATTGCCCCCATTTGGTATCTCCACCTGTCCACATTGACCCCAACGTCCACTTCTCCACACGGCCCTCAACTCTCCGCATTGTCCCCAATGTCCTCCTCTCCACATTGCCCCCAATATCCACCTCTCCACATTGCCCCCAACTCTCCACATTGCCCCCATTGTCCATCTCCTGCCTCCCTGGTGGTCCAGCAGCATGGCAGGAGAGGTCTGTGCCTCCTTCTGCACAGACATCAGAAGCCGGAGCTCTCACTCGGTTGTCTCTTCAGTAATGCAGAGCGCTGGGAAATTATGTCATCTCCCGGCACTTTGCATTACTAGAGTGCCGATGAGGGAGCTCAGCTGCTAGAGGTCTGTGGTGCCGGGCGGGGGTCACAGGGGGCCGCCGGGCCCCTGAAGTGACAGGCCCGGTCGCAGGTGTGACCCCTGCGACCCCTATTGTTACCCCACTGACTCACATTAATGTTTGAATAAACTTCAGTATATGTGTTTATAAATTAGTCTGTGTAAATAAAACAGTTTGGTCTTGTTCTAAATAATGTATTTAGTTTCAGAAATAGGTGTCCATAGGTCATGACATTATCATTATGACATTATCATTTGAAATGTGGGAGGTATGCCACAGCACATATACAGTACCGCCATTGCATGTAAGCAAAATCAGATGGCACTGTCTTAATAGATACACGAACAGGGGAGTAAACGGGGGCCCCATGTGAAATTTTCACTTAGGACCCCCAAAAACCTAGACCCACCTCTGGATTTGGTTTACAGGGCATTATTCACAAAGCTAAGGAACTTTATTTCTGGGACAAACCAAATGCACCATAGGGAACACATAAATATTCCCCAAATTCCCATTGAGTTAAATGGAGATTTTAACCCGTTCAGTGTTAGAGATATCTCCATTGCAGCATTGGAGACCTCTGAAGCATTAAAGGGGTTAAAAGACTCATCTAAATTAATGTTACTTATTATTTGTCCCCTATGGTGCTGCTGGAATTACAGCTATTTAGCTTATGTAATACGGCCTTTAGATAATAGATACTGAAGAGCTGTAACAGCTCCCAGTGTCTTCTCACTGGGGTACTTCCCTTCTCTACATACTGCCAGGCATCACCACCCACCTTCCCCCTCCCCAACCAACAAATGGAGGACCATCCACCCTCTAATACGGGTCCACCAGGCCAACAACCGGCATAGACGCCATGTCAAGCCCTGGCAGCTTGAGCCCTCATGCCCAGCTGTCTGCCACCCTAGAGGTATGTAGGACGATTCTCAGGCACTTATGGCCTGCCCTGGACCTCTATGATGGTCAATCCTTTCAAAACCGTTAGGGCCTGTTGATGCCGGTCCGCACAACACCTCCCCAAGCCCTCCCCTTACCTCAGTACCCCACAGCATTAGCCTACCCTACTACCGAGGGGCCGCCGTGCAGCCAGCCCCAAAGGCAACTGTAACCTTCTTTGAGTGGGACCCTGCTCCCTGTCCCAAGCCCTCTGGAAACTGTACCTTTTTGGGGTTAAGCCACAAAGAGGTGGTGTCTTCCACTGGTGTACTTTTCTTCTCTGCATAAGGCCTTTAGGCCTAACCAGACTAACTCAAATTCAAGAAAGAGGCTGATGTGAGGAATAACTACTGGCAAACTTGGGGCCATTTTCAAAAAGCTACAATTCCAAAAAAATTCAGCTGCTCAAGCATAGTAATATCAATGATTCAGCAGTAAAAATATAAGAGGATCCACAAGAATATCTAACTTAATGGTTTGCTAGTATAATATAGGGTAACGTGTGTGCTACTTCAAGCTTAACCCAAAAAGCTTTCATATCACCATAGAAAAAAAATAGAAAAGTGCAGTCTTAAAGTGATTTCATATGTGATTGTGCACTTTTCTATTTCTCTTCAAAGGAGAAATTAAAATTCCCCAGATTCCTATTGATTTATATTGGTCTTGTAAAAGCCTCATTTGAAATCAACTGTAATCCCCCCCCCAATGGTGGAGATCTTTAGCTTATTTAATACAACCCTTGGAGTTTTAAATAACAGTATTTTTTTCTCTTTGAAACAATTAGACATTTGTCGTACTGCCTTCCACACGATCAGAACTGATTTTCAGCCAGTCATGACCATACCTGGGAACTTTTAGTTGAGGGCTACCCGGAGGGTAGTCCTCTGTTCAGAAGGGGGTAACAAAATTGACGCTAATCGCGTCAAAAAGGGGCGGGGCTTAACTCGAGTGTTGGGGGGATTTAACCCTTTGAGTGCCAGAGTGGTACCGAATGCATTGCAAAGCAATGCATTCCGTACCACTCTGCCACTCAGAGGGTTAAATGTGTCACACAGAAGGCTGGGGACGGAGGCACAACGGGAGAAAAAGCAGATGTGGGCAGAGTTTCAATAGAAACTCTCCACATCCGGAGGAATCTGCCTCTGCCCCGGAGACCCGGTAAAGCTCTGTCAGAACCGGAGTCTCCGGGGCAAATCCGGAGAGTTCCCAGGTATGGTCATGACAAGTAAGCGACTCTGCACCTTTGGTATGTTACCTGGTACCTTTTGTCAGAGACTGTAATTTTTTTGGCACTTTGTTCACGAAGAAGGAAGTGACATGTTACCTTTCATTAAGAAAGTCACCTCTCTTCAGGATTCATAGTATAGATGAAGAAAATGTTCACATGATACATTTTCCCAATATTACTGTGTAACCATGTGACAGGAAGTGAGCATGGGAAAAATAAACATGGCAGAAGGTGGAAAATCTGCCAGAGGCCCCATAAATTGGAGGATGCTCCTGCTTAATTCCCCTGGGTGTGGAGGACAGACCTGGAACAATGAAAGGGGTCTTCCCACCCCCTCCCTCCTTAGTGGTGGGAAAATAAGAAAATTGATTTATTGTTAAGTTTTATCATTACACAGTGAGTATGGTTATTTGAACCAATGGGAATTTCAGGAATGTTTATTTGTCTCCAGCAGTGCTGAAGGATCACTCCAGCATTATGCCCGCATCATCCTCACTAACACTGAACAACAAAGCATTGGCCACATGGTTTAGTGTCACTGAGTCGGTGAGGACATGAAGGCCTACGAAAGGAAGTCCCTGCACTTTTTGCCTTAACTAGCATATCTGGTGATCTAAATAACTCAAACTAGGTTTTCCAAATAAAAAATGGCTAAGGCAATATATAAGTGATTTTGAATACTTTCAAAATCAACAAAGCTGTTTTTTAGGTGGAAGGGTCCCTTTAAAAGACAACCATCCCAATTAATAAATAAACATATTCATTCATTCACTCCTTTTGGAGTAGACTAAGTAAAAAGCCTAGAACTGCGATGAACAGTCCCACAATAGCTCCTGTCAGCCATTTCAGGGTGGGAATAAAAAAACTGACTACCACGGCTGGATTTACACCCCAGGCTCCCCTAGAAAAAGCACTCTAGGTGTCCTTAGCCCCACCCATGGCCACACCCTAGTCCTCACCTGACCCAACTACCAGTCCCATCCACTGTTTCCTGGCACAGAAAACACCCATGGCCTAGAATAAGAAAAGCCCAAACAGGCTGCAACCTCTTGCTTGCTAGAGAGATCTCCAATGCATTGGAGATCTCTCTAGCATTCAAGGGGTTTAATACTAACCTCTAAATGTGTTTAAAACTGTTGCAGAGACATTGAGATTTCCCTGGCCACACCCACAATTCAGTATGTGGGTGTGGCAAGCATAGCTGAGGCTCTTCCCCTCAAAATTTGGAGCTCTAGGCAGTTGCCTACTCTGCCTATTGGGAAATCCAGCCGTACACTACCTTGACTACCAGAGTGCTGGATACAACCAGGAAGTCTGTGACTCAAGCCAGTGCACTGTTTAAGCCTTATCACCGTACCTCTACATCCCTTGGCCACTGGAGAGTTTCCTACCATGTCCTGACAAGCATCACCAGAGGACGAGGACCGTGCAGGGGGTTTGCAGTCTTCCAGCAGTTGGTGTACTTCTACTCAATGTAATAATATCACAATTGCAAGCCATGTCCTGTGGTGTGTGGTCAAATTGGTGCTGAGCTTTAACTATTTAAAACCTTGACACTCTCCACTCAGTGCTCAGATGTTCTAGTGCATGCACTGGTGGCTTAGCATACATGTTGTTTCTGATTCTTTGTCATTGACCTTGACCTGTTTACTGGACAATCTTTTGATTGCCTGTGACTTTGACCTTTGGCTTACCTAACTACAAACAGAGGCTTTCCTATAATGAGGCAAGCTTAAGACACTGACTTGGCAGCAGAATTCAAGAGGAGGCAGTTGTTGCTAGCACAGGGCTCTACAAACCAAGACTGCAGGTTCACCATGGCAACTAGAAAATGTGATCTGGTTTGGAGTAGAAATGTTAGCCTTCTTCTTTGCATTATATCAGAGTTGAATGTGTATAAGAGGGGGCATATAATCCTCTTAAATCAGTGATTCTCAACTATGTTCCTCGGGGAACACTAATAGCTTAAGGATATAACCATACCTGGGAACTCTCAGGGTTTCACCCTGAGACTCAGGGTTTTGACCCAAATCTCAGGGTCTCAGGGTGAAGGGCCAAATTCTCAGGGTGAGAGAGGTCTGTGTTACCTACTACATGAATTTCCCCAATTAAGTGTTTCCTTACCCTCTAAACTGGTACCATTAGTACCAGAAGGACAGTGGGAGATGTCCTGCTTGTCTTGTTTGTGTTCAGGCAGTGAGTTATCCAAACTGTAGCATGTTAAAGGTCCCTCGCACACGGACCAGAGCACCTCTGTGTTAGAGCAAGCAGGCACATATCACATAAAATCTACATTATGGGAAACTTTAACCCCTTCAGTGCCAGAGGCTTGGGCCATTTCCTGTACCCTGCAGGCCAGACACTTTTTCAGCATTTTTGCTATCCTTCTGTTTATGCTTGATTTTCTCTGGGGATTTTTAGTTAAATATGGAAAACTATATATTGTTTTTTTCAGAACGAATTGAACTTTCTCGTGGTACCTTACATGAAGAGAATTTTACATCGTGCAAAAAGCTATGATGTCATAATGACAAAAAAAGTGAAAATTTACTAATTTTCCTAAAATCACATAATATGTATCAAAAACATTTACCTTGATTGAAAAAGTTTCAATTATTTGAAAAAGCCCCAAGTCCCCCGAGTAAAAAAATACCAAATTTGTATAGTTTTACCTACGTCCATGGCTAGCGTAGAGCCCTAATCACCAGCAGCTCAAAATGACATTTTCAACTTTATAAACTAATATGCGCATTCTAGGGTTTTTGTGGTAAAACTACCCTAAAACAGTGGAATAACTATATAAAACTATATATTTCGGAAAAGTAGACAACCTGCCGCATCTAATGAGGGGTAACTTGCCTTCTTACCCCAAGCCTGGTGTGCACAAATGCCTCCAGAAGATGGCGCTAATGAAAAAAAAGGCATTTTCTTACATTTTTGCCCCTTCAAATGTACTGAAATTTGTGAAAACCATGGCATTTCCAACTGTATTCATTAGCTAGTGCTCTTAGGAGAAAAATGACACCCCATTGGTATGAGTTTAACTACCTCAGGGGGCGTTAGAAGTGCAAAATGACACCTACTACAACCTCAAATTTTTCTAACATTTTCTCAAACATTACTTGTCTGTACACAAATGGTTATAACAACTACAGAAATGAAGAAAGGGTACACAAACCATACCATTTTGGAAAGAAGACACCCTGCCGCATCTAATGATGGGTGACTTGCCTTGTTACCTCAAGCCTGGAGTACACAAATGCCTCCAGAAGGTGGCGCTAATGGAAAAAAAAGGCATTTTCTTACATTTCTGCCCCTTCAAATGTACTGAAATTTGTGAAAACCATGGAATTTCCAACTGTATTCATTAGCTAGCGCTCTTAGGAGAAAAATGACACCCCATTGGTATGAGTTCAACTACCTCAGGGGGCGCTAGAAGTGCAAAATGACACCTACTACAACCTCAAATGTTTCTAACATTTTCTCAAACATTACTTGTCTGTTCCCAAATGGTTATAACAACTACAGAAGTGAAGAAAGGGTACACAAACCATACCATTTTGAAAAGAAGACACCCTGCCGCATCTAATGATGGGTGAATTGCCTTGTTACCCCAAGCCTGGAGAGCACAAATGCCTCCAGAAGGTGGCGCTAATGAAAAAAAAGGCATTTTCTTACATTTCTGCCCCTTCAAATGTACTGAAATTTGTGCAAACCATGGCATTCCCAACTGTATTCATTAGCTAGTGCTCTTAGGAGAAAAATGACACCCCATTGGTATGAGTTTAACTACCTCAGGGGGCGCTAGAAGTGCAAAACGACACCTAGTACAACCTCAAATTTTTCTAACATTTTCTCAAACATTACTTGTCTGTACACAAATGGTTATAACAACTACAAAAGTGAAGAAAGGGTACACAAACCATACAATTTTGAAAAGAAGACACCCTGACGCATCTATTGATGGGTGACTTGCTTTGTTACCCCAAGCCTGGAGTGCACAAATGCCTCCAGAAGGTGGCGCTAATGAAAAAAAAAGGCATTTTCTTACATTTCTGCCCCTTCAAATGTACTGAAATTTGTGCAAACAATGGCATTTCCAACTGTATTCATTAGCTAGCACTCTTAGGAGAAAAATGACACCCCATTGGTATGAGTTCAACTACCTCAGGGGGCGCTAGAAGTGCAAAACGACACCTACTACAACCTCAAATGTTTCTAACATTTTCTCAAACATTACTTGTCTGTACCCAAATGGTTATAACAACTACAGAAGTGAAGAAAGGGTACACAAACCATACCATTTTGAAAAGAAGACACCCTGCCGCATCTAATGATGGGTTACTTGCCTTGTTACCCCAAGCCTGGAGTGCACAAATGCCTCCAGAAGGTGGCGCTAATGAAAAAAAAAGGCATTTTCTTACATTTCTGCCCCTTCAAATGTACTGAAATTTGTGAAAACCATGGCATTTCCAACTGTATTCATTAGCTAGTGCTCTTAGGGTAAAAATGACACCCCACTGGAATGAGTCGACCTACCTTAGGGGTGCCAGAAGCACATCACTACACCTACCTGTTTGCTTCTTCGAAAATGGCGGCTTGTACTAAAATGTCCATAACTGTTAGAGACATGAAGGAAAGGTATAAAAGGTATACCATTTTGGAAAGTAGACATTTTCCCGCATCAATTGAGGGGTCACTTGCCTTTCTACCCCCTGGGCTGAAGTGCACAAATATTTCCAAAAGGTGGCGCTATGGGAATAAATACATGTTTTTTTACATTTCCACCACTTCAAAGATACTAAAATCTTTGAAAACCATAACATTTCCTGCTGTATTCAGTACCTGCTACCAACATGAGAAAAATGGTAGCCTATTTGTGTGGGTTAACATACAATATGTGGGTGCTAGGAACACGTACGTAAACCTGACACTTTTGTTTTTGAAATTATCTGCTTGCACTAAAATGGTTATAACCATAATAGATATGCAGAAAAGGTAGAGAAACAATGCCATTTTGGAAAGAAAACATCCTTCCGCATCTAATGAGGGGTCACTTGCCTTCTTACCCAAAGGCTAGTATGCACAAATGCTTCCAGGAGGTGGCGCTAGTGAAAAAAAAGGCATTTTCTTACATTTCTGCCCCTTCAAATGTATGGAACTTTGTAAAAACCATGGAATTTTCCACTGCATTCATTAGCTAGTGCTCTTAGGAGTCAAACGACACCCCAATGATATGAGTTGACCTACCTTAGGGGGTGCTAGAAGTAGAAAACTACACCTACTACAACCTCTGATGTTTCTAACATTTTCTCAAATGTGACTTGCCTGTACAAAAATGGCTATAACACATTCAGAATTGAAGAAAAGGTAGATAAACCATACCATTTTGGAAAGAAGACAACCTGCCGCATCTAATGAGGGGTCACTTGCCTTCTTACCCCAATACTGGTGTGCATAAATGTTTCCAGAAGGAGGCGATATAGGAAAAAAATTGCATTTTTTTACATTTCTGCCCCTTCAAATGTATGGAGCGCTGTGAAAACCATGGAATTTTCAACTGCATTTGTTTGCTAGTGCTCTTAGGAGTCAAATGACACCCCATTGGTATGAGTTGAACTACCTTAGGGGGTGCTAGAAGTAGAAAACTACACCTACTACAACCTCTGATGTTTCTAACATTTTCTCAAACCTGACTTGCCTGTACGAAAATGACTATAACACCATCAGAATTGAAGAAAAGGTAGATAAACCATACCATTTTGGAAAGAAGACAACCTACCGCATCTAATGAGGGGTCACTTGCCTTTTTACCCTTAAGTTAGTTGGCACAACTATTTCCAGAATGTGGTGCTACAGGAAAAAAAAAAAATTGTTTTACACATCAGTCACTTCAAAGATACTAAAATGGTTCAATGGCGTGGGATTTCCTAGGAGGACTTCTTGCCAGCCTAAGAAAAATGGTACCCCACTGCTGTGGGTTGACATACCAATTTACGCTACAGGAGCGTAGCTACCAGTGAAACAGAAATGGTAAAGCAAACAGTGTATGTGTGATTTTATGGCTAACAGATGAAAGAAGCTAGGGCGTCAGCCGGTGTACGTGCGGACCTGTGACTACAAGTGTAACAAAGTATGTGGGAGAGTGAGGGATTAGGCAGTGTGTGTGGGTATGAGCAGAGGAGCAAGGATGGTGGTGATGGTGGGGCAGTGTTTGATAGTGTGTATGGGAGATCTGTGACTACCAGTGTTGATAAAAAGTCCTGTGTGTGCCACAGGAAGGGGGTCGGCATTGAACTCCCCTTCTAGTGGCACACACAGGGTTAATTTGTGTTTTATTTATTTTTTTATTATATACCTCATTGAGGGGCATAAGGACCCCCTGATCCCTCCCCAATGAGGTCTTAGTAAAAAAAATATATATATATGTCCACAAACAGAGGGACCCTGAGAGTGCCACAGGGGTCTCCAGCGCATTGCAAAGCAATGCATTGGATCCTTGTGGCACTCAGAGGGTTAATTTTTTTTTTATCATTACTTGGTAATCAGAGCTTGTTGGGGGGCCATCAGGACCAATCATGATGGACCCCCAACAATCTCTGATAACGAAGTAATGATAAATGCCCTGTGTGTGCGCCGCAGAAGGGGGGCTGCATTGGCCCCCCTTGTGGCACACACAGGGTTAATTTTTTTTCTTTACTTTTTTTTTTATTATGGACCTCATTGGTGGGTATCAGGACCCCTCTGATTCCCCCCAATGAGGTCTTAAAAAAAAAAAAAAAAGGAATCAAAATAAATGTCCCTGTGAGTGCCAAAGGGGTCTCCAGCGCATTGCAAAGCAATGCATTGGACCCTTATGGCACTCAGAGGGTTAATTTTTTTTTATCATTACTTGGTAATCAGAGCTTGTTGGGGGGCCATCAGGACCAATCATGATTGCCCCCCAACAATCTCTGATAACGAAGTAATGATAAATGCCCTGTGTGTGCGCCGCAGAAGGGGGGCTGCATTGGCCCCCCTTGTGGCACACACAGGTTTAATTTTTTTTTTCTTTACTTTTTTTTTATTATGGACCTCATTGGTGGGTATCAGGACCCCTCTGATTCCCCCCAATGAGGTCTTAAAAAAAAAAAAAAAAGGAATCAAAATAAATGTCCCTGTGAGTGCCAAAGGGGTTTCCAGCGCATTGCAAAGCAATGCATTGGACCCTTCTGGCACTCAGAGGGTTAATTTTTTTTTAATTATTACTTTGTAATCAGAGCTTGTTGGGGGGCCATCAGGACCAATCCTGATGGCCCCCCAACAAGCTCTAGTAACAAAGGAATGAGAAAAGCCCTGTGTGTGCCACAGGAGGGGGGGTGCATTGGACCCCCCCCTGTGGCACACACAGAGTTAATTTTTAAAAAAATAATTTTTTTTACTCATAGACCTCATTGAGGGGCATCAGGACCCCCCTGATCCCCCAATGAGGTCTTGCAAATAAAAAAAAAATCCCCCACAAGAAGTGACCCTGTGAGTGCTACAGGGGTCTCCAGCACATTGCAAAGCAATGTGCTGGGGACCCCTGCGGCACTCACAGGGTTACTAAGGATTTTTTTTAATTTTTTTTTTATTTTAATCTTTTCAGACCTCGTGGGGGACATCAGGACCCCTCCTGGTGTCTCCCCAGTAATTGATCTCCCAGCCGATAGGCTGGGAGACCAATTTGGCGACTGCAGGAGAGCAGAAGCTCTCCTGCCTTTCACTCCTACCACCGGTAGGAGTGAACAGGACCGGGGAAACTTCCCTAACGTCATCGGTGATCATGTCACCGATGACGTTAGGAGGTTTCCCCCGGTCCCACCCACTCCTACCCGGAAGTTCGGGTAGGAGAGACGGAAGAGGAGAAGCTGCGCTTCTCCTCTTCTTTTATTGATCTCCCAGCGCGATCGGCTGGGAGATCAATAACAGGGGGGACATGAGGAGTGATCCTCATGTCCCCCCACAAGTGCCAGGCATTTTTTTTTTTGAAATGCGGCCACTGCAAGCCGGTTATACCGGCTCATGTAGTGACCGCATTTCACTCTTACGCCGTACGAGCGTGGCACAGCAGGTACAGCTGTGTCCACTCGTACGGCGTAAGTAGCTGGCACTCTAGGGGTTAAGGGTTAATATTTCAAAGATCTCAGGGTCAGCTCATCTTGAAAGTTCCCAGGTATGGATATAACTGATTAAACACAGGTAGAGCAATCACAATGACTGAACTATTGATTACTCACCTGTTAACAGGCAGGTATGTATTGAAAAGCTGCACTGTTGGACTGCCCTGAGGACTAACACTGGGAACCATTATGAGACTGTTATGTGTTGAGGAGCAGCAGACCTTATTTGAATGACTGAGTGGAGATGGTCTGAATCCTTCACATAACTTGGCTTTTTGTTCTTAACGGATTTATGGATTGTGAGTACCCTGTTGCTTCAGTGGAATTTTTTTACTAATTGTAACAGTTTAATACAATGAGCTCCCCTTTGGTTTTTCTGTTTTTGTCTGCTTAGTCAATAAAATAGCTTTGTCTGTGTCTCTTTTCCACTGGAACGACTTCAACTGGCTGGCACCACAGGTACACCCCTCTGGTTTCATTTGCCCAGCTTCCCTGTGGAGCTTCGGTTCCAAAGAGTGGCTGGTCTCATGAAGTAGTCAGTTTCATTCGGATTCTTCCTGAAAGATGTATGGCAGGAGTTGGCTGGATGGATGGACTCTGTAAGGCTAGAGGGTTTGAGATGAGTGAAGCTTACTTTCTTCAGGGTATCCTGATATATTTGGAAGGGAGAAGAGTTTTATGGCAGTATATGCAGAAAAAGTTGTCTGGTGTGGACTTCCTATTGAAGTTGTTACGTCTTTGTGATGCTATGAAGGAATTTGTAATTTGGCGGATTGTTAGTGGTTGGAGGCATTAGGTGAGTAAAGTAGCAAGCAGGTGGTCGGTATATTTCAGCTTGTTGCAGTTTAAATGCTTTTCTGAGTTTGTGGTAGGTTTGTTACAAGTAACGTTTAGTTTAACTTTTTTCTAGTGCTTTGAGGATTTTGGAACTGATAGCCCCTTTGAAAACTAAGCAGGAAGGCATGGGCTTTATAGCAATACATATTTTAGAGGATTGTATTGTTTTTAGATCCAAGATGGGTATTTGTGGTAAAGGGGTAAATGTGGTGGTGAGTACTATTGGTGGAGACAATTTGGCCGGTTGTACTGATTAGTACTTATGATCTTACTAGGATATTCAGTGTCAATTTACTGGTTCATGAGGACTGGTTACCACTTACCTGTTATCAGTTTACCAATGTTTTGAAATGCTGCATTGATGAGGTAGGGCTAAAACCATCACATTTTGCAACTCATTCCTTTAAGACTGGGGAGGCTTGAGTGATGGCAGTGTAGAAGATGGCACAGTGGAAGCCACTTAAATTTGGGAGATATGTGAGGCCTAACTTATTGTGCTGAATTTTGCATCTTTCAAGTAGTTATTCCATTACAGCTTGAATAATTGGACACTACTATGTGTATTGTGCTGAATGAAGGGTCTGAAGGCCATATAATGGGGAAGAATTTTGGTTTGTTAGAGGAAGTTTTTCACTGGAATGGAATTGAAGGACTGTTGTTGGATCCACTTGATGCCTTCATTTTGTAACATACGTGGTAGTGTGTATGTTTCTGTGGTGTTGGTTATTCACCATGGGGGGGGGGTGTAATCTGACTCAGGTTAGGAAGAATTGTTAAACACCATTAAGTATGTCCAAGACACGTTAAGGTCAATGTTTCTTACATGATCATTGTCTGGTAGGTGAGTCTGGAGTTGAGAGTTGACCGACTGGACACAAACTAGTGGTAGTGGACAGATACAGGCAGTTGGAAAAGGACATATGTGGATTTAGACATGATGACATTAATCTTTCTGAGAGCGTGATTTTTCTATTGGGATAGTGATCTGTCCTGAGGCAGGTGAAATGATTGTTTCCTTCAATAATTTTGGCTGTACATGCACTTCACAGGTTGATGACGGGCATTGGTTACATGACCCCATTTGGGCTACAGCCTAAGGACTGAAGCTGTGTAGTGTGAGGTGTGTCTAGGGTGAGGCCTTATTATCTCCAGTTAATGTATGGTGTAATTATTTGGGAGCTGTTAGTGATTAGGAGTTGTGGCTGCATATTACCTCTTTCAGCCAAGGTCCAACCTGAGCTTCCTCTCTTTGGAACAAGAACTGGGAGCTGGTGAGGCAGTCCAATTTTTTTTTTTTTTTTACTTTGGACTCCTTGCTAAGGAATGCATTTGAGATGTGTCTACTATGTAATTATTTAATACAGGAAACAAAATCCACCATGTGAAATACCAGATGCTTATTATTAATCTTGTTTTTATTGGGAATATTATTCGGCATATTTTCCTAACAAAAAAACAACAACACATTATTAATGAACAAACCAAAATACATATCTACTTATGTATCTCTACAGTCACATAGAAATGAATTAACACCCAGAAGGAAAAACATTCTCTGGTAGAAAATAAATACTTCCATTCACTTGGCTGTTATAGATAGTCTATACTGTAGATCTGTGAGTTCAAATGGTGAAACCTTGTAGTGTCCAGTCCCCCGGGATCTGCTAACCCAGGTGGTTAGTTCCCCTCCCCTCCTGAAACTCTGACAGGAGCCATTTTGGGGCTGTACAACTCATCACATGGCTGTTTACTATGTCTGTTGCCTTTAGGGCAAACATAGTAAAATTGTATATTTGCTAATGTGTTCTGGCACTCTAAGGGTTAAGAAATAATTCCCATGTAATAAATGATCACTCAATTTGTGAAAACTGTTTGTAATAAAAAAACAACCCCTGTAAATAATCGGTATAGTAAGGGGATCACACATCCCTTTCAATAAGTCGCTTATGGAAATTTCTTTCTGCAGGAAAGCACAGGAACTGGTGAAACTGTCAATGTTTTTTAATGTTTCCCTAATTTAAAGGGATATGTGGTCACCTTAGGAACTAGTAGTAATAGTAGTATTATTAAAGCGGAACTATCACCATAATAATATTGCCCCATAATCCATTAATAATACAGCGATAAGCAAAGGCGTACTTCTTTTTATGCTGAATAAGTCTGCTTTAGTGAAGAAAATCATCTTCTTTTGCAGGTATCCAGGACACAGAGTTTACAAGAGAAGCTCTGTGCAACTGCGCCTGCAGCAACTTCCATTACCTTAAAGGGATAGTAATACTTCGTTTTATCTTTATTTTATTTTGTAGGCATTAAAAAAATAGTAAGAACGATATAAGTCTTATCTCTCAAACCTTTATGGTTTAAGAAATATTCATAAGTAAAGTTCCCCCCTCCCGCCCCTTTTTCCTAGTGTAAGCCTTCTCTTCTCAGATGTGAATCTGGTTGTAAGACCAGACAGATAACAGCAGGGGACACTCTTCTTTGTATAAAAGCAATGAAAGCCCTTCCCCCCCTTGACAAGTTTTTCAGCTTTTTCCCTTATCTTAATTGAAGATTGTCCCTCTCTGCAGTCTACCTGGGCACCTCCCTTCTGATCTGGCTCAACAGGGGGGGGGGTACTTTGTTTGTGAATATCTCTTAAACCATAAAGGTTTGAGAGATAAGACTTATATCGTTCTTCATGTTTTTTTAATGCCTACAAAATAAAATAAAGATAAAACGAAGTATTACTATCCCTTTAAGGTTTCCAACGGACGTCACCACCAATCCTGGCAGTGCACTGGACAGACAGAGCAGACTCATAGGTAACTTTTCTCTAAGATGTCTGCGGTGGCTGCAGAAGAAGCTGGTTTACTTTAATAATGCGGTCTCAGCATAAATAGATGTATGCCTTTGCTTATCTCATATATTAGTAATGGCTTATGGGGCAATATAACGATGGTGATAGTTTTGCTTTAATTGTAATAATAATAATATGTAAACAATATGCATGATTAGACAATGCAAAAACTAAATATCATGTACTGTTTATCTGAGGCAGTTCTGGAGTTTGGAAAGTTTGATACATTGTATATATAAAGTGCTGGTTATTTATAATCCATTTAGAGGTGATTCTTTGAAGGCTCTTTTACACGATCAAGGGCTCGATTCTATTACCAGCGCTAAAAATAAAACAGGCATTTTTTTTTAAGTCAGTTTTTGCTATCCTATTATCCGACTTGTGAAAGCAAAATCAGCAGTAATTATACTTACCGCCAATCTAAAACAAGCCCATAGGAAACAACTAAAAACAACATGCAATTAGTATCCTATTACCCACACTCAGTATTACCGCCTGTTTTGTGGTTACTTTTAAGTCAGAAATTTTGCGCCTCAGATGTTGAGGTGTAGAAGCCATAATGACAGTTTCAAAACCATCGTTGTTCGAACAAAAGCAGTGTATAATACAATATACAGCATAGAAATCCGACATAAAGTGCCCCCCTCGACATATTAACCCCCCCTTTTAAAAGTCGACTTGCAGTGCTTTATTCCACCACATTAATCCGACAAATATTGTTCATAGTTGACAATTAACCCTTCCCCTTCCAAATCTGACTTACAGTGCTTTCTTTCACCACATTAATCCGACAAATATGGTTCATAGTCGACAATTAACCCTTCCAAATCCGACTTACAGTGCTTTCTTTCACCATATTAATTCGACGAATATTGTACATCCGACATTTTAACCCTCCCTTGAAAAGTCGACTACAGTGCTCCCGTGATTTCCTTACACCATTTTCATCCAACATTTTTCTTCTCCTATTATAGTCGACATGCCCTCGTATTTTACATTGCAAGATTAACCCTAGGAGTACCAGAGAGGTATTGTAATGTGTTTGCTACCCCTCTGGTACACATAGGGTTAATAGGCAACCTGTATATATATAAAAAAGGTGTTTATTTTATTATATATGTAATTTGTGTGAAAATGTAATTAAATATTTAATTTATGTGTAACAATGATTTTCATTTTTTAAATTATATATGTAATTTGTATTAAAAAAGTACTTCAGACCTCAAGAGGTGTATCATGACCTCTTATGACACCCCCCTAGCATGGGGGCGACAATTGCCCCCTTTATTAATTAAAGAGCATATAACATATAGGTTACTTTGCCATTGTCCAGGACCAACTCAAGTCATTTGTGTAGCCTGGGCTAAATCTAAACATGGCGGAAGGCTTAGGATGAGCCTGGGGTCAAAAGGAGGCTGCAGGTTTGGGAGGGGGTTGTTATTTTTACTGCAAGGTTAAGGGGGAGGGGAAATGGTATGGATGTATAATATGGACAAGGTGGAAGTAGGCTGTTACAGCCCTAAGGTAGAGAGGTCTCCAATGCCTTGATCTGAAATGCACTGTCTAGTATCCTAGGCAAATTTTCCATTCTGCTAAAAGTGAGTGCTCAAACATAATAAACTGACAACATTTTGCGATTACATTAAATAAACATCATATAGTGCTGAGATAAAACCTGAGTTCACACAATACTAAGCGCTTATGCCTACTTTAGCTTGATAAATAATGAGTTTCCACGCTTATCTGTATATAATTCTGAGACTGTGTGCCCCAGGTTACAGGGAAGAGGGAGGTACAGTGAGTTCCAAACGGTGATGTATGAGATCAGGGTTTCAGACTGTGGAGGCCTCTCCTTTCAATAAGATCTAAGCAGCTGCCCAGTTTCCCCTATTGTTAAAATGGCCCTTCTGTTGTCTAATGTTATTGTGCCTGTCATAGCTCAGAAAAAAGCTATTTATTGTGGCTTTCGGGGAACATGCTATCAGAAGAGAAAGCCATAAAGATAGGACATTTGGATGAATCTTGGTGCTGTAGGCTTTCCTCTGCTGGGTTTTATCTTGTTGCCTGATTTGTTTATATTTATGGCCTGGACTTTGTACAAGCGTATTGATTGCAACAGCTGTAAATATGTGACACGATGTTCCTGATACTGTGAAATCACGGTCACATGATAACAATGTGCTTTTGTTTTGGCTTGGCCCGATTTCTGGAGCAAAGCCTGTTTCCTCCCACTCTGTGCAACTTTCTCCTTGGTTCTATTCATTTAGTTAAAGAACAGAAATATCCCATTGCATTAAATATCCTGATGGACTATAATTCTCTGATATCCGTCTGACCAAAAAAATATTTGAATGTCTTTCCAGATAACTAACCCAGTGGTTGATGGAGACCTTCCCAACACAATGCTTCCCAACGTGTTAGGCATGCATGTAAGGGTTAAACAGAAGTAAATATCTCTTGATATATATATATATATATATATATATATATATATATATATATATTTAACCCTCTGAGTGCCAGAGGAGTGTCCAATGCTTTGCAATGTTTTTGGCACCCCTCTTTCCCTCAAAGGGCAAAGGGTCAATGATGCTTCAAACAGGTCAGTTTTATTGAAGAGCTAACGTTAACTCTTTCAGTGCCAGAGGGGTACGCAACACATTGAAAAGCAATGCGTTGCGTACCCCTCTGTCACCAAAAGGGTTAATAAGAATAAATCTTCACTCAAATTCATATAAAATTTTAGATGTGCTGTTTCCCATTTTCAGCTATCATGGGGACTTCTGGTCACATTAAAAAGAGACTACCAAGTGAAACAGAAGGGTCCTTTTACTAAAGAGTGAATTGTAAACATTACAGATGGATGGATAGATGGATGATAGATGGATGATAGATATGTATATAAAGATGTCTGGCAGTGGCAGCATGTAAACGTACAGCCCACAGTATACAGTTCCCCACTGGGTTCTCCTCCCCAGAGCTGGTGCTCTGAACTCTGGAGCAGTAGCTGATTAATCATTGCTGTTGGCTGCTGTGGTTTTACAACCACTTGCTAGTCATTAAGAATGAAGTTGCCATGTGGCGTAATTACAGAGGCCACAGAGGATGGGGCCTTGCATTCCAGTGTGTCAATTGCCGTAGCACCCAAGACTTATTATGTTCTAATTATGTTAATGGGATAATATTATTGTGTTACGTGGGGCCCAATAATATTTTTGCACAGGGGACCTCCAATGACTAGTTACTCCTTAAACAGCTTCAGCTGTTGCATAAGGTGGAAGAAGCAGCCTTGGGAGGACCTTTACACTGTACACTGTTTATAAAGTTTATAAAGCTGCTACTCCCAGAGGTGAGCGTATCAGCAGTCAGCTAGTAAAAGAGGAATTAACACCTTATAACAATTTATGTGATTTTGAGAGAGATATTTTCAAAATTACCTATATGTTATGTTAGCCATTTCCTATTTAAAACAAAACTTTATGATACATAACTTTACTTATTTGTTGGATTATGCAAATTAGACAGTACTGGATGGCATGCTAGCCAGATATTCCACACTGCTCTCCCTCCCAACTGCCACTCCCCACTGGACAGTTTAACCAATTTGCATAAAATGAAATTGATAGAAATCCTGTCAAGATGGATTCTTCCGCTGGGGCTAGAATTTACACAGATGACCGTTCAACACAGTAGAACAGGATGAACTGAGGCACTAAGGTAAAATGAATGCTGTGACATTAGACTGTTTATTCAACAGAGGGGAACACAGCATGTTTCAGACTTTTTCAGGTCCATGAAGACCAATATATGTTGTGTTCCCTCTATTCAATTAAAGATCTATATCTGATAACTGATTATAATTGAGTATCTTTGTTCATCAAGTACCGTAGAGTTTCTTGTGCACTGGTGAAAAATATTGGGGTGGTGCCATTACCACTATTGTGTAGCAATGCCCAGAGACCTGTGTCCAATAGGAGACACACACACACACACACACACACACACACACACACACACACATACATATATACACCCACACACACATACATGCTACAGAAGACGTGTCTAAGTGGGATAAGATCTGCAAAGATATTCAAGGCCACTATAAAGAACTCTCTGCAACTTTTTTTGAAGAACTAAGCATAAAACTAGGAGTCCAGTAAGCCTGTGGAAAGGTGCTTTCAACTAAAAGAAAGGGGTAATAAGGATGTGGAATTCTTTGCCGGTCATTTGCAAATGGTGTAGATACTTTCAAAAAGTATAGATACCGTGGTATCTCATAACAGTATAGTGAATTATGATAGATGGCTTCAGTGCACACGTGATGTAGATCCAGGGACATATCTGAGCCAGGAAGGAATTATTTTACACACTTGGGACATACATGGAAACAGATGCAATAGGGTTTTTCTGCCTTTCCCTGGATCAAGAAAGTTCATAAGGCAAATATTGAACTTGATGGATGCATATCTTTTTTCAACCTCATCAACTATATTCCTATGTTATAAACATGAACACGCATCACTCACACAAACTGATTTCCTTTAACCCTTTACCCCTTAATGACCGTGTGCCATGCAAGGACCGTCACGCGGTTTTTGCGTCAAGGACTGGTCACGGTCATAGCACGTCACGTACATTTTACTTACAGCCCTCCTCCGGGAGCGCTGTAAGTAAACGCGGGGAGTGAAATTGACCGCTCCAAGAATGGAGCAGTCTCTCTCAGTCCCCAGCGCTGCGTGCCGGTACACGTCACAGGTCACATATACCGGCATGAATCATCAAAGCGGTCCTTAAGGGAAGATTACTTCCCAGTACTGTGGTCGTGAAGGGGTTAAGCAATGTGTTGTGTACCCCTCTGGCTCTCAATGGATTCATCTAATTTAGGGCTCGATCCAAATGTTGGCGTCGCCAGAAAAAACTGGCGACGCTGGTTTTAACGTCAACTGAGCAATGCAAATGTTCCACTAGTAACAAGTGACGCCAGTTCTGAAACACACGTCGCCCGTCGCCAGAACAGCAAGATCTCACCCATAGAGGATAATGTACAAGCGACGCCAAAAGCTATTCAAATGTTGGAGGTAGGGCTAACTCGCGTTAAATTGCAACATTTCTCTCCAGAAATCTAACGCCTATTTTTTTTGGAGAACAGCACACCACACAGAGTAAAAAAAACATCTCCAGTTCTGAACAGCATTCTCTGTGCTTTTCCCTACCCAGCCACTAGGGGAACACAGAGAAGGCTTTCAGCACCATGGACAGTTTTGAATGCCAGAGGGATGTGCACTGCTCACCCCTGTGGCATTCAAAGGGTTACAGTCAATAAAACTAGTACACCAAGCACTACACAATGCCCCCTTCCACATTCACCCCCCTTAGTATGTCACATATATTGCATATATGTGACATACTAACCCCATCCACATCTACCTCATGGACTTCCATGTAGTGGACAAATCTGTCTTTTATTCCACAATTAACCGTTTGAGTACCAGAGAGTCAGGAAAGCATTGCTTAGCATGTTTCCTACCCCTCTGGTACCCAAAGGGTTAATAGGCAAGGTATGGATTACATACCTTGCCTGTATATATGTGTGTGTGTGTGTGTGTGTTTTAAACTTTTTTTTTTTAATTAAAATACTATTATTAGACATTAGTTTAAATTAGATCTCATTCATTTTTAACCCCCTTCCTCGTGTGTCCCATTGCTATTAGTACTTTTGCTCCACTCTCCTTCAAACGGAGAGTGGAGCAAAAGTACTAATAGCAATGGGACAAAGGAGCTAGAACATTATAAATGGATGAGATCTAAGTTAACCCTTTGAGTGCCAGAGTGGTACGCAACGCATTGCAAAGCAATACGTTGCGTACCACTCTGGCACTCAAAGGGTTAAAATACAACTGAGGGAGCAGGCTGCACTGTGACTGCAGTGCTTCCCTCATCTCCATTCATAAACACTTCCATTGCTGCGGGTGGCTGTGAAGCCCGCAGCATAATACAATCTAAGCCTGGGGACTACAGAGCTATTGGAGGAAGCGGGAGGAGGGGACAGAGACATAGGAGGAAGCGGGTGGTAGGCTTGTATTTGCTGCCCGCTTCCTCCGATACCTCTCCTCTCGCGTTGGCATTGTGCCCGGCTGCCTGGCGTTGCCTTGTGCAATTCGTCCCTTTTCACAATGCGTTGTACATGGTACAGTTGATTTGCCACACTTTGTATACATAAAGGCCATAGTAAGCAACACAATGCTTAACCTGTTAAAGGCCATAGGATGGTCTAACAATAGCGCCACTGTAAAAGATCAGGCTATAGAGGTACTTCTATAAAAAAAAAGTTCCAGCTGCAATAACGTGCAAATAAAACATCTATCAACAGCTGTAGATTCCAAGTTTTAATCAGTAGGATAAACTCTGAATTATATTTTTTTAACATTAAGCTTTAAAATAATTTTAAAGCACTGGGCAAGTAATGATTTAACCTGATGAGATCAGCCTCGTGGAGTTAGAAAGGAAGGTTAAGTGAATCAAAAGGATGCTTTGTACAACAGAAGCACAAAATTCCCTGCTCTCACCGGCTGTGTAACACAACACAGCGTGTGGGTCCCAAAGTACTAGGATGGTTATGCTCTCTAGATGCGTAAATTCAACAACAGCATCAGTTTCTTGCGCATTTTTTCTACACTGAGCGTACACTGTTGCCTTGATGGCACCTAATAGCAGGGACATGAGGACCCGCTCAGCAGGTCAGAGCCACATGCCTAATTATTGTATACAGTGAAAGTGGACAATCTCCTTAAGAGCGGCGCATATAAGCATGCTACACTAGTGATATCACAAAGCTTAACATTATATGACTACAAACATGTAGTCATAGAAAAATCTCTGTGGTATCACTAGTTTAGCTATATTTCAACTGGGGAAGAGTGAAAGTAAAAGGGTCAGAAGAGGGCAAAGAGGGGACAGAGGAAGGACAAAGTGGGATAGAAAATGGGCAAAGGGGAAGAAAAAGCTCAATGCAGATAGGATGTTGATCCAGGGAACTATCTGACTGCCATTTGGAGTCAGGAAGGAATTTTTTAGCCACTTTGGGCTAAATTGGAAATGGCTTCTGTGTTTATTTTGCCTTCCTCTGAATCAACAGGGGTGTTTTGGCATGGATGGACTTGATGGACACATATATTTTTTCTTCAGCCTCAACAACTATGTTACTATTTTAGAAAGGAGAAAGGCAAAATTGGGAAGAAAGGCAAGGAGTGAAATAAAGGTAGAGGGAAAAGTGGGAAAGAGAGGGGCAAAAGGAAATGAAATGGGACATAGATGGGTAACAGGATGGAGAGACATGACAGAGAGGGCTATTATGGGGTTTGAGATTGATATCTATGCTTCTCTGTCACTGTAAATCTAAGGATGACTTTTGGTGGCAGTGAGAGAGAACATACTTAAATACTAAAGGA
This sequence comes from Rhinophrynus dorsalis, assembly GCA_037306005.1. Classification (NCBI taxonomy): domain Eukaryota; kingdom Metazoa; phylum Chordata; class Amphibia; order Anura; family Rhinophrynidae; genus Rhinophrynus; species Rhinophrynus dorsalis. The sequence goes on along the minus strand of CM074723.1, from coordinate 67,244,958 downwards.
GATGCCAATAATCACAGGTCACGTGTACTGGCGCACCGACAATGGTAACTTCCCTGGACTGCTGGGCATTAAGGGTTTAATGAGCCATTGTCATATTCATGTGGATGTGTTTATATGTTAACTAGTGTAAAAGCCAGTGTACAAGGGCCAAGGTCTGGGTGATGTTAATCCTTTGAGTGCCAGAGCAGTACGCAATGCATTGCGTACCCCTCTGGCACTCAATGGGTTAAGAGGCCCGTCCCACTCTGTGTCCTAGCGCTGATGCAGTCATGCACTGCAGAGACTGGCTGAAAGCTCCCAGCATTCCTACACTCCCCAGCATTCTGTGCATTCGGGCAGTCTCTACTGCACATGACGGCTTCTGACAAACATCCTTGCAAATTATTATATAGGACAGTGGTTCTCAATTTTTTTTGTTCAGGGCACCCCTAATACATAATCTACAACATTTGGGGCACCCCTAACATATTTAATGTACTTTATCAAGGGCATAAGAAGGGTACAATACATAAATATACAGTTATTATTAGGTTTTATAATCATAATAACAAAACTAAATCTATTGTGCATACAAATTTCTATAAATCTTTATTTAAAAGTCCATTTTTGTTTGTCTTCATAGAAAACATGGGGCACCCTAAGATGATGTCTGTGGCACACCAAAGTGCCACGGCACCCTGGTTGAGAATCACTGATATAGGATGTGGCACATCTCCACATGCACTAAACCCCAACAGCTGCTTCTGCTGTCAGAGTTCACTGTCCCAACATCCCCAGCCTGTAGCTCTGTATTCAGCTACAACCATGGTCACAACATCTTATTAACCCTTCGGGTGTCAGTGAGGTAAGCAACAATTTTCATGGTAATGCATTGCTCATCTATCTGGTGATGTGCCAGATGTGAATTCGCTAAGCAGTGCAGCACTATTAACACTTTCCCCTTCCCTCACCCTGCCCTTCACCCTCCTCCCATCTAGTCATATGGCTCCTTCCGCTCTAACTTCCGCCGCTCCACCTGTTCACCTCCTCTATTCTCAGGGGACTGGTGCATTGAGGGAGCAGGGGGCACTGAATATTGTGCAGGCCTGTGAGAAAAAGTGCCTCTCCATTCTGGTTGGAGATGAAACGGTGATTATTAGAAGGTAAAGGACAAGCAAACACAGATCTCCAGTGCAGCACAAAGAAGCTAATATGCGTTAGATGTAAGTGACGGTCTGGAGAGTGGACAGAATTGATGATTAGAGGAAACATTTGTGATTACAGGAAAACTTTGAAGTGAATAAAGAATATAGAATGGGTATAAGTACAGAGACAATCTTAATAACAGATTGAGTAAAATCTCAGAGTATCCTTACCTTGGGCATTTGTCCCTCAACCTGTAGAAGGATCATGCCAAAGACAGGGAGCAACACACACACACACACACACACATACACACACAAACACACACACATACACATATATAGCAAGTTATAAAGGGGCTGTAGCTTACAAGCACAGGGAAATAAATAAAATACCTGATTGACAGAGGGATGAGGAATGCATTGCTGTGACATGTGTTATTACCATGCTGGCAATCAAAGGGTTGAGTGTAGGCTGCTGTTCTTGGTGCTGAATCTCTCTGTATCCTCTCTGCTTCCTCCCTTCCCCAGCACTTAACACCTTTACTCCAGGATGATATGCTAATTATCAGAGTACCCCCCCCCCTCCCCTTGGATCCCTAATTCTTAGTCCATATGGAGATGTGTGTCTCTATCACCAAGTTGATGTGCTCGCCACACATTGACAGAGACACACCACAGCCCAACATCAAACCTTAGTGCATCTCCCCCCAGGTGGCACTGTTATCAGCAGGTTCATTTAGAAAAGAGGGTTTGCTATGTAATAACTTTTGAATGTAGCATCTCTCAGTAGTAAATGTCCCTTTAAAATACTCAGTAATCCTGCAGTATACATTTGCACAATAAAACTTTACTGCTCCTTTAACTGTGACTTTTTTCCTCTGTTTGTTTGTAGCAGGTCAGTGTAGTGGGTCGATGATAGCTGGTTTCACAAGGCTCAGGGGGCACCACTGAAATGTCCTGACATTGCAGTGTCTGCTTACTGGGTCACACAGTCACACACACAGTGCTGCTATTAGCTTGCTGCCCAGACACACAAGAACAAACAACTAGATTATTTATTGTAGAACACTTTGCTTCTTTATTAGGAACACAGGAGCAGTACTCCCTGGACTGGCAGGACAATCAGTCCCAGAACCAATGGTATAAATTCAAAGCTAGACACAATAATATCAGGACAAAGATATTGTCTGGGATAACAGAGTAAAAAGGTAGCTATAAATGGAATATGCTAGGCACTGGCTGTGGCAGGTAAACCCCTGCCTGGTCTTAATCAGTTTGGGGCATGTAATGGTGCTAATATCCCAGTCCCTACTAGTAATTGTGCCATTGGGATGTACAGTGCACTTATAATGCATTAGGTTGGCCCAGGGTCTTTTGGCAACTCCTCTGGTAACTATGATTATTGATAAGTAACTATGAAGGGTACACCCGGGTGGCTTGGATTTAACCTATCTCATAGTTACCCCTTAACCCTTTAAGGGACCTAGGAGTGAGCTTCTGATCCTTAAACAGGTGAAATGTGGGACTCCTGAGACTTCCTCTTAAACAGGCATGGGTTTACCAGGGAAGACATAATGGTTTACCTGACCTTTCAAAAGGGGCATTGTGGTAACTCATCCTGGGAAGGAGCTGAATCCTCTGGGTAAGCAGTGGGATGGTGCCCCCTCACAGCGGCAGATGACTGGTCCTCTCTGGTGTACAAAAGAAGGCATTTCATCTAATCTTTCATCTAATTGTGGGGGAGGGGAGAAAGAGTCCTTGGCTGGAGTTTCTCATGTAATGGTATTAGACAAGGCTGTCCACAGACAGAGCTGATCAGTTCCAGAAGAAAATCACTTCTTGATTATGCATTACTACACAGATCTACACTGGTGTAAGAATGCCTACAGCTGTATATGTGGCATTTTTACACCAATGCTGTGCTGTGTATTGGTGATTGGATTACATAATATACATTGTGCTATAGCAATGCAGATCTGTGTTGTGTATCGGTGATTGATTTACAGAGTATACATTGGGCTATATCAATGCAGATCTGTGCTGTGTATTGGTGATTGGATTACATAGTATACATTGGGCTATATCAATGCAGATCTGTGTTGTGTATCGGTGATTGATTTACATAGTATACATTGTGCTATATCAGTGCAGATCTGTGCTGTGTATTGGTGATTGGATTACATAGTATACATTGTGCTATATCAATGCAGATCTGTGCTGTGTATTGGTGATTGGATTACATAGAATACATTGTGCTATATCAATGCAGATCTGTGCTGTGTATTGGTGATTGGATTACATAGAATACATTGTGCTATATCAATGCAGATCTGTGCTGTGTATTGGTGATTGGATTACATAGAATACATTGTGCTATATCAATGCAGATCTGTGTTGTGTATTGGTGATTGGATTACATAGTATACATTGTGCTATATCAATGCAGATCTGTGTTGTGTATCAGCGATTGATTTACAGAGTATACATTGGGCTATATCAATGCAGATCTGTGCTGTGTATCGGTGATTGGTTTACATAATATACATTGTGCTATATCAGTGCAGATCTGTGTTGTGTATCACTGACTGATTTACAGAGTATACATTGGGCTATATCAATGCAGATTTGTGCTGTGTATCGGTGATTGGTTTACATAATATACATTGGGCAATATCAGTGCAGATCTGTGCTGTGTATCTGTAATTGATTTACAGAGTATATGTTGGGCAATATCAGTGCAGATCTGTGCTGTGTATCGGTGATTGCCTTACATAGTATACATTTGGGCTATATTTGTAGCTTCTTTCTTTGTTTTAGAGATTCGGTGCAACAAAATTCAATCCCATCATTTTTAGATACATCCAGTCTTATACTTATGATATATATATATATATATATATATATATATATATAATGTGTTATTAGATCTGTGTTCATTAAAATAAGTTGCTAATATTATCTGGTTTGTGGTCATTATTTTATATCAGAATATTTTGCCTATGGAGTTTGCATTGCGGGTCTAGATCCCTCGTTGAGTGCCAGACTTTGCATTGATCTAATATTTTTTATATTTTGTGCCATCTACATATTTTTTATGGAATTTAGGGTATGTTTGTTTATGTCCTATTGTGCAGTTGGTTTGCCCCAGATTTGCTACAATTCTTCTTAATACATCAGCATCACAATGTCTACACCAGTGTCCATTATCATTGGAGGTAAGCGATCAGTTATAGCAGGGACCTTACGAGTGAACAAAAAGTGGCCCCAATTATCCAGGGGAGTATGTCTGCTTGCACCTCCAAGCTACATTACAGGAGAGGGGAGATGCAGAGGGATGATCAACAGAGTATCACGTAGTGGGCTGTACAGGACCATCTGACATGGTACATAACAGAGTTACTCCTTCCTGTGTGAGATATTTGTGTATTGCACAAAATGGATTAAAATCTGTCTTAATGGGTGCACTAAATTAAAGGGATAGGAATGTCTTCTTTCAACAAAATGTAATATTGTAGATATTACAAAAATAAACTAACTGATGCAAGTCCCCTCTCTTAAACCTTTAAAGTATGAGAGATATACAATGATAAAATTCCCTCCCCTTTCACAGACGCCAGCTGTAGAGCTGACAGGAGATTCGAGTCATGTGACTCAAGGTGGATCCACAGCAGAGCCAAAACAGCATTATCTAAAAAGAAATGCTTCATTGGATCGGTCTACAAAGTGTGCCTGGTTTGCAAACACACATTGTAGACCGTACCAGTTAAGTATTTCTTTTAAGTTAGCTGTATTTCGGCTCTGCTGAAGAGCAGCCGGCTGATCCTAGGACCAGGATCTCCTTCTGTCAGCTAGAGGCTGTCGTCTGTGAAAGGGGAGTGAGGGGGAGACTATAGCATCTTATATCTCTCAAACTATAAAGGTTTGAGAGACAGGACTTTCATCAGTTAGTTTATTTTTGTAATAGCTACAATATTACGTTTTGCTGAAAAAAAACATTACTAGCCCTTTAATGGTGTTGGACATCCCTTATTTAAACAGACAGGCAAAAATCAGTTTAACTCATTGGATACAAGAGATATGTCCAAGGTGTTAAGACATAGGAAGGAGATGGAGATTGAATGCAGACGGTGATCACCTCAGTCTGGTGCTGTTGTTTTATTTTCCTTTGATATCATAATATGTAGACAAGTAGCTGGAAAGGCTCCCAAGAGAGGTAATGGTCATGTGATAGGAGTGAACCATGTTTGCCAGTGTTAGTCCTCAAGGCACATCAACATTGCAAGTTTTCATGATACCCCTACTTATGTACAGGTGTGTAATCAGTGGCCCAGTTAATTGATTGCACCACTGGTGCTTAATTCTGGATATCTTTAAAACCTGACCTGTTGATGTGTGTTTCCTGAGCTGAGAATCACTGAAATAGGGAGTGATCACCTAGCAATTCCAACATGCTTAAGTGGGAACTAACACCTTCTAATAATAACCCTCTACAAACTTTTACTATGGTCAGAAAATGCTAATAGCCCCTATGAAGTTTCTATTGTATTCAGTCAGACATGTCTGTCTTAATGTGATACCACAAGCCTAAATTGCTATTACCATCCATAGAGGAGACGTAAGAACTGAAAGACATTCCTTAGATGTAGTGATGAGCGAGCACCCCAATGCTCGGGTGTTCGGGTGCTCTGACCGAGCGCCCCCGGAGGCTCGAGTGCTCGGCCGAGCACCCGAGCCCCATTGAAGTCAATGGGAGGACTCGAGCATTACACCAGGCACCCCCTGCTCTGATGAGGGGAGGGTGCCTGGTCCATAGGAAAAGGGCAGAAAAGGATGGAAACACCACAGAAATGGTTCAGGGACAGCATAGGGAGGATGTCTGGATGCATCTTGGACTCCAACATCGCTGCTGGGAACGATCTTTCGCCCGTAGTACGCCATTTTTACAGACTGACCATAAAACACACAAAAAGGAAAATAAAAATGACTTTAGGCGAAAAATTGTTACCAAACAATATTTGCTGTATATTAACTTGTATATTATCTGCAAATTATCCCAAAAATTTCCTTGATTTTCTGAAGTGAGGCCATGATTAAGAGGGAAACGTGCGCAGAGGCAAATTCTCCCAAAAATTTCCTTGATTTTCTGAAGTGAGGCCATGATTAAGAGGGAAACGTGCGCAGAGGCAAATTCTCCCAAAAATTTCCTTGATTTTATTGAACTGAGGCCATGATTAAGAGGGAAACGTGCGCTGAGCTGACCATCTAAAACATTATGGGTGAGGGTCTGCTGCAGAGCTGACCATCCTAAACATTATATGCGAAGGCCCGCTAGTGAGCTGACGCTATAAAACATTATATGAGAGGGCCCGTTAGAGAGCTGACCCAATAAAACATTATATGAGAAGGCCCGCTGGTGAGCTGACCTATATAAAAATTGTCAAACAGGGCCCGCTGGTGAGCTGGCCCTATATAAAAATTATATCACAGGGCCCGCTGGTGAGCTGGCCCTATATAAAAATTATAGCACATGGCATATGGAAGAGGAGGAGGAGGATGAGAAGATTAAGAGTCAACCATATACCCGTTTTTTGGGTGGAAGGGGTGAATGGGAATACAGAGTATTCCCATCATTGTAAATAACATATATAAAGTGAGTTTATGTTCCCCCGGGGCTTTCCTCCAGTGGAGTGGAGAAGTCAGGGGAAATCCAGGCCTTGTTCATTTTTATAAGTGTCAACCTATCAGCATTGTCGGTGGAAAGGCGGATACGCTTATCTGTTATGATGCCACCAGCAGCACTAAATACCCGCTCAGACAGAACGCTGGCGGCAGGGCAGGCCAGCACCTCCAAGGCGTAGAGTGCCAGTTCATACCACGTGTCCAGCTTGGACACCCAGTAGTTGTAAGGCACAGAGGGATCATTGAGGACGCTGACACGGTCTGCTACATACTCCTTCACCATCTTCCAAAACTTTTCCCTCCTTGTGACACTAGGCTGCGCATCAGGGTGAGGGTGCTGGCGGGGTGTCATGAAGGAGTCCCACGCCTTGGAGAGTGTTGCCCTGCCTTTCTCGGAACTGCTGTGTGCTCCCCTTTTCTCCCCTTCTCGGTTGGCCAAGGTAGCACGTACTCTGCCGCCAGCGTTGTCAGATGGAAAATTTTGGAGCAATTTTTCGACAAGAACCTTCTGGTATTGCACCATTTTGCTTGTCCTCTCCACCGGAGGAATGAGAGATGAGAAATTCTCTTTGTAGCGGGGGTCCAGAAGGGTGAACACCCAGTAATCCGTGTTGTCTAAAATGCGTATAACGCGTGGGTCACGGGAAAGGCAGCCTAACATAAAGTCAGCCATGTGTGCCAGAGTACCAACAGGCAAGATTTCGCTGTCCTCACCAGGAGGATGACTCTCAATCTCCTCATCCTCTTCCTCCTCTTCTGCCCACCCACGCTGAAGAGATGGAACTAAAGTTCCATGGCTACCCTCTGTAGCGGAGGCAACCGTGTCTTCCTCCTCCTCCTCCTCCTCCTCCGCCTCCTCCAATTGTCGCTGAGAAGACGAAGTGAGGGTGCTCTGGCTATCACCTTGTGTAACCTCTTCCTCCCCCATTTCCACCTCTTCCACATGCAAAGCGTCGGTTTTAATTGTGAGCAGCGAGCGTTTCAGTAGACACAGAAGTGGGATGGTTACACTGATAATAGCGTTATCGCCGCTCACCATCTGTGTCGATTCCTCAAAATTGCGTAAAACCTCGCAGAGGTCTGACATCCATTCCCACTCCTCACTTCTGATTACAGGAAGTTGAACGGAGAGGCGACGACCGTGTAACAGCTGGTACTCCACTACTGCCCTCTGCTGCTCACAAAGCCGGGCCAACATGTGGAAGGTGGAGTTCCAGCACGTGCTCACGTCACACAGCAGCCGGTGAGCTGGCAATTGTAAGCGCTGCTGCAGCTTCAACAGGCCGGCCGAAGATGTAGATGACTTACGGAAATGTGCACACACGCGGCGCACCTTGGTCAAGAGATCATGCACATTGGGGTAGGTTTTTAGAAATCGCTGAACCACTAAATTAAATACATGCGCTAGGCATGGTACATGTGTGAGCTTGCCGAGCTACAAAGCCGCCACCAAGTTACGCCCATTATCACACACAACCATGCCTGGTTGCAGGTTGAGTGGAGAGAGCCACTGCTCGGTCTGGTGACTAATCCCCTGCAACAGCTCTGAGGCCGTGTGCTGTTTGTCCCCAAGGCAGATCAGCTTCAGCACGGCCTGTTGACGCTTCCCCACTGCAGTGCTACACTGCTTCCAGCTACTGGCTGATGGGGGAGTGGCGCTGCGTGTAGAGAATTCGGAGGTGGAAACGGAGGAGGAGGAGCCAATAACGTAGGTGCTGGCGGAAACCCTGATGGAGGTAGGGCCCGCAATCCTCGGCGTGGGTAGCACCCGTGCCATCCCAGGGTCCGAGTCGCTCCCAGCCTCCACGACATTCACCCAGTGTGCCGTCAGGGAAATGTAGCGTCCCTGGCCACAAGCACTTGTCCATGTGTCAGTCGTTAAGTGGACCTTCCCAGTAACTGCGTTGGTCAGGGCACGGGTGATGTTACGGGACACATGGTGGTGTAATGCGGGGATGGCACACCGGGAAAAGTAGTGGCGGCTGGGGACCGCGTACCGAGGGACAGCTGCTGCCATCAGGCTGCGGAAGGACTCAGTGTCCACAAGCCTAAATGGCAGCATTTCGATGGCCAGTAATTTGGAAAGGTGTGAGGTTAGTGCTATGGCCTGTGGGTGGGTGGCTGGGTATTTTCGCTTGCGCTCAAATGCCTGGGGTAACGACATTTGGACGCTGTGCTGGGACAGGGAAGTGGATGTGGTCGCTGATGGTGCTTCAGATGCTACAGGTGCAGGGCGGGAGGTATGCGGGCCTGCGCCTTCGACAGGCGATTGGCCGGCACCGAAAACAGGGGAAGAGGAGGCAGTGGTGTGGCCTGCAGACACAGATGGGCGATCCAGGCGTTCCTCCCACTTATTACGGTGCTTGGATGCCATGTGTCGGATCATGCTGGTGGTGGTGAGGTTTCTAGTGTTCATGCCTCGGCTCATTCTGGTGTGGCACAGGTTGCAAACTACAATTCTTTTGTCGTCCGCACTTTCCTTAAAAAAACGCCATACCGCGGAACACCTACCCTTTGGCAAGGTAGATTTACGCAAGGGGGTGCTCCGTGGAACATTTGCGGGCCGGTTTGGTGCGGTCCGCCTTCTTTCTGTAGCCACACCACTGCCTCTTCCAGCCTGTTGCGGTGCTGCAGATGGCTCACCCTCAGGACTGCTGTCATCGCTCGGCTCTACACCTTCCCAGGTGGGGTCAGTCACCTCATCGTCCACCAAGTCCTCCTCCACTTCCTCACTCTGATCATCCTCCTCATGTCTTGATCCCACCACATACTCAGTCATTGACAACTGTATAACATTCTCCTCAACAAGGTCTTGAGACGGAAATAGTGGTTGATTTAATGGCAACTGTGTCTCATCATCATCATCATCATCATCCACTACTTCCTTTGACCTTAAATGCCGTTCACATCTGTCATCTTCTTGTGATTGGGTACCCTCTAGAGGTTGTGAATCAGGGCACAAGATGTCATGTTCCTCTGCAAGCGTGCTTGGAGAGAGGGTCAAATGAAGGATTGGTGATGAGACGAGCTCCTCACTATATCCCAGTGTGGGATCACTTCTTTGACCAGACCGTGTATGGTGGGAGGAAGGATGATCAGAGTGAGGATTATGTTGACCAGACTCTTGGCTACTGAGAGTGGACTTGGTGGAAGACAGGGTGGTGCTTAACCGACTGGAAGCAGTATCAGCTGACATCCAACCGACCACCTGTTCACAGTGGTCGGACCTCGAGAGTGATGTCCTGCGACGCCCTGTGAAATGAGACATGAAGCTAGGTATGGTGGATGTCTTTCTTTCTTGTGCTCTGGCACCAGGCACAGTTTCTCCGCGTCCTGACCCGCGCCCTGAACTATCAGGATCACGTCCACTTCCCCGTCCCTTTTTACCCGCCTTCTGCATCTTACACGGAATATGTGACTTTAATATTTGAGTTTGAAGACTTAACAGTATTTCTTCCTATTCTGCAACTGTGCAGAGTACACAGAATAGGCTGCTAAACTGCGGTGACACACACTGGATGGAATATGTGACTTTAATATTTGAGTTTGAAAACTTAACAGTATTTCTTCCTATTCTGCAACTGTGCAGAGTACACAGAATAGGCTGCTAAACTGCGGTGACACACACTGAATGGAATATGTGACTTTAATATTTGAGTTTGAAGACTTAACAGTATTTCTTCCTATTCTGCAACTGTGCAGAGTACACAGAATAGGCTGCTAAACTGCGGTGACACACACTGGATGGAATATGTGACTTTAATATTTGAGTTTGAAAACTTAACAGTATTTCTTCCTATTCTGCAACTGTGCAGAGTACACAGAATAGGCTGCTAAACTGCGGTGACACACACTGAATGGAATATGTGACTTTAATATTTGAGTTTGAAGACTTAACAGTATTTCTTCCTATTCTGCAACTGTGCAGAGTACACAGAATAGGCTGCTAAACTGCGGTGACACACACTGGATGGAATATGTGACTTTAATATTTGAGTTTGAAAACTTAACAGTATTTCTTCCTATTCTGCAACTGTGCAGAGTACACAGAATAGGCTGCTAAACTGCGGTGACACACACTGGATGGAATATGTGACTTTAATATTTGAGTTTGAAAACTTAACAGTATTTCTTCCTATTCTGCAACTGTGCAGAGTACACAGAATAGGCTGCTAAACTGCGGTGACACACACTGGATGGAATATGTGACTTTAATATTTGAGTTTGAAAACTTAACAGTATTTCTTCCTATTCTGCAACTGTGCAGAGTACACAGAATAGGCTGCTAAACTGCGGTGACACACACTGAATGGAATATGTGACTTTAATATTTGAGTTTGAAGACTTAACAGTATTTCTTCCTATTCTGCAACTGTGCAGAGTACACAGAATAGGCTGCTAAACTGCGGTGACACACACTGGATGGAATATGTGACTTTAATATTTGAGTTTGAAAACTTAACAGTATTTCTTCCTATTCTGCAACTGTGCAGAGTACACAGAATAGGCTGCTAAACTGCGGTGACACACACTGGATGGAATATGTGACTTTAATATTTGAGTTTGAAAACTTAACAGTATTTCTTCCTATTCTGCAACTGTGCAGAGTACACAGAATAGGCTGCTAAACTGCGGTGACACACACTGGATGGAATATGTGACTTTAATATTTGAGTTTGAAAACTTAACAGTATTTCTTCCTATTCTGCAACTGTGCAGAGTACACAGAATAGGCTGCTAAACTGCGGTGACACACACTGAATGGAATATGTGACTTTAATATTTGAGTTTGAAGACTTAACAGTATTTCTTCCTATTCTGCAACTGTGCAGAGTACACAGAATAGGCTGCTAAACTGCGGTGACACACACTGGATGGAATATGTGACTTTAATATTTGAGTTTGAAAACTTAACAGTATTTCTTCCTATTCTGCAACTGTGCAGAGTACACAGAATAGGCTGCTAAACTGCGGTGACACACACTGAATGGAATATGTGACTTTAATATTTGAGTTTGAAGACTTAACAGTATTTCTTCCTATTCTGCAACTGTGCAGAGTACACAGAATAGGCTGCTAAACTGCGGTGACACACACTGGATGGAATATGTGACTTTAATATTTGAGTTTGAAAACTTAACAGTATTTCTTCCTATTCTGCAACTGTGCAGAGTACACAGAATAGGCTGCTAAACTGCGGTGACACACACTGGATGGAATATGTGACTTTAATATTTGAGTTTGAAAACTTAACAGTATTTCTTCCTATTCTGCAACTGTGCAGAGTACACAGAATAGGCTGCTAAACTGCGGTGACACACACTGGATGGAATATGTGACTTTAATATTTGAGTTTGAAAACCTAACAGTATTTCTTCCTATTCTGCAACTGTGCAGAGTACACAGAATAGGCTGCTAAACTGCGGTGACACACACTGAATGGAATATGTGACTTTAATATTTGAGTTTGAAAACTTAACAGTATTTCTTCCTATTCTGCAACTGTGCAGAGTACACAGAATAGGCTGCTAAACTGCGGTGACACACACTGAATGGAATATGTGACTTTAATATTTGAGTTTGAAAACTTAACAGTATTTCTTCCTATTCTGCAACTGTGCAGAGTACACAGAATAGGCTGCTAAACTGCGGTGACACACACTGAATGGAATATGTGACTTTAATATTTGAGTTTGAAGACTTAACAGTATTTCTTCCTATTCTGCAACTGTGCAGAGTACACAGAATGTGCTGCTAAACTGCGGTGACGCACACTGAATGGAATATGTGATTTTGATATTTTAGTTTGAAGACTTAACAGTATTTCTTCCTATTCTGCAACTCTGCACAGTACACAGAATGTGCTGCTAAACTGCGGCGACGCACACTGAATGGAATATGTGACTTTGATATTTTAGTTTGAAGACTTAACAGTATTTCTTCCTATTCTGCAACTCTGCACAGTACACAGAATGTGCTGCTAAACTGCGGCGAAGCACACTGAATGGAATATGTGACTTTGATATTTTAGTTTGAAGACTTAACAGTATTTCTTCCTATTCTGCAACTCTGCACAGTACACAGAATGTGCTGCTAAACTGCGGCGACGCACACTGGATGGAATATGTGACTTTGATATTTTAGTTTAAAGACTTAACAGAATGTGCTCTAATCTGCAACTTTGCACACTAAACAGAATGTGCTCTAATCTGCAACTTTGCACACTAAACAGAATGTGCTCTAATCTGCAACTTTGCACACTAAACAGAATGTGCTCTAATCTGCAACTGTGCACACTAAACAGAATGTGCTCTAATCTGCAACTTTGCACACTAAACAGAATATATGTTTTTTTTTTTTTTTTTTTTTCCCCCCCACACAAAATAACATGCTGCCCCCACACACAGTAGTCCTAAAAAGGACTTTTGGTTCTTTTTTTTTCACAATTTTGCTTTTTCTCCTCCCTACACTGACTTTCCCTTCCTATCCTCAGCTCTCCCTGGCTAAGACTGAGCCGAACTCGCTGGTCAGGTGCTATACAGCACCCGACCACGGGTTCTGGCCAGCCAATCAGTGTAATGCCAGCAGCCAACATGGCTGCTGGCATTACACTGATGTCAGAGCCTCCCTGCACGTTTATTGGCTGCGCAGCAGCCGCAAAACGTGCGGGGAGGAGACCCGAACATGGCGGGCGAGCACATGCGGTACTCGTACGAGTACGGCCATGTGCCGAGCAGAGCGATGCTCGAGCCGATCCGAGCATCGGCCGAGCATGCTCGCTCAACACTACTTAGATGGTCTCCTGATCTTGTTACTTCACAAACATATGTCCAATGAGTGGTATTTACTGGTCTCAAGTAATATAAAATATAATGTTATGTTAAAAAGCCATAGACCTTTTGATTCTTAGTCAATAAAAGCTCTGACCTAGGAGAGAGGTATCTTTACTAAACTCATTTAACTAATCAATGTTTTCGAATATCTAATTTCTATAACTTTTTTATTTATACATGATTATACAAAAAAAAAAAAAAATCAAAACTGAGGCAGCAATTTGACTGCCAGAAAAGTGATATTATTATTGTTATTATTACTCATGCAAGTTACTGTTATTTACTACTGCTAATACAAGGCAGACATACTATATCATTAAATTGCTCTCAAATTGTTGGGCTAAAATGTATGTACAGCTCCTACATCACAAGTCACACATTCATTCTGCTCACTTAATTGCAGCAAGATTTGTAAATCTAGGATTATTAAGGTTTTTATGTCCATATATTGCCATGAATCGTATTTATCTTCTCCAAGCCTAAATATCCCTCCTGTTTTCTTTTTTAGCTAATGTTTTCAGCAGCATAGTACCCAAAGTTATCCATTGTCTCAATACTTTATTTATGGGTTTACACAAGAACGATCCAATACCCCAAACCAATGCGTCATTTCAGTAAGTGGTGGCCATTATACCTGATTGTGGTGGATGAGAACAAGCCCTGGTTTGGGTCAGTGTTACTATAATCTGACAAATATCAGTTAATAGCAGCTGTTAAGATAGATAGGGGAGGGAGTGAACATCAGCAGTCACAGGCATGGCCACTTCAAGCAACAAGAAGGTGAGGGGGGTCAGGAAAGAGCCGAGTCATCTAATATAAATATATATATATATATATATATATATATATATATATATAAACCAGAGATTCTCAACCTGTGCCCTCAGTGGCCACTAACAGGCCAGGACAGGAATTTCCCTGCTGAAGTGTGTTGATCAGAGGCTCAGTCATATTGATTAACTCACCTGTGCTCTTAAAAGGAAATTCTCAAATCCTGGCCTGTTAGTAGTCACTGAGGGCACGGGTTGAGAACCACTGATATAAACACAGATCGATAGGGCAGCATTCACACTTATAGGAAACAATTTGGGTGCTGAAGTGGTGTAGAACAGATCACGCACAACCAAATATTGATTAAAACTGCACTCACAGCAATGAGAGTTGAAATAAATAAGTGTTTATTCAATTAATTGAACGTTTCAATGCACCCTCATAAATGAAAATGACTAAAATGCACAAGGGTTCATTGAAACCTTGGCTTCACTTAATAAACACTTCTTTATTTCAAGGAAAAAAGCACTCTCAGGACTTCAAAATTGAGTGAAAAATTCTAAGTTTACTGATCAATAATGTTATAACCTTTCTCAAGATCTTGAGAAAGTTCTAAAGCCTAAAAGTTCTCGTTAATGCCCAGCCCACCAGCCACACCCCCAGCAACATAGCCTAAACCAAAGTGTCCATCTTTGGCCATTGGAAATGTTGGGAGGTATGCAGTACAGTTTTCATGACTGCACTGATGTATTCAGCAGTTTACAAAGTGTGCAATCCAATGTTCCCAGATCAAATCTGTATATGGATCTCTGATGGAAGTATGGAAAGTATACAGAAAAGTATTATAAGGTTGTTCAAATAAAGTATTCTATAAAACTAACAGGGGAATGTGTCTGTGGCATTAGGATGGGGCTATAGCTATTTTGGTTGCAATTAGTGTTACAGGAATAGTAATGTTTAGATTTTTCTGTAAGATTGATTATTCTATATACATTTGTATAATGTGTAGCATTATAACCATTAATAACTTTGCTGTTTTCATTTTATTCTATAATAAAGTGTCCCCTCCTGCCCCTTTTGCATACATCACAAATCATCCCTTCAGATCTGGAATTCGATCAGCTGACCAGACAGATCTCAGCCAGGAACAATCTTCTTTCTATCAGTATAAGGAAAACCCTGCCCCCTTGATAAAGGATAGCCACTTTTTCCTTATAGTGAAAGAAGATTGTCTCTTGTGACGATCCACCTGAACCAGCTTGATGCTCTTATGGGAAGATTCGAAACGAATGGAAAAGGGGCAGGAGGGGGACACTTTATTATAGAATAAAACAAATACTGCAATGTTACAGATGGTTACAAAAGCTACACATCGTTATACAAGTATAAGGCAGGGCCTGTATTTGTTGGAGGAGCTAGAGGACTATTTAAGCCCTCCAGCCCATCCCATAGGCTTCTGTATCTGTGGGTCATTCTAGTTAGAACCATCGTGACGGCAGATGCTCTTCACGAATCGCCCCGTAAGTAGAAACCCATTCCTATGATCAGGGCTCAAAATGTCCACTCGCCACTAGCCAATGGTGAGTGAAAAGTTAGCCCTGGAGAGTAGAAATTCAGCCCTAGTGGGTATGTTTTGGCTTGCAGTGGCGAGTAACTTTTCAGGTCTGGCTAGTAGCAAAGGACTTAAAATTATAAGCCCTGCTATAATAATCTTACTACTTATCCATGTTACATGTGGTTCTCCAAATCGGTATGCTTTCATCATGTTCACATCAGAATGCTATTTGGCACTCTAATCGGATCACACTTCTCCTCTCAGCTCCAATAGTCGCTTCAGGCGCCATCCGAGAGAGAAGCTTGTTGACAGGGCTTCATACAGAGCGGCTGCATGCCAGCCCTCCTCAACTTCACACGCACGGTATTCACAGTTAAGGCCTTATCCATATGTCCGGTAGAGTTATTCTGCTACTCTTAGTTATTCTTACAGGGGCATCTTAGCATACTTATAGTATCTGCATATATTCAAGACAGTACATTAGCAGCGGGTACACTACTATATATGGGAAGCTCGTCTCAGGGATAAAATAAGGTTTCTCCAGCAGGATTCTAAACCTTTCCAGCACAATATGAACATAGGTAATCATTTCTAAATCTTAGAGTTACTTCACCTCTCAGTCCACTGTTTTGCAAGAGCTAGATTATCAATTCAGTATTTACACAAGGGTAGATCTTGGCTTTGGCATCCATGTGCTTGGCATCCAACAATATATATTTAAAACATTGGATTTACATAACCAATACAGGTCATAGATTCTACAAACCTCTACACCATGTTGTAGTTCAGGAGCATTCTTTTTAGAGGATTAGGGTTCTACACACCATAGTTTCATTTATCCTCTTCCTCTATAAGGACTTAGGTATTATCCATACATTTGAACACTGATTTGTTATGTCATCTGTATCCACTATCTATCACTCCTACCCCCAGAGGGTCAATCTGCTTAGGTCTGTCCATCTTTGACATTTTTCCTTTTCAGACGGAAGAACTTTTAATAATTTCCAATGAATCAGTTCCTGGGTCTCTCAGATCCTAGAAGCGATCATCACTCCATTTTAAGGAATCAAGTTGTCAGCCGCATAAATATATTAAGAGGTCTACATAGCCACATCAGGCAAGCTTGGTATGTCATAGTTACAGCATTACATCACGGTTTTGGTTGCACACCTTTAATACTAACATCATTAGTATCCGTCCATTTATATTAACCACCCAAGGTGCTTTCTACACACTCTTATCTAACACTCTTTAGTGGCATTCTATCACCCAATTTCTGGTTATATTTCTAGTTGCATACCAGTTTACCTTTCTCCATTTTAGGTCGATTCCGCATCTTCTAAGGCTTAGGTACGCAAACACAATCAGATACTATGCTTTCATTTCCCTAGCTCCATATACCTTACCTCTTCGCAGAGGCCGAAGGTCACCATCAGGTTCACTTCACTTTCACTTGTTTTTCAAGTCAAGGAAACTTTGACACTCACTTTGGAGTCTGGGACCAGGCTCTTGCCAAAATCCAACTTTCATGTTGGACTGGGCGATGCCGGGGTCTTAGACTCCATGAATCCAATGCACTCAAGTATTATCACACTTACCCTCACAGACTGTTCTTACGCAACAATTACAGGACGAAACATAGTAAGCACTGTTCTCACCGGACCTTACCTCTTCGGAGAGGCCGAAGGCTCCATAGACACGTCTTCAAAAGTTAAGTATCCTGCAGCTCAAGAAATCTGGGTTAGGCAGAAGTTACTAACATACTAGTTCCTTTTGTTCCTCAGGTTTCATACCTTACCGCTTTGCAGAGGCCGGAGGTCACCAGAGGTTACAGTTAAAATTACTTCCTTACCTTCTTCAAGACTAAAGGATGTATACACCAAACCAAAACTTCTCGTTTTTTCCTCTGATCTATCAGGCCAGGGGAAATGTCTCACTCACTTCATGTATAGGACCAGGTGGTGGCCAAAGCCAATTTATGTATCAGACTAGCAGGGGCGGACTGACAGGACCCAGGGCCCCTGGTCCAAAAAGAGGTCTGGGCCCCCTGCAGAAATCTCCACAATGCCCGTTCCACCTCCACAATGCCCCTTCCACCTCCACAATGCCCCCATCATCTCATCGCCACAATGCCCCCTTCTCTCCACAATGCCCCCTTGATCTCATCGCCACAATGCCCCCTTCTCTCCACAATGCCCCCTTGATCTCATCGCCACAATGCCCCCTTCTCTCCACAATGCCCCCTTGATCTCATCGCCACAATGCCCTCTTCTCTCCACAATGCCCCCTTGATCTCATCGCCACAATGCCCCCTTGATCTCATCGCCACAATGCCCCCTATCTCCACATTGCCCCCTTCATCTCATCGCCACAATGCCCCCTTCTCTCCACAATGCCCCCTTCATCTCATCACCACAATGCCCCCTTCTCTCCACAATGCCCACTTGATCTCATCGCCACAATGCCCCCTTCTCGCCACAATGCCCCCTTGATCTCATCTCCACAATGCCCCCTATCTCCACATTGCCCCCTTCATCTCATCTCCACAATGCCCCCTATCTCCACATTGCCCCCTTCATCTCATCTCCACAATGCCCCCTATCTCCACATTGCCCCCTTCTCTCCACAATGCTCCCTTGATCTCATCTCCACAATGCCCCCTTCTCTCCACAATGCCCCCTTCTCTCCACATTGCCCCCTTGATCTCATCTCCACAATGCCCCCTTCTCTCCACATTGCCCCCTTCATCTCCACAATGCCCCCTTCTCTCCACAATGCCCCCTTGATCTCATCTCCACAATATTGCCCCCTTCATCTCCACAATGCCCCCTTCATCTCCACAATGCCCCTTCCACAATGCCCCCTTCATCTCCACAATGCCCCCTTCATCTCCACAATGCCCCCTTCCACAATACCCCCTTCATCTCCAAAATGCCCCCTTCCACAATCCCCCCTTCATCTCCACAATGCCCCCTTCCACAATACCCCCTTCATCTCCAAAATGCCCCCTTCCACAATACCCCCTTCATCTCCAAAATGCCCCCTTCCACAATACCCCCTTCATCTCCAAAATGCCCCCTTCCACAATACCCCCTTCATCTCCACATTGCCCCTTCCTCAATGCCCCCATCTCCACAATGCACCCATCTCCACATTGCTCCTTCATCTCCACAATACCCCCCTTCATCTCCACCATGCCTCTACCTGCAGTCCCTGGTGGTCCATCGGCTTGGGGCGTGCCTCTAGTAATGCAGAGGCTGGGAGATGATGTCATCTCCCAGCTCTCTGTATTACTAGAACGGCCCGGCGGCCGTTGTAGGAGAGCTGCTGAGCAGCTCTGGAAGTGGCGGCGGGCCCCCTTCGGTCACGGGCCCTCGGTCCGTGACCGAATGCCCGATGGTCAGTCCGCCCCTGCAGACTAGTTGATCACAGGGTCCTACACTTATAGAATCTGATGCACTCCTGATATAAATGATTATATCTTCATTCATGTTGTATTTCTCCCAGCACCTCTAGGTTTTACTGCACTTCACTTCTCTTCACCGGACCTTACCTCTTCGGAGAGGCAGAAGACTCCATTAGATTCATCTTTCTTGCACATCTTAAGAGATATGTATCATTCACCTACATGACATGGGACATTAGGAAGCCCTATCTATTATCCTTATCTCTCCCAGAGGCCGAAGGTAGAACACGTTTTGGTATTTCTTCATCACCCACCACTCCTTACCTCATCACGAGGCCGAAGGATCCTCACTTTACCCATCTCGTGGGCTCTCAGTCACTCACTTTCCTTCCCTCAGAATTATAAGTGCATACACATATCCTACATCACATAATTAGTGGACCGACTATGCAGAGGTTGGTAGAATGACAATCACAGAAGTCAAATGGTAACCAATGTGTCTTCTAGGTACCGATACTAGTATGGAATATTCATCACCCACCACTCCTTACCTCATCGCGAGGCCGAAGGATCCTTACATTACCCGTCTCGTGGGTTCTCAGTCACTCACTTTCCTTCCCTCAGAATTATAAGTACATACACATATCCTACATCACATAATTAGTGGACCGACTATGCAGAGGTTGGTAGATTGCCAATCACAGAAGTCAAATGGTAACCGATGTGTCTTCTAGGTACCGATACCAGTATGGAATATTCAGCCGTCCACACTCACATCCAATCTAGACTGTCGATTCTGGAAACAAATCATCAGATTGCACCTATCGACCAGATGCTTCCCTCTACTAGTCAGACACAAGGTAACACGATATTTCCACCACACATCACACCAGCTCACATGGTGCCTCAACACTTGCGTAAAGACATATTAGAGGGTAAAGATGTAAATCTGGCAGCTTTATTATTGGCCTCGCAGGATATCACAGAACATGAGGGGGTTAGTTGTGGAGAGGTTTGTGTAACATTGAAGGCCAAAGATGCAAGATTGGAACGTAAATTATCCATCTCAGAATCTGTGTTGTCTTTCAGTGTCTATAGAGACATTCTGTGCATTTCCTTTCCCTCGAGACGCCAAGAACTAGACCACTATATGTATTTGATGGTAGATTTAGGATATAAATACGGCGCTACTGCCTTTTATGAATACCATCAGTCCTTTGCAGCAAAAGCAGCCACAGCTCTGGCTCAATTTAATTACCAACTGGACTGGAGCACCCTTGATAATGAATTGTTTTGTAGGCACTTTGCCAGACTTAAAGGGATAGTAATACTTCATTGTATCTTTATTTTATTTTGTAGGCATTAAAAAAACATGAAGAACGATATAAGTCTTATCTCTCAAACCTTTATGGTTTGAGAAATATTCACAAGCAAAGTTTCCCCTCCCACCCCTTTTACCTAGTGTAAGCCATCTCATCTCAGATATGGGTTAGCCCATGCCAACGCCCTGCCAGTGAGGAGAGAAATCAGAAAGCCAACTTTACTGAGCTCAGAAGGGAAGGAATGCGGAACCATCTATAAGTATATGCCGAGTTGATTGAGGAAACCACTGCAAGAATCTGGGTCCCCACCATACCGCTGTGGGAGCTCAGCGGAACCAGATAACCCCTTGATCATGCCTGCATCAGAAGAGGTTTGACCCACTGGTGCCTGTGAGGGAGCACGAGTGGCCACCACTTATGTGTTAGAGCGTACAAGTTGCATTGTACGCTGAAACAGGTTTGTATGGCAAAAGACAATTGGTCAATACGTTGATCCAATGTCTCCTTCCTGTCCAGGATGCTTTGAAGAACTGCATTACTATGTCACAGTTTGTTAAGACTCTAAGATGCAAAGTTAGGTAAAAACACAACTTTTTTGAAAAGTTTAAGATAATCCCATAGGATTTCATACACATACATACAATACATAGAAATGACAGGTAGGTAGTGATAATAGTGAGTAAGGCTCTACTGGCTCTGCCAATATACCGGGCAAGGAAGCCTGGGCAAGCAATGGAAAAGTGGCTCTACCGACCCTGCCAATATACCAGGCAAGGTAGCCTATCAGATAACAAGGAGAACCAGGCTCTACCGACCTTGCCAATATACCGGACAAGGCAGCCTATAAGTCTACAGATACAATGATAGTAGGCCGTCAGGCAGTGGAGCGAACCGGCGCCCACGCGCTGGGAACCAACAGACTGAATGAATAGTAAGCCGGAAGGCAATGGAGCGAACCAGCGCCCGCACGCTGAAAACCAACAGACTAGATATATAATAGGCCATAAGGTAATTGAGCAAACCAGCGTCCGCACACTGGAAACCAACAGCTAAATCTGTAGTAAGCCGTGAGGCAGTGGAGCGAACCAGTGCCCGTGCGCTGGAAACCAACAGACTAAATGTATAGTAGGCCTCAAGGCAATGGAGCGAACCAGCGCCCGCGCTAGGGACCAACAGATACAATGATAGTAGGCCGTCAGGCAGTGGAGCGAACTGGCGCCCACGCACTGGGAACCAACAGACTGAATGAATAGTAAGCCGGAAGGCAATGGAGCGA
This sequence comes from Rhinophrynus dorsalis, assembly GCA_037306005.1. Classification (NCBI taxonomy): domain Eukaryota; kingdom Metazoa; phylum Chordata; class Amphibia; order Anura; family Rhinophrynidae; genus Rhinophrynus; species Rhinophrynus dorsalis. The sequence goes on along the minus strand of CM074723.1, from coordinate 67,222,992 downwards.
ACCAGCGCCCGCATGCTGAAAACCAACAGACTAGATATATAATAGGCCATAAGGTAATTGAGCAAACCAGCATCCGCACACTGGAAACCAACAGCTAAATCTGTAGTAAGCCGTGAGGTAGTGGAGCAAACCAGCGTCCGCACGCTGGGAACCAACAACTAAATGTATAGTAAGCCGTGAGTCAGTGAAGCGAGACAGCACCCGCGCACTGGTAACCAACAGATTAGATGTATAGTAAGCCTTAAGGCAGTGGAGCAAACCAACGTCCGCATGCTGGGAACCAACAACTAGATGTACAGTAAGCCGTGAGGCAGTGAAGCGAGACAGCACCCGCGCGCTGGTAACCAGCAGATTAGATGTATAATAAGCCGTAAGGCAGGGGAGTGAACCAGCGTCCGCATGCTGGGAACCAGCAACTAAATGTATAGTAAGCCGTAAGGCAGTGGAGCAAACCAGCGTCCGCACACTGGGAACCAGCAGGATGGAAATGTCGTCTGAGCGACCGAGGAACAAGGTCGTCACAGGTGAAGGAAACTGGACGCAGGAGATGAACAGGAACCAGCACAACGATGGTCAACTGGATCAGGAACGGCAACGAGGACTGGCAGCAGGAAACAGCAACGACGGACGACTCCAACCGGAACAGGCACTGGAACAGGTACAGCTGAGCAGGAGACTCAGGAACAGGACGAACTCAGGATACAGGAACACAGCTAATGGCCCATGAATCTTCAGTAACATAATGAAAGTGGAGGCAGCCAGAGACACCACGAAAGGGCAACCAAAGGGTGCCCAAACTCAGTTTAAATAGGCAAGGTGAGGCGAGCTGAAGGCAGACAGCCAGTGGGAGCCCCCTACAGGTGATAGACACAGAAAGGCAGCAATCACGAGCACCGTGATAGTACCCCCCTCTCAAAGACCCCCTCTCCTAGAATAGGGTCTGGGTTTCTGAGGGTATTTGGAATGAAAAATTTGCAGTAGTTTAGGTGCATGAAGGTCCTTACTATCCACCCAAGATCGTTCTTCAGGACCATAACCTTTCCAGTGCACCAAATACTGCACCCTTCCGCTAAGCCTGCGGGAATCAATGATACTCTGAACCTCATACTCCTCCTGACCTTCAACCTCAATAGGCCCTGACACCAAAGGGTTAGTATTATAACGGTTGCATACGAGAGGCTTGAGGAGAGACACATGGAATACATTATGAATGCGCATGGACGCAGGGATGTCCAAAGCATAGGAAACAGGGTTAATTTTGCAAATAACTCTGTAAGGACCAGTGAACCGAGGAGCCAACTTATTAGATGGGGCTTGAAGCTTAAGATTCCTAGACGAAAGCCACACTCTGTCCCCAACCTGAAAAGAGACAGCTGGCAGTCTTCTGCGATTAGCATAGCAGAAATGACTGACCAAGTGCCCTCTGAACTTGTGCCCATGTGGAACGGAGTTGCTCGATATGCTCATCCAGAGCTGAAATCTGTTGTATCTGAAAGGAATCTGGGAGCAAACAGGGCTGAAACCCATAATTAATCAGAAATGGAGAGCTCCCGGATGAGGAGTTGACCGCACAGTTCCTGGTGAACTCTGTCCAAGGCAACAAGTCGACCCAATTGTCATGATGGTCAGTAACGAAACAGCGTAGGAACTGTTCCAAACCTTGATTGGCAAGCTCAGCGGCCCCATTGGTCTGGGGGTGATAAGCGGAGGAAAAGGATAGTTGTATGCCCATCTGTTCACAAAATGCCCTCCAGAACCTGGACACAAACTGGCTCCCCCTGTCAGACACCAGTACTCTGGGTACTCCATGCAACCAAAATACTTCCTTAGCAAACACCATTGCCAATTCTTTAGCAGAGGGAAGGCCACGGAGGGGCACGAAATGAGCCATTTTACAAAACCACCACCATCAGTATGAAGGAACACCCTCTAGACATGGGCAATTCTCCCATAAAATCAATGGAAACGTGAGACCAGGGGCGTTCACCATTAGGTACCGGCTGAAGCAAGCCCACCGGGAGGTGTCTAGGGGTTTTAGCATGGGCACAGGTAGCACAGGCATTGGTAAAATCAGCACAATCTGTTCTCATAGAAGGCCACCAAAATATCTGAGAGAGGGACCATAACAATTGGTCCCTGCCAATATGTACCACGGCCTTAGAGGAATGGTAAGTTTCAAGTAATCGAGTACGGAATGGCTCAACGACATAACACTTGCCCACCGGGGTTTCATGGGGGGCGGAGGCCTGGGAGGCCAAAATCTCTTCCCCTACGTATAGTAGCCAATATTCGATCGGGTTGAATGATAGGTGCTGGTACCTCTTCTCTGTCAATTTCAGCCTCAAATTGTCTTGACAGTGTGTCAGCCCTAACATTCTTAGATCCCGGCAAATATGATACAATGAAATTGAATCGGGACAGGAACAGTGCCCATCTGGCCTGACGAGAGGACAATCTCTTGGCCTCAGAGAGATAAGTCAGGTTTTTATGATCAGTCAAGATTAAGACAGGGTTTTTTGTGCCTTCAAGTAAGTGACGCCATTCCTTAAGAGTGAGGATAATGGCCAATAATTCTCTGTCCCCTATTTCATAATGGCTTTGAGCTCCGGTCAGTTTTTTAGAAAAAAACCCCACAGGGTCTGAGTGTTCCACCTTTAATGGGTCGTTGAGAAAGCACTGCCCCAACCCCAATATCCGAGGCGTCAACCTCTAATGTGAACGGGAGCAATGGGTTGGGGTGGGATAACACAGGAGCATTAGCAAAAGCCAATTTCAGTTTCTCAAAGGCCTCCTCCGCAACCACTGGTCAAAGAGATGGATTAGCACCCTTATGCGTGAGGTCAGACAGTGGTTTAACAATGGAAGAGAAGTTCTTAATAAACTTCCTATAATAATTAGCGAAGCCTAAAAATCGCTGGATAGCTTTAAGACTCTTAGGCCGTGGCCATTGTAAGACTGCCGTTAACTTCTCTTTATCCATGGCAATGCCTTCTTTGCCAATTACGAAACCCAAGAATAGCACACTAGTTCTGTGAAACTCACATTTCTCCAATTTGCAAAATAACTTATTTTTACGCAGACGGAGCAATACTTCAGACACATCTTTAAAGGGATAGTAATACTTCATTTTAACTTTATTTTATTTTGTAGGCATTAAAAAAACATGAAGAATGATATAAGTCTTATCTCTGAAACCTTTATGGTTTAAGAGATATTCACAAACAAAGTATCCCCCCCCCCCCCTGTTCAACCAGATCAGAAGGGAGATGCCCAGGTAGACTGCAGAGAGGGACAATCTTCAATTAAGATAATGGAAAAAGCTGAAAAACTTGTCAAGGGGGGAAGGGCTTTCATTGTTTTCATACAAAGAAAATTATCCCCTTCTGTTATCTGTACTGTCATACAACCAGACTCACATCTGAGAAGAGATTGCTTACACTAGGAAAAAGGGGCGGGGAGGGGAACTTTGCTTGTGAATATCTCATAAACCATAAAGGTTTGAGAGAGAAGACTTATATCATTCTTCATGTTTTTTTAATGTCTACAAAATAAAATAAAGTTAAAACAAAGTATTACTATCCCTTTAATGTGTTGTGACATATCTTTGGAGTGAATAAGTATATCGTCAAGATAAACAATGACACACGACTGTAGCATATCTCTGAGGATGTCATTGATCAATTCCTGACATACTGCAGGTGTATTACAAAGACCAAATGGCATAACTAGATATTCATAGTGCCCTGATCTAGTGTTAAAGGAAGTTTTCCACTCATCACCGGCTCTGATCCGAATCAAATTGTATGCAGCCCGCAGGTCCAATTTGGTGAAGATAGAGGAACCTTTGAGTCTGTCAAATAGCTCGGTGATGAGTGGTATCGGATAAGTGTTCTTTGCCATTAGCTTATTTAAACCATGGTAATCAATGCATGGTCTCAGTTCGCCATTTTTCTTTTTTACAAAAAAAGAATCTGGCCCTGGCCGGAGAGGTAGATTTTCTTATGATCCCTCCTTTAAGGGCATCAGAAAATTATTCCTCCATAGCTTGGTTCTCCTCACAAGGCAATGGATACGTGCTTCCCCTAGGGGGCACCACTCCAGGAGGCAACTCAATACTACAGTCATATGGTCTGTGCTGAGGTAAGGTGCCAGCCTCTCCCTTACTGAGTACATCGCCAAACTGTTGGTATACGTCTGGTAGTGAAGGGGAGGTGCACAAGACCTTAACTGGATGAGTAACGCACTTCTCCATACAAAACTGAGACCAAGCGGAGATTTCGCACTTTTGCCAATCAAACTGTGGATTATGCAACTGTAACCAAGGAAATCCCAATATTACAGCATGGTGAGGAGAATTGATAACTTGGAACTGCTGCTCTTCTCTATGGAGAGCCGCAATAGTCATGGATAATGGCATAGTTTCAAAGGTAACTTGAGCAGGTTCTAAGGGTCTGCCATTGATTGCTACAATAGCAAGAGGGGTTTCTCTTCCAATTCGTGGGACCCTATGCAATTCAGCAAAGGTATTATCCATAAAATACCCAGCTGCACCAGAATCAACCAGGGTCACTAGTGTAGAATTAGTTAAACTGTAAGCTTTGAGGAGCGCACTAGTGTAGCCTCATTTCAGCCGTAAGCTATGTGGTATCAGTTGCCTTACTTCACAACATTAATGCCAATTTTAAAATTGACAAAAGGGGGTGGGCTGGGACAGTGGGCCTGAGCGATATAGAAATGGGCCACTTGACTGAATTTTCCCCCTGGGCCACAAGTTGCCAGCCCTCTCCTGGCTGGGATGGTGAGTTCAGAAGATAGTTTCTCTGGTCATCCGGTATAAATGGAATGAATGAAAAGAGAAGTAATGTGAAGTGCGTAGGCGCGTCATTTGTGTGTCATTTTTTTTTCCAGGAGCAGAGCCGCTTTTGCGAGACAGATTTAACAGGTGGATGGCATAATTTGCTTTAGTATTTTCTTTTGTTTTTCCTTTGGCAGGAGATCAGAATCAGAATATTTAGTAAAGTGAGACTTGGGGCAACGATTTTGACAGGAGTGGGCAAGGAGGTTTGCCCTTGCCCGCTCCTGTCACAGTCACACCCCACTTGTATTGAAATCCCTGAAAGTCCTTGCAGAGTTTGAAAGGTGTGGCTGGAGGGGCTTTAGACCCCATGCAAGAGAAAAATATACCAATGGAAGAGGCAGTATGGGGGAGTTTGCATAACTCTTCCTTCCTACCGCCCCTGGTCACATGGCCCACTTCTCTTATATTATATTATATATATATATATATATATATATATAGAGAGAGAGAGAGAGAGAGAGAGAGAGAGAGAGAGAGAGAGAGAGAGAGAGAGAGAGAGAGAGAGAGAGAATTTATAGATTGTTACAATCCTACAGTTACCACTCACTAGTTTTTCTGTGCTTCAATATTGTTGTCATTTACTGGTAGGACATGAAGGGGGATTGATGCCTTACTATAGACAATCAGAAAAACTATTCTTCCACATAGTTATGTCACTGCGACTGTTACATAATATAATAAACCTATTAATCCAGCATTGTCATAATCTTCCTAAAATATTACACACTACTGAAGATTACGTCTGACAGCCAAAACAAAGACCTATGAACAACAAACAAACATATGTTCAACATTGTAATTGAATGTCCATAAAAAACACTTGAGAACTTTAACCATTTGTGTACCAGAGGGCTGTGTAACACAATGTCTAGAACTCAAAGGGATGACAGTAAAAGCTTCACAATCTGAAGAAAAAAATATATCAGATTATATTAACTCTTTGAGGACCAATGCATTGTGCTCCTCTCTGGTGATCAAGGGGGCTAACAGAATAATATATTATACCATACTAGTGTAAAAGCCCGTGTACATGGGCCAAGTTCCGGGTGATGTTAACCCTTTGAGTGCCAGAGGGGTACGCAACGCATTGCAAAGACCGTTGTAAGAGCACTGTCTTTATACTAAATCTCTACCTGATGACTTCTTGCCCCTTGAATCCGTTCTGCGGATCACCGCTATGGAGCCATTCAGCTCCATTGCACCTCCCTCCGTCTTGCCCATCAATCGTACGTCATTGTCCTCAGCATCACGTGACCTGCCGCTCTCCTGGCATCAAGCGCGGTCAGGTCATTACAGCCTAGTGGTAGCGGGTGCATGTGAAGCACTCGCTATATATAAACCACTGGTATGGTTTCCACTAGGCTGAAATGACCTGACCGCGCTTGATGCCAGGAGCTCGGCAGGTCACGTGGTGCTGAGGACAATGACGTACAAGTGATGGGCAAGACGAAGGGAGGTACAATGGAGCCAAGTGGCTCCATAGCGGTCATGCGCAGAACGGATTCAAGGGGCAAGACGTCATCAGGTAGAGATTTAGTATAAAGATAGTGCTCTTACAACGCTTTTTTGGAGAAAACTATGGATTGCTAATAACACTAGGAAGACAAAGAATTAGAGAGTACATTGTGTTGGGGTGGTAGTTCCCCTTCAAGACTGAGCAGTTGGTGAATATCGTTTTATTATTTGCAAGTCAATTTCACTTGTATTACATTAGGGCTTTTCTATGTCCATTTTCATTGGGTTATTTTCCTGTAGAATGAATTAATGATTGTCAAATTTTGTTCTTCTGCAAATTCAATCAGTTGGTTGCCTCTGTCGTTTCTTTTTTCAGTTCCTTGCAGTCCAATTTTTCACCATTTTGGATCTTACCAATTCTCGCATTGAAATCTCCTATTATAAATTTGTAGTGCTAACTGTCCTCTTTGTAGAACTGTAATAAATCATCATAAAATTCTTTAACTTTATCATCACTGTGGCTACTTATAGATGCATAAACCCGAATGATTTGAAGAACATAGCGACGGTTCAGTTTGATAGCACAGAAAGTTATTCTTTCAGAAACAGTTTCTATTTCTACTACTGAGTCTGTCAGTCTTTTGTTAATGAAGAATAGGATTCCTCACATCATCCATCATTGGTTCCTTTATAGTATAGACAGTGTTAATCTTCTAATTTGGCTAAATCTTCGACTTTTTATGAGTTTCACATAAGCCGATAATGTCCCAATTGATGTTATTTAGTTCTTGTAGTAGTTCCTCTAAACGTTAAACTGTTCTCATAGATAGAATATTAAGAGTTGTAATATCTAAAAACCAAAGGCAGCCTGATAATCTTTTTATAATTCCAGTCCAGGTTTTGGTAAGCAGACGCATAACTAGAATGGTCCGGGCCCTGGTGCAAGAAGTGCCATGGACCCCCCCAACCCCAGAACACATTGGCCCCCGGGCCCTCCACAATGCCTCCATTTCCTACCGCCCAATCCCTGGTGGTCCAGTGGAGTGGCAGGAGAGGGGGCTGGTGCGATGTACTCCCGCATTGTCCTCTTCTGTAATGCAGAGTGCTGGGAGATGATGTCATCTCCCAGCGCTCTGCATTACTAGAGCGCGGGAGGTAGCTTGCAGCGCCAAGAGGAGGGGGTCGCAGGGGGCAGCCGGGACCCTGGAGTGACAGGCACGGTCGCGGTTGCGACCCCCTGCGACCCCTATAGTTACGCCACTGTTGGTAAGCACACCCTGAGAAAAAATACACATTTAAAATTGATAGTGTGATCAGTTTTAACCAAAAACATATTATCTGCTTATCACCACTATTAAAGATAAGGTTTAGTCACATAATATGGCCATAGTATGCTAAGCTTGCCAACACTCCGATGTACCCCGTTATAGAGGTACCCCATTATAGGCAAACCCTAACCTTAATTTACTTTGTTCTAATAGCTGAATCTCTCCTGCTTTACTCATTTACTATCCTTAATTTACATTATCCTGACAGCTGAATCTTTGCGCGCTTTACACAATAATGGAGACTCTGTCAGGCATTTTATAGTGTCCGAGAGAAAATAAACATTGCACCTAGGGGTGGAAGGGGTGTTTAAACAAATAGATGCTGGTCAGAACTTCCAAATGTATGATTCCAGCCCAGTTTTTGATAAGAACACCCAATGAAAAAATATATATTTAAAATTGCTGGAGTACAATCAATATTTATCAAAATAGCTAAAAGCAAATACACAAAGTATTGGTGCACATCCATAAGTAATCATTGGCCTCCACAGTGCAACCTCTACATGTAGAAATGTTTAACACCAACTTTATAGAAGGTGTAAGAAAAGGGAGGAGATTTCCTCTGTGTCCTGTTAGTACAGGAAGAGAACTAAGGTGGGTTTGCTATCAAAATGTTGTGGATTTGTGAGCTTCTGTCACAATAGCGCTTTCAAAATGTCAATATGGAGCATTAATGCTTTAAATGTTGGCTTATTAAAACTACTGTACCCTAACTACCCTAAAACAATTAACCTAAACCAAAACCCCCACCTCAAATCCTAACAACTGTATCCCGAAACTACCTTAACTTAAGCCACCAAAATTAACCTAACCTAACTACCCTAACCCTACCCTTATCTAACTACCCTAACTTAACCTACTAACTGATCAATATCATAATGTTAGACTCTGTTTTAGGAAGATGACAATTTAAACTGTGACATTGTATACATGCCATTTTGACAACAGCAACATTATAAATGCGCTGTTTTAATGCTTGGTATGTACGACTCACCATTGTAGTAGGTGCAGAGAAGTGGCAAGCTTCAAAATGCACTCCCAGACTGCACTTGTCTTCAAGCACAAGATGCAAAGGGGCCATTTTTTCATGTAACTAGGTAAATACATAGGTATTATGCAGGCCTGAAGCACAAATAGCACTTCTTTGTATTATTTTAGTTTGAAGGTCTATTCATACAATTCCCCCATTGGGGTAGAAGTATTGAAGGTGGGTCCAGTGGATAATGAAAGCCTATCTTTTGGCACACTATGCCTTTGCAAATGCATGAACATACTCCTACACTAAGGGCTTTATACTGAAATAAAACAGGAGCAAACCTGGCGCATACCAACCGCACCATAAGGGGCAAATAAAACTTCCTATAACTCACATTGCTATAAATATGGTTTTTATCCCCTTGAATGCTCCACAATGCACCACAGGGGACTATTAAAAATTACAGATGATGATGGGAGTTATTGAGCCAAAACTTGCCTACCCCTGGAATGAACCAGTTTTGCTGTTTTCAGTTGATCCAAAAACAGTTTTCCTCTAAAGCTGGATAACAAATCCCTGCATGCATAGGGATATACCTTTCCCGAGGGCTGGATTTACATCCAGTACATCCCTAGGCAAGGCACTCTAGGTACCCTTAAATCCACCCATGGCCACACCTACATTTCTTGCACTGCACAGTCCCATCCTCTATTCCCTGGCACAGAAAATAAAAATGTCAGGACCTCTTGTTTGCTACAGAGATCTCCAATGCATTGTGAAGCAATGGAGATCTCTCTAGCATCTAAGGTAGGCTGAACAGACCTCACCTTTAACCAGGGACACATAGGAAATAGGCCTATTTCAGGACTGCACCGAAATCAAAGAAGCCCTGCAGTATGTGTCCCCGGTTAAAGGTGAGGTCTGGTCACCCTAATCTAAGGGGTTAAATAATAGCCTGTAAAGGTGTATAAGACTGGTCGAGGAACAATGATATTTTTTCTGTAGGCAGATCCAGCCCTAAGCTCTGCACCCGCTGCCTCATATAAAGAATTTGGGGTGGGTTCTTACTTGTATTATGAGTATGACTGTGCATTTAGACCCAGTATTTAGAGAGTGTTTAATTTGTTATGATTGTGTCTGGTAGAAAATGTTAGAATTGTGAGAGTCTTTACAATCCAGCACAAGCACAGCAACAGTGACATTTCAGGGAACATGTCTTTGTTTGAATCTCTTTGTTTTATCTGTGCGTGAAGAATGTCACTTAAAACAACGCTAACATAAATATCAGGTGAAATGAGTACTATTGTGGAATTCTAAATACATTTTTAAAATAACAAGCGTGCTTTACTTTGTTTAAATAGGAAACACACCTATAGGAGTAAGGGGCTTTTAACCTTTTGAGTTCCAGAGGGGTTGCCAATGCAGTGCTTTACAATGTGTTCCACACCCCTCTGGTACTCAAAGTGTTAAAGTAAACCTTTCACCTTAAAGGGATAGTAACACTTTATTTTGACTACACATAGGGTGAAAAAAGTCCACTTTAATTTGTTGAACCCTTTATGTTGCAAAGGAGTGTCCAAAAGATTGCATTGGATAATACAAGAACTTACCTAGATGGATGATAAATTAAATAAAATATGTTAGGGGTTCCCCGAAAACTCCAGATTACATTTTAGGAGTGCATTGAGTATAAACAAACAAACAAAAACATTGAGAACCATTGCACTAGGGCATAGGAAAGATTCACGGTAGTCCGGCAAAGAAGGACAGACAGAATAAAATATAACCAACTTTATTAGAATATACAGTGATAATAATATATGAGTTATAGCGATGATAATATCCCACACAACTTTAGACCATCGGATGATAGGGTCCAAGCTCCTACCCGGAGCTGCACACTGTGCTACGCACTGCACTACTGCGAGGTACCAGAGACCAAAGGCAACAGGGAGCGAGAGTCGGACAGAGCCGCAGGACACAGAGGTTTATGGTTAGGCAGGCTAGGAGCATCCGGAGTGAGTAGTCAGCCAGAGCCACAGGTCAGACAAGCCAGGGATACACAGAGCAAGATAGGAACCAGGGGACAGACAAACCGTCGACTACACGGAGCGGGTGAGTCAGCCAGAGCCACAGGTCAGAACCGATGTAGGTAGTCAGATAAGCTGCGGTCATACAAGGAGCGAGTTAGTCAGCCAGAGCCACAGATCAGAACCAAAGTGGGTAGTCAGACAAGCCAGGGTCATACACGAATCGAGTAAGTCAGCCAGAACCACAGAGAAGAACCTATGCGGGTAGTCTGACAAGGCGGGGTTAACAAGGAGCGAGTTAGTCAGCCAGAGCCACAGGTCAGAACCGATGTGGGTAGTCAGACAAGCCAGAGTGGATTCTCAGATAAGCACAGGTCACAATAGAGCACAAAAGTAACTAACAGGAACACCACATAAGGGCAATGACTCCTAATCCCAAGGAGCATTATAAAGGAGCAGAAGGAGGCAGGACCCAATTAGGCCACCCAGAATAGGCCCATAAACATGTGTCCATGCTAGTGCCTGTCACCTGATGTCAGAATGAGAAAGTGGCCGAAAGCTATGCTGGCCAGTAGCTATACAGAGGTAGGAAGCACAGGAGTGCTAGGCTGCCTAGGGATACTGTGTTAGTAAGTTTTAGTGCTTACAGGTGCACACACTTAGTTTTAATTAAGATTTTAATGCAAGAAAGTTACAAACATGCCAGGAAAATGAAGTAATATTATGTCACTTTCATATGAACCTTTTTGTACATAACATTAAAATCCTTTGAGTGCCAGAGTGGTACAAAGGGCATTGGGAAGTAATGCATTACCTACCCCTCTGGCATTCAAAGTTAAATAGGGTGAAGTGGAAAGATAGTCCATCACTTCCGTTTGTGTACAGAGAACCCTTTTCCGCAAATGAAGTTAGGTAAATTGGTGTTAGGCAGTCATAACCCTTAGATATTGGTCCCATTGCCTCGTTTATCAAAGAATCATATTAGAACTTTTTACAAATAAGATTGCACAACTTTACAGAGGAAAGCCCTACCCATGACTCCATAGACCTGTGTCATTTATAAGACTGTGATCTGAATGTGAGCAACCATAGACTACAGTACAGTTCCAAAGCAAAAGACAATTAAACAAGCAAATAGATATATCTGTTTGAAGAGCATAAAACCAGACAACTTCTTATATTAAGAATTAGGTTGGCTTTTCAAAAGCATCTAAAGACAGCTTTAACAGCAGCTCCTTCTGGTGGTGACTGACATACAAAACTGCATTTTGCAAAAAAACAAACTTGGAACTGTAAGACATTATAACGCAGAGAAGGTACCCTTGTGTGACTCAGCTGGAAGAGTTTTTATACAATTCCCTCCTCCTGTCTACTGCAGTGGTTACCAAACAATCGACTAAAATAGACTGGAGGAGATCATATATTGTAACTATAATCATTGGTGGCAGGGATGAGTAATTTTGCCCCTCTGCACTATTGTTTTCCCTGTATAATCCTTAACATTCAAGTAAATATTTTGGTGACTGATTGCATAGTATGGAAAGAGCAGACAGAGAAGCAATGAGACCTACCACAGAATTTGTTGATGGACATTTAATCTCTGAAATCCGGTACGTTTATATAGTTCACTGGGGTAAAGCACACGCCTGTTGTGGTGCTTATTTAGTAAGTGGGGGGCTATTATTAGGAGTTGTTACTTTTATTTTTAGACTGAAGATTTCAATAGTAGATTGGACTATATCAAAGATCATATTTTCAGATACTCGTAATGTATGGCTAGGGTAAAACTGACCAGATTTTCATTGACTGAGATGTAGTCTATATTATTTTAATGTTTGGGGAAAGTGATTTCAGACTGGAGCCAAGATGCAGAGAGAAATCGAGTATTGATTTCCATTCTTTGTGGGCCTTATTATTCAAGCTAAAGAGGTGCAATTCTGGGCCAATTCAACAACTGTTACATTGTAAAAGAGCACAAAAACTCATCTTAACCTTTTGAGTGTTAGAGAGGTGTGAAGCAATGCATTGTGTACTCCCAGGCATTCGAAGGGTTATGGAAAAATGTACTTGCTATCAACTAACGAAAATATCTGGGTGAATGTTTAAACATGGTGATATGGAAAAACAGACATTAATAAATCCACAATGAAAATGATTGCAGTGTATAAAAAGTAAAAGATGAGAGTTGGTCCAGTGTTAGCTGTAGAAATAAAAGTGGCAAATATAGTCAAGTTGATACTTTTAATCAAGCTTTCAAAACCTCTGAGGTCTCTTCCTCAGGCATGTCATATAGATAAATATGAACACATCTAAGTACACATCTAGTTACACATTGAATCGTTTAGAATGGAAATCAGATAAGATCAGCTCAGTCCACATTCTTTGATCAGTCAATGGTAAAGGAGTGTGATATACATTGCAGTCATCCTCTTGAAGTGTCAAAGGTATTTACACTTCCAGTGAGACTCTGTCAAGGCTAATCCAAAATGTTATAATGTGACAGAAATATCAATATCAACGTTGAAGTGCCAGGAATGTCACAGTTTTGTTTACCCTTTAGGAACGGTGACAGTCCTGGTATATCACGTATTGTGGGCTTACATCACTTTGGTGGGTGCACTGTAAGCACAAATGGAGTCTAAAATTGACCACTCCAAGAATGCAGCAGTCTCTGGTACAAGTCATCAGTCATGTCTGCAGATTCACCGACAAGGATAAAAGCGATTCTTAAGAGAGGGTCAGTTCCCCAGACCGCTGATCATTAAGGGGTGAAAGTATTAAACTGGAGCATTAATTTAACCTCCCATACTTTTCCCTCCCTTTGGGTGCAAAACAGTCTCATAAATACAGTCAGTTTAACAGGGCTCAAAATTTCCACTCGCCACTAGCCAATGACGAGTGAAAATTTAGCCCTGGCGAGTAGAAATTCAGCCCTGGTTGGTATGTTATGGCTTGCAGTGGCGAGTAACTTTTCAGGTCTGGCTAGTAGCAAAGGACTTCAAATTATAAGCCCTGAGTTTAATATTCTCATACTCTATCCATTTTGGCAAAAATGTTCTCCCACTGGTGTCTCTGTCTTTTTGTTGTTAACACTGGATCTGTGGGAATTAAACCTTTAATGTAGAGTTTGGCCGGTTTTACCCACATAAAGAGCTGTTGGGCCTTTTGCTCACATGACAAGGTATATAACATTGGATGATTTGCAGGTGACGGTACCATTGATCTTATGGTGTAACTGAGAGTTTGGTATGGGTACCTTGTCCATGGTATAAATGTGTGCATAGGTTTCAGAATATCTGTGGCTGGGTAGAAAATACCCTGAAACCCCTGGTAAAATGAACACCCAATTTCCTTCAAATCACCAGGGACCTCTTAAACAAACTAGCTAACTTGGGCCCCATTCCATAGAGCACCATCCTGGCTGCTATGTATGTAGAATCCCTTTACAATAATATTCAACACACAGATAGCATAGCAGCAGGAAAATAATAACTGGAACAAATCAACACAGACACAGAACCAGTAACACAGCTCATACAATGTATACTCACCCACAATTACTTTAAGTTTGTACAGGACCCCTACCTTCAGAAAATGGGGATTGCAATTGGTACCCGAAAGGCACCACAATATCCCAACCTGTTTGTGGCAAAATTAGAAGAGGACTTCTTCAGACAAAACACCTGGTCTATCTCCGCTACATACATGAAATTCTTATCATCTGGACCACCAGTGAAGAAGAACTTCTCAAATTCCACGAAAGTTACAATACATTCCACCCCAGTATCAACCTAACACTCAGTCACTCACACGTAAAAATTAACTTCCTAGACACAACTATCAGTATTAAGGACAACTCCATCCACACTTCCCTGTACCGCAAACCAACGGACAGACCAACCTACTGGAAAAACAATAGCTTCCACCCAAAACACACAAAATAACTCCATCATATACAGCCAGGACAGACCAACCTACTGGAAAAACAATAGCTTCCACCCAAAACACACAAAATAACTCCATCATATACAGCCAGGACATCAGATAAAACAGCATTTGTTCTGTCATGGCGGACCACGATGAGCACCTCCACAATCTCAGAGGAGACTTTATACTGACTGATTGAAAAACCTGTGAGAGAAGGGTATGGTCGACTTTGTCAAATGCTACTGATAGGTCTAGGAGGATAAGAATAGAGAAATGGCCATTGGATTTTGCAATGTGGAGATCGTTTGTTACTTTGATAAGGGCAGTTTCTGTAGAGAAAGTGGGCCAAAAGACAGACTGCAGAAGGTCCAGAGTGTTATGGGAGTTAAGGAAGGTAAGTAGACGAGAGTAGGCTAGGCGTTAAAGGAGCTTAGAGGCAAAAGGCAAGAGAGATACAGGGCCGTAGTTGGATGGGGAGGTGGGGTCTAATGAACTTTTCTTGAGGATTGGAGATACTATTGAATGTTTGAATGAGGAGGGTAAGATGCCAGAGGATAGGGAGGTGTTGAACACATGCGTTAGCATGGGAACTAATGTGCATCACAGAGGATTGAGGAGGTGGGATGGTATAGGATCAAGGGAGCAGGTGGTGAGTGGTGATATGGACAGTAAAAGGGAGACCTCTGATTCTGTGACTGAAGTAAAGGAATCAAATAAGTAGGATGGAGGATCAGGAAGATACAATTGTGGAGACTAAAAGGGTGGGATTGTTTGATGTATTATGTTAATCTTTTGTGTGAAGAACTCTGCAAAGGCTAGAAGGGTTAGGGAGGGGAGGGTGAATGATGGAGGGGAAGGAGAGAACTGAAGATACAGAAGAGGCACCGTGGGTTAGATATGTGAGTATTGATTAGTGAGGAGTAGTAATGCTGTTTGGCAGCAGTGTTGAAGAAGGATAGGAGGAATTGTAGTGGATAAAGTCAGCGTTAGAGCGGGACTTCCTCCACAGGCGTTCAGAGGTGCGGGTACAGGAGTAGAGAAAGCGTGTTTGTGAGTTGAGCCAAGGGCTTGGGTTTGAGGGGTGTTTGTGGCGGGCCTGGAGGGGGGCATACAGATTGAGTGATGAGGAGAGGAGGTTGTTGTAGTATTCTATAAGTCTTTCAGGTTCAGAAAGAGTGTTGAAGGTGGAGAGGTTTGAGTGCAATGCAGAAGATAAGACAGAGATGTCTAGTGAGTGAAGGTTGCGGGTGTAGTGCGGGTCCATAGTTGGTAGCGGAATGAGGGAAAGGGTTGCAGAGAAGGTTATGAGATGGTGGTTGGAGGGTGCGAAAGGAGAAATGGAAAAGTCTATTAATGAGCAGTTCTTTGTGAAAACCAAGTCCAGGGAGTGGCCGTCTTTATGGGTGCTAGAGTCAGTCCATTGTTGAGGGGTGAAAGATGAGGTTAGTTGAAGCAGGCGAGAGGTACAGGAATGGGAAGGATCATCAATGTGACAGTTGAAGTCCCCAAGTATGAGAGAAGGAGTGTCAGACGATAGAAATAATGTAAGCCAGCATTCAAAATCTGAGAGGAAGGCAGAGGGTGTGGTTGGGGGAGGTCTGTATACTACTCCTACAGGGTGGAATAATTGGATAACATGTACCTCAAAGGAGTTAGTGGAAAAGGATGGGGGAACAGGTATCAGCTGAAAGTGACATGAGGAGGCAAGCAGTACGCCTGTGCCACCACTTCTGCCCACTGTGCGTGCTGTGTGTGAGAAGTACAGGCTTCCATGTGAGACTGCATCCTCCATGGCTGAATCATGTTGGGAGAGCCAGGTCTCAGTAAGAGCAAGAATCTGAAGTGCTTGTGAGCAGAAAAGGTCGTGTATGAGAGTAGATTTGTTAGTGAGGGAACGGACATTCTGTAGGCCACAGAAGAAGGGATGGGCAGGAAGTGAGAGGGTTGGGATGGGGATGAGGTTAGAAAAATTAGGTCCTCTGTGGGATGGGGAGGAAAGTGGCTGTGGGAGGTGGCATATGGGGATATGATCAGGGCCTGGGTTTGGGGAGATGTCATCAGCGACAAGGAGGAGACTAGCACATACAGCCATCAGGTGAGAATGTGATTTGTGTCTGCTGTGGGTTGGGGTGGAAGGATGGGTCTGTCTGAGCAATAGATACAGGGTGTGGTTGCAAAAAGGATTTGATGAGAGTAGGGATGAGGAAATATGAATTTGGGGGAAGTTATGCCTGAGTAATAGACCTGAGAGGTATGAATAAGAGACCTCAGAAGTCTTGAAAGCTTGCATCTTAAATCTGCTTAGTTAGCCAATAAAGGTATCAACTTGACTATATATGCCTCCTGTATAGGGGTGATTGAAAGGTCCCATCGTGTTCCCCCCAAAAAATCTGCAAAAACCACATGGTTGTTTGCTTTTTTGTGGGAAACTCCGCTTTAAATACAAAAACATTTTGTAATTTTTAGCAATTTTTTTCAATGGCTAGAAGGTTTTCACCCCTTTGTTAATGTGTTTTTTGCCTTTAAGGTATAAAAATGTGCAGTTTTATAAGCATATACAGAGGAAGAAGAGGGTAGTAGTGAGAGTAGGACAGGTCAGCTGCCTGGGCCTGCTGCCTATGCTGCCCCTACTGCCACCAGTGGTGTGCTTGCTCCCAGTGACCATCTGTCACATTTCTCATCACCTCCTCCAACCAGTGAGATGTCTGTAATAAAGCAGCAGCACGGAGGGACTGGTGGTGGTGGTGGTGATGATGGTGGAGAAGCTGGGGTGGAGGAGACATTGATAGTCTTTTTAGTCCAAACTGAGAAGGAATAGGAGACAGAGATGAGGATGGGCATCACCACTACCACCAGCAGTGAGGTTTTGGAATTTGAGGAGTTTGCAACTGCCCTAATTCCTGCTTCTGCTGAGTTGCAAGGGAAGCAGGATGCTGAGGAGCAGTCTAGTGTGCCACACACCACCATGGGCACAGTGGGAATGGGGTCAATAAGTGATGCAGGACTAGGACAGTTTCCACTTGTCAGCAGCAGCAATACGTCTGGACTCCTGTTCCTAGTTGCAGTGCTGATTCTGAGGCAGCAACAGCAGCAACATGCCAGAGAAAAGGAATGTGGAGGAGAAGAAGAAAAAGGCAATTCTTCTCCACCTCCTCCCCCCGAAGTCATGGGTGTGGAATTATTTTTCTCTTGGGGCAGGAACAGTGCAGTCAACAATGGCACTGTGCACAAGTCAGTGAAAAGAGGAAAGGAGGGAATGCACCTTGGCACAACTGCCCGATAACACACATGAAACACAGACACCATGACATTTATGTGAAACATGTTAAAGCCAAACATCCACAGAAATAGGGGACCGCTGTTGCTGTACCCCCGAGTCACCCAAAGGGCAACAAGAGGCGAGGTGGAGATCAAAGAGGAAGAAGAATAGAGAAACCGAGCCACAGGCTGAAAATTCAATGACGAGTGAAACATGTAGCTCGCCATCACCTTCTTGATTTAGGGTAGATACATCTTCTGCCAATATACCTCGTTCATCTTTACCTACCCCCGCCAAGTGATTGCTATTGTGTAGATGTCAGGATGTGGCAGTTCATGTTCACCCACTGCACACTGTGTGGTACACTGACCACACATGGCAGTGTGGTAGAGAAGAATCGCAAGCAGGGCATCAAGTGGCATTTGAGGAAATTCCATCCCGCAGAATATGCTAAGCTGGTGTCAGGCAGGGTGCATCATTACTATTAAACTGGAAGTTGTCATGTGTCCTTAACGGGGTGTGAACAAGGGGCATAGTGACAGCAATTCTTGGTTTCTGGTGGGGGATTTCACATTGGGGACCCTAAATGTCATGGTGTTTGGATAGAGTTGTGCCAGGTGTTTCATGTGAGTGCAATTGTACCTATTGTTCCCAGTCCTTTGCAGTTGATTATGTGAGAGGCACAGTTCCTGCTCTCAAGGGAAAAAATTCTATTCTCAACACACCCATGATTTTGTAGGAGAGGCAGGTGGAGAAGCATTATTGGCCAAATTCTTCTTTTCTTAACATATACCTGAAGTGGTGGGGGGTAGTTATAGTGCTGCTACTGCCTCAGGCACATCACTGGAGCTAGTAGTGGCAAGTGGAAACTTCATCACCCATGCTACTGCTGTTGTTAGCTGCCTAATCATCCCGCTGCTTAAACAACTCAGCAGCAGCAAGAACAGAGGTCACAAAGTCCACAATTATATCAGGGCATTTCACAATAGACAGTGCCACTGGCCAACACAAAGAACAAAAAAAAAATGCCAACAAAAAAAAAAACAATTTTGGGGGGCTTATTTCTAAAAATCCTAAGTCCTATAAATCAATGTTTCATTAGGGTTTATACCAAACAGGCCTAAATCCTACAAATCAATGTTTCCTCAGGGCTTGGGCCTCTAAAAACAAATCCTACAAATCATCCTCTAAAAAATACTCTATCCCATCAAGTATCAGTCTACCCCAGTCACAGCTTATGTCAGGGTGTCCCTGTCTCTGTCAAAATTTCTTATTTTGTTTATTTATTTTTTTAGTAATGGTCCCCCCAATTCCAATCAACAAAAGAAAAAAAAAACACAAGAACCCTCCTCAGACCCCTTTTATACAGTGTCTTATGTTTTTTTAAATTGTATATAGTTTTTATTTTTTTATTAACTGTCCCCCCCAATCCCAGTAAAAAACCCCCCAAAAAACATTCCATGTTCAACTGATTCTTTCCGACAAATTTCAATGATTCTGGAAGCACTCCTATGTTGGTCGGAACAATAGATACTGTTGAAAAAATGGACTGGAGAACCACAATATTCAACTGTTGTAAAACTCTTGAATTTTATTGCCAAAAAATAAAAGTAACACTTTCACATGGCCCAATAGGGAGCAGAAAGACACCGCTAATTTGCACTAAGGGAAGGATGTTAACACTAATCTTGATCTGAAATGTTTTACGCTCCACGAGGCTTAATCATAGATATCTTAAATGACCAAAGGTAGCTTGATTTAAACCAAAAAATGGGGCATAATTGGATTCAATTAAAAACAACGAATGGTGTAACAACCTATCAAAAACCTAAAAACAAGGAATTGCACAATATCAATCCTCATAATCCCTCCCACCTAAACGCCTCCACAACACTACCAAAACCATTGACATATGTGTGATTAACTCCCTCCTCTCCCAGACCAGCCTGTCCAAGCGAGAAAGGGAGGAGGACAATATAGGGAGGAAAAAGCAGAGAGGAGAAATAATGCATACTAGGCTTAACGCATGGTTCACAACTTAAGGCAAATACAGAGTACATACATACGTGATGCATGGTGCGAGACAATACAAGCCCACTGCCCACGGACACACAAATCAAATGGGAAAGTGGAGACAACAACCTATATGTAAAATACTCAAAAAATAAATGCAATATCCCATTCAGCATTCAGCCCACTTGGAACTCTGGTCCTCAGGGTTAAAATCCAAAAGGCTTCGCGCTCTGGCTGGCTACAGCAGAATCCGGGCGATGCCTCTCTGTCTGGTAGACATGCTCACTGATTCTTTGTCGGACAGCCTAGCTGTTCAACCCACATACTGTATAGAACATCGTGTACATGTGAACAAGTACACCACATTACTAGTGGCACAATTTATATAACTTTTGATATTATATTCCAAATTAGTGACTGTTCCTTTAAATTTTCCAGTCTGGTGTATATATCGGCAAACACTACATTTGGCTGATCCACAACTGTAAAAACCTTTGTGTGCCAACCAAGTAGTGACACCACACCGAGCAACAAAGCCACATCCATCACTTAGAATATTAATCAATTGTGCATCTGCATTTAACATCGGCAAATGTCTACGAACTATGTTGCAAATAGATTTGTATTGTGCACTATACATTGTGATGAACCTGACATTATTTTTTGGTTGTCAGTCTGGCCTAGTGCGTTCGTTCAACAAATTGTCTCTAGGAACCCGTACAGCAGAATCATAAGCCTTAGTTACTAAGCTTTGATTATAACCCCTTGCCTGAAATCTCTGAACCAGATCACATGTTGCTTCCATAAAATCCTCCTTCAATGTACAATTCCTGCGAAGACGCAGGAACTGTCCCTTTGGAATATTAGTGATCTGAGATTGGAGATGGGCAGAACAGGCATGCAATAAGGCATTACCAGCAACAGGTTTCCTATAATTGGTCATGATAACCTCACCAGTATCACCCTTACCCATAAGATTTAAATCCAAAAATGGAACAGATCCCTTATTAAAGGAATGGGTAAAGTGTAAACCATATTGGTTATCATTAAGACCCTCCAAAAAAACTACTGCTTCTGATTCACTCCCCAGCCAGATAAACAAAAGATCGTCAATATACCTCCCTTACCACAAAATGCGCTCCTGATGGGTATTCCCAGCCCTAAAGACGTGGACTGTGATTCTTTCCACACAATCCGCCAACACAGGCACCCTCATACCCATTTTATACTATAACTTTAGGAAATAAAATAACATTTGCCATGTGTTGTGTGTAAATTCAATGTTCCCATTAATTTCAATGGAATGAGCTAGGCAAAAAAGGTGGAAAAATTGCACATTTAAAAGGAAATTATTTGCCAACTGGGAAGAGCCATTATTCGCCGATTTTGTTTTGAGGTGAAAATTTTCACCCATCCCTACTCCTGTACTTCCAGAGAATGACTGCAATTTACATCACAATCCTTTACCATTGACTGATCAAAAAAATCTGGACGGAGCTGTACTTATCTGCTTTCCATTCTAAACAATGCAGTGTGGACTTGCATATAAGATAGATGTTTTTATATTTGTCTGTATAACATACAGACCTAAGAGGTCGTGAAAACTTAGTAACATAGTAACATAGTAAATTATGTTGAAAAAAGACACAAGTCCATCAAGTTCAACCTTCGCCTCATACCTCAGTAACTGAGAATTTTATAGCTTTCCTGCTACCAATTAAATTAGCCTTTATCAGACCTTCCTGATCAGCCTACTGATAAACAGTATAAATCTTCTTAGATAGCTAATAAAGGTATCAACTTGACTATATTTGTCTCCTATAAAAAGTAAACCCAGTTTACTAACTGATAACACCAAGAAGTTGTGTTTTCTAAAAAGTGAAGCAGGAATGGGAGAAAATTCTGGCACAGCAAATAAAAATTACAAATAACAAAGCGACAATTTGAAAGACAGATTTTACACCAAAATCTTGATGCCTATGCTAAACTGTTCTTAAAGCAAAGCAAGCATTATATGTCCAATATTTATAAACATGTCTTTAATTTTTTTATAATTATGAATATCACTATCACCACTTGATTTTTAGCTACGATTCTTTAGCAACCTTCTAAAACTGTTTTTTTATACATCTCCCCCATTGTATCATTCAAAAATGTATGTAATAAAATACCAAAGATTCCCACTTTGTTCACGTAAAAAAACCAAAAAACAAAAGTTGGAGTTATAAGATAGTCCAGGGCCTTAAGATATTACCTCCTATCTCAACTTATTATATACTATCCTGAGGGGCTGGGATTCCCATTAGACAAAGCAGGAAACCACATAGATCACCAAATGTTAAGTGGAACCTCAGCTTTACTGACCACTCCCACAATTAGAACTATGGCTTTGACCAGAAAAATGATCCTACACCATCTACTGTCTTACTTACTAATTTGCTTGCCCCATTTTCTGGCCATTGAGCAATGTATTGAGACTTCTCTAGAAGCCAAAGGGTTAAGAGCCTTTTTGTGTTTTTATGTTATTGATGTTATAGTCTAAGGTATTCTCTTCCCATGCAACTTTAGATGGGGCTTAGGGTGGAGTCATGTGAGAAGAAGGGTGTGAACAAAACCCCCAAAATATTGTGTCTCAGAACAGTGTGTCGAACAAGCAAAAAAAGGGTAATAATAACTTTGGGATCTCATCCACTCCTTGGCATACTGGAGCGTGCAGAACCAGGGTTTCTTTGAAAACGTATAGCCACATAAGAAAATAAAAATTGTCACTCCTTTACATGGACCACTCAATATTGTATATTATGTTGCATGTGAAAACAAATGAACTGGGCTTAAGGGATCACAATGAGACAATTTCAGGACAGCATTGACACATTACACATTTCACATAAAAAAATTGTTTAATCATTACCTGCAACATCATAAATATTTTGGTGTTATACAGTTTTGTTTGACCCTGTTTTTGAGGCATGGCAATTTTTTTTCTTATGTGGCTTATGTGGCTATAGAGAAGAGGGGTGGGCTAAAGGCACCTAGGGGGTGCTTTGTAGTAGCTCCTAACATATAAATCAGGCTCTGCTTACTACATATATAGCCCACTCTATTTTTTAGTCTCTGTTGTTTGTGAGTGCTTTATCTCGATTCTTTTAACCCCTTAATGACCGGCCGCGTGGCACGGTCACTTAAGGACCACAGAGCATATTTTTTTTGTTATTTCCAGTTCCGGACTCCCCGAACAGCGTGCAGCCGCGGAGGGACCCCGGAATTCCATGACTGTCATAGTACGACACCACCACAAAATAAGGCTCCTCTGTGTGCCATCTCCCCTTCTCTTCTTTCTTGTTGATACAGTGTAACAGTCCAGGACCTCAATCATAAACCCGAAACTCATACATCACCATTCTAAACTGTCTGTACCTCCATCTCCCCTGTGATCTTGGGCACACACTCTGCTTAATGTGTGAAGCCAGGTGTGAAAACTCTGTATTGTATGTGAACATTCATTATTTCTCCATCTAAAGTATGTGCAAACACATTTAGCATTGTATTAACTCAGGTGCGATCTTACCATTCTATGAATCTGATTAAATGTAAGATCATAAATGTGTTATTGTAAGTTTGAAAACTAAGTTTTGGCAGAAGTAGGAAACAGGTGCAGTTATTACTTAACCCAGTGGATGCTAGAGAGGTCTTCAATGTATTGTGAAGGGGCTAAGTGGGTCCATTACTTTATAGTTTGCATATGGCCACCCAGGGGCTTATGTCAGCACTAGGAGTAACCAAGCCTTTACTCCTTGTAGTAGCACAGGCTATGAAGTTTGGAGATCTCGGATCGTGTTAACACTTGACTTCCTTTTCATGAAAGCTGGACCTTCCAAGGTGAAACCAAGAGGGGGTTTCCAGTTGCACATAATCCCTTTTGCATTATTTTGCCCCATCAAATAACACAAAGAGTTGACGTCCCAAAAATGAGTCATGTTTTCTCCGGTTGTACATATGTCTATGCTAGGCATGGGCCAGCTGCTTCCCTCTTGTAGTTTGACTACAGTCTGAATCATTAAGAAGATAAGAGTTGTAGTGCAGCAAAATCTGGAGAGGTGCAATTGTCCATCTGCTGGCTGTCCTGTGTGCCTGTAACTGCAGCTGGTTTTGGACACAGAAATAGACAGAACATGTTCATGGGGCTTAAAATACAAAGACAAAATGCAGTAGTCGTGGAGCAACCAAACTGTGCCACTGGGGACAAAATTACAAATGAGAATTGAGTTAAATGGGGCTTTTGCTTCACAATATGTTGGAAACCTTTCTAGCATACAAGGATTTAAAAGCTCCACTTAAACCCATTGCATGCCAGAGAAGCATCCAATACATTGCAACACAATGCGTTGGATACGTCTCTGGCACTCAGTGGGTTAAATCACTGGGAATGTTCATTTGCCCCCAGTCGTGGAACTGTTTTACCCCAGTATTGACACGCCTTATGGTCAAAGAAGGTGGAGTAATTCTGGGGCAAACTAACTGCACTAAAAGGGAGGCCTAAACACTCCCCAAATTCCCATGGATTTAATCCTTTGAGTGCCAGAAAAGTATCTAATGCATTGCAGTGCAATGCATTGGATACCTTTCTAGCACTCAAAAGGTTAAATGTGTCTCTTAAGTCCTTTAGATAGGTTCCAAAATATTGCTTCTTTGGTATTCAAGGGTTTAAAATACCCATTTAAATTTAGGGGTTTTTTTTATTTCTCCTCTCTTGTGTGTTTGATTCACCCCAGAATTGCTTCTCTTTTCTTTTGAACATAAGGCATTAAGTATTGTTATTGCAGACATCTTATTTTTTTGAAATCCCTCCCTAGAAATCAAAGGGGCTCAATTCAGTTACACAGATGGGCAAAAATGAATACTGAACGGTACACACATAGTGGTACAGTCGGAATTCAATTGCCCTACCAACATGATGAATCTCGACGATAGTTGGGCCACAGAATCTAACATGTGGCCCAACATTCATTGTAGTTTTTCTTTCCCACAATGCACGCTAAATAGCAAACTCTGAAACTAGCTAACTTTCCGTGTCATCATCTTCTGTAAACTTAAATAAGTCTTAAAATGAATGCCTCCAAATTTCTGGCAGCGGCAGAAACCTTTCTAATCATTGAATAGCTGTAGGGATAAAGAAATGTGCATTTGTGACCCTACCAGCTATGAGCTGACTCGCTGGGAGGTGTGATTACTGCAGAGCATGTTGAGTAACCACACGTCCCAGCCAATGGGAGTGTGGGATCCATTTTGAACAGGGACTGGCCATATTAAAGGAGCAGTAAGCTTTTTTATGAAAATGTATAGGTTATAGCGCTTTCCCTGCTGAGTAAAACAATGTCACTACCACTGCTGTCAGTTATTTTATTCAGAAGTTACAATAGTTCAAATATTCAGAAGTGAATTTACTGTGTGTATACTTCCTGATAGCTCTAACTGACAGGAAATGAAAGGCAGTTTCTATCACATTCTGTGGAGAACTGTAAGTCACTGACTTTCCTCTCCATTAGAATGTAACAGGAGAACAAATGCTGGTGAGGTAGCTCAGTGGTAAATGTCTGTTCAAACTGCAAAGTTGCAGGTTTGAATCCTGGCAGGGTCAACTCAGCCCTTCATCCTTCAAAGGTCAATAAAAGAGTACCATTGATTGGGTAATAACATCTATTATTCAGCTGTTGATTCGGTTGCGCTGAAATCACTTTGAGTCCCACTGAGAGAAAGGTGCTATATAAATACTAGTTATTACTGTAACTAATTGGAATTTGACCACTAGAGGGCAGTGACAATCTAAATAAACATGGGTTTAAACTGTGATAACTCTGGAAATATGCATCTTTCACCAGCGGGAGCACCCTTATGTTACTCAACAGGAAATGCCCTACAATATATGTTTTTTCATAACAAAGTTTACTGCTCCTTTAAAGCCAGTCTCTGTTCAAATTTCCCTCTGTGTGGATAGGGGAATTTTTTTAATCTTCCAGCAGCAGAAATTTAATGGATGCATTAATTTTAAGACGTTTCTCTTTTATAGGGGCAACACCAAGTTTACAGAAGAAAATGGCAGATGAAGAAAAGAAGAAATAAGAAGATGACATATGAAGAAGAAGATGATAGAATCTTACAGGAAAAACAATTAAAGTGGAAGTCCAGGGTACAGAAGACCCAGCTGGACATCAGACTTACAGGTAAGTGTTAGCTTTAGGGAGATTAATCCACTGAGTGCCAGAGGAGTATGCAATGTGTTGCATACCCCACTTAGGGCCCCATATCAATACTTCCACAGGTCACTAGTGTAGGAATCCCTAGTTGCACATGCTTGTTTTTGTGTCGGTGGTTAGGAACATGTGTTAGGGGACTCAACTCAACCAACTTTTCTAGGATCAAATTTTTGGTGATAGTAGCGAGTCCCTTAACGTGTGTTACTAGACACTGCATGTAAATTAATCACAAATTCGACGCCTTTGTCATTGATCTCAAAGGGTGCAAATTTATTAACCACTGTGCTTTTTTTACCGTTTGGTAGTGTATCACAGTACAGGCAATAGAATACCTACCTGGGACTTTAAACTACTGACGATACTTTGATTTTCCTAACAGAAGTAACTGAAACAAACCAAGCACACTTTGCAGACCATTCCAATGAAGTAATTATTTTCCAGTATCGCTATTTTGGCTCTGCTGCAGAGCCGCCTGCTGGTCCCAGGGCCGGGTTCTCCTGCTGTCAGCAGAGCACTAACATCTGGAGAAAGAGAGGGAAGGGGGAACTGTAGCACCAAATATCTCCGTTATCAGCCACGGCACGGGCAGTCTCTACTGCGCATGACTGTACCGCTGCTGTTGCTGGGTGGCACTGTGGCCCTTGTACACGGGCTCTTCATCTAAAATATATATATATATATGTAAAACATCTATATTTATTCAGTATTAACCCTTTACTCAGCGGCATATTACCTGCACATTACCACTATTATTAAACATGAGGTTTAATGGCCATAGTATGCTAATCTTGCCCCCATGCCAAGGTAACCCATTATAGGTCCTAACCATAACCCTTTGAGTGCCAGAAGGGTATACAACACATTCCTTTGGCATTCAAAGTGTTAAGGGACAGAACACACACATTGATATATATATATATATATATATATATATATATATATATATATATATATATAAAGGGTCCATCTTCCTGAGTAAAACAAGATTATTCCCGCTCATGAGTGGTGTTTTATTCAAAAGTTGTTGCAGCTCAAAGTTGAATTTTTTTTAGGTGCAGTGTCTCAATGGCCTTTGGTCACTTGACCATAAATCTCCAAAGGATGGTGTAGAAACAGCACCACTGTACAATTTCAGGCCATTGAGATACTGCATCTAAAAATATTCAAGATTGAACTGCAATAACTTTTGAATAAAGCACCTCTCAGCAGTGTGAGTATTCTTATTTTACACCGGAGGCTAAACACTGCAATAAATATTTTTTTACATCTTAAGTGTTACTATCCTTTTACTAATCTGAATCACTTCTTCTTTACTCATTTACAAACCTCAATTTACTTTATCCTGAGAGCTGAATCTTTGCCAGCTTTACTCATTAATGAAGAGAAACTCTCTGATAGGCATTTTATAGTGTCCTAGAGACAATGAACATTGCACCTGGGGGTGGAAAACCTCCAAATATACAATTCAGTCCATGTTTTGGTAAGCACAGCCAAAGGAAAATTAACATTTCAAATTGCTGGAGTGCAACCAATTTAGACCAAAATAGGTATAATATGGTCTTTTATAAAAGCAGTGCCTGGAGACATCTTTTTTGGCTTACAAAACATAATATTTAATAGTCGATGTTCCATAAAAAAATATTTATGAATATATGTTTATTTTCAACACAAATGTTAAGTAAAGTGGAATATCAACCATTAATGTTCACCAAGAATAAACAATGAAATATATATATAGTTTATGTTAATTCATTTGGAACCAGATAGAATGTGTTTTATCAATGCCTCTTTCAGTGACCCTGTATCAGATCAGACTTTTTCTATTGTCTTAAATGTTCTTCAGAACTGTTTGATACAATCTGTTGACATTAAATGTTTAGCTTTCAGTATACATTTCACCTTAATGTTGCTAGGTCACAAGACATTGAGATAACTAATAGATCACATTTTAATATAACTATATTAAGACAATTGTTAAGCTTTATCTTGTACAAATGAAGGAAGGAAAGTTCAACAGAAAGGAGTCAGTTCTTGATCGATGACTAGGAGTTGTACATAGACAGGAAACGTCTTCACGATGGCCTAGAGCTGAATGACCTGTTGTATGTCAAATTCCTGAAATGTTAACAATGTACTCTATTTTTGTCAGATGAGGGTTGTTCCTTTTTTTTTGCTTGAAGTTTTCCATAAATAGAATAGTATATCTGAATAATCCACTGTCACCTAAAAGTGAGTTATCTAACATAGTTCTAGCTGACAAGAACAAATTATTATGTAGAGTTGCAACCTCAGGCCTTTAATACCAGACATTTTTTAAAGATTCATGCTACAGGTCTGCACAGTAACCACCTGACATTGGACTATAACCCAAATTATCTTCATCTGGACAATAGTTAAGCTACTACTTTACAAGCCTTGATAACCTTTGAGGTGTGCTTCTGTATACTACATCGAAGGTCTTGGATATCATTGTTGTCTGGTGATAGTTATTAAGACAGAAGAAACAAAATTCACAGCTCTAATTCACATTAATTTATACATTTAATCTACAGATATATGATGAGAACCCAAGTGAATAAATACAGATAGCAGCAAGAAATGAGGGAGTTCTCCAAGCTCCCCATGATTAGGCCGAAGCCTAAACAGAAACCCAAAACCAGACCAAATCTGCTGTCCTCCATATAAGCTATCTGAGTGTGAACCCTGTGTAAAGCATATTGTATACCACTTTAATAAATTTGGGGTCTCTGTTGCATAGTTTGGCCAAAGTATGTTTAAGCCCGCCTGCCACGTCAAGGCCCCCCAATATAAGGCGTGTACCTAACTTCACACAACCATGTTATCTAGATTAAAAACACCCCAATGAAGAATTTCTTATAAGCTGAGATTACTTGTACATAACGCATTGGGCATATTTTAAAAACATTTACCACATTTAAAAACAACTTCATGTTAGGACTCACCTTCAATGACCCGTAGAAAGTGAGCAGCAGGCCAAGAAGACTGGAGCTCCCTCAGTCCCCATTATAACTCCCATCCACCCACTCCCACAAGTCACATGGGGTTTAGTTGCTGCCTTAAAGTTAGTTAAGTGGAGATAATATATTATATGGACAATGAGAGGATACTCTTGTCTCTTGGTGGTTTGGATAATACATGTGGGAGATTTTAACAATACGCACAGTATAATTTTCCAGTAAATGCTTGGTTCATTAATTTTTACATTTATTAATAGTTTAATTGAAATGCTTACAGCAAATGCATCATTCTGACTTTGAATCATTGATTTCCTTTTCTTGTCATCAGATACACCATCCCTTCTTCTGGGGACTACAACTGCCATGTGGATGATCCCTCGGTTTCCTGATCATCCCACTTTCTTTCTCTAACATCTTCTTTGGACTACACCAGTGGACAGATGCTAGTACTCACAAGGATGGTAATTTCCTAGACCTTGTGTTGACTAGAGGTTGTGCACTAATTTTAATATCTCCCCTCTTCCACTACATTCAGCAGTGCTTATACATCTTCTGCAATCCCCAGTTCCTCTCCCTGCTTCACAGGTAACCTCAAATCACTTCTCTCCTGTCCTCCCTGGCTACTGGACTTTCATCCATTCCCTCTAATCCTTACACTAACAACCTTGACAAAACGTATGTCTCAGTCCTGTCCTCCTCTTTGAAACTGAATGCAACTTTCTCTCTATGGCTGTAGATCAATAAGGACACCTGTTTCCTCAGCTCCTGTACATGTTCAGCCGAACAACTGTGGAGAAAAACAAGCTCTCTGGCAGACTTTCTCCACTACAGATTCCCCCTTTCTTGTTGTAACTCTGCTCTGTTTCTAGCTAAAAAAAACAATACTTTACAACTAATTAACACTCATAAATCCAACCCACTCTGCCTTTTCTCTTCCCTTGACTCCCTCCTCCATCTGCCTCCCTCTCAAACTTTATACAGCCAAAAGACTTTGCTGACTTTTTCAAAGCCAAGTAGACTCCATCCGAGAAAATACCCCTCCTTGCAAATATCCTCCTATGTTCTCTTATTGCCCTCCTGCCACTATGGACTCTTTTTCATTAGTCTTGGAGGAGCAATTGACTAACCTGCTATTCTCCTCTCCTTCCACTACATGCTTACTTGATCCGCTTCTATCTCACCTCATCCAGTCTCTTTCTCCCAATCTAATCCCTGTACTATTACATGTTTTTAACTTCTCCTTTGCCACTGCTACTTTTCCTGACAATTTCAAACATGCCTTAGTAACACCCATCCTCAAGAACAATTCCCCTGACAACACCACACTCTCTGGCTATCAACCGGTTTCTCTTCTGCCTTTTGTCTCTAAGCTCTTGGAACGCCTAGCCTACTCCCACCTGCTTGACTTCTTTAACACACACAGCCTGGTTGACCCATTACAATCTGGCTTTTGAACTGCTCGCTCCTCACTCCACTGAAACTGCTTTCACAAGAGTGGTCAATGATCTACACATTGCCAAGTCATAATCACTGTTCAGTACTTTTCTTGCTTGATCTCTCAGCTACTTTTACACTGTTGATCATGCTCTCCTCCAGCTTCTTCAATCCATAGGAATCTGTAACTTTGCACTGGACTGGTTGTCCTGTTATCTATCTGACCAATCCTTCATACTCTCCTGTCCACCTCTCAGTTGTTGTTCCTCAAGGTTCTGTTCTACAACCACTTCTGATCTCTCATTACACAATTAAACTTGGTGATCTTATTAACTCTTTCTGATTCATATATCCCTCTATGCAGATGACACCCAGCTTTTTCTATCTGCATCTCGAATGACTTCAGATATTCAGTCTAAAGTCACAGATTGCCTCTCATCCATCTCAGATTGGATGGCTCCAAGGCACCTCAAGCTCAGCCGTTAATGGCACTACCATAAATCCAGTATCACAAGCACGGTGCCTAGGTTTGATAATTGGCACTGCTCTCTCATTCTCACCTCATGTTAATGCCATTGTTAAATCCTGAAGCTTTCTTTTGAGAATCATAGCAAAAATATGTCCCTTTTTCTGTTCTTCCACAGCTAAAATTCTTAGACAAGCACTCATCCTTTTCCTTATGGATTACTGTATCCTTCTCTCTAGCCTTCCTGCCTCCCAACACCATCCACTTCAATCCATACAGAATTCTGCAATACAAATTACCTTATTATGACCTAGGTTTGACCCTGCCCCCCTCCTAAAATATCTCTAATGGCTGCCTATCAAACTCTGGATAGCTTATAAAATATTGCTTCTTTCATTCAAGACCATTCTCTCCTCTACTCCTTTCCCTTTCTACATTTCCACTCTGATCTCCCGCTATACCCCATCCCACCACTTACGATCAGCCAGGCTTCTCTCAGCTAATTTTGTGTCTACAGCCCTCTCACGTATCAAACCCATTTCCCTCATTGCTCCTTATCTTTGGAATGCTCTACCTCCCAACCTACGCCACTGCACCTCTCTTACGGTCTTCAAGTTACACTTAAAATTTACACCTACTCAACAAAACATAAGCAAACTAGAAGGCACTGAATTTGAAAAACTAAGGTTCTTATAATTTAGTTTATTTATGTGTCCCCTATCCTGACCAGAACTCTAGCACTGTATTCCCCACTTGATCCTTAGGTGCTCTCTATGTCTCCCACATTATCACTTTAGATTGTAAGATTTCTAGTGTTTCACTTTGCAAAGCACTTGTAACCCAGTACTGTCTAAACCCTTAAAATGTAAAGCGTTGTGTACACTATCAAATAAAACATATTAATTCAATCTGCTGAGTATTTTTTAATTAATGATCTTAGGTTATTCTGTTAGTTTTCTTTAATTAAAAGTGTCAGCTATGTAAAATCCCTGTATATCTTTGTCCTCCTCTATATCTACAGTCTTTTTAGCAAAAAGGAACTGGAGTCACTCATTGTTAGAAACTTTGAGGTCAGCGTGTCATCCCCAGACATTTAAAAATCAATTAATTAAATTTTGGAATAATTGGGAAAACAGGTTATATGCATAGATTCTACATAATAAAAAGGATGGTAGATATTTCATATTTACCTTGTCTGGGTGCCAGTCCACATTCATGTAGATAATCCAAAAAGAAAACCCGCACTCACAGGTCTTTCTTGTGAAGAAATAAAGGCTGATTTATTCAATCGATGTTTCGGCCCAAAATAGGGCCTTTCTCAATCAGTTTAGGAAGAAACGTTGATTGAATAAATCAGCATCTATTTCTTCATGAACAAGAACTGTGAGTATGTTTTTTTCTTTTTGGAATATATATATATATCCCATTATACAATTTATTTACAATAGCCTTTTAAGATATTCTAATGTAGCCACAGTCAAAGTCTCTTCATCCCATGCACCAATCAAATTTGTGATATATCAACTCCATCCACTTCTTACTATAAGCGGCCCGTGATGATGTGGACTCTAAATACCTTACCAAGTATACAACCTCATAGAACCTAGACACTCTGGGCAGCTGGAACACACCAGATCAGCCGGGTTAGTAGCAAACTTCTGAAATTCTTCCCATTGGAAAAAAAACCTAGAGCACCCGTAATTTTATTATCAACACAATTCTTCCCACAGAAAATGCCTGAGAAGGAGGTAACTTGGACATCATCTGATTCGCTGCAATATACACCCAGTATGTTACAAATCCATTGATGAATATATCAACCCAAAATAGGAAAGGGCTCCAAAAATGTAAGATTCCTGATGAATTTCGACTGAGACCAACTCAATGATCACACACACTGCTTACTATTCAAAAGTGCACTGAAATGTGCCAAACCCACTGCATCAGTAAACCAGGCAAAGTCACTACTTAAAACCTACTTTCTCTAGTTAAACCACCTTGGCTAATAGTAGCCAAGAAAAACTATCAAGCAGCTAAATCCTTTCAACCGTCACAAGATATTATAATGTAATATCTGGGGTTTGAAATGTGGCCATACATATCAGTCTACACATAGGCATGATCTCACAAATGAACACTAAATGATCCGCCAAAGACTGCATCTGCTACAACATCACTTTGTTAGCTCCTTTAAGCCTGTCCAGTTTATCCAACTGATCCAGAAGACGGTGAAAGAGCAGATGCAACAATCAGAAAGCAGCCTCTATATCCGTTTTGCCTAACAGCATAATATTTCACCCAAAAAGTGAAACAAGTGAAAAATGGCACTTTCCATTGAGCTTGCGATTTCCAGAGAAAAGTGTCAATTTTCTTTTTTCCACCTACCTCATTGCACTGAAATCAATGGTAAGACTGATTTTCACCTCACTTGGTGAGTTTCCCTTCTTTTCCCACAGGCATAATATGAAAGGGGTGTAAGGTTCCCTCAGCATGTCATTCTGTGGATGTGTGCAGGGAGCAAAGGATAGTTACCCCAAATACCTAAAAATGTTGTGTGACTGAGAAGACACAGGCAGCTGTGAACCAAGTTCCTTCCTAATCTGGCTGTTATCTCTGTATTAGGGGAGTCTGGGTGTGTGTGTGTGAAGGGAGCAAAGTATATTTAACCCAAAGACCCAATAATCTTGTGTGACTAAGAAGACACAGGCAGCTGTGATTCAAGTTTGTTTGGTGCTCTCTGTGTTAGGGGAAGAAGCAGTTGCATGAGAAGCGTATTTTTTTCAACATTGATAGGGACAGTTAATGAAAAATTAAATACATTTTTTTTAAATAGTTTGATATGTGGCAAGAACCCTGACACGAGTTGTGACTGAGGCAAACATATACTACAAGAGTATTTTGTAAAAGGCAAGATATCACACACACATACAATCAGTTCTGTTGTGTACTTCACTGTTTAAAAATGTCCAGTAAACAGAGGCAGGGGTAGGGTGAAAGGAGTGCAGGGATGTGTTAGTAAAGTGGTAGTCCATGCAATAAATGATGATGATCCTTCTCATTCTTAGGTGGCTGTTTGTCAAAGTCACATACAAATTTCCACTACCACTATTAATATTAATAAACCATCCAAGAACACTGAACATAACAATGAGTTGCATTCTAGTGTTGATGACATAATGGAGAAGGCTTAGCAATTCAACCAACTGCCTGACATTGAGCATGAAAATACAAGTTCTCAAAGTAGCAAGAGTACAGTCTGAGTGGGTTTTCAGTGCAGCTGGTTATATTTTAAATGTCTGTAGAGCATGGCTATCAAGAAACAGTGTTGGCAGACTTACATTTCTAAAAATGAACCAACATTTAATACAGTCTGAGTATCAGGTAGCAGAAGTGTATAAAACCCTACCCCACATGTACTATTAACCGCTGCACTGAGGATGAGTAGGAGAAGGGATATGAATGGTTGCTACCATCTACCACTGTTGGGACCACTGCTATGACCAGTGATTTAATGTTTGACTGTAATCGAAAAATAATGCAAGCTTATATTAGACTCAAAGATGATAATGCAAACAAATTGGTCTAGCTTTCAGTTCTATGAATCGGGATTTTCTATTTTTTTTATTATCAGTTTAAAATGATAGTTAGAAAACATACCAGCAAGCTTACAGAGAGAAAAACCTGAAAAATATTTGTTTTGTGTGCTTAAAGGGATAGTAATACTTAAATATTACTAATCCCCAAATTGTAGGCATGTTAAAAAGAATTTAATTGTCCCCAGTGTCATTTCTCAAATCTTTATGGTTTGAGAGATAATCGCCCGCAAAATTCCCCCCTCACTCCACTTTCCCTGAAGTCAGCGTTGTAGCTGACTGCAGGGATATCCGGTCTTACGTACATCAGGCAGCTCTGCAGCAGAGCCGAGATCGCGTTAGTACAAAAATAATTATTTCATTGACATGGTCTTCTACGTGTACTTGCAAACCAAACGCATGAAGAAGAAAGTTTCAGTGAAATAATTACTTTTTACTAACGTGTTCTCGGCTCTGCTGCAGAGCCGCCTGACTGTCGTACGACAGGCTTCCCCTGTAGTCAGTTACAACACTGACTTCAGAGAAGGGGGAGGGAGGGGGGAACTTTGCAGGCGGTTATCTCTCAAACCATAAAGGTTTGAGAGATGACACTGGGGACAATTAAATACTTTTTAACATTACTACAATATGGGGATTAGTAATATTTAAGTATTACTATCCCTTTAAGGATAGTTAAACATTCAGAATACTACAGCAAGGCTAGGCTTTAAAAGATTTATTATGGGCTTCAAATAATGCTAGCCCTGATAAAAAAAATTGTCTGAAGGCCTCAGGCTTGCAAAAACAAGAACTGAGAAAAATGTGTCTGCAGGCATAAGGCTTGCCAAAACCAAGCCCTGAAAAAATATGTATGCCCTACTGGCCTACTGCCAGCGGTGCTAGATGGTGTGGTAGCAAAATGCCATTTGCAACATTATGGAATCTGTTACTGCTGTAATTGCTGCCTCTGAGTCGTCTAAGCAGCAGGAAGGAACTGTGCCTTTCATCAGCAACTGCAATGTGCACAGTGTACACAAGGAAACATTGTGAACTGGGGAAGAACTGGGATGTATCATAACAATTGTCACATCTGCTCTCATATTAAGCAACCGGCACTACTGCAACCAAACACCTTCACACTTAGGTTGGCAATGTAAAACCATCCCACAAGAAAACAAGCACAGCTGTCACTATGCCCATTTTCCACTCCGTGACATGTGATGTTAAGACAGAAGACTTAATATAAATAACAAATCCTCCCTGCCACCAACTTAGCATATTCTGCAGTATGAAATGTATGCAGATGCGACCTGACACCCTGCATTTGATTGCTTTCCACCACATTACCATGTATGGTCAGTGCAACACACAGTGTGTAATGGATGGACATGAACTGTCAGATCCTCACATTTACAGACACTCTACCAGCTTGTGGGGGAGGTAACGGGGCAAAGGTGGCATGCCAGAGGAGGAATAGGAGACTGAGGGTGTCGGGGTGCGGGAAGCTGGGTTTCTCTTGTCTTCCTCTGAGATTTCCTCCCCATTCTTTATGCACTTGGAGAAGGACAAAGGGCACAGTGACAGTGGCTCATAATTTATTTGTTTGGGGTTTGACATTTACATTCGTAACTTAAACGTCAGGGTGTTTATGCTGCATATGCTTAAGGAGGGCAGATATGCTAAAGTGGTCCCCTCCTTTCCCCTTTTCATTACTTTATCATACATAGTGCACAGTGCAGTCACTGATAACTGAACTGTGCCTGCCCCAAGGAAAAAATATTCCCATACCTATGATTTCAATGATGGGAAAGGTGGAGAAGAATGGTCTTCTTCTTCTCCGGAATCACCTTCACTAGATGAGGTAGGTGATATTGCTGCTGCTGTGTTCTTCATTAACACTAGAGCTAGGATCAGAAGTATTGGTGGCAATTGGAGTCTGTCCTAGTCTGATATCACTGCTTGAAGAACCCAGTCCCATGGTGGCCATGGTGATCTGTGGCACATTAACCTAATCGTCATCATCTTGCTGCTTTGACAGCTGAACATATGCCTCTTATGACAGAAGCAGAAATTACAGCAACAGCAAACTCCTGAATGTCAGTGCTGGTGGGTGATGCCCATCCCCATTT
Organism: Rhinophrynus dorsalis; assembly: GCA_037306005.1. Classification (NCBI taxonomy): domain Eukaryota; kingdom Metazoa; phylum Chordata; class Amphibia; order Anura; family Rhinophrynidae; genus Rhinophrynus; species Rhinophrynus dorsalis. The sequence continues at coordinate 67,186,313 of CM074723.1, read as the reverse complement.
GCATCTCTTTCTTTAATTCCCTATTGCTTTCTTCCAAAAACAGTCTCATACCCTTCTCCATACCAGCTGTCCCACCATCATCTTCACTCTCATCACCAGCACCATCACCAGTTTCTTGCTGCTCTTTGGGACTGGTTGGGGATCTGTCTCCAAGGGGCCCTTGCTATCACACTTACCATCTCCCCCTCAGAAGGAGACATAGAAACATAGAATTTGACGGCAGATAAGAACCATTCGGTCCATCTAGTCTGCCCATTTTCCTACTGTAAAAAAAAAAAAAAAACACAACCTCAAACCTGTTTTGGTCCTTGGTCTTTTCTTATGTTAAGGACCACCTTATGCCTATCCCATGCATGCTTAAATTTTGTCACTGTATTAACTTCTACCACTGCTGAGACACTCTATCAGTAGTAGCAGCAGGCACAGGCAGCTGATGTGTGCTAGCCATTTCCGACTTCTCCAGTATATTTCCTCAGAGGGACAATGTTTAGGGGAAAGGGATCCATTAGGTCAGGGTTTTGTGGGCTCCCTTTACTGCTGGTGCTTCTGTCTTCCTCCACCTCTGTGTCAGCAGCATCAGGGTCCATCCAGCTTCTCTTGCTGGTCATAGTGCTACCCAGGACTTAAAATATATATTTTTTTAGTTTTAACTTTTATTTTTTTGTATTTTTTCTCTCTGCCTCCTTCTGCCTTTTTCCACAATCTTTGTCTTCTTAACTAAACTATGCTGCAGGAGATCCTGTGATTTTATAGTATGGAGGTATGAAATTTTGCCACTCTTGGAAATCATAGGTTGGAAAAGGAACCATTTTCTATGGAAATTCTGTGGTGCTAGCAAAATGGAGGAAAATCTACAGGTTTCTCTGAAGATGGGAATTCCTGCAGGAAAAGTGGTAAATCGTACTTTTTGTTTTACAAAAATTTCCACAGAAACAAAACAGGATTTTTTCCTATCCTTACTACCTACTTCCATAACCAGTTCTAATGCTTTATCAAATGCTGCATTCCGTCTTGCTAATCCCATGAAAGGTGATGAATGAGTCTAAACTTGCCAGTTTATGATTTAGGGACAACCCTCAATGACAAAATTCTCAGATTAGGGAACAGGAGGACTAGTGAAAGACCAGTGAAAGAGCCTGCCACCCTACCGAACTGCACCACTTTCTGCAGCTTTTTCCTCACCACAGCCATGTTCTCCTTAACTGATTAAAATTGTCAAATTCAGCATGCTGCTCCCTACCTACAAAGGAAATCCAAAACCCTTCTTGTAGCAAGATAAGTATAGGTACGGAAGATAATTTTGATGTTAAAGGGGTTAAGCTAGGTGCTGAGGTCTGTTTGTGTCCAAGCTGTTATCTAGACCGCTATAGATTTCCTAATTTTCTGTACATAGTCCACTTTTTCAGACATATCACGGTAAACAATATGTCTTGCTATTCTAAGTTTGGTTTTCCTAAACTTATGTAAACTTGTAGTATACATACTAACTGCTTTTATGAACTCTTTGGAGAGTCATTCATGGACCTGCGCAAGGTAACAGCCCATCTCACTCCATTACAGCTTTTGGCTCCAGGGTGTCCGTCTGCGCATAAAAGGATAATCTATTTTACTATATTAGTTATTGCCCTAATGCTTGTGCTATCTTTCCAGTATTAGTTATCACATTTTTTAAAAACCTTTTATATTAGGCATTGCATTGATACTTGTGAATATAGTTTTTCTTGTCATTAATTCAGTATTAATTTTCCTTATTTACTTTATTGTTAACCAAATAAATATATAACTAAAAACATTTTGGGGGGCATTTAAGTGGCTGTTTCACTTGTTCAGAGGGGAATTCCCTGGCACTTTGTGGCTGGGCTGCCATTTTAAGAGAATCTGTATGATATTCTTTAGGGTATTTCTTCTCTGAGTAAGGCAGTAAGAGACTGCACCCTGAGTAGGCCACCATTCCTATAGAGCCTGCACAATTCTATGGCATGCTTGTTACTAGATGAGCATCCCAGTTCTTTTGCATATGGAAATAATCTTTGGGGTTGGTCACCCCAACGGTAAAGGAATCCAGCCGTGTATCACAGTGGGTTTACCATTGCCTTATTCTTATTGGCTTTGGGACTCTGGCTTCTCCCAGGGCTTGCCTTTATAGACTCAATCCTGTCATATTTACAGTGCCCTATAGTGTTGTACCTGTGCCTAACGTTTGTTTACTGCTTGTTCCTGTTCCGTGTATGACCCAGCTCGCCTGACTGCGCTCCTGATTCCTGATACTCCTGTGATCCGATTCCGTTGCTGACTTAGGACTGGCTGACTAACTCCGTTTGTACCGATCTGGCTTGGCTGAGAATCTGATTCTGTTACCGACTAGGACTGGCTGACTAACTACATGTGTACCGACCTGACTTGGCTGAGTATACGATTCCGTTACCGACTAGGACTGGCTGACTAACTCCATGTGTACCGACTTGGCTTGGCTGAGTATCGATTCTGTTACTGACTAGGACTCGCTGACTAACTCCGTGTGTACCGACCTGGCTTGGCTGAGTATCCGATTTCGTTGCTGACTAGGACTGGCTGACTAACTCCATGTGTACCGACCTGGCTGTGTATCCGGTTCCGTTTCTGACTGGACTGGCTGATTACCTCCGTGTGTACAGATTGGGGCAATGCTGTCTTTTGATCTGTCAGGGTGCGCACCCTGTATCCCATTCCACCTACTCCCACTTGCTATACTATACAGTGCCTGCCTGGCCTGTCTATCCCCGTAGTCCCCAGGGGTCTGTGGGAGTCTGGTCACTTGTCAGTGTTTGTGTTGCCTACGTTAACCCTAGAGTGCTAGGGATAGGTCTGCCAGAGTCCTGTCTGTGTTGCCTCCGTTAACCCTAGCATGCTAGGGATTGGTCAATGCCAGAGTCCTGTCTGTGTTGCCTCCATTAACCCTAGCCTTCTGGGTCAGGTCATTGCCAGAGTCCTGTTTGTGTCGCCCCATTAACGCTAGTGTACTAAGGATTGATCACTGCCAGTGTCCTGCCTGTGTTGCCTCTGCTATCCCTATCCTCCTAGGAGGCCCTGCAGTCACCCATCACCCTTTCTCACCTAGTTGCGGTGTGGGGCTGTTGTGGTTCTACTTGTTCCTGTACCTGTCCATGGATCAAGCCTACAGAGTCCTATTGTTGATTACCACTGTGATATCCATACATCCTGACCTGAGTCAGATTTGGGAAGTACTAGGTACAGACGTCCTCTGGACCTGAGTAGGGTGATTGTTCTATTTATTTTAAATAAAGCTTTTAAACCTTACCTAACTGTCTGAGTGTTCTTACAAAAACCATGACACAGTAACTAGAGAAGTCACCTACATCTCACTGACGAGGCCCAACAAGGCTGAAATGTATGTCTGGGGCTGGCTGCTTCTTGTTCAGAGAGGAATAGCTTGGATGTACTACCATTTTGGCAGGATCAGTATGATGTGTTTTAGAATATTTTCTCTCTCTACCACAAATACTCCTATCTAGGAACTCTTCCTCCTTCCTTCTGCCTGTCTGCCTACACTAGCTAGCATAAAAATTCAACTGCTTTCTCTCTCCGTCTCTGAGCTGAGTCAGAGAGGGAGGGCCTGGGACTAAAGTAGGGTGGGCCCAAGAATCTACTCTTGAAATGGGAAATTATATCACAAGCAAAGAGCGAAACATGGCCCTAAACTACAGGAAGAAATGCTGGGAGTAGTTCAGTATGATAACATCTTGAACATACTGCTAATATAGATAAAGCCATCTCTTTTTACTACAGTACCTCCCTGTGATGATCTCACAGACGATAAAAAGAAACAAGCTTGGTTCACTGATGGAACAGTCAGATATGTCTCTAGGAAGAGTTGGCAGCAAGAAATTGCTTTAATCCTCAGTCAGAAACGATCCAATCAGTATGTTGAACAACAAGCTGAGATGGCTGTTATCAAGCAAGTTAACATAGAAGAGAAAGTTTTCATCTACACAGACAGCTGTGCTATGTACCAAGACCTTACAACATGTCTGGAAAAAGTGTGAATGAAAGATAAAATGGATGGCTATTTGGGAAGGTCAAGAGATCTGGAAAAAAAGTTAGAAAAGGGACATGTCTCTAACATTGCTTTTGGAAATATTGAATGCTCTCATGCCTATGGACTCCTCTCTTGTGGTCCTGTTCAATGAACTAGTGTATCAAATGACACAAACCAGATCTCTACAAATGGATATACCACCTCTGCAGATTTGGCCCATGTTACAGCTGGACATCTTGGCACACAAGCTACAATAAAATGGACCAAGATGAGACAGATACTTCTCACCACTAGTCAAGAAATACATGCAGCCTCACAATGGCTGGCTTGACAAGAAGCTCACAAATACCTCTTATCCAAAAGACCTACTGGAGCAACTGAGGGGGATAGAACTGCTGTGGTTTGGCAAGTAGATTACATCAGACTGCTACTTTCTTAGTCTTAGCCTCACTGTGAGTCTCTGTACTGGCCTTTTGTCTTATACACACCATTTCTGGTCCATATGATGCTGATATCTAGTGATTAAAAACAAAGAAGCAAATCTGGAGCTAATACTCTGCACCATAGGGGAGAAATAAAAACATTCCTTATGATTTTAATGGGGCATTTAAATATATGAATGATAGAGAATTCTCTAAAGTATTGCATCACAAAGCCTAATTTAAATCTATTTTATTTGTTCCCGGTTGTGCAATTGGTTTGACACTGTGCTGTTCCTCTTTTTGTTGCACATACGGTCCCAAGGGAATTCTTTACACTTTGCTCTGTTGGTTAACTGGCTGACTTTGAAGCCAAGGCATTGGCTGTGATGCTGGTAAAACCAGGTTAAATTCCCATGTCAGCTCCCTGTGACATCAGGCAAGTAACTGTTGTCCCTCTGTGCCTCAGGCACCAAAGCTTGGAATTGTAAACACTATGGGCCAGGGATGGTGTGTACCTGAAAAATTATGTGTACAGCTGTGTGTTCAAATGAGCAGAGATATATAAGAATACATATTATAAGAATAAAGAGAATACTTCTTATATCCGAGAAGGAGCTTGTCCTAGTTGCTTGGATAACATCTGAGTCTTTGTCCCCATTTTGTGACCTGGATGTTTGAATGCCATAATTTTGACCTCTGTCTGTGACAGGACTTCGTTTCACAGGTTTGGGGAGTTTAATTGCTCCAGAATGTTCTTCTCAGAACAACACTGAACCATCCAAGACTTCAAAAGCGTAGTAAAATTCCCCAGATCCATTGCCAAGTTTATACATATAAACTGTAGCATCTGTTGTAGGTCATTTAACTGTCAACTTCAAGTAAAACACACCAGTAGGATCTTCTTAGTTACTGTTCGTACATAGGTACAATGACTTCTATATACAGTAATTTCTATTATTACCTAACTTATTTTATTCTATCCCCCTTCTGTTTTTTGCCTTTTGCATATCCTGCATAAATTTTAGCCAAAGTCTATTGCAGGTAAATTTTGCTAATTCCAGCCATTATTAATGATACTTAACTACCACTAGCCAAAGTAAGTAAGCAAGCAAGAAAGGACTTGGTCTATAAGCCCCATCCCCCAGGACATGCCACATGGTTGCTCTACAAGGACTGACGCCTAGGACCTTCCCAGGGAAGTTTGGTTGGTACTGGGACTGGCATGGGAGGTGTACCAGGTTATAAAGTGTTGGCAGCAGAGAAAACAGAGCCCCCTCTAAACATAGGTGAAGCCCAGAGCTCTGTCCTTTTGTATCCAAATCCCTAGTCCATATAACAGTTTTGATGTATTGTTGAATAACATTTTTGTCCGTCAATAACCCCCCCCCCCCCCAAACACATGGACACACACACTTCCCAAGATCTCCAGGCACAGTGGCTCCAGGTTCAGGCCCGAGGACATTGCTGGGAATTAAGCTAGTCAAGCTCAGAAATCTTCTCTGCTTGGTTTCAGAGTGCCAGGAATGTTGCATTCTCAGTGATAACATTTTCTCTGAGCACATGCTCTCAGGACAGTGACCGCACTCAGGGAGGTCATCAGGAATGAGAAGATAGCCTGAAAGACACAACAGGGAGGGGACATATATGATTAATCACTGCGTAACCAGGATTGAATTTGGGACTTTCAATGGGTAGTTTAAAACCCTGAGGTTTGGTTGCTATCCCCACTTTGGCTGTTTAGGATTTGCTGGGTTGCAGCTCATCTTCTTGTTGTCAGACTTCCAGGGAAGCGAATAGGAAGAACTTAAGATTGTGGCCGATAGTGAGTTGTAGGAGTGTACAACAGAAACATCCGTGATATCAGGTACACCGACAAGTTGTCTTTCCAAGATGAAGGTGCAGGTATTGTAACCCAAGGAAGAAAAGAAAGGAAAGCATCCCAGTTAATTGGTACTAGTTGACAGGGGTGGCGGGAACACAAAACTACACCTACAAAAATATTTTTTTTTTTTCTGTGTTCTTTGAAAAAGGGCATGTCTGCACTAAAATGACTGTAATAGCAACAAACATGTAGAAAAGAGAAACAAGCCATAATATTTTGAAGAGAAGACAGCTGGACACATCTATTAAATGGTGACTTGTGTTATATCCATAAACTGGAATATGGTGCTATACTGAATTTTTAACTTTACTACAACGTCAAACCTACTAACATCTTTGAAAACTAAGGTATTTCCTGCTACATTCAGTAGCTACTGTAAACATAGAAAAATGGTACCCCACTGACAAGAGTTGATATACAGCTCATACATAGAAAAATGGTACCCCGCTTACAAGAGCTGATATACAACAAAAGTTGCCAGGAGCACTAAACTTCACTGGGACATGTCTTCATGAAATTGCTTGTAACACCTGAAAACTTGCAGAAAAGTTAAATAAATCATACCATTTTTAAAGTAAACTAACTGCCTTACAAGGAGTCACTTGCATTTATTCTTATAAATAAAGGATTATTATTATTATTATATAAACTAGTGTAGCAAAATATTTCAAGAATGATAATTTATTTTATAAAGAATACGTTATATGTTAATCATAAGACTGGAAAGTTTGCAAAAGTTTAAGGGTCTGGAAACATTAGAAGGATGTCATCAGCAAAAAGGCTACACATAATCATGTTTGCCATTTATGATGCCCATGATGTTAGGATGAATTTGTATTAAAGCAGTCAGGTTTCAATTATTAGGATAAAAAGTAAAGGGGAAAACGAACAGTCCTAGGGAGTCTCTCTTTTAATGTCTTTAAAGGTAAAGACATATCCTGCATATTTAATATCAGATTTAGGCTTCACATAGAGTGCTTTGAGGATATTAATTAAGGGCCTTTGTATTTTCTTCCTAGAGGGAACATAATATAGTCCCAGGAGAGTAAGTCCAGTACTTTGTGTATATTGAGAGCATGTAAAATAGCTGGAATGTTATGATGGCATACATAATTAATAATATTGATATCTCTCCTGGTTTCATCCTTTGCCAGTCAAATGGGCACAAAACCTATTTGGCTTAGATTAATTATAGATTAGACCTAATTTATAATGTTGTTTAATCTATAGGCAAACATTTTAGCAAATATTTTAAGTTGGTATTACTTACCGAAACAGATCTATAACAAAGTTCCATATTTTTATTTGCTTTAGGAATTACTGTAATATTAACAAGATGGAAATCCATGTTAAATGTAACAGTGCTATCTAGATGTTATGAAAAGTTGTTATCTGTTGGGGGATTAGTTGGATGTTTTGTAGCAAAATGCAAAAATCCTGTGTGGGCCAGGGGTTTTTGATACTGTAGGTATTTGATCCCATTATCAATTTCTTCAGCAGTAATCTCAGAATTAGGAGAGTCTAACTGTTCATCATGTATTTCTCTCACAAATTATCTCAGGATGTGCTTATGAGAATTTTGTCTGTAGAATTTCTCAGATGTTTGAGTTTTCTTAGGGGGTTATGGTAAGGTCTCCCTTAGATGTCCTGAAGATACAGGCATATAATTTGAGGATAATATGTTATTAGATCTACAGTATAAGATGCAATTGTGTTTATTGCCTTTCTGGTAAAGGGTTTGTTTGGGTCCAACTTATAGTTTTCTTGGCCTGGTCAGTTAAACAGACATTTAGTTATTCAATAACTTTCATAAGCTTAAAAAGGATCTTATAAGATAGCAATTTTTATGACACTCCAAGTTACCTCTCCTCCCCTGACCTTTTGCCCTCCCTACTAACTAGCACCAGCGACTGTCTATCTGAAATCTTTTCCTGGATAGCATCCTGTTTCTTAACGCTTAGCGTCCTAAAGACAGAGCTGTTAGTGATCTCTCCCTCCTTGCTAACACCTAATATTTCCCTCAATGTTGATAACTCTACAATTCAGTCAATATCTCAAGTACACTGCCTCAAACTTATAATACATTCTGCTCTTTCCTTTACCCCACACATCCATTCTCTCACTAAATCCAAGAGTCAGCCTTTTCTCACACAAGATACAAACAAGATGAATGGCAAGATGGGCTCTTTTAAAGGGATAGTAATACTCTGTTTTATCTTTATTTTATTTTGTAGGCATTAAAAAAAAAACATAAAGAGCGATATAAGTCTTATCTCTCAAACTTTTATGATTTGAGAGATATTCACAAGCAAAGTTTCCCCTCCTGCCCCTTTTACCTAGTGTAAGCCATCTCTTCTCAGATGTGGAATGCAGTCCATAGACCAGACAGATAACAGAATGGGACAATATTCTTCCTATGAGAACAATGAAAGCCCTGCCCCCCTTGACAAGTTTTTCAGGTTTTCCCCCTAATCTTAATTGAAGATTGTCCCTCTCTGCAATCTACCTGGGCACCTCTCTTCTGCTCTGGCTAAGCAGTGTTACATCAGTAAAAAACTACAACTCTGACAGAATTGATATAACACTCTCCAAAGTCCAAATACTATGATGATGAATTGGAGCTGCTTTTATTATGAACCATTACTATCCCTTTAATGCCTTCCCTCAAAAAAAAACTTTATTTTTTTACAATTATTGCCAGGGGATCAAATGAACACCTGGCACAGATATCCTCAGAAGTTTGTTGGAAAGAAGGGTTCTCTCGTATCCAAATGTGCCAAGGGGATTAAAATATTGTAAGGGCTTCTTCAGAGCCCCTCTCATCTGAACAGGCTTTAAAGGGATAGTAATACTTGCAGATTACTAATCCCTATATTGTAGCTTTGTTAAAAAGAAACTTATTGCCCCCAGTGTCATATCTCAAACCCTTATGGTTTGAGAGATGATAGCGCTCAAAGTTCCCCCCTTCCTCCCCCTTCCCTGACTGAACGCTGACTGCAGGGATATCCAGTATTACTTGCATCAGGCGGCACTGCAGCATTGCCGAGATTGCGTTTATAAAAAAGAAATCTTTCACTAAAATGGTCTTTTACCTGTGCTTGCAAACCAAGCACACGTAGAAGACCGTTTCAGTGAAAGAATTATTTTTTATAAACGCGATCTCAGCTCAGCTGCAAAGCCGTCTGATGCACATAAGACTGTCGTACGACAGCTTCCCCTGCAGTCAGCATTCAGTCAAGGAAGGGGGAGGGAGGGGGGAACTTTGAGCGCTATCATCTCTCAAACCATAAGGGGGCAATAAGTTTCTTTTTAACAAAGCTACAATATGGGGATTAGTAATTTGCAAGTATTAATATCCCTTTAAGTTTTTCATTCCAAGAGATCAAGTGATAACCTGGCACAAACCTGAAATGCCAGTGCTGGAAAGGGACACCTCCCTTTTCCAACAATGGGAAATGTGAGTTTTAAGGATGAATGGGGGCTGAAACAGGGGTTCTCCCATCCCTCCAGGTACCATTGCTTTTAATTGTGAAAGTCCATTCAAGGTAATCAACGGATCTCCTGGTACAGACTAAGAAAACATGATTATGGTGGAATGGGCAGACTATCCCATTGTAATGTCCCAGAGTTGAACACTTACATTTACCAGTCCTTTCTGGTATATGTTGCTTGTAGTTTAAAACATGGTTATGTATATATTTGTGTGACTGTTATGTCGGTATAACTGTAATATTTTTGTTGTTCATGTGCCTTTAAGGTGAGCAGTGCAGAGGGTAACATGTGACCACAGGAGCCAATGAGGTTTTTACCCAGCAGCCCCCTGGGCTAGCCATAAAGGGAGGAGCAAGCTAGTGTGTGTTTAGGATAGAGGAGTCTAGTGAGGAGGGTTATGGAGAGAGGATGTGAGAGGGGAGGAGAGAGAACTGGAGGAAGTGTGTGGAGATAAAGACAGAAGAGAAGGTGAGGGAAACCAGTGGAGCTAAACAACTAGTGTTCCACAGCACAACCATAGGCGTTCCACCGCACAGGAGTCCAAGTCCAAGTATGTGCCCGTCTACAAGAAGAGCTGTGGGGAGAAGTGCTGAATGCGAATGGCCCCATAGAGAGTACTACTTATCGTGAGTGATTAGCCTACGGAGGCCTCCGCTCTGTAGTCTCAAAAGTCCTAGTCAAAAGTCCTTAGTTAACCTGGCGGTAGAGTGTACAAGAGCGACCTATGGTCCAGACAGTGTATGTGGCCACATAAGTCAGAAGTCTTCAGTAACTACAGTAAAGTCTAAAGTTGTCACTAGTAAAGTCAAGATTCAGGGTAAAGTCTACTACAAGTCTCAGCAAGCCCTGTGGCTCCCTGTGGCTCCCTGTTACCTCTGCACTTGCCCCTGCCTTACCTCTGCATTGCTTTAATGGACTATTTCACCTGTCCTGCTTCTCCAGTAAACGCAGTTATCCGTAACCCTGCAGTCTGGTGTTTTATTGCCCCAGTGCTGGGCCCAGGAGACCTGCTTCACCCCTGGAGTGTGGTGTAAAAGACTACCCTGGTGTCACGAGCCGTGCAACTACAAGTACCAGCACTACAAGCACATAAATTCACAACCCGTGCACCACATATGTGTTTTGGCGTCTTTAGTTCACCACACCATTTCCAACAATGCACTCTTTAAGTTGTAGATGGAGGGTGGCAGTGATATGACCTCACCACACCACTCTGGCCTTACTTCCTGGTCCCTGTTGGATCTAGTGGTGGTCCTCGTTTACTGATGTCACTGCGCATGCACTGATATCACCAGATGGGAAAGGGATAATCTAATTGCTCCACCAAGCCTTAGATCATCAGGTGAGTGCACCCAAGGCCCCCAAACCTCAAAAATGTCCCAAGGAGTGCCATGACATCAGGAGAGACTTTATTCACACTCAGGACAAAAGAGGCAAAACATCTCTCAAGCCAACAGCTGCATTCAAGTGGTTAATGGTGATGAGATTAGTAAGCACTAGTATTTATTATTTTGGATTAATCACCTATTCATTTCTTGTACAGGAGCTTCTGTTTCTTACTGGAACACATAATCCGTTCTTAAGTCAAGTACTTTGTTGGGTTAAAAAGTGTTCTTGCTTTGTTAACCCTGTTTTCCTGGGAGTATTGTGGTAGATGGGCTCCCAAAACTTTGCACACTGGGCCTTATGCATAAATTAAGAGAGGTGCAAGTCTGGAGCAAACCAACTGCACCACAGCAGGGAACTAAAAACAAACAAATCAATTAAAATTATGAGAACTGACATTGATTTACGTGGGACATTTAACCTCTTGAATGCTAGTGAGGTAGCCAAAGTATTATGAAATCTCTAGCGTTAAAGGGGTTAATTAAAAGCCCCACTTAAATAGAGCAGAATGTGCAGATTTTTTTATTTCTCCCCTATGATGCAATTGGTTTGCCCCAGAATGCTCCAGTTTTTAGTACGTAACCGTGTTGTGATTATGTTTGAGGTAGTTAACTCCTTAGATACAAGTGAAGCTTTAAATGTATTTTGGCCCTTGTAACATTCAAGGGTTAACAATACACTGTTAATTATATTGGGATGTCATCCAAAAATCATACTGCATATATTAACCCATTAAATTCCAGAAAGGTGCTCAACATACAGTGGGTTAAAACATTAAATGGGAGGCATGTCCATTATTTTAGAAACAGTCTAGTAGATGAGTCATATTTTCATAGACACATGGAATTTGATGACAGAAAAGAAGAAATTGGCCCATCTAGCCAGCCCATTTCCCTATCTAATTAGCTTTTTTATTTGTAGAAAAGTCACAAATCTGTTCTAGGACTTCTTAAATTCATTTACTTTTTTAGCCTCAAACACTTATGCTGGGAATCTTTTCCATGTAACTATCACCTTGTGCTGGGAGGCTATTCCATTTATCTGTCACATTCTGGTGGGAGGCTATTCCATTTATCTGTTACCTTCTGGTGGGAGGCTATTCCATTTATCTGTTACCTTCTGGTGGGAGGCTATTCCATTTATCTGTTACCTTCTGGTGGGAGGCTATTCCATTTATCTGTCACATTCTGGTGGGAGGCTATTCCATTTATCTGTCACATTCTGGTGGGAGGCTATTCCATTTATCTGTTACCTTCTGGTGGGAGGCTATTCCATTTATCTGTTACCTTCTGGTGGGAGGCTATTCCATTTATCTGTTACCTTCTGGTGGGAGGCTATTCCATTTATCTGGGACATCCTGAATGGAGGCTATTGCATTTATCTATTACCTTCTGCTCTAAGACTATTCCAGTTATCTGTCACCTTTCCCCTCTTATTTTTCCACCTTACAATTTTAGGGCATAATCTCTTGTTCTAGTTTGCCTTTTATTCTGAAACAATAGATCCGTAAAAAACCCTATTAAATACATTTGAAGGTTTCAGTCATAACACCCTTTTCCCTTCTATCTTCCAGATTATACATATTAAGATTTTAGAGTCTTCCTTGAAAGTTGTTTTTAGGCCATGTACCAATTTAGTGGACCTTCTCTGAATAGTATAGATTTTTTGGTGTCCTTCTGGAGATGTAGGTGGAGATGCACTAAAAGAGATTAAGAGGCAAGTATAGGGATGTGGTGGTATATTCGTGTTGATGGCATATACACAGTATGCACTAAGATGTCTTCTCCATCATATCCCTTTGAATATGCCACCAATCCAGCACAATCTGCTGACATCCCCATAAATCCACCATGCCTTTCACAGGTTTTTTATTTTGCACTCACTAAATCAACAATAGTTCATTTGCATAGGGAAATACAGTTTAACCCTTTGAGTACCACAAGGGTGTAGGTGTGTTTGTGGCTGTTTGCCATATTCACTAAGCTCCGATAGCTGTCAGAATTCACAGTCCCAACAATGCCAATCTCTCTGCAGCTCTGTATGGAGCAAGAGGAAAGTTTATTGTCTCTGCACTGGAGAGCAGAGACAGCAACTGCACTCCTTTAGCCCTTTCAGTGCCGTAGAGATGTCCACTGCATACGCCTGTGGTACTGAAAGGGACAGGAACAAACCTACTACAGAGAAAACCCAAACTTTGTATGGGAAGCTTCCCATTTAGGGACTGCAAATTGAACTTTGGTTTCTATGGCTAAAAGTCAAGTACCAAGTAGCAATTCATATAATTGCTGATATTTTCTGTGACCCTCTTTGTTTTTGTCAGCTTTACTGTGATAATTATACCAACATTTTGTCTACAGCACTCGCCAGTGTCTGACAAGTAGAGCTGATGTGAGCCGATGCCAGCGGTGCAGCTTGGCAGAGTCACATCCAATCTCATCTGCTCTTGATTGGGAGCCTTGGGGCCTTTTTTAATTAAAAACATGTAAGAGTAAAGTTTTCATCTCCTTCCTATTGTGTTTTATTCCACTACTAGTGTAAAAGCCCTTGTACACGGGCCAGGGTCTGGGTTATGTTAACCCTTTGAGTGCCATGAGAGAACAGTACAGTGAAAACTTTATTAAACAGACCATGAAGATGCTGCAGATGGCATTCTTTTTGCTTTGCATGACAGTGATTTATCTGCAAGAGTTTTAGTCGATTGTGATTGTTTGTGAGCTGCACTGCATTGTAATTTCATCTGGCACTAAACTGCATTAGAAAATATGTTGGTATAATTGGCACAGTAAACCTGTCACAAACATAGGTCACAGGAAATATCAACAATGATATGAATTGCTACTTGGTACTCTTTTTTTTTTTTGTGCACTCTGTCATAGGTTTGGTCCTGCCCCTTTCACTGCCACAGGGATATGCAATGCATATCCGTATGGCACTGAAAGGGTTAGGGAGCAATGCTGTTTGTGGTGCTGAAGCTGGAGAGGATCCACATTCCATCATGAGATGGGATGGGAAGTCAGCAATAGCTGGAGTGCTTCTTATCAGCTCCAATTAATCTCCATAGTATTTGGGCCATGGAGAGTATTATTTCAACACTCTAGTTTAAGAGTAAATGAATGATAAAGCAACCCCTCCCACCCCTTTTACTGATGTAACACTGCTCACCTCAGAGCAGCAAAACTGTCCAGATGGATCTCAGGAAGGGACAATCTTCAATTAGCATAAGGGGGAAATCTGTCAAGAGGGACAGGGTTTTCCTTATGTTCACAGTGAGAAGGTTGTCCTTTGCTGTGAGCTGTCCGATCTCAAAACCAGATTCCACATCTGAGGGGAGGCAGCTTACACCAGGTAAAAGGGACAGGAGGGGGATACTTTATTATTCAATTAATCTTGAACTACAACTCTGACAGTATTGAAATAACACTCTCTATGGCCCAAATACTATAACGATTAATTGGAGCTGCTTTTTTTGTGAAAAATTAGGATCCCTTTAAATAATGCCTTATCATATTAATGTTGAATTCCCCTGTGGGAAATATCCTATCTTCCTCCTGCCTATGCACAGGTAATACCTCAAAATTAAGCTACATGATCCAGGTCATTGCTCAGCTGACAAAACTATTTCTGCACTGTTCTTACATCATAGGAAGTCAGATCATTAGTCTCAAGATGGACAACAATATCTAACTCACAGGCATGACTAGCTGTTTTAACAGTCCTTACAACATCTTCTGTCACTACGAGTAGTAGTAGCTCCAGGAAGACACCTAACTTTACTTTTCCTTCAACAGCTTTCAAATTAATACTTCTGGCAATAATGTCTCCAATAAACAACTTCTTCATTTTATAATATTTATCTCCTCAGAAATACTAACGACCTCCTTACCTTCCACCAGGGACGTACCATAGTTTACCTCTGAGCATGCTGCAATAACACCACTGTCATGGTCAGCAATGCAGCAAAGGAGTTGTATGTAGAAAGGCACTGGATGTAAGTAAGTCCTATCCTGACATTATTTTTAGCTCTGTTTACCTGGACACACACCTGCTCCACTTCAGCTTTGCTATTACTTGTAGCTCTGTCTGCTTTGCTGGACGCACCCATGAGGCCTAGATCAAGCAGCCTCACATGCACATCAGTGCACATGTATAGTAACCCATCAATATTAGATTGCAATGTAACAAAATTATCACACTTCAGTGATAAAAACATTTCAAATAAAAATTTAGAATAAAAAAAAAACATACAACAGTTGCACTGTACCAAAGCAGACATTTAACATAATAATAATAATTAAAAAAATACACAGTTACATAGTAGTTTAGGTTGAAAAAAGATGTGCGTCCATCAATTCAACCATTTTCCTGTTCCTGTTTACCGCTGTTGATCCAAAAGAAGGCAAAAAAAAAAAAACCCTCAATACAGCAATTTCAGATTCTGCTTTGAATGGGTGGCCTTGGATCAACAAGCACTAACTAAATATTAATCTAAATAATCCCATATATATATATATATATATATATATATATATATATATATATATATATAATCTTAAAATATCTATTTAAAAAGAACAAAAAAATCTACTCTTGATCACCTCTTAGTCATTCCTTGCCTAACTCTTAGCTACACTTATTACAGGAGTTATTATAAGTACATCTAAAGCATGAGGTAAGCTCAGTCAGATGTTCCTTAAATACACACTGCAATCAAAGAGGGTGAAACTGACACCTAACAAGTTGCTAAGTTACTCAGCACACCTCAGCTAACCCCCAGTGAATCACTTGCAATTAAGCTATCCACATACCAGAAAGCTTGTAGAAATTAACTTATAAAAAAAAAATCCCAGAAACTTCTCACTTTTTTCAAAATAAAAGCGGAACAGAGCTCAGCTCCACCTAGTCTGTCAGACAACAATAACCCTGGGCCAAGCAGCAGGACAGGAGCGCTTATGGTTACAAGGGACAAATGTGAGGCTGAATTATTTCTTTATTTATTTCAACAGGAGGAGGGGCACGTGGATTCTTCTTGCAAAGATGAGGGGGGGGGGGATATATTTATTGTGGTAGGAGGGAATATGGAAAGGCATACATTTATTGGGATGGGAGGGACACCCAGAGAGGCAAATATTTACTGGGATGGGAGGGGACACCCAGAGAGGCAAATATTTACTGGGGCAGGAGGGAACACAAGGAAAGGCACATATTTACTGGGGTAGTAAAGACACATGGAGTGCCTGGGAGTGGAGGGCAAAAACTCCTCCAATATTTTCCTTAGCAGGGATAGTGATATATTATTGCACTATCCCTGCTTTTCTGATCAGATACGGTCAGAGCAGGGCTCTTTCCTTTAGAGACATTAAGATGAGCATGCCCTACCATTCCCCTTTTTGACAACCCAAATCCCAAAGCAACCCACATGCATACCCATACTCACACATACCCAGCCTGATGCTTCAGACATGCAACACCAGCTCAGTGCCAAGAGAAAAACAAAAAGGTAAGTTATCCTACTTACCTAAAGCCCCCTCTCCCAGCCTGCCCACATCTAGGGGAAAGTGAGGGAGCATAGCCCCCTCTACCAGGTTTCCTGCTGAACTGGATGGCCAGACCCTGTCCTTTGTCCAAGTCCTGACCACTACAGTGGGGGGGGGGGGCACAAAGGGCAGGAGGGCCATGCATGTGGACAGGTGACAGTTCCACTACAATTCATGTACTAAAAGGAACTGGAGACATTCTGGAGATATCCATCTGCACCATTAGTGTCAAATTAAAAATCCAAAAGTTCTCTTTGATTGAAGTGGGGTTATTAAGCCCCTAATTACTAAAGAGGTCTCCAACACATTAGCTTCACCTATATTCAGTCAACTTTTCAAAGTAAAATCTAAAAAGTCAAAGTGAAGGAGAGATAAGGTAATAGTACTTCCACTGACCTTCTGTTTGCTAGATTAAACGTGTAGAAATTAATCAAATTAATTCTGTTTTCATTGCCTTTAACAAATGCATCAATCACACTGTAGCCAATTACAGTCATTGCTTGTCTTTTCCCCAGTGGATGTCTCACCTTTCACTGTGTGTGAATTATTTGTATAGAGTGTAATAAAGTAATGATCAGCTCTTATCAACAGTAAAATGAAATGTGCCTATTCCCATAACAAGGACACAGTGGGACCTATGTATCAAGGCTGCACAGTATGTATCAAAGTAATATTCTTTTGATCTTATTTATTTTTAAATAAATAAGGGCCTAATATATGACACTCAAAGGGTGTAATCAGTTGGGAAATGTATTTGTCTCACGTAGTGCAATTGGTTTGCTCCAGAAATTCCCCTATTTTCTATTGTACAAAAATACCTGTAGGTTCATATGAATAAAGTGCAGCAATTTTGGAGCAAACCAACTGCACTTTAGGAGACAAAATTCCTACTGACTAATATGAGGTCTTTAACCCTTTGAATTCATTGAGAAGCAATGAGTTGGACAACGCTCTAGTATTCAAAGGGTTGGGGAATTTTTTCACCTCACCTCCTCATGGTGCAGTTGGTTTGCTCCAGAATTGCTCCATCTGCTTTAATATATGATGCCTATGTATCTAAAAAGAACCAAGCAAACAATGAATTAGATCAAAGGGATTTTAGCATGGTGCAGCCTTGATATACTGTCTCCATGTGTCTGTTAAAATAATACATAGAATTCTCAATGCACTGAAGTCTTCTCTCTAATACAAGGGATTTAAAATCACCATTTAAATCAATAGGAATTCTGGGAATTATTATATGTTACCTTTGGTGCAGTTGGTTTGCCTAACAAATGGCACTAGAGAGCTAAAACCTGATGCGTCTGAGTGGTGACTAGCCGTAGAACAGGCCATTGTGCTGGTTGTTCTTCCTCGGAAGCCTCTCACATTTCTATGCGTACTCTAAGAACTCACAACAGAAACACACAATATCCATGGAACACACTAAGAACACACAACAGAAACCCTCAAACTCCATGGAACACACTAAGAACACACAGCAGAAGCCCACAATCTCCATGGAACACACTAAGAACACACAACAGAAATGAGAAGCAATTTGTTCACAAACCAACTGTATCACAGTATACAAATAAATCTTCTAATTGATTTAATGTAATTGAATGTAATGCGTTGGAGACCTCTCTAGCATTCAAGAGACTCGATTCAATTACCACCGGTAAAACATATGGTAGGGCAAAAATTATTTCCGTATGGTGCATACACAGAGATACCATCGGAATTCAATTGCTCTACCAACATGAGCTACGATGATGGCTGGCCAACAGAACAGGACTTGCAGCCCAACGTTCATCGTAGCTTTTTGTTTGCACAACGCACGCTAAATAGAGTGAAAAATTGGAACATCAAACTGTATTGGACACAGGTCAAACACAGATGTGAGCTAAAAACACAGACCCCCCCCTCCCGCCACCTCCCAAACACTAACTCTACCCTTGGACCTACAGTACACCTAACATCAACAGTAAAGTATAGAAATGCTTGCCCTAACACTATCCCATCACCCATACCCCATAGCTGTAACACTTTCCTGTAAGTCTGATGTCCGGGGTGGGGTGGGGGGTAAATTTCACTGTTCCCTTATAAAAGATAAAGAAGCATTAAAATCAATGTGTCACGGTTCGGCAAGAAAACTCAGGACAAGTACTAAAAGGTAACACCAGCTTTATTAGACATCAACAATGAAACAGAAATATCACAATAGATGGTAATAATTAGAAGCACACAACGGAGCAAGTGACATCTACCAGAAATAGAAAACTGCTTCCGTGTGATTCTCTGGAGATAGGTCCCAGCGATGGGACAAAGAATAGTCTGCAATGCCACAGGTCCGCACCTGGGAAAAGCCAGACAAAATAGAAAGGCAACCAGGAGTAAGTCTGCCAGAACCACAGGTCCGCACCAGATTGGATATCTAACTTCACGGAAGGCCACACTAGAGGATAGTTAGATAGAGCCACAGGTCAGCACCTGATTGGGTGGTCAGACAAGCCAGGGGTCATGCACTGAGCGGGTAGTCAGCCAGAGCCACAGGTTTGCTCCAGATAGGATGTCCACTGAAGCATTGGAATGCTGGCTATGCAGTGGACAGTGCCCCAGGTCAACACCAGAACGGGTAGTCAGACAAGCCAGTAGTCAAACACGGACTGGGTAGTCAGCCAGAGCCACAGATCTGCACCAGAATGGTTATCCGACAAAGCCAAGGGTCATACGTGGAGCAGATAGTCAGACAGAGCCACAGGTCAGCACCAGGTAGGATAGTCAGACGATCCAGATCATGCACAGAAAGCCAAAATATAGAACTGCACTGGACACCACGAAAGGGCTGAGCCCTGTGTCCAGGCAGTTAAAATAGTGTAGTCACAGGAAGGGGAGGAGTAGCCCAACAGGTGACTGCCCCTTTAAATAGAGCGCACGTGTGTCCAAATGATTACGTCACCCGCATGCCGGAATGCCGACAGTAGAAGCGGCTGGAGCCACACATGGAACTAGCAGGCAGCTGAGCCGACAGGACGCGGGATGCAGCCAAGCCTCAACGGAGGCAAGACACAGGGTCCCAGCTGAGAGTGCGGCTGGAGCCACTGGAGGAAAGATGCGGTCAGCTCGAGCAGCTGCAACACAGGTACCCTGACACAATATCCCCATTAAATATCTGCCGCTATACCGATAGTGATACCTATAGAGCTGTTGCCTGATCCAGACTCAGTATTTCTGTTATAAATTGATTATACAGTCTTCCCACTATACTCAGTCCTGCCTACTTCTCTGTTATAACAGAACAAGATTGAGTTTAGTCTGCAAAGTATAATCAGTTTATAATACGTACACATAAAGTTACCCCATTTTGTGACTAACTCATACCCACTGTCCCCTGCTGCTACTGCCACATAACAGCAGGAGGAGGAAACTACTATACAATGTGGAAAGAATGAAGCATGGCCAGGAAAGAGAACTGGAGACCTTAGCAGCAGCTAAATCCAGGCCAGCTCCAAAGGGGGGGGGGGTGTAGAAGCCTAAAAAAGAAATCCCCCCCAATTTTTTTGGTAAAATGATACATGTTCTTTGGTCTGAGTACATTTACTTTCAGGGACAATTTAATATGTTGGTTTTGTGCTGGTGGTGGTGGGGGGGGGGCAGTCTTCCAACATCTGTTTGACACAGCAGATATTGCAATTTAGTTACCCACATAACAAAACAGAGTTTGCATTCATGTGACCCACATCATACACTAGAGCTTGCTCTCCAATGAATGGGAAAGGAAGAATAGACGGGTAAGAAAAAAGGTATGATAGGGTCAGACATATAGGGAACTGAAGGGGCACTGTGATTTAAAGTAATCATGTCTACTGCATGCTCCAATTCACTTATTCCGCATCACTAATGCATCTTCCAAGTCTGCTTCACTGTTGCTTCTAGGTCTGCTCTGAGCTACTGCTCATCACTGCCGGAACCAGAATGGGTAGCCAGCACCTAGATGTGACATAGGAGGACCAGAGAAGCAGAGCTTCTATTAAGTAAGGCCACCACCTACTTGCTATGATGTAGTGGGTCTAAAGCAGAGGTCTTACAATTTATCAACCCAAGAGGAAAGGCGCTTACAAGAAGATTCAGTGGCTGCAGGCTCCCTTGGACACCAGGCACATTTGTACCTTCTATAGTTGCGCTAATACTGCCAGTGCCCACCCTGGACCTGAAACATGGTAACTGAGACAAGAGTACTGCACTCAATACATGTACAGGTGTGACAGCAGAGCTCCTGTGTCTTCCCTTTACATGGCACATTACTCTCTCACATCTGTGTTGCATCACATGAGACAGTCAGCAGGGAGATTACAGTGCCCCCCTCAATATATCTAATTATCTGGCTAGCTAAGCCAGCAACAGGGAACTATGTTTGTTCCAGGTCTGCTTGGCTCTAAAAAAATAATAATTGTAGGTGTCATGCAAATCCAGTAGGAGCCAGTATCAGCCTAAGGGGAGAAAAAAGTTAGCAGTGCGCAGCTCCAGAGACTAGGGCCCAGTCAGAGTCTCTATTTGGGGCTTCCCACAGAGACACTCGGGGCTTCAGCTCCCCCTAGCGACACCCCTGTAGCTGAGACATCTATGCAGCAGTCAGCATGTTTGCATTTGCCACCCGCTTCCTGCTTGTGAGGACCTGTGTAAATTCAATATAATGGTAATGCCCTTTGAGAACCCGAAGGTCCTAGCAGGGTCCTAGTAGTTTCAGTGCTCAGATGTCTACACAGTCTACACATCTACAGCAATGTCCTTCAAAGATCCTCAGGTCCTCAAAAAGCACAACCATTATCTTGAATTAACACAGGTCCTCACAGGGGCATGTGGAAAACGGGAAGCAAATGCATGAAACAGATGTCTCATAAGCCTCTGTAGGGGGTGAGTAGAGGGGTGAGCATACTGAGGTAGGTGGAAGCATACTGAGGTAGGTGGAGGGAAGTAGTAGGGGGACAGACATGAGAATATATATATTTTTCTCTTGTATATATAATACGCATCCCCCACTTCACATACGTTGAAAAGGGTAAAAACTGTGCATATTATACCAAAGATTTTACAGTAATTAAATTATGTCTGCATACACTCTACACATGCTTTAAAAAAGGAAGTTTACCATCACATTTTACGGATTTAGCATAAAATAAATATTTATTTTATAGAAGTGCGCTGTAAATGCAAAATATATAACCTTTTAAATGCCAGAGGAGTATGCAACACATTGCTTTGCACACCACCCCTGGCAATCAGTGAGTTAAATATATATATAAACAAATTTCATTTTAGATGTTAGTGTTCCTTTGACCCTTTAGAGGCCAGAGAGTTGCACAATGCATTGCTTTGCAATGCGTTTTGCACCCATTAAGGACAAGAGGGAAATGTAGCACATTGCTTTGCAGTATGTTGCACATCTTAAAGGGTTAAATAAATGGAAATTTGGGACATTTTTATTTATCTTCATGGTGCAATTGGATTACTCCAGAAACACTCTAATTTTCAGCTGATCATTGGGCCCTATAATCTGCAAGCCATCATACATGATCAGGCAGGAAAGATTGCTCTCCCCAGTTTCAGTCTCTGGTGTTTCCATAGTGATGGTCCTCCTGTGATGTAGGGTAATTTCTTATACACTACAGCCCCTGGCAATGAAGTAGCTGTCAGACTACAATAAGCAGTAATCCCAAGCACAGGGATTCTTCAACAAAGCTCAGGCATCTTTTTGCCTTTATACATAAGGCTCAATGAATATATTTAAATTTTGTGCTCCAGGAGGTGAATGCATTTCCAAGACTGCATCAAGCAGAGGTTCCCAAACACATACATAGTAACAAGGTAACATAATTGATAAGGCAGAAAAAAGACACACATCCAAGTTCAGCCCATGCCATATAACCCTTGTTGATCCAGTAGGAGGCAAAAAACACTATGGAAGCCAATTCCAACTAAGCCCTAATTGGGTAAAAAAATCCTTCCTGACACTAAATGGCCATCAAATATTCCCTGGATCAACATCCTATCTGCTTTGAAACCAACTGTCATAATTCTGAATATTGTTCTGAGCTACAAAGTTATCCATTACTTTTCTAAATAAACTACAGTATCCCAAGACAAAGATTTCCATAACTTTAATGTCCTTACTATTTGTTTTAGACAAAAGCTCCTTTCCTTTAGTCACAATGGATGACTTCTTGTTTTGCTGCTCAGTTCTTTGAGTAAATACTTCCCTTAGATGTCTCTTCTAATGTAAACAAACCCAGCTTGGCTAGTGTCTCTTTACAACTTAGATCCTCCAATCCCTTTATCAGTTTTGCTGCATTTTTTCCAGTTCAAGAAGGTCTTTTTCAAGAACAGCAATTCTCTGCCATCTATGATTTTCTTATGATTAAAAATGTTATTGACTATAGCAGTGAACGTTGATACAAATGATAGACGACATGGATCATGGTACAGATGACAATAGGTTGATAGAAATATAGATCATGGCAATAAAGTCATCAGGAGGCAAATTTAGAAACAATGAAGCAATCAATGATCCCAAGCCATCACTGGTACAATTATATTGTATGAAGGGAGTTGGGAAGAGGACAGTGGGGAAGATGCAGGGTGGAAACTAGGGAGAGTAGAAAGAAGGGAGAAGGGGAGGAAGTGCAGAGTGTGAGGGAAAGAGAGACAGATAAGACAGGTCGATAGCCTAGTGAAGGGGAGGAGAAAGGGGAAGGTTGAGAGGAAAGCAGATGGGGGGGCAAGAGGAGAACAAAACGAAGATGAAAAGAAGATGGCAAACTGGCAGGAGGAGAGCATGAAAAAGTGTGAACTGTCAGGCTCCCCACCCATCACCCCCCAGGCAGTGGAGATGACCTAGATATCAGAGATATTGGTGGAATGCCACCATGTGAGGAATTGTGCATAGGAGTCTGGATCTGTAGCACATTTAAGCCTGGCCATTCTGGTGAGCAGCAATTCCATCTATCATTTAACCTGTTCTCTATATATGCACAGATATCACTTCCCAAACCAAAGGCTTTTAATATATGCAGTAACCTGTTTTGAGGCACAGTTTAGTTTAGGCATACTACATCAGCTGCAATACCCTTGTCCAAATAAGTACATACCCTTTTTGTGAAATACAAGTAAATTAGTTTGACATGATCTGTTCATAAAACCATGCTGGTTCCTACTAATTATGTTGTTGGTTGTTACATAGTCCTGAATAGTATCAGTTAGTAACCCATCTAATATCTTACCCACTACTGAAGTCAGGCTCACAGGTATATAATTTCCTGTTTTAGATCTTCCCTCTTTTTTGAATAATGGAACTACATCTGCTTTCCTCCAATCACAGGGCAGTATGTCTGATGACAGTGAATCAATAAATATTAAGTATAAGGGTCTAGCCATTACTGAACTAAGTGTATCCTTAGGTGTAGGTGCTTTATTCACCATAACCTTTTCCAGATTCTTATGGTCTTTGTCCTCAGTAAGCCATGTACATGAAAGAGCAAATGCTGTGATTCTGTCTGTGTTCCCATAGCCTGCTATTGTTGGTTCCTTTGAATATACAGAACATAACTGCTTCCTCACTCATGGC
Organism: Rhinophrynus dorsalis; assembly: GCA_037306005.1. NCBI lineage: Eukaryota > Metazoa > Chordata > Amphibia > Anura > Rhinophrynidae > Rhinophrynus > Rhinophrynus dorsalis. The sequence goes on along the minus strand of CM074723.1, from coordinate 67,161,958 downwards.
TTCCCCTACTGACAAGACCTTTGCGAGTGGCCCTTTTAACCTAGCAACTGGACTTGCCCAGTAGGCAGAAGAGGTAGAATGAGGGCTGGAGCTGCAGCGGGTTGAGTAAATTCATTTGTTTGGTGTGTATGTGTGCTTGCATGAAAAGGTTTGTCTGTGAGATGTGTGCATGTATATGAGAAGGTGTATGGGCATGAAAAGTGTTTGTCTGAGAGGTAAGCAATTGACTGTGTATGTATGTTACTGTGTGAGTATGGTTGTATGTCTGTGTATTTGTATGAGAAAATCTGCGTGTGTGTGTGTGTTTGTGTGTGTGTGTGAGAGAGAGAGAGAGAGATACAGAATGTGTATGAAAGAGAATCATTCAACAAATACTAAAATGACTCATATCTTTGTATTTGCACACACATGATACAGAATTGCTTTGCTTTTTATTTGTGTATGTGGTCCTTAGTGTCTTAGGGTTAAAGTTCTGCTAATGAGACAAGTATCTGCATCTTCTGCCAAGAGAAAATGTGCACAGAGATTAGCCATTATCTCTCTACATAAATTGATTTGTCCTGTTGACCTTTCAAGAGTCTGATTATTGAACAGAAGTAGTACATAGAAAAGTGTTCTACCACTCAAAAAATAAAGATAAATAGGTATACAATGAACTACTTACCCCCTTCTTCTGAATATTATACACAGTCTACACGTACATCCTTCTCCCCACCCTTTGACCCATGAAAACCTTGTAAAACATGGTAACATACAGAGACAAATACCCTGACTCATGTGTAGGAGGTAAATAAAGAGGTTACTGCTTTTATTTAAGGATTTGATCTATTTAGATGGACCCCTGGAAACAATTATCCTGCCAAACTCCTAATGAGCTACCCCAAGGCCCCACTGCTACACCGTGGGAGATAACCTGCTCCTACCTGCTTACCACTGAGGAAATAGAGGGAACATTCAGTCACTGTCATCTATCATGCTGGCCCTGTGATGACCACTTCAAAACCCAAGGAGAAGAATTGGACCTGCCATCCTGTTACCTAATTGCATCATGGTAATAGCCCCCTAAAGGCAGGACCTGATTGGCCGGCCAGTAACCCCTGCAATAGGAATAGTCTTAGGCTATATGGTACTGGCTGGGTCTTGGAGCTCCTCATTACCAGCCCTAGATGGTTGCTACCACAGGATGTTCTTGGCCTACATGAGACCTCTTCCATAGCAGATAATGCTCCTGCTGCATTTCTAGGAAAATGAGAATGTAGGTTAGGATGGTTGGGAATGAAAAAGTTAAAAAAAACAACAACCCTTTCCAAGCATGTGTTCACCTTTTATTTTCCTGCCACAACCTTCCTCTTAATCCCATTACAACTAATATTTTTCAGTCATCCTTTTTCCATGTGGCTTGGAGCACGGCATGCCCCCTCCATTTGTTTACTAGCCCTGAGGGCCACAATCCACATGCAGCAAGGAAGAAGGAAGGAGATTACCTGCACCACTAATATTGTCTCGGTCTCATCATGTGGAAAGCAGCAATGGCAATAGTGTATAAGGTAATATGGCTTGTAGTTTATATCCGCAAACAATGACAAAATGGAGCTGCTCAGAAGAACAAATAAAGTTACACACATATAGAAAACTAAGAGGAATATAAGAAAAATCACTTTATGGAAAGGGTGATAGATAAATGTAATAACCTTCTAGCAGGGGTGGATGAGGTTAAAACAGTAAAAGAATGTAAGAACTCAGGACATGGCTATTATAAAAATAAAATAAGACTGAGCTAACTTGATAGGGAATCAGGTAGGATAGATGGGCCAATTGGTTCTTGTCTGCCATCTAAAGGCATGTTTCTATGTTTATTTTTAAAGCAGAACATTCACCTGTCCCCATTCGTATCTTAGTGGGAGTATCCATCCTGTCAGGATTTGCATGATTGTCAATTTAATCTTTTCAGTGCCAGAGCCTGAGTTGTGTTGCGTACCCCTCTGGCACGGAAAGGGTTAAGCCAACAAGTTATGGTAGGTGGGAAGAGGAGTAGTGTGGAATGTTATTGTGTAGCTGACATGCCAGCCGTTACTGTCCGATTTGCATAAGGTGACAAATAAATAAAGCTGGTACTTTCCTGTTATCCAGAAATATTTTCAAAACAACCATTTTCAAAACATTTTTCAAAATTTTTGAACAAAATCTTTATTATAATATTATAATTAATAATCCTATATTATAATTCGCTAAGGATGTTTGTCAGAAGCCTTCATGTGCAGTAGATGCGGCTGCATGCATTGCAGTCATGTGCAGTAGAGACTGCCTGATACGGAGCGGGGCGCTCCGGAGTCCTCTCTGCACACCTTACTGGGAGGTGCGCAGAGAGGACTCCGTTCTGAATTCGGAGTACCCCGCTCCGTATTAGCCTCGGAGTGTTCGGGCAGTCAGTACTGCGCATGACTGCAGCGCCGACTTTGTTGGCCCATGTACACGGGCTTTAAAACTAGTATATTATAATATAATAACAGATTCTGACAGGACATAACAACAACATGAATTAGTTTTGAAAATGGTCCCAGATAACAGGAAAGTACCATAAAGCTAAATATCTCATAAATGATTGTTTGAAATAAAAAATATTGTACATTTATGTGTTTGAAAGATCTTTCGGTATCACTCATTTACAGGGCCTGATTTCCCAATAGGCAGATTAGGCACCTGCCTAGAGCTCCAGGTTTTGAAGGGAGGTGCCTCAGTTGTGCTGGCCACACCCACATTCTGAATTGTGGGTGGGGCCAGAGCAATCTCTGTGTCCTTGCAGTAGCTTATACACCCCATTACAGGCTATTATTTAAAAGGATAGTAATACTTTGTTTTATCTTTATTTTATTTTGTAGGCATTAAAAAAACATGAAGAACGATATAAGTCTTATCTCTCAAACCTTTATGGTTTGAGAAATATTCACAAGCAAAGTTTCCACTCCCGCCCCTTTTACCTAGTGTAAGCCATCTCTTCTCAGATGTGACTCTAGTTGTAAGACAAGACAGATAACAGAAGGGGACAATCTTCTTTGTATGAAAACAATGAAAACCCTGCCCCCCTTGACAAGTTTTTCAGGTTTTTCCCTTATCTTAATTGAAGATTGTCCCTTTCTGCAGTCTACCTGTGCCTTCTGCTCTGGCTGAGCAGTGTTACATCAGTAAAAGGGGCGGGAGGGGGATACTTTGTCATTGAATTACTCTTGAACTACAACTCTGACAGAATTGAAATAACACTCACAAAGTCCAAATACTATGATGATTAATTAAAGCTGCTTTTATTATGAAACATTACTATCCCTTTAACCCCTTGGATGCTAGTGAGATGAGATTTCTAGCAACCAAAGGGTTAAAGCTTTTCTGTTCTTGCTTGTTGTAGGCCAAAGGTATATTCTGTGCCAGCAAACAGTGTATGAGACTGGTGGTGTGGTCAAGTGAGGAATGGGGTGTGGCCATGGGTGGAGCTATGGGTGCCCAGAGTGCCTTGCTAGGGGAGCCTGGAATGTAAATCCTGCCCTGCCCATTTACTGAACTGTTAAAAAGTAATGAAGTAATAACTGCTCCTATTTCATATAGTAATGCAGCACTTCTTAACCCCTTGTGTACAGCAGTGGTGTCAAAAGTGGTGAAAGAAGTTTGGAAGCAGGAACTGGCACAGCTCTTGCGTCTCTCTATCTAGTAGGCTGGCTAGTGTGTACCTGTGCAGGTAATTACACTACAATTACTCAATGTAACAGTCATAAAAGAGCATCCTGAGTTCCCACACCCAGTGCAGTAAAACATATAAGGACAAGTCATTTATTGGTTTAGTGAGGAAAAAGTCACTGAAGTATCTTTTCAGTTATTTTTAGTGACCAAAACAGGTGGATAGTTTATTCTTATAGTAGTTAAAGAGCCTGTGTACATGGGCCACAGTGCCACTCAGCAATGGCCGAGGTGTAGTCATGCGCAGTACAGACTGCCCGCGCTGCGGCTGATAACGGAGCGGGTCGCTCCGAATTCAGACTGTAGTCTTCTCTGCGCACCCTCCGTTATCAGCTGCAGCGCAGACAGTCTGTACTGAGCATGACAGCTTCTGACAAACATACATTTAGCAAATTATAATATAGGATGGTCACAGAGTATAAACTCGGAACCAGATGTGCACCAGACAGATCATTCCTAGCACACAATTCCTTCTGGGTGTGAACACTGAGGTTGGTGTATTAAGAAAGTGGTGCAACTCTAGAGCAAACCAGTTGGGGGCAAATAAAAATCCCCACACTGTTAGCCCTTTGAGTGCCAGATGGGTGTGCAATACTATGAGCTGATGCAATAAGCAGAACTGGGGCAAACTAACTGAACCTTAGGGGACAAACAAGATTTCCCAATATCCCCACTTGATTTTTTATTTATTTATGTGGTTTTTTTTTTAAGCGAGATTTATGGGGTGAAAATAACATAAAGTGTAAAAGCTACTCAGGAGGCAAATAACAGAGACTTATGTAGGGTAAGCAAGCCTACAACATGATAATAAGCAGAGGAAGATGGTTAACGTAATGCATGACTGCAGTCTCAGAGCACTTTCCTTAATAAGGACAAATATCAGATGTGGGTATGAGTGAGAGGTATCTGAGTCTAGGGAAAGGGACAAGGGAGGAGAGAGGGGGACGGGGGGAGTGGTGGAAGGGGAAGAAAGAGAAAAATAATGTAATCAAAAATATATGGGGGGGACAAAGAAAGAGAGAGAGGTGTTCTCTGGTAATAGGGGGTACTGAGCGATACGTTTGGGGGAGGGGGCGAGGAGAGAGATACTGGATTCAAGGGTCAAAGAGGGCGGAAAAGTAAGAAGGTTTGTCCAGGGAGGTATAGTGGAGATGTTCCATGTCTAGTTTTCCAGTCTGTCATAACGGGAGAGGAGGGGGGGACTTCCAAAGTTTGGGTATGCAGGCCCTAACAGCAGTGACAACAAGAGACCAAGTCAGAAGTTTATGAGGGGAGGAATGGCCAGTGTCAGGAAGAATGGATACCAGGAGAACTGCCAGGGAGAAAGGGGTGTTGATCTCAGTGAGGAGGATAAGATGGTCATGTACCTCCCGCCAGAAGGTAAAGAGATGTCATCCGCAAGACGTGAAAAAAGTCAGGGCTCTGGCATCTCCATTAGAGGTTAGGGGATGAAGGATGAAGCTTAGCTAGGAGATGTTGGGGTTTGTACCACTGAGTGATAAGTTTATAGTTGATTTCTCTGAGAGAAACATTAGGTTTGAAAAGAAAAGCCCATATTCCCATTGATTTAATTGTGTTTTTTCATCCTGTAGGACATTTGTTTCCCTTTTAGGACATTCAAAGTGTTTTGCAAATTATCAAAACATTTTAATCCAAAGAGGTGACACTACACTGGTCTTCAAAGAGTTTATTAAAGGCATAGTAATACTTCTATTAAAGCTTTTTTTGTTTTGTTTTGTTTTTTTAACATGTAGAGCTAGTTTTCATTACTTACAGGTTTGGAGTTCAAGCGCTATTCAAGCAGAAAGGATCCCCGTTCCACCCCTTCTGGCTTCCTCCCAGTAGATCTGGAATCCAGTTGTGTGACCAGATGGACCACGGCGATGGACAATCTTCAATTAGAACTTATAAGGAAAAGCCTACCCCCCTTGACAAAGTAATGCAGGATTTTCCTTTTGTTTACTGAAGATTGTCCCTCGCCATGCTCCATCCGGACAAGACTGAGAGGCTGAGTGATGCAAGGAAAGGGGAAGGAGGGGGATCTTTTTGGCTTGAATAGTACTTGAAACATGTAAGTAATGAAATATGGCCCTAAATGTTAAAAAAAATAAGACTCGGACATCAACTTTAATAGCTTTATTACTATCCCTTTAACATTGTAATAAGTAATAAGTATTATTATCCCTTCAAGTAGGACCATGCATCTCTTGAAGAAAGGCACAAGGGGAAAAAACATAGATGCCATTAGGATTTTTCTGGCAACAGAAAGGTAAGTTGGGGTAATTAATAGGAAGTATTATTTCTTCTTTAAGCTGGATGGGTGGCATTAGTGATGAGAGTATTTGAGGTCTGTCTCTAATGCGGATGAAACGGGACAGAAAGTTGGCAGAACATACAGGATTACCAGGAAGCACACCCAAGCAGAGAAAAAGCCTTTGTCCCAGGAGACCTCCTAATGACCACTGAAACCCAGAGTCTCCAGGGCACATCTTGAGAATTACTAGGTATGATAGTCAGTGTCCAATGCAATATAAAGCAACACTTTGGATGCCCTTCAGGCATTTAAAGAGTTAAATGATAATGAAGAGACATATGCAATGTGGGCACAAAATTATGGTATGCAAAATTAGAATTTACGCCTATGAGCATGTGCAGAAATACAGTATATGTGCACAGTAGTATATATAGGTGCACAATACAGCCTCTCTGGTCAAAGAATACCATATTCTGCCTATCTTTATTATAAGAAATCCTTATCTTTGCAGTAGGCAAATGTGCCTTTTCTCTAGTCAGAATACATCCTCTTGTTTTTGTTCAGCCTTTTAGAGTAGAGGTCCCCAGATAGTTATTATGCATTGGTCTGCAATATATTTGTAAATTGTATTTATATTTATTTAGAAAATGCTTTAGCAGGAAGAACACACTGAGATTTCTCTTGTTTTCAAGTATGTCCTGAAAATATGATATCTCAGCTTAGACTCTTATTCTTTAATGTAAACCAAGAAAGAGATAAGGGGGTTATGCACTAAGGTGATAAAGTGGAGATGACTTCTCCAGTGATATCTCTTCTCCAGTTCCTATAAAGTTTTTTAGTTTGTTTAACAGAAGGATTTGCCTAGGTAGGTGTCACTCATACAGCTGTCAGTTGTAGCTCTATACTGTTTTTGCATTTGAACTCTGTTGTTGATATTAATACATTTTTTGTCTGATACAAATAATTTACTCATCAGCACAATTCAGGACCATTAAGAATTATTGTTTATTGTGAGGAGGTGTAGGCTTAAATGGAGATAATTATATATTGTAGCAACTGCAGACACAATGTATTTCCCCTGCTGGCTCACTCAGGAGATCCTGGTCTTCTAAGATGTCATGGAGATAGGACAAATGTACCTCCAAATGGTGAACAGCAATAAATATTTTCCCTATCTAGACTGCTACAAAACCATTAAAGATTTGAGCAACTTGTTGCACACCCCTCTGGTTGTTAAAGGGTTAAACGAAAGCAAGCGGAACTATGAACACATATGGGAAAACATACACTAACAGTTCTGAACAATGCACAATACTCTTAAACAATCACCTATTCCACAGTTTAACAGTTTCAGTTCAAGATCACCCAAATTTCACTCTCCATGAGATCCCATTCCACAGGGTAGTCTGATAGTCTCTCCCAATGATCACATTTCGCTTGGAGTGGACCGATGCTGTTGGGACCCTTTAATACTAACACAATCTCGCAACTTACGTCTCTCCTCTGTATCCTTCTAGATGGCCTTTCTTCTTTCTGAATACGCAGCAACTAGAGCCCTTATCTAGTTTAATTCTGACCATGCCACTGGAACTACCTACCCTCCAAGCAGGCACGGGATACCTACTCTGTACTGAGAGGAAAGAGTTTCATTCCTAATGAGGCTCACCAAAGTAACCATCCTGCTCCCTCTCTCCTTTCTACAACCATGCCTTAAAGTGATAGTAATGTTTCACAAAAACAGCAGCTCCAATTAATCTTCATAGTATTTGAGACATAGAGAGTGTTATTTCATTACTGTGAGCATTCTAGTTCAAGTGTAATTGAATGATAAAGTTTCCCCTCCCGCCCCTTTTACCTAGTGTAAGCCCCCACTCCTCAGATGTGGAATCCAGTCCATAGACCATATTCTTACTGTGAGAACAATGAAATCTCTGCCCCCCCTTGACAGGTTTTTCAGCTTTTTCCCTTATCTTAAAGGGGAACATTCACATCCCCAAAAATTTTCACCACTGCTTTTAAAATGTAAACGAATATTAGCGCTGGCTTTATTTATTTTCTTCACTGCGTAAGAGTGGAGATTGTTGAAATATGGCACTTTCGCATTCTGGGGAACCGTGTATGAGCAGCAGGACTTCCCACCTCCCTCCCAGAAGCCCCTGGGGCGTGCGTTCACGCTTCTCTGTGGAACTGCATTTTTCTGGGCTAACATGACACCGAGCTCTGTTTACCACGCTACTAAATTACTTAGAACAAGACCATATTATTTTATTTACACAGACCAATGCATAAACACACATACTGACATTTAAACAAACATTAATAAGAGTTTTATTGTTGTGAAGTAATGTTATACACACTACACATTCTGATCTCCTAAAAAAGACGGGCAACAGGGTAGGAAAGAGGAACAGAGGGATTTGGGTCTCAATGAGGGACTGTCCTTTCTAAAAAGGGACACTTGGGTGATATGGTTAAGGGGCAGAGTTTCTACTTTTTCACCTTTTTCTCCATAAAACCCACACAACCAACATGAAAAAATATACACTTTATAGGACAGAGATCCTATTCTCATAGGTTTAGTTCCCCTTTAAAGTAAACACTGTCACCACCTAGTGGTGTTTAGAAATATAGTTCACACCTGAGGTCAATGTTTTTGATTCCATATAAATCACACACAGGCTTAAATTCTTTTGCAATTTATAATGTATCACAGTTTTTTTTCTACAAATTTCTCTATAAGCTTTGGTGGGAATACATTAGATAAAGCCAGTGTTAAGACTTATCAACTGCAATATAGTTTAGGCCATATTTACTTTGAAGTATAAACTTTGTCTTCCACCAAACTTGTGTCAGTAATTATTTTAACATACAATTTCACCACTCATTTTTATTATTCAAGATTACATTTTTTTGTGGTGGTGGTGCGGGGTCAGTTATACTTTGCAACTTTCATGATTACAGCAATATTCTCACTATTCTGGGGGCAAGTCCTGCTGTCATGGTTTATTACATGAATGTCCCAACTAAAGATTCTTATTGGCTGCCAACAGGACAAACAGAAGCCTCTACCATCTACCAGTCTCCTCACTCTGCAGGAATGTAAGCCTGTCAGAGTATTGGTTTTGAACTGGTGAGGGCAATGATCATTTGGGGTCAGGTGATGCTATTAACAAGAGTTTTGGTACTGATAGCAATGAACGGGCCTGGGACCTAAGAAACTATGGCACACTAAACAGAAACTCATTGCCACCTTCTGCCTAGGCAGTGATCTTTTGCTTCTACTGCCTGATTGTCTGCATGAACAGGTACCAGTGAATCTCGTGTGCTACCATTGGATCATTTTAGGTAGTGTTGAATAGTGCTTTGAGGATTGAATGAGATTTAATGCTGCTTGTCTGAGTGGAGATGATCAGGCAAAGAGCAGCAAAAGGTAAACTCTTGGAATTGTGCAATTTAGTTTCTGGTTTGAGCAGAGAAGCAAGGGAGGATGGAGAGCAGATCTCCTGCACAAACTGGCCAATTGGTAAATCGACACATAAGAGCTGAAATCAGGTTACTCTGGGGATGGGGCTTATGGGGATTAAAGGGGATCTATCACCCCTATACAAGTGTCTCTTAAATGTTAGCTTATATAGCAAATATGTGGATTTCTTTATTACTTTCTGTTTTTAAAAAACTATTTGGCTGAAATTAATGTTTAAATAGTGCCCTGCAGCCTTCTTCTGGACAGACTGCAGTTACCAGTTTGTCACTGTGCCTCTCATCCCCTCCCTCTATCCAGCCTCCTCTGACAATAGAGGCTTTCTGCCTGTCAGCTGGAGCGATCTCATTGGGCACAGATTGCTCCAGCTTACAGGCAGAAATCCTCCGTCATCGGATGAGTCTGGATAGAGTGAGGGGAGCAGAGGAAGAGTATGCGGTATACAGCATGTAACCTCCGTCTGTCCGGAAGTCGGGCGCAGGCAGTGGAATGTAGTTCATATGTCTTCTAGTTGACATCCAAGACCTCCTCAGGCAACTGATAGACTAACCCAGCATACTGTACCACTTGTTTTGTGCTATGGGTAAAGTGCGGTACTGTGTTTGCCACGGAAAATGCAGGAGAATCATTATTCTTATTATGCCTGAAGAAGAGACCTGGTTGTCTTGAAAGCTTGCATCCTGGAGCCACTCAGTTAGCTAATAAAGGTATCATTTCTACTCTACCAGTCCTCTTGTTTTGTGCTGTGTGAGCATTATGGGTGGGGAGGTTTCTTCACTATTACTTGAAGCACATCCAGGGGAGGGGGATATGATGCTCAGTGAGTTTGGAGACAAGGTCAGTTTACAGAAATACAGAAAGATTGGCTCAGAATGCCTCTAACAGCTTTGGGCACAGAAGAGCTGGATCATCCATTATGGCAAAATAGGCTACTGCCTAGGGCCCATGACAATATGGAGGACCCAGACTGCAAGTGGTGGGTGACAGACTGAGGCCCTGCTGTTGCTGCCGCTAACATCTTGTGTCTGATGCCCTTTTTGTTGAAAGAGATCAGCATCATCCAGTTGCTCCTACTTCCATTACAGAAAATGCCAGCACCTTCTAGCAACCTTCTGTGTCAGAAGCACCGGATCAAGAGATGTGAGGTCCTAAACTGGTACCTTGCCTAGGGCCCTATGGAGCCTTAATCCATCTCTGGGGTACAGTAGGGCATTGCACAAGCGAATCGTTTAACAACATAATGTTCCTTCAGCTATAGCAGACTTTTTAGATAGAATTCTATAGCTATATAATATAATATAATATTGAATTTATATGAAACACATATTTCTTATTATATTAAAATTCTAAATTTTCTACAGTGTCTGTTTATTCTGTGCCACTGAGTTTTAAAGATACAGATATTTAGGAGGTTTAACATTTGTTGCACACATACACACATTCCTATTTTAGTTGGAGTATGCAATATTAGCGCTTTCCCATATATATAGTTTAAAGGGTTTGTAATGTCTTGAATAAATAAAAAGTAATATTACAGATATTGAAAAAATAAATCCATTGCTGACAGTCCGATCTCTCAAACCTTTATGGTTTAAGAGATTTACAATGATAAAGTTACCCCCTTCCTCCCCTTTCACTGATGTGAGTTGTAAGGCTGACAGAAGAAGATTTGAGTTGTGCGACTAGAGGTGGCTCTTCAGCAGAGCCGAAATACCGCAATCTAAAAAGAAATACTTTGTTGGAAAGGTCTACAAAGTGTGCCTGGTTTGCAAGCACACTTTGTAGACCATTTATTCAAGACATTACATTGAAGACATTACTAACCCTTTAAGCTATTTCATAGCTCTGAAGTGGTCAAGCAATTACTCTCCATAGTTGTTGGACTATAACTCCAAATATCCTCAGTCAGTAATTAACTATCTGAAGATGAGGTGTTGTAACAAACATCAGCTAAATGGCCACTTGGTTCCCTACTATTGTTCTAGATTATTCCCTCCAGTCATTCTATCACTAGTCTAGCCCTCTCTCCACGTTCACCTAACCACAGGCTATATCAGACTTCACATAGTAAACTGAGTTTCTCTTGGCAATGTGCTAAAAGTGCCCCTGTTTTGAAAATTCAAATGTTAGGTGATATGGGAGGATTTCTGTATATTTTGGCTTGATGTATAATCTCAGCATAGTCAAGAGGAAAAGACTTATTTTAATTTTACATAAATGGGTACTTTAGACAGCTTGAAGAATACACATTCATTTATGTTTTCTCATTATATTTTTTCACAGATAAGGACATAACCAGCTTTACTGTTATGATTTACCTACCACTCAGCTTCCACATAAACACCTGTTTCCAATCCCTCTTTGTATGTATCTAGCATTTATGCTCTACATATGTAAGTGTGGGATGCCTCGTACACATAACCAGCTCCATTTACATACACAAAGTCTGAACTGTACTTGCGACACGCTGCATATAAGTACACGCCAGCCTCTATGTACTTGTGGGCCTGTGTCAAGGTAAATAATGATTGTTCTGGATCTTTGCAACCCCTACCATTTATTTCAAGGGATAGTAATGTCAGAAAAAGGTATTAACTATATGGCAGATACAATTAAAAGAGAGTACTTGCACTTATTCATATCTCTCAAACCGTTATGGTTTGAGAGATATAGGAAAATAAAGTTCTCCGCTCCCTCCCCAATCTGCTTGACAAGCTGTAAAGCTGTCAGAAGCAGATTCTGGTCACTTGACCAGACGCGGCTCTTCAGCAGTGCCAATATAACAATATCTAAAGATAAATACTTCATGTGAATGGTCTACAACATGTGCTTGCAAACCAGGCACATGTTGTAGACTATTCTGATTAAGTATTTATTTTTAGGTATCTCTATGTCGGCGCTGCTGAAGAGCCACCATCTGATTCAGGAACCAAAATCTGCTTCTGACAGCTTTACAGTTCATCAAGCAGAAAGGGGAGGGAGCGGAGAACTTTATTTTCCTATATCTCTCAAACCATAATGGACTGAGAGATACGAATAAGCACAAGTACTTTTTTTTTAATTGAATCTACCATATAGTTAATACTTTTTTTTCTGACATTACTATCCCTTTAAGAGGCCTTTGTCTTCACTAGTGATGAGCGAGCACCCCAATGCTCGGGTGTTCGGGTGCTCTGACCGAGCACCCCCTGAGGCTCGAGTGCTCGGCCGAGCACCCGAGCCCCATTGAAGTCAATGGGAGGACTCGAGCATTACACCAGGCACCCCCTGCTCTGATGAGGGGAGGGTGCCTGGTCCATAGGAAAATGGCAGAAAAGGATGGAAACACCACAGAAATGGTTCAGGGACAGCATAGGGAGGATGTCTGGATGCATCTTGGACTCCAACATCGCTGCTGGGAACGATCTTTCGCCCGTAGTACGCCATTTTTACAGACTGACCATAAAACACACAAAAAGGAAAATAAAAACGACTTTAGGCAAAAAATTGTTACCAAACAATATTTGCTGTATATTTACTTGTATATCATCTGCAAATTCTCCCAAAAATTTCCTTGATTTTCTGAAGTGAGGCCATGATTAAGAGGGAAACGTGCGCAGAGGCAAATTCTCCCAAAAATTTCCTTGATTTTCAGAACTGAGGCCATGATTAAGAGGGAAACGTGCGCAGAGGCAAATTCTCCCAAAAATGTCCTTGATTTTCAGAATTGAGGCCATGATTAAGAGGGAAACGTGCGCAGAGGCAAATTCTCCCAAAAATTTCCTTGATTTTCAGAACTGAGGCCATGATTAAGAGGGAAACGTGCGCAGAGGCAAATTCTCCCAAAAATTTCCTTGATTTTCAGAATTGAGGCCATGATTAAGAGGGAAACGTGCGCAGAGGCAAATTCTCCCAAAAATTTCCTTGATTTTCAGAACTGAGGCCATGATTAAGAGGGAAACGTGCGCAGAGGCAAATTCTCCCAAAAATTTCCTTGATTTTCAGAACTGAGGCCATGATGAAGAGGGAAACGTGCGCAGAGGCAAATTCTCCCAAAAATTTCCTTGATTTTATTGAACTGAGGCCATGATTAAGAGGGAAACGTGCGCTGAGCTGACCATCTAAAACATTATGGGTGAGGGTCTGCTGCAGAGCTGACCATCCTAAACATTATATGCGAAGGCCCGCTAGTGAGCTGACGCAATAAAACATTATATGAGAGGGCCCGCTAGAGAGCTGACCCAATAAAACATTATATGAGAAGGCCCGCTGGTGAGCTGACCTATATAAAAATTGTCAAACAGGGCCCGCTGGTGAGCTGGCCCTATATAAAAATTATATCACAGGGCCCGCTGGTGAGCTGGCCCTATATAAAAATTATATCACAGGGCCCGCTGGTGAGCTGGCCCTATATAAAAATTATATCCCAGGGCATATGGAAGAGGAGGAGGAGGATGAGAAGATTAAGAGTCAACCATATACCCGTTTTTTGGGTGGAAGGGGTGAATGGGAATACAGAGTATTCCCATCATTGTAAATAACATATATAAAGTGAGTTTATGTTCCCCCGGGGCTTTCCTCCAGTGGAGTGGAGAAGTCAGGGGAAATCCAGGCCTTGTTCATTTTTATAAGTGTCAACCTATCAGCATTGTCGGTGGAAAGGCGGATACGCTTATCTGTTATGATGCCACCAGCAGCACTAAATACCCGCTCAGACAGAACGCTGGCGGCAGGGCAGGCCAGCACCTCCAAGGCGTAGAGTGCCAGTTCATACCACGTGTCCAGCTTGGACACCCAGTAGTTGTAAGGCACAGAGGGATCATTGAGGACGCTGACACGGTCTGCTACGTACTCCTTCACCATCTTCCAAAACTTTTCCCTCCTTGTGACACTAGGCTGCGCATCAGGGTGAGGGTGCTGGCGGGGTGTCATGAAGGTGTCCCACGCCTTGGAGAGTGTTGCCCTGCCTTTCTCGGAACTGCTGTGTGCTCCCCTTTTCTCCCCTTCTCGGTTGGCCAAGGTAGCACGTACTCTGCCGCCAGCGTTGTCAGATGGAAAATTTTGGAGCAATTTTTCAACAAGAACCTTCTGGTATTGCACCATTTTGCTTGTCCTCTCCACCGGAGGAATGAGAGATGAGAAATTCTCTTTGTAGCGGGGGTCCAGAAGGGTGAACACCCAGTAATCCGTGTTGTTTAAAATGCGTATAACGCGTGGGTCACGGGAAAGGCAGCCTAACATAAAGTCAGCCATGTGTGCCAGAGTACCAACAGTCAAGATTTCGCTGTCCTCACCAGGAGGATGACTCTCAATATCCTCATCCTCTTCCTCCTCTTCTGCCCACCCACGCTGAAGAGATGGAACTAAAGTTCCATGGCTACCCTCTGTAGCGGAGGCAACCGTGTCTTCCTCCTCCTCCTCCTCCTCCTCCGCCTCCTCCAATTGTCGCTGAGAAGACGAAGTGAGGGTGCTCTGGCTATCACCTTGTATAAGCTCTTCCTCCCCCATTTCCACCTCTTCCACATGCAAAGCGTCGGTTTTAATTGTGAGCAGCGAGCGTTTCAGTAGACACAGAAGTGGGATGGTTACACTGATAATAGCGTTATCGCCGCTCACCATCTGTGTCGATTCCTCAAAATTGCGTAAAACCTCGCAGAGGTCTGACATCCATTCCCACTCCTCACTTCTGATTACAGGAAGTTGAACGGAGAGGCGACGACCGTGTAACAGCTGGTACTCCACTACTGCCCTCTGCTGCTCACAAAGCCGGGCCAACATGTGGAAGGTGGAGTTCCAGCGCGTGCTCACGTCACACAGCAGCCGGTGAGCTGGCAATTGTAAGCGCTGCTGCAGCTTCAACAGGCCGGCCGAAGCTGTAGATGACTTACGGAAATGTGCACACACGCGGCGCACCTTGGTCAAGAGATCATGCACATTGGGGTAGGTTTTTAGAAATCGCTGCACCACTAAATTAAATACATGCGCTAGGCATGGTACGTGTGTGAGCTTGCCGAGCTCCAAAGCCGCCACCAAGTTACGCCCATTATCACACACAACCATGCCTGGTTGCAGGTTGAGTGGCGAGAGCCACTGCTCGGTCTGGTGACTAATCCCCTGCAACAGCTCTGAGGCCGTGTGCTGTTTGTCCCCAAGGCAGATCAGCTTCAGCACGGCCTGTTGACGCTTCCCCACTGCAGTGCTACACTGCTTCCAGCTACTGGCTGATGGGGGAGTGGCGCTGCGTGTAGAGAATTCGGAGGTGGAAACGGAGGAGGAGGAGCCAATAACGTAGGTGCTGGCGGAAACCCTGATGGAGGTAGGGCCCGCAATCCTCGGCGTGGGTAGCACCTGTGCCATCCCAGGGTCCGAGTCGCTCCCAGCCTCCACGACATTCACCCAGTGTGCCGTCAGGGAAATGTAGCGTCCCTGGCCACAAGCACTTGTCCATGTGTCAGTCGTTAAGTGGACCTTCCCAGTAACTGCGTTGGTCAGGGCACGGGTGATGTTACGGGACACATGGTGGTGTAATGCGGGGATGGCACACCGGGAAAAGTAGTGGCGGCTGGGGACCGCGTACCGAGGGACAGCTGCTGCCATCAGGCTGCGGAAGGACTCAGTGTCCACAAGCCTAAATGGCAGCATTTCGATGGCCAGTAATTTGGAAAGGTGTGAGGTTAGTGCTATGGCCTGTGGGTGGGTGGCTGGGTACTTTCTCTTGCGCTCAAATGCCTGGGGTAACGACATTTGGACGCTGCGCTGGGACAGGGAAGTGGATGTGGTCGCTGATGGTGCTTCAGATGCTACAGGTGCAGGGCGGGAGGTATGCGGGCCTGCGCCTTCGACAGGCGATTGGCCGGCACCGAAAACAGGGGAAGAGGAGGCAGTGGTGTGGCCTGCAGACACAGATGGGCGATCCAGGCGTTCCTCCCACTTACTACGGTGCTTGGATGCCATGTGTCGGATCATGCTGGTGGTGGTGAGGTTTCTAGTGTTCATGCCTCGGCTCATTCTGGTGTGGCACAGGTTGCAAACTACAATTCTTTTGTCGTCCGCACTTTCCTTAAAAAAACGCCATACCGCGGAACACCTACCCTTTGGCAAGGTAGATTTACGCAAGGGGGTGCTCCGTGGAACATTTGCGGGCCGGTTTGGTGCGGTCCGCCTTCTTTCTGTAGCCACACCACTGCCTCTTCCAGCCTGTTGCGGTGCTGCAGATGGCTCACCCTCAGGACTGCTGTCATCGCTCGGCTCTACACCTTCCCAGGTGGGGTCAGTCACCTCATCGTCCACCAAGTCCTCCTCCACTTCCTCACTCTGATCATCCTCCTCAAGTCTTGATCCCACCACATACTCAGTCATTGACAACTGTATAACATTCTCCTCAACAAGGTCTTGAGACGGAAATAGTGGTTGATTTAATGGCAACTGTGTCTCATCATCATCATCATCATCCACTACTTCCTTTGACCTTAAATGCCGTTCACGTCTGTCATCTTCTTGTGATTGGGTAGCCTCTAGAGGTTGTGAATCAGGGCACAAGATGTCATGTTCCTCTGCAAGCGTGCTTGGAGAGAGGGTCAAATGAAGGATTGGTGATGAGACGAGCTCCTCACTATATCCCAGTGTGGGATCACTTCTTTGACCAGACCGTGTATGGTGGGAGGAAGGATGATCAGAGTGAGGATTATGTTGACCAGACTCTTGGCTACTGAGAGTGGACTTGGTGGAAGACAGGGTGGTGCTTAACCGGCTGGAAGCAGTATCAGCTGTCATCCAACCGACCACCTGTTCTCAGTGGTCGGACCTCGAGAGTGATGTCCTGCGACGCCCTGTGAAATTAGACATGAAGCTAGGTATGGTGGATGTCTTTCTTTCTTGTGCTCTGGCACCAGGCACAGTTTCTACGCGTCCTGACCCGCGCCCTGAACTATCAGGATCACGTCCACTTCCCCGTCCCTTTTTACCCGCCTTCTTCATCTTACACGGAATATGTGACTTTAATATTTGAGTTTGAAAACTTAACAGTATTTCTTCCTATTCTGCAACTGTGCAGAGTACACAGAATAGGCTGCTAAACTGCGGTGACGCACACTGAATGGAATATGTGACTTTAATATTTGAGTTTGAAAACTTAACAGTATTTCTTCCTATTCTGCAACTGTGCAGAGTACACAGAATAGGCTGCTAAACTGCGGTGACACACACTGAATGGAATATGTGACTTTAATATTTGAGTTTGAAAACTTAACAGTATTTCTTCCTATTCTGCAACTGTGCAGAGTACACAGAATAGGCTGCTAAACTGCGGTGACACACACTGAATGGAATATGTGACTTTAATATTTGAGTTTGAAAACTTAACAGTATTTCTTCCTATTCTGCAACTGTGCAGAGTACACAGAATAGGCTGCTAAACGGCGGTGACACACACTGAATGGAATATGTGACTTTAATATTTTAGTTTGAAAACTTAACAGTATTTCTTGCTAGTCTGCAACTGTGCAGAGTACACAGAATAGGCTGCTAAACGGCGGTGACACACACTGAATGGAATACGTGACTTTAATATTTGAGTTTGAAAACTTAACAGTATTTCTTCCTAGTCTGCAACTGTGCAGAGTACACAGAATAGGCTGCTAAACGGCGGTGACACACACTGAATGGAATATGTGACTTTAATATTTGAGTTTGAAAACTTAACAGTATTTCTTCCTAGTCTGCAACTGTGCAGAGTACACAGAATAGGCTGCTAAACGGCGGTGACACACACTGAATGGAATATGTGACTTTAATATTTGAGTTTGAAAACTTAACAGTATTTCTTCCTAGTCTGCAACTGTGCAGAGTACACAGAATAGGCTGCTAAACGGCGGTGACACACACTGAATGGAATATGTGACTTTAATATTTGAGTTTGAAAACTTAACAGTATTTCTTCCTAGTCTGCAACTGTGCAGAGTACACAGAATAGGCTGCTAAACGGCGGTGACACACACTGAATGGAATATGTGACTTTAATATTTGAGTTTGAAAACTTAACAGTATTTCTTCCTAGTCTGCAACTGTGCAGAGTACACAGAATAGGCTGCTAAACGGCGGTGACACACACTGAATGGAATATGTGACTTTAATATTTGAGTTTGAAAACTTAACAGTATTTCTTCCTAGTCTGCAACTGTGCAGAGTACACAGAATAGGCTGCTAAACGGCGGTGACACACACTGAATGGAATATGTGACTTTAATATTTTAGTTTGAAAACTTAACAGTATTTCTTCCTAGTCTGCAACTGTGCAGAGTACACAGAATAGGCTGCTAAACGGCGGTGACACACACTGAATGGAATATGTGACTTTAATATTTGAGTTTGAAAACTTAACAGTATTTCTTCCTAGTCTGCAACTGTGCAGAGTACACAGAATAGGCTGCTAAACTGCGGTGACACACACTGAATGGAATATGTGACTTTGATATTTTAGTTTGAAGACTTAACAGTATTTCTTCCTATTCTGCAACTCTGCACAGTACACAGAATGTGCTGCTAAACTGCGGCGAAGCACACTGAATGGAATATGTGACTTTGATATTTTAGTTTGAAGACTTAACAGTATTTCTTCCTATTCTGCAACTCTGCACAGTACACAGAATGTGCTGCTAAACTGCGGCGAAGCACACTGAATGGAATATGTGACTTTGATATTTTAGTTTGAAGACTTAACAGTATTTCTTCCTATTCTGCAACTCTGCACAGTACACAGAATGTGCTGCTAAACTGCGGCGAAGCACACTGAATGGAATATGTGACTTTGATATTTTAGTTTGAAGACTTAACAGTATTTCTTCCTATTCTGCAACTCTGCACAGTACACAGAATGTGCTGCTAAACTGCGGCGACGCACACTGAATGGAATATGTGACTTTGATATTTTAGTTTGAAGACTTAACAGTATTTCTTCCTATTCTGCAACTCTGCACAGTACACAGAATGTGCTGCTAAACTGCGGCGACGCACACTGAATGGAATATGTGACTTTGATATTTTAGTTTGAAGACTTAACAGTATTTCTTCCTATTCTGCAACTCTGCACAGTACACAGAATGTGCTGCTAAACTGCGGCGACGCACACTGAATGGAATATGTGACTTTGATATTTTAGTTTGAAGACTTAACAGTATTTCTTCCTATTCTGCAACTCTGCACAGTACACAGAATGTGCTGCTAAACTGCGGCGACGCACACTGAATGGAATATGTGACTTTGATATTTTAGTTTGAAGACTTAACAGAATGTGCTCTAATCTGCAACTTTGCACACTAAACAGAATGTGCTCTAATCTGCAACTTTGCACACTAAACAGAATGTGCTCTAATCTGCAACTTTGCACACTAAACAGAATGTGCTCTAATCTGCAACTGTGCACACTAAACAGAATGTGCTCTAATCTGCAACTTTGCACACTAAACAGAATATATATTTTTTTTTTTTTTTTCCCCCCCCACACAAAATAACCTGCTGCCCCCACACACAGTAGTCCTAAAAAGGACTTTTGGTTCTTTTTTTTCACAATTTTGCTTGTTTTCCTCCCTACACTGCCTTTCCCTTCCTATCCTCAGCTCTCCCTGGCTAAGACTGAGCCGAACTCGCTGGTCAGGTGCTATACAGCACCCGACCACGGGTTCTGGCCAGCCAATCAGTGTAATGCCAGCAGCCAACATGGCTGCTGGCATTACACCGATGTCAGAGCCTCCCTGCACGTTTATTGGCTGCGCAGCAGCCGCAAAACGTGCGGGGAGGAGACCCGAACATGGCGGGCGAGCACATGCGGTACTCGTACGAGTACCGCCATGTGCCGAGCAGAGCGATGCTCGAGCCGATCCGAGCATCGGCCGAGCATGCTCGCTCAACACTAGTCTTCACCAATTTGCTTTGTTTTAGGGTCTTGTGCTGAAGACCTGGTTCTGATTTTACCTGTTAATATTCTGTTAAACAACTCCTTCTTGATGACTTACTCTTCTAGAACTCCATTTGCTCCAGCCACTGGCTTGACCATCTAAAACTTAGGCTGCCCCAGCTATTTGTCTATCCACAGACTCTCCCTGAACTTAGCCTGCCTCAGCCTTCAGACTGTCTATATATTCTGCTTTTGTCTCTGTCGTCTTGTTCCGGTGTCCACTGATGTCTGCAGAACCCATGGGGCTCAACCCCTGGGCTCAAACTGTTGTCTCTATGTGGCATAAATTATCAGGACAGTGGTATTAGTCATTCTCATTGATGTCAATGTTCGAAAGCTTCTGCTCAGCTTATCTCATATACACACGTGACAGTAAGCAGAAAGCAAAGTATGAGCAATTGTTCAACATACCAAAAATATGGCCCACCGATCATTACGATTTCCATAAATACATATCTGAAATTTGTTATTTACATTATGTTACTTGGTGCATGAGCTAAAGACTCCAGGACCTTATCATTTCAAGTTGGGAGAATAAAATGGTGAGGAGTTATATGACTGAAACCTTCAAATATATTAAAGGATTTAGTAAAGTTCAGGAATGATCTATTTTTCATAACAAAAAGAACTCTAGAACTGTGGTTCTCAACTCCGGTCCTCGGGACCCACTAACAGGCCAGGACTTAGGGATTTCTCTGCTAGAGCACAGGTGTGGTGATCAGAGGCTCATTCACATTGATTAACTCACCTGTGTTCTAACAAGGAAATCATCAAATCCCGGCCTGTTAGTGGGTTCCGAGGACCGGAGTTGAGAAACACTGCTCTAGAACAAGAGGGCATGCACTAAAATTAGAATGTAGAAAAATAAGAGAAAATGTAAGAGAAAAACTACTTCACTGACAGATAAATGCACTACTTCACTTAGATAGATGCAATAGCTTCCCAGCAGAAATGGTTGAGGTTGAAACAGAATTTAAGAACTCTTAGGATTAAAAATAAATATATAAAAATCTGAGATAACTAGAGAGGAAAATGAGCAGAGTAGATGGAACAATTGGTTCTTATGTACCATCAAATTATATGCAAACATGTTTCTATAAAAAGCTGCACCATAAGCAGGTGTCACTCCAGTTTCGTTGGCTCGTGGCCACAGCTCCCCTGCTTCCCAGTCCAGCAGCGCGCATGCGCAGGTCTGTTCTCTCCTTCCTCGGTGTACTCATGCTTCCTGAGTTGCTCCGCATTGGGCAACAGACACTGCCAATCAGGAGCAGCTCCCAGAAGAGCCCCCTTACCGGCTCTCTCCTCATTGGTTGGCCAACATATTTAAACGGGCTACCCCAGTCCACGAGCTTCCCAGCATTGTTGCCCTTGTGCGTTATCCCTATTCTGTATCTTGAACTCCTGGCTACTGACCCGGCAATCCTCCTGACTATGGCACTATCCTGAACTTTTGGCTACTGACCCGACAATCCTGACTATGGCACTATCCTGAACTTCTGGCTTCTGACCCAGCAATCCTTCTGACTACGACACTATCCTGAACTCCTGGCTACTAACCCAGCAATCCTCCTGACTACGGCACTATCCTGAACTTCTGGCTACTGACCTGGCAATCCTCCTGACTATGGCACTATCCTGATCCTCTGGCTACTGACTCGGCAATTCTCCTGACTACGTCTCTATCTTGTTCTTTTGGCTCCTGATCCATTGATCCTCTGACCACAGTCCAACCAGGCACGGTCTGTTCCCATTTTCCAGTCCTTGTTCTTGATCTAGTTCTGCTCCAGCATTCCCTGGTCCTGGTCATATATGGTTCCCAGAGAACTCCCATCCTGGTTGCACCCTGGCTCACCTGGGAAGGAACAATCTGGTTTCGTGACCAGCATCTTTACACAGCTTCAGCTGCAGCAAGGGAGTTCCTGGCACGCCGTCACTGAACCCAAGCATCGTACACAAGCATCGCACTCCAGCAGCTGTTCCAGGGCCAGGTCTACGTAGGTTCCTACCCACACAAAGCAACAGCAGGTGTCCTTGGTAGACCAAAGTGCAGTGGCAATCTGGCTGAGAACCAATGTTACAGCCAGATCCCTTAGCTTGTCCCTCTATGGTAGTCAAAATTTTCCACAAAACAGGAATAAGGGCATTGGATTTATTGTATCCAGGTTGTATATTGATACAAGTGATTGGCTACATTTATTTATGATCCAGTGTAAACTGACAATGAATTATCAGTTAAAGCCAAAGAAAGTAAAAGATAAAGTCTACTTGGGGCTCAGAATTTAGAATTTTACTTGACCAACGGTGGCCTAAAGTATGTAGCACATATTTGATAAGGATCAGAAGATTCCACCTGTTGTCACATTGTCATGAAAGGCATATGATTTAGCCCTCAAAACTGTGAATGCTTGCGAGCAGGGCCCTCACTTGTACATTTTTCTCAGTACTTCTCCATTTTGTGCTGTGCTCAAGGGCAAACTGAGAGGTGGTTTTCAGATGTCCACAAACCCCACTTGAACTCTTTTCTCCTATATATTAGGGAAATGCAAAACTCTAGTAGCCCAGTAATGAAAAATGTTTGCTACTTTTGCACAGGACGGCCCGTTTCCAGCTGATGGATTTACAACTCCCATCATGTGAGGGAAATTGTAGTCCAACAACAGCTGCAACACTGCAGGTTGCCCCCTCCTGATCAGTGTTCTGGGATTTCAAATGGCCTTTTCATTCAGAACTGCACAAAATAAATTCCACATATTATTTTGATTTACTTACTTTAGTTTTTAGGAACCCTTTCTCTGGATATCCTGAATTTCCCCCTGGAACTGCTGAATTTGTTGGTGCTCAATAAATACAGGATAATATTAATAATGATAATTAGTTTGCAACGTATTTAGCCTCTTTCAGTATCAAATATACATGCACTCACATGTGTATCCACTGCAGCATGAAGGCCTCTTTAGCATGCTAAGGGTATGGACTGTAATCTCCCACGCTGATCCAGTGCAAGGTGGGGACTAGAACCTGCGACCTTGCGGTTTGAGCAGATCCCCCGCCTACTTATGCACAAGAAAATGTTATGTACTTTTTTATCCCATCTAAGTCAGCTGTTCTATAAATCTTGTAGAAATACCATCATCATCTCGGAAGTTATGACCAAGCTGTCTCAGTTTCTGTGACATTCCAGACATCCTTTGGCCAAGGCCTTGAACAGGAAGAGATGATCAGCAAACTCTGTAATTAGCAGCTGGGATTCCGAGTCAGCTGTGGCTGAATGTTCTGAGGAATCTGTGATAGAAAGAAGAACAGGTTATTATGTTACCATCAAGACAACTGTGTGCCGAGGCCTGTCATATTGAGTGCACAATGACCTTGCAAGCGATCATTAACTCTCTGAGTCCCAGAGGGACGTCCATTACATTTGGGTAAATATTTTTTCATATTTTATTAGTATTATTGGAGAAATATGCCTCAGGAATAAGTGGATTTTAACTAGACATTAACCCTTAATTTCGACCTTACTTATTCTGCAAATGCATAATATTTAAAGTCAAATTGCCTGTACTATTTTTTTTTCATCTTTGCCTAGTTTTCTGGTCAGTTGACCAACAAAGCAAGACAGTGACATAATGTAACACTATCCCACAGCATCAAGTCCTCTGAATGCTATGTTTTTTTACATTGTTTCAATATACCTTCTTTCATAGCCCTTGACAGATTGCTCATTAGGGCCTTGATTCAATTGTCCCCATTCAAAAAAAAACCCCAAAAAGCCGACTGTCGTTTTTCAAGTAAACTAAGCCATTCAATTACCTGTGCTGTGAAAAATTACTGCATCAAAAAAAGCACATTGGGCACTAAAGTTTGTGCCCGTTGAAAGTAATTAAAAACAGTTTGAATTTCCAGTTCACTTTCATGCGTTGGCCAGTAACATGTGTGAAGGGGCCCCATTTTATCACCTAAAATCTGCACCTACTCTTTCTTGGTGCAGAGCCCTATAACGCATATTTGAAACTGCTGATGCTGGAATTGAAGTCGAGAAAACCTAAGTGACCAGTGGATGTATTGATATAGGGCCCTAAGTCCCATAGCAAGGCATCCAAAGTACAGGAAAAAATGTGCCTAATGTAAGAAAAATTAACCCTATGTGTGTCAGTGGGATATGCAATGCATTGAAGAGCGTTGCATACCCCACTGGCACTCACAGTGTTAATCCCCCTAAAGTTAATAACATCCTCTGAAATAAACACCTGTAACCCTGATGTCCAGCAGGGTCTTCATCACCCTGGTCATCTACTGTCAGTCTTTTTCGGTCATCTTCTATCTTCCGTAAACCATCTTTCTATGTATATTCTAAACTTCTGTCATCTCTTCTTCATCATTGTCCCCAAAAAATGGCACTGTAGTTAAATAAAAAAGTGTCCAAATTATAGATGCCCCCAAAGTGTTAAAAGTTCGCTGCTGCCAGTGGTAGAAATCCAGAGCAAAAATCACCCACACACACATTTTACCTCTCAGGCCATTGTCTGAGCCATTCTGTGGAAAAATTTAACAGAGACTGCCTTTTATATGGCCAGTCTCTGTTCAAAATGGTTCCCACGCTACAACTGGCTGGAATGTGTGCTAATGTGCCTCCCAGCCAATCAGCTTCTAGCGGGTTTTGTCATTTGCCCCACTACAAGCTGATTGGCTGGGAGGTTCGTAAGCACACATCCCAGCCAATTGTAGCGTGGGAACTGGCAATATAAAAGCCAGTCTCTTTTAAATTTTTCCATAGAGTGGTTTGGCAACTGCTCGAGAGTTAATTTTGGTGTGCGGGGGATGTTCTCTGCATTCCTGCCACCGGTGGCAATGCGGAGGCGGCAGCATGCTTTTAACTCTTCGACTGCCATCATACTTTGAATTAATGGACTACCATCAGACTTTTAACCCTTGGAATGACAGACGGGTATGCAACGCATTGCTCTGCAATGCGTTGCATACTCCTCCAGCACCCAAAGGGTTAAGGCCAGCATATTTTGTTGCATATCTTTGGGGAACATGTATAATCTGGACAATTTTTTATTCAATTACAGTGCCATTATTTGGGGACAAGGATGAAGAAGAGAAGACAGAAGATGGGAAGAAAGAAGACACTAAGAAAGAAGAAGATGGAGGATAGAAGATTTGTCTTCACCAGTTTGCTTTCTTTGAGGGTCTTGTGCTGAAGACTTGGTTCTGTTTTCCCAGTTAATATTCTGTTAAACAACTCCTGCTTGTTGCCTTACTCTTCTAGAACTCCACTTGCCCCAACCACTGGCTTGACCACCAAATCTGCTACAACTCATGCTGCCCCAGCTATTGGTCTATTCACAGACTCTGCCTGAACTTAGCCTGCCTCAGCCTTCAGACTGTCTTTGTATTTTGCTTTTGTCTCTTTTGGCTCATCCTGTTGTCTCTAGGTGGCATAGATTATCAGCACAGTGGTATTAGCCATTCTCAGTGATGTCCATCTTAAAAAGCTTCTGCTCAGTTTATCTCATCCTGCCAAGAATGTCCAACTTCTCATATCCACACGTGACAGTTAAGCAGAAAGTAAAGTATGAGCATTTGTTCAACATACCAAAAATGTGGCCCACTGACCATTACAATTTCCATAAATATATATTTGAAATTTGTTATTTACATTTTGTTACTTGTTGCATGAGCTAATGACTCCAGGATCTTATAATTTAAACTTTGGAGAATAGAATGGTGAGGGGCGATATGATTGAAACCTTCAAATATATTAAAGGATTTAATAAAGTTCAGGAATGCTCCATTTTTCGTAATAAAAGGAACTCTAGAACAAGAAGGCATGCACTAAAATTAGAATGCAGAAAAATAAGAGAAAATGTCGTTGTCATTCCAGCTATCACAGTCTCCCTCTGAGGCCTAGTCGATTCTGTCCTTACCTCTGTATGGCCACCGGCCGGCATGGCCTCCGGCCACTTCCTCATTGATATAGTCATGTTTCAAGCACTGACACGGATGCCTGTTTATGGGCACATCGAGCGGATGTGGTACAGGTCTTTCAACTCCGTGACAACAGGCTGTTTTGTAAGCTGGAAAAGTGCGAGTTTCACAAGTCTCAAGTCACTTTTCTGGGGTACGTGATCTCCTCTGTAGGACTGGTTATGGATAAGTTGTCCTTAAGTGTCCGCTGTGCTGGAATGGCCTCGTCTGGTGGGTCTTAAGGCCATTCAAAGGTTTCTGGGTTTCACAAACTACTAAAGAAGGTTTATCAAGAACTTCTTGTCAGTGGTCAAGCCACTTACCGACTTGACACACAAGGGGGAAGACACGTCCTACTGGTCCCCCAAGGCCATCCGAGCATTTGAGGATCTGAAGGTTGCCTTCACTAAGGCTCCCATCCTGTCTCACCCCAATCCCACCCTTCCCTTTACTCTGGAGTTCAATGCGTCTGAGTCAGGAGTAGGCGCCCTCCTGTCTCAGTGCTCGGATCCGTTGAAGGTCCTACTGCCGTGCGACTACTTTTCTAAGAAATTTTCCAGGGGTCAGAGTGTATACTATATAGGGGATTGAGAGTTGCTGGCTATTATCCTCACACTCAAGGAGTGGTGCTACCTGTTGGAGGGGACGAGTTCTCCAGTCCTAATCCTCACTGAACACAAAAACCTGATCTATCTTTCCGAGGCTAAGAGGTTGTCGCCCAGGCAGGCCAGATGGGCTTTATTCCTCTCCAGGTATAATTATGTGGTATTGTACCTTCTGGGTACTAAGAATGTCAGGGCGGATGCCCTCTCGAGGCAATTTGGATCAGATCCTGAGGCCGGTAGTGTTCCCCTACCTATCATTCCAACAGATCACATTCTGGTTACCATTCGAACTAGTATTACCTCTCCCTTGGGGGAGGAGAACTTGGCTTTGTAGGCCATCGCTTCTACTGACAAACCTAGTGGAAGATGCTTTGTTCCTGAGCACCTGCAAACTTGTTTAATGTCTACCTATCACTCTTCTAAGGCTGCAGGGCATATTGGGTGTGACCAACTGATTTGGTCCTTATCTAGGCTCTTTTGGTGGCCGAGCCTAAGAATTGACTGCTCTGCTTTTGTAGCAGCTTGTGCCACATGTGCTTGCAGCAAGACTCCCAGGCATCTTCCTGTAGGCCTGCTTCAGTCGGTACCAAATGGTGATCGTCCTTGGTCTCATGTATCTATTGACTTTGTGGTTGAGCTGCCGGTTTCCAAGGGACATACAGTCATTCTTATGATTGTCGACAGGTTTTCTAAGATGGCCCACTTTGTACCCCGAAGGGTCTTCCTTCGTCCAAAGAGCTGGCCGAGATATTTTCCAAGGACGTATTCAGGCTCCACGGAGTGCCCAGGGTGCTGGTGTCGGACCGGGGGAGCCAATTTGTGTCCCGTTTCTGGAGGGCCTTCTGTGGGTAAATGGGTATTCAGCTTACCACCCCCAATCTAATGGTGCTGCTGAGAGAGCCAGTCAGGGCCTGGAATAGTTCTTACGCTGTTTTATATTGGATCATCACAGTGACTGGGCGAGTTTGTTACCGTGGGCAGAGTTTGCCAAGAATGGTGCCATTAACTCTTCTTCGCAGAATTCCCTGTTCTTGATTAACTATGGCTTCCAGTCTGCTCTGCTACCTGACTCATTTGAGGCACAAGAAATTCCGATCCACTTGGGTTCACGTTCAGAGATCCCTTCAAAGGTCCACTCATAGCTACAAAAGACATGGGGATCATTGCCGCAGGCCGACTCCGGTGTTTCAATTGGGGGATAGGGTATGGCTGTCGTCTCGTAACCTCAACCTCCAGGTGCCTTGTAAGAAGCTGGCTCCTTGGTTCATAGGCCCCTACTGGGTACTGCATAGGATCAACCCTGTTTCTTACGCCCTGGAGCTTCTGGCTGGTATGCGTATCCACAATGTCTTCCATGTGTCCCTGCTTAAACCTTTGGTTTGCGAGCGTTACACCTCGCTACCTGTTCTGCCTGGGCCAGTTCAAGTCAATGGCCAGGAGGAGAATGAGGTGCAGGAGAAGATAGAGTGCAGCTTGTCTCGCTCCTTGCCTCAGTAGTATGCTCCTATCTGGCTGCATCTATCTAAGCACCTACTCTGCTGCCTCGAGTGGTGCTACCAGTTACGCAATTGGTATCGGTGGTCTATTCATGCTCTGTGCCTCCGCTGGGTATGCACCTGTACTAGTCTTATCGTTCCTTCCTGTTGTGGAAGAGCCAAGTCTGGTTCTAAGACTCAGTACCATAGACCTACGGTGGTTCAGTGTCAGCTCCTGGGTAGTGGACTAGACACTGTCCTCACATCTCTCTCCCCTCTGACTGAGGAAGTGTTCATTATTACTGCTAGTATTCATAATATTTAATGCTCAATAAACTGGTTTAAATTCACTTTACTGTTTTGTGTGTTTCTTTACTGAGAGTCCACAACACCCCCGCTACAAGCTGATTGGCAGGTAGGTGCGTAAGCACACATCCCAGCCAATTGTAGCGTGGGAACCATTTTGAACAGAGGCCATATAAAAGCCAGTTTTACATTTTTCCACAGAATGTTTTGGCAACTGCCCGAGAGGTAACTTTGGTGGGGGTGGTTCTCTGCATTCCTGCCACCAGTGGCAATGCAGAGGCGGCAGTCTGCTTTTAACTCTTGGACTGCCATCATACTTTGAATTATTGGGCTGCCAACAGACTTTTAACCCTTGGAATGACAGAGGGGTATGCAACTCATTGCTCTGCAATGTATTGCATACCCCTCCGGCATCCGAAGGGTAAAGGCCAGCATATTTTTGTTGCATATCTTTGGGGGAAGGGCATCTATAATCTGGACAATTTTTATTCAATTACAGTGCCATTATTTGGGGACAAGGATGAAGACGAGAAGACAGAAGATGAAAAGAAAGAAGACACAAAGAAAGAAGAAGATGGAGGATAGAAGATTAAAGAAGATGACTGACAGTGGATGACAAGCAGGTATTATTCAGTACTGGAGTATGGGTATAGGATAGTGTTAGGGCAGGTATTGTTTCACTTAAATGCTATGGGTAGCATAGGGTTAGTGTTTGGGAGTGTGACAATGTGTCAAACACCGAGCGTTAGCTGTTTTCCTTTGATGTTCCCATTTCTCACGCTATTTAGAGTAAGTTTTGGTAGGGCACTTCTGTTGGTAGGGCAATTGAATTCTGACAGTGCCACTGTGTGTGTGCGCCGCTCTGTATCCATTTTGCCCTACCGACAGTTTTACAGGTATCTATTGAATCGAGGCCTAGAAACAGATCCAGTGAGCTTACTGTCTGAATCATAAAAAATAGATGTAGATGAAGGGAAAAAAATCATAAAACATATAGGCAATTTGATTTCACATACTATGTACTTGCAGAATGTGTAAATTCAAAGTAAATGGCTACTAACTTAACTAGGTAGGTATTCTTCAGACTGCAAAAAGTGATATATTTGTACTTGTTTTATTTGCATTTCATCTCTTGAGTAGTACACTTCAGGTTTTTTCAGTTTACAATCAGATAGAGAACAGTGACCCTGATGATCCACTCAGGTCTATAAAAGGGTACTGTTTCTGTGAGAGTGTTGTGATCTAGAGGTAAATTTCAATAACAATCTCAATATACAGGAAATTGCAGACCTATTATCAAAAATAAATAGACAGCCATACCTGACTACTGTATGATATACAACTAACCGGGGTAAGTTAATCTATTAAATTAAGAGCCACTTATTTATAAGGTAGATAATGATATCTTTGTTCCTAGCTCTGGTTTTTCCTTTGCTTTGAGCCTTTTTCAAGAGCCAGATTCTCTGTACTGGCATGCTGTCACCACAGGGGGAGTAGGGACCCTTGTAGCCTCGGTATTGGTGTATGCTGGGGTGCAACTCTAAGGATCGATGCTTGGGTGCAGTGAAAGACTTAGGTTACCTGCTCTGTACTGCAGACTGTCACTCTGCCTCTGCTTCCCTCCCTCTAATCAGTCTCCGATGACAGAGGCTTTCTACCTGTAAGCTGGAGTGATCTCTGGCCACTGAAAGCCCAGATAGAGCTATGTAAAAAAATACTTCATTGGAATGGTTCACAAAGTGTGCCCGGTTTGCAAGCACACTTTGTAGACCATTCCAATTAAGTAGTTCTTTTTAGATAGCGCTATCTCTGCCGGTCCCGGGGGCCAGGATGTTCTTCTGTCAGCTAGAGGCTGACATCAGGGAAAGGGGAGGGAGGGGGGAACTTTAAAACATTATATCTCTCAAACCATAAAGGTTTGAGAGATCAAACTGGCATCGATGGATTTATTTTTTGCTTATCTACAATATTACTTTTTATTTATGTAAGACATTAATAACCCTTTAAGGACATAAAAAGTGGAAAAAATTTATGAAGATGCCAAAAAATAATAAACTATTGGCAATGAGACCATGCGTATTATGGACTTGCAGAATAGGTAAAGTCAAACGATAAGGATACTATTCCTTTAAGGGTTTTCTAAAGTAGTGTAATATTATACAAGGTGTTTTAATATTCCAGAAGCAAACAAACTGTGCTATGTGAGAAACATAATAACATTTAACATTTATTTCAACCTCGAAGTTAACAGAGGAAGTAAAGGGTAACAGATTACGCACAGAGGGAAATGAAAAATGCCCTGAATAGACCTAAAGTCATCAAGTATACAAAGGAAAGTTAAGTATCAAAAGTGGTCAATGATTCTAAAATAGATAAGGAAATAGGAAGGCTGGGTGGGGCAAGCCATTCTTATCTTGTGTCGAATTCTATATCTCAAGATAATGAGCAATAAAGAATTAATAGGTGTCTGATAAGTACCTTAAATACATAAACATTAATGCAAGTTTTTAAAGCAACATGAATGCTAAAATACAATTTGATACTAGAAAAAAATATATAATAGTGGCTCCTTTTTTTGTCTTAACCCTTTAAGTGCAGAGGAGTACGAAATGCATTGCATAGCAATGTGTTGCGTACCCCTCTGGCACTCAAAGGGTAAATATATTTGTTTTGGGGGGAAGACATTTTAGGTGAAATTGTTTCCCAAACCAATTTGTATGCAGCCCAGTATACTGCCGCCAACCCTAAGTGTGAAAAACGCTGTTTTTTTTTTGTTTTGTTTTTTTTACTTACGTCATGGTTTACGAGGGATTGGTGGTAAAATGGCAGTGTATAAAATTGGAAAACACACCTAAAACGAGAGCCTGGGGTGTCTACTTTCCAAAAATATACACTTTTGGGGGGAAATCTTAAAAAAAGAGCACTGTTACACAGCCCCAAATGAGACATGGCACCAGTAACGCAAGCTGTGAAGATTCAAAGTGTGAACCTGGAAACGCGCATGTTCCAATTTGGCCCCCGTAGCTCCCCCAAACCATGAGAAAGCTATGCATATGGGGTATTGCCGTACTCAGAAGAAGGAGCTGAACACTAAACAATGCATTTTTAAAAATCTTCACCTATCATGTGCTTGAAATTCACATCAACATTGAAGTGCAAGTGTGAAAAACGCTGTTTTTTTAACTTACGTCAAGATTTACGAGCGATTGGTGGTAAAATGGCTGCGTAAAAAAATTGAAAACATACATAAAATGAAAGCCTGGGGTGTCTACTTTCCAAAAATATATACTTTTGGGGGGAAATCTTAGAGTGGAGCACTGTTACACAGCCCCAAATGAGACATGGCACCAGTGATGCAAGCTGTGAAAATTCAAAGTGTGAAACTGGAAACGCGCATGTTCCAATTTGGGCCCTGTAGCTCTCCCAAACCTTGAGAAACCTATGCATATGGGGTATTGCCGTACTCAGAAGAAGGAGCTGAACACTAAACAATGCATTTTTAAAAATCTTCACCTATCATGTGCTTGAAATTCACATCAACATTGAAGTGCAAGTGTGAAAAACGCTGTTTTTTTAACTTACGTCAAGATTTACGAGCGATTGGTGGTAAACTGGCTGTGTAAAAAAATTGAAAACATACATAAAATGAAAGCCTGGGGTGTCTACTTTCCAAAAATATATACTTTTGGGGGGAAATCTTAGAGTGGAGCACTGTTACACAGCCCCAAATGAGACATGGCACCAGTGATGCAAGCTGTGAAAATTCAAAGTGTGAAACTGGAAACGCGCATGTTCCAATTTGGGCCCTGTAGCTCTCCCAAACCTTGAGAAACCTATGCATATGGGGTATTGCCGTACTCAGAAGAAGGAGCTGAACACTAAACAATGCATTTTTAAAAATCTTCACCTATCATGTGCTTGAAATTCACATCAACATTGAAGTGCAAGTGTGAAAAACGCTGTTTTTTTTAACTTACGTCAAGATTTACGAGCGATTGGTGGTAAAATGGCTGCGTAAAAAAATTGAAAACATACATAAAATGAAAGCCTGGGGTGTCTACTTTCCAAAAATATATACTTTTGGGGGGAGATCTTAGAGTGGAGCACTGTTACACAGCCCCAAATGAGACATGGCACCAGTGATGCAAGCTGTGAAAATTCAAAGTGTGAAACTGGAAACGCGCATGTTCCAATTTGGGCCCCGTAGCTCTCCCAAACCTTGAGAAACCTATGAATATGGGGTATTGCCGTACTCAGAAGAAGGAGCTGAACACTAAACAATGCATTTTTAAAAATCTACACCTATCATGTGCTTGAAATTCACATCAACATTGAAGTGCAAGTGTGAAAAACGCTGTTTTTTTAACTTACGTCAAGATTTACGAGCGATTGGTGGTAAAATGGCTGCGTAAAAAAATTGAAAACATACATAAAATGAAAGCCTGGGGTGTCTACTTTCCAAAAATATATACTTTTGGGGGGAAATCTTAGAGTGGATCACTGTTACACAGCCCCAAATGAGACATGGCACCAGTGATGCAAGCTGTGAAAATTCAAAGTGTGAAACTGGAAACGCGCATGTTCCAATTTGGGCCCCGTAGCTCTCCCAAACCTTGAGAAACCTATGCATATGGGGTATTGCCGTACTCAGAAGAAGGAGCTGAACACTAAACAATGCATTTTTAAAAATCTTCACCTATCATGTGCTTGATATCAACAGTAGTATTGAAATGTAAGTGTGAAAACTGCAAAAAAACAAAATATTACCACAATTTTGAAATTTTTTTCTGGAAAAATAGCTGCATGAAAAACTCCAAAATTCTCCTGATTATTTACCTTATGTTGTGTAGTTTTCAGAAACATATACCTTTGTGGGACATTTTTGGTTCTGGCACCGTCAGCTAAGCTATGATGCTCACATGCCAATTGTTGAGAAATTACAAGTTGGAAATAATGGCATCCATCTTGTAATATTTACCTTGTAAATGTGAGGAAGTGATTGAAATACTAGGCATATGGGGTATTCTTATATTCAGGAGAAGCAAATGAATATATTTAGGGGTATTTTTTTGTCATAAACTAATTGTATGCAAATCCTGACACGAAAATATAAGCAAAATGTTGTTTTTTTTCAATTTTTTTCCTCTTTTTTTCTATTTTAATCAAATTAAACAATGAGGTATTCATATAATTGTGGTATCAAAAGAAAGCCCTACTTGTGCTTAAAAAAACAGTATATAATTTATGTGGGTGTACAAAAGGAATTAAAGAGAAAATATGGTTGAACAAAGACATAGTCAAAAAAGTCAAAATTGCTCCGGTCCTTAAGTCAAATCAAACTCAGATTTTCCCGGTCCTTAAGGGGTTAATAGATTTCTCCTCTCTTCAATGGGTGACAGGCAGGACAGAGCGCGGACATCTTGCCATTGTGACGTCCATGCGCCTGTGCTGTCAGTCCCAGCTGTGCCTCCTAGACCCGGCTGGGACTGACAGCGCAGGCGCATGGATGTCACAATGGCAAGATGTCCGCGCTCCGTCCTGCCTGTTGCCCATGGAAGACAAAAGAAATCTATTAAATAAGGTAATTATTATGGCGACTATCACTACTAAGCAGCTAGTCGCCAGATGGGGACTTAGTGAAGGTAAAGATTGTGTCGAGTGGTAGTTCCCCTTTCAGCCCACACTTGCGGCACCTCAGTGACAATTCATAATGTTGTCTACAATTTAGTCTTGTTCCTGAGATGCTCCTGTATCCTGCCTTGTGTTTCTGCCTAGTTATACTCTATCTACTTTTTGCCTTCTTACAACTGAAAAGGTACTGACCAGCCTACTGGTTCAGGCAAATGTTGTGACCTATGCTCTGTCTGTTGCCTACCTAGTGACTCCTGTAAAGATACAGATCACTGCTCTGTTTGCACCTGAAGTTCAGCTCTGTCTGCAACAAGCCAAGTAATTTCAGCCTAGTTAACCCTACAAGTGCCCAGTCAAGTTTTGCTCTGTCTGTCACAAGCTGTGTTTATGCCAACCAAGTTTATTCTCCAAGAGCATAGTCATGTCCCGCTTGGACCTCTACTTGCCAAGAACAGTCCAGTCAACTTATAACTACAAATTAATTCAAGTTCTGGTTGTCAGGTACAAGCCAAGTACACCAGACAATTTAACTATTTAGGTGCTCTGTCTTTCATCCTTCCATCCACACTACAGCAACCGGTTATGGACACTACTCAGCTGCCCTTCAAAAGTCAAATCTAAGTACCGTAACGTGTAAACTGGAAGTTTTACCCTTCAGAATTTTCTGTGAGCTGCCAAGTTTCACCCCTTCTCTTTTGCATACTACCTGCACCTATCTGGCTCCTATTACATCTAATACTGCATTCCTTGTGATTGTTGTTAGATAATTTCTCGGTTCTCAAACATTGGGGAAGATTCACTGAGCGACGATGAAGAGGTGGTAAACTGGAGATGACTTCTCCACTTTATCACTTCTCCAAGTCCTATGTTATTCTATGCATTAAGATTTATTCAGCTGTGGAGATCTTAGTGCATAGACTCTATAGAATAGCATAGGGACTGGAGAAGTGATAAACTGGAGAAGTCATCTCCACTTTATCACCTCTTTATCACCGCTTAGTGAATCTCCCCCAATGTCTGAAGCTTGGTTCCCATATTTGCTAAACAGCATCACACATCCATTGCTAGTAGTAAACTGGGGTATTAAAATTTGGACTATATAGTAAATGCATAGTTGCTTCACTTGTGCATTAAACCTATGCTTACCTTTCCATGACTACTTTAGCTTGATCTAACCCTGTCTGTATATCCACCCGTCTGACATTTGCATCCAGTCATTTATCTTCTGCTGTGTCCACTGTTCCTGCATGTAAGCCTCATGCTATAAATCCTGTTAGACCAAATTTTCCTACAGTGACCAGACCAGTCTCCTACCATGCACACAGGTTCCTAGATACTGTCAAACAGGATTAATACTCCAGTTATTTTGTTAGGTATTATTTACATGGGGGCATAGCAGCCCTTGCCATCAGCAATAAAGACAGACACCACATTAAAGGGATAGTAATGTGTAAACATAAATGCATCTTCAATTAGTCTTCATATTTTTTTTTTACAATGTACACTGTTATTACAATACTGTATGTTGTGTAGTTCAAGAGTAATTGAATTATAAAGTGTCCCACTCCCTTTTACCTATTGTAAACCGCATCCCCTCAAAATCGGGTCACTGGACCTGACAGATAGCAGTGAGGGACAATCTTCTGGCTGTGAGCATAAGGAAAACCCTGCCCCACCTTGATGAAGGAGGGCAGGTTTTTCCTTATGCTCACAGAAGATTATCCTTGGTCGCGATCCATCTAGATGGTCTAGCTGCTCTGAGGAGATCAACGTTACGTAGATAGAAGAGGCGGGAAGGGAAGAATTTGTAATTCAGTTACTCTTAAATTACACATCGTACAATACTGTAATATCACTCTACATGGTCCAAAAATATGAAGAATAATCAAAGCTGCATTTATGTTCACACTATTGCTTTAAGTTTCACACAGGTGGTAGTAAGGCCCCAACTTTATTTATTTACATCTAACACAACTTATAAACCAAAATGTATATGTAAATAATCAAGACATTAGAAAAACATTAAATATACAGCTCAAGAGACCAAACTAGACCATCTGGCTAGGAGTTAACCAAAACTTACTTCAAATACCACTTACTGATTTATTACCCCGTTATGACAATAATAAAAAAAGACTCTGTCTATTTATAATATTTATTTATTTATTAAATATCAAAACATTTCTTTGGGAGGGAGGGAAGGCAACACATGGCTGACAGCAGGAGCTAAGGTGAGTCAACCTGTGGGCATTCATTTCCCTCTTTCCCGCTGAAACCCCCTTTTCAGTCCTCTGCCTCAGCCTCACTTACATGTATACCCCCATTTTGTTCCTTTTCGGAATGGGAGAATTTTCAGGTATATATATATAAATAATCAAGGCATTAGAGAAACATTAAGGCCTAGATACACTAAAGGTCGATGCAGTGTCGGTATGATCTTGTTGATGTGCTCGAATCACTCAGACAATTCGATCTGCACACACATTGACATATTCACCAAAAGTGTCGGACGGAAGGGGATGGTTGGAGAAGGTCTCTATTAGCATACAGGATTTTTGAAGTACTGTTGATGTGGAAGGGATGTTGAACAGCATTCTCTCTGTGCTTTCCTACTTGGCCTGTAGGGGAATAAAGAGAAGGCTTTCAGCGCCAAGGACAGCATTGAATGCCATAGGGCTATGCATTGCTCACCCCATGGCACTCAAAGGGTTAAAATAATCAAAAATAATACACCAAGCACTACACAATTATCCCCTAACAATTTATCATATGTTATACATGTTGTGCACTCACAGGGGAATAAGACTGGGGGTCACGCAGCATCTATGGAGATTTGTGGATTCCATTTGCCCCCCAGCCTTGTTCCCTTGCCCATTGGTAGCCATAAAACTCCAAATACACTGCTTGACCTCCACACTTGTTCCCTTGTCTACTGTTAACCATAGATCCCCATGTACACTGTCTGACCCTCTCCAGCCTTTTCCCCTTGCCCACTGCTAGCCACAAATCATCATGGCCACTGCCTGGGCAAGGGAAAAAGGCTGGGGGTGTCAGGCAATGTATATGGGGCTAACACACAATGGTGGTGTTCCCCACATTATAGTAATGTGACATAGAGTGCCCCCCTTCGACATATCCCCCCGCTTAGTATTTCGGATGACTGATTCAATGATGAGAGTGCAGCGATGCGCTTTCTAAGAATGACCCGGTGACAGGGTTCATTCATTCCACAAACGCATGATACTACAGCGGCTTTTACATCCGCTCTATTATCAAGAAGGCAGAAAATGCTTATGGGGTCGCCCCCTCGAGGTCTGGAAATATTATTTAATTATAAAAAGCGCATATAACCTATGTTAACCTAGGCTTATTTGCGCTTAACACTGTGAAAGGGCAATTGTTGGCCTCATGGTAGGGAGGTGTCATGAGGGGTCATGAAACCCCCTTGAGGTCTAATATGTGTATATTTAATAATAGTTTTTTAATTAAAACACACACGCACACACACACACATATACAGGCAAGGTATGTAGTCCATACCTTGCCTATTAACCCTCTGGGTACCAGAGGGGTAGGAAACATGCTAAGCAATGCTTTCCTACCTCTCTGGTTAAGTGTTGAATATCAGACAGATTTGTGGACTACATGGCAGTCCCTGAGGTGAATGTGGATGGAGTTATGCAATATATGTGACATACTAAGGGTGGGGGATGTCGAAGGGGGGCATTGTGTAGTGCTTGGTGTACTAGTTTTCTTTATTGTAACCCTTTGAATGCCACAGGGCATTCACTGCATTCACTGCTGTCCATGGTGCTGAAAGCCATCTCTGTGTTCCCCTACTGGCTGGGTAGGGAAGCACAGAGAATGCTGTTCAGAACTGTTGTCTGTGATTTTGGGTTTTCTGACTCATTATAATGCCAATTGTAGCTTGCTATAACGGTAGGAGCCGTTCACACTACACCGAAGTGAAATGTGAACGCGCTCGCTGGGGCAGCTGGGAGGGAGGTGGGAGGAGGCTGTAATAGTGCTGGGAAGTCCTGAGAGCTGTGCCGAAGATGCACTGTGCCGCTGAATGCGGAAGTGCTTGTCTTGGAAAATCAAATATCTTTAATAGCACTGGAAAATAAAACCTAAGCATACCGTTTCCTGATACTGGTTATGTGTTTCAACAGATGGTAAAAAGTTTTTTTCAGGTGAAAGTTCCCCTTTAAGACATAGTACTACCTTGTCTTGATGAAAGACTAAATATAAAGGGACAGCTACTAGGGTCTGAAGTTCCCCTAATCTTTGTGCTGAAGTCATTGTAGGAAGCAGGACTGTCTTGAGGGTAAGATGCTTCAATGAAATATTCTGCAGTGGTGCAAAGAACAGACGAGAAGATAGCTGCTGAAGGACCAGATTGAGATCCCATGGAGGAAAGGACTCGTGTATGGTAGGTTTTATTTTTGATATAGCAGCAACATATTTCTTTATAAGGAAATTATCTGCAAAGGGGGTGGCTAACACTGCTGAAATTGCTGGGAGTTGGACCTTTAGGGAAACAGGTTTTAATTCCTTTTGGAACCTAGACTGCAAGAAGTTCAGCGTTTTTGGAGATGAAACTGAACGTTGATCCAAGCTCTGAGAAGTGCAACATTTGTGAGAGATGGACCATACTCTGTAATAAATTTTTGTAGAGGAAGGTCTTCTACCCCTTATTATTGTATCAATACAGATGAGAGATGACCCAGTAGTTTCAAGAAAGTTCTGGTAGTGTGTAGTTGTTTTTGAAGAAAGAGCCTTACATGATCCACTATGTGATTCTGCCATTCCACAGACAGGGTAGCAATGCCCACTCTGGTATTGAATTATATGCCTAGAAACACAAGGTTTGGAGAGGGAGAGACCATGCTTTTTTCTGTGTTAATTATCCAGCCTAGATTTTGTAGTAGATCCCTGCAGATGCTTGTGCTTTTTTTTCTGATTGTTGGCATGATGTATCACGGTGCCTATGATTGCCCTCCGTGAGTGCTGTGCTGCAGGCGACATTGCCAATACTTCCTGGTTTTCACGCTTAGGCCCATTCGCTATTCTTATAAGCTGATGGTAATTGCCAGAATGAGTCTCCGCCTATATGCTAGGCCTTATAGGCCTCAGCCTGCCAGTACTCCTTTGCCCTTTTGTGGTGTACCTGTGCTCTAAGCTCTTGTGTTATTCTGATGCTCTGATTCTGTGCATGACTCCTGGCTACGTTTGACTCCGGCTACATTTGACTCCGGCTACGTTTGATCCCTGACTAGTTGCCTTCTTGGCTCCGTCTGACTACCCGCTCTGGTCTGACCCTTGGCTTTGTCTGACTACCCGATCCAGTTTGACTCCTGGCTTTGCCTGACTATCCGATGCGGTCTGACTCCTGGCTTTGGCTGACTACCCTCTCTGTGCTGACCCCGGCTCCAGCTGACTATCTGATCCTTTCCTACCCTTGGCCTACTGTCTCTGCTTGTGCTTACCATGCTCAGTTGTTTCCACCGGTTCAAGCGGTGCTCAGTTACTGCATCAGACCTTGTCTCTGGCATTCCTGTTCTACCTATTGCCGGTTAGAGCCATTGGGTATACCCTAGCATTCTAGGGTTTTCAGTCACTGTTGCCAGACTGGTGACAGTCTGGGGCTCTCTGTCACCATTGCCAGTAGGTTTACCCTAGAGTTCTAGGGAGTTCCATCACCATTGCCTGTAGGCTCACCCTAGTGTTCTAAGGAGCTCAGTCACCATTGCCTACTCTCCCTAGCATTCTAGGGGGTCCTTTCTATGTTGCTTTGTACTACCCTATCGTTCTAGGGGATTTCCTTTTCTTTTGCCTGTGCTTCTCAGCTTCTCCTGCACTAGTAGCTAGTGCTATCCTTGCTACCATTGCATACTATAGTCAGAGTGGTATCAGCCTCTGTGCAGTCGGTGGATACTGTGCTGTCTCCACACCTGGTCCTGTGAGGGTTGGGGAAGTGCTATTCGTATTTATTCTGTTCTTATTTTAATAAAGATATTGATTTCACTGTATCTGTACTTGTCAGTGTCGTTATTCCACAGTCACCCAGTGACATGATGTCTCTACTATCAGTATAAAAAATAGAATAAACCGGAGTACTCTTAAATGAAACATTTGGGACAATACCATTCCAATCTGGCAAGGGGTGTGAATGTCCTATAAAAACAATCTATATCAAAAGAAAAAAGAAACAAAAAGTATAGGACTATAAACAAGCACTCTGCCCACATGTATATTAGTAGCTATTAAATCAATATAAATATATTAAAATATATTCAGTATCAAATACCACAAAGAATATCCCATAAAAATATGGTCCACCTCATTGAAAAAAAACATAATATCACAATACAAAACCTAAAGAAATGACATGCAGAGTTTTGGAGCTGGGTTACTCCTTCATCTGTCTTAAGAAAAGATACCAGAGAGTGCTTTGCCAGGATCAAGATCTGGCACTCTCTTTGGCAAAACACAGGTAATTAACAAACAAGACGACAGAGTCCGGTTTATTACTACATTTGGTCCTCACTGGCAAAATCTAAGGGGGATTTTGCTGAAGAATTGGAGTGTTCTAAGACGTAATTAATCTATCATACAGACTGTTGGTGACTCACCGGCACTAGTGGTCCATAAAGCCCCCAATCTGAAAGATAGATTAGTACATTGCTTTTATTGGAAAAATACTGCCGGAGGTACCTGGTTAAATTAGAAATGCAGGATGGGTATGTACAAATGTGGTAAGTGTAAAGGATGCAAATTTGTTTTACTGACAAATAGTTTCGTGAATTTTGATGGAACTAAAGAGTTTAAAATAAATAATTAGATAAACTGCAATATGAAGGCAGTAGTCTACCAACTGAGATGTCTCTGTTATAAAAATATATGTGGGCAAGACTATTAGAGAGTTGAGAAGATGTATTCTTGAACACAAGTGTGACATTGAAATATGCAATATGGGCAGCCCGGTGGCACGCCATTTCCTGAAGTATCATAATGGTGATGTAAGGGGTCTTTAAGCTTTAGGTATAGAAAAAAGATGTTAATATCTGGGATGGAGACACTGATAGAAAATTGCTCCAAAGAGAAACTAGATGGATCTATACTTTGGGAGCATTGGCACCCAAAGGGTTAAACGAAGAAATTAAATTTAATATGTTTCTGTAAATTGAATAAAGACTTAGAGTAAAATGTATTGTAATTGACGGGATGGGATGCCGCCAGGCTATCTTTTACATTGACCTCTCCTTTTTTTAGGAGTGATTTTGCCATTGATATTTATATGTTTCATGTTTCTTTTGTGAATGATAATATCAGTTTTTGATGGATACATTTTAGTTGTAAAAATATATGTGATAGATTGCCTCCTGTGATGTATTCTGTAATAGGGTTAGTTCCTGATGTATAAAGATGTGACATCTCGATTGAAGGCTTCGGGGTTCCCCTGGATTATGGCTTGGCAGATGAGACTGGTTGTCTTGCCTCTTTGTGTTGTGATTCGGGGGAACTTCGGTGACTGTACTTTTTTTAATTTTAAATTGTTTATGGTGTTACTGTGGATTCTAGAATGGAAATTTCTGGTAAGGTGGCTACTTATTGATATGACCTGGAAGTGTTAAGGTTTGACTCTGAAGAAGCCCTTTGTCACACGGGTGAAATGCCTAGCTTGTTTGTTCGTGGGAGTCGGAATAGACTTTGTGGCGAGACTGGAGTGGAGGCTGCTGTTAACAGG
Organism: Rhinophrynus dorsalis; assembly: GCA_037306005.1. Taxonomy (NCBI): domain Eukaryota; kingdom Metazoa; phylum Chordata; class Amphibia; order Anura; family Rhinophrynidae; genus Rhinophrynus; species Rhinophrynus dorsalis. Next base: position 67,119,833 of record CM074723.1, on the reverse strand, counting down.
GACGTGCACAGACATTTTGGGGGGCAGGGGCTCAAATGCAAAAAAAAAGGGCACTTCGGACCTATTTTTTTACTTTTATTTTTTTAAAGGGCACGAGGGCACTTTGGACAAAAAGGGCAGGTGCTCAAGCCCCCCTTGGTGTCTATGTGTGCACGTGCCTTGCTGTTAATATTATGGATGTCGTCTAAATGGTGACTGGAACAGTGATTAACGAAAGCAACGTTGTCATTTTGTGGAACATGGTAAATCACTTGTATCTTTTGAAGATGCAGCATCTTGTGAGTGGCATGAAGGATTGGAGGTAATAGGGAATATGATAGTTGGGAAGGGTGAAGATGGTATATACCCAATAAAACCCTAAGACCCTGTAAGATTGCCTCAACATAATATGTCCAGACTCAGCTGAATTACATACCTGCGTTATGACTTATACTGATGGATATATTATGAAGAATATGCTCTTTGTTTGAAAGATCATTGTCATCTTGGTCTCCATTTCATCACATTACGTAATATCATACTTTCATTGTCTTTCTACTAATCACTATAGAACTGTGTTGAGATTATTTTCTTATGGATGTTGAAATGTGGAAGTCATTGCCATATGTCCTTATGGCTTCCAACTCTTGAAGGCTGGGCTCCACCATGTTTCCCCTGATCATAATTTCTTCCTGGAATGTATTGTTTTGCTTCACGAAAGGACAGGCTTCTGGACTGATTTCCCCTGGATGGAGATCCTCTGGCCAGTCTTTCCTGAAGCATGAAGGGGCTTTTTCCTGCAGATGATTTCTTGATAATCTCTTCTAACTGGTTACCAAAGAGTTTTCATCTGACAAAGGGTAAAGAGACTAACCTATTTGTTGAGGCAGCATCTGCCTCCCAAGACTTAACCCATAACACTCTTCTTGCTGTTACAGATAAGGATGATGACTTTGCAAGAAGTCTAATATTATCCAGAGAGGCGCCACAGTAATAATTAACTGCTTCTGTAATGGTGCCTAATAGACTTGTGTGAATTGATTCAGAGAAATTCAGAATTAGTCCAAAATGGGCTCATTCGGAGACATTCGGACCATCCGACATACAAGGATCGTTCGTCAAAAAAAAAAAGATCCGACTCCGAGCAGTCCTGGTCCGAAAGTTGTTGAAACTTTCGACATTCAACAAATTTCAGAAAGTTTCGACTACTTTCGGACCAGGATTGTTCGGAGTGGGATCTTTTTGTACTACCTGCGTGCGCTCAGTTACTTTCCCTCCATATTTTTCCCTCCATGTCTCTAGTCCAATGCCATTCTCCGTTTCATGCACTACTTTCCCTCTTCTGTTTGTATTCCAATAAGCTTCTTTGTTTCATGATGGGGGATGGACTAAGGACACAGTCACCCAGGCAGACAGCCTGTATTTCCTCATTGCATTGTTGGAGCTCAGAAAGAGAAAAAGAGATTAGAGAGTGTCCAGTTGTTGTATAGGCAGGCAGGTAGCATTAGGCTAGGCATAGGCAGGCAGCCAGCATTAGTACCAGTTATTGCCAATGCAAGGGAGAGTCATCTTTGTTCCTATGCAAAATATAAAAAATATTAGTGTTTTCTTCTAATAATTTCCAGAGTGTCACATCAGCCAGTCTGACAGTTGTATAGGCAGCCAGGATGCCATTTTGCCACCACAAGGGAGAGTCACCTGTGTTGGTTTTATTAAAAATATAGAAACTAGAAGTTGTTTGAATAATTTCCAGAGTCACACTGCTAGTGTCACAGTTGTATAGACAGGCAGGGTGCCTTTTAGCCACCGCAAGGGAGAGTCACCTGTGTTGGTTTTATTAAAAATATAGAAACTACAGGTTATTTGTCTGACTAATTTTCAGAGTTACACTGTCAGTGTCACAGTTGTATAGGCAGGCAGGGTGCCTTTTAGCCACCGCAAGGGAGACTCACCTGTGTTGGTTTTATTAAAAATATTCAAAATACAAGTTGTTTGAATAATCTTCAGTAACACTGCCAGTGTCACAGTTGTCGTGTGGGCAGGTTTTAAAGTTGTAAAACTATAATCTTTCGCTACCTACCTATCCGTAATGGATTTGAGTCCTAGTGAACAACCAGATGTTCCTCATCCTGGTACCAGCTGCAGTGACCCAGCAACCACCAACACCACCACAGGGCAATTGCTTTCAAGCATAGCTAGCAGCAGCAGGTGGGGAAGGAAAAGTACTTTGAGTAGTACTAGTCAGACTCAGCAGCAGCAGTCAAAACCAAAAACTGTCACCATTTCATTGGCAGTAACAGAACACTGGACAGGGCTGACTGGGCCCTGATGGAACAGGTAGTGACAGTCCTTTCTCCTTTCTGTGCTTTGATGGAACTTTTGAGCAAAGACAACGCTAACCTGGCAGAAGTCATTCCCCTCATGCACCTCTCCTTAAAATTTCCTTTCTCATAGGGAACGCTTCCCTGGTGCTGAGGGTAATATACTTCCCAATGTTGCTGCCCTTCTAACAAGGCTGAAGAAGGAACTGACTCGGTGCATGGAAGAGCTCATGGACAATTGTCCCGAGTTAATGCTTGCCACAATTTGCGATCCTCAAATCAAAGGCAAGATGGCACTTCGTTCCAATTCCCTCACTGCCTGGAGGGAACAATTGATAGCAAGGGTGCGTGAGAGGCAAAGGAAAACTAGAATGCAGTCACACGAAGTGGGAGAAGATTCTGAAGATGAGCTGGAGGAGTGTGGTGGTCTTCCGGGACCTATCAGTAGCAGCGCCAGTAGCACTCATCTTGTTCCGGTGGAGCAGCTGCTGCTTTTTATGCTGAGGCAATGGACAGATTATGCTTTGGACAAAACAAACAGCTCCCCATTAATAGAAAAAGTGCTGACTTAAGGTTAAGGCTTACCATTCGGAACCTTCTTTGGCCCCAAGTACAGATCCCTTGACTTTCTGGGATAACAAGAGGGCTGTGTGGGCTACATTGTCCCTGGTAGCCCAGGAGTTGCTTTCTTGCCCCCCAACCACTGTCCAGAGTGTGCTGGTATTTTCCGTTACTGGAGATATACTTAACCCCAGCGTTCTCAATTGGCCCCCCAGCTCATGGAGCAAATTACTTTTTTAAAAGTCAACTTGCCAAAGCTGGGTTACACTGCTCTCAGGTTCGATGCAGATTAGAAAAACAAAAAGGACTTCAGACATCTAGAATCATCAATGTTGCTGTCATACTGAGTCGGCCTCTCACCAGTTTTCCTCAGTCGTTGTATCCATCTACGGACTGAGACCTGCGTGCTCCAGTGTTCTGCAGTTCTGGCTACATCTCCAGTGTTGCTGCTGTCATCCTGAGTCTGCCTCTCACCAGTCTTCCTCAGTTGCTGCTGTATCCATCTACGGACTGAGTCCTGCCTTCTCCAGTGTTCTGCAGTTCTGGCTACATCTCCAGTGTTGCTGCTGTAATCCTGAGTCTGCCTCGCACCAGTCTTCCTCAGTTGCTGCTGTATCCATCTACGGACTGAGTCCTGCCTTCTCCAGTATTCTGCAGTTCTGGCTACATCTCCAGTGTTGATGCTGTCATCCTGAGTCTGCCTAGCACCAGTCGGTTCCCTTTTGAAATGTTGTCGCATTACAGTGGAACTACCACCTCATACAAACATGGACCCAAATAATTACCCATCTGGCGACTAGCTGTTCAGTAGAGCTAGTCGCCAGAATTATTACCGCGTTCATGAAAAATATACACTGCTCCCGGACTGACAGGCAGGAAACCGCGCAGACATCTTTCCATAGTGACGTCTGCATGTCTGCTCTGTCAGTCCCTTTTGGAGCAGAATGGCTTCTAGCAATGCCTCCTAGAGCAGGCTGGGACTGAAAGTGCAGGCGCGCAGATGTCACTATGGAAAGATGTCTGTGCGATTTCCTGCCTGTCAGTTCAGGAGGAGTGTATAATTATCATTACCGTGGTAATAATTCTTGCGACAAGCGCTACTGAGCAGCTAGTTGCCAGATGGCTAATTATTTGGGGACATGTTTGCAAGAGGTGGTAGTTCTGCTTTAAAGAGAGCTGGGCAATGCAAGGTAAGGATGCTGGGAGTTGTGGCCAGTACATAGGGATGTTTAATTATGCGACATGACAACCTAGGACTTTTATGCAGTTCGAGGTTTTCATGTTGCTATTTTAAACACTGCAACATGGTTAAATTGGCTTCTAGCCACGCAATATTTTTCTTTTTGACATTTCAAAAGGATACCTCACCAGTCAGTCTCACTTTTCCTTCTAATTTAGCTACATCCATATGTATATAACACCTCTGCTACATATAGTAAATGACACATGCTACATATTGTGTAATGTATTACAGTTGCTACAGATGGTAAATGACAGATGCTCATGCTATATTGTATTTCACCTCTGCAACAGAAATGGCACATTCAACAGACAATATTAAAAAAATTGGAATAATTTGTCTGAATAATTTTTTTCAGAGTGACACATCAGCCAGTCTGACAGTTGTATAGGCATACAGGGTGCCTTATTATCACCACAAGGGAGAGTCACCTTTGTCCCTGTGTAAAATATTAAAAATGTAAGTAATTCATTTGAACATTTTTCAACGCCACTAAATAGTGGCAGTATTGGGAACTTCAAAGGAAAAAAAGCTGATGATCGGTGCCTGACATACTGTCAAGCACTGATCATTAACTAATCAGTGTTACACTTACCTGTCATCCACTGTCTGTCTCCTTCTGTCTTCTCTACTGTCTTGTAGCTTCTGTCTTCTTGCTGTAAAAACTACCCTGAAAAGTATAAGTCCAATGCACTATCTGGCACACTAATACATAGTTTAACCCTTTGCATGCCAGAGGGTTACACAACACATTGCAAAGCAATGTGTTGCATACCTCTCTGGGGCTTAGTAGGGTTAAAGTATGTATTAGTGTGCCGGATATTTATGCATTGTACTTATACTTTTCTGGGGGGTTTTTACAACAAGAGGAAAGAAGACAGAAGAGAATAAAGAGGAGAAGATAGAAGAGAAGAAAGAAGGACAGAAGAGGACCGGTATACTGAGGACTCTGCTGGACATCAGGATTAATGGTAAGTGTTAACTGTAATGTGATGTTTTTTTTTCACTTAGTTGGGTTAACCCTAAGAGTGCCGGCAGGGTGATTATACCCCACTGGCACTCATGGGGTTAATTCTACTAACATTTGACATTGTTTTGTAGTGCTTTGATGTACTGATGTGGGGTTTAGGGTCACATATGAATACACCCCTAACATATTTATTGTACCTTATCAAGAGCATAATGAAGGGTACAATACATAAATATACAGCTATTATTAGGTCTTATAATCATAATAACAAAACTAAACATATTGTGCATAACAATTTCTATAAATCTTTATTTAAAAGTCCATTTTTGTTAGTCTTTATAGAAAACACAGGGCACCCTAAGTTGATGTCCGTGGCACCCCAAAGTGGCATGACACCCTGGTTGAGAATCACTGGACTAAAGTCAGAAGAAAAGTAGGTCTTAACTTTCCTGCAATAAATTGAGTCCCTTATCGGATCTTCATAGTTAATGCAGACAACTGATTGAAATTTATGGTGTTTTCATTAGTTCTTATGGATGAAAATACCTCGTAACTTTAACGCCCCAAAAATGTAATCGGCATAAAAAACAGCCATCTCCAACATTTGAATCGAGCCCTGTCAGTCTACACACCTCCTTTTCACTCCTTTACATTCATTCCCTCTGTCTGCCTCCTTCCCTCTCTGTCCATCCGCCTCCTTCCCTCTCTGTTCATCAGCCTCCCTCCCTCTCTGTCCATCAGCCTCCTTCTCTCTCTGTCCATCCGTCAGCTACTCTTTCTGTTCCTCTGCCACCCTCCTCCTCTGTCAGCTTCCCTTCATGCAAATCTGTGTCTGTCTCCTTCCCTTTTCCAATCTCTAGGGAAGACAGACAAGGGTTGGAGACACACACAGAAGAGTGGGTCAGCAGTGGAGATATGCACTAAGGTGTTTTCAAATGGTGATGAGGTGTAAGGAACTTCTCCAGTGTGCTAAACTCTACGATTCCTCACCATCCAATCTGGTGCTGACCTGTGGCTCTGTCTGACTATTCTCTTGTTTGTCCCCTGTACCTAGCAGACACCCAATCTGGCGTGGACCTGGGGCTCTGATAGACTAGCTCTTATACTGATTGCAGGCACGAGTCAAGTATCCGATTCCTCCATACTGACTGCAGGTGTGAGTCAGGTATCTGCTACTACTATTCTGACTGTAGGCATGAGTCTGGTAGATTCCTCGCTCCCCCGGATCAAGACTTTGTGTTCCTGTTACTGCTCCTGTTCCATTCCTGTTCCTGGTTCCAGCAGAGACTACCAATGGCTTAGGCCTAGCCTCTAGTAGAGTCATCCACCTTGGCAGTATACTGTTTCTGGTAGTAGCACTTGCTGGCTGTGACTCTACTTCTTCCTGCTATTAACCTCTGTGTGCTACCTTATTTGTTATTTTAATTGTATTTTTACTATACCGTACTGACTCCTGGGATATTCTGGGGAATTGTGACACACATACAATGCATTGCGTACCCCTCTGGCACTCAAAGGGTTAACAACATTACATGAACACATGCATCACTATACAATTACTTACCAGAAAACACGCCAGCATGGTCTGACTCCTCAGCTGCGGCGATATCTGGCGCTTAAGTACCCAACTCTGAGGCATGCAGGGAGGGGGCATCACTGCCACTGCTCCTGGCAGAACTGGTGCAAATCACCAGACCAGAGTAAAAGTCTCTCACTCCAGCTGATGGAGAATGGGCACTTACAGGAACAGCAGAAAAAGGAGCAGGCACGTGGACAGGGAAGACAGGTGCTGTAGGGTCAGGGGAAGATGCAGGAGCACTGTCATCTTCAGCATTCGAGGATTCCACTGGTCCTGCTACAGGGGTGATGGGAGCTGGTCCAGCATGTGATGGACCAGCAACAGCCGCATCACCACCTGAAGCAGGAGCAGCTTCTGCCTCAGATGCTGCTATGAGGCCATCCAGGACCTGTTCATAGCGATGGAATTGAACAGGTCTACTGGAGGCCCCAGATGACCTCGCTACCTCCATCCTTGCCCTTTCCCGCAGCACCCCTTCTAATGTTGTGTACTTGCTTTCTGCACCTGATTGATGTGTGTGGGGACACTGCCACCTCATTGACAGCTTCCACCACAGTATCCCACATTTTGCTCCTATCCATTACTGCGGTGGAAGCTGCAAATGGGCCAAAGAGCTGGGAATAACAGCCCTGCAGTGCCCCCACTAGTGCCTCATTCTCCTCCATGCTGAAGGGTATTTCTCTTCCTCTGGCCATTGCTGCTTTTCTTTCTTGCAAGATGGTGGCTGCTGCTCTCCAAAATGGCTGTCTGTTGGGGGCTGGTTCTTATTTGGGGTATTCCCCGCCTTTTTTTCCAGGTCACAGAGTCATCTTTAACTTTTTTGCACTGCTAGTAAGGCACCTGGCCAACCAGTAATGGGAATCCTAAGAGTTCGAAACTTGGGCCAATAGTATTTGAAAGTGGGAGCTGGAATGGGCGATGCCATCACAATATATCCAATACGATTTGAGAAAGATACGAGATGATGTCGCAAACTAAGCAGGGGCAGGAAGTGACAAGATGGTTTGTTCAACAAGCTGTGCAGGGTAGGCGGGGTTGGTCGGCTTGGTTATGTTCGACAAACTATTCAGATTAGACTGTGACAGACATATGTTCATGATGTTCGACAAACTATGCGTGGCAATCTGAGATCATTCCGGGGAGGCAACTGAGTGCTCCAGGCCCGGCGCATTCAGTTTCTTTCAAACTTTATTACTACGCGACAACTCCATTGTATACTGTACATAACATTACTGTACTTACAGTGATAGCTAAGAAGACACAAGCAGAGCATGTAGCTAACTGGAACATAAATGGCCAAAGATGGGGGAAATTTATTTTGAATTAGTGATGCATGGGGCATGGTTCTGGACCTATTGGGTGAACTCTTGCCAGCCTTTGGTGTATGTGAACAAATTACTTAAAGGGATAGTAACCCCCCCCCCAACAACGTGATGTCAAAATACAGCAATCATACAAACATACTGAACGCACTTAGTCCCATCTCCCAAACCTTTATGGTTTGAGAGATGTAAGGCAAGACAGACCTCCGCTCCCTCCCCCTTCTCATATGTCCGCTGTATAGCGGACGTCATGAGATCCGGCTTCCAGCACCAGACGGCGGCTCTGCAGGAGCGCTGTCATCTAGATATCTCCGTATTATTACTTCATGGGTATGGTCTAAAACATGTGCCTGGCTTGCAAGCACATGTTGTAGACCATTCCTATGAAGTAACTATACGGCGATATCTAGATGTCAGAGCTCCTGCAGAACCGCCGAAAGTCGGCCGACCGGATTCTGCCTCTGACAGCTTTACAGCTCATCAGGCAGAAGGGGGAGGGACAGGAGGACTGTCTTGCCTTACATCTCTCAAACCATAAAGGTTTGAGAGATGGGACTAAGTGCGTCAGTATGTTTGTATGATTGCTGTATTTTGGCGTCAAGTTGTTGGGGGGGGTTACTAATCTATCCCTTTAACTCTTTGAGTGTCAGAGAGTTATCCAACACATTGAAAAGCAGTGTGTTGGATACTGCTCTGGCACTCAAAGGGTGAAAGCGGCTAAGGGTTTGGACAATACCGGATGAACATTGCTTAGGAGAATGAAACACTAAAAAGTGGGGTTTGTGTTTGAAAGATTACAGCCTAAAGTGGTGAAGGGAAATGGATATACAGAGATCATATATATGTGTTGCTGGTGGTGTGACTGGTGGGATATTCCGGTCATTTTGTAGTTAACTTCATAACCTATTGACAACTCTTTGGGTAAGTGAGTTGATGATCTAGCACAAGATTAATGTATTTTCAATACACAAACTAATTTAGATACACATACTGCAGTTTAAAGAAACATTGATGTGTTTATTCTTGACGTAGTATGAAACACTAATGTATATTCAAATAGACTTATCTGATATGAGGGGAAATCAGGGTAGGAAAATGAGAGAGAGGAATTTGGGTACCAAAGAGGGACAGTAGGGTAGGAGGCTGGTACCAGAAAATGAAACCTTAACCTTTATCCATGTACTAACATAGAATGTCACATGTATAGTTTGTCGATGTTCAAGTCGACCACTCATGTTGAGTAGGATGTGACAGGCATGGGTTTTCGATGTTCAGCCATATGCTAAATTGAATGTGACAGGCATGGGTTGTCGATGTTCGACCATGTGCTAAACTGAATGACAGGCATGGGTTTTCAATGTTCGACCATATGCTAAATTGAATGTGACAGGCATGGGTTTTCGATGTTCAGCCATATGCTAAATTGAATGTGACAGGCATGGGTTGTCGATGTTCGACCATGTGCTAAACTGAATGACAGGCATGGGTTTTCAATGTTCGACCATATGCTAAATTGAATGTGACAGGCATGGGTTGTCAATGTTCAAACCCGTGCAATTTGGATTGTGACCGGCATCCCATGCTGGAGAAGAGGTGACATGCACAGACTGGCAATGTACGAGAATGTCCGTTTTTGGGATGGATCTTTTTCTATATGCACACCTTGTCTAGAAAGAACGATAGCAGCGTGCACAGAATGGATCAGAATTTTGTTCAAATCAAATAGGTCCGGTCCGAAATTAGGATCATCCGATTTAGAAAAAAACATTTTGTCTGAATTCGAATTAAATCAAAAATTTTGCCAGTGCACAAGTCCAGTGCCTAATTCTTTCAATATGCAGGATCTGAAAACTGAAGATTCAAACTTCTCTCAAGTTCAGATATAGAAATACATAGTGTGTGGAACACAGAGGCCATGGCAGGAGCTGTTTTTAAGTTTTGTCCATTGGTATAAAGCTGCTTCTTAAGAGCACTGGCCACTCTTTTGTCCATGGCATCACGCAGAGTTGTACCATACTATAGCAGAATTGTTGTTTTCCAGGATGTTTGGGCAATAGTTGAGTCAACCTTTGGTGGAGTAACCCAACTGGAGGTGTCTTCTTCAGCAAATGGGTACATGCGCTGGTACCTTTTGGAATACAGAGCATCTCTTTTTCCCCCTGTTTCCATTCCTTTTGGATCATCTCCTGTATGCAACCATGCACTGGAATCTGTGGACAAACTTTATTGTAACCAATGAACACAGGGTCCATAACATTCAAATCCTTTTGTACCTCAATAAGGCCTAGGGACTTCCATATAGCCTTAACCAGAGAATCTACCTTATACAGAGTAAAGCTTCCAGCTTCTTCTGTAATTTCTCCTTCTTCGGCTGAAGAGGCCTCTGAATCAAGTTCTATAAAGCTCTCCTTATCCTCTTCTTGTAGACGAGAAGGGCCCTCAGCAGGGTCAGGTAATCTGGCTCTTTTCCATGATGATTCCTGCATGGAGGTCTTCATCCGTCTTAGAAAGTCCTGAAACTGAGCGGGGACATAACTGAGCAGTCTGGACATATCTTTGCTGGGTCATTAACAAGGAGCTTTTGTTCACATTCTGCACACACTTTAGTATTAGGGGCTGCATTTTCATCTTATGAAGGTTCAGCAGAACTAGCCTTATCACCCTTGGATTCTTTAGGATTGGACATGGCCACAATAGGGAACAATACACTCTTATTATGTTGAAGCAGCAGTATATATAACCTCTATACTACAGAATATTCTATCACAGCAGGCAAAATATAGATGCAGGTATATATATACATATATATATATATATATATATATATATATATATATATATATATATATATATGTGTAAATAGCTGTAGTTACTCACGGTATGTATGGTGACTGTCCGTTTCCAGTTTCCATGCCAGTTTTAGTGCCAGAACCAGGAAGACGCCGCTTTCCGGCATATGCGTGATTCAGGTGCACTAGATGTCCTTAACCTATGCTGAAGGATATGGACTTCCTGTGCCACAGACCTACTTTTCATGTTCTCTCTTTATCTGCAGATTATTTAATCCCTTTGGAAGTGCTGGGTGATCTTAAAGGCATAGTAATGTTAATAAAAGCAGCTCCAATTAATCATCATAGTATTTGGACTTTGGAGAGTGTTATTTCAATTCTTTCAGAGTTGTAGTTCATGAGTAATTCAATAACAAAATATCCCCCTCCCTACACTAGGTAAAAGGGGCAGGAGGGGAAACTTTGCTTGTGAATATCTCTCAAACCATAAAGGATTGAGAGATAAGACTTATATTGTTCTTCATGTTTTTTTAATGCCTACAAAATAAAATAAAGATAAAATGAAGTATTACTATCCCTTTAAGCCCTCTAGCTGTTGATGGCTACAACTCCTATCATCCCCAGGCAGCCATTTGTTGGCTAGGACTGACTGGAGTTGAAGTATACCACAGCTGGAGAGCCTAGTATTACCACTCCTGGGAATTCTACAGATCTGTCACAGAGATTCTGGTTTTTAGAGTTATTTACTGGGTCTCTGGGGACAGAAGCTGATTTTCCAGTGGTGGAGAGTTTCAAGTTAAACTCCTCCCACTTCTCATCATTCCTATTACTTCACACCCTTTTTTGCCCACTACACATTAATTCTATTCAAACTTTATCCCATCAGCTCTCAATCCTACCCACCCAATTAAGGCCCACCCAATATATGCTATGACTGACATCATTTAGACACTCCAGTTCTAAGGCCATGAGTCCTTTCCAGGGGCTTCAAAAATGAAAGTTCCAAGGTATGCATGTTTCTATACTGAACACTAAGGGGTTGACCCAAATTTCATGTTCTCAAGGCGAAAGGGAAAATTCGCAGGATGAGAGAGTACAGTGTTTCCTACCATATTATTTTCAGCAAATAACTGCTTCTTTAGTCTCCAAATCAGTGCAATTTCTTTCAGGAAGGCAGAGGGAGAGGTCCTGCTTGTCTTCTGTTCAAATGGCAAGATCTGTGGCACGTTAAAGGAGCAGTAAACCTAAAGCTTTTCCTGCTTAGTAAAACAAGCATACTCCAATTGCTTGAAGTTGTTTTACTCAAACTAATATAATTGTTCAAAACTGTTATACTCTCTGTAAACAGAGATCCATAGAGCTTACTTCCTGAAAGTTCAAACTGGCAGGAAGTGACTCAGCAGTAACTGAAAACCGTTGTCAGTGACTCACCTCTCCCACAGAATGCAACATAATAACTATCTGAAATTGGCCATTAGAGATGTCTATTAATATAAAAACAGCTTAACTTGTAATAACTCTGTAAACAAACATCTCCCAGCAAGGGAGAACCCTAGTTTTTTTTAGCCAGCAGGAAAAAGTCTGACAATATATGCTTTAACTTGAAAATAAATGACTTTTACTTTAAGGGTTCTTGAGATGTTCTAGGAGCTCCTCTGTAGACAAGCATGGCTGAATCACCTAGAATCAGGGGTGTCCAAAGAAATGTTTCTGGCGGGGGGCATAATATGACCACAGGCCTGCCCATTCATCCACTATGTTTAAATGGACGGGGCAAGTGTAGTGGGGGGGGCACTCCGGTTGCCCATGCCTAGAATGTATGTTATTGGAAACTGCATGAGTTAATAATTTAGCATACCTCCCATGTGTCCCTGTTTGAAGATCCAAATTCCCCAATTGCTCTTTCCCACCCTGGTTTCCCTCTTTTTAGGAAATTAGACTGTGTAATGTGTATGTAAGTGTATCACATTGCTCTACAATAATAAAACACGTTAGTCTGTGTAAATAAAATACTTTGTTTTTTCTCTAAATCATTTATTTGGTTACACAAAAGGGTGTCAATAAGTAATTAAATAACCTAAGACTTCTTGGTAATGCCCCACTCACCAGCCACACTACCTAAAACAAAAGTGTCCTTCTTAAGCCATTAGAAATGTTGGGATGTATGTGGCTCTCCATCATATTTTAATTTCTATGACAGACACAGCAACTTCATCCTATTTAAACCATTAAAGACCAGAGGGGTGTGCAATTAATTGCTTTGCAATATGTTGCACAATTATATGTATGTATGTATATCTTTATTTATATGCCACCACACAATGTATGGAGCGCCTTACAAAAGAATAATGTTACAATAAATAAAAGGGCATAAAATAAGTGTCACATTCATAGAAACAATAGGAGAGGTCTAAATGGGTAAACGGTCTAAATGGGTAATAGGAAATAGACAAAAGGGGGTCAAGTGCTGTGATTACAAGTGCAGAGTTTGCCAAATGGTTGTGCTTGGTATTAGTGCTCCAGAAGATAAGATTTCAGGGTAGACTTAAAGGGATAGTAATACTTAAAAATTACTGTCCCCCATATTGTAGCCCTTCAAAAACTGAGTAAAATGAGCCCAGCTGCATCTCTCAAACCTTTATGGTTTGAGAGATATCCGCTTTCAAAGTTCTGTTCTCTCTCCCCTGACGTCAGCATTCTAGCTGACAGCAGGGGAATCCTCTCCTGGGATCAGCCGCCGGTCCCGGGAGTGGATTCCCCTGCTGTCAGCTAGAATGCTGACGTCAGGGGAGAGGGAACTTTGAAAGCGGATATCTCTCAAACCATAAAGGTCTGAGAGATGCCGCTGGGTTCATTTTACCCAGTTTTTGAAGGGCTACAAGATGAGGGATAGTAATTTTTAAGTATTACTATCCCTTTAAAGACAGAGGGGGACATAAGGAGAAGGGTATGAAGTTCCATAGGTAGGGAGAAAAAGTGAAAAAGATTTGAGATGAGAGAGGACAGAGGGTGTGGATGGTGTAACAAGAAGGACATTGTGTGCTGAGAGAAGGAGGTGGCCAGGAACATAAAAGGAGATGATGGAAGAATTGTAAGGAGGGGTAGCAGTGTACCAGCATTAAAGGTGAGAAAAAAGCACTTTGTAAGTGTCCTTAACCCCTTAAGGACCATGTGGTCTGGGGGGTGGGACACTCTAGAGGACCACGGCACTTTTTTTTTTCATGGCTGTGTTCTGTGATCACTGTGATGACAAACATCCATCACCAGTCCTTAACGCCCGGACAACCATGACGGTCCTGGGTGTTAAGCTGTTGAATGGAAGAAGGAACACTAACACTTGGAATCAAGAAGGAATTTCCCCCCCCCCCCATTCAAGGCAGAATTTTAAATTGCTAATTGGGAGGGTTTTTTTGCTTTCTTTTGGATCAAGGATGGTAAACAAGAATAGGAAAAGGTTGAACTAGATGGACGCAAGTCTTTTTTCAACCTAAATTACTATGTTACTATGTTACATCCTAATAATAACTCCCCACTGAACTGACTATGGCCTGAGACTCCTAATGGTCTCTTTGACTTTTGCCCTTGATTCTCGGTTCTAGAGACAACCTCAAGTCCACCCTGGATCTCATGCCCATGGACACAAACATGACAGAACTCCTGAACAAAACTTAAACATACTAGATGACACCACCTTTGTACAACTAACGCTCTTATAAATTACACTTTATTTGTATCCCCTGGCACTGTATTCAGCATTTCACCCGTACTCTGTTTGTCTCCCATTACCACTTTAGATACTAAGCTTCTGGGCAAGGACCTCACTTCCAGTGTTCACTTTGCAAAGCACTTGTAACCCTGTATTGTCTAAACCATTAAAGTGTAAAGCATTGCATACACTTGTGGCGCTATATAAATAAACATATTCATTCATTCTGTTCTACTGGATTTAAACTCCACCAACTGGAACTTCCTTTTTTCTTTCAGACTGAAGCAGACTTTGTGCGCGAGCTGCAGAAGTCGACCATGTGTAGCTGGAGATTCCGACAGGCCTGCTTGCAATTGTCATGTCATAGCTTCCATGGACATTAATCTGGAACTGTCTGAAGATGTTGGGGGGGGGGGGGTAATACAAGGAGGAACTGGGTTAATTCAGGACCAAACCACCATACTATAAAGCTATATTTATATAAACTAGGCTTTTAGCCTCTAAAATGCCCAAAAGGTTGTGCTGGGGTCTTCTCTAGCATTTGAATGGTTAAAACACATTTAAATCAATGTGAATTTTGTGAATTTTTATACTGTATTTTCCTTCTGTTGCAGTTAGCTTGCCCCAGGATTACTCTAGTGCAAAGTCTCTCCACGTTCCTCACTCATTTATGCATACCTCCCAAGTGTCCCTCTTTAGGAGGGACAGTCCCTCTTTTAGATCCAAATCCCTCTGTCCCTCTTTCCCACCCTGATGTCCCTCATTTTAGGACATCAGACTGTGTGGTGTGTATATAAATGTATCACATTGCTCCACAGCAATAAAACTCACTTTAATGTTTGTTTAATGTTAGTATATGTGTTTATAAATTAGTCTGTGTAAATAAAATACTTTGATCTTTTTATAAATCATTTATTAGGTTACACAAGAAGGTGTTGATAGGTTGTGAAATAGCCTAAAAATTATTGGTAATGCCCCACCCACCAGCCACGCCCACAACAACACCCCCTAAAGCACAAGTGTCCCTCTTTGGCAATTTGAAATGTTGGGAGGTATGTTTATGCTGTGTGTAGAAAAGGGATGTTCCAACTTTTTCCTCACTGGACAGGAAGCGAAAAGAACAGCGAATCAGGGGCCACATACTACTACATAATGTAATGACATTAAGGAAAAACATATGTAAAATGAGAGCTTCTACCGACTAGTACATGCAATCCAGGGCTAAGCTAATAAGCTATCTTACATTTTGTGACATTCTAAGTATTTGATGTCTTTATAATTGTTAAAGATCAGGTATGTATTATTATATTATATATTATACAGTCCTGAAATATGCCTATTTCCTATGTGTCCCCAGTTAAAGGTGAGGTCTGGTCAGCCTACTTCTGCCTAACAGAACAAGCATTACTCACACCTTAATATTTCATGAAATCATGTAACCATAACTGGAAGCTCTCAGGTTTTGACCTAGAGACTCAGGGTTTTGACACAAATCTTAGGGTCTCAGGGTGAGACAGCCTAGTGTTACCTATGATATATTCATACCTGGGAACTTCTTACTTGGGGCTGCCCGGAGGACAGCCCTCTAGTGCCAATGAGGGTAGAGAAATGACATGATTTCAATCATTAAAAAGGGGCAGGGCTTAATCGCAAGGAGGGGCGGGACTACTAAACATAAAAAAAACATATAGAATGCACTAAGGAAGGGGTAGAAGATGGAGCGGAGTGTGAGGAACAGGGTGGGATTGAGCACAAGTGGGCAGGGTTTCCCCATATCCGGAGAATCTGACTCTGCCCCGGAGACCTGATAATTCATTGTCAAACCCGGAGTCTCCAGGGCAAAACCGAAGAGTTCCCAGTATGGATACATTCTGCTCCGGTTTATTGCTTCTTTAGTCATTAAATTAGTGCAACTCTACCAGGAAAGCAGAAGGAGGAGTCCTGCTTGTTCCATGTGTATTTATACGTTGTTGTATATATTAATGTCTCCTTGAGGAATGATTTAGAGCACCTCTCAATTACAGCAATCAGGGACATATCACAGACGTGTGGGAACTTCCAGGGTTTGACCCAAATCTCAGGGTGAAGGGCCAAATTCTTGAGGTGAAAGAGTTTTGCGGTATCTACTAAATTATTTGCATCAAATGTTTCTTTAGTCTCTAAAGTGTTGCCATTTGTACTGGAAAGACAGGGGTAGATTTCCTGTTTCATGTTTGTGTTTAAGCAGTGAGAACTCTAAATTCTAACATATCAAAGGTTCCTTACCATACCTGGGAACTTTCAAAATGAGCTGACCTGAGATTGTGTAAATATTAACCCTTAAATTTCCCACAATATAGATTATCCGCGATATATCCCTCATTGCTGTAATCGAGAGTCGCTCCATTCAGCATTCACGGAGACATTAATATACAACAACTTACAGATATCACTTCATGAACAAACACAAATCAAGCAGGACTTCTCCTTCTGCCTTTCTGATACAAGTGGCACCAGTTTAGAGACTAAAGAAGCAGTTAACTGGAGCAGAATATATAACAGGGAGCACTGAACTCTCTCACCCTGAGAATTTGGCCCTTCACCCTGAGATTTGGGCCAAAACCCTGAGTCTCAGGGTCAAACCCTGAGAGTTCCCAGGTATGTTCCTTACTGAGGACTGGAGCAACTCTGGGTTAGAGGAAGCAGGTACATATTGCATAAAAATCACACACCTCCCAAGTGTCCCTCTTTAGGAGGGATAGTCCCTCTTTTAGACCCAAATCCCTCTGTTCCTCTTTCCCACTATGATGTTCCTCTTTTCAGGAGATCAATCTGTGTTTTGTGTATATAAGTGTATCACATTGCTCCACAGCCATAAAACTCACATTAATGTTTGTTTAAACGTCATTATATGTGTTTATAAATTAGTCTGTGGCCATTTGAAAAGTTGGGAGGTATGAAATCAACATTATAATGAAATGGGAAGTTTTAAGGGTTAATATTTACAAGATCTCAGGGTCAGCTCATTTAAAAAGTCCTCGGGTATTACTGTAACTAACAAAATTAATGTGTGCAAGCTCAGAACATATAACATGTTTAATCACTGTAATAATATGTATTGAGGTTGATACTCTGTTTTAAAATCAGGTATATCAGTTGGCAGGTATTATTTTATTTGCCCGCCATGGTATAGTTGACTTGACACAGAATGTCTCTTCCTCGCTTCTTATACATAGTATTGCTTCGCCCAGCTGCCCAGAGGGTCATAGTACCGCAAAAATCATTGGAAGGACAAGAAAAAAAAAACAGCACCGCTTGTTATGCAACCATCCCTCCTAAAGAGGCCGCTGTGATACAGGAACGTACCAAGCGCACGTGACGCTTTGCTCCCCAGCCTGTTCTCACTGACGTGCCCTGCACTGCCTCCTCGAACTTGTCAGCTGACAGAATCACGTGACGTGGTCTGTGTGCGAGATGATGGCGGATATATGCTGAACTGAGCTTAGGTTTTGCTTGCTGATATCGAATCTGACATCATTTCCCAGGAAAGGGGCTGAGTGGGCGCCCTGGAAGGGGGTACAGGGCAGATACGGGTCTGTGCCAGTGTGATCCAGCACTCAGGCCTTGCTATCTCATATATACTGTGTGAGTATATATACACAAACATAACGTATTATTGGATGGAACATATACAATGTATAAAATACTGATTCTGTGCATTAACCTTTTTTGGTAGGCTATAGCGTTTAGTTATTGCACGGTTGGACAAATTATAGTCCTTCAACTGTTGTTGGACTACAGCTGCTATAATCTTCAGCCGGTCTTGCATATTAGGACAAATGTATAATAACAAAAGTGGATGGATTGTGGAATAACTCAACTGCATCACAGAATAAAACTGGAATAAACATTCCAATCGAATCGATTCAAATAGAGCTTTAAATCTTTTGAATGCTAAAGAGAGCTCCAACACATTGTGATGCAGTGAACTAGAGAACCAGCATTCAGAGGGTTAAAAGTCCCATTTAAATCAATGGGAAATATATGTTCCCCATTGAACAGTTGGTTTGATGCAGATTTGCCTTTATACATTTGCCTCATTTTTGGATATTTGTGCATTAACCCTTTGATTGCCAGAGAGGTGTGCAAAGCGTTGCATACTCCTCTCGCACCCAAATGATTGAGCGGCGTGTAAACATGTTTTTTAGTATATGGGTAGGAATAATGAAAAGCAAAACATTTTGAAAACCATTGTTAAACCTTTTAATCCTTAGCCCACAAGTAAGTCCCTCATGAACAATATAGGTGATTTTGCAGATGTTGCACAACTTATGACTTGCCAGCTTTTATAAGTGGGACTACAGCTCCCATTATCCCCACCCAGCAAATGGTAGATGAGAATGATGGAGGTGTACTTTAACAACATCTTGTCAAATGTGGACCACTCCTTATTTAACACTAGCGGATCGGGGTCAGTCTGTCTAGACACAGTTAAGTGTGTGTATTGATGCACTGCTCGATTTATATTTTAAATGTGAGACATTTCAATTAGTCTGTGACAAGTTGAGTAGATGTGCATGATGTTATGACAGAGGTTGGCAAATCCAGTCTTCAGATGCCTTTCACAACATATGTTTGGTAGGAACTACCTAATCAGTGCTGGTGGATCAGTCAAAATGTCTGAGCCATTTCTTGTCTTACGTATTACTAGCATTTGAATTTTGGCCTTGCTAATCCACCTTGACTTTGTGGATTATTGAGTGCAGCCAGTTTTGCAATCCTCAGTGATATGTTTTTTTTAGTATTGTGTATCTAGGCTTTCCCATCAAAGGATCATACTTATGAAATATGTATGTAAAGTTGTGTCTAAATATGATAAATGATCAGTGTGGTTTGGATGTGATTGTAAGTATACCTTAAAGGGATAGTAATGTATGCCATAAAGTAGCTCTCCGAATCTTCTGTATTGTAAAATTAACACATTGCGCTATGTTTAATAACTTACTTTTATGTAGTTCCAAAGATATTACATGTAAAAATATCCCCCTCCCCCCCTTCTAGCCGCCTCCCTTTAGAGCTGCAATCTGGTCCTGGGACCGGACGGAAGCAGTGAGGGACAAACTTAAGTCAGTAAGTATAAGGAAAACCCTGCCTCCCCTTGATAAAGGAGGGAAGGATTTTCCTTTGCTTACTGAAGTTTGTCCCTCGCCGCTCTCCATCTGGACCACAGATAGCGGAAGCGTGATCTGGCCAGAAGGGGAAGGAGGGGGATCTTTGTACACGTAATATCATTGGAACTACATAAAAGTAAGTGATTAAACATAGAGCAATGTGTTAGTTTTACAATAGAGAAGAGTCGGAGATCTACTTTATGGCAGACACTACCATCCCTTTAACTAATTAGATGCAGAGTTCCAAAACTGCATTTTAATTCTTTGAGTGCCAGAGGGGTATCCAATGCACTGAAGAACAAAGCGTTTGATACCCCTCTGGCACGTATAGGGTTAATGGTCATAGTAAATGTGATTAATATGCAAAAGGCAGTCGCTTATTTGCTAACATGTTATATATTATTTTTTTTTTTTTTTTTTTTTTTTTCTTCCTCTGTCATTATAAAAGTATTTTAGTTGTCCCAAACCTGACGAGGACCATAAACAGATGTTTGATTTACTTATTTAGCATTTAATTTTTAAATTTTTTTTTTTGTTCTTTAAGGTAATGTGTCTGACATTCCTAGCAATTCTGCATCAAAACCCAGCTCTAAGGGGTATAGCATGATGTCCATTCTAAAAGTCCAGTGGTCTTCATTGGGATGGGAAGAAAGGGGCTCTAGTGCACGTTCAGCTTATTGGCTCATGGCTGTTCAGTACTGTACTTGGCTGCTGGTGCAGTCTTATTATTGAAGCCCTGTGGTGTACATTTGAACAGAAAATGGTATGGTTTACACCCCGGGTCCCCTTAAATTATCAAGTGAGCAGGGGTTGACAAGAGTATAAGTAACTTTGGGGAAGACAGAATTTTTAGGAGCCAATGAAGTTCTGAATGCACGTAAATGTATGTAAAACACCTATCAAAATTTAGTGGCTAGATGTTACATTTTAGGAACCTGGACTCCCATGCATCTGTGATTTTCTAACCCTGCATGCAAGTGATGATTGGAAATTAAGTAAAAAATTAAGGGAGCCATCTATGCTCTAAATACTTTTTTTATGCAATTCCATTGCCCCCAATATTGTACTTTACAAAAATGATTTTATTTATAACTCGCTGATTCCTATTGAAGTCTATGGGAAAATTTGTATATAAAACCAGTGATAACTGCATCACTTGTGCTGAAATCCAGTCCTTTGTTAGACTTGTGCGGTGCTACTAGTTCTTGTTGGCTTTGTTTGAAGTTTGCCCGCAATTTTCATTTTATTTTTTCTATTTTACTTGCCCCCTTTAACAAGTGGTACATCAAGGTCACAAATTTCCACTGGGCTCTCTTACATCAGGTGCTGGTATCTTAACCCCTTAAGGACCCTTGACGTGCCAGGACGGTTGGTGCATGTATCCTATATAATAATTTGCTAGAATGTTTGTCAGAAGCCGCCATGCTCAGTAGAGACTGCCTGAACACACGGGAATGCAGGGAGTTCTGTGCTTTCGGCCAGTCTCTACAATGCGTGACTGTGTTGGCGGCAGGACGCAGAGCAGGACCGGCCTCTTAACCCTTTGAGTGCCTGAGGGGTATGCAACACATCACCCGGATTTTTTACACTAGTATAGGATAAAATAAAATGTGGGAACCAGTAGTGAGTTTATGATGGGAAACTATCATATTTCTTTAATTCCTGTGACGTTTCAAGATGGTCTTAAATTATGCAGTTTTGTTCAAACAACTGAGTTTTCCAAATTCTGATTTTAATAGTAGGATGAGTGTTTCATTTGCTTTTGTTTGATATTATTTGCTCATTTGGCTAAATTAATCTTGAATGACTTCTAATTAATTGATGTAAACAATACAATTTCTAGTTTTTTTTTTTTTTGTTTTTGTTTTTTCTTCCATAGAGTGATTTGACATTGAGGCACTGATTTGAGGGTCAGTGGGACTCTACGGAGACAGCTTTGTCTTTGAATGTCATCAGACTTCTGATCACGAGGAAGCAGAAATATTACTTGATTGCCTAAAATAAGGAAGGCATTTCAAACAAGGAAGGGACACTATAATTACGTATTTTACTAGATTCTACAAAAAAAAAAAAGCCTGGTGATCCACATGTTGTCTGCAAATACCCTACAGTGATGTGAATGGATACTGAAGGAAATCACATCTATATCATATGTAACCCCTTAACGACCCTTGATGGTCGTAGTATGTCAAGGGTTGATCTGACTGAACGACCCATGACTTACTATGATTGTCATGGAATTCCAGGCTTCCCCCCGCAGCTGCACACCGTTCGGGGACTCCAGAAGCGGAAGAACGAAAAAGAAAATGCTCCGTGGTCCTTAACTGACCATGCCGCGCCGATCGGCCGGTCGTTAAGGGGTTAAACAATACTCTGCAGTCACCAAGAATGCAAATATTTATTGAAGTTAAGGTACAAAGATGAATTGGAGTTAATATGGAGCAAACCAACTGCATCATAGGAGACAAAAATAACCCCCCCCCAATCCCCATTAATTTAAATGGATTTTTAACCACTTGAATGCTAGAGATGTCTGAGACATTGCTTCACAATGCATTGGATACTTTAATAGCATTCAAGAATTTAAAAACCATATTTTAATCAATGGGAAATTGTAATTTTCCCTACGGTGAAACTTGTTTGCCCCATATTTGCTACATTACTTAGTACATTAGCCTCATTGTGTTGTGCTCTTGTGTTTTATAAAGACGCCATAATGGTAGGAAATTGGTATGACTTTGTACAGACTATGTAATGAAATAAAGCCACCCGTTTATCTGTGAGCATCTGCCAGCCCCTTCTAAAGAGAGGAGTGTGTTTCTACCAAATGAGGAAGTTGCTTAACATCTTTTTTTGGTAGTTAAAAGGGATGTTGGTCTGTGATTTCAGGAACGGAAAAGATAGTAATACTTAAAATGGAAATATATACATATGTTGTATGGTTTATCCCCCTGAGTAAAACAAGGGTACTCCCACTGCTGAGAGGTGTTTTATTACAGCTCAAACTTTAATTTTAAGTTACCTGAAATTGTACAGCTGCACTGTTTCTACACCCTTCTATGGATATTTATGGTAACTGACCAGAGCTGTCAATAGGATGCAGTAGCAACAGCACCACTGTACAATTTAAGGCCACACTGATACTACAACTAAAAATTTCATGCTTGAGCTGTAATAACTTTTGAATGAAACACCTTTCATCAAGAGTAACCTTGTTTTACTCAGTGGAATAAACAGAACAACATACAGTACTGGGCAAAAGTCTTAGGCAGGTGTGAAAGAATGCTCTCAAAAATAGACATGTTAATAGTTTATTTTTATCAATTAACAAAATGCATAATGAGTGAACAGAGTATAAATCTAAATCAAATCAATATTTGGTGTGACCACCCTTTGCCTTCACTTGCACACAGTTTTTTAAGGAACTTGGCAGGTAGGTTATTCCAAAAACCTTGGAGAACTAACCACAGTTCTTCTGTGGATTTAGGCAGCCTCAGTTGCTTCTCTCTCTTTATGTAATCCCAGACAGACTCGAAGATGTTGAGATCAGGGCTCTGTTGCCTGCAGACACTCATTCTTGTACTGCTCTCCAGCCCTTCGACAAACTGCCTGCTGCTACAGCCAAATATTGCAAAGGTTGACTCATCAGTCCAGAGCATCTGCTGCCATTTTTCTGCACCCCGGTTCTTGTGTTTTCGTGCATACTTCAGTCGATTGTTCCCACGTCGGAGGTATGGCTTTTTGGCCACAAGTCTTCCATGAAGACTTCTTCTGACCAGATTTCTCCGGACAGTAGATGGGTGTACCAGGATCCCACTGTTTTCTGCCAATTCTGAGCCATGGCACTGCTGGACAGCGTCCTACAGTCCTTCGCATTGCCTGTTTTGTTTGTGCCTCTTAAGAGAGCTTGGACAGAACATCTGGAAACCCCTGTCTGCCTTCAAATCTACCTGGGAGAGACACTGCTGATGCAGTATAACTACCTTCAGTCTTGCCATGGTGTATGGCGTTTAACATTAAACGGTTTTCAGCACCCTCACCTTGTTACCTGAGTTTGGCTGTTCCTCACCCAGTTGTATTCCTCCTACACAGCTGTTTGTTAGTGATTGTGTTTCAACGCACATATTAAATATACGATCATTAATACCTGTTTGATATAATTGTTTAAGCATACACCTGATTATTTGCCTACAAAATCCCTGACTTTGTGCAAGTGTATCTAGAAGTACTGATGCTGTTTTGAAGGCAAAGTGTGGTCACACCAAATATTGATTTGATTTAGATTTTTCTTCTGTTCACTCACTATGCATTTTGTTAATTGATAAAAATAAACTATTAACAACATTTTTTTGAGTGCATTCTTACGTTACAACATTTATACATGCTTGCCTAAAGACGTCTGCACAGTACTGTTTAATTTTTTTTACTTATCCAGTATTACCACCCGTTGAACTTGGCTGGGTATTTTTATCTTCTAAGAATTAAATGTTATTTAAAAATATAATTTGTTTTAAGACTGACTGGCTAATTATTTGGAAATTTAATTCAAACTTCCTATGTGTTTTTAGCCAGAAGGCCAGCAGATCCATAGTTTAGGGCAGTGGTAGTCTATTCTTAGTCCTGCCTCTGTTTGGTTACAACTTCCATTATCTCCAAAGAGCTAATGGTTTGTTAGGTATTATGGAAGAAGTTGCCCCCAACAGTTTTAAAGCCAACAGCTGACTTAGATTGCCAAGCCCTTAGCAGCTACAGTTATGGCCAAGCCCATAACTGCTATGACTGTGCACTTTTTCCTCCTCTGGTGTACACACACAAATTTTATTCAGACGTGTTCTACTGGTAGTCATACGCAGACACACACTGCTTCCTCAGATGTGTTCTACTGGTAGTCATACGCAGACACACACTGCTTCCTCAGACGTGTTCTACTGGTAGTCATACACAGACAAACACTGCTTCCTCAGACGTGTTCCACTAGTTCCAAGGTCCTGGCACTTCCTACTCTGTTTTAAACCATACCGTTGGAGTATAGTTTTTCTCAGGCTCTCACTAAGTACTAGTTATCATTGTCTTTGAAGTGTAGAAATGTAAAATAGAGCTTTTTTCTGTAGTGCTAACTGGAAACGTTCGTGAATACCAGGTCAGGGGTAAAGAGGAAAGTGACTCCTTATTTGATGCAGATGAGTTTCTACTTTCCAAACTGGTTTGCCTTGCATACCATTCTTCATATCTATAAGGTCATGACTTGTGACAAGTCATGAAAACCAACGACTCTTGTACCTAGAAACTTGTAGTAGTAATTATAGACTTGTGCAAAGCAAAAAAAAAAAAAAAAAAGTAAATTTTGTCAGAATATTAGGAACTTTTTTTGACCATTCAGATGAAAGAAATTTTGTTCACCCCCCCCACACTGATATTCTTAATAAGTCTCACCCCAGTCATAAAACTTACCTTTGTCAGAGGTCCAGCAGTGTCCACAGTGCTAAAATCCTACATCTCCTGTCAAAAAAAAAAAAAAAAATAAAAAATAATAATATTAATACTCTGCTTCCACTATCTCCACCTCCTATAAAATACCAACTCCCCAATCCTGCATGGGCCTTTGCCCACACCAGAATGAGGAAAAAAATGATCAGGTATTGGCGTTTATATTCCGAAGATCCCATTGGCTGGGATTGTGGGATTATGCAGGGCACGGAATGTCACCTCCCAGCCACAGCATTTAACTGGAAGGGTCATGGATGTGAGAAATGTCACTCCTCCAGCTAGCCAATCTAGTAACCCTACAATCCCAGTCAATGGGAACTAATTTGAACAGGGATGGTCATATACAAGTCAATCCCGGTTAATTTTGTTCTCATTCTGCTCAGGCAATGTTCTGTATAAAATAAATGAATTGAATGTGTTGTTCAAATACAATATTAAATGTAATGCTGTGAGAACTACAGCAAAGGGTTTAACCTTCATTACTATGTGCCCTGGATCACCTCAACCTGACGAGTGAAACGCTACCTTCCCCCACAGTCCCAAATGTATTCCAGCCTATCCTTCTTACAGATCCTGATTCTGGGTGCATTACCACTAGACTTTGCGTGTTCCATGCCATTGTTCTGATGTCTTAAACTGAATGTCACAAAACATGCAATTTTTGTTAAATTTTTCATTTGTCCCTAAACGAATGCACAAGTCTATACAGAATCTATATGCAGCAGAGGCAGGAATACACTTGGGACTGTTGAGGGAGGTATTACCTCACTGGTCAGGTTGTGGTGAACCAGGGCACATAGTAATAAAGTTTAACCCCTTTGCTGCGGTTCTCATTGCAGTAAATTTAATTGCATTTGCAAAATTGTCCGTGTGTGTAACAGTCTCACTATGGGAAAGCACAGGAGGGAGAGAAGACCTTAGCAGGGATATGAAAAGAAATCTGTAGGGGGTGGAGTGTTGGGATAGATGGGGGGGCATACAAATCCCATTGATTTACACAGGGCTTTGCATTTCCTTGGCTACATCTCTAGCATGCAAGGGGTTAAATGCCACATTTAAATACATTGGAATTTTTTTTTTTTTGTCCCCACAATTCAGTGGAATAAGCTTGGGTGTATGTGTGTTTCTGTGACTGCCAGTGGACAGTGGCACAAGGCTGTGTTGTATAGATGTGGTCCTGTGACTACCATTTGACTGAGGATTTTCTCTCCCTTCCCCCTCTCTCTTATTGCATGGAAATGAAAGGGTTAGTAATGTTACAGATAGACTTCAGCTAGGATCCTTCTTTGCAGTGTGTACTATAGCTCTGTTATGTTTGGAATAGTGAAAGCACTGTATTTCATATGTTGTTATTAATTGTCCACCTTCAGTCCCTTTATAGTCTGGAGGCCACTTCCCCTCAGATCTGAAGTCCGTTCACTTGACCGGACAGATAGCAATGAGGGAAAATCTTCCTTCATAAAGTATAAGGGAAAACCTGCCTTTCTTGATGGAGGGCAGGTTTTTCCTTACACTGAATGAAGATTGTCCCTCTTCACGATCCTTCTCCAGAGCTGAGGCACAAAGAATGTTGTCAGCATCAGTAGTGGGAGGGGGAGAATTAATAATGTACGTCGGTAATACAGCGATTTCACTATTACCAACATAATGGAACTATTGTATACATTCTAAGAAGAGATCCTAGCTGCAGTCTATCAGTTCCTCTTTAAAGGGTTCATAATGGTACAATCATGCTTATTCATTGGAACGGTCTACAAAGTGGGCCTGGTTTGGAGGCACACTATGTAGATCGTTCCAGTGAATTATTTATTTTTAGATTTCGGTATTTAGTCTCTGCTGAAGAGCCGCCTGCCGGTCCCGGGACCAGGATATTCTTCTATCAGCTAGAGGCTGATATCAGGGAAAGGGGAGGGAGTGGGAAATGTTATACTTCTCAAACCATAGATTGTACTAGGATCATATAGTTTATTTTTTAATATCTACAACATTTAGTTTTGATTTAAAAAGACATTACTAACCCTTTAAAGAATACATTGAACTAAAAGGTGTTGTGGAGTGGTTACCAGTCTCTGTAGGAAATGAGCATCCGCTTCAACTGTGGATTACTTATGTATGCCTATTCCAAGTCTTCTACTGATTAACTGCTGTGACTTCCACTCTTGGTTGTAGGCCTATTGTAAACTTTTCACCTTCAGGGTACAGGTACCCTTCTGGGTTTCTCCCCAGAGTAGGTGGTGTGATCTCCAGAGAGTCAGCTGTTGGGGTCTGTGACTCCCATCTGTACTATCAATAAGAATGTTGGAGAAGAAGCTAGGAGTGGACCTGTACAATATAAGCATTGCGTTTATATAGTTGATATTTCCAGTTGTAACTAGTAAAAGAACTATTAAAAAAATAAAATAATAATTTTGTTTGGCATCTAATTAAGCAAGCTTATGTTTTTTTTCTCCCATTTTCAGCCAGTGGCTGCTATATCTGTATATTTTAAAGGCCAAAGCACCTGCATGTATGGCTAACCAACGGACCAATATTACTTACCCCTGAACAGGGCTCAAAATTTCCACTCGCCACTAACCAATAGCGAGTAGAAATTCAGCCCTGGTGGGTATACTATGGCTTGCAGTGGCGAGTAACTTTTCAGGTCTGGCTAGTAGCAAAGGACCTCAACTTTTAAGCCCTGCCCCTGAATTTCGGTAGAATGCTGTACATGTCTGCAGGGCATTTGTCTGCTTCCCTCTGTTCATAAATTGAGAATAGCCAGCTGCCTGATGGAAAAAATAAAATAAAACTTACCTTTTTAATCACCCCTGCTGTTTAATTCCAGTCATCTGTGATTGTTCCTGCATTCAGTATCTTTCACAGGAGTTGGGCTAACTCTTCTTTTGATGGCTGCCTAACTGAATGGAGGGACAGCCTAATAAGAAGGCTGCATATCTCCCAGAAGAGTTGGAGAAAGTATGAGAATTTTAACACTGAGAGAATTGAAAAAATAGGGAAAATAAAGTTAATGTATTTAACCAATTCAGCTGTTTATTGACTGTATCTGACTTCACACATTCCCATTTGCTGAGAGACAGTTTAAGCACACGCTCCATCTAAATTGTTAGAGTGGAACTATGTTCTAGGAATGTCACACTTAATTTAATTAATTGACTTGCCTAAGTACCGGTAAGTGACTGTGATACACATTTCTGATGACAGTTGTTATTTTTTAATTATATCTGCAGTTTCTTGCATATAGTGATCTCTTTAAAGTCTTTCAGGTCAGGCATCCTTATGGTATGCAGTGGGCTTCAATAGACCCGAATGACTCATAATGCACCATATTTATCAGTATGAAACATTTAGCTGAAGACTAAAAAAAAAATCAGATCCCTTTAACCAGTAATAAGAAATAACTGATTGCTGTCTGAGGACATTTTGCAGTATCTGGAAAGTTTTGTGAAATGGCACTTGTAGGAATGAGTAATAATCAGCTGACTAGTAGTTGGGAACACTGACATACACTGTGAAACTGGGTATATAGTGCAATGTATCCTGGGCTGTCTTTCCGATGATGCTCTTTCCTTAGGCCGGTGGTTCTCAGACAGGGGACAGTGGCATTTCGTTGTGCCATGGGTACTAGCTTAGTGTGCCCCTATTTTCCTATGAATAAGTTCATGAAAAATGTGCATCTTGAGCTTTAACCCTTGGAGTGCCATTGCAAAGCAATGCGTCGCATACCTCTCTGACACTGAAAGGTTTAAATGCATATTTATTTACTTTTTTATGCACAAAAATCTTCTTTTTTGTCTAGTGATTGTGAGACCTATATATAACTATATTTTTTTGTATTTGTACCCCTTGACAAATGACCTTTGATAATTGTCTTGAGAATTCCAGACTGCATGTTAGCGGTGCCTCAGCTAAAAATTGAGTACAGCTGTCTTAGACACTGCAGTGCCAGCACTCCCCTGATACACCACCCGTACCAGTTATTGCATACAGGAACACTTTGGCAGGGAATAGGCACACAACTTTACAAAACTGCTATTTTTGTGGGGTCTAAACTGTCCCCTATTCCAAGCACAACAGTAAGCTTTTCGTGAAATAATTTACAAAAGAAACATGCAAGGAAACATTTATAACTCTAACTCCCTACACAACCAATCATGAAAGTTAATTAGATGACATCATATGCAATTTACATACAGGTGTCAGTTTGGTAAAAACACCCAGACACCTCTATTATATCGACATTGCTAACAAAGCCTGTCTGTGCTATTTACAAAATGCTCTAAACATTTAGGGGGAACATGATAACCATTTAATTAACCCTTTAAATGGATAGCAATACTTTGTTTTATCTTTATTTACGGATGCACCGAT
The DNA here is from genome assembly GCA_037306005.1 of Rhinophrynus dorsalis. NCBI lineage: Eukaryota > Metazoa > Chordata > Amphibia > Anura > Rhinophrynidae > Rhinophrynus > Rhinophrynus dorsalis. Next base: position 67,090,361 of record CM074723.1, on the reverse strand, counting down.
ACCAATTTTTTAGGGCCGAGTACGAGTACCGATACTTTTTTCAAGTACTCACCGATACCAATTACCGATACTTTTTTTTAATTTTAATAATAAAATAAAATTGAAATATAACTGTACCTATATGCTCAGTACAAATCTGCGGCCAATACCCTCTCTTCCTGTATGCACAGTACATAATTGTGGCCAGCACCCTCTCTACCTGTACACTCAGTATAAACCTGCATCTGGGACCCTCTCTACTTGTACACAGAATAAACCTGCAGTCAGTACCCTCTATAAATGTACACACAGTACGCACTTTTAAAAGAAGAAATGAAAACAAACAGGGCTAACCACACACTGCTGGCTGTTGTCCATCTACACCTAGAAGCAAACACCACTCTTGTGGTGTGCATCCCAAAACAGGACTTCCACTTCCTATTGTAGAGAATGAAGAAAAATAACAATTCCAGACAGAGCAGATATGTATGACTAGACAGTGATGAAATAATGGCAAGCAGGCAAATTAAAAAACATAAAACACATTTTTATTGTTACCCCTGCAGTCAGGTAATAAACCTTCCCTACATACAAGCAGATCAGGACTGGGCAATGTGACGACCTCCGTATACTGCTGGATAACGGCTGCCGGAGGATGATTGGAACTGTAGTCCTCACGTTGCTCAGTCCAGAAACAGATCAAAGCCATTGGTTCTTACCCCGGCTATAAACTCCTTCACCACGTCCAGGTCCTCTTTCTTCAGGGCCCACATGAGCTCTTTGTCGCACATAGCAGGAGGAAGATGAGGCGAGGAGGGAGGCCTGGGTGCTGTGATGGGAACGACTGGGCCTGGTCACTGACGGGAGGAGCTCGGTCTATTCACTGACATGCGCCTCGGGCCTCTGAGTCTCTTCATTTCCCACACAGATTGCAGTAGCTGGTCCCGCCTCCACTGGAGCTTCCCTGACTTGAACTGCACAGGTGCAAAGTACTGATGATGTCATTGCGTACGTATGTCAGGCTGATATGCGGTGCTTGTCACATGATGTGGGACCTTGTGAGCAGCTCCCCGGGCGCCCTCTCTGCAGCACCGACCCTGACACAGGGTATCGGTGCTGGCATCGGCCACATTTGCACGAGTATGAGTACTTGCGCAAATGCTGGTATCGGCACCGATACCAGTATCGGTATCGGTGCAACCCTATCTTTATTTTATTTTGTAGGCATTAAAAAAACGATATAAGTCTTATCTCTCAAACCTTTATGGTTTGAAAGATATTCACAAGCAAAGTTTCCCTTCCCGCCCCTTTTACCTAGTGTAAGCCATCTCTTCTCAGATGTGGAATGCAGTCCATAGACCAGACAGATAACAGCAGGGGACAATCTTCTTCCTATGAGAACAATGAAAGCCCTGCCCCCCTTGACAAGCTTTTCAGGTTTTTCCCTTATCTTAACTGAAGATTGTCCCTCTCTGCAGTCTACCTGGGCACCTCCCTTCTGCTCTGGCTGAGCAGTGTTACATCAGTAAAAGGGGTGGGAGGGGGATACTTTGTCATTGAATTACTCTTGAACTACAACACTGACAGAATTGAAATAACCCTCTTCAAAGTACAAATACTATGATGATTAATTAGAGTTGCTTTTATTATGAAACATTGCTATCCCTTTAAGTGCCAGAGAGGTGCGCTCTGGCACTCAAGGGGTTAATCAAATACTAATCATTTTATGCAGTTTTGTGAAATGTCACTGTAGGAATGAGTAAAAATCAGCTGACTGTCCTTTTGGAACACTGAAATCCTCTGTGACACTGAACAGCGAGTTCTTCAGTGACTATCCTAGGGGTTGGGCATAGGGAAGGATTTGCTTTTAAACAACATAGGTACCTGATAGTGGGGGGAGTGGAGTGCTCATTTGTGCTGGCAATGCCCAGTGTCATTTTTTGATGCATTATACTGCTATGTGTATAAGTTCATATATTGCTGTAATGTCCAGGTTATATGTATAGATGTATATAAAATTAGCAATACGAGACCAAGTCACTGAGCTCTGGCACTGGTTTGTAGTCCAAAATCTTGCTACATTACGGAACTCTCACCATTCTGCTATACAACCACCAGAGCAGACAGCAGTTCGGAATAATCTCCTGCAAAGATAGAGCTGTTTCCTAGACCACAATATCCTGCAGGGTGAGAACTAATCCAAGAAGGACGGGAGAGTCAGCCTTTGTTTATATTAGTACCTGCCTGCGTTTCAGAAGACGATACATTCTTATAATTACTGGACTGAACATAGTATCTACAAATCTGATTATAAATCACAGTCTATTTTTATTTCTATTTCTGACATTATTTATTCTGGTCCCAGATATTCAGTGATTTTCTCACATTTTAATTGGTGTTTTTTACATATCTGTATATTGTTCAATAAATATTCTTTATATTGAGATACAGAGCTCTCAGCCCTTTCTTTTCCATAAAATTAGCAATATTGGCATAACTTTACCCATACAGTTGATAAAATAAATAACCCCCACCCCCAACAAAAAGTCCCATGCAGTTGTATGTATGACTAAATAAACATAGAAAGTGATACGTCTGGTAGTAACAGGGTTAACCCTTTGAGTGCCAGAGGGGCACACAACGCATTGCAAAGCAATGGGTTAAAAAAAAAATGAAGTGGATTTACGTGACATCCAGGAAGGAAACTGTTCTTAACCCCTTAAGGACCATGTGACGTGCCTAGACCTCACCTATTTGTTTTTCCCCTTAAAGGGATAGTAATACTTCGTTTTAACTTTATTTTATTTTGTAGGCATTAAAAAAACATGAAGAATGATATAAGTCTTATCTCTCAAACCTTTGTGGTTTATGAGATATTCACAAGCAAAGTTCCCCCTCCCGCCCCTTTTACCTAGTGTAAGCCATCTCTTCTCAGATTTGGAATCCAGTCTATAGACCAGACAGATAACAGCAGGGGACAATCTTCTTACAATGAAAACAATGAAAGCCCTCCCCCCTTGACAAGTTTTTCAGGTTTTTCCCTTATCTTAATTAAAGATTGTCCCTCTCTGCAGTCTACCTGGGCACCTCCCTTCTGCTCTGGTTGAGCAGTGTTACATCAGTAAAAGGGGCGGGAGGGGGATACTTTGTCATTGAATTACTCCTGAACTACAACACTGACAGAATTGAAATAACACTCTCCAAAGTCCAAATACTTTGATGATTAATTAGAGCTGATTTTATTATGAAACATTACTATCCCCTTAAGGACAGGTAATGGTTCTGACACTTCACGTATGTTTTGCTTACAGCTCTCCTGTGGGATCACTGTAAGTAAAAACAGGGTCTGATTTTGACTGCTCCAAGACTGGTGTGGTCTCTTTGACCGCCGCCTGACGTTCCAGTACACGTAACAAGTCACATGTACAGGCGGGCTGGCAAGGATCAAAGCAGTCCTTAAGGGAAGGTAACTTCCCTGCACCTCAGGTCCTTAAGGGGTTAATAGGTGGATAGTTGAATTTTCAGTGTGCTTAGCCCTTTCAACTCCAAAACATGGAGCATGTTTGTCTTTTGTGCATGTGTATTGTGTGTGTTTGTTGTCTTCATGAAAACGGTCTACAAAGTGGGCATGGTTTGAGGCAGTAGACTGTCGTCATGAAAATTTCCTTGGTATCCACTCCTATTTTGGCTCTCCAGAAGCTCCATCCGGTCCGCAGACCAGAATCCAAGTCTGACAGCTTGAGCGGTGACGTGCATAAAAGGGGTGGGAGGGGTAAACTTTAAAATGCAATTGCTCCTAAACTATGAAAGTTGTGTGAAAAATACATTGTTTTTTTTTTTGTTTTTTTTTTGTTATTTCTTTAAAACATTATTACCTGAAAAAATGCAGCATTACTATCCCTTTAAGAAAGCAACACTCAGTAATAGAACCAAATTTATGTCAGCCATGGAATGGAAAAAAATATCTTTATTGAGGTCTTGCCAGATGAAGGGAGTTTCAGTAATGAAAGAATCAACAAATTTCTCATATAACACTTCTTTGAATATCCGTAATCTGATGGCCAGATCTTTTGCTCTCTCTCCAACAAGGCCAGGCAAGCTCTATGGCTGAAAGCATGGATAGTGGTTTTGCCTTTTTCTGGATCCATCGTTCTTTGGACAACAATTAGAAGAAATAATATAGAAGGCCTTAGGTGGGAAGAAAACCTTCTTACCTCAAAATAAAGGCTAAGAATATATTCCCCTTTGTGTTGCATGGGATGCAGGTACATAAATGTGTTTTTGAGACGCCAGTAACTTGAAAGTTTTATGATCAAAGGATGTGAAGCTCCTCTCAAGGCCCACATGGGGATTCAAGAAGGAATTTTCCCAAAAGACCCAATTTAGAAAACAATACCAATGAAGAGAAGGGAGGCCCATCTCCAGTCCCAGTTGGGTGGCAAGCTGGAACATTTTTAATTCCTTGGAATGAACATCAAAGCCAGACAGTTGGATCCATCAGATAGTAGAGATGGCATATCCCCTGGAATTCGAGACTTCCCCATAAGCATATTTTCAGGAAGTCCAGAGCTCCGCCAAAAATGTCAAAAGCAGAGGCTGTACAAAAAGCTGTTATGAAAATTGTTAAAGAATAAGGTGATAGAACATGTGCTTTTTTTTTTTTTTGTAGCAAAGGCCTCAGGTGGCTTTAGTACTATCCTGGACCTGAAAGCTGTAAGCAAATTCATGAGATTGAAATGCTTAAAGATGGATTCAGTTTCCTTCATAATCAAATCCATACTTTCAGGAGAATGCTCCAATGCAAAGGAATAATAAGCGCCTTGGCGTCGTTCAACAAGTGTTGAACAACAGATTTCTTGTATTGCGCTATGGGCATATGCGTGTGAAGTAGAAGAAGTGGAGCAGGGAGAAAGTGGGGAGGAGAATCAGTGAATTTCACTAAAATAGAATACACCGCCTTCCAAAAGGGGGAAATAAGAGGACAATCCCACCAGATGTGGAGCAGAGTGCCAGGATACTTGTCGCATCTCCAGCACACATCAGGTGTCTCTGGGGAAAAAGAATGCAGGAGGGCCAGAGTGCGGCACCACCGGGAGAGCAATTTGTAGGACATTTCTTGGTTTTTATTGCTCAAAGAGCACTTGTGAGTCAAGATAAAGATCTTCTCCCATTGTTTCTTGCTCGGTGAGATCTGGAGGGTGGATTCCCATTTCTCAACAAAGGATGGGAGGGAAGCAGTGCCCGAATCCAATAGTAAGTGATATAGGAGAGAAACACCATGAGGATGGAGAGCATCCCCTGTGCATAGGGTCTCAAAAGGTGTAGCAGGTCTAAGAAGGTTGCCAGTATGAGAAAAAGAACAAAAGAACTTCCCCAATTGGGCATAATGAAACCAGTCAAGTATTATCGGGGGACGAGGTGACAAAATCTCTCTCTCTTAGTGGTCAAAGCACACCAGCCTCCGTCTCTAAGGACTCAAGCCTGGACGAGTCATCCAGGGAGGTGCCAAGGAAGGGTCCAGAGGACTGCCCCGGCACAAAGGCAGAGTTCCCACGTAAGGGAGATAAGGGGGATGGAAAAGTAGTGAGACTGAACCGATCATAGGAACCATGAAATACTGAAAGGCTGGCTGATACCAGAGGGTGATTCTCACTAAGCAATCTGGCGTGTCGAGGCTGCAGCCAAGGGAGCAACGTCAGGGGAACCTCCAACCCAACCCCCTCTATCGCAATCCACAGCTTCTGGGGTAGGCAGTAAGACCACTCCAGAATGCGAAGAAGATGGCAAGCCCGGTAGTAAGTCCGGGGGCAGGGCAAAGCCAGACCCGCTTGTGATTTACACCGTGTCAACAGGTCGAATCGCAGCCTGGGCTTCCTCCCAGCCCACAAAAACTCAGCCACATAGATCGAACAGATGCGAAAAAGGCAGTCGGAAAAGTCGGAATGGGGAGCGTCTGGAAAAGATAGAGAAGACTAGGAAGGATATTCATCTTTAGTGCGTTAACACGACCCATCCATGAGACATGCAATGAAGCCAAATGTGTAAATCCTTCTGCTTGGCTGTCAAGAAAGGGGGGAAGATACAGGAGTAGAGCCGTGACACGTCACTGGACAACCACACCCCCAGGTACTTAAGTTTTTCAGGACACCATTTGAAGGGAAAGGAGGCTGACAGGCTTTGCACCTCAGCCTCAGGAAGGGATATATTCAAAGTTTCAGATTTGCTTGTGTTCATTTTGAAGTTCGCGAGTTCCCCATAAATCCTGATTTCTTCCAGGAGGACTGGAAGAGAGCCTTGGTTTGAAAAGAGGGAAGAGGAGATCATCAGCAAGGCCACCAACTTTGTGCTGAATCCCCTGCACAGTCAAACCCCTGATGTTGTCATTAGTACGCACCGCCTCCAGAAAAGGCTCCAGTACCAGAACAAACAAGAGAGGTGAAAGGGGGCAGCCCTGTCTTGTGCTGTTGGAGATCTGGGACGAATCTGAAAGGGCACTATTGATTCGAATCCTAGCCGAGGGAAGAGAGTACAGGGATGAGATCCAGGCCAACATAGGAGTTCCAAAGCCTACTTATCTCAGAACCTCCATCAGGAAGCCCCAACTCAGCTAATCAAAGGCCTTTTCGGCATCAGTTGATAACAAGAGTGGCAGTGACGAGGTGAGCACGGTGAATCAGATCAGCTGCCCAAATAATACAGTTCCTGGCCTCTCTTCCCGGGACAAAAAATGCCTGATCCGGATGGATCAAGGAGGGCATAAACGGGGTAAGGCGAGAGGCCAGAATCTTGGAGAACAGCTTCAGGTCAACGTTAAGCAAAGAAATCGGCTTGTAGCTGCCGTAGTGCTCCACATCCTTCCCTTCTTTCGGGGTCAGAAAGATCGTATCGGCCAAGGTGTGAGGATGAACTGCATGGCCTTCCAGGATTTAGTTGAAGGCAGAGATCAGCCAAGGACCAAGGATAGTCTGGAAGTGCTTATAGTATGTGAGTGGAAGTCCATCAGGACCCCGGCATTTACCCGTCTTAGAGTTCCAAATAGCAAGGGCTAATTACGCCAGCGTCAAGGGAAGTACCAGCAAAGCAGCATCATCAGACGAAAGCTTAAGTTGCAAATGCTGGCGAAGATGGTCTGTAATCCTGGAATGGATCAAGGTAGTTCGAGCAGGATCTTCAGAGGTTAGGGATAAATTATATAACCTAGAGTAGTAGGATACAAACTCCTTAGAAACATCTGGGGGTAGCTGCTTGAATGCTCCGTGGGGATCCCGAATTTTCGGGATATAGGTGAGCTGGCAACCTTTCCGGAGAGCCCTAGCCAAATATTTCCCAGGTTTATTGCCAAGTTCGTAATATAGAGCTTTCATCCTTGAAAACTGCCTCCTTGTCTGTTGATTAAGAATCGAAGCAAGATCACGCCACAGGAGCAAAAGCTGTTGAAACTCCTTGGCATGCTGTGAGGTCTTATGGGCCTGTTCAAGAGTCGCTATTTGGGAATACAACTCATGTAGCCTAAGGGACTGCACTTTCTTAGTACCAGAAGAAACCTTAATAAGGTGGCCACGCACCACACACTTGTGGGCCTCCCACACAGTGAGCTCAGGCACTCCACGGGCCGAGTTGTCCACAAAGTAGTCAGTCAAAAGAGAACCAGTGGATTCCAAAGTGATCGTGTCAGCCAACATGGAATCCTTGGGACGCCAAGAGCACTGGGTAGGGTGCATAAGAGGCGAGGAAAGGGACACCGTAAGAGACGCATGGTCTGACCATGTGGTGAGACCATAAGAAGCTGACTGCACCAGAGAAATGTGATCGTGTGTGATGAACAAATAGTCTACGCGGGAGTAAAAACTGTAGTCACGGCCCTCAGGGTATAAGGCCCTCCAACAGTCAACCAACTGATGGTCAGTAGTTTTCATAATTCTTCTCAAGACATGCAGAGGGGTACAAGAAGAGCCCGTGGAAGTATCAATAGAGGGATCCAGAGCAACGTTAAAGTCACCACCAAGATCGTGAAACCCTCCTGAAACTGTCGAAGAACAGACAGCATGGCAGCAAGTGAGGTATGTTGTCGAGCGTTAAGGAGGTGAATCATCGCCAGAGTGTAAGTATGGTCTGCAGTCATCCCCTTCAGGAAAATATATCTGCCTGGATGTGGGCAGTTACAACAAAGAAAGTATGTATAGAGATGAGGTTTCCTGTAGAAAAGCTATGGATACAAGATGGGCTCTAAGATTCTGAAGCAGATGGGACAGTTTCTCAGGGATAGTAAGCCCCTTGATGTTCAGTGTCATGACCGGGAGGTCAGCTGGTGTAAAAGTCCAGGGACACCCAGCAAAATATGAAAGCTCCCAGGGCCCAGGAGAGAGAGGGGGGGGGAGGAAGGAGGGAGCAGGAGAGGAGGAGGAGGGAAATGGGAAAAATCAAGGAGGAATACTAGAAAATCAGTATACTCTGAAACACCAATTGGCTATCAAAGGCAACCCCTAAACGTCCCGTGAGACTAGAGCCGCATTTACTCCAACGTACCAGGGTGTTCCGGTATAAGGGGAAAGAGTAACCGGAGGAAGATGTCAAAGCGTCTCAGAACAGAAAGAGCAAACAACTATGTGAGGTCAAAAAAACAACTATAACAATAAGGCGTGAACCGCCACCGGCCAACGTGAACATGATAAAGATAAAAAGAGCAATAAGAAACAGCAATTATCATTGAGTGATGCAAGGAGCACAGCGTCCCCTAGACATCAGCCCCCCTGCCTGCTGCAACCCTGTCTGCACCCCCCCCCCAACCCCACAAAGAAGGATCAGGAAGGAAAATGGGGGGGGCACAATGCAAAAATAAAAGTGCATAAACAGTACCAACCCTGGTGGTGATCGGGGTCCCAGCCCCCCCCAAAAAACCCACAACCAATGAGAGGTATTGCTAATGCCTCGAAGGAAGCCCAGCAATTTCCCCAAAGAATCTACGGCAACCCGGCTCGCCACTCAGGACACAAAAAAGCGTTAATATATATTGGCAAGCAATGGGAACTCCGCACAGAGCAGCCCGTGGGAACCCAAGCTAATTTGCCATACCCCCAGGAGCCACCGAGCTCCAAGGTATAGCCACACACCCAGGACCCAGCAGCACCAGGGACATCAGCGGGATGTCCTCCTCGGTATTGGACACGGCCTCCGGGATGCCCCTGACATGAATATTGTGCCTGCGGCCTCGGTTGTCGAGGTCCTCGATCCGTCTGCTGTAATCCATCAGATGTTGTGTGCAGGTCTGACTTTCTGCTAACCTCCACAAGCTTGTGAAAATGAGAGGCCACAGACTCTTCTTGCGCAGCTACACGTCTGTCCGCAGCTTGGAGACCTCATCCTGGACTGTGTGCTTGAGCTCAAGAATCAAGTTATTGAAATTGGTACGCCAGGGAGTAGAGGAGAAGATAAGCTGTGCAGGGTCCAGTGTCTCAAGAGCAGGACGGGCCCCGGCAGCAGGATCTGACGCATCATCCCAGAGGAGATGGAGCAAGATGGCGAGGCCACTTCATGGTCATCAACCGCCAATGAATCCACGGAGGCCTGGGTCTGGAAAAAGTCCCACGGTGAGCTGGCAGGAGACTTCCCCCTACCCCCGGGTGTGGAAGTCTTGGAGGGACCCTTCTTACTGCGACCCACAGTAGGCTGATGAAGGTAGATTGCAAAGCTAGGCGGGAAAGGTAGCAGAGCTCCACAATTAAGCGGCCATCTTCCTCAACGGTCAGGCACGCCCCCCCATATCAATATTTTAGTGATGAAGGCAGTCTGGAACTACATAAACACGTAAGAACATTTCTGAGGAAGGCAGTCCACATCAGTTCATAAAGTATGGCCACAGTGATGTACCTGATAAATCATGGGGAGCACCAAGAGGGCAAGTACATAGACAAGAAAGCAAGTGGGATCTTATTCTAGGTAGAGGAGAATTTGAGGGCAGTATCTGCTTCTCATATTTCAGGAACCCTAAACAAGGAAGCAAACTTCCTGAACAGAAAGCTCATAGACCAAGGGGAATGGTCTCTCAGTCAGCAAGTTTACAATGAGGTAACAACCAAATGAAACATGCCTCTGGTGGAACTCGTGGCCACAAGCAAGAACAAAAAGTGCAACAGGTACTTCTCTAGGTGGAAGGACCCAATAGCTTTGGGCCAAGATAAATTCCATTTTATTGTAAAGTTTTCTCTGGCATATATCTTCCCTCCTTTTGCCATCCACATTGAAGTTGCCAAGAAGATCAAGAGGGACAAAGCAGAGAGAGAATCCTTGTAGTCCCAAGGTGGCAAAGACAAATATGTTTTTCAGATTTATTCCAGAAGTCATTAGCTTTACCCTGGCAGCTTTCAGTATTAAAAGATAATCTGTTGCAGGGCCCCATTAAACGTCACAGTCCAGCACGCCTGAAGCTGATAGCTAGTGCTGAGCTGTAGTCATTCAGACTAAAGGGAGTCTACTGAGGCGGTAGGAAGAACCATCATGACTGGAAGAAAGGTGTCCACTTCAGTAGTGTATTGGCAAATTTGGTCTGCCTTCACTAAATGGTGTGTCAGATGAATGAGATTTGTAGGGAATCTGTTACTACAGCAAAGATTTTAGATTGCTTGCACGAAAGATATGTGTCCGTATCAAGACCAGCCTCTCTAAATGTATTACTATCTGCCCTCTCAGCCATTACATGATTCATTATGCAGAGCAAGACTTGGTGGAGAAATTCTTAAAGGCAGTTGGGAAAAAGGCTCACCATTAGAGAAATTCCCCTCAAAGCCTTTACCTTGAAAACAGCCTGCTTAATGCAATCGACTCTGACAGGAGGACTGATGAGTTACAGGATTTCTTATAATCATCAGAACAAACCCGTTTTTCTGATTAAAGTGATCAGCAGCCTCCAAATAATCTTTGGGAAGAGGGATCATATACTATTTAAGACTAGCTTGTAAGGATGCAAGCCTAAAACGCCCTTTAAAATTTAAGGCACATTCCAGTAGTAGTAGTAATTGCATGGTTTTTCTTTCTCACGATAACATTGAGGAAGAGAGAGAGAACACTGACAAAGGCAGTGTATACTTTACATTACCTTTGTCATTGGCTACACTGGCTCATATGATAGCTTTAGCAGAGATCATGTGTGTGGAGCCACCAGAGTGAGGCTGAAACTGACCACTTGTGATTGATTGTGATTAGGTTCCACTGTTCTTGTATTCTGAATGGCTATGTCGGCCCATTTACAGATAATTCTGGACAATCAATTGGAACCCTGGAAAAGTCAGGAATGTTTTGCACTCTCAGAGCATATGTAAGATTTTAGACCTCAGTAAACAGTCTTTGTACATATGCTAACTTGAAGTACAGGGATTTTAAGTGTATATAAACACAATTCATATTTGGGTGCAACTGTTCATTTAAGAAACAACCTGAAAAGATTTTACATAAAATATCCCTGAATTTTTTTTTTTTTTTTTTTTTTGTACAGGACTCCAGTGTATATCTCAATACAGTGTGGATCCAGAATAACACATATGAATTGATAAGAGGGCTGCCTATGAACCATACAGTGAGCTAACACTTACAGTTTGGCTAACCAAAAGACTATACTGTGCATACACATGCTACATTTGACAAGAGGACGTTAGAAGCTTTTCATTGGGTGAACAAGTTTGCAGACCTCTTGAACCTAAATGATGTGTATATGCTATCTAGAGCAGAGTAAACTGTAGAGTTCGAGGCTGGTATACTAAGAATAATTGGAGAAAACCAACTGTACAATACGAGTCAAATAAATAAATAAATCACCAATAATCCCCTTGAGAGGTTCCCCGTGCATTGCTAATCCGTTCATGAAATACCTCTCTATCATTCAGGATTTTACAACACACACTTCGATTAATAGGAATGTTTATATGTCCCCTGTTGTGCAGCTGGTTTGTTAAACAATTGCTCTTGTTCTTCTAAGACAAATTCATCAACTTCTCTTCCTGGCATACAGCTAGTGTCTGCCTGACGCTATAGTAAGTGGCATTGAGAAGTATTCTCCCAAACAGGTTGTTCTCTTAAGAGTTCATAGTGTAGTAGCAGATAGTAACCTATCCTTTGTTTTACACATTAGCAGGTTGCTATGTTTGGTGTAATTCACAGACAACAATGGTAAACTATCATTGTTACATTAGTAATTAATTAGCCTGGGCTAGATCTTGCAGCTCCAAAATAGCTATCTGCTGCTGGTTTTTGTTTGTTTGTTTGTTTGTTTGTTTTTGGGTAAGGGGGGGCAGGTGGGAGAATGTTTGCCTTAAAGTTGAACCCCACAGGTAATAGGCTAAGCTGTACCAGTGAATTTCTTGATTGAAAACACTGGCTTCACGGTTGGACCATGCCCATAGGTGGCACTAGACTGGACTCAGCTTGTTTATGGTAGGCTTGGAATATTGCAGTTGATGAGTATTTGTACTTTGGATCCTTTTCAGATCATGCACTGATGACTATCCTCCATTTGTTGCTTACAAATGTATTTAATATTGCTCCACTTCCTGTTTTGGTGCCACATTGCTCCATTATTGGAGTGATCTGGGGGCAAAAAGACATCAATGTCATAAACAGGACAGTGCTCTTTGCACATCTACATATATAGCTGTGGTGCAAAGTGGTGGAGCAAAATGGATTCCTCCTACAGAAAACATTCCTTGGCTGTCTGCAAGGGGCACTTACTGTGGTATTAAAATGTTAGTGTTCAAAAACAAAACAAAAAACGTTGATTCGAGGTGATGGTTTCCCTTCTCTACCTAACCAGATACTGTCCATAGTTTTGATACAAGTGTACCTATAGAGGCCCTCACTACTTGGCAAATGAATTATGACAGACATAGCTGCTGGTGGTTTGTGTATGCTGGCTAGTGCATGAGGTGGATATGGTAGTTCTCTGGGTGTAGAACAGAGCTTGTATAGAACAGTGAATGGACATGCCAGCATAGTTGGGAACTTTTAAAAAACACTCACCTGGAGATCTGAAGCCCAGCGGGGGAAAAAAAGTAGATTGCATTAACCCATTGAGTGTCAGAGGGTTAAGCAAACTGCAAAGCATTGCAATGCTTACCCGTCTTGTGCTCAAGGGCTTACATGAAAAAGTAGAATACACTTACCAGCAACAGTGGCTGGTGCACTGGTTCTCCACTCCTCCCACTCGTGTGACACTGGCAAGCAATCTTATCTTCCTATTGACATCTCTGCCCCGTGTATTCTTTGGCTGGCTGAGGTCACTTGCCCTGGATGCATGTCTCAGCCTTCCGACATGAGCTATTCTGTGGGGAGTTTTTATAGTACAGAAGCTTGCTTTACCTGGAGAACTTGCTGTTTCATCTGGAGACAGTGCCCTAAATCTGGAGTCTCTGGGTGAAACCCAGCAAGTTCCCAGGTTTACATGCCAGCAGTTGTAGTCTTTCAGATTTACCTTGTGCAGGAGTTGCCCATCCCTGGTATGTGCACCATGGGCCATATGCACAAGGAAAATGAGGACCAATACTAGGGCAAATGTAATTGCACAAATAAAAATTCCCATTGCGTTAAAGGAATGCCAACCCCTAAATATGGTTTGAGGTTATATACACTTAAATACCCCGTGTTTCATGCTAGCATCTGTAGGAATTCCAAATCTGTTTTTGAGGCCTAAAATCTGGTTTTACTGTCGTTCTTGCTTTTCACGGGGCTCCCTGATTCCCATTACCATAGCAATCTTGATAGGATATCTTAATCATAGTATTGTATTACCTGTAAATGGGCTAAGCTAAGGAAACAGCCTTTCTGAATAAAAGTGCAGTGGGTACTAATTACCACAAAATAACTATATTAGACCTTGTCTCATATTACAAAAAATATGTACCCAGATTGTCTCCCTATAGGATAATCTACATATGCACTAAAATGCATGATTAGGGTTAGATTTTGGGGGTCTAACATGAATATCTCATTTATACAGATGCCTGGTGGAAGTGCATGTTGTTTCCAATTCTAGGACTTTGTTTCATTTGTTCAAAGGCCACTCACTGGTTAACCCTCTGAGTGCCAGAGGGGTACACAATGCATGGCAAAGCAATGAGTTGCATACTCAAAGGGTTAAAGCCTTATTGGAGGGCCAGAAATACATATGTAACGCAAATATATAATTGGCTTAAACTCCCCTCCCACAAATATACCCCAAGAAGGGACAGGGGACATTTTTCCAGAAAGCAAAGATGAGCAATACTGGGTTAAACCAACTGCATCACAGTGGACATATATTCCGTAAACTCCCCTTGATTTAAATTGGTTGTCTAATGCTTTGAATGCTAAAGAGGTCTCCAACACATTGCAAAGCAGAGCGGTGAAATTCTCTCCAGCAGTCAAGGTGTTAGAGTCCCCATTTTAATTGTTAGGAAATTTAAATTTTTCCCTTATGTAGAACAACATGCACTTCCACCAGGCATCTGTATAAATGAGATATTCATGTTAGACCCCCAATATCTAACCCTAATCATGAATTGTAATGCATGTGTAGATTATCCTATAGTTAGACAATTTAGGTACATATTTTTTGTAATATGGGACAAGGTCTAATATAGTTATTTCTGTAACCTCTATTAAAGGGATAGTAAGGTCTATAATAAAGTTTATCTCCAAGTCTTCTCTATTGTAAACATAGCACTTTATCATTTTGTAGTGCTTAAAGCGGAACTAACACCGCTAAGAAACTTTGTTTATAATAATTCCCTATCTTGCGACTAGCTGCTTAGTAGCGCTAGTCGCCAGAATTATTACCTCTTTATGGAGAAATATGCAGTCATCCTCGGCTGACAGGCAGGACGGAGCGCGGACATCTTGCCCTAGTGACGTCCGCGCGCCTGCTTGTCAGTCCCTTCCGGAGCCGAATGGCTCCTAGCAACTCCTCCTACAGCCGTCTGGGACTGACAGCACAGGCGCCCGGACGTCACTAGGGCAAGATGTCCATGCTTCGTCCTGCCTGTCAGCTGAGGATCACTTCATATTTTTCCATGAAGAGGTAATAATTCTGGTGACTAGCGCTACTAAGCAGCTAGTCGCCAGATAGGGAATTATTACAAACAAAGTTTCTTAGCGTTGTTAGTTCCTCTTTAAAAAGCTGAACTAAATGCAAAAAACCCTATCTCTCAAACCACTATGGTTTGAGAGATATTCACTGTCAAAGTTCCCCCTTCCATCCCCTTTCCCTGATGTCAGCGTTGTGTTAACTGCAGGGGAATCCTGCCCGGGGACCAACTGGCAGCTCTGCAGCAGAGCCGCAGTCGCGTTATTTAAAAAGAATTACTTCATTGGAAAGGTCTGCAGAGTGTGCCTGGTTTGCAAGCACGCTTTGTAGACCATTCCAATTAAGTAATTTGTTTTAAATAACACTATTGTGGCTCTGCTGCAGAGGCTCCTTGTGTCGGTCGACACAGATCTGTAAAGCTGACAGCAGGAAATGGCAACCTTTCAATGTGAATATCTCTCAAACCATAGTGGTTTGAGAGAGAGGGTTTTTTGCATTTAGTTCAACTTTTTAATCTCTACAAAATGATAAATATTGTGTCTGGGACATTACTGTCCCTTTAATAACTTACTGTTATGTAGTTCAAAAGATATTCAATGTAAAAAGATCCCCCTCCCGCCCCTTCTGGCCACGTCACACTGCCTCTAACTGTAGTCCTGATGGAGAGAGGCAAGGGACAAACTTCAGTAAGTAAAGAGAAATCCTGCCCTCCTTCATCAAGGAAGGCAGGGTTTTCCTTATACTCACTGAATTAAGTTTGTCCCTCGCTGCATTTGTCCATTCCCATGACCAGGTTGCAGCTCTTAGGGGAGGTGACCAGAAGGGGCGGGAGGAGGATCCTTTTACATTGAATATCTTTTGAACTACCGAACAGTAATTTATTACACGTAGTGCAAAGTGTTCTGTTTATAATAGAGAAGACTCGGAGATAAACTTTATTGTAGACATGACTATCCCTTTAACCACCTGCAATATCATTGCTGGGAAGCCCAGAAAACAATTACAATCTCTCTCTCTCTTCTTTTAGAATAAAATAGCTTCTGAAAAGCACTGAACGTTTGCAGTCATGACTGAGTTCTGGTTAATCTCTGCTCCTGGGGAGAAAACTTGCCAACAGACCTGGGAGAAACTGCTGGCGGCAACCACAAAGAATAACAATTTATCTACCAACGCCAAGTTTAACATTCCTGACCTAAAGGTAAGCATTGTTTTACTCCAACAACCTGATCATGTTATAATGCATTGAGAGTGACAAATCTATACTATAAAGGAGAATGTGGTCATGTGACCAACAATTCTCCAGACATGCCACACACACACACACACCCCGGGGCGGTCAGGAGGAGGAGATATGCACATCTCCTCCATTCTCATCTCCCCAATGTTGAGCAGTGCATGACTTTCATAGGCTTCACAGAGTCACACAGGTTTCACCTTCCCTGGACTTTCTCCGCTCTCACTGTCTGTCCTCTCCCCTCCGCAAAACTCTGCTACGAATCACATTGAGGATGTTCGTAACTACCCCTCTTCCTAAATTGAGGAACACATAAGCAGCACCTACACTCACCTGAGGGAGAAACTGCAGTCCGGGACACCCCCAAGGAGACTGGCAGCATCAACAAACGGAAGCACCCACCTTCCTACAGGGCAGAGCGGCATAATGAAGAATAGTATCCGCTAAGCTTTAACCCTTTGACTCTTGACGCTAACATGTGTACACAAAGCAAGTGGCCCAAAATAAAATGCACTGCCACAGAAAGATGTGGACACTGAGTAGCCAAGAGCCACATGCTGGAAGCCAAAGTTCCACCCTCCATATCACTTGCTCACCTACTCCCCTCTCCCTATCTTTCATTTTTTTTTCTTAATTGAGTTCAGAGCGTCCACATATTACAAGGGGCACTCAAAGGGTTAACACCGTCAAGTGTGAGTGATGGGGACTAACGGGATCATACTAACTGCTTCCTGTGGATCGGCCCTTTGTGCGGAGTCATGTCAAACTGGCCCCACCCACACTGTATCACCACACTGACCGGTACCAGTGCCCGCGGCCTGCTCCGGACCCTATCAATATCCTGGAGTTGGCAGTTTCTCTTTACTACTGCCTCTGGTTTGGTCCCACGTGTGAAGGCTATATGTAATACTGGCCCAGGCCACATTCATAGCACTCGCAGGTTAACTGTTTAAGTGCTGTTGGGATACTGAATGCATTGCGTTCTCTTAAGGCACTCAAAGGGTTAACGTTATATGAAGTCTGATGAGTACTAATGGGATCAGACTAACTGGTAACTCACGGCTACGAGCATGCATGGTCTGCTGTAGACCCTATGAAAGTCCCGGCTGCCTGTGTTCATGTCATGTTCATGCAATACACGTGCACAGTACACACACTCTCACACGCAATACACACACGTATAAAACACACACCTGCAAAACACATGCACACAACACATGCAAAACACACAAACACACACATGCACAACACACACACACACACACACACACACACGCACACACACACACACACACACAAATTCAACAACCCAGTAATTAAAAACATTGTCTCCTTTTCTGGATTTACCTGGATGTCAGTACCCCAAAAGCATTCAAAGGACTTAATCCCTACGGTCAACGCCATGCTCCTTTTGCTAGTGTATATATAAAAGGCTAGCCTGATCCTGCATTGCTGTCACATACACCCAGGAACAGCAATAGAGAAGAGCTGTATATAGTTAGGGTAGGTGATTTGGGCAGAAGTATAAAAAAACAAAAAAAAAAACAAAACACTTTTGTTCCAATTCCCACAGTTTGGCACTTAAAGGGACAGTAATATCCCATAAAAACTTTTTATAATTTTATAGAGCTGAAGAAAATAAGAAGAATGGTGCAAACCCTATCACTCAAACCTCTATGGTTTGAGAGATATTCGCACTGAAAGTTCGCCCCTCTCTCCCTTTCTCCTGATGTCAGCTGTAAAGCTGACAGCAGGAGATTCGAGTCGTATGACTTGAGAAGGCTCTTCAGCAGAGCTGAAATCGCAGTATTGCAAAAGAATTACTTGATTGGAAATGTCTACAAAGTGTGTCTGCTGCAGAGCCACTGGCTGGTCCCTGGACCGGAATCTTCTGCTGTCAGCTAGATGCTGACGTCACGAGAAGGAAAGAGGGGCAAACTTTCAGTGCAAATATCTCTCAAACCATAGCGGTTTGAGAGATAGGGGTTGCACCATTCTTATTTTCTTGAGCTCTACAAAACTAAAAAGTTGTGTAGATCTGTCGGACAGAGAACTCTTCTGTTTCCTGATTTTCCACTAGTGTGTTCTACACAGCCTCCCAGCCAGTGCATCTGTAGCAGAGTGTTACTGTGGAAGATCAGAAGCACATACATTTTTTTTATCAACTCTCTTTTAATTTGTGCAGGGCAGCTCTCTTAGATAGTACCCCATGGTATTATCTACCCCAGGGAGCAGACCTGATGTTTAAGCCAGAGCTGCATTTGGGGCATCAGCTTTCAAACAGGGGCACAACAGTGGTCTGAAAAGAGACTTCTGCTGTTTCACATTTCATTTTCCCTTCATATGACATGCAGACCTACATAGATCAGGGGGTAGCTAACTGGTTCTCTAGAGCTAGAAACAGTGCATATTTTCAGGATATCATAGCTTGAGCTTAAATGTAAAATTGATAATGAAACTTAATATATGTGATTTAGCAGGGCTATTTGAAAACCTCCAATTTTGGTAGCTCTTAAGGACCAATATTGACTATCCCTGCCATAGATCCACTTTATTGGGCTTGAAAAATCGACACAGGTCTGGGGGAACTGTCCTTGCAACCTGGGAGCTTGTAGCTGAGAGTCACATATGCCAGATTCCATTTCAGCTGCAGATGTCTGTTCTCTCATCTCCAGATTTGATTGGAGCCATTTTGGGGCAGCATAGTGAAGACACTTTTTTTTTTTTTTTTTTTTTTTTTTTATTAAATACTATGTTTTCTTCCATAGAAACAACAATTTTTTTTTTTACAAAAACTTAAAAATTGCTCTTTAACCCTACGAGTGCACCTTTCACTTTAAGATGTTTAGTTTTAAAAAGAATTAAAAATTGCCCGTATATTGAATTAACCAGTTGTGTGCATGGTAAATCATGTTTGAGAAATTAACCTTTTTATGGTGGCAACATGATGTGGCAATTTATGCTGGGCCAATGTTATGACTCATTGTGCTATGATTGAATCTAGGAAGAACCCACACACTGGGACATTTCTGTTTGCACATTAAATAGTAAGTTTGGCCTCCAACAGAAGTAATTACATGAAGTGCCACACTATGCCATCAAAATATAAAAGTAATTTTTCCAAAAACTGCATTTTACAGAAAAATATGGGCAGACTTTATCTGTTAAACAAACTGAGTGTTTAAGGTGACAGGTCCACTTTAAAGTTTTTGAGTAGTAACGGCTATCAGTTTTTCTAGCTCTTGTTTTCATAGTTATTCTAGAAGCATTGACAATTTCATCTAATGCTGGGAAATCGGGGTTCCAGTAGAACAAGGAGAAACATTTTGCATAGTGTTTGTTGTTATTCCATTGCAGGGGCAATCCCAGGATTGTAATAGCAATACCTAGAATTGGATTATAAAACTCTCCGTCCAGACCACAGTGGATATACCCATGTCATTTATAACTAGTATGATTCTTTAGTCAGTGAATGATGTTTATATTAAAGCTGCAGAGTTGCCCACTGCATTACTGAGCAGTGATCTGAATACCCCTTCTGAGAATGGATATCTTCTTTGTCCTCACACTGATTGGTTATGAAACCACTTCACAATGGAGGGAAGGAGCTCACCGAAGTCTAAAATTGTCTGACTGTTCTGTGTTGCTAATCAATTTGTGACAGGGGCTTTCCCGGTAAGCTTCTTCCTTCCGTTATGAAGTGATTTCATTAATCCTTCTATGTGAAGACGAGATACCACTATTATTTAGAAACAAATGGTTATCGTATAGAGTTCACTTTTAACTCTTTAGATGTTAAAGGGGTGTCCAGTGTACTTGTCACATATAGTAACATACTTGATGAGGCTGAAAAAAGACACGTGCCTGTCAAGTCCAGCCAATGCCGAATCTCAACTGTTGATCCAGAGGAATGCAAAAAAAAAAAAACAAACAAACATTGAAGCCTTTTCCAATTACACCTCAAGTGGGTAAAAAAAATTCCTTCCTATCTGCACTGAACACATACCATAAAATCTCAGGTATAATACGCACCTGTGTATAATACGCAGGTGCATATTATACCAAAGATTTTGGGGGAAAACAAGAGTACCTATGTATAACACGCACCCTTGTTTTCCCCCTTGCTAAAAAAAATATAAAGGTTGGCTGATCCCTTCCCTCCCTCCCCTGGCTCAAACCCGCTGTCACAACAAGCCTTACTTGTTTGAAGTATAACGTCTCCACTTGAATTCCGCATCTTCTGCTGTGTGGAGAAGGCAAAATACAGCGTGCACAGTTTCCCTGCGGGCGGTATGCTTCCCTTTGCCGCCCGCTTCCATCAATAGGCTTACAGGTTCTTCCGCCTCCAGCCAATGATAATGCCCTGATACACACAAAGCGGATGTTCCAGAGACCAAAACAAAAGTGGGGGGTAGAAGGTTAGGTGACGTGATACAGTTATTAGGTTGTGGATGTCGCATGTGTGAGTGAGTGTCGCATTACAGGAGAGAATGGAAGGGGAGCCTGGGTTAGTGAGGTTAATGTGTGGGGCGGTAGAGGAGTTTGTGGAACAGATTGTAGTCCAGGGGAGTGCAGGTGACTTGGCAGTCAAGGGTCAATCCAGGGTGCAGGGGTGTAGGTGCCAGGAAGGATGAGCAGAGTAAGTTGTAGAGCTGTGAAGTATTTGATGAGGGTAGGAGTCAATGCAGGGTTAAATGAAGTAATCCATTGATGATGAGTAGAGGTAGATGTAGTGGTTAATGCTGATTGGAGAAGAATCAGACATGTTTTTTCCACTTCAGCGGTTTAGTTTTCAATATTGTTCTGTGCTAGATAGGTAACCATTTCTTTTTTGAAAGCCTTTACAGTACCTGCAAGCACAACATCCTGAGGCAAAGAATTCCATAGCTTTACCATCCTTACTATAAAAATCCCTGCCTTTGTCTTGGTCGAGTGTGCCTTTCCTTTTTCTTAATGGATGACCTCTCATTCTAAGCTCATCTCTTTGCATAAATAATTAATTGGATAGTTCTTTGCATTGATCTTGACAGAGGCGTAACTAGAAGCCACCGGGCCCTGGTGCAAGAATTGCCACGGGCCCCCCCCCCCCCGACCACATTGGCTCCCCTCAACTACATTGGCCACCTCCACATTGACCCTTCCACAATGCCCCTCATTCTCCACAGTGGCCCTTCATCTCCACAATGCCCCTCTTTCTCCATATTGCCCCTTCCACATTGCCCCTCTTTCTCCATATTGCCCCTTCCACAATGCCCCCATCTCCATAATGCCCCTCATTCTCCACAATGCCCCCATCACAATACCCCCATCACAGTGCCCCTTCCACAGTGCCCCTCATTCTCCACAATGCCCCTACTGACCGCCCCCCTCCTCCTACCTCGAGTCCCTGGTAGTCTAGTGGTGAGTCAAGCTCCCGCTCGGTTGTTAGTAATGCAGAGCGCTGGGAGATTATGTAATCTCCCAGTGCTCTGCATTACTAGAGCGCCGGCCGCCGGGATCTCACTTGTGCTGCGGGCACGTGGTGAGGGGTCGCAGGGGGCGGCCGGGCACCTGAGAGTGATGGGCCCGGTCGCAGGTGCGACCCCTATTGTTACGCCACTGGATCTTGAATATATTTGTAAATGGTAATCATAACACCCCTTTGATATCTCTTCTCTAATGTAAACAAACCCTGTTTGGCTAGTCTTTCTCAGATCCTCCAATCCCTTTATCAGTTTTGTTGCACGTCTCTGCACTTTTTCCAATTCAACACTGGTTTTTTTGTTTTGTTTTGTTTTGTTTTTTTTAAGAACTGTTGCCCAAAACTGTATTCTAAATCGGGCCTTACCAAAGATTTAGATAGAGGTAGAATTCTATTTGCATCATGTGCATCTATACCCCATTTTATGCAGGCTAGTTAGTACCCTATTTGCTCTTGCAGTAGTGTGAAGTCTCCTGTCAGCACACCTAAATCTTTGTCTAATGAGGATTCCCCAAGTTGTTTCCCATTTAGAGTATATGTAGATGGTTGTTTCTACAGCCCAAATACTAACTTTACATTTATCTACATTAAATGTCATCTGCCAGTTTTCTGCCCATTCTCTGTTTATCTAAATCCTTTTGCAGAGAAAAACATCCAGCCCTGTATGTATTTCCTTACACAGCTTAGTGTCTTCAGAAAAAATTGCGATGCTACTTTCAACTCCTACTTCTATATATTCATTAATAAACAAATTAAAAAGTATTGGGCCCAGAACTGAACCCTATGGCACCCCACTTACAATTTAAACCAACTTGAAAAGGTTCCATTTACAACAACTCTCTGCCATCTATCATTTAACCAGTTCTCAATCTATGTACAGATAACACCGCCCAAAACAAAGCCTTTTAATCTATGCAGTAACCTGTTGTGAGGCACCGTATCAAAGGCTTTTGCAAAATCCATTTGCACTGCATTAACAGCGATTCCCTTGTATTTTATAAATGGGTAAGTAGTACCGTAATTTGGACAAGTAAATTAGTCTGACATGATCTATTCATAAAATCATGCTGACTCCTACTACTAATATTTAATTTAAAATTATGGAAAACTTTAGTGGGGTTACTACTTGTGGGTCTATTGATCAGATGGTAGTAACATTGATCACCAGGATGGATGTACCCGTGTGTAAGACTGGAGAGTGTCACCCTTCTGATTCTGATTCTTCACTGGGAGAAGAGGGGACCTCTGTCCTGTTAGTTATTAACCCATTGAGTGAAAGAGGTGAGCAGTGTCGCCTTCAAGCACTTAAATGCTTAATAAGTGAAGACCAGTTATAAAACTCAGCACACATACTTTGTCCTGTTGTGTGAGGTAACGCCTCTAGTTAATAATAATGATATTCATTGCTTTTATTTCCCTATAGGTTGGTACTTTGGATGTGCTGGTTGGACTGTCTGATGAACTGGCTAAACTGGATGCATTTGTAGAAGGGTAAATATCATTATCATTGAATAATGCATGGCCAGGCTTTATTAAGCAGTGAACGGCAGACTAGCAGTGAAATAAACTAGTGTTTTCCTGAGCATGGTCATTCACATTTGTATTGTTGAGTTTATCTGCAACTAAGAATAATATATCACGGGAATAGACTTACCTGTTTTTGACTGATGTACCCCAATGAAATGGCGGGGGGGTATGAGCCTGTGCCTACAGCATTTGCCTGCATGTGTTTGTGAGTAGAACTTTGAGTCCCACTTATGGTAAGTTCACATGGGTGACTATTCATCTAAGTCATAAGTTTGATATTATTGTTCATACACAATTTATTTGGAGCACTGACGCGCACCTCCTTCTAGCTCCGGCACTCCACACTGACACTCATTACCATTCATGCTATGTAAGTGTAATCTTTTTAATGTGCTGTATGTGACATATGAGGGAAGTGCTTATTCAGTATAAACTTGCCTACAAGCACTTCTCTCATATGTTATATGAAAAATATCACGCTTGCATAGCGTGAATGGTAACGAGTGTCAGTCTGGGGTGCCGGAGCTAGACGGAGGTTCACCTCAGTGCTAACAAAACGGGAAATTTTTTGTTAACACCTTCACCTATCCGCCTCATTCCATACATGTCACCTGGTTACTCGACATTCTGATGTCTTCACTTCAGAATGTCGCCCTTTTCAACCAGGCAACAAAGTTATTGCTTAATTTTGTTGGTTGCCCATTAGTGGGCGACTATTTAAAAGTGAACCATTGAATGCCCCATTGTTTTTACTGCAAGCACGTGTCACAGGAATGTTTTCCATCTGCTGTGTTACCACACACAAATTAATGTCACAAATTAACCTTTTGAGTACCAGGGGTTATGCAAGGCATTGCTTTGCAGTATGTTGTAAACCATTGCGCTCATCACGTCTTTTAAAATCGCTCATTGCCAGCTAGTTAATAGAACCTCTGGGCACCGAGTTACATTACGGACATCTTATACCATTTAACCCTTTGAGTACAATAGGGGTATGCACCACATTGCTTTGCAGTGCATTGTATATCCCTTTGGCACTCAAGGGGTAAAAGTCAATAATCATGCTTCAGTTAGAACAGACTTGCCAGCATACCACTGGGCTGGTACTGAACAGCCCCAGAATGACTCCTCTCAGCCATTCAGGGGTGAAACTCCCCATCGTTGGAATCCAACCCGGTGGTATGTCTCTGCCACAAACTTTGTGGGTCACGCGCAGCCACCACAGACCCTCCGTGTCAGGGTTTCTAGCCAGTTGCAGAGTATCTGTGGGGACTCTGCATCAGATCAATAAGACCGAACTGTGAGACTTGCAGTTCATTGTCTTCTTGTTGGATCCAGATGTCTCTTTTCAGATTGCCTTTGGTGCATCAGAGCTCTCATTACAGCCTTGTCTTCATCAGAAGGTCTACTTCACAGGCAGCAGATCTGCTGACAGGACAATTCTTCATGTGAAGGTTGCCATTTAATGAACACCCCACTTCCCCCGTGTGTAGGGTTTTTTGCCGATTTTCTTTACGGTCTCAGTACTGGTGAACTTGCATATCATTCACATGGTGCGTTTGAATGAAATCATTTTAAATGTACCACTGCTGGCAGTTCTCTGTACCATCTCTGATCGTATTTAGACGTTCATTCCTTAATTCATAAGAACGTCATTGAATTCACAGCTGGGAAACACACAGGCTAATTAGTGACAAAATTCTACATTAATTGCACAGCTGCATCCATCAAAAGGAATCTTTCAGGATTTTCTTTGATATTTTCTGCACTGGAAACTGTTTCTCAAAATAAGTTTAAGCAGAAAGTCATTCTGGAGCAAACCAACTACACCACAGGGAACATATATAAATCCTCATTGATTTTAATATGGATTTAACCCATTAAATGCTAGATATCTCCAGTGTATTTCTTCACAATGTGACGGAGACCTCTCTCATTCAACTTTGTTATTGTACCCATTAAAATGAATGGGGGTTTTCATTACCTCCTACCCCCAGTGGCGCTTTTGGTTTTCCCTGGAATTGCTGCAGTTCCTTTTAATACATCAGCCTCTCATTGGAGAGATTGTACAGTTCTGGACTTCAGGGTATGGCCTAGAGTGTATGATCACTGTAGTATATGCCTACCCACACACTCCATTGCCAGT
This sequence comes from Rhinophrynus dorsalis, assembly GCA_037306005.1. Taxonomy (NCBI): domain Eukaryota; kingdom Metazoa; phylum Chordata; class Amphibia; order Anura; family Rhinophrynidae; genus Rhinophrynus; species Rhinophrynus dorsalis. The sequence continues at coordinate 67,064,968 of CM074723.1, read as the reverse complement.
AACCCTTTGAGTGCCAGAGGGGTACGGAACGCATTGCAAAGCAATGCATTCCGTACCCCTCTGGCACTCAAAGGGTTATGTCTTTATTACCCTCAGGCCCTGCACACCATCAGCATCGCATGGGAGTAAAGTTATGCCAGTTTCAATTAGGATGTCACATGCAACAAAGCGCAGTGGAAATTAATGCCCTAATATGTGTATACACCCTACTGCTTGCACCAGGAGGAGAAATTTTTTATGGTGGTAGTTTAGTAAACTGGCATGAGATGGGAGTAGGGATAGGAAATCGATTCCAGCACTTGTTTTAGCAATGGGTCATATTCATACTTTCCACCCACTATCTATCTCTTCACTAAGGGAATACATTTTCTTCCAAACTTATTTCCTAGGACTGTGAAGAAGGTAGCGCAGTACATGGCAGATGTGTTGGAGGACAGCAGAGATAAAGTCCAGGAGAACCTTTTGGCCAGTGGAGGTAAGATGTTTAACCCCTTCAGGACCGGGAAAATCTGAAGTGGATTGCACTTAAGGACCGGAGCAATTCTGACTTTTTGACTATGTCTTTGTTCAACAGTGTTTTCCCTCTAAGTCTTTTACTCCACCCATATATATATATATATATATATATATATATATATATATATATATATATATATATATATATAGCAAAAGGGTGGGTTGAAAAGCACACACAGGAGTCTTCTTATTCAGTGAATAGGTGGTTTATTCAAATCGACGTTTCGGCCTGCACTGAGGCCTTCCTCAAGATAATACCACAACCGTGCTACATAGTTTAAATACCTTAAAACACCCATCTTAATTGAGATTGGCGCCAAAACCGCGTTCCTGACGCTGTTCCCGAGCCACCAATCACAACTAAGTATCGAAATGTGAATACATGACATCATATGTGTAAAAAACAGTGATATGGAAAAAGGGGATAAGACATATTAAAAACAAATCACATTTGACTAGTTTAAAACCAGCCAGAGGAAGATAGCAATTAACCACTTGCCTGTTGAAACGCTAATATATTATACAAGAATATGCAGCGTTGGTATGTACATTAGCCATGTCTCGCAACTATAGTCGGCAATACTGAAAGTCTAGTCATAATTAGCCACTATCCAATATAATGTGCACATAATGAATTAATTCTTACAATTGTGGATGAAATGGTATTGTATGTGCCACAATGTGTCCATCGCTCCACATAGAATTCTATGGGAAGGTATTTGATCCATTAGGACATAGTGCTTCAATGTACTATGTAGCACGGTTGTGGTATTATCTTGAGGAAGGCCTCAGTGCAGGCCGAAACGTCGATTTGAATAAACCACCTATTCACTGAATAAGAAGACTCCTGTGTGTGCTTTTCAACCCACCCGTTTGCTATTATGCTCCGATGATATCAGAAGAGCACCCAGGCAACAACTTTTAATCATAAACAGTGAGTGCATCCCTTCATGTGATAGATAGATATATATATATATATATATATATATATATATATATATATATTTTTTTTTTTTTTTTTTTTTTTTAACTTTCTCTTGCGATCATTTGGGCGCAATGGGTTAAATTTTTATGGAGACTGCATGAAAGTTATGACTGGTCAGTCATACCTACTGAATGGACACTCTACTTCTGGGGTGAAAATCCCCAAGTCTCTTTTTTTCACTCACTATTTTTCAGAATTTTGGAGGGGTATTATTGTGTAGTTTATATAAATGTATTACATTGTTCCACAACTGTAAAACGAACATTCTTTTGTGCTTAAACTTCAGTAGATTTTTTTTTTTTTAATTAGTGGGTGTAAAATAAAAAGTTTGTCTTGCTCACATTTATTAAAAAAAAACAAAAAACACATTGCTGTTAGCAGGTCATAAAAGGACCTGCTTTCATGCTGCTCATAGCTCAAGCGCTGAAGGGGTTAATACCCCCATCTCTAGCCGCCTCGTCATCCTTTTCTTCTCTGTTCTCTGCTTCTCTCTCCCTTACTTTCATAATAACGAAGAGAGAGGCAGAGAGCAGTCACAAAGGCAGTGTGTGAAACACATTGCCTTTATGAATGAAAATGCTGGTACATGTGATCTCTCCTGGAGCAATCACATGTACTGGCAGAAGAGAGAAGCACTGAGACTGAGCGCTCCGGTCCTGGCACATCATATGTTGTTAAGGGGTTAATCGTTTGTGACAGAGGGATCATAATTTTATAGTGTTCCACATTTTTGCTTACTAAATATATAAAAAAAAGTAGGGATTTTTCAGGGTCTATTTTTACCAAATAAGTGTGTAAATCTGTGGGAAAAAATCTCTATTAAAAAATAACTTTAAATCGGGAGAGATTTTAGGGTCGAAACGGTGTGCGATGTGATAGAGAGAAATCATTTCCCCGTCCCGCTCTAGAGAGGGACAGGGGCCCCTGGAGACACCTCTGTGGGCCTCCTGTTACCCACCAGTGAACTGTGCCAGAGTTGTTCCCTTACTAATTGAATAGTAACAATAAAATGTAAAGTTGTTACATGTATTCCTGTGTGAATATAAATAGTAAATGTCTGTCTTGTCAGAACTTCTTTAACCGTTTCAGGACCAGAGGGGTACGCAGCACATTGCTAAGCAGTTGTCTTTAAAGGGTTAAAGTGAACCTTTTCTGCCTAATGCAATGTGCTAATTTTACATGGTATGGTATAGGAAGCCTAGTACATAAAGCCAAGATATGTGAATATTACCTTTTGATTCTCCTCCTTTCCTCTTTGTGTGGGGGCCAACATTTTGGGCTGGGATTCTTCCCTTTCCCTTGTCACCACACCCATGGATTTGTATTTCTCTCTTAACCAGCCCAGGTAGGGCAGCTCAGCTTACACTACATCCTGCAGCTTCACTGCCAGGAGTGAGGTCACCACTGACCTGTAGTTTATTAACTGTTCTATGTGTGTGTGTTGTTGAGGTAAACTTTCAGGTCTGTGTGCCCAGGTCACTGTGAACTGTGGGAGAGATTGAAACTGGGCTAAAAAGATTGAGAAAGGAATGGGTGGAATTAAATGACTTAAATAATTCATCTAGAAACATTTAAATGATGTGCCTAAGACTTTGCATTGACATGAAGGGCTAATATCATACAAAGGGTATGGATCATTAAGAAAATACATATCTTACTCTACATATTACAGGGAAATCGCCACAAAGTATATACTTTTTGTAAAGGTACAATACACTTTAAGATCCTAAGCAAAATGCAGACTGTGCCCTTCACTGCTGCTAACTTGCACCTGTAGCTCAGGGGTTAATATTACCGAGCTGCATGGCTGATCCCACACGGGCTTCCCAAGTACTAGGGAGGAGGAGCCACCACTTCCTGTCCTTGATTGACCACTATTTCTGTGGGAGCTGAGGCTGAAGTCTTAAACCCCAGCTGAACCAGTGCACTTGTGCAAAGAGATGTAGACTCTGAGTTCTGCCAATGTGTGGACATTTTACTTATAGATCTGTTACAAAATACTTTGAAGCCCTGTGAAGGGCTACACCGTACATTGCATTGCAATGCATTGGACACTCGTCTGGCCCTCAGTGTTAACATATAAAACCAATTTGCATTTTGAAATTTGTTTCTTTAACTTTTACAGCAGTTTGCCCCCTTCTTCTGTACTGTCATTCCCTACTGTACCTCTCTTTTCAAACACTCATGTTCACATACTAGTTCTGTTTCCAGCTTTCCAGTTACACTTCCCATCAGCTGGAGAGCCAAGGTTGCTTAACTGTGCTAGTCCATCCTTAACTTACCTGTAGTCTGTGTGCGTGCATGTACATGTGTATGTACACATTTTATCAGGGTGATTGCAGGAGAAATAACGTAATACCCTGCTTAATATGTTGCTGCCCCTTCCTCCTGCAAACAGTGTTTTTCTGACAGTGTTAGTTTGGCCACTTAAAGGGATAGTAATACTTCGTTTTAACTTTATTTTATTTTGTAGGCATTAAAAAAACATGAAGAATGATATAAGTCTTATCTCTCAAACCTTTATGGTTTATGAGATATTCACAAGCAAAGTTTTCCCCTCCTGCACCTTTTACCTAGTGTAAGCCATCTCTTCTCAGATGTGGAATGCAGTCCATAGACTGGACAGATAACAGAAGGGGACACTCTTATTCCTATGAAAACAATGAAATCCCTGCCCCCCTTGACAAGCTTTTCAGGTTTTTCCCTTATCTTAATTGAAGATTGTCCCTCTCTGCAGTTTACCTGGCCACCTCCCTTCTGCTCAGGCTGAAGAGTGTGACATCAGTAAAAGGGGCGGGAGGGGGATACTTTGCTTATGAATATCTCATAAACCATAAAGGTTTGAGAGATAAGACTTATATCATTCTTCATGTTTTTTTAATGCCTACAAAATAAAATAAAGTTAAAACGAAGTATTACTATCCCTTTAAAACAAGGTATATGATTTTTGGAGAGCTTTAAAAATTATTTTGTTATCCATTTTCTACTTGAAGGTACTTTTGGAAAAATACAGTGAGCCAGAGTTCATAAAATTGTACTTCTTGCTCCTAAATGTTGTGGATATTTCATATACACCCATATACATTAACCATTTTACTGGCTTTTAACCCTCTGCGTGCCATTGCAAAGCAGTGCATTGCATACCCCCTCTGGCACTTAAAGGGCTAAATTAAATGTAACTCCCTCTGTCTTGTCCTTTCCCAGCCCTCCCCAACTAACATGCGTCTGTCCTCTCAAGTGAGGGGGGGATCCACAGACCTTTCAGTTTACAAATACCTACCTGTATTTGCATGTAATATAAGGGAATTAGCCACTTACACTCTTTCCAATAAACAGAAGCTGTCTGAAATGAAAGGTAAAACACCCTTGTTCCCTCTCATTCCAAACTGCCATTATTGTGTGGATGTAGCAACAATCACCCAAAGAAATGAAATCCCTGGTACCTTCCTATCCTTTACATAGAAGCATTAGCTGTGATCATAAGAGGAGAGGGGTATCCCTGAACCTCCCCTCTCTCGTTCCCCCCTCTCTCGTTCCCCCCTCTCTCGCCCCCCCTCTCGCCCCCCCTCTCTCGTCCCCCCCCCCTCTCTCCCTCATTCTTTGTAGCCATAAAAACTATCATCAGAACAAAGTGTAATTTACACGCCCCTCTCTGACTGTGCTGTTAGGCAGTTTTAGCCTTTATCATGTGAGCTGTTCCTGAAAATAGTTTCTTTTAACCCTCTGAATGCTATTGCACTGGGCATCCCTCTAGCTGTCAAAGAATAAAGAGTATAGGTTAATGTTGCCCCCCCCCCATGTTGAATATCCCTTTAATTCTTGTTTCCTATCATTGTCCACCCGTGGTATTCTGTACAGTTATCTCATTCTGCTTCACATTCTGTCTTTCTAGTGGATTTAGTCACATACATAACGAGGTTCCAGTGGGATATGGCCAAGTATCCAATTAAACAGTCCTTGAAGAATATTTCTGAAATCATTGCAAAAGTAAGATACATGTTTTAATTAGTCTCTAAGGGCTGTATGAGCAAATGGAGAATGCTTTACAAATCAAATTCACTATTACCATTGATTTTAAATGGGGTCATTAACTCCTTGGGTGTTAGGTCTCAAACACATTACTCTGCTAACCTTCAAGGGGTTAAAAGCCTAATTTAAATCAAAGGAAATTTTGTGTGAATTAAACGATGGAAAGAATTCTGCATTGCGAGTAACAGGTTTTGAGTGACTCTTCTGAAAAAAGACTGCAATTGTTCGTGAGTGATTATCAGATTTATATGTTGTATCACATTACACGTAGAGTCGAGGACTTGGATTGTAGAGAGAGAGAGAGAGAGTCCTCAATACCTACAACTACTTATATACATTTGTATTGTATCTGCAGTTGCCTGTATTTACTGATCTCTGTTTTAGTCTGCCTTAAAGGGATAGTAATACTTGAAAATAAGTTGATTTTATTTTGTAGCCCTTAAAAAAACATGAAAAATGATATAAGTCTTATCTCCCAAACCTTTATGGTTTGGGAGATATTCAAAAGTAAAGTTACTCCACCCCTCAGATTTGGAATCCGGTCACTTGACCGGTTGTGCCTCTCCAGAAGTGCTGAGATCATGATCTTTAAAAAGAATTTCTTAATTGGAATTGTCTACAAAGTGTGCTTTCAAGCCAGGCACACTTTGTAGACCGTTCCAATGAAGTAGTTCTTTTCAAAGATCGTGATCTCGGCACTGCTAAAGAGCTGCCTGTTGCTCTGTGGACTGAATTCCAAATCTGTCCACTAGATGGCAGACTTGGCTGAAACAGCCAGGAAAAGAGAACTTTTCTTTATTATACATGTGAATATCTCCAAAACCATAAAGGTTTGGGAGATAAGACTTATATCATTTTTCATGTTTTTTTAAGGGCTACAAAATAAAATCAACTTATTTTCAAGTATTACTATCCCTTTAAAGGGATAGTAATACCTCAATTAAACTTTATCTCAGTATATTATTTAAACTTTTTTAACATGTTGCGCTATATATTTAGTTACTTACAGATTTGTAATTCAAGCACTATTCAAGGGCAAAAGATCCCCCTTCTGGCCTCCTCCCCTTAGATCTGTAATCTGGTTGTGGGACCGGACGGATGCAGCGAGGGACAATCTTCACGCAGTAAGTATAAGGAAAACACTGCCTCCCCTTGTGGAAGGAGGGCAGAATCTTCCTTTTACTTACTGAAGATTGTCCCTTGCCACTCTTCATCCGAACCAGACAGAGAGGCAGCTTAACGCAGGGAAAGGGGGCAGGAGGGGGATCCTTTCATCTTGAATAGCGTTTGAACTACAACTGTGTAAGTATATATAGTGCAACATATAAAAAAAAATAAATAATACTCTGAGCTAAAGTTTAATTGAGGTATTACTAATCCTTTAAAGGGGGATTATACCCTAGGAATACAGTGCAGTCCATAAGTATTTGGACAGTGACACATTTTACTGTTTTGGCTCTGTACTCAAGCACACTGGCTTTGAAATGAAGCAGTGACCTCTTTAATCTGAGTGTATTTACATCCATAAACTATGAACTATTTAGTAATTACAGCCCTTTTTATCCATTGTCCCTCCGTTTGAACCCTTTGAGTGCCGGAGGGGTACACAATGCATGGTGTCAATGCCAGTAAAGCAGGACATAATAAGGCTGAAAAATCAGAATAAATCAATTAGCAATATAACCAAAATATTAGATGTATAAAAATCAACCGTGTATTATATTGTTAACCCCTTAACGACTGATGACGCAGCACATGGCCAGCTGTTAAGGACCATGGGGAATTTTTTTTCTTGCAATGGATTCTGGGTTTACAAAGCAGTGTGCAGCTGCGCAGCGACCCTGGAATTCCATGACTTGTCATGGCTATCAATGGTCTTTAAGTTCCAGACCAGACGTGACGGTCCTGGCACATGAAGGGTCCTTAAGGGGTTAAAGGGATAGTAACACTTCGTTTTAACTTTATTTTATTTTGTAGACATTATAAAAACATGAAGAATGATATAAGTCTTATCTCTCAAACCTTTATGGTTTATGAGATATTCACAAGCAAAGTTCCCCTCCCCGCCCCTTTTACCTAGTGTAAGCCATCTCTTCTCAGATGTGAGTCTGGTTGTATGACAGTACAGATAACAGAAGGGGACAATTTTCTTTGTATGAAAACAATGAAAGCCCTTCCCCCCTTGACAAGTTTTTCAGCTTTTTCCATTATCTTAATTGAAGATTGTCCCTCTCTGCAGTCTATCTGGGCATCTCCCTTCTTATCTGGCTGAACAGGGGGGGGATACTTTGTTTGTGAATATCTCTTAAACCATAAAGGTTTCAGAGATAAGACTTATATCATTCTTCATGTTTTTTTAATGCCTACAAAATAAAATAAAGTTAAAATGAAGTATTACTATCCCTTTAAGAAGTAAGATTGCAGCTATAGCAAATGACCTGGTAGACCATTGGAGACCACTGTCGTGGATGACTTTTCAACTGTCGACCAGATAACAAACACTCTCCAGTATGTAGGCACAGAAGTCTCAGAGTACCATAAAGAGATAACTACACCAGCATAACCACAGAGGGTGTGCCACAAGATGCAAACCAGTGGAAAGCCTCAAGAACAAGACTGCCAGGTTACAGTTTGCAATAGAGTGCATTCAAAAACCTGTTGTGAAACAAATACTTATGGACAGATGAGGTTAACCTGTACCAGAATGATGGAAATAGGAAAGTATGGAGAAAGAAATGAACTGTGCATAATCCAAAGCATGCCACCTCATCTGTGAAACATTGTGGCTGTAGTGTTATGGTTGTGTGTATGGCTGTCACTGGAACTGGCTCACTTGTCTTTATTGATGATGTGACTTTTGATGGCAGCAGAAGGAAACAGAAACAGCTTGTCTGCTAGGGTCCAGCCAAATGCCTCAAAACTCATTTGAAGGGCATTCACCTTGCAGTAAGGTAATGATCCCAAACATACTGCTAAAGCAAAACAAGGAGATTTTTAGGGCCAAAAAATTGAATGTTCTTTACTGGCCAACTCAATCACACAACCTGAATGGACCTGAGCATGCATTTCACTTGAAGACAAGACTGAAGAGAGAAGTGCCCCAAAACAATCAGGAACTGATGTGGCCTGCAGGAACTGATGTGGCCTGCAGGAACTGATGTGGCCTGCAGGAACTGATGGTGGCTGTGTGCAGGCCTGTCAAAGTATCACCAGGGAAGATACCCAGTGTCTGGTGAGGTCTGTGACTTCACAGAGTAATTGCAAAATAAAGTACTTTTTATGATAACTTTAAGATTATTTGTCCACTTTTTGTCCCCTAAACTGGAGGGACCAAGTATAAAAATGTATACACTGTTCACAGTTTATGGATGTAAATATCCACAATTTAAAGCAGACAGTCTGCTCTGTATCCTGTTAGTCACTGTCTCATTTCAAGTCCAGCATGCTGGAGTGCAGAGCCAAAATAACACAACTGTACAAATACTTATGGACTGCTCTGTATGTGGCACCTGATCCGACATGTTGGTGGCGGTTAAAGTGATAGTAATACTTAAAATTCAATAGATTTAGTTCTGTAGATATTTAAAAAAAAAGTTAATTGCGCCATTTCTGATCTACAAAACCTTTATGGATTGGGAGATATCAGTCTGCAAAGTTCCTCCATCCCTCCCCTTGTGCTGACGTCAGCTTTCAAAGTTACAGATAGAGATCGCAGTCCATAGACTGTCCTGTGGCTCTTCAGCAGAGCCGTGATCACAGTGGTTACAAAGAAATAACTTCATTTGAACAATCTACAACGTGTACTTGCAAACCAGGCACATGACGTAGACCGTTCAAATGAAGTATTTCTTTGTAACTACCGCGATCATGGCTCTGCTGAAGAGCCACAGGACAGTCTATGGACTGCAATCTCCATCTGTGACTTTCAAAGCTGACGTCAGCACAAGGGGAGGGAAGGGGGAACTTTGCAGACTGGTATCTCCCAAACCTTAAATGTTTGGGAGATCAGAAACGGAGCAGTTAATTTATTTTTTAAATATCTATAGAATTAAATCTATTGAATTTTAAGTATTACTATCACTTTAAGGACCACAGACTTTTTAAATTTTTTAGCAGTGCATTCTGGGATGGTAGAGTGGTGTGTAGCCATGCTGCCATCCTAGAATTCCATGATATGCCAGAACCATCACCGGCCCTTAACTGCCGGAACCGGCGTGACAGTCCTGGCATGTCATGGGTCCTTAAAGAAGACCTGTTGCCATAAGACACAATTTTGGTAATTTCAAAAAGAATCAAAAACTGCCTATATGCTGTACTAGACATTCGTTTGTATTATAAATCGTTTGTGTGTAAAAAAATAAAAATTAAGCTTTGTTTATGGCACAGTATGGTACTTTATGCTAATTTGTTTATGTGCTTGGAATTAATCATAATGTGCTGCACTGTGCCATCAAAATATGAAGATTATTTTCACAAAAGTGAATTATTTTACTGAAAAATGACTAGTACAACATATAGGCAGGTGTTTTTTGTACAACAAGCTAAACATGTCTTAAAGTAATACTTAAAATGTAAAAAAAAAAAAAAAAAAAAATGTTGTAGGGTTTATCCCCCTGAGTAAAACAAGGGTACTCCCACTGCTGAAAGGTGTTTTATTCAATAGTTATTACAGCTCAGAATTGAATTTTTAGGTGCAATATCACAGTGGCCTGAAATTGTACAGTGGTGCTGTTGCTACACCATCCTATGGTGATTTGTGGTCTACGGACCAGAGCTGTCCATAGTATGGTGTAACAACAGCGCCACTGTGATATTGCACCTAAAAAATTCAACTTTAAGCTGTAATAACTTTTGAATAAAACACCTTTCAGCTGTGAGAGTACCCTTTTTTTTACTCAGGGGGATAAACACTACAATATGTATTTTTTTACATATTAAGTATTACGATCCCTTTAAGTTTACTGGTCAGACTTATGGTTAGTTTTTTAAAAATTGGTTTACAGAAAAATTGATAATTTGGGTTTTTTTATTCGATTCCTTTGGTACAGCATTGCCCCACTTTTGACTTAATATATATATGGCCCACAGGGTTAAAAATGTAATGTTTGATAAAACACTCTGCTATATAGAGGATTTCTTATCACAATGAAAATTTCGAGCCTTCACTTCATATTTGCTTCATCTTTACAGGGAGTGACACAGATTGACAATGATCTTAAAGCAAGGGCCTCTGCATACAATAATCTGAAAGGAAATCTTCAGAACCTGGAGAGAAAAAATGCGTAAGGTTTTCTTTTTCTCATTTTTTTTTTTCTTGAACCTCTTTGGTACATTTGGGGTTTAAGTATAGTTAAAAAGCAATTCTGAGGCAAACGTGAACATCCAAAATGTTCCATTCAGATCAATTGGAATTTTTATCTGATCCAAATGTTGGCGAGGACTTGCCAGCTGTACACCCCATTCCCAAAAAGGTTTTATTACTGACTATCAGTGAACAGCACTGTGGTTTGGGTTCAGAACTGTACCATGGTATATATGACTTTTTATTCAACCATTAGGTGTGTTCACCAAAATCGGTTAACGGTAGAGTGGAGGTAGTCAGTTGTTGGGACTAAAATTCAATTAACCCCAATCAGCCAACATGCTGCATCTGCACTTAACCCTTTGAGTGTCAGAGGGGTACGGAATGCATTGCTTTGCAATGCATTCCGTACCCCTCTGCCATTCAAAGGGTTAAGGGAGAACTGTCCATTGACTGCTGTGAAACATTTACACCAGTTCTGGACTAAAAGAGAATGGCCATGAAGCCCCCAAGAAAAACATACTGCACAGGTATTTGTACAGACAGATTATTGTGAATTTTCACCCTTTGTGTGCCAGAGGGGAACCCCTCTGGCACTCAAAGGGTTAATTAAAAAAAAAAAAAAAAATATATATATATATATATATATATACACACACACACACACACACACACACACACACACACACACACACACACACACACACACACACACACACACACAACTGCAGCTCTGGTATAGTTCACACTGTAATTCAGGCATGTGAAACACAAATCTAGTAGAGTGTCTGACACGCACACACATTCTCTCTCTCTCCCTCTCCCTCTCTCTCTCCCTCTCCCTCTCCTTTAGCCCACTACAAAGTGTGTGTGTAAGCCATGCGGATGGCAACGGCTCTATTGCATGAGTGAGTCCCTTTACTTTGTGAGCTTACATCAGGGAAAGTGCTGGGAGAAAGATATGAAATGATGAATAACATCCATCTCGCACACACTAATTCTTTACAGTGCATTGGAAGAAAGAAATGTTCAAATTGTTCTGTCACCTTGACCCTCTGAGTGCCCAGAAGGTATCCATCGCGTCGCATTGCAGTGCATTGTGTTGGTACCTCCCTTGTACTCAAAGGGTTAAAGGAGCAGTAAATCTTTTTAATGAAAACCTATATGTTAAAGGGCTTTTCTTGCTGAGCAAGGGTAATTCCAACACGGTGAGTGGCTTTATTCAAACGTTATAAGCAATCAAACTGTCTGTAACTATTACATTATATGAAGACTTGTTGTCTGAGTCTGCTTTCCCATAGAATGCAATAGAATAACTCTGAACGGTAACTATCACTTTCTGGCCAATAGAGGGCACCTAAGTGTACAAAAAAATTGCTAGTGTAATAACCCTGGGAATCCTTTTCTCCTAGCAGTGGCAGTACCCTTGTTGCTTTTACCAGGAAAAAGACATATAGTGATGTTTAGGATGTGTGCAGAAAAAAAAGTGTAGCAAATCTGGAGCATACCAACTGAGCCATAGGGGACAAATAAAAATTCCCTAAATTCCTATTTATTTACTTAAACCCTTTGACTGTTAGAGAGTTCTCTCTCTTATATTTGCAATATGTTTAAAGGGAAACTATCACCCCAACTTAAGTCCACCCCACCTAATTAGGCATCTAGCGATAAGCATAACAAATAAACCGTTATGTAGAATAAAGACCGCGTTAGTCAGAAATCCTTCCTCAGCCGACACTGATGGCCAGGCAACAGCGCTCTAGAGGCATCTGCACGCCTGATGGCCGTAAGCAAAAGATGTCTGCTCTGTTGCCTGGCCGTCAGTGTCACCTGAGGAAGGATTCCTGACTAACGCTGTCTTTATTCTACATAACAGTTTGATTGTTAAGCTCATCGCTAGATGCCTAATTAGGTGGGGTGGACTTAAGTTGGGGTGATGGTTCCTCTTTAAGTGCCAAAGTGCTTTCCAGTGCGTTGAGAAGCAAATCATTGGATAACCCTATTGCACATAAAGGATTAAGACATCTCTAGCCTTCAAGGGATTAAATCTCCATTGAAATCAAGGGGCATTTTCGTTTGTTTTGCAGAATGATGGCAGGTGTAGTCCATCCACATGTGACCCATCCCTGATGCCTTTGGATTTCTCCAGAACTGTCTTGTTTCCTGCACACAGCCATTAGTTGTGCAAGTTCTGGTTTCGATTTGCATAGATCTGTTTTTAAATTCAGCCTCTCTTAATTGTGTTTTGTGATGAGAGGATCGTACATACTTCTTCCTAGCCACAATAACATGAGATTTATTATGTTTCTGTAAAGAAGTCATCTCTGCCATTTCCGTGAAAAGTGGAAAATCTGCTGTTTCTGTCCGTGAAGGGCGGGGGAGGACCATCTCTGTGCCTTCAGCTGTTGCAGACTATGACGTCAATCCTCTCCAACCAGTCATTGGCTCTTTGTGGGATGATGGGAGTTGTAGTCCCCAATAGCTGGTGGTCTAGAACTTGACTAACCATGCCGTAGTGTATGAGGCAGTACACACATGCTAGATAGCACTCTATGGTGACCAGTTACAAAGCCTGGTATCATATTAAGCCAATGCAAAATACAGTTTGCTGTTAGGCAAAATGTTGTTGCCTTAACAGAAAGAGAAGTAGCATTTTTACACACTTTTATAGAATTGAACCCTTTGAGTGCCATCCGCATTGCATACACCCCTCTGGAGCTTGGTCCAAAATGGTGCACTATGTGTTGCACATCTCTCTGGGCCTTAAAGGGTTAAGGTATTGGATTTGTTATGTGCGGTTTTCTATTTCCCTCTCACGCCTCATTTCATCGCAGTGTGCTCCCTGGGATTATTTTTTTCTGTTTATTTTTATTTTGTACCAGCCCTTTGCTGTTTTCTAAACAATAGAGAGAAGTGCACCATTTCCCAACACAATTTGGAACTTATACAACACACATTAGCTTTTGAATGTAATTATCACAACTTAGTATTTTGTGAAGATGGATTTGTAATCGCAGTCTTTCCCTACTTCTCTGGTAGTAAGTGCTTTGTACTGTATGAAATCACAACATTCTTATAAAGCTAATCTGAGGTAAAAGCTACATTGTAAGAAGACGCTATAAGAGTACTTTGCTTTAGCAGGAGAGTGAAACAAGTGTAGGCATTATGTTGGCCTCTTGGGTGCTAGAGAAGACACCATACATTGCAATGGAATGTCTGTAGACCTCTCCAGCATTTAAGAGGGGCTTTTATACTTTACTCAGTAGTCCTTTTAAGTGACCTTACCGCAGCCTACTCATAGGAAACACATTAACACTTTGAGTGCCAAAGGGGTATCCAATGCATTGTGAAGCCTTACAATAGAAAAGAGGAGTGATTCTGTAGCAAACCAGCTGCACAATAAGGTACAAATAAACACCTCAAAAACATTGGTTTAAATGGGGGCATGTAACCCCTTGAAGGCTCCAATGCACTGCGTTGTCTGTACGTCAGTAATTGGCTGACTGGGCATTTATATCATAGCAGTAGAGTAAGAGTTTGATTAATGCATAGTCAGAGGGAGAACATGAGTGTTGAACAGTGATGAGAGTTTACTTAGCACCAGGATGATAAAGATATCAGTACTGCTTTGCTTTGCCGCGTTTAGAAGAACTCTTCAGCATCCAATTTCATATAGCAGCCAATGTCTTTAACACTGCTCCTAGATTTCTCCTAAGCATCCCACTGCATTTCAGCACTACAAATGCTTGCATAGGTCAGCTGTATAGTACGGCCATCCCTGTCTGTCAAATAATATAATAATCTATGCATATTACAACATGCCTTGGAAGCTTGTATTAGTAGATACTGTAGATTTTTGGATACATTTTCAGCTCAATCATTTTGCACATTTTAGCAGTTGATTATTATGCAGATTGTTGATCCAGGGAGATAGCTGACTGCCTTTTGAAGTTGGAAAGGAAATCTTTTGGGTTTTTGTTTTGTTTTTCTTCTCCTATGCATTTGGGGCTTAAAGGGATAGTAATGTTTCAAAATAAAAGCAGCTCCAATTAAGCTTCATAGTATTTGGACCATGGGGAGTGTTATTTCAATAATGTCAGAGTTGTAGTTCAAGAGTAATTGATTGATAAGTATTCCTCTCCTGCTCCTTTTACCTAGTGTAAGCCACCTCCCCTCAGATGTGGAATCTGGTCCATAGATCAGACCACTCACAGCAAGGAACAATCTTCTTACTGTGAGAACAATAAAAGCCCTGCCCCCATTGACAGGTTTTTTTAGGTTTTCCCTTTTACTAAATGAAGATTGTCCCTCTCTGTGATCCATCCTGACAACGCCTTGCTGTTCTGAGGTGAGCAGTGTTACATCAGTAAAAGGGGTGGGAGGGGGATACTTTATCATTCAATTACTCTTGAACTACAACTCAGACAGTATTGAAATAACGCTCTCCATGGCCAAAATACTATGAAGATTAATTGAAGCTGCTTTTATTTTGAAACATTACTATCCCTTCAACCCTTTCCGTGCCAGAGGGGTATGCAACGCATTGCTCTGCAGTGCCTTGCGTACCCCTCTGGCACGGAAAGGGTTAACTGGAAATGGCTTGAATGTTTTTGGTCTTCCTCTGGATAAAAAAAGGTTATTATGGCAAAGGTTGAACTTGTGTACATGTCTTTGTTTTGCGTTCTTCAACCTCAAGTGTGTTTTCATTGTCAGACACAATCTATGACTGTGCTGGTGCATTGGTTATTGACGCATAACAAGAACCTAATGTAAGACCAGATTTAGAAGCCATTCTTCCTGCTTTGTCGGGATAATTGTTTATGTGATATGTGACTCATCCAGCATTTTTATTGTTCCCACACAGAGGAAGTTTAATAACCAGAAGCCTAGCTGAAATAGTGAAAAAAGATGACTTTGTGCTGGATTCTGAATACCTCATCACTCTTTTGGTAGTCGTACCAAAGTAAGTAATGACATTTCTGTCTGCATAATTATTCGTCTAACATTTACTTTAAACCGTATAAATGTTCGTCTATTTACATATTTAGAAAGCAGGTTATTTTTAAAAAGTGACATTGGTTTGAGGTGAAGACCATAGCTTGACTGTGGTCTCTTTATCTTCCCTGATTTCTAAGCTCTTTTATTATGTCCATAAGCTGTCGTTCTTGCAGCTGTTCTAAAACGAGGATGGGGAATCTATGGGTCTCGGCTTCTTTTTTTTTTTTTTTTTTTCGTGACTACAGGTCCAGTCATCCTCAGCGAGCCCATGGCTGACTGATGATTATTTGAGTTGCTACAGGTTACCCAGTGTTAGAAAGTATGTATACACAAGATTGTAAGATGTAGTGAGCAGGCCTCCCCTTATCCTTTTGTCTATTATCTTTTTACCTTGATTTGAAATACCCTTGTACCCCAAATTGTACAGTTTTATTTTGCCTTGTCAGCCCACTGTAAATGAAGTTGGACTCATTTGGTAATATTAAAGGGATAGTAATACTTAATCTTCATAAAGTTTAATTTTTTATTCATATTAAAAAAGTAAACATAACGATGCAAGTCCAGTTCCTTAAAGCTGTCTAGTTTTATAGTTATAAGTGTTTAACCCTTTAAGGACCCATGACGGTCCTGGACCATCATGGAATTCTGGGCTCCCTGTGTGACTGCATGCGGTTCAGGGAGTCCGGAATCCGATAGCGGGAAAAAAAATGCTCTGTGGTCCTTAAGTGACCGTCGCATGCGTGCGCGGCCAGTCCTTAAGGGGTTAAAGTCTCCCCTCCCCGGACGTCTGCGTTCTAGCGGACAGATCAAGATTCTGGTCAATTGGCCGGACGGCTCTCCGGCAGAGCCAAAATAGCTTTGTCTACAATGAAATACTTCATTAGAACGTCTACAAGGGACTTTAAAGGGGAAATACCACCCCGCAATAACTTTACATTAATTAATTCTTCATCTGGCGACTGGCTGCTTAGTAGAGCTAGTCGCCAGAAATATTACCTGGTTTCAAAGATTTTCCAGTTTTTCGGAGGCTCACAGTAGCAGGAAGCACGGGCATGTCATCATAGTGACGTCCGTACGCCTGCGCTGTCAGTCCCTTTTGGAGCGACTAAGCAGCTAGTTGCCGGATGAATTAATTAATTAATGTAAAGTTATTGCGGGGTGGTAGCTCCCCTTTAAACACATATCTATGATACTAGACAACTTTAAGCAATGTGACTTACATAGTTATGTTTACTTTTTTAATATGAACAAAATTAAGCTTTATTAAAATTAAGCATTACTAACCCTTTAATGATGCAGTGATGAAAATATATCCCAGTAGCCCTGCTGGCTTCTTAATCGGTGTATTAATTTATATTACGTGTGCATGCACTCCTACGATGCCTAGCCAGCTCTTAACTCTTTGAGTGCCAGAGTGGTACACAAAGCATTGCGTTGCGTACTACTCTGGCACTCAAAGGGTTAAAAAGTCCATCCATGCAAAATGTTAGAAATGCTCCTGAGAGGTGGCATCGTGTCTGACCCGGCCTGCTGGATGACTTTTTCCCTGGTCCTCAGGCCTGTTTTGATGAACATATAGGGCAGTGTTGCTAGACAGAAAAATATCACTTCTGACTTTTTCTGCAGTTGAAAAGTGATGCATTTTTTTTTTTCACAACGCACAGCACTGATGCAGTGTTTCATTCCTCAAGAGTTTCTAGACACAGAACTGAGATATTCTGTGTGCGTAAATAGAATTCAGTTCAGTTTCTGATCAGACAGCTGAACGTAATTCTGTCATTTTCACTTATGTCTGTTTCTTTCTCACATCCACATTTCTCTCTGTATTACCAGCCAGGAAAATAATTGCCTGTCTAATGGTATTAAGCAGGGACTGTAGTATCCTATATAATAATTTGCTAGGATGTTTGTCAGAAGCCGTCATGTTCAGTAGAGACTGCCTGAACACGCAGAATGCTGGGAGGTGTAGGAATGCTGGGAGTTCTGTGCTGGGAGCATTCTGTGCTTTTGGGCAGTCTCTACAGTGCATGACTGAGTCGGCGGGAGGACACAGAGCAGGACTGGCCTCTTAACCATATGAGTGCCAGAAGCAATGCTTTGCATACCCCTCTGGCACTCAAAGAGTTAACATCACCAGGATTTTGGCCCATGTACACAGGCTTTTACAGTAGTATGTAAATAATTGTATTACGAGCCTAAAAATGTCTTAAAAAGAGTTGTGGACTTCAGGGCCAAAATAATTTCACACTTCTGTGATAGGGTTGGCTAAATGTGTTTTTCACTATTCTGAATTTTTGAAGTGTAATTTTACTTTTGTGTTTTTTTTGTTTTGTTTTTTGTTTTTTTTTTTGTTTTTTTAATCAGTAAAATAATTTTTACATGGTTATGATTTTTACAGACAAAACTATGCTGAGTGGGTTAAGCAATACGAAACACTGGCTGAAATGGTTGTTCCACGATCTAGCAAGTAAGTAAAACTCTTACTATGGAAGTATTTAGAAAGCTAAAGCTGATGCCATGTTCTTTAACTAATGCAAAGCAACTGCCACATGGGGACCAATAAGAATCCACCACATTCCATCTGATTGGAATGTGACTCCTAATCCCTTGATTACTTGAGACCTGTCTAGTATTCAAAGGATCAGGAATGGGAGTTATGTGACCACTATGGTGCAGTTGGTTTGCTTTGGAATTTTACTCTTGCTTTCAGAATTGTTACTTTAGTACCTTATGCAGCATGCAAAGTGTGAGCAATTGTGCAGCAAACAAGCATGCTATGGGAGAGATTTCAATTCCCCTTGATTTAAATGGGCCATTTAGCCTCCTGAATCCTAGAGAGGTTTCCAACACTTTGCAAAGTAATGCTTTGAAGATCTTGCTAGCATTTGAGAGATTAAAATCCACATTTAAATCAAGTGGGCATTTTCCCCCTTCTCTTCCACTGTACCAGTTGGTTTGCTCTAGAATGACGCATTCCTTGCTGTTTGCTTGTTGGTAAATGCAGCTGCTGAACACATCATAGCAGAGTTTCTTCCAGGAGCAACTGTGCTTTTGGAGGCTTTGACTGGAGATTATAATTAAAGGAAGGCTCCAATTGTGAGCTGATTTTCCATGTTGTTTAACTGCATGTCCATGACCCCTAAAAGCCTCAGAGGATTGCAATTCTTTGGAGATATATTAAGCATCCAAGGGGTTAAGGAAGTGTGCATCCATTTATGATTGAATTAAGATCAATCCAATTTTCAATGAAAACAAGACCTTTTCATGATAAAATGTTATAGGGTATTTTCTTCCTGGGTAGAGGGAGGGTGCTCCCATTTGTTTTACATCTCAAACGTAATTTTTAAAATAACAAAAACTCTTATCAAGATCTTCCACGATTGTCCAAAGGGCATTTTGTTTATAATGCACTCTGCAGGGGAGCTTGAATTATAGAACACAGCTCTCCATAGCAAGTGAGAGTAATATCACCACCTGGTGACCACTGTTGAATATTGCAGTTTAATGTAAAAAGAAATTACTGTATTAACTCTCCCAGCAGTGGGGGAGGGCATCCTTATTCTACTCATCAGGAAGCACCCTATAACATATTTGTCATAAAAAATATTGCTCCCTTAACCATCCAACTCATTGCTTCGCAAAGCGTTAAGCTTGGGGTATTTCATTCGAATTGTTGATGATTGTGCTTTCATTAATTTATTGGATAAAACATTTGCTTTTTCAATTAAATGGGGACATCGGTATCCTTTGAAAATGTTACAAGCAAAAGAGCATGTGACATAAAGGCACAATAACCAAGTCGCCATGATGAAAATGGAGATATGAGAATCTTGCCCAGCATCAGAAGCAAGAGATTCTAATGTCACCGCATTAAACGTCGCTCCTGTATGATCTCCTGTTGGGCATTGTACTTAGCATTGAAGTAAAGCACACTGAAGTTGCCGAGCGCTCCATTTCATATGATAACGAATGATGAAGCAGTCCCAATGGCTCCTACTTAAGATATAATTCCAGGCATAAAATACCAAAACTGTCAACTTCTTAGAGTTAAAGCTATGTCCTAAAGAGTTGCTGAGCACTGTGCCGGCCTCTTTCTCCCCTTCTCTGGTGCAGAATGACAGGGAGGAGTGGAGCATGCAGAGAACAGAGGAGAGAGGCAGGTGCAGCGCTCAGCAACTCTTTAGTTGTATTTTTAACTTTTAGGAGTTGACATTTTTGGTATGTTGTGCTGGGAATTATATCTAAGGTAGGAGCCATCCATATTTTTTTTTCCTTCTCTAGGTTCTCTCACTTTTCTCTCCCCTTGGCACATCTCATTTTTCTGGACCTTAAGAGCAAGGGATTAAATTGCTCTCTTGCTACTTAATTATCATGAATTCGCTTCCAAAATACATTAACAATCTTTCCTACATTTCTCAGTTTCAAACTTTTCCTCAAAACACATATTTAGAAAGAAAACTAAATTCCGTAAATCTCTACGTCCCAGACCCCATCTGTGATTACATAAAAGGTTGCTGAACCTTATCTTTCTGTCTTTCAGCCTTCTAAGTCATAACTGGTTATCATTTTTAAGCTGGTCATACTAGAACGTCAACTAAATGTTTTAGACCAAATATGCAGTTGGTATGCAGAGGAACCTCACATAATTATGTAATTAAAAATGTACCTCAAGTCTGAGAGCAGCGCCGGCCTCTCTCTCTCCTTCTCTGCATGCAGAATGACAGCTGACTACGACTCCCATCATCCCAAGTAAAATATTACAACTCTGATGTAGTCTTCTGCTCTGCACGCAGAGAAGGGGAGAGAGAGCCCGGAGCTGCACTCAGACTTGAGGTACATTTTTAATTACATAAATATGTGATGTTCCTCTGAAATAATAATGTAGTATACTTCAGAAAGTGCATAATATCAATAAGGCTGCAGTAAGAAGAAGGGTCCATGTCTTTCTCCCCTTGCATCTCAGAGTACTTGTTTGAACTTTGCACTTGTTTATTCAGTGCTGTGCTTGTAATTAATTTAACAAGGGCAGAAGACAAACATGGGAAGAGAGATGGAGGTTTGTTGGTTGAAGTGACGTTTAATGTGGTGACATGAGAATCTTGCGCTTTTGATGCAGGGCGAGATTGTCATGGCGACCTGGTTATTATGCCTTTATGTGTGCAACATTTTCAAAGTGAAATGGGGACATCCTAAAGCTGATTTACTAAGGGAAAAACCTGGAATAATACTGATGTAAACAAACTCCTCAGTAGTGGACTCCTAATGCTAGCAAGTTGTACAAAACATTAAGAGTCTGTGTGCTGGAGACCTCTCTGGCATTCAGTGGGTTACAGCTTAAATCTGTAGGAATTGTAATTTGCATCCAATGGTGTTGCTGCAGTTTATCTTAGCACATCAGCCTCACCAACTGCACCATAGGGAGACAAACATATCCTAAGCTCCCATAGGTTTAAATGGTGCTGTTAATCTCTTGAATGGTAGAAAGGTTTCCTATGAGTTTCTTGCAATATGTTTGAGACCTCTCTTACATTCAAGGGGTTAAGAGCCCCATTTAAATCTGTAAGAATTTCTTTTGTCCCTTTATGGTGCAGCTGCTCCAGCATTGTCCCAGTTCTCAGTCCATCCTCCTCACTGTGCTGCTGTTTACTAATCAGATTTTTTTGACAGCGTTCTCTCTGAAGACCAGGACAGTTACCTCTGTAATGTCACTTTGTTCAGAAAAGCAGTGGATGACTTCCGACACAAAGCCAGAGAAAATAAGTAAGATCATTGGGTGTTTGACTTACTGGGGAGAAAGCCACTGTCACATGTTAAATGTTAATTATATGGTTTGTTTTGCACTGCAGGTTTGTTGTCCGTGATTTCCAGTATAACGAAGAGGAGATGAAAGCTGATAAAGAAGAAATGAACAGACTCTCTACTGATAAGAAAAAACAATTTGTAAGAATTAATTACAGCTAATTAAAAGTAGTAGGTGTTTTGTCTTGTAAGTGCTAAATATGAATTAACTATGAATAAGTGCTAAATATGAATTAACAATCTTCAACTAGCATAAGGGAAAAACATGTCAAGGGAGGCAGGGTTTTCCTTATGCTCACAGTAAGAAGATTGTCCCTTGCTGACCAGATTCCACATCTGAGGTGAGCGGTGTTACATCAGTAAAAGGGGGGGGGGATAATTTATCATTCAATTACCCTTAAACTACAACTCTGACAGTATTGAAATAATACTCTTCACTCTATATTATTGAAGAGTTGACGAGATAATTCACCATCGTTATCAATAAAAAAAATAATGGGGCCCTCACACTTACGGCTTTCTCATCATGTGGCCCATGACTGAGAACACCCGGGGGTAGATGCACTAAGGTGTTATAGGAAGGTCATAAAGTGGCTATGACTTTCCTAGTGATATCACTTCTCCAACTCCTATGTTATTTTATGGAGCCTGTGCACTAAGATCTCTCCAACTTTGGAGATATTAATTGATTAGGCCCAATAGAATAACATAGGAAATGGAAAAGTGATATCGCTGGAGAAGTCATCTCCACTTCATCACGTATTTATCACACCTTAATGCGTAACTCCCTTGACTTCCCTGGTTTATAGGTTCAAAAGTAGACTTGGGTGCGTACTTGGATGTTAGAAAAGTATCAGATACATTTCATCCAAAGAGATAAATATCTTCCATGGAAAGTACGTGCACGTCAAATCACTAACATTATGATATAATGGATGCCAGAGTAGGGATAAGTCTTTCTATCTAAATTTGTGCTGTAATGGTGGTTACGGGAAATGTCCCTGCAGATGCTCAACAGACATAATCCACTAGTGCAAGGCTTGACAATATTGTGGTGGTTCTTCTTTTTTGAGCTACAACACCTTCCATCCCCAGCCAGCCAAAGGTTGTCTGCCCTTGTGCTAGTAATGTGCGCACTCTAACGTAATGACTTTTATTTTTCTTCTTCCCAGGGGCCTCTTGTACGATGGCTTAAAGTCAATTTCAGCGAAGCTTTTATTGCCTGGATTCATGTGAAAGCTCTGCGGGTCTTTGTGGAGTCTGTCTTAAGGTATATGGGAAATTCTCATTGTCATTTTGGATTTGTGTATTTATTTTGAAAACTGTTGTCAGCATTTCAGTCATATTTTATTTTTTCGCTGTGTCTGATATAATTGTGCATTTGTATTAAAGATTCCTTGTAAGAAATAATTGTATAACAAACGAATCAACACTTTAGTCATTCTCATAAACTTGCACTTCAGTGACTGATAGCCTTAGGTAGAATAAAGAAATAATGAAAATGGGTCATGTACACTTTTAATCCTTTGAATGCCAGGGGGCATGCAACATACTACAAAGTAGTTTTGGGAATCCCTCTGGTACTCAAAGGGTTAAATATCATGTAGTCACAGCAATCATCAACAAAGCTACTTTTGCTTATATTTACTAAAATATAATATGCTCTGTTTGCAATGGTTGTCTTTCAAGTGTAATATCTCCATTTGGAGAGCAAAGAACTTTCCTAATTAAAGTGTGCTGTTGGAAATCCACCTGTACAGTACAATGGATATCAACCAGATAACCGCATCCTTTATTGGAACACTATAAAACATAAAAATAAATAGCAGCTGTTAAATATATATTAACCCCTTAAGGACCATTGACGTGCCAGGACTGTCAAGGTGGTCCGGCACTTAAGGGCCAGTGACGGTCCTGGCACGGAATGGAGTTCTGGGCTCCCGGCGCAGCTGCACGCCACTCCGGAAGCCCTGAACCAAAATAAAAAAAAAAACAAAAAAACACTGTGGTCCTCAAGTGCCAGCCTCGTGTGCGCGCGCCAGTCCTTAAGGGGTTAAAAAAAATTCTAAAAGATCACTAAATATACCAGTTAGAAAATAGTTAATGCTTTATAGCTGAACAGTTACCAAATCCTTACAGTCCTCATGTCAGATGTATGCCGTTGTATGTATTGTTTAGGTGCACACAATTGCGTGTTCCCCAAAAACAGAGACGACCGTATGATATAGGAAATGTTGCTATTTGTGATTGCAGTGACCTGTATCTGCTATTGAGTCAACCCCTAATGATCTATCCTATAACATAAAGTGGTAGAATGCGATGCTCACTGTGAGCCGTAACCGCACATGTGCAGTAGAGTGTATACAGGCTTTCATACTAGCATATAATCCTATATAATAATTCATTAAAACGTGTGTAACGCCGCATCATGCGCAGTAGAGACTGCCCGCGCCACGGCTGATACAGAGCTGGATGCTCTTTTGGACTGGGTGGCAGTGGCACTGTGGCCCGTGTAACGGGCTCTTCAACTAGTAATACCATAAAAATAAATATTGTTGGTATTACATGGTTGGCAAACAAAGCAAAAAAGCAATATGGTGAAATAGAGATAAATAAAAATAAGTCCATTATAATTAAAGCATGAATATGATAAATAATTGATAACTCCTGCTGATTGCTCTGTGCATCCAAATTCTATCATTATCTGTTGGTGTATGTAGTCTCAGACCCTCACAAGTACCAGTGTCTGACACAAAGGGCGTGAGACATACGCACACCGGCCACAGGCATACATCATGTCAAGGAATAGTAGAAAGTGAGCAATATTGGTGAATTGCACTGTATGCCATATCATTAAGTATTCATGAACAAGGAAAATTTATATGGAAGCATTCTTATTGCATTAAGATGGTTTGATATACAAACATCGTCATGATTCACTTTATGGGTTACACAATTCAGTCTGAAATATTAACTTTCATTCAATGGTTTTCATTTTCATGTACCATGAATACTCTTTTTTGTTTCATGTAACTGTCTGGAATATCATCATTTATTCTTCATACTCGGTGCTGGAATTTATTGAGTCCCTTATGCACGGATCTATTACAGAGCAATCTGCAGGATCAATCAGTTATTTATCATCTTCATTTTTTAATGTGTAATATAAATAAATGTAACTATGACAGAGGAATCTGAAACAACGTGCAGGACAAGGAACGTATTCAGAAAGAAAGAAAGGAAAAAAAAAATTCTGAGGCAAACAAACCATGCCATACGGGTCAGATAAAACATTCCTCCTGATTTATATGAGACTAGTATGAAAGCCCGTATACACAGGCTAAAGTGAACCCAGCTGCCCCGGAGCCGTGAACAGAGACGTGAGCCGTCCGGAGCGGGGCAGTGCGTTCGGACTCGCCGAACGCGCTGATCCTTAGCAGGGAGCTCCAGTAGGCTCACAGCGAAGCTCCCTGTGCGCGAAACCACACATGTACAGTAGAGCCTCTCTCCTGTGCATGCGTGGTTACGGCTCACGGTGAGCGACACATTGTACCGCTTTACGTAATAGGATTTCTTTCTAGAATACTAGAGAAGTCTCCATGCAGTGTTGAAGCATTCAGGGGCTTAAAAACCCCATTTAAATCAATGTGAATTCTGGGGTTTTTTGATTTTGTTCCCTATGTTTGTTGGTTTGCCTCAGAACGCTTACATCTTTGTGCATACGGCTTCAAGAGAGATAAGGACTGAGGTTTGCTAATACATGGGCTCTTTATGTTAGAGGAAAACTAATACTTTCTAATATTAACACTCCATGTACCTTACACTGGTCAGAAAATCTTAATGCTTTTCTCTTCCTGTGGTATTTTTCCTTTTGCCTTGGTTCAAATGAGAACACTTTCAGTCAGCTCTGTATGCAATGTCCATGGGGGCAGACATGACAGTTGCTGGTAGTTTTCTCAAACTAATGTAGTGAGAATACACAAGGCTACTTAACTCTTTAAAGACCAGAGTGGTGAGCAACACAGTGCTGTGTAACGCCTTGCAGACCCCTCTGTTCCATAAAGGGTTAAGAGTATTAAGTACAGTGAATTTGAGGTCATGTGGTCCTGCCATCACCTGTCATGAACAAAGGCACAAGGGCAAAATCTATAGGGGCCATTAAGATTTTCTGGATATAGTAAGTTATGTATGAGGTTATTAGGAGGTGTCCTCCTTCATTGAAAATGTAGCACTAAATGATGTGTGTTTAAAAAAAAAAAATCCTATAGAGGAATCATTTGTGCACTGTAGAAATGAAGGGAATGAGGAACATGGTTTTAAACCACATGAATGTCAGAGACCACTTCTCTAATGCATTGTGAAGCCATGAGCTGAAGAACATACAGTGATATACAGAAACAGATTAAATAAAATGTGTAGTTGATTTGCCCCAAATGTCTCCAATTTTTTCTGTGCATATGGCCCATTGCCATCCATACTATACTAGGGGTAAGATGGAAGGAAGGGTCTGTGTGTGTGTTCTTGTATGTTACTAACATAGTGGTAGCAAACACAGAACATGCTTCTGCATTTTATTTCAAACCCCCCCCCCTTTTTTTTTTTTTGTTTTGCTCCCCACTTTACCATTATCACAAACATGATCAATGCACACTTTACTCCTGATTCAGCGACACCCTGGCCATCTTATTGTAACATGTTGCACTACTATTTTAAGGCTCTTTGAGACAACATTAACCCCTTAACGACTGGCCGTACAGGCACGTTGTAGTCGCTAAAGGACCATGGACCTTTTTTTTTTTTTTTTTTTTTTTCTCGATTTCGATTACAAACTCCCCGAACGGCATGCAGCCACGGAGGGAGCCTGGATTTCCATGACGGTCATAGCACATCATGGGTCGTGAAGTCAAAACAACCCGTACTATGACCGTCAAGGGTCGTTAAGCAGTTTTAAAAAAACAAAAACAAACACACTTCTAAAGTTTATACTTCCCTTTATGTTTTTGTCAAGCTTTGGAGGTGAAAATATTACAACCTTTGACCTCTGTCTTTAGGTACGGCTTACCAGTGAACTTCCAGGCAATGTTACTCCAACCCAACAAGAAGACCATGAAGAAACTGAGGGAGGTTTTGTACGATTTGTACAAACATCTGGACAGCAGCGCGGCGTCCATCATTGATGTTAGTAGAATGTTGTTTCTGGTTTCTTCTTGCTGTGCTCAGAACATGATGAGTTTTTATTATCTGGAAATACTGCCGACATATAGAGCTTTATGCACAAAAGAAAGTGGTACATTCTAGAGTAAACCGACTGCACCACCGGAGGGGCAGATGAACATTTCCATTAACCCTTTAAGTGCGTATCCCTCTGGTACTCAGAGGGTTAATAAATGTATGTTTTTAACCCCTTGAATGCTAGAGAGATCTTCAACATATTGCAAAGCTTTCAAGGGATCAAAAGCCCCTTTAAGTCAGTGGGGATGTGGGGTATGTTTTTGTCCCCGATGGTGCAATTGATTTACTGTAGAATTGCCCCTTTTTCCTTTATTTATTTATTTATTTATTTTCTTGTATATAGTTTATATTTTAGAAGACCTCTCTCAGGCACAGACTGAGTTATAGTGACCTCCTGATGGCCCCAGCTACTGATCCCTTGGCTGGGAGATTAATAGAGGTGACGCAGGGGAGCAAGAGTGCTTCCATCCTACGCCAAGTTCCAGGTAGGAGTGGGCAGGATTGGGAAACCCTTGATTGTCAATCAGGGAGGCTTTCCCTTATTGTCATGAGGGGGTTTCTCCATCCCGCCCACCTGCTCCAGGTAGAATGGAAGCAGGGGAGCTCTCTCGCTCCCCTGCTTCACCTCTATTAATCTGCCGCCTGAGTGATCGGTAACTGTATGGCATCAGGAGGGGTCCTGATGCCCTGCCATGACGTGTGGGGTTTTTTTTTTTTTTTTTTTTTTCTTTTGTAAGCGACTGGCTGAGGAGGCCAGTGGTAATGTTTTGTAATTTTTTTTATTTTAATGCTTTCATTTTGTTTATCGTGCTAGCCTTTTCAGTTCCTTTGGAAGTCCTTATTATAATTTACATGATTCCTCACTTGTTCACAATAGTGCGGCCAAGCTGTATTGGGAAGGACCTTATGCCCTGGCATAATATTATTTGCACCAGTGTAGGAATATACATTCGGGAAAGGGTTGCTGCGTAATAGTAAAGAAGTGAAAGAACAGAGATCTAATACAGACGCGTTTCTTGGCTCTGCTCTGAGCTGGGTGTCTGTATTAAAGCTCCGTTCCTCCAGTGCTCGTGCGTGAATGGCGCAATGACAGGGAACTAAGAGCTGTAGTTAATAATCTAAAGAGGTGAAGTTCTGGAACCAACCAACTGCCTCATAGATGAGAAATGAAAATGTCCAATTTTTTAAATGGGCCTTTTAACCAGCTGAATGCTAGAAATGTCTCTAGCACATTGCATTACAACGTGATAAAGACTGTTCCAGCTTTCAAGGGATTCAAAGCGCCATTTATATCTATCAGAATTTTTAATTCTCCCCTATAGTGCAGTTGGCTAGACCCAGAATTGCACCATTAAAATTGTTCAATAGGTTAAAACACAGGCATTTTGACGTTACGTATTCTATATTTGCGGAATATGTTGTCAAAATAAAACATTACTATCTCTTGAAATACTTGGTACATAAAATAAAGTGATGCATGAGCTCAAAGGCCAAAACTCGGCTACATCTTATTTCTTCAGTCTACTGCGACTCTGTTGTTCTCTGGGATAAGATCAGAGACCATTTTCTTCCCTGCTCAAACGCTAAATGCACATGCTTGGCAAAATTCCTTTGTAGTGGAATGTGCTGGTAAGGTACAGTCTTTGAGCTTGAAGGAAGTTTGTCCCTGATGAGACACCATATCTTTCAGTAGACTTGAAGACAGGAAATTCAGCTGAGATCAACTAGCCCCACAGAAGCACACTAATACAGATGAAAATTGCAAGACAATGACACACTTGTTGTATATTTTCTTTCTTCTGTTGCATGCAGTGGCGGCCCACTAAAAAAAGCAACTTTGCTGAGAATAGTTCTGTACATATCTAATGTGACGTACAAGCACCTTCACACTGACCTGTGTGCAAAAGGCTTAGTATAAATCTGTCACAAGACACACAAGGGACCATTACACATAGCACACAGCTGACAGAGCCAGGAAATGGAAGTGAATTGTATGCCTTGAGCATTAATCAAACTCCATCCTTGTTAGCCTGAAACATCCATCACTTTCCATCTGCCATAATAAGCTTGAGACCTTTTCCTGAAAGCCAGAACACACTACCTGAGGCTGTGTCTTATGTGACTTTCATGCAGAGTGCAGTAGAAAGGGATTTGTCATGGGAAAATGCTTACAAATTATTTTTCTTTATTTATATAGCAGCAACTTATTCCATAAGCGCTGTACAATAGGGACAACCCCCCAGCAGGATATGCAGTGCAACACATTGCACACTCTTTGGCACTCAGAGTTAATATAACCATTTGAGAGCCGGGTTGGTTGGCAGATGCATGGCTCTGCAGTGTATTGTCTTAACCATCTGCTAAAAAAGTTTTCTTTTCTCCATTGGGAGACTCTTCATAAAATTCAGTGGAAGGAGTATGGCATCGGTCTTACACATTTGTTGGTGTCTATGGACTTTCTGGTAGGAGCTGAAGGTCAACTGTAGCTCAGTGGTTCCCAACTTTATAACCCTTTCAGAGGAATGAGCAACATGTCACTCCTCTTGCATTCCAAGAGTTAGAGATGAAGTGAACAGTTTTTGTTATAAAAAATGTTATAGGGCTTCTCCTCCAGAGTTATGCAGAGGTTCTGCCAGTGTTGGGATAGTTTGCATTTAAAAGTTATTACAGCTCAAACAATTTCATTATTATTTGAAAAAATGTTTTTATATATACATTAAACTTGTTTTCTATTATGTTCTTACTATAAATTACTGTAAAGTACTGTAAAGTACTGTAAATTATACTCAAGATTTTAGGAGAAAAGAAGAGCGCCTATGTATAATATGCACCCTTGTTTTACCCCTTTCTCATTTCCATTCACTCCCCTCCGGATTACTCTGTGATTGCCTCACCCCACCGCAATCCTCTCTCAGCACCTTCACTTCTATTCACCACCTCCAGAGTCCAATCTGACAGCCTGACATCTTCAAAGCAGAATGCTTACCTTTGCCGCCCACTTCCAGCAATGCCCTGTCAGGATCTTCCACTGCAAGCCAGTGGTAATGCCCTGTGAGGATCTCTGTCCTCGCGGAGCAATACCGTAGATCCAGTGCTTAGATCTCTGCAAATTGGATCTACGTTATTGCCCTCCGAGGACCTTGATATCCTCACAGGGCATTACCATTGGCTTACAGTTTCAGGTCCTGACAGGGCATTGGTGGAAGCGGGCGGTAAATGCAAGCATGCCGGCCGCTGTGAAGATGTCAGGCTGTCGGATTGGACTCAGGAGGGGGGTGAATGAAGAGAAGGTGCTGAGAATGGAAGTGAAGGTGAGGTGAGTGAATGGAAGTAAGTGTAGGCATTGCGCTGGGGTTAGCAGGTTAAAAAAAAAAAAAAATATATATATATATATATCTCAATTTTATATTTTTGTGTATGATGCACCCTTCCACAGGCCAGTTATTAAAATTATCAATCATAGAGGGGACAGGGCGCAGGCGCACATATGCCTCTTCGGCAACATGTCTGTGCTGCCGTCGAGTCTCCCAAAGAAGTTCGGTTTCTAAATAATACTGGACTTACTAAGGACAAAAAAACGTATTGATATGCTTAATGTTATGCAAAAAATTATTTGGGGGACACTTTAACATGCATGATCGTTCCGCTTTAAGCACCAGCGAGGTAATGCATTAATGCTCCTCCTCTGGGCCTTAAACAGATAAGGAACAATAAGACTATGTTTAGCAACACACACACAAACATAAATACAAATACACACACACAAACACCCCCCCCCCCCCCCCCCCCAGTGACTATTGGGTTAGTGAACTGGAGCAGGTGACCTCTTGCTGTCTTAACTACCGTAATTCTCAGCTAGATATTAGCCAGCTGTGATTAATGGGATCTGTAGTCCGGTAGTTACGGGAGACCCAGAGGTCCCATGCCCATGTGTTACAATATGAGTAACTTCTGTTATGCACGTGTGCTAAATTTACATATTATCATTTCTCTTCAGGCTCCAATGGATATTCCTGGATTAAATCTCAGCCAGCAAGAATACTACCCATATGTCTACTACAAGATTGATTGCAACTTGTTGGAATTTAAATAAACAAGCATAGTTCTGTTGACAGAGCAAAAAATGAGTTTAAAGTACAGTGACACTCTAACCATTTAACCCTGTGCTTGCTTCTCATTCTCCTAACCAAGGTGATTTTCCCCTGTAGTTGTCCCTTGGCATTATTTTTTTCTTTTAAAGAATGTCCTATATATGATGTTGCTTTTAATCATTGAGGTATTTAAATGTCCACACAGCAGATAAGAGTCTATTTATAAAGAGATGTATTTAACTCCTGCAGTGCGAGAGCAATCTGTAATGTGCTGATGAACTGCTCAACACAAAGGGTTCTGGGAAACCTCATTCCTCATTTGTATGGTGAAGAGCATTGATTCTGTTTGTTGTCACTGTGCATAGAAATCTTGTTTACAAGAGCCTATGGTGTAATCATTTATACCATTCCATTCACTGTATTTAGTTTATAAAAGGTGTTTAAATGTGGATTTGTGATGTAAAGTGTATGTAATATTTAATGTATGTGCTTTCTCAATGTTTGATAAAGATCTCTGAGCACTGTCAGCACACACAGGAAGAATTAAAATACCTGTGCAAATGATAGTGTCATTATTTCATTTTTTTCCCTCGTCTATTTCTTCTTCATAACTTGCATAAAACAGCCCATCAATGACCAGGTTATAACAGTTATGACTTTTTGTTTCTGCCATTGAAATGGGTGTTTGTGTATCTCTTTGGTAGTGAATGTGTCTTGCACTGAATGGGTGCTTGTGTGTGACCCACTGAAATGGTGACTGTCCATGTGTCAGTGGCACTAAATTGTTTCCTATGCATGTCTGTTATGAATATGTTTGAACTTTCACTAGATAAGAAATGTAATCTCACTTTTAGATGGATGGTTGTTTGGTCCCTAGCACTGGAGTGGTATGGCTGTGGTGTGTGTATTACAACTTACCTTTTGCAGGGCCAGCGCCACCTATAGGCGAGGTAGGCACCGGCCTAGGGCGCGCATGTACCTGGGGCGCAGGCATGCACGCACCACGCCGGGAACCGCAACACAGTGTGTGCACCCTCATCGCGGTCGGCTCTTTAGTAATGCAGAGCGCGCTGGGAGTCATGATCTCCCGTCACACTCTGCATTACTGAAGAGAAGACTGCGCTGGAGCTCCAGCAGCTACAGGTATGTGATGGGGGGCAAGTTGGAGCTGATAGGGGGCAAGTTGGAGCTGGTGGTGGTAAGTTGGAGCTGGTGGGGGGCATCTCTTACAGGCATCTCCAGACCAGGGGCAGACTGGCCCAGGGGGAAGAGAGAGGACAATCATGAAAAGAGGTGGGGTATAAGTAGGTGGGGTATAAAGGGGTGGGACACAAGGGGCAGAGCCAAATGTGCAGCAAAATTAGGTTTTACCTAGGGTGGCAAAAAGTCTTGCACCAGCCCTGAATATGTGGGCATGGATTTCAGATAAAGAAACCCATGCAGTCAGACATTCTTTCAGTCCATGTTTGTCTGGCACTGAAAATTAATCTGTGTGTTGTGTACACTAATCTATTGCTAGTTTTGGAAGGAGGAGTGGCTTTCACAGGAAAGGAGATCCACTTTGCCTGGCTTTGCT
The DNA here is from genome assembly GCA_037306005.1 of Rhinophrynus dorsalis. Lineage (NCBI taxonomy): Eukaryota > Metazoa > Chordata > Amphibia > Anura > Rhinophrynidae > Rhinophrynus > Rhinophrynus dorsalis. Next base: position 67,032,440 of record CM074723.1, on the reverse strand, counting down.
TACAATTATATGTACACAGTGAATATCAAGTCTGAAAGCCCTTATTGAAATTGCAGCTTTTGTTGCTATAAAGGTGGAAGTCAAAACAAATAATGTTGGACTTTTATAAAGAATAAAATGCTATTAATGCTTTGATTTCCTAAGTGTGCACACCCTTTACATTGGGGGGTTTGGGACTGAGTTCAGATATAACCAATCACATTATAGCTCACGTCAATTTGCCTTCACCTGACATTAACAGAAGTGATTCTGATTAGCCCAAGCTAGGTAAAATCAGCTTCTCCTGTTGGATTTCCGTGAAGGATTAATCTTTGCAAACGTCAGGGGTAGCCATAGTCCACAAGGAGCTAGCAAACAGTCTACAGGATTTTATTGTTGGAAGGTAAAGATCAGGAGAGAGATATTTGAGGATTTCAAAAGCAATACATGTATCATGGAACATTGAACGCCAGCATTAAGAAGTGGAGGAGGATATATGACACCTCCAGGATATTGCAAACACCAGTTCCTTCCTACAGAATTGATGTCTGAACAAGGAGAAAGCTCATCAGAGAGTCTACCAAGAGGCCAACGTCGGCCTTAAAGGAGATGTAGGACTTTATGGTAGTAACTGGCCATTCCCTGCATATTACAACCATTTCTCATATTCGCCACAAGTCTGGGCTGTGGAGTAGGGTGGCAAGACAGAAGCCATTTATCACAAGAAAGAACATTCAAGTCTGTATACATCTTGTAAGAAGACACATTCAGTCTCCAGTAACCAGGGGGGAAATATGTTATGTTCTTATTAGACCAAGGTAGAACTTTTTGGCCTTAATTCCTAGAGATACATTTGGCACAAAGCTCATCACCCAAAGAGTGCAGTACCTACTGTTAAACATGGTGTGGCAGCAACATTCTGTGGAGAGGGGGAAAAACTAATAGCTCCAAATACCAAGCTCTTTTTTCAACAAGATGATGATCTGAAGCACACTGCCAAATCAACCAAGGAATGGTTTACCAAAGAAAATCAATGTCTTGGAATGGCCTGGTTAGAACCTGGAGCTCAGGCCTATAGAAAATATATGTTCTTACCTAAAGAGGACTGTGCCCAAGAGATCTCCTTGCAGTCTGACTGAGCGTGTACTCTCCTGCAGAGATGAGTGGGATAAAACTGCAATATCCATGTGTGCTTTGGTTGTTAGAGACCTATCCAAGCAGACTTACTGCTGTCATCAAAGCAAAAGGTGCTTTCACAAAGTATTCGTTAAATTAGTGTGCGCAGTTATGCAACCAAGTTATTGACCATTTCTAATAATTTTTCCAAGCCTTGATCCATTTATTTTTTCTTAAATTTTGTTGGTTCCAAGATATTTTTCAAGATTAAAAAAGGTCTGACGTGATTTGTCTTTATTTCAGCCTCTACACCAACAACCTCTGCAATATCAGTAATGGTGGGAGGACTTTTTATATCCAGCGTATAAAATGATTTCTTGAGGAGAATCTCAGTTTAAGAATGGTAGGTCTATAACCTGAAATAAGTATAGACTATAAAAAATTATAGAAACTTAGAAAAATAACAAATAATTTAACCCTTCTCCACCCTTATGTTCTTGCTGGCATGACAGCCAGCGAAAACTACTAAACTGTCATAATAGTAATAGACCAACACCACTTCAAAGACTTCCTTCTGTCACGTATCGTTTGTTACAGCAGGGAGATTTATTTTTTTCTTCATTTATGAAATATCCATAATTCCTGATTAACCCTATGTGCAGCAGTACCCCTCTGGCACTCAGAGGGTTAACTGCTGCAAGGCCTACCCGCTCAGCCTTCTTCAGAGCACCCTGTAACTGTTTTACAGCATCCCCAGTGCTATTACAGCAGATTCAGGCCACTGATGGCTCCCCCTCCAAACTTCTTCCACATCTCTCCACTTCCCATTGGCTTTCATTTCCTTTTTTTAAAATAGTTCTACTATTTTGCAATGCTCTGCACACAGACCTGCTTCTTAAAGGGATAGTAATATTTCATAATAAAAGCAGCTCTATTTAATCATCATAGTATTTGGACTTTGGAGAGTGTTATTTCAATTCTGTCAGAGTTGTAGTTCAAGAGTAATTCAGTGACAAAGCATCCCCCTCCCACCCTTTTACTGATGTCACACTGTTCAGCCAGGTCAGAAGGGAGGTGCCAAAGTAGACTGCAGAGCGGGACAATCTTCAATTAACATAAGGGAAAAAGCTGAAAAACTTGTCAAGGGGGGCAGGGCTTTCATTGTTCTCATAGGAAGAAGATTGTCCCCTGCTGTTATCTGTCTAGTCTTACAACAAGATTCCACATCTGAGAAGAGATGTCTTACACTAGGTAAAAGGGGCGGGAGGGGAAACTTTGCTTGTGAATATCTCCCAAACCATAAAGGTTTGAGAGAGAAGACTTATATCGTTCTTCATGTTTTTTTAATGCCTACAAAATAAAATAAAGATAAAATGAAGTATTACTATCCCTTTAAAGGGTTCATAAAGATTACCAGTGGCTGCTTCATTGCTCACTCAGTTCCCAGATGAGGTTCGAAGTTGGAAGGAGGCATGGTGGAATGAGGTTCATAGAATAGGAGAGGGGTAATTAAGGACAGACATGAGGGTCTATTAGACATGCAGTAGGGAGTGGGAGAGACAGACATAGGGAGATTAAGTTCTTAGGGGGGCTAAGTGATTTCTGTTGAGGGCCTTAAAATGTGGTGTACTTTAGCCCTCCATTGCCATTCATGTACTCCATATCAAATAAATGAGTTGTATTACTCTTTAGCATTATGCAGTCTGTAAAGAATTGCATAGTGCTACAGTTCACACAGCCCATTCACTCAGTACAGAGGACATGCAGAGAACTGGAGGGGTCCTGCTGGCTCTCCAGCCATATTATTTTTTTTATAAAGTGTCAGCAGTACAATAGAATAGGGTTACAAACAAGTTGACATACAACATAGACATAAAGACATGGGCATCTGTGGGGACAGGCATATAAACAAAGGGACTGGATGGGCTGGCCTGGGGGTCATATTATGGCTTTGCCCTCCCTGCAAAAATTTATGTGGGCACCCCTGCATAAAGATAATAGTCTAAAGGTTTTGACAGCCCTATTATTGAATGCTGTGGGACATCAGAGTCTCACAGAGTGTGGCAGGGAGTTCCACAGGATGGGTGCAGCATGGGTGACATCCTGGAGGGGGGAGGAAGTGATGGTAGGAGAAGAGAGCCACACGTCATGGGCAGAACGAAGAGGGTGGTGGGAGAGTATTTGGAGACAAGAGTAGATACAGATAGGTGCAGTGTTTTAGAGGCCTTTGTTGGTTTGGGACAGGACTTTAAATAGTAATCTGTAAGCAATAAGGAGCCAGTGGAGGGACTGGCAGAGGGGCAGCTGATGATGAGCAGTGGTTGGGATGTATGGTTGGAGCAGGGATAGTGTCGTGAGGGGAAGGCCAATTAGGAGTGAGTTGCAGTAGTCCAAAAGGGACATTAAGAGAGAGAGAGCATAAGCATTTTGGTTGTATCTTGTGTGAGAAAAGGTTGTGTCTTGGAGCGTTTTCACATCTGGAAGCATCAGATTTTAGTCAGCGAATGGGTGGGGGGGGTTAAAGGAAAGGGCGGAATATATAATAAGACTGAGGCAGCTGACTTTCATCCCCTAGTGTCTGCTGGAAGCTTGAACATTTTTATATGACTAAGGCATAGAGATGGCATTAGGACAAATAGGATTTCTCTATACGCAATTGCATTTTTTTGGTATGGTGATGCCTCGTGAACACGAATGGCACCTCTTGAAGTTTTCTGCATAAAGTGGAAATGTCACTATAAAAAAGTAATTTATAAAGCTCTTCCTGTATGACCTATTTGTTAGCCATTTTTATTTAGAATGATTAGTCTATGAGCTGTTTAACACTGTCTGAAATGGCTGTCAGATACTTACATTCCACACCTCTGCCTGTCCTTGTGAGCCAGGAGTAAAATACTTTCCACACTGCTCTCACTCCCACCTGCCACTCCTTGCAGCCAGTTCTATCAAATGTGCATAAACTGACAACCATTCAAAGTATGTCAAGAGGGATGCTCCCACTCAGTAGAGAAACTGTTCAGATGACAGTTGTGACACTATAATTTTCTAGTGTTTGTTTTCAACTGCATAGAGCTGTAGGTTAACAGGCTAGCCTTAAAGGTTCTGAGACCAAGCAAAATAGTTGTTGTGATATGCAGCAGGCATCCCAGGCCACAGTGATATAAAGCTTCAGACACACACTCCAAACAAATGAGTGAGGCAAACACTGGGAACAGCTGATAGAACAGAACTCTGATGCTGATGTACTGAAAATTAGAGCAATCAAATTGGTGCATAGATGTAAAAGGGTAGAAAATCCCTAGCTATGAAAAATATGTTGTAGGGCTTTTTCATATAAACTTGCTAGCAGGACCACAGCATTCGGCTTCCACACACTACATGTGGTGAACTTAACCCCTTTATGGACCAGATGGCATGAAACATATTGTGCTCTGTCTTCATGTCCTGCTCCATGGACATGATATCTAGGATGGACTGAAGATGTGAGCTTTGGAGCAAACACAAAATTCATATGGCCATGGTGGACTGTCATTAGAATGTGTTACTTACTAGGGCAATCCCATGGCAGGATCCCCTTGGATGCCAAACACATCTTCCATGCTTTGCACCCTGTCTCAAGCATCCAAGGGATAAAATGTTTAAGTACATTTTTTCAGATTAAAACAAATAACTGCAGTGTTTAAATGTGTCCACCAGAGGTCACTTATGTACAATGAAAAGAATTGCAAATAATTGTTTTCATTTGTGTTTGAGCACTGCTGATTTAGATGTCACATGGACTCAGCCACTTACATATTTATCTGCGTTACCCTTTGGGTGCCAGGTTGTGCAATGCATTTCACAGTCCTCTGGCGTTGTCTTGCTCTCACTTAATGCTCACCTGCTGTCTTCCTTTCAATTATCTTGTGTACCATCTCACTCTGTCTTCCTCTAAGTTATTTCCTCTGTCTTTTTCTCTTCTCATCTCTTACTCTTTTCTTCTCGCTCTCTCTCTCTCTCTCTCTTTTACCGATCTCACACTCACTCAATCTAACTCACGCTCTGTATGTCATTCTTTGAGACTGATGTACCACGACAATTTGGAGCAAATTCAAGGTGATCCAACTGCATCCTAGTGGAGAAAGGTATTTTATTGAAATGTCGCCCTCTAGTTGGCAGCTACCAAAAGTTCAAAATCATAACGGAGCCAGAATCAATAGGGTGACATCAGAAAGTCTCCTGCATCAAAAGGGAGACCTGATGTAGCATCCTTAATGGTCCCCAACTAGAGGACTACATTACAACAGGCAATGTGCAGATCGATGTTCCCCTTGGCTGGCTAGCTGTGTGCAGACATACTGTATAGTGTGTGAGTTGTGCTTGACCATTAAACAGTTAAGACGGGTTCTGGGAATGAGCACTGACACTCAACCCTTTGAATGGCATAGGGGTAAGCAACTCAGTGCTTTGCAATGCGTTGCATACCCCTGGTGCTAGTCAAAGGGTTAAGTGTCAGTACTAGTGTTGAGCGAGCACCCCGATGCTCGGGTGCTCTGACCGAGCACCCCCTGAGGCTCGAGTGCTCGGCCGAGCACCCGAGCCCCATTGAAATGAATGGGGCGACACCAGGCACCCCCTGCTCTGATGAGGGGAGGGTGCCTGGTCAATGCCCCCTTCATCTCCGCTATGCCCCCTTCATCTCCGAATGCCCCCTTCAGCTCCGCAATGTCCCCCTTCATCTCCGCTATGCCCCTCTTCCACAATGTGCCCCTTCATCTCCGCTATGCCCCTCTTCCACAATGTGCCCCTTCATCTCCGCTATGCCCCTCTTCCACAATGTCCCCCTTCATCTCCTCTATGCCATAGAGGAGATGAAGGGGGACATTGTGGAAGAGGGGCATAGCGGAGATGAAGGGGCACATTGTGGAAGAGGGGCATAGCGGAGATGAAGGGGGACATTGTGGAAGAGGGGCATAGAGTCTATGCCCCTCTTCCACAATGTCAACCTTCATCTCCGCAATGCCCCCTTCATCTCCGCAATGCCCCCGTACCTCCAGTCCCTGGTGGTCCAGCGGAGTGTCTTCGGATCTGTGCCTCTTCCGGCACAGATCCCCGCCACCCGAACATGGCGGGAGAGCACATGGCGGTACTCGACGAGTACCGCCATGTGCCGAGCAGAGCGATGCTCGAGCCGATCCGAGCATCGGCCGAGCACGCTCGCTCATCACTAGTCAGTACTCATTCCCAGAATATGTCTTAAACGAATAGTAACGCTTGTATTAAAATTTAGGTCCAAGTCTTCTTTATTTTTTTAACACATAGCTCTATATTAGAATACTTAGTTTTATAATTCGAGCTATTCAATCCGAAAGGACCCCTGTATCACCCCTTTCCCTGCATCACGCTACCTCTGTCTGGTCCAGATGGAGTGGTGGTAAGGGACCATCTTCAGTAAGCAAAAGGAAAATCCTGCCCTCCATGTCAAGCAGGCGAGGGTTTTCCTTATACTCACTGACTGCAGATTGTCCCTCACTGCATCTGTCCACTCCTATGACTAGATTCCAGATCTGATTGGAGGCGGCCAGATGGGCAGGAGGGGGATCCTTTTGAATTAAATAACTGTTGAACTACAAAACTTTTAAGTATTCAAATATAGCACTAAAAAGAAAATAAAAATAATAATCGAACCTAAATTTTAATACAAGTATTAGCATTCCTTTAAATGTGTAAGGGCCATGCACAGCTCACACATTATACAGTGTGTCTGTACACAGCCAGCCAGGCAGGGAAACATCGATTTGCACATTGCCTGTTGTAATGTCACCCTTTTGGCAATCATTAAGCATGCTACATCAGAATGTTGCCCTGTTGATGCAGGCGACATTCCGAGGTCGCCCTTTTGATTCAGGAAACATTATGATCTTGCCCTTTTGATGGTCGCCAACTAGAGGGAGACTTTTCAATTGTAAACCAGGGAGAAATACTAATTCATTTTGTTTTGCGTGGGCCTTCTAACCCCTCAAATGCTAGGGACAGCTAGAGCACATTGCTTTGCAATGTGTTGGAGACCTCTCTGAAAGCCTCATTTATCTTTAATACATTGTGGAATACAGCAACAATAGGTGTAAAATATCCTCCACTAAGAGGCAGAGCATAGTTTCATAAGTGTCCTGGTAGGATGCAGCATAGCTTGCTTTTGTATTTTTGAAACTTATATGGGGCTGTATAATTCACCCATTAGGCTGAGGCCTATAGTATATTGCTATGTTTGTCACTTTGGCCCTTTAACCCCTTTGCAAAGTGTTGCATACCCCTCTGGCACTCAAAGGGTTAAGGACTGGCTGCACATGGCCGGCATTTAAGGACTACTGACCTTTATATATTTCCAGATCCCCGAACGCGTGCAGCCCTAAAATCCATGATGGTCCTGTCATGTCCTTATGGCTCACCAAACCATGACTTTCCACGACCATCATGGGTCCTTAAGGGGTTAAAGGGATAGTAATGTTTCACAATAAAATCAGCTCCAATTAATGCTCAATATATTTGTGCCATTGAGAGCATTATTTCAATACTGACAGAGTTGCAGTTCAAGAGTAATTGAATGATAAAGTATCCCCCTCCCACCCTTTTTTATTGATGTAACACTGTTCACCTCAGAGCAGGAAGACTGTCCGGACAGGTCGCAGAGAGGGACAATATTCAGTTAGCATAAGGAAAAACTTGCGCCCCCCCCCCCCCCGATAGGTTTTTCAGATTTTTCCTTATGCTCACTGAAGATTGTCCTTCTCTGCGACCTGACGAAACATTCCTGCTGCTCTGAGGTGAGCTATGTTACTTCATTAAAAGGGGCGGGGGGGGGGTACTTTATCATTCAATTACTCTTGACTACAGCCCCTGACAGTATTGAAATAACACTCTCCACAGCCCAAATACTATGAAGATTAATTGGAGCTGCTTGTTGTGTGAAACATTACTATCCCTTTAAACTTATTCTACCATCAGCCCATGTCCACTGCAGACACACCATTTCCTTTTTTTCTACTCTGTTTTATACACTATAAGGCAGCGATGCCTTTAAAAAAAACAATAGGCTGTCATGCCAGCCATCTTGGATATAGCATCTTTTACTTCCTAGCCACATCCTGTGTTGCTGATGGGGAAACATGATATTAGAGAGCCCCTAAAGGGGATCCCCTGCTGCAATAATGGAGTGCGAATGCCAATGGCTGGAGAGCATATGTGCCATGTTCTATTTTTGGAGGGACACTTCCCTGCGTCCTGTTTTTGTTTTTTTCTCTCCCTCAGGGAAGGAAGGGGAAGCTATTGCTTTTCCTCTTCCTTTTTCTTATTGTGAAATGACCCATGAGGCTCCTGATAAACATGCCCATTGAGAGTGTTTATCCCCTATGGTCCCGCTGGTTTGCCCCAGAATTGCACTGTTTGGTCTTAGTACATAGGCCTGCCTCTCTCCCTCTTTCTTTCTCTCTCACTATGGCTGATGGTCTGGACTAAATCTAGGCAAACCAATAGCACTATAGGGTTGATAAAACATTTTAATTAATTTAAATGGGGCAATTGACCCCAGGAATGCCAGAAAGTTCTCCACTGTATTGCCAAGTGTTTGGGGGGGGGGAGTTTTAAAGTCCTTTTTAAAACAGTGGAAGTTTTGGGGAATGTTTATATGTCCCCTGCCATGCAGTTCATTTGCTCCGTTTCCTGCTGTCTTACTAAGAGGACTGTGCACATCTGATCTGAGTCTGTGCTCTGTTCCTGCCTAAGTACCAGTGTACTATATGTATAAAATCAAAGGGACCCATTCTAGAGAAAACCAATGCACCTCGGCTGAGAAATGCAAATTCCTGTTGCTTTTTTAACACCTCAAAAGCTTCAGAATGCTTTGGAGATCTCTTGAATTCAAGGGGTTACATGCTTCAGTTTTATTTCTCCCTATGATTTAGTTGGGTTGCTCCATGAATCTTTTATACACACAGGCCCATTGGCCACATTTATCGAACGAAAAAGGAGCAGTTCTGGAGCACAGAAAACTCTAGGTTGAGTTTGATCCCTGAAGAAGTATCAAAGATATGAAACGCATAGGATTTTAGCCCCTCTGTATCCAAGGATTTATTTTCCACCGTCTGGACCCTCACTTTTGTCCATATTCATATATTATTACCACAAGGATGGGAGTTGTTGTACAACGCGATTGCTGAGAAGACCGAAGGCCTCTGCCTGCTGCTAGAGTAGAAAGTCCATTTGCAAGACCCACACCCAAATATCTGCACAACCTCTGCAGTTAAAGGACATTCTTGAAAATGAGAGAAATCCCAATGTATTCTTCCTGGTAAGATATTTTTTAATTAATTAATTAATTAATTAAATAAATAACATGTAAATTTAAAGGGACAGTAATGTCCCATAAAAATGTTCTTGTTTTGTGGAGGTCATAAAAATAAATGATGTGGCACAAATCCTATAAACCTTTGTTTTGAGAGATATCTGCATCTAAAGTTTCCCCCTGACAGCAGGAGATTCGAGTCAGCCGACTCAAGGAGGCTCTTCAGCAGAGCCGAAATCCTGTTATTTAAAGGGATAGTATTGTTTCATAATGAAAGCAACTCTAATTAATCTTCGGAATATTTGGGCCTTGGAGAGTGTTATTTCAATTCTGTCAGAGTTGTAGTTCAAGAGTAATTGAATGATAAAGTATCCTCCTTCCTCCCCTTTTACTGATGTAACACTGTTCAGCTTAGAGCAGCAGGGAGTGTCCAGGTAGATTGCAGAGAGGGACAATCTTCAATTAAAATAAGGGAAAAAGCTGAAAAACCTGTAAAGGGGGGCAGGGCTTTCATTGTTCTCACAGTAAGAATATTGACCCTTGATGTGAACTGTCTGGTCTATGGACTGGATTCCACATCTGAGCAGTGGGGGCTTACACTAGGTAAAAGGGGCGGGAGGGGGAAACTTTATCATTCAATTACTCTTGAGCTACAATTCTCACAGTAATGAAATAACACTTTCTATGGCTCAAATACTATGAAGATTATTTGGAGCTGCTGTTTTTGTGAAACAATACTATCACTTTAAAAAGAACTATCTCATTGGAACAGTCTACAAAGTGTGCTTACAAACCAGGCACACTTTGTAGACCTTTCCAATGAAGTAATTATTTTTAAATAACGTGATTTCATCTCTGCTGCAGAGCCGCCGGCTGGTCCCTGGACCGGGATCTCCTGCTGCCAGCACAGCGCTGACGTCAGGAGAAGGGGAAGGAGGAACTTTACATATGAATAGGATTTGTTCCACATAATTCATGTTTTTAACCTCTACAAAACAAGAAAAATGTTTATGGGACATTCGTGTCCTTTTAATACCCTTTATTTCCAGTTATCGTCTGTTAAAATTATCTCTGATTGTAGACTCACAAAATATGATACTAAACTTGCTTTTCTATTGTGTAAAAACACGTTCCTTTTCTCTACAGTCACTGAAGCTGATTTACTAAGAAGAAATGCAGAAATTCAGCAGCAAATTAAATACATCATAAGGGACAAATGCAAATGAAGCAGAGAGAAACATTGATCCTCACTCAGTCATTAACTCTGAGCCAGCGGCTGCTGTTCTTGGTGGTATAATCTCTCTGCTCTTTCCTCCTCTCTCAACACGTGGACATCTTTATCTGTCTACATCTTTTAATTGTGTGTGTTTGTGAGAGTGTGTGTGAAATGTAATAATAATACAATTTACATGGTGGTTTTCAGTTCTCTTCATGCCATTTCAAGGGGGGCACATTCTACCTGCAGTGTGTTAAATTAGCCTTTGACTCCACTTTGTAAGCAACGGATCATAAAAAGTCTGTGGGGGAGATGTGCTAAAGGTCAGTGTAATGGCGGAGTGTGTCTGGAGATGGTGTAATGATCACTTTGCTATGGAGATTGCAACTTTGCCATATGCATCAGTAGTAAGGTAGGCAAAGGGACAGAAAGAGACTTTGATCATTAGCATGTAATGCTGGCATAAAACTGGCAATGTATTAGAGAGAGGGCAAGTGGGGGAGCAGAGAGGATTTGCTCACTTTCACACTTCAATGCAAAGGACAGCACAACCCTTTTTTTAACCCTTTGAATGTCATACAGCTATGCAATGCATTCTTGGTACTCAAAGAATTATAGCATACGCAATCCCATGCCACAGCCACAAAACAGCTGATTGAAGTAAACTCAGCACCAGCAAATAAGCTGTTACTCATAAACATTGCACTGTCTGCCTAACAGCAGATTCATGTAAACAAACGTTCAGCCAGACTGTGCCAAGGCTCTCCTTCTGTCTCCAGTAGAGCCAAAGCTAGCTGTCCTCTGTGGCTGCACTGAAAGCTATGGGAAGACTGCAAATTTACCATCAATTTGTTGCTGTAAACTCTGCCAAGCTTCCCCAGCTATCTAAAATTAATGCTTGTGGTGAATAGCCACATTAACATAAAAACACACCCTCAGGAATGCAAAAATGGCTCATTAAGTTAGATTTCAATGTGAAATACGCCAAAGCAGACACTACATCATCGTAAGCCTGCTGGAAACATGGAAAAAACTCGGAGATGTAGATGTAACTGAGGTGTAATCACAGGCTGGAGATGGAGAAGACACCTTAGTGCATACCATGAGTGAAAGGAAAGATGAACAGAAATGACCAGTAATACAAGGTTCATACACAAAATTAACCTAGCCTGCAAAATAATTTATAAAAGTGTGTGTGTGTGTGTGTGTGTGTGTGTGTGTGTGTGTGTGTGTGTGTGTGTGTCTCATCCATGTATGGTTCAACAGCCAAACAAAAAAGGACTAGCGGAGTGTGCAAACTCTATATTTTTACCAATGTTTTGGTCCCATTTATGCTGAGTGAAAGAAGTACATGTCATTTGGCACTGTTAATAATAGGTGGATTTATTTAGAAAAGTTTGAGCCATAATAATTTTTGAATGAACATTTCTCATTAGCTTAGTGTAGTATGGTATAAGCAAAAAAGTAGAAAGATCTTTAACATTTATATCGATAGATAGATAGATAGGTAGATAGATAGATAGATAGATAGATAGATAGATAGATAGATAGATAGATAGATAGATATAGATACTTATATGAAAGTGTAAGGTTATTAAGAGATAGATAGATAGATAGATAGATAGATAGATAGATAGATAGATATTTATATATGTATTTTTTCTTATTAACATTTTACTGCTACTTTAAACTGTTATGATTGTTGTCCCTCTGCTAGCTGAGGTGCTAACATTTGCCAGTGTGTCTGCAATTAAAAGACAGTGGTATTGAAAAACTGATTGATTTATTCTATGTAACGGATAGTTTGACATTTGCACAATAGGGATAATTGTTTCCTTTTAAAAAGTAACCCTGCAAATCAGTTTCATTCCCACTCTTACATCACGTTGTCTTAGGATCACTGTCCAGTTTATGCTCCAGAAGGATGCTGTTTCTTTGTCATCTTGGCACTGGGGTGATATTAATTATTTTGTATACAAAAGCAGTGTGCAATACATCACAAAGACTTGTGTGTGAGCTTAAAAAGATAGTAATGTTTCATAATAAAAGCAGGTCTAATTAATCATCATAGTATTTGGACTTTGGAGAGTATTATTTCAATTCTGTCAGAGTTGTAGTTCAAGAGTAATTCAATGACAAAGTATCCCCCTCCTGCCCCTTTACTGATGTAACAGTGCTCAGCCAGAGCAGAAGGGAGGTGCCCAGGTAGACTGCAGAGAGGGACAATCTACCTGTCTGTCTGTCTAGCTATCTCTTTCTATCTATATATATATGTCTGTCTGTCTATCTAAAGAGAAAGAGAGAGAGACACACAAACACATACATATGGATGTACTATTCAGATGTCCCTTCCTTATTTCTTAGTACTAAGCCCAATTTAAGATGTTTTTTCTGTAGAAGGACAGAAAAACAAAAACATAATTAGCATCTCAAGGTGAAAGAAATTTGTGCTGGGCTTTCAGCAGACGTAATCAAAACAATTTTGCCCTCTTTCCTCTTTATTATAGGATGACATCACTAATGGCTAATAGTGTGTTTAACTTTCTATGTCATGTAATTTCTCATAACATTCCCATTAGCTCTAATTTAATCTATTAGAAACATGAAGACTTTTGAATTAAACAGCAAGCTGCTACATTAGATATCTTATTTATGGTTTTGTAGATCCAGCCAATGTGCACTTACCAGAGGCTGCAAATATGTTTTCTACGTATACAATAGCTGTAATAAGCATAATGAGCAGCAGCAGATTATGAAAATGAAGAACAGCACTTTAATATTGATACTATTATTCACAGAGTGGTGTTCACTGCATTGTGAAGTATTCAAAGGGTTAGTTGCCATCCTAGTGAGAATAAGTATATATAAATAATATACTGTAACTGAACGATAGCACAGCTATTGTTAAAGGTCCCATGTTCAAAAGAAAACTGAAGGAATCCTGAGCCAAACCAACTGCAAAGTTGGAGGCAAATAACATGTTCCATTGATTAAAATGGGGCTTTCAAATCAATCAATCAATAAGGCATATTAAATGTGTGGTCCATGGGCTGCATGCCCCCTATTACATAAGTATTCCATCATATAGCATCCACCACATTAATTTGCAAAAATGATAGAGGAAAAGCTGACCCACATGTGCCTCTGCTATCACTGAGCTGACCATAGCCTCGGATGAAATGGCTTAGTGCTGAAAGAAGAACATGTGGGTTAGCTCAACCTCTATCATGTTAGCAAATCAGTGGAGCAGATTCTGTGTAACGGAGCACCTGCATAATGATAACACAGACTGTGCATAATAATCTTCTGTGATGCTGGTCTTCCCACAGGAAAGCCAATCTACCAGCTTTATTCACATTACCTTGGTACTTCTGGGTGTCTCTGTTATGACCTGTTATTAACAGAGCCAATTGTATGTACTGGGAGAGTGCACAGGAAGTTAGTAGATCAGCCCCGTGCATGTGAACACAGGATCATCCTGCAGGACAGAGTGTTTGACAGTATATATGTGGTTCTGTTACTACCACTGGACAGTGACAAGGCTGGGGAGTTAGGTAGTATATATGTGGTTCTGTGACTACACAAAGACAGTGGGACAACTCTAGAGGGGCAGATGTGTATGCATGATTCTCTGACAGTGGACAGGGGAGTGAAAGACAGTATGGGTGGCTATGTTTCTATCTATGAAAGCTTAAACTAGGCTGAGATGTCAGAATGAGTATGTTTAGATCTGAGACTACCAGTGTAACAAGGCTTGGGTGTCAAACAGCGTACCATGGCTTCCATGGCAGCCACCCCATGTATGTGAGAAGAGATGCTCAAGACCTCAGCCAGGGCGTGAACAGTGAGGGCCCATGAGAAACCCTGAGCCCATAAGACCTCACTGAATCCCAGGCCTGATACACAAACCATGTGCACAGTTTTCCACAATGCCTGTGAGCTGGTCATGGTACAGACAGCTTTGTATGGCTGCTTGCAGAAGAACTGACCAGCTCACCATGCCCTGGATCCTGCCTGAGAGGCCCCATCATCTTGTGCATCTCTTGTTTGTATACAGAGGGTGGAGTAGGTGAGCAAGTAAAGAGGGGAGCAGTATGGGGCCCAAAAGAATAAGGAGGGTTGGATAGGTGAGTGGTCTTAGAGAGGAGTGATAGAGGGCGCATGAGACCAGCTCCAAAAGGGACTGACAGCGCAGGCGCACGGACGTCACTATGACGAGATGTCTGTGCTTCCTGCTACTGTGAGCCTCCGAAAAACTGCAAAATCTTTCAAACCAGGTAATATTTCTGGCGACTAGCGCTACTAAGCAGCTAGTTGCCAGATGAAGGCTTAATTCATGTAAAGTTATTGCGGGGTGGTAGTTCCCCTTTAAAGAAATCAGCCTTCTAGAATCAACTTATCTAGTACCGTGTTATCAACCCCTAACGATCCTCATAATTACAGCTGAGCCTGTGAATACATTTCTGTAGCTCCTCTTTACCAAAGCTTTGTTAAATAAACTAATGTAGTGATGAATAATTGCTTCTCAGTAAATACTACCTCTGTCCCATTCATGTAATCACTCCATTCAAGCCAGGTCTTACCTTAGGCTCACCATGTAGCAGCTGACCCAAGTCTCTTGCCAAGCTCACCACCTCCAAGAGTCTATCCTCCATAAAATATCCATGAAAATGTATTCAGCCTCCTATGCCCTCACTGCCAACCTCCTACTGGAAACAAATGCATCCGCAACACCTGCCACATGCTTACACTAAAACTAATGTTGCCTTCCAGGGAACACAAAAACTAATTTTGCAGCAAAATTACCTTTGGGACTGCAGAAGTCATGTGATTAACTGCAAAAACTACTCCAATGTTGTCTGACTAAAAGGTAACTTTCTGGTTGGCCAACAGTATTCCCCAAAATAACATAGCAACAAATATAGGAAAATTTCTCCAATTATCCGGCCATTTCATTGTACACCCATTCCTGCCAAAACATGCACCAAACCCTATAAAACCAGCTCCTCCTATAAACAGTTTCAGCTCCTCATTGGATTCCTTCGCATTTTGCCAGCAGGTTCACCCGTTATACTGCCACAGGAAATCCTTCCACAATGTTAAATCCTCATGCATGTCACTAGTTATGTGACGAGAATGTCTAGGATTAGAAAGACCTTTCACCCTTGCAACGTCAGCCTATAAAAAACTCTACCAATGGGCATTATACAGCATGTGAAAACCAAATGTCCCAGCAAATGATGGAATAGATTGTAACATTGCTAGATACTTTAACCTTATCAACCAAGATAGGCAACAGATCCAGCTAATCAGCCTGGTAACTAAAAAACTAAACACAAATCTATTTCTATTCCAAGAAAGGAAGTCACCTGAGTAGGGCCCTCCATTTTTCCTGGAGCTAAGGGAACCCACAATTCCTCCTCAAACCATTGGTAAGAAGGAAGCAGGGAAGCACACTCTGAACTACACTGATCCCTAACAAATAAAAAGTCAGTGACATAATAAATCACACTGTGACTGCCTACCTCCTATCTAACCACTCATTCCAGGAAGGTGCTAAAGATTTCCAAGTAGATACTCTGTAATCAAGCTCCTCATTGAATGGCACAAGTCAAAGTAATATGCCCCATCCAGGCAGCAGCCCAGTAAATAATGATTTAGCAGGTGAATAGGTAACAATCAAAAAGCTGACTCAATATCTGGCTAACAGAGCACCCTGAGCAGCTGCCCAAACTAACTCCAAAACCCTATTTAAGGATGTATGAAAACCTTCCATTTGTCTTTAAGGAATCCATCACTGATTTACTCTTCCTTGCAGTACAACAAATGAGGAAGCAGCTGAAATTTGCTGGATTCTTGTTTTGGTACTAGGCCCAAGGTAAACATGCAAATTAGTGAGAAGCAACTCAAAAAATGAGCCTGCCATTGGACCCATCTCAACCTCCTTCCTCGGTTTTTTTAATTTGCACCATTTGCTAGCAACAAATGATTATACCCAGCTCTAAGCAATTGATTCCACTTTCCCAGAGGTATATTTCTAACATGTTCCATTTATAGAGAGCTGCCCTACTTGTTTACCTGGCTGGTTTCAATTTGGATCCCTTGCTTAGAATTGTTAATACATTGCAAGGCCAAATGAGTTCTTCCAGAAAAGGCTACAAAATTAGCTAGAGTCATACCACTTGTAGTGACTTTTGTTGTATAACCAGCACAACTCTGTCTTACTCTTGGCCAGTGATCCAGGATTAGCGCACATCCACCATGGAAAGAGTGATGCCTCTTGCCCTGCTGTCAAGCTCACCTGCACATTGGTAGCCTTGGTATTCCAAAAGACCTTTGGGATGATGGTCAGATTCTGATGAAACTGTTCATCGTTATTCCACCAAGCAGAATCTCCATGTGTTTTAAGTACTGCAGAATAAGTGTAAATAGATGAACAATTGTGAACAATGGTATTGCACCTTTTCTTCAATCAAGCATTCTAAGATGTCAGATGATTTTTTTTCTCACCTCCTTTCAATTGCCTTTAATGACTGACCATGGGTTGGTCCACTTATATTGTTAAAATACTGATCCCTGGCTATCTTATCCCGAACCTCATCACCTAACTTCAAACCCAGGTCTACTTACCCTGCAGAAAAAGGCTTCCCTGTGTAAATTAGCTCAAAGCCCCTGAGTGTTTACACCACGCTAGAGTTCCCTACTATCCTTAGACCCATCCAATGTACCCAAAAGCATTTGCCTTAAGTCCCCACCTCCCTATTCATATAAGATATCCCCCATATCAATGAACAATCATTCTCATTTGGCTGTTCATCCCTGGGCTGGACCAAATTCATAGCACTTTATTTCTCCAGCAACCAGCGAAAGGCCTAGGATTGGGCTTCTGCTGTGCAACTGGCCAGAACCATCCCTTGAGGAATATGAATTAGAACTGTTACGAAGAGAAAAACACAAAGCACCTACACTTCGTACAGCACTAACACATGTAACATTCCTAAAATCATCCACATCATACGCATGGTCTATAGAAGTTCAACACTGGCCCATGGAATCACTGAGTTGTGTTTTCTGTGATCAGACTGGGTATGCAAGGTGGCAACATGATGCTATTCATTGCTTGCCCTTTGTCCATTAATTTTTTTGCCTGTTATACTCCTGAAGAAAAAGCAGTGTGCTTAGAAATACATTTAGAGTTTGGCTACATGAACTTTGGTATTTTATCTTTTATTTACAATAAATTAGTATATATACACATATATTTCAGTGAATCAATAGCTTTTACTGGTTATTGTCCAATGGGAGATGTATCTCCAAGCAGGGCAGATTTCAGTACCCTGCTGGCCCAATATTGTTTTTGTTTGTCACAGGCAGGTATTTTTTCTGTTATGTGAGTATTCTCCACATGAGTCATCACTTAATTGCAGTTTATATCTGTGGTTTGCATTCCTTCTAGTTGTTGTTCATATATCATGTAAGACAACACTTGCCCCCTATGATCCTTCCTGCTAATACATCCTGACCCGGCAACAGAAGTGCTGTTCTGTAAATTAACCCCACCATGCAAGGTCTATCTAGACTCTGCAGGTTATTTGAGTGCCCACAGAATGACTCCCTTTGTGACTACTAGCCAAGGCCTTGGGTCTGATAGAGGCATGGGCCATAGAGGGCATATTCACTAGGCTAGCACCAACAGACAATTCTGCTCCTACCTGGGTTGGCTGTCCAGGCTCCTTACCCATCCTCCCCCACCTCATGGCATACCCGATGTCACTTGATCTAACGTAGTTCCGTTCTGTTTAGGCCTTGCTGAAAGCTCCACAGATGCCTTCACTTCCCCCTATTCTCCTGTGCATCCTAAGACATCTGGGAGTACTCATTGTACTGTTAGACCACAACCCCCTCATTGCTACAACAGGTCATGGCCTAAGGTTCTCTGGTGGGTGGAACTGCCTTGGTGGCCAGCTTCTGGTATCAGAGGGACACTTCAGATACCTGCTTCAGGCACACTCTGCAGAAGTCTGTTGCTGGAAGAAAGAGTGGAGCCATTCCCTCTGCTAGTATGCAACTTAGACTACTCTGGGTTGTAACGTGAAAACAGGGGAACTGATATACTAGGGTGGTAAAGCAATACTTCTATTACCTAGCTTAGAGCCAAACAGGACTTCTGATTACACTGAAGTTCCCTATATCCCCTTTACTAGATATAAGCATACTCCCTCTATTAGACAATCATACTAACCCCAGTTTACCCACTCCTATTAACTACTCCCCCTTCATTTTCAGGCAGGCTAGCCCCTTTCCTTGCTGCTTCCTGTAGCCATCCTGTAATTGCCTGGACAGCATGATCATTAGTCCTTATTGAGGGCAGCTTATCACTTGGTGTGCTGTTAGAAATTACTCCAGTGGGTGGACTCTGTCTGGATTCATTCATAGCACAAAGTGTGGTAATATTGTTCCAGCACAGAAAATAATTATCATAAAATGCCACACTGTACCACCAATAAATAAAGGTTAATTTTTCAAACACTAAGTAAATTGCAAACACATAACCAACATAAAATTAGATAGCTTTTTACCTATCTAAGGTAACAGTTCCACTTTATTTTTGAGCAGACCTATCCCTTAATGCAGGACATGGCAGGAGTGCAATGCAATGCTTTGGATACCTCTCTGATGGTTCATTAGGGAGAAAACCATATGGAGGTTTGCCCTGGGCTTAGGTCACTGCTGCTGACATTACCCACTGGAGCTGGCTGAGTCTGGCACAGTTGGGGTAATTGGTTGAAAATCACACTTTTAGGGTATGGGTAATTGTTTTGGTTTGAGCATAATCCCAGTTTATTTGGCCATGCAAAAGGGTTTGCAAATTAAGCAGAAATTTGGTCATGGGGGGCAAGGATGATGGGAACTACTATTGCCATGTTGATTCTGTGGTTAGAATCAGATTATTGATGTTTGATAAAAATAGATTAAGTTATTAATAAATATGGTCTGTTCTTACCCCAAAAAACAGGTTGTGTGGTGTTTTTCTTCATTCATACCCTATACTTTTTTGCAAGTGATTACAGGTCAGTAAGCGCCTACAGGCTTCACTCAGTATAGCTAATAGACCATCTTCCTACTAACGAGCCCCAGGAGGCTGTAAATGTGACTGGCGAGCAGGTCCGCATTATGATTTATTTATAAATTGTCAGCCTATTCTGCTGCCTTGTACAGTAGGGCAATAAGAATAATGCCATGGATTCTCAGGCAGCCCTAGGGATCCCCCAAAAGCCAGTGCTCAGTCAGTGCCTCAGTACATTGTGATGTTTTGGAAATGTATTCATGGATTTAAAAGCTCTCATTAAAATAAATGGGTATTGTGGAAATTTGTATTTGTTTCTTATGGTAGAGTTGGTTTGCACTCAAGCACTTAAAGGGATAGTAATGTTTAATTTTAAATTTCTTTATTATTGTACGCATTACAATAGTAATGTTTAATTTTAAGTTCTTTATTATTGTAGGCATTAAAAAAATAATTACATTGATGTAAGTCTTGTCTCTCAAACCTTTATGGTTTGAGATATATAACTGGCTACAGTTCCCCCCTCCAGCTGTTTCAGAGACGTCAGAGCTCTAGCTGACAGCAGCAGATTCTGGTCATTTGACCGGACGGCGGCTCTTCAGCAGCACAAAAATCGCTTTATTTAGAAATAAATACTTAATTGGAACGGTCTCCAAAGTGTGCTTTCAAACCAGGCACACTTTGTAGACCGTTCCAATGAAGTATTTATTTCTAAATAGCATGTGAGTTTGGCATTTCTTGAAATTTTATTTGATAAGGCCTTTATGTCTCACGCACACAAGACACCCTTAGCCCCACCCATGGTCACACCCACAATCACCACATGACACCATCCCACCACCCCCTCTTCCAGACCTACCCACCTATATCGAGAGTCTCAGGTTTTGTTCTTTAGGGGTTAAGCTCGAATCTCACGGTTTCAGGATGAAGGACAGATTTTCATGGAAACAGAGTCCAGTGTTACATAGTAAATGATCTGCACCAATTAACTGCTTATATAGTCATTAAATTAGTGCCATTTCTACCATGTAGGCAGAGAGAAGTCTTTCTTCTCTTGTGTATAATCAAGCAGTAAGATCTCCAAAGTGCTGGAGACCAACTAGCATCCAAGGGGTTAAATGCAAAATAAATTCTCCAATACAGACCATGAGTTGGTGCCTGCTGCAGGGGCACTGGGACGGCTCGTGCTACACTCATAAGCCAGAATGTGGGTGTGGGTGCACAGCTTAGACACCTGTACAAATCTGTTGCCAGAAGCAGTTTTCCCTAATGGGAAATCCAGCCCCGGCAACTGGGCTGTACAGGACGCTAATAAAGCATTAGGTTTGCCCAATCTCCACATGTTTTTTGGTTCCTGTCCCTCCCTAGTAATCAACTAAAAACCACATAAATAAAAGGCAAATGTGATCTGAGAAATGACACCGCAAATTAAATAAAGGGTTATGAGTTTACATTAAATATTGTATCAAGTAAAACGTAGGAATTGCTGTGGATGGTAATTTAATTCATAGAGTCAGGGTACATTATCTTTTTACCTTATGAGGCTTAACTGGCAAATGGGTCTATTCATATGTGTTTTCCTTTCTCTGGCTCAGAAAAACTAATAGTTTTTAATCGTGATTATCCGCTAAAATAGAATTTAACCTCTTGGATGCACCTAGCTTCCAATGGGCTAACAAATGATAAATCCTATTTACAGTATGTTTGTGTTTTTTTCAGATCTTCCATGTGACAAACACTGCAGAAACACACACCTAACATTGTGATACAACTAACATGACATCTCACAGAAACATAGAATTTGAGGGCAGAGTAGAACCAACCCATCTAGTTGCCCATTTTTCCTACTATAACTATAAACAACTACAATTTTATTTGTTCCTTGGTCTTGTCTTATGATCAGGACAGCCTTAGGGCTATCCCATAAAACAAAAAGGGAAAGCACAGGCAATCTCCTCTAAGTGTAGTATGTATTAAAATTCTCAGTCCATCACCATCACCAAGAGAAAAAATGTTTTTTCTAATCGATCTACTCAGGCAATGTGCAGGATCTCCTTCTCCTTCCTCAGCTTATATGAGCCCCACTCACTGTCCTTCTTCTTCTATCTTCCTTTTTTTATATATTCTTTTTTCTCACTTCCTTCTTCTCTCTTCTTTCTTCCTCTTGTCCTTTTTCTGTCTTCCAACTTCTCCTCATGTAGCTTTGCAATATCACCAGCCACTGAGATACAACCTGCATCCCCCAAAGTCACACTTGCACCTGACAGCGACACAGCAATCAGAACACAGCAAATTTGGAGATCCTGTGGTTTATATCGAGGAGGGGCGCAGGGAGGAGTTGAGATTTGTGTATAGGACTATCCCATGCATGCTTAAATTCCCTCGCTTCTGCTGGTAGGTTATTCCATCTATCTACTATCCTCTAAGTGAAGTAAAACTTTTCTGCATTACATCTAAGCCTCTGTTCCTCTTTTATTTTAGATTACGACCTCTTGTCCTGACATTTCTACTTCTTTTGGAGATGTGGCCTAGAGTACTGTACACAATACCCTATGTGAGGTCTAACCAGAGATCTGTAGAATGGAATAACCACCTCTCTTTTTTCTACTAATTCCTCTATCTCTGTGGTGAGCAGTGTTATATCAGTAGAAGGGGAGGTAGAGGATACTTTATCATTCAATTACTCTTGAATTACAACTCTGACAGAATTGAAATAACGTTCTCCATGTCCCAAATACTATGAAGATTAATTGGAGCTGCTTTTATTGTGAAACATTACTATCCCTTTAATATCTGACAACCAAAGCAAAATTAACTGCACATACAGAAGTGGGGGCATGTTTGAATACACAGAATTAATTCAAGTTAAAGATAATTTGTGAAATTTTTATTCCCTCTGTATTAAACAGTTGTCATGGTCCAGAACTGTATCTCATTTGTTTATCTGTAATGACAATGAACAAACTCTGTATGTTTTTTCCTCCCACTTGGTAGTGTTTAAAATGATGTTTTCTGATGGCTGTTGGAGAGCCTGACTCACAGGTGGCAGTGCTGGCAGCTACTCATGAGTTTGCCGCCAAGTAACAGGATGTCCAATCATCTCTTTTCTGTCATCCACCATGGAGAACAAGCGTTTATTTTTATATGAAATTCATCTAGTGCCAAGTGGAACTGCAGTGTTCTAGGTTATTTTTAATGCTGCAATGTTAGCATGGCATTGCAAACACAATAAAAAGATAATTCAACTCTTTCTTTTTCCATTTCACTTTTTCTATTGTTACTATAATCACTTGAACTATAAAATATGACATTAAACACACAAGCTTTTAACCCCTTAGATGCTAAAGATGTCTCTAGCTATCAAGGGATTATGAAACGGAGATAATCTAGGTTTGTAAGTTGGGACAAAGTGGATAATTAAAATTAGGGATGTGATGAATTTTCTGCAGTTGGAAGAAATGAACAGAATAGGGCATTCTGCCTCCTGTGGGAGTTTCTGTGAGAAGGGCCACTTCTCCTGACCTCCATCCGCACTGCCATTTGGAGTGAGTGTGGGATTGCGCATGTGTACGTGTTTGCATGATGATGACTTGTGAGTGCATTTTGATGTCATCTCATGAACACTATTACAACATAGTGGAACCATCGGAACGCAGACCAGGAACACAGTGGTCACCTGGAAAACACATTCCAGAGGTAAGTTTCTCTGGTATTTCATCCTTGCAAGAATTTCCACAGAAAGAAGGAATGTAGCTTCTTTTACACAGAAATTCTAGTGAATTTCCCATTGTGATGTCCTAAGAAAATGTTGCAGTTCATGAGCTGCATTATGGGTAAAAATTAAAAATTCCACAAATTATCATTGATGTAAAATAGGATTTTAGTTATATTACCATTAAATCCTTTTCTTTTAGTCCATATAGAACATAGGAACCATGGGGCTGAGCTCCTTTCCTCCAGAGGGCAGGGGTAGTTAAAAAAAGACAGGGTTTTTGAGGTGGAGGCTCCTTCCTTTTCCTCCAGCTCAACCCCCGCCTATTCAGATTCACGTATAGCAAAGTGGCACTGAGAAAGTATGAATTTAAAAATCTTTATCTATATAGGGATATAGATAAAGATTTTTAAATGTATCGTTTTTATTTTAATGTTATTTTTACATATGTCTCCTGTACGTTTGTGTTCTTAAATAAATTTGTATACTTTTTACATAGATCTACTCATGGTTCAGTTGTATACCATCACAATGGATCTTGATATTAGGAACGAGTTTGGTGATCTACTTTGTAGTCCATTAAAGGGGAGGGCTGACACCGATAATTCCCCTTATGCCTTCCTGACCGGCATATGAACCAGTTAAGCCAGTCAGTGTGGGAAATGTAAGTACAGTGCTATCCATATTTTAGATGTCATATTTTACTTTATTTGTACCTATTACACCTGTTGGTGTGCTTTCCTTCTGGTTGGTGTTTTTCTTTTGTTTCTAAGTCGTGATTCCTGTGAATCAGCCCAGAAGAGGGATTGAACGGAGAGAACAGGAATATTCTCCATATGCGCTTTTATTACCAAATTTATGATGGTAGCCACGACTTAGTGTGAGTACCCATTTTTATATGATTTATAACTTATGATGTTACCCAAATATATTACACAATGAGACGCTCCCCCATTTTTCTCTTTTTTCTATGAAGAGACGCTCTCACTCTGGGTCCTGAGGAACACTTGACAAAATGAATAGATGAGGTGGAAGGCACTTGAAATCTATGCGTTACCCTTCTGAAATTACCTTCACACCCCATTGGTCCATCAGAGTAGACACCCAGGTACCGTGAACAAAATGAAGGTGACCTCCTTCCCCAGACAGAGACGGACAGCCCCTTGAGTCATGTGGAGGTTTGCTTATCATCCTTAAGCTTTTGAGCAGACTTCTTGTTTTGGGCCAGGGCAGGCCTGGGAGGCCTGATGGATCCGAACCCTCTGTGACCCAAACCAGCTGGGGGAAAGAAATGCCTGCATATTCCTGGTAAAAAAAGGATTTTTGGAAGAAATCTGAGGCAGATGAGTGCTTTTGCCTTCAGTGGAATCACTGGACCTCAGGTCAGGTCCAAAACTATTCCTGCTGGCATAAGGGAGAGAAACTAAGGGTCTCTTGGAATATAAGTCTGGTGACCAAATCTTGAGCCACGAGGTGCAACACATGTTAACATATAAAGCCCAGAAAATCTGGTGGCATCAAAGGCTGCTTCAGTGAAATAATCATTAGCTTTCAAATATTGGAAAGCATGAAAATAGAGCCTCTATAGGAACATCACAACTGATAGCCTTTGAGAGTTGTTCACCCTAAATGGCTTTTGCTCTATTGACCCAGGCTGCAGCAAAGATGGGTCACAGAGCTGCCTCCTTTTGTCAGCCTGATCCTTGAGGCCTGCAGAATCCACCAGTGGCAGTGCTGTATTTTTGGCAGGTGCAAAATATGGGGAGCAATCGCAGGAGGGGAAACCCACTGTGCTAAGGCCTCAGCACAAAGAGGATCATTTGGAGATGCACTTGTTAAGAAAAAGTATCTTATCTTATCAGTATAACCTAATCTAAGGTGTTTGTGAAAGAATGAGTCTTTCTTGCATCTCTAGAAGATGTCTGGAGTGGTAGTTACTCCATCAGAGGCCTCAGAGACCTGAAGGGTTTCCAACGCCTCTCTAATGAGTCCCTCCACTGAGGGGTAAGGGTCAGCCTCATGGGGATCTCCAAAGGACATGAAAGAGTGCATATCTTCTTCCTCAAAGTCTGTCTTCTTATCAGAGAGCATCCCCTGAAAACAGGATCAATGTATCTTATAAGGGACATGGCTCACCGTGAGTGGAGAGCCCCCTAGATGAGTGAGGAAATGGATGCTACTAAAGACCTCAGAGTTTTAACTCAAGCTGACTCTTGATCAGTGCTGCAGGGTCCCGGAGATGTAGTAGGGGTCACAATGTAGGAGGAAAATAGGCTGCTAGAATATTCATTTGGCAGCCCAATATGGCATGAGGAACAGTAAGCTAAAGGGGTTAAGGATGCCTCTGCATATTTAGGTTTGAGTTTCCCAATGTGTCCCCTGGGATAAGACATGTCCAGAGATAACAGCATTAAACTGTGACAAAGGTGTAATAAAATATAATAAAACCACCAGACAAGACCCCAAAGGTACTTATTTGACATGCAAAAGGGTTACATTGGAGAAGAGAGCAAACGAGAGTCAGCCTTTGCATAGCATAAGCAATGGAGGAGTAAGATGGCATTCAAATCCCACTCATCCAATCAGAATAAAGCCTGGGAACCAGGGGATTCTGGGAAATGTAGATTTCTATGGATTGATTCTACTGAGGAAGTGGTGGATCCTCAGCCACAAAACACGACTAAATAAAGTACACTGGACATAAAACACACTGACATACAACAGTGCATGGTCAGAGTTGAAGAAAGGTCCCTTTAGGTTATAAATGGGTGCAGTGATATGTCCCACTCATGCCTATTATACACAGATAGACACTGCACATGCTTCCATTCTTAAAGGGACCATGTACTGAAAAGAAAGATAAAATGATGCAAACGTTTAGAAAACAGTTTGGACATATAGGTAAAGACTGAAAATGACCTAGCAAGAAAGATGAAAATTGTAGGTGAGAACATAAGATACAGAACAGCCTTAACTGGTATAACTTAAACCTAGAGGGTCAAAATAAGTAACAGAGGATAGCAGCGACCTTAATGACATAGTAATGTGTAGGGAAAGGGACATAAGAAAGAGAAGAGTGCCAATAAATTTCACTGAAAGTGTAGTGGGACATAAATAGGATTATGGTTTTCAAAGGGTTAATTTACCAGTCTTTATATTCTTCAGGCTCCCATTTTAAATAGCAGAACTTCAAAGAAGCTAAGCTATGAAAAACACCCTTGTCATAAAGTCAACGAACACAGGAAAAATGGTCTACAGAGAACCAGTGAACTGGGCAATCCAGCCCCAGGGAAGCCAGTAATGGGAGACCGCCCAATGGGGGATTATACTGGACCATATCTAAGATAAGAAAAATAAAAAAGTAGACCTAAAAACTAAGAGCAATGCCGGCTTGCTTCTCTTTGTTTGAGAGGCCACTTGAATCTAGATAGGTGGGGGGTTGAGCCTCATATACCCTATCTTTTTTTAAGTCTCCTGCTCTCCAGAGGAGGGGAGCTGAACCTCATGGTTCCTGTGTTCCATATCGGACATAATGAAATACTGTTTTTATTCCATGAATGCTAGAGAGGGCTCCAAGGCATTTATAGGCACATTCCTAGCATTCAAGGGGTTAAAAGCCCTCTTTAATAAATGGAAATATGTATTTGTTCCCTGTAGAGCAATGTGTGTGTTCTAGAATTTTAGTACATCATACTCAATAAGTACATGCTGCACCATGCTGACTTTGCATTATAGTGCCAGGGGACTTGGAAAATAGCTGCTCCTGAGATATATTTCAATATTCTATTACTTTGTGTGTCAGAGCAGTGTGCAGTTCAATGTCTGGGGGTATTATATATTAAAAGAAAAAACTGTATTTAAACCTACTTTATAGTTCTCTCTCAAAGGTGCAAAAGCATGGAATTTCATACTTACAGTTTGTCTATAACTGTAACTCCTTTTCTGCTCAAGAAACATTGTAATTAAAGTAAAAAAAATGTGTCTGTTGGGGGGGTCACAGTTAAAGTTTAATGAACTATAACCCCAAATTTCCCTGCTTCTATACTTTTGATTGATATTTATTTATTTAGAAAAATGTTTTACCATGAAGAGTACATTGAGATTTCTCTTGTTTTCAAGTATGTCGTGTATGTATATGTGTAAATGTGTACGTATATCTATGAGAAGATAGGAATTGTAGTCCAACAACAGTTAGAGGAAAGTATGCAGCACCCTAGCAGAGTCATACGCCAAGGCAGAGCAAACCTTTCTCATTACTGAGGTTCTAAGGCTGGTGTCTCTGATCTGATAGGGTCAAAATAATTTAAAGGGGAACTTTCACCTCTAAAAAAGTTTTTCCATATGCTTAGCTGTTAGGAATCGTGTTTAATTTTCTTGCATTTACATACTTTGTAAGATATGCAAGCTCTGTATAATGATAATCGGAGCTTGCTGTAAAGATAGACACAATTCACACCACTAAAAAGGGAAGCGCGAATGCGATCCCTGGGACAGGTGGGAGGGAGGTGGGAGGAGAATTACAGGACTGGGAAGTCCTGCGCCGCTGTGCAGAAGATTCAGTTTGCCGCAGATTGCGGAAGTGCACAGACTGAACTCTGCATAACTTACAAAATATGTAAATGCAAGAAAAATTAAACACGTTTCCTAATACTATTTTAATGCTTATGTATTTCATACCTTATTTACAACTTACATAAATCCACAAAAATTGTCCTTGAACTGTCCATGAAACGGAAGAGTATAATTCAATTACAAAATAAAGATTATATAAAAGTGAATATTCCCAACACATTTGCCAGTAAAAAAAAAAAAAAAGAGAAAAAAGAACTTTGGAGGGATGTGTAATGCATTGCACAACACTCTGGTCTGTAAAGGGTTAAGTACCAAATCAAAACGGCATTATTAAAAAAAATGATAAAAAAGATTTATTAGGGAGTATGGCTAGAAAATTTCAATATACAATAACTGCAGTCTCAACCCCTTAACCCTGCTGGCACTCATAGGGTTAAGGGCCGCGTGGTCTGGGGGTGGGGTGCAGAGGACCAGCGCACTTTTTTTCTTTCGCCTGGCATGCTCAGTGATCACAGTGCATTGTGTAGACCTGCTGTGATCACAAATGACATGCCAGGACTTTCACTGATCCTTAACAACTGGACTGTTCATTTGTCGTTAAGAATTAAAGCGGTCCCATCACCTAATGATCAGTTTAGTCAGTTTTAAAGAGAAACAAATCCTGTCTGTATGTTGTGCCTAGCCATTTGTGAAATCAAAGCAGAACTACCACCTATTTTAAATTTTATGGCAAATCAATACCCATCTGGAGACTAGCAGGTGCGCAGATGTCACTATGGAAAGATATCTGCGCTCTCTACTGCCTGAAAGCCCCGGAGCATGGTATCATTCTCATTAACCAGGTAATTATTCTGGCGACTAATTTTTTTTTTTATAAAAAATTACATTAAAATTTAACTGAGTGGCAGAGGTGTGTGCAATCTATTACATACCCCACTGGCTCTCAAAAGGTTAATCATCATTGATACACGATCTTCTTTTGTCATTGAGCTTCTTCTGAGATACATACTCAAACGGAGACAAATGCTGTTTTGTTCAAGAGACAACAGAGGCGCTAGTACCCCTTGAAATTACAGAACTAGCCCTGGAAACATTGGATATCCTGGAGAGGACTCATGGGCTGGGAATGGAGTTGTCTTTAGTATTTGCATGCTGGGCCTCCTCATGTGGCAGAAAGGTAGATGGGAGGGGAATAGGGTAATTAGGCAGGTATATAGGTGAGGTCATCCAGACTGGCCTTTAGAACTGCAAAAATCAGAGTAATTAAGGCTGTTATCAGACCCACACTAACATATGCCTCCCTGTTATGGATTGGTTGCCAGGAGTGATACCGTGCATCTCTTCAGAAGGTGCAGAACAAGGCACTCCCCTAAGGATAGCATCTAGCACTGCACTTTTCACAAGGACAGCAGACCTTTACAAGGAGATAGGCATTGACATTCTGAAAGAGCATCTGAAGAACCTTAACAACAGGTTTTGCAAACAGCTGGATCAGAACACAAACCACTGATCAAAAAACTTGTAGTGATCTCTGCAAACCCATTTGATCACTACCTGCAACCCATCAAAGCTAATGAAAAGGATTTGGGAGTAATGGTAGACAATAGGCTTAGCAGTAGCGTGCAGTGCCAGCTGGCAGCTGCAAAGGTCAATAAGATATTGGCATGTATTAAAAGGGGTATTGACTCATGGAATTCTGGGAGCCTTTTCTGAAAAAGAACATTATGGAACTAGAGAGAGTGCAGAGGAGGTCTACAAAACTAATAAGGGAAATGAAAAGTTTTAGTTATGAAGAAAGGCTAGGAAAGTTAAACTTATACACACAAGAGAAACAGTGTCTTAGAGGGGATATGATAACACTATATAAATATGTTCATGGCCCATACAAAGGGCTCTCCAAAGACCTGTTCCTTAACATAACAGTACAAAGGACAGGGTGTCACTCACTTAGACTTGAGGAAAGGAGATTTCATCTACAGCAGCGGAAGGATTTTTTATGGTAAGGATAATAAAGGTATGGAATTCACTTCATGAGGAAGTGGGGCTATCGAATACATTAGATGCCTTTAAAAAGGGCCTGGATACTTTTTTAAAAGAGCAGAACATATAGGCCTATGTATGTTAGTATTAGGATTAATATTTATTTAATACTTGTTGATCCAAGCAGAAATCTGATTGCCATTTGAAATCAAGAAGGAATGTTTCCCCCCATTCATAGCAGAATTTGCTGTATTGATGGTTTTATTTGCCTTCTTTTAGACAGTGAACAGGAATAGGAAAAGGGTTGAACTTGATGGACGCAAGTCTTTATTCAACCTAAACTACTATGTAACTATGTAACCCTGTGAAACAAACTCAACTGTGGCAAAGCAACACAGATCAAGAAGCACACATAACGCGACTACAAACCTCAACTGGATCTGTAGTATCGAAAGTTACCACTGCCAGATTAAAGCTGTTAGACAGAAAGTGAACTGGCCTGGCCTCAAAACTGGCCTTTTTGCCTTTTATCTAAGTAGGTACAGAAAGCAAGGGAGGTGACCATCAAAATTCCAGGAGGTCACAAGTGGACAGTCAGGAAGTGGGGAAGAAGAAGGGATAGTCGTGGGTGGAAATGTGGCATTCCCTGATGCAAGGGGTAAGCAGAACACCCAGGAAGTCTTGGTTGTCACTTATATGCTGTCTTGTATCAATTTGTGGAGGGTTGTAATAGGTTTATTAGGTGTGTAAGTAGGACACCCAAAGTGAGGCTATATGGAAAAAGGGCTCCGGCTTATTATGATGGATTGTAATTTGCAGACATCTGCTCAAAACTTTTATGCATTTTATTAAGAGGAGTAAAACTGTTTATATTCCCTATTTATAATGAAACTTATATGAAGATTAACGGTTTGCAATTTCTCTTAAACTAAATGCTTCAAAGAGCTGGAGAGATAATTATAGCTTATCGTTAAAATAAGTGAATCTTTGTTTGGCCACCAAAGACCTAATGTACATGGAACAGCAGCAAACCCACTTTAGTTCTTAAGCAACAGCAGTTAGTTAGAATTATGGTTATTATTTTCAGCTGAAAGCATATTCACATTAATTGCCTAACCCCTTAAATGCTTCACAATGCAATGGAGATCTTTCTAGCATCCAAGGGGTTTTAGATCAGTGATGTTACTGTTGTTGTTGATGTTTTGTTTAAGAGAATCATACACCAAACCTTTTAACCATGTCTTTGAAATGTGTTGTACGCAATTTATGACTTAAAGAGGTTGATATTTTTAATAAACAGGATATTTGATTGTAATTGACAATATACTGCAGGAAGCAGTTTTATATGCTGAGTAGAGAAAGAGATACTGAGTACACTGGTGGAAAAAGAGTTGTGCTGACAGTAGAGAGATAGCTGCTGGAAGTGGTGTTAGGTGTTGAAAAGAGAGAACAAGCTACTGGAAAAGGCATTAGATACTGGGAAGAGATAGATAACTTGTAGAAGGGGCGTTAAAGGGATAGTAATTAGTGATGAGCGAGCATGCTCGGCCGAAGCTCGGTTCGGCTCGAGCATCGCTCTGCTCGGCACATGGCGGTACTCATACGAGTACCGCATGTGCTCGCCCGCCATGTTCGGGTCTCCTCCCCGCACGTTTCGCAGCTGCTGCGCAGCCAATAAACGTGCGGCGAGGCTCTGACATCAGTGTAATGCCAGCAGCCATGTTGGCTGCTGGCATTACACTGATTGGCTGGCCAGAACCCGTGATCGGGTGCTGTATAGCACCCGACGCGCGAGTTCGGCTCATTCTTAGCCAGGGAGAGATGCGCTTAGGCAGGGAAAGTCAGTGTAGGGAGAATAAAATTGTTTTTATCTTCCTTTTTGTGTGTTTTAAGGTCAGTCTGTAAAAATGGCGTACTACGGGCGAAACATCGTTCCCAGCAGCGACGTTGGAGTCCAAGATGCATCCAGACATCCTCCCTATGCTGTCCCTGAACCATTTCTGTGGTGTTTCCATCATTTTCTGACCTTTTCCTATGAACCAGGCACCCTCCCCTCATCAGAGCAGGGGGTGCCTGGTGTAATGCTCGAGTCCTCCCATTGACTTCAATGGGGCTCGGGTGCTCGGCTGAGCACTCGAGCCTCCGGGGGCGCTCGGCCAGAGCACCCGAACACCCGAGCATCGGGGTGCTCGATCATAACTAATAGTAATGTTTCAAAATAAAAGCAGCTTCAATTAATCTTCATAGTATTTGAGCCAAGGAGAGTGTTATTTCAATACTGTCAGAGTTGTAGATCAATTTGAATGATAAAGTATCCCCACCCGCCCCTTGTACTGATGTAACACTGTTCACCTCAGAGCAGCAAAACTGACCATATGGATCACAGAGAGGGACAATCTTCAGTGAGCATAAGGAAAAACCTGACAAGGAGGGCAAAGTTCTCCATATACTCACAGTAAGAAGATTGTCCATTGCTGTGATCTGTCTGGTCCAGGGACCATATTCCACATCTGAGGAGAGGTGGCTTACACTAGGTAAAAGGGGTGGGAGGGGGAAACTTCATCATTCAATTACTCTTGAACTACAACTCTGACCATATTGAAATAACACTCTCCATGGCCCAAATACTATACGATTAATTGGATTGGCTTTTATTTTGAAACATCGCTATCCCTTTATGTGGTGTGAGAGAGAACTATCTGCTGGAAGGGGAGTTCGGTGTGGAGAGAGATAGCTGATAGGAAGAGACGTTAGGTGTGGGGGATTGAGAGAGAGCTAGCTGAAAGACAGATGCTAGGAATAGGGAGCTGGCTGCTGCAAAATGCTAAGGAAAAAAAGCTAGCTGCTGGAGGACCGCTTGGTCCCAGGAAGGTGCGCAGAGAGGACTCTATCTGAATTCGGGGGGCCCCACTCTGTATCAGCTGTGGTGCAGTCGAGCAGTCAGTACTGCACATGACTCCAGAGTGGGCAGTCTCTACTGCGCATGACTGCATCGTGACAAACTTTTTAGCGAATTATTATATAGGAGGATATGTAGGATTTACTAATGGAGGGAACAAAAGTGCCCTTCTGTGAATGAAAAAATGTTATCCCCCCCTTTGCAATGTATTACGCACCCCTCTGGCACTCAAAGGGTTAAGGTCAGAGAACAGGCACAGAGAAGTGTCTGTGTAAGCTCCTAGGAGCAGGTGGGAGAGGCCATCAAGGCCAGATTTCCTGTTAGGGAGAGTAGGCAGCTACTTAGGCTCTTAGTTTGGTTTGTTTATGTGTTTACATGTACCTTTACTGGCCATTATTTAACCCCTTGGATGCTAGAGAGGTTTCCAATGCATTGTGAAGCAAAGCACTGGAGACCCCTCTAGGATGCAAGTGAGTTAAAAGCCGCAATTAAATCAAACAGGAATTTTGGGTATTTTTGTTTGTTTCCTGTGCTGCAGTTATTTTTCCTCACGATTACTCTTATGTTTGAATGATGGGTCCTTTAAAAAAGCAGTTATTAATAAAGTTAGTTCTATTGAAATCAATATTACAAAAATGTTCTCCTAAGTTCACATGCAAAAATGTTCTGACTCTTTTACAGTGTGTTCCAGCGGAGGCAGCCAAGGTTTCGTCTGTACATCATTGGAGATCTATTGCCTTTCATGACTCAACATTGTAACAGCTTCCCTCTTGACTTCCCAGCATGGGTGCACCAGCGCTCAGTATCAAAATAAAGGGCCATAGATCTGCTTCCAGAAATTGTGACAGCAGAGACTGTGTTATAAAATAAAAAGATACAATGTTAAAAAGATCACCTACAGAGCACTCAGTGCCGCAGGGATAGTGTTTCATTGTATCACTATCCCTGCTTTGATGATCGACTGATAAGAAAACTCACTGGACATACGATTGTAAAAAAAAGGATAGACAATTTAATTTTAAACATTATGCACTTGCAGATTACATAAAGTCAAATTAAATGGTTACTATCCTTTTAAATAATAAGATGCAAGAAATTGAAATTGGAGACCCATGCAAGAGATCAAAAGCAGGGCTGGTGCAAGGATTTTGCCACCCTAGGCAAAACCTAATTTTGCCACACATTTGGCTCCACCCATTGTGTCCCACCCCTTTATACCCTGCCTACTTATACCCCACCTCTTTTCATGATTGTTACCTCTTTTCATGATTGTCCTCTCTCTGCCCCCTGGGCCAGTCTGCCCCTGGTCTGGAGATGCCTGTAAGAGATGCCCCCCCACCAGCTCCAACTTGCCCCCCATCAGCTCCAACTTGCCCCCCATCACATACCTGTAGCTGCTGGAGCTCCCGCACAGTCTTCTCTTCAGTAATGCAGAGCACGCCGGGAAATCATGACTCCCAGCGCGCTCTGCATTACTAAAGAGCCGACCGAGATGAGGGAGCACAGTAGAGACACAGACCTAACTGTGTTGCGGTTCCGAAGTGGTGCGTGCAGGCGCAGCTCTTCTCTGCTGCATGCCCGCGCCCCAGTACATGTGCACCCTAGGCCGGAGCCTACCTCACCTATAGGTGGCGCCAGCCCTGATCAAAAGTGAACTAACAAAAATTGCAGTACAGGACCATTTCAGTATCATATATATAGCAAGAAATATTGAACATACCCAAAATAAATAAAAAAAAATTACAGGCAAGGAAGTCCTATTTGCAATAATTTAATGAATAGCAATTTTTAGAGACAAGTTGATACATATGCCCCTGTGCATTTCACGTCGCCTGTGGCGGGGTTTATTTGTGAAATGCAAATAGTTTTCATCATATCTTTATAAAATTCTACACATGGGTATCTTGCAGTCTTTCTTAAGAAACTTTTTCTTTTTATGTTTTAAACAAGTTTTATTGGAAAAATAAAAGTATGCAGATGTACAGATTTATCAACCAGTTTTGGACACATCAAGATTAGTGTTACAAAATACTTAAAGCGGAACTTTCAGATATTACTAAGTCGCCATGCATTCATTAAGTAAATGGTGACTAGGTTGGAAATCAAAGTCTTGCCTTTAAAAAAATACCACATTCTAAAGAAATACTTGTCGTTTGGAGACCGGTACCCAGGCTACAGCCATCTTGTCTGCGCTCCTGCACTGTCAGTCCCAGTCTCCTTTGAGTAGCACTGCAGTGACCATATGGTCACCCGAAGGGACTGATGGCTCCGTCGCGTGGACCGCACTAACCTGCCCATCAGTCTCCAAAGGATTTCTTTAAAATGTGCTATTTTTTAAAGGTAAGACATCTATTTCCAAGCTAGTTGCCATGCGCTTAATGAATGCATGGCGACTTAGTAATAGCTTAAAGTTCCGCTTTAAAGGGATAGTAATACTTCGTTTCAACTTTATTTTATTTTGTAGGCATTAAAAAAACATGAAGAACGATATAAGTCTTATCTCTCAAACCTTTATGGTTTAAGAGATATTCACAAGCAAAGTATCCCCCTCCCGCCCCTTTTACTGATGTAACACTCTTCAGCCAGATCAGAAGGGAGCTGCCCAGGTAGACTGCAGAGAAGGACAATCTTTAATTAAGATAAGGGAAAAACCTGAAAAGCTTGTCAAGGGGGGCAGGGCTTTCATTGTTTTCATAGGAATAAGAGTGTCCCCTACTGTTATCTGTCTGGTCTATGGACTGGATTCCACATCTGAGAAGAGATGGCTTACACTAGGCAAAAGGGGCGGGAGGGGAAAACTTTACTTGTGAATATCTCATAAACCATAAAGGTTTGAGAGATAAAACTTATATCATTCTTCATGCTTTTTTAATGCCTACAAAATAAAATAAAGTTAAAACGAAGTATTACTATCCCTTTAAGTAACACATCTTGCTTATTTCCCCTCTAACAGTTAGATGACAGGTAGTACATACATCACCGATTATCTAAAGAAAAATATCTTTGTTGTAGTTCCTTAACCCTTTGAATGCCAGAGGGGTACGCCAATGCATTGCAGAGCAATGCGCTGCATACCCCTCTGTCACTCAGAGGGTCAAAGGAGCAGTCAACTTTTTTTATGAAATAATTATTGTATTCAAAAGTTACAATAGTTTCAAACAGTCAGGAAGTGAGTAGAAGCATCATTAATTACTTCCTGACAGTTGAAACTGACAGGAAGTGACTCAGCATTTTCTATGAAATTCCATGGACTTTCAGTGACTCACCTCTTCCATCAAATGTCACAGAATAACCAACTGAAAAGTGGTCACTAGAGGGCACTGTTATTGTAAAAAAAAAAAACAGGCTAAATGCCTACAAAGTTCAGTTTTATGACATAGGGAGTACAATTCTTTTACTTGGCAGGGAATGTTTATATATATAATTGTATTTTTTCATGTAAAGGCTTACTGCTCCTTTAATGCAACTATGGACATAATTCAGTGAGGTCAAGTGGAACAATTTTGAATCAACAGCACCACAGGGGACAAAAAAACTCCCCAAATTGCCATTGATTGGAATGGGACATTTAACCCCTTGAATATTAGGGAGAGTGCCAAAGCAGTGCAAATGAATATGTCTGAAACCTGCCTAGCATTTGAGAGATTGAAAACTCCCATTTCATTCAATTGCAGTTTTTGTGTATGTAGCAGGCTGTCTAGCAGGCCAGGACTTTCCCTGTTAGAACACAACGAAGTCGATCAGAGATTCAGTCATTTGATTAACCCACATGTTCTGTAATAAAGAAATCCACAAATCCTGGCCTGTTTGTGGGCCTTGACAGCATGGTTTGGGAACCACTAGCATGAAGTACATGGTATTGTATTTAATTGAATATAGCCAAAGTTAATTTATAAGTGCTAGTGTCCCTTTAGTGAATAGTCTGGCTGAGACTTTTAGAGTACTGTTACCACCCCCTGAGCCTTTGGCCTGAAGTTTTTATTCTCTCACCCATGTGATGGTGACAGGCCTGAGCGAGAGAGCAGCAGGAGAGAGCAAACAGCCAGACCAAGTGGTAAAGCACTCTACACACCTATAGTGAAAGGGAATACATGATGTGGATGTTTAGTTCTATCATTTAGCTCAGTGGAGTCTTGCTGAACCTATGGGGTTCTGCTTGCATTATCCCCCTGCCAGTTGGCAAGTCAATGATGCGTGGAGCTGCACCCAGTGCAATATATGACAACCTCCTCTGATCAGCCTTGGAGTCAAGATAAATTGACACATATTGCTACATGTGCATGCCAGTTCTGTATTAACTCTCTGAGGACCAGTCAGGTAGACCTATGTGATTGCTGTGTGTAAGAGAATGACTTACTTAGGTAGGAATCCTTTATACAGCTCTGAGGCGTTTCTAAATAATTCCTGTGTGCAACACAAAAACTTACCTAGGGAGGTGTCCATCATACAGCAGTCAGGGGTATATCTATATAATTACTGTGTGTAACAGAAGGACTTAACTAGGGAGGTGTCCATCATACAGCAGTCAGGGGTATATCTATATAATTACTGTGTGTAACAGAAGGACTTAACTAGGGAGGTGTCCATCATACAGCAGTCAGGTATATATCTATATAATTACTGTGTGCAACACAAAAACTTACCTAGGGAGGTGTCCATCATACAGCAGTCAGGGGTATATCTATATAATTACTGTGTGTAACAGAAGGACTTAACTAGGGAGGTGTCCATCATACAGCAGTCAGGTATATCTATATAATTACTGTGTGTAACAGAAGGACTTAACTAGGGAGGTGTCCATCATACAGCAGTCAGGTATATATCTATATAATTACTGTGTGTAACAGAAGGACTTAACTAGGGAGGTGTCCATCATACAGCAGTCAGGTATATCTATATAATTCGTGGATTTTCCTAACAGTGTGTGAAGGAAAGTCAGAATTTTATTAAGACACGGAGGCGAATATTATGCATTTAACTTTCTCCACTGCTTCCTTCTAGCAGCAAAGGTTTCTTTATTTCAAATACAACAGAAAAACTTTTCCATCACCATAGCAACCCCCCCAGCCAATCACATTGAAACCCCAGTCATAAAAGGTATTATAGTTTCCCATAACTCCCTCTTTCTTGCTTGCTGACTTCTATCTTGAAGCTTGAAACGACCATTGGAACTGGAACGCACTGAAGAATCTCGACAACCAGGAAAACTTGAAAAACCGATGAATCATTCACCGTACATCCAGCAACGTATGTGGACACCAATTTGTACAGTTAATCTTTAACCTGGAAAAGAGAACAAACATGAGAAAGGGGGGGGTAATAAAGGGAGGGATAATATTCGCCTCCGTGTCTTAATAAAATTCTGACTTTCCTTCACACACTGTTAGGAAAATCCACGAATTTTATGGCAGAACGGAGGCTTCATATTATGCAAGTTTAAAGCATAAAAATATCAAATATCAAAATATCACATATGGGAAATTACATTATGAACCACATGATCAATAGGTTTATGGTAGAACTCTCTAAAAGTAGATTCCCTGGACCAATCCGCGGCCCGAAGGACATCTTCTAAGCGACTACCAGACTGTATTGCTTTAGAAGCCATAGCCCCTCTAGTGGAGTGAGCTCCAAATAATGACATATCTATGCCTGCTAACTGCATCACCCACCGGACCCAACTGGCCAGAGTCGCTGATGAAACCGGAAGGTGAGGTTTTCGAAACGAGATGAGAAGTTGAGAAAAAGAAGGGGAACGAAAAGAAATTGTTCGTTGCTCATATTCCTGTAAACACCGGACGACAC
Organism: Rhinophrynus dorsalis; assembly: GCA_037306005.1. Classification (NCBI taxonomy): domain Eukaryota; kingdom Metazoa; phylum Chordata; class Amphibia; order Anura; family Rhinophrynidae; genus Rhinophrynus; species Rhinophrynus dorsalis. The sequence goes on along the minus strand of CM074723.1, from coordinate 66,993,774 downwards.
ACAACTGAGGTTGGGAAGGAAGAACCGGATAAAACACTACTCTAACTCCTGTTTTTGTACGACGTGAAATCCGAAACTGAACACCTTGTGGAGTAAATGAGCGAGAATGATAGTCAAGAGCTCTTACATCCGACACACGTTTAAAGGAAACCAAACATAGTAACATGGTAAGTTTTGCTGACAACTGTTTTAAAGATAATTGATCATTTGAAGGCCAAAATTCTAGGAAATGAAGCACAATGTTCACATTCCAGAGGGTTTGGTAACGAGATTGAGGGGGTCTTGAAAACCTAATTCCTCTCATGAGTCGACAAACAAGAACAGATTGACCTATTGGAATGCCATCAACCAGAGCATGACTCGCGGAAATGGCTGAGCGATAAGAATTAATGGTACGGTATGCTTTGCCTGAATCAAATAAATAGGATAGAAAATTCACTACACTTACTGGAGATGCTGAAACGGGATCCAAGTCCCGTTCCATGCACCAACGACTCCAGGCTGACCAGGCTGATCTATACATGTTTCTAGTTCCTGGTGCCCATGATTCTGCCAAAAGAGTTTGAGCCGAATCTGAAAATCCTGAGTTCTCTGAGGTACCCCGGAAAGGAACCATGCAATGAGCTGTAGTTCCCCGGATAATATCAGATCGTGTGGAGCGCCTGAAGGATCGGATAAGAGGTGTGGAAATACCGGCAGAAGACGTGGAAAGTCCGCAGACAGTTCCAGAAGAACGGGGAACCATAGTTGCATCGGCCAAAATGGTGTCACAACCACTACCGTCGCCCCTTGCCGGCGAATTCCTACAAGAGTCCGAGGAATCATCGCGAAAGGGGGAAACGCATAGTTTATCCCCGGAGTCCACAATTGGAGAAAAGCGTCCGTCGCCAAAGCTTCCGGATCCGGACGCCAACTGAAGAAAGGAAGAAACTGACGATTCAGACGAGAAGCGAAAAGGTCTATGCCAAACGGACCCCAGACTCGATGTAAGGCTGCAAAGACACTGGGATGGAGCATCCAATCGCTGAGATCGGTCAGATATCTTGAATTCCAATCCGCCACCACGTTGGAAAGACCAGGTAAGTGTTCTGCTATTATCCTGATGTCCCGATCTAGGCAAAAATGCCAAAACTCCTTGGCTAAATCTGCCAAAGGTTTGGATTTCGTTCCTCCTAATTTGTTGATGTATCGTACTGCTGAGACGTTGTCCATCTTCAGCAGTATGCAACAGTGTACACGATCTTTGGCTAGACTCTTTAGGGCAAAGGATCCTGCCAGAAGCTCTAGACAGTTGATATGAAGAGAAGCTTCCTTTGGAGACCATTTGCCGCCAGTCGAAAGATTTCCCAAACGAGCACCCCAACCTAAAAGGCTGGCGTCCGATTCTATAACTAAATCTGGGGTGACTCCAAAAATGGCTCTGCCGTTCCATGCATCTAGGTGTTTGAGCCACCAAAGTAGCTCTTCTCGAGCATCGGAAGAAAGGGCGATAACGTCGGTATAACTTAATCCTCTGCGCAAATGGCGAGCCTTGAGACGTTGGAGGGCCCGATAGTGTAGGGGTCCTGGAAATATGGCTTGGATGGATGCGGCCAGGAGACCCACCACCCGAGCCAGAAGACGTAACGAAATTCGCTCTTGGCGAAGAATATATCGGATCTCCTTGCGAATGTTCTTGATCTTTGATCTTGGGAGACTCAGGGAGGCATCTATGGAGTCTACCATGAAACCTAAGAATTCTAAACGTTGGGACGGAAACAAGTGAGACTTTTCCCAGTTGATCAGGAAGCCCAGACTGAGGAGCAACCGAATCGTGTAATCTAAGTGGTCGCATAAGATTTTGGGGTCTTGTGACATGATCAACATGTCGTCCAAATAAATGATAAGACGGAAGCCTCGACTGCGTAAATGGGCGACTACCAGCTTCATTAGCTTCGTGAAGCACCAGGGCGCAGATGACAACCCAAAAGGAAGGCAGGTGAACTGCCAGATCGAGGTTCGCCAGAGAAAACGAAGATAAACTTGGGACGAAGGGTCCATAGGAACCGTCAAGTATGCATCCTGCAGATCGATTTTCACCATCCAGTCTGCCGGAAGGAGAAGGTCCCGAAGAAGATGGATGCCCTCCATCTTGAAATGTCGATATAGGACACACTCGTTGAGGGTCCGAAGATTGATCACCGGTCGAAGACCGGCTTCCTTTTTCCGGACTAGGAAAATGTTGCTGACGAAACCGTCGCGACTTCCGGAAAAGGGCGCGATTGCCCCTTTTTTTCGCAAAGAGGAAAGCTCCTGGTCTACTAAAGCAATATCTGTCTTGGAAAAATGGAGAGGGGGAGGAAATTGCAGTTGACAAGGGAGTCTGAAAAACTCTATTTGAAACCCTTGCACTGTCTGTAGAATCCACGGATCTGCAGTCAGATTGCACCAGTGGTGGAAAAAATGTGCTAATCTGCCTCCCACCTGAACTGGGGAAGAAAGGATTTGAGGCCACATACTCACCCGAAAAGGGACGACCTCGAGAGTATCCTCGACCCGATCTCGCTCTCCAAGGTCTGCCACGGGTTGGGAAGAAAGGACTTTGATTTCTGGAAATTGGCGGGGTCTGTCCCCGGTAATTGGAAAAGAAGGGGGCCTGAAATTGTTGTAGTTGTTGTTGGCGTTGGCGAGCCTTGCCGGGAGAGCGGCCCCTGCCTCTCCCGGCTCTGTCAAAAATATTTGGCCGGAAAACTTTCCTTAAAGAAGTTTGAGCCTTATCTAAGGCCGTGAAGGAAGACACAAACTTCCCTAAGTCTTTAATAAAATTATCCCCAAACAATTGACCTTTGGCTGAAGGGCCAGGTTCAGAATTTGCCATGTCTGCTAATTTTGGATCAATTCTTAAAAGTAATGCCCGCCTTCTTTCTGAGGCAATTGCCGAATTGGCGTTGCCAATCATACAAATTGTTCTTTGGACCCACCCACGAAGAACGTGGACATCAATTGGAGATTTAGTTAGCAGAGCTTCCTCTGATAATTCAAATATCTTAGTAAGGGGTCCTAAAGAATCAAGGAGTTTGTCTTGGCATGATTTGAGCGCTTGATCCACCCCTTTTCGGGGATCTTTGCCAGATTTGGCAATAAATTGGACCATTTTTGGGTCTAGCTCAGGGGTCTCGCAAACCTTATTGGCAATTACAGGTCGGGGACATTCCGCCCGTAGTTTGGATCTAGTGAACCTACTGATAGGTTTCCGCACCCAATTCTCAAGGTATTTAGCTACATGAGGTCTAGGTGTCCACTCTGATGAACGGGGATGTTTGATGCCGTCCGGATCAAACATGGGATCCCCTCTAGCATCAAGGAGCGGAGACGCTGTGGATGTGGAAGGCATATCAGTAGGGTTTGTTACCAAAGATTTTTGTTTCTTTGCCAGAGGCCCATTCGAATCCCCATCTTCGTCATAAGATGGTGTCCAGTCTTCATCTGAAGAATCCTCAGTAGAGGAAGAATAATAGGAGTCAGGTTTTAATCTCCGTAGGTTTTTCTTAGGTGGTAACCTCCTCAGGTTCTTATCACCCCCTTTGGTATCCTCTGGGGGGGAGGATCTGCTGTGTGGGACTAAGCCACACTGTTCAGGAGAATTAACAGCCAAAGACATATTTGCATCAGTCCTGATGGGACTATTAATGGAGACATGGCGCCGTTTGCGGCTACATTTACCGCCACTGCGAGCCGTGTCTTCATGAGAGCTAGAATGGGAACTAGCTGGGTTAGCAGGTGCAGAAATATTATTAGAAATACCAGAAGATAGAAAATTAGACTGTTCAAGATTATTTGATTCTAATGATCCTGTCCCTTTAATTGCTATGGAAAAGGATTCAATTAGAGAGGAAGATAACTTTTGAAGAGCAGACTGCATAGAATGCTCAACAAATTTAGAAAACTGAGCTGACCCAGGGAAAAAGGTGTGTGAACCACCAGGTTGAGTCTCTCCTCTGACAGGAGAAGAATCTGTGGGCTTTGGGGATTGAGCCGATTGAAATATCGGACCTTCAGAGCCCTCACCCTCAGAAGAGGACATATTTGCAGAAGGAGTAAATATATAAATAAAAGAAGAATAGCTTTTGAAAAAACTCGCCAACGTCACACAGCAACCTTATTGAACCGCGATGGGAAAATGGCGCTAGTCAGCCGAACGCGCCGCCCCTCTGAGGAGAGTCACGCATGCGCGGCCACACACAATGAAGTAAATGGCCGCGCTATGCGAGAGCTGAAACAGCCGCCGCTGGGTGAAATAAGAGACCCGCTCACAGTTAGGAAGAAAAACAAACAAAAGCGAAGCTGAACAAAAATCCTCTGAACAAGAAAAGATAAGGAAAAGGTAAAGAATAAGGAGAACTCTCGTAATACTATAAAACAAAGAGTACCTTATACTCTTGTTAGGGAATGTAATTAGATAGGGAAAAACAAGAGCTTAACATATATTGAATAAGAGAGATAAATATTTAATTTAAAGATTTATTTAATGAAAAGAAATAATGGGTACTTATCTTCTCTGGAAGCAGCAAAGAAAGAGGGAGTTATGGGAAACTATAATACCTTTTATGACTGGGGTTTCAATGTGATTTGGCTGGGGGGGTTGCTATGGTGATGGAAAAGTTTTTCTGTTGTATTTGAAATAAAGAAACCTTTGCTGCTAGAAGGAAGCAGTGGAGAAAGTTAAATGCATAATATGAAGCCTCCGTTCTGCCATAAAATTACTGTGTGTAACAGAAGGACTTAACTAGGGAGGTGTCCATCATACAGCAGTCAGGTATATATCTATATAATTACTGTGTGTAACAGAAGGACTAAACTAGGTAGGTGTCCCTCATACAGCAGTCAGGTATATCTATATAATTACTGTGTGTAACAGAAGGACTTAACTAGGTAGGTGTCCCTTATACAGCAGTCAGGTGTATCTATATAATTACTGTGTGTAACAGAAGGACTAAACTAGGTAGGTGTCCCTCATACAGCAGTCAGGTATATCTATATAATTACTGTGTGTAACAGAAGAACTTACCTAGGTAGGTGTCCATCATACAGCAGTCAGGTATATCTATATAATTACTGTGTGTAACAGAAGAACTTACCTAGGGAGGTGTCCATCATACCGCAGTCAGGTATATCATTACTGTGTGTAACAGAAGGACTTAACTAGGGAGGTGTCCATCATACAGCAGTCAGGTATATCTATATAATTACTGTGTGTAACAGAAGGACTTAACTAGGTAGGTGTCCCTCATACAGTAGTTGGCCTGCATGCTGTGTAGAGATGTCTCCACTTGCGGTCCCTGATTTACTCTATCTGCCTTTCGTTGGCTTCAGAGGTAAGAAGGAGGTGGGAGGGGGAAGTATACAAGGTCTCATGGTTATGTATACTAAAGATCCCAGCTCGTTATATGGAGAGCTCAGTAAATGTGTGACTGCCGACACAGCCGTCCAGGCCACGCCCCCTTAATTGGGTATTTTAAATCACCAAATGAAATAGAGAGCTCCAACATATTGCAAAGCTGGTTCTGTGAGTATCAGATTTGGCTCTTAAGTAGATCAGGGGATTGCGAATGTTATAACCCTTTGAGTTCCGCAGGGGTGTGTAACACATTGCAAAGGGTTAAGGGAGAGCTGGTGGTGTTCCTGGTGCTGAAATCTGAGAGCATCCCCTCTTCCTCCTCCAAATTCCCCTCCTCAACTCATAACCAGCATTATAACAGCCTTATATGCTATTGACCAAAGTCTGTCCCCCTCCTCTTGCATGGAAAAGTTTTAGTGCATATGGAAAAGTGTGTCATAGTCTTCATGGTAAAGCGATTAACACACTAGGTCATTGCACTGAACCTTATTACATCTTCCCCAGTTTTCTTTTAAACATAGGGCCATAAAAAGCAGTTACTAAAAAAGATCAGTTCTGTGTGAATCCATATTGAAGTGCAAACATGTTCTCCTAAGTTCACATGCAACAACTTGTTTATTGTTTGACTGTTCTGACTCTTCTTACAGTGTGTTCCAATGAAGGCAGCCACAGTTCACTCTGTACATCATTATAGATCTGCTTGTCTTTCAGCCTCAGCAGTGAAACAGCTCCCTTCTTGACTTCACAGCATGGGAGCACCAGAGCTCAATGTCTGAGGTTCTCAATGATTTTAAAAAGAGAATACTTAAGTAACATCTATAAATGAGGGGTATGCAAGTCATTGTAGAGTGATGCCTTGCTTACCTCTATTGCACTGAAAGGGTTAAGGTATTCATAAAATGAACTTAAATTATCAGCAGATCTGCTCCTCTGGGGCTGCTTTGCAAGCATACCTGGGAACTTTGTTGACAGCTAACTCCCAAGTAACAGGTAGGACTGGTGGTTGAGGTGTCCAAATTATGTGATTTTCTTCACAATGTAGGTGTGACTTAGTCAGAGTGAGTGGGATTAGGATAAGAGAGGTGGTGCTTACATCTCTAAAGTGAGTGGAACAGGGCAGGGAGTGGGTGGAACAGGCTTGAAAGTAGGCAGGAGTGTGGAGGAGTAACCACAGTTCTCACTAACCTGGAGAACCACTCTCTCTCCCCAGAGAACCAGCAATTAAAGGAACAGTAATGTTTCATAATAAAAGCAGCTAATTAATCATCATAGTATTTGGACTTTGGAGAGTGTTATTTCAATTCTGTCAGAGTTGTAGTTCCAGAGTAATCCAGTGACAAAGTGTCCCCCTCCCGCCCCTTTTACTGATGTAACACTGTTCAGCCAGATCAGAAGGGAGGTGCCCAGGTAGACTGCAGAGAGGGACAATCTTCAATTAAGATAAGGGAAAAACCTGAAAAGCTTGTCAAGGGGGGCAAGGATTTCATTGTTTTCAAAGGAATAAGAGTGTCCCCTTCTGTTATCTGTCTGGTCTATGGACTGGATTCGACATCTGAGAAGAGATGGCTTACACTAGGTAAAAGGGGCGAGAGGGGAAACTTTGCTTGTGAATATCTCTAAAACTATAAAGGTTTGAGAGATAAGACTTATATCATTCTTCATGTTTTTTTTAATGCCTACAAAATAAAATAAAGTTAAAACGAAGTATTACTATCCCTGGCATCTCTGGGGATGATCCTAAGAGTTTTCAGGCATGATTGTGGATAGCAGGATAGCAGAAAGGGGTATAAAAAAAGTCACTGATGCTCACCCTGGTGCCTCGGTGCTACATTACAGAGGACAATGTCTTGTGTGATGCAGTCCTCAGAAACCCACTTTATTGGGCTTCAAAGGCAGAAACAGGGTCTGTGGTTGAGAGTAACGTACTGTCACTCTCCTATATGTTTCTTATACCATTGTTACCTATCTGTTTGTATCTCCACCCATTCACCTACTACTGGATCCTTTTGCTTTATCTACCTGTCTTCTGGACAGATAGGCATGTGTTCTTCAAGCCTGTTTCCTCAGTATCCTGTTTGTGCAATTTATCTTTGATTTCTGACCCAGGCTTTCTATACCAGGTTTTGACCTTGGTGTGCCTAACAATTCACCCCACTTCTTCTTCCTGATTTTATGGCTTTTGAACCAGCTCAGCATTTGACTATGCTCCTGCCCATCCCTTTGACTTCTCTATTTTCTGCCTCTATCGGAACTGACCTCGGCTAGCATCTTGGTTCTTCTTTCCTGATTTCCCCACTGATCGTGTCCCTGGTCCTGACCCATGGCTTGCCTGACCTTACATCTGGCCTAGTCCACCCTGGTTCATCCGCACTGACAGTTATCTTAACCTTTTCCTTGACCCACTCGCATTGCTCAGCTTGCTAGAGACTTGTCCTGCCAGGCTCCGGTTTCTTTAGATTCTGTACTCTCCAGTGGACATGATTAGTAACTGACTCAACATTGTCCACCCATGTAGATGCCCTCAAGTAGGGAAACTGCGTGTCTTCAGCCTACACTTCTTCTGGATGACCTCTGGTGGTGAATCTGCATAATTTACCCTATTCTATCCTATGTTTATATTATGGGAGAATCCGTTTTTCACCTTAAGACTTTTACCTTGTCCAGATATTTTTGTACTGTCTCTCCAGTTATATATTGTTGTATTTCTGATATGCAATTGGATTCTATTTTTTCATTCATAACGGAAAGGCTTTCTCTCAAGATTCACAGTAGTGTCCATTCTGGTCCGGCCTCTGGCTCAAATGGAGGTGCGGTCAGCACCTATAACTTTGACTTCAGCCGCAGCAATGGCACCTCTGTGACCATCACTGATCATCAGTCTGTGTTGAAATTATAACCCTTTTTATACGTAAACAAGCCAATAGATGTGAGAGGCTCTGAGCACGAACAAAAGCACAATGGCCTGTTCTCTAGTCACAGCTCAAGAGCAAGAACTGAGAGCAAGGGGTCCACATCTGGATTACCCTTTACACCTAGAGAGAGACCCTAAGTGTTTCTCAGAAACAAGCCAAATGATGTGAGAGGCTGTGAGCACAAACAAATGCAAAGTTGCCTGTTCTCTGACTAGTCACCGCTCAAGAGCATCACATTTTAGCTCTCTAATGCCATTACAGAGGAGAAATTTCCACATACACCTTAGACTAATGCCGCCCGTAAGGGCGGGCCAGTACCAAAATCATGGGCATGTCCCCCCTGCATGGAAAAACCAGCTAACCCCAGATGTATGTTTTGGCCTTATTTGGGCCTCATCAGTGAGGTGTAGCTGGCTTCCCTAGGAACTGAGACCAAGGGGTCCACGTCTGGATTACCCTTTAAACTTATGGAGAGACCCTAAGTGTTTTGCAGAAACAAGCCCTAAGTGTAAAGGGTAATCCAGATGTGGACCCCTTACTCTCAGTGCCTAGGGAAGCCAGCTGCACCTCACTGACAAGGCCCAAAAAAGACTGAAATGTATGTCTGGGGTTAGCTGGTTATTCCGTGCAGAGGGGACTTGCCCATCATTTTGGAACTGGACTGCCCTTATGGGCAAGATTAGTCTAATATGCACGTCAAAATTTCTCCTCTGTAATGGCACTAGAGAGCTAAAATGTGATGCTCTCGAGCGGTGACTAGCCAGAGAACAGGCAACTTTGCATTTGTTTGTGCTCAGAGCATCTCACATCATTTGACTTGTTTCTGAGTGTAAAGGGTAATCCAGACGTGGACCCCTTGCTCTCAGTTCCTAGGGAAGCCAGCTGCACCTCATTGACAAGGCCCAAACAAGGCTGAAACGTACGCCTGGGGTTAGCTGGTTTTTCCATGCAGAGGGGACTTGCCCAGCATTTTGGAACTGGACGGCCCTGATGGGCGGGATTAGTTTAATATGCATGTGGAAATTTATCCTCTGTAATGGCACTAGAGAGCTAAAATGTTATGCTCTTGAGCGGTGACTAGCCGGAGAACAGGCAACTTTGCTTTTGTTTGTGCTCAGAACCTCTCACATCATTTGGCTTGTTTCTGAAAAACACTTACGGTCTCTCTCTAAGTGTAAAGGGTAATCCAGATGTGGACCCCTTGCTCTCAGTGCCTAGGGAAGCCAGTTGCACCTCAGTGACGAGGCCCAAACAAGGCTGAAATGTACGTCTGGGGTTAGCTGGTTTTTCCTTGCAGAGGAGACTTGCCCATCATTTTGGAACTGGACTGCCCTCATGGGCGGGATTAGTCTAATATGTATGTGGAAGGGGGAAGGGGAAGAGAGTCAGGAGAGCAACAGGTCACAGTGGAAGTCAGGGGGGAGCACCAAATCCACCTAGGGAGACCAAATTCAAAGAAAAGAAGAAGATGAAGCTTGCAAGTAAGCAGTCATCTTCTCCATGCTAAGCAGTTGCCAGATCCTGCCATCTAGGGAGGCATGGCAGGGCAGCACCGTTTTCCAGTGATGTGCAATATGGCACCTAGTCATAGCACAAATTCGAAACACCAATTTGTTAGTCACCGGAGATAATGGGGGATGTCGAGATGATCTGTTAAGCAAAGCAGTCCAAGGATCAAGATGTAATGAGATCTCCAGGGCCTTGCTCAAGAGAGCAAAAACATGGGACCACAGAGTCTTCACCTGAGGACACGACCACCATATGTGAAGGTATGTTCTGTCCATACCACAGCCAAGATAGAGCAACTGGGAAGCGGTAGGGTAAACCCTAAGTAATCTGGCCGGACAGTAGTACTGAGCTAGAACTCTATAAGCGTTTTCTTTTACTAGCGTACATGGCATTAGACTACCAAAGTATTATGGCATTCCACTCTTCGGAATCCAGAGACTTGCCAAGATCCACTTCCCAAAGGAAGAGGCTGAGAATAAAGTGTAGTCAAAATATAAGAGTAGAGACTAGATATAGTTCCCTTTCTATGCAGTAAAGTAGAAAATAAAACTTCAAAGAGAGTGCCAGACCCGGGAGGAGAGGATTTAAAGTAAGAGATAAGAAAAACACGTTTTTTGCATTTAGAAAAGCTTACAAAGCTGAGCTAAATGCAAAAAAACGTATCTCTCAAACCGCTATGGTTTAAGAGATACAGGCGTTTAAAGTTTGATCTTGCCTACTGACAGCTGGAAAGCTGTCAGCAGGATATCCGTGTTGGCCGACACGGAGGCACTTGAGCAGAGCCGCAATCTCATTATTTACCACGAATCCCTTCATTGGAATGGTCTAAAACGAGTACTTGAAAACCAGGCAAACATTTTAGACCGTTCCAATGAAGGGATTTGTAGTAAATAACGAGATTATGGCTCTGTTCAAGCACCTCCGTGTCGGCCGACACAGATCTCCTGCTGACAGGGTCTCTGGAATGTCTCTTATCCTTAAGTTAGACCGCCTAGACCGGTTATCCAGATCTTCTAGGGCATCATAAAGCCGTTTTATCCTGCAGATGCCACACCTCGTCAGAGAGGGCTAAATGTTGCTGCGACACATCAGTGAAACGGGTCTCCCGGGCCAACATACGACCCGAGATCTGTTGGATCTCCATCTGTAGCAAGGAGACACTGGACTGGAGTTCTGCAGAAAGGTCTTGCTTGACTGAGAGAAGGAGATCCATCAGCGAGACCACGTCCTGCTTGATACACAGGGGCGGCGAGTCAGAGACAGCACTCTCGCCATGGGGCTCAGAGGATCCAGAGTCTCTCTTCTGAAAAAAGTCTGCCGGGCGGGCAGATTTTTGATACCTCGTAGCCATCTCACAATGCTCAGAAGAACCAGTGTCCAAAAAATAAGGTTAATAGCGGGTAGTTTGCTAAATATAGCTAGTAAAGGCAACCGGAGAGCGGGAGCCTCAGCAAGATGCGACCATACTCTCCAAGCTCCAGGTCACACTCCCAAAACAGAAGTTTTTTATGTAGTTTTGCTCCTCAACAGCAACAGACACTAGATGCAAATGCCACACCTAGAATCATTGCCAGACCTTTTGTTAGCTGTCATGTACATGAACTAATGATCCACACGTGGCCAAGAAACAATTGAACAGCCATTTGTACATTTATTTTTGGTCCCCTAAAGTGGAGGGACTGTGTATAAAAATGGTAGTTCCTATACGGTTCATGATTTATGGATGTAAGGGCTCGATTCAAATGTTGGCGTTAAAACCAACGTGAAGAAAAAAACTGCCTTCGCTCGTTAAGCAAGACCAGGTAACGTGAGATTAAAATCTTCCTTACGCAGAAAGGCTAACGAGCGATAACCAACAAAATACACGTTAACCTTAAACCTGCATCGCATAGAAAATCTTACCTAAAAACACGATAAAAATGTTACCTAGCACCACAGCCAATCACAGCACTGCAAAGTATCAAGTTCAGTCAGAAAATCCAAAACCCACGTCTCCAGTTCTGAACAGCTTTCTCTGTGCTTCCCTACCCAGCCACTAGGGGAACACAGAGATGGCTTTCAGCACCATGGACAGCTTTGAATGCCATAGGGATGTGCACTGCTCACCCCTGTGGCATTCAAAGGGTTACAATCAATAAAACTAGTACACCAAGCACTACACAATGCCCCCTTCCACCCCACCCCCCCTTAGTATGTCACTTATATTGCATATATGTGACATACTAACCCCATCTACATCCACCTCACGGACTTCCATGTAGTGGACAAATATGTATTTTATTCCACAATTAACCCTTTGAGTACCAGAGAGGTAGGAAAGCATTGCTTAGCATGTTTCCTACCCCTCTGGTACCCAAAGGGTTAATAGGCAAGGTATGGACCACATACCTTGCCTGTATATATGTGTGTGTGTGTGTGTTTTTTAAACTTGTTTTATTAAAATACTATTATTAGACATTAGTTTAAATTAGATCTCATTCATTTTTAACCCCCTACCTCCTGTGTCCCATTGTTATTAGTACTTTTGCTCCACTCTCCTTCAAACGGAGAGTGGAGCAAAAGTACTAATAGCAATGGGACAAAGGAGGTAGAACATTATAAATGGATGAGATTTAAGTTAACCCTTTGAGTGCCAGAGTGGTAGGCAACGCATTGCAAAGCAATGCGTTGCATACCACTCTGGCACTCAAAGGGTTAAAATACAACTGAGGGAGCAGGCTGCACTGTGACTGCAGCGCTTCCCTCATCTTCATTCATGACAACTTCCATTGCTGCGGGTGGCTGTGAAGCCCGCAGAATAAGAACAGCCTGTGCACTTGAGAGGCATTGGAGAGGCATTGTACAACGCATTGTGAGAAGGGACGAATTGTACAACGGGCGATGCCAGGCAGCCGGGCACAATGCCAACGTGAGAGGAGAGGTATTGGAGGAAGCGGGCAGCAAATACAAGCCTACCACCCTCTTCCTCCTATGTCTCTCTCCCCTCCTCCGCTTTCTCCAATGCCTCTCAAGTGCACAGGCTGTTCTTATGCTGCGGGCGTCACAGCCACCCGCAGCAATGGAAGTTGTCATGAATGAAGATGAGGGAATCGCTGCAGTCACAGTGCAGCCTGCTCCCTCAGTTGTATTTTAAACGTTTGAGTGCCAGAGTGGTACGCAACGCATTGCTTTGCAGTGCGTTGCATACCACTCTGGCACTCAAAGGGTTAACTTAAATATCATCCATTTATAATGTTCTACCTCCTTTGTCCCATTGCTATTAGTACTTTTGCTCCACTCTCCGTTTGAAGGAGAGTGGAGCAAAAGTACTAATAACAATGGGACACAGGAGGTAGGGGGTTAAAAATGAATGAGATCTAATTTAAACTAATGTCTAATAATAGTATTTTAATAAAACAAGTTTAAAAAACACACACACACACATATATACAGGCAAGGTATGTGGTCCATACCTTGCCTATTAACCCTTTGGGTACCAGAGGGGTAGGAAACATGCTAAGCAATGCTTTCCTACCTCTCTGGTACTCAAAGGGTTAATTGTGGAATAAAAGACATATTTGTCCACTACATGGAAGTCGATGAGGTGGATGTAGATGGGGTTAGTATGTCACATATATGCAATATAAGTGACATACTAAGGGGGGGTGGGGTGGAAGGGGGCATTGTGTAGTGCTTGGTGTACTAGTTTTATTGATTGTAACCCTTTGAATGCCACAGGGGTGAGCAGTGCACATCCCTATGGCATTCAAAGCTGTCCATGGTGCTGAAAGCCATCTCTGTGTTCCCCTAGTGGCTGGGTAGGGAAAAGCACAGAGAATGCTGTTCAGAACTGGCGACGTGGATTTTTACTCTTCCTCCAGTGCTATTCTCCCAAAAAATAGGCGTTAGATTTTTGGAAAGAAATGTTGCAATTTAACTCTCGTTAGCCCTAACTCCAACATTTGAATGGCTTTTGGTGTCGCTTGTACATTATCCTCTATGGGTGAGATCTTGCTGTTCTGGCGACGGGCGATGTGTGTTTCAGAACTGGCGTCGCTTCTTACTAGTGGAACATTTGCATTGCTCAGTTGACGTTAAAAGCAGCGTTGTCAGTTTTTTCTGGCGACGCCAACATTTGAATCGAGCCCTAAATACCCTCAGTCTGTGCGTTATCCTCTTGGTCATTGTTTCATTCCAAATCCAATGTGCTGGAGTACAGAGTTGCACTGAAGACACTTTAATGTAACCTGGCAGCATCAAGCACAGAGTGGAGCCTGTGGAATGGCTCCGTGCTGAATAATCTGAGGATAGCACAACCTCAGCACTGCTGTGGGGCTAGTGAATTTGTTGGGCCAAGTGCACTGCACCCTTGGCTTCTTCCTTAGACTGGCCCTGCGTAGCCCAGATGGTATGTATCCATAGCTTCATGGGTTTACCTTAGGGCAGCCAGACTATGGAATTTAACCCTTTGAGTGCCAGAGAGGTAGCCAATGAATTGCAACACCTAGGTTAACCGGGGTTAACACTCAGAAACTAAATTTTCTCTGTCCTGATGTCACAAGGTCAGGATAAAGCAGGTGTCTGTTGAATATTTAAACACGCATCACAACCAAGGAATTATAGACATGCACTGATAGTCCTCTGTTTCCTAAAACTTATCTTAATAGTGAAGAACAGGTCATATCGAGTGTAGCAAATCCATATTTATGTAAAGCCTGGCTAATCTCCCGGTAAACAGCAGCACATACATAGCTGGACCTTAATCCCTTCCTGCTGCTGTATGGGGAGAGACACGAGATATCAAATATTAACCCTTTAAGGTAGGACCAGAAGGGTGCATAATGCATTGCTAAGCAAGATGACTTAAGTTAACTCTTTGACTACCAGAGAGGTGCGCAGTGCATCGGGAAGCAATGTGTTGCAATCCCCTCTGGTCCTCAAAGGATCAAAATAACACACTTTCTCGGTTACTTTCTCAGTCAGACCTAAGAGTGGACCCGTCATACTATGATTAGTTATTTTAATGAAAAATAAAGACTTGTTTGTAATATAAATAGTTGTTTGTTGGTGGCACAGTGTATACTTTTATGCTAGTCATTGGTGGGATAATATTATCACCAGGGCTGGATTTACATGCTATAGGAAGGCATACTAGGTGCCCTTAGCCCTGCCTATGGACACACCCCTTGTCCACACATCACCTTGCCCCCAGTCCCTTCAACTTTTTTTCCTGACACAGAATAAAAATGAACCCCTTGGTTGCTACAGAGATCTCCATCGAAATCTCTGTAGCACCCAAGGGGTTAAATAATAGCTTTTAAAAAGGTATATAATCTAGTCCGGAGACACTGAGATTGCTCTGGCCACACCCACAGTTCAGAATGTGTGTGTAACCAGCACAGCTGAGGCTCCTCCCCTTAAAATGTGGAGCGCTAGGCAGTTGCCTGCTCTGCCTATTGGGAAATCCAGCTCTGATTATCACCCACAGTGTTCTGAATCTAAGCCTAGGGCCTGGCAAACTTATGGGGCCCGCCAGCCCTGCAAATAATTGCATTTCCTACAGTTCCTAGCTACATTTAGTGCCCACTCAGCAGCAGCTTAAGCCTTTGAGTTACATCTCTACAGGCCTCAGTTAACATGTTAAATGCTAAAGTTCATGACAGTACAATTAGAAAAAGACTGAACAAGTATCGTTTGTTTGGAAGGGTTGCCAGGAGAAAGCCTTTTCATGGCAGCATGACTTAGGTTTGCAAAGTCGCATCTGAACAAACCACAAGTCTTCTGGAACAATGTCCTTTCGACAGATGAGACCAAAGTGGAGATGTCTGGCCATAATGCATAGTGCCACATTTGGCAAAAACCAAACACAGCATATCAGCACAAACACCTTATACCAACAGTCAAGCATGATGGTGGATGGGTGATGATTTGGGCTTGTTTTACAGCCACAGGACCTAGGAACCTTGCAGTCATTGAGTTGACCATGAACTCCTCTGTATACCAAAGTATTCTAGAGTCAAATGTGAGGCCATCTGTCTGACATCTAAAGCTTGGCTGAAATTGGGTCATGCAACAGGACAATGATCCCAAGCACACCACGCAAATCTACAACAGAATGGCTGAAAAAGAAAAGAATCAAGGTGTTGCAATAGCCCAGTCAAAGCCCAGACCTCAACCCAACTGAAATGCTGTGGTGGGACCTTAAGAGAGCTGTGCATAAACAAATGCCTGCAAACCTCAATGAACTGAAACAACTTTGTAATGAAGAGTGGGCCAAAATTCCTCCACAAGGATGTGAGAGACTGATAAAGTCATAGAGAAACTGACTACTTCAAGTTATTGCTGCTAAAGGTAGTTCTTCTTGTGTGCTTTTCGATCACATTCATTCACATATCAAGCTTGAGCAATTTACATGAATATATATATATATTTTTTTTTACTAAAAGTTAAGTTTTAACACAAGATTTTCTCCCCCTTTTAGACACTACCAATAGGTAATTGCATTACATGGCTAGAGTCCTAGTTTTGCAGGGTTACCTGTCTCTTTTCTCAATTTCCCTGTCTGTTGCCCTCAGCATCCCCTGCTGGATATAGATAATGCTGCAGATAATGGGGAGGTCCCTTGGTGTGTGTGTGGCCTGGTCTCCATGAAAAACTGGTGGGTAGACAGCTATACGATAATTGTATTAGGACTGTTTGCAGAATACCAGAAGTACCTTACTGATAGCCCCAAATGTCAGCCCCGAATGGGCAGAGGAATCTTTTGTGTAATAAAGAGAGGTCCTAGCAATAGCCAAAGCAGGGGACAGTTGAGGGCAAGTGACGGGAGAAGACAGCTATATTTGGCTCAGACCAGTACTTAGATGGGAGAGGTAATCCAACATTCATAATTTATCTGCTTTTAACGTCTCAGTGTATACATTAAGCTCAGCGGATTTAGATTACACATTTACTATATATATATATATATATATATATATATATATATATATATATATGACTCCATCTACTCTGTTGGACTTATATGGACTTCTGTTACCACATATCACGTATCTTTAAATCCTGCATCATTTTTACATTGATTTTAGATCACATTGAGTAAACTTTTCAACTATCGTGTTACTGTTATTTTTTTCTGTGTCTTTAAACGTTATATTTCATTGCATTTATTATATAGTGCTCTCCCAAGGTTGAGTTTTAGGTTTCATTACAAATTGTGCACACTTTTTATTTGAATTGTAGCTTGCATTAATTAGGGGCAATATTTACTGTGGTATATTCAGTATATTTTAAATAATTTTTAGAAGAGCATCATTTTCTGCTGTACCACTACAGCTTTCAGAATCCATTTAGAACTGGGATGTAGCTTTAAGGGGGGCCCCAAACTGGTACCTTGCCTAGGGCCCTGTGTAGTGTTGATCCCACTCTTCTCTGAATAAAACTAGAAAGAGCCCACACATTGTAGGTATTTCTAATAGCACAAAGAATGAAGTTTGGCCCCAAAAAGAACAAATTAGCATATTGCACTGAGCATTTGCATAACATGCCCCACTGTGAAATGAAAACACAATGGTTAATATCTCAAAAAATGTTTATTGTACAGAAGAATGGGTAGGATAACATATAGGCAGATTTTAAAACAAACTGAGGTTGCCTTAAGGTGACAGGTTGACTTTAACCAGAATCAGGATATCAAAAAAGCAGCAAACTAATACATCAAATATGACACTGCCTTAAAGGAGCAATAAAGTTTTATTATAAAAAAAAACTTCATAATGTTCTTCCTGCCAAGTAAAACAATGGTATTCCCACTGCTATGACATAATACAAAAGTTATAACAGTGCAACAGGAAACTTTTAAACAACATAGCTTCTCATATTTAGTGGCCTTCAAGACATTACGGGGAATGTATCAACCTTACATATGAATATGGTGGCCCCATGTCCCTGATTGCCCAGGACAGTCCCATCCCTGATTTTTAAATCTGTGTCCCATGTCCCTGGCAGCCCCCTTCAGGGACAACACAAAGTCCTGGACTGAAGACTCCAGAGCACTAGAAGGAGAGCTGCCTATTGCCTACTTTGACAGAAAGTGATTAGTCTGTTGAGCTGCAAGAAAATGGCTTCCCAGAAGAGCTCTAAACACTATAGAGACAAACCTGAGCCTGGATCCTGATTTCAAACATGGCCTGCTGTGCAGTTTTGTTGTAATGTAATGCTAGTCTAAGGCTTTTGGAGTGATGTACATTTTCCTGTAGCCCACAACAGGCATCATTTTCTGTCACAACAGTGTTTAGAACTCTGTGGTGTGCCAAACAAAGAGCAGGCTGCACCCTGATGTCCAGTGATATTTAGTGATGAATCCCATACAGCTGTCCTGGAGCTGAGGACAAGTACTGTGCTGCTCTCATCTATACAGTGTCTCAGACATAAGAAAAGAGTAAGGACCAAAAAAGGTTTGAGATTTTTACAGTAGGCAGACTAGATGGGCCGAATGGTTCTTATCTGCTGTCAAATTCTATGTTTCTATGAATG
The DNA here is from genome assembly GCA_037306005.1 of Rhinophrynus dorsalis. Taxonomy (NCBI): domain Eukaryota; kingdom Metazoa; phylum Chordata; class Amphibia; order Anura; family Rhinophrynidae; genus Rhinophrynus; species Rhinophrynus dorsalis. The sequence continues at coordinate 66,975,462 of CM074723.1, read as the reverse complement.
GCGGAATGGGAATGTAGTCACCTACATATGAAGGCAAAGTGTTCCAATTCTGGAACAAACCAACTGCACTATAAGGGACAAATAAAAATTCCCAAATGTTCATGGATTTAACTCAATGAGTGCCAGGGGGCATACGACGCATTTTGATGCAATGTGTTGCATACTCCTGCAACACTCAAATGATTAAAAAGGACTTTTAACCTACTGAATGCTTGAGTGGAGTCCAATGCATTGCTTTTCTGAAAACGACACCCCAGTGGTTCATATAAATTAAAGGAACACTAGGGTTGCCACTCAGACGGTATTTTACCGGCAGGCCAGTAAAAAATTGGCTTCTTTCCAATGTTAAGTCTATGGAGGGAATGCCTTGGCCGGTATTTTTTTGAAGAAAAGGTGGCAACCCTAAGGAACACTAATGTCACAATATAAATGAATCTTCGATTATTCTTTATAATTTTTAATAATGCTCTGTACTGTCCAATCTGTCCATTTCTGTATAGTTTTAAAGGGATAGTAATGTTTCATAATAAAAGCAGCTCCGATTAATCATCATAGTATTTGGACTTTGGAGAGTGTTATTTCAATTCTGTCAGAGTTGAAGTTCAAGAGTAATTGAATGAGAAAGTATCCCCCCCTCCTGCCCCTTTTACTGATGTAACACTGCTCAGCCAGAGCAGAAGGGAGGTGCCCAGGTAGACTGCAGAGAGGGACAATCTTCAATTAAGATAAGGGAAAAACCTGAAAAACTTGTCAAGGGGGGCAGGGCTTTCATTGTTCTCATAGGAAGAAGACTGTCCCCTGCTGTTATCTGTCTGGTCTATGGACTGCATTCCACATCTGAGAAGAGATGGCTTACACTAGGTAAAAAGGGAGGGAGGGGAAACTCTGCTTGTGAATATCTGTCAAACCATAAAGGTTTATAAGACTTATATCGTTCTTCATGTTTTTTTAATGCCTACAAAATAAAATAAAGATAAAACGAAGTATTACTATCCCTTTGACATCATTTTATTATAAAGTTTCCTTCTCCCTCCCCTTTTCCCAAAGGCACTCTTCTTCCTGCAGATCAGAAAGCTGGTCTGGATGGATAATAACAGGGGATAATCTTGTGTCAGCATAAGGAAAACCCTACTCCTGTTCGCCCCCTAAGAGACAAGATTGTCCCTCATTGTGATGTTTTCGCACAAGTGGCTTGCTTCCAAATCTGAAGGGAAGAAGAGGGATGTTGGGAAAAGGGGCTGGAGGGGCAAACAATAAAATTGTGATTGGTACAAAGCATTATTAAAAATTATAAAGAATAACCAAAGATTAATTTATATTGTGACATTATTATCTCTTTAACAACCACTTTTCCAGTCATCTGGCAGTCCCTTGGCCAGGGATGTTCTTATTTTACCCCTTTGAGTGCAATGTGTTGCGTACCCTTCTGGCACTCAAAGGGTTAAAAATCTAGCACATTTCGTTTTTTTTTTTGTTTTGTTTTTTTGTATCAAGATGATTGTGTAAATCTTTTTTTTTTAAGATGGATTCTGTCTATGATCTGGAATACAACATTGTCTCTATTCCCATGACACAATTCTAAAGCATGTTTAGTTATTCCAGATTTCAGTTTGTTCCATACCACGTAATGAATATGTCCCAGTGTCTTGTTTTTCACATTCGAGTTGTTTGACCTACATGCTGTTTAGAACAATTTCATGTTGCTAAGTAAATAACATTGCTACTTTCGCACTTAGTATGAGATTTGTTTTTTTACATTTTATTTGGTTTCCGATGTAGACCCAGCTTTTAGTTATCAATGCGTTTTAGGTGAAATTCTGGAGCTAATCAATTTCTCTATAGGAGCAAATGAAAAATTCCCTTTGATTTCAAAGGGCCTTTTAAACACTTGAATAGATTGCAGTGTGTTGGAGACATCTTTAGCATTTAAGGGGTTAAAAGCCCCACTGAAATCAAAATGTATTTTAGGAATGTTTATTTGTCCCCTGTAATGCCCATGGTTTATCCTAGAAATACACTTTCTGTATAAACCTGCTCCAGATGTGCATGTCCTCTTGTGTCTTAGCCACACAGAAGGGGTACATCCTCTCAGGATGATTTACTTAGAGGGAATGGGGTAATTCTAGGGAAAGCCAAGTGCGTAAATAAACAACTAAAAATTCCCAGAGACCTCTCTAGCAAACAAGGGATTAAAAGCCCCATTAAATGAATGTGAATTTGTATTTTTTTCCCCATGGTGCAGTTGGCTTACTTCAGAATTTCTCCATTTCTTCTCAGTACATCAGCCTCTCTGTCTATGTAATTAAGGCCTAGATTACAATGCAGTTGATAAGCGGTTGTCATTGGTTTTGATCTAACACTTGGGTGCCCAACATGCAGCCTCTGAGCCAAAGGCTGCCCCCCTGACCCCAGGGTGTGGCCAACCTGAGATTTCTAATAAAAACTTAATTAATTAGCACATAAGAGCTAGTAGGGCATTAAGACCTAACCGACTGCCATCTGCCAGTACTTTACAGCTCAAGAATAGTTTTCTAATAGCAGTATTGTCATTGATTTGATACATAAATAAATCCACATTACTGAATCATAGCTGGGAACTTTCTTTTCTGGTGCTGCTGGGGGAAATAATTGCCTTGAATTGTGTCAAAAAGGGGGTGGGGTTTACCCATGAGTGGGGGCGGGGCTTTAGGGGACATCACAAAAGTGGGCTGGAAGTGGGAGGAACTGGGTAGGGAGGAGGAAAAGTGGTAAGAACAGGGTGGGAAGCAGTAGAAGTGGGCAGAGTTTTAAAGGAAACTCCCCACATCTGGAGAATCAGCCTCTGCCCCTGAAACCCGGTAATGAACTTTCAAAACCGGAGTCTCCGTAGCAAATCTGGAGAGTTCCCAGGTATGTACCGAATAGCCGACAGGCTATAATCCCCATTGTTATCAGTTAAAAAATGTATGTGGCCCTCAAACATGTATCTTTCTGATCATTTGGCCCAGGATTGAAAAAACTTGGACTCCCCAATCTGATCTGAAGTCTGTGGGGAATCGTGGATAAAACCCTTGAGAAAGTTATCAATAAAGATTTATTTAACAGATTCCCTTTGAAATCTGGGTTGAAATGTGTATCTAAATCCCTTGATACATTTATTAATAGGTTTTATCTGACTTATTTCCATTGAAATCTATGGAAAACGTGTAGATTTGGTAAATCCCTTGACAGAGTTATGAATAAAGTTTTATCTAACAGATTCCCTTTTATGTCTGTTGAAAAACATGTAGATAAAATCCTTAATAAAGTTATCAATAAAGTTTTATCTCACAGATTCCTACTGAGGTCTGTGGAGAAGCACTAATAAAGCACTTGATAAAGTTATCGATCAAGATTTAGGTAAGATTCCCATTTATGTCTGAGACATTTGCAGATGAAACCCTTCATAATGTTATATATATATATATATATATATATATATATATATATATATATATTAATCCCTGCTTAAGGGCTCATTCACACAGGAATCTTTGTAGTGTGTCTTTTTTGTAGTGTTCCGACTAAATATGGTGGTGTGTTTTGAGTAGCTAGGTTTTCACAACGCTGTGACTTTAATTCAATTCCATATCAGTACTACAAATTTGTAACTGAATTATCTAGGCTGACCATATGTACCGTTTTAAACGGGAGAGTACCATTTTTTTTAATATTTCCAGAATGTCCCGTCTTTTTAATATAAATGCCAATGTTGTCCCATATTTAATATAACATATATTTTTTTTATAAAAAAACTGAAAGGCTTTATTTCTAATAAGATAAAGTAAATCGGAACTTCCTTTCGTCACACTAGTGGTTTTACTGAACACTTTGATTACCATAGAGTCTTATGACTCAAGTGACTCATAACTGTTTAAGACTCTCAAGTCTATGGTAATTTACCACAGAGTCTCTTTGACAGTTATAAGACAAGTCATAAGACTCTATGGTAATCAATGCGTGTAGTAAACACAGTAAAACCACAAGTGTGAGTGACAAAGAAAGGAAGTTCCGATTTACTTCAGGAGCAGGCTTTTTGGCCAGAGAGAGAGAACACTGCTAGTAAGAGATGGAGCAAACGCATTCTCTCTGCTTACAGCTTACTACGATCGGACTTGGAGTGACGGAGTCCCACTGTCCATCTGTCCCACACCCTGTCCCGTTTTTGTCTCAAGGAAATATGGTCAGCCTAGCATTATCGCATTGTCTGAGAAAGGTTGCTGCATACATCATCTTTCTGAGACATCGTAGCTCATGTTACCTGTGTGAAATGGTCCTAGGAGACACAGGAAGGGAGCGCTCAACAGATCCACTCATAAGAAACAGCCAGTCATCAGAATAAGATAAAAATCTCACATTTTATTATAAATGTATCTTGTTAAAAGAAACTCCATACAGACTCCATCAGGAGGTGATGTTTGGACAATCTAATAAAACACGACCCATCGGATCTGTGATTCACAACTCATGTGTTTTTTCATGATTGTCTGTTGATGTAAAATGTGACCCATGTGAAAGGGACCTAAAATAACCTAAAGCTGTAGCTTACCAAACAGTGCATAATAGTTGACAGAAATGTGTCAGCCTCCTACTATTTATTAGTATTAATTTATTAAGCCCCAGTATATTCTGCAGTGTCGTTACAATGGGGTAACATTTACATCTCTGTGCTCTTTTCTCACCATTCTCCTGTGTGCCATTGCAGGGGTGTGTGGCTGATAGAAGCCCACGCGAGCATCAACCAGCTGTTATTTTCTCATACTCATGTGGGTTGACCATTCACTGGAGGTTGACATGAACATGGCATCCTCCAGCATAGATCCTGTAAAAGGCATGTTGGTCCTCAGTGCAGATCATCAATTCTGCAGCTTTATTTGCTCCTATGTGACCTCAGTAAAGTCTCAGCTTGCTGGGATTTGGTGAATTCATGGTGAACCATTGTTGTTAGTGTGAAAGGCACATAATAGCTTACCTTTCTGCACAAGAAACTGACATACCATATCTGCGTTGGGGTTGCCCATATGAATAAGGTCTAAATGTGAATACACAATTAATACAATATATAGTGTTTTGATAAGGTAATCTTTATTTGATACATCTATGTATTAAGTGTTTAATGAATCCTAGATCTGAGACCACTTGCATTATCAAATAATCTTAATTGCTTGATTATTATTATTGTATCTAATGTGTTATTTTCAGTAGATCTGTTCTTGCAGTGCACCTTGTGTATTACTTCAAGAGGCTTTATTTATTTATTTATTTATTCTTTTTTTTCTGTCACATATATACAAAGATATAATCAAATCATGTTTTCCCTTTACAAACATACACACGTCTTAATAAATATTATAGAAAATGAACCTACTTAATTAACATTTAGTATTCTATAGCAGGGACGACTACCTATCCATTTAAATTTCCTATCAAACCTTGAAAATGTATCTAGTTTATATTGCGATTCCGGCTGAGGCTATCTCATGTCCAGGAGCTCAACTGGGTTCCTACTACTGCTCCTCTGATGTACCTGATAGGCCAATTCCTATCCAAACTCACCTATTTTTTAATACCTATACTAAGTCACCTATTTTCTCCTATTCATATATAGGTTAATCGCCTCCCATATCTTCAAGAAGCTTTATTGATGCACATATATGTCACACTTACATAGAAACATAGAATTTGATGGCAGATAAGAACCCTTCGGCCCATCTAGTTGCCCATTTTCCTACGGTAAAACCCTCAAACCTTTTTTGTTCCTTGGTCTTGTCTTATGTTAAGGACAGTATTATTCCTATCCCATGCATGCTTAAATTATGTCACTGTATTAACTTCTAACACTTCTGATGGTAGGCTATTCCACTTATCTACTACCCTATCAGTAAAGTAAAACTTTCTTACATTATGTCTAAACCTGTGTCCCTCTAGTTTTAGACTATGGCCTTTTGTTCTAACATTTTTACTCCTTTGAAATGTACTTCCCTCGTCCACTTTGTTAAATCCATTCATGTATTTGAATGTTTCTATCATGTCCTCTCTCTCTCTTCTTTCCTCCAAACTATACATGTTCAGATCTCTTAGTGTATCCTCATATATCTTTTCCTGTAAACCAGTCACCATTTTAGTAGCCCTTCTCTGAATTTTCTCTAGAGTATCTATATCCTTCTGGAGATGGGGTCTCCAGTACTGAACACAATACTCTAGGTGAGGTCTAACTAGAGCTCTGTAGAATGGCACGACCACTTCCCATTTTCTGCTACTAATGCCCCTAACTATACGACCCAGTACCCTGCTTGCATTCCCTGCTTTATTACATTGCCTGCCTACCTTTAAGTCATTAGAAATAATTACTCCCAAATCCCTTTCCTCTGTTGTCTCTGACAGCACAGTACCCTTAATAGTATATTTTTCCTTTGGATTTTTACGTCCCAAATGCATTATTTTACACTTATAAACATTAAACTGCAGCTGCCACACTCTTGTCCATTCTTCTGATTTACCTAAATCATTTGTCACGAGACAGACATAAGTTGCAGTCACATCACATGTAAACTTAAACGTGGCTGATATATCACCCACAGGACCTGTCTCATATGGAGTCCATCCAAAACAAAGATTGCATTTAGGTGGAGACTCTCCCACACAACTCCTTTTTAGCTTAAAGTTCATACTGTAAGTGAACAGGTTCCAATGTCAGAATACTTGGAACTCGTCCCATAACCCATAAATAGGTTGCCAAATGCTGGTGCAAGCCTCACTCTCATAGTGGTGGAGCTTCTTTGGAGATAGAATTCCACTGATTAAACATTAAGACATACCTCCCAAGTGTCCCTCTTTAGGAGGGACAGACCCTCTTTTAGACTCAAATTCCACTGTCCCTCTTTCCCACCCTAATGTCCCACTTTTTAGGAGATCAGTTTGTGTGGTGTGTATATAAGTGTATTGCATTGCTCCACAGCAATAAAACTCACATTATTGTTTCTTTAAACATCAGTGTATGTGTTTAGAAATTAGTGTGCTTAAATAAAATACTTTGGTCTTGTTATGTCATTTATTAGGTAACACAAGGAGGTGTCAATAGGTCATGAAACAGCCTAAAAATTCTCGTTAATGCCCCACCCACCAGCCACAAACCCTAAAACACCCCCTAAAACACAATTGTCCCTCTTTGGCAATTTGAAATGTTGGGAGGTATGTTAAGATAATTCTGAAATATGAAGAATGTTCAAGTTAAAATGTTCAGTCCCTGCCCTGCATGATGCAGGTCTCCTCTGTGCAACCCAGTAAATTTGTGCCTGAGATCCACACATTTCTGAGGTGTATTCTGGCTGGGGTGAGGTCACATTTCTGACACCCTCCCAAACGTTTGATAGGAGCCATTTTGGGACTGCACTGTACAGCCCAAGGATTTGTACTTAGCCTGTTTCCACAGAAGCAGACTTAGTAAAACAATTGTCCTTTAAGATATTTTAATGCAGATAGCTAATCTTTAGGTAACTTATTATAAGTTCTCTAAGGATAGGTATTGTCTGCAAGTTTCTACATGTCTTTTTTGATTAGTAAAATGTCTACATAATAGCCTTTGAAATGCACAAGAAGAAAACATCTTTCAGAACTATAAGTCTCACTTCAATAGCATCATTAAAACTGTTTTACATATCAAAGCACATTGATTTTTCAAATTACAGTCAGCCAATCCATATTAATTATATATATATACCAGGAAGGTTTATATCAACTGTTTCTGCTTCAGATCCTTGTGAAATAAATTATGAGTTTCTTCAGATTTCATATATGAGGTCAATATTTTCGTTATTTTCAATTAGGGTATCAGGAACCAGAATGTTCTCATTTCTAATTCTCTTTAATAGAAAATATTGAATCAGTGTCAATATTAAACAATCATCTAAACCAGTAGAGGGCAACGTGTAGCCTTCCAGCTGCTCCAAGACTACAAATTCTGGGATGGAATCTGTAGTCTAGAAGTTGCTGGAAAGCCTCACTTTGTCCATCCATACTTGGAATTCTTTTTGATGTATAGTCACTTTGATATTCATTTTTGTAATTATTATTAATAGGTTCAGATCCCTCTTATACAGTATCATATAATAATGTCTTCTTAGTGTAACTTTGCTGGTCTACTTATTAAGATCAAACAAGGTTTCAAAATGATTAAATATTAAATTTTAAACCAAGGTTTAACTCTTTGAATGCCAGAGGGGTGCAACGCAATGCATTGTACACCCCTCTGGCACTCCAAGGTTAATAGTTACAGTTCATCATTCTAATGTCTGCATTGATGTGTTAACCCTTTGAGAACTAGAGGGGTACAAAGGGTTTCTAAACAGATCTTGGCCTGATTTCTTTTAAAGTCATTTCATTATTTTTTTCATATCCTCTTAAATCTAATTGCACATTCAGCTGATGTCATATTCAGGTATCTCCTTTAACCATTTGAGTGCCAGAGGGGTACGTAACACATTGCTTTGCAGTCTACCTGGGCACCTCCCTTCTGATCTGGCTGAACAGTGTTACATCAGTAAAAGGGGCGGGAGGGGGATACTTTGTCATTGAATTACTCTTGAACTACAACTCTGACAGAACTGAAATAACACTCTACAAAGTCCAAATACTATGATGATTAATTAGAGCTGCTTTTATTATGACACATTACTATCCCTTTAAGTCTCTCTTAGAAACCTACAAATTTAGGCTTGAGGGGACTGGAAGATAAAATTCCCCTCTTTTACTTCTTTCAACTCATTCATCTAATTGGGCTTAGTTTTGTAACAATTTGCTTATGTGAGAGAAAAAATACATAATACCAATCATGGCTCACTTAAAGCACACATCTTTCAGTGGTTCCATGTAACTGTCCATGACCACAGAGCAGCTGGTTTGCTCATCTTTTTTGTGTTCACTCAGCCATGTCCTCACTAGTCTGATGACACTTGTCTGTGTCTCCTCTGTCTGCCTGAACCATAGTCTGCTATTCAGTAGCCAGGTGATGCTTGTTTGGTTGGAGGAGAGTCAAACAAAGTAAATGACCTCTGCTCCCACCCACTGACAATGCCTTTATATTTAACCCTTTGCAGTGAGATGGGCACCCCCCTGGCACTCAAAGGGTACAACTGTATTTTATTGTTTCTTACATACATTCTGAATGTAATACATATAGAATATGTAATCACTAGTTGAACAGCCCGTTACACGGGCCACAGTGCCTCTGGCAGCCGGTCGCGGGGCAGTCACGCGCAGTAGAGACTGCCCGCGCCACTGCTGATACAGAGGTAGACGCTCCTTCGGAGCGCCCAGCTCTGTATCAGCCGCGGCGCGGGCAGTCTGTACTGGGCATGACTGCCGCACCCGCAGTAGTGTCTACTGCGCATGTCGGGCGTTACACACAACTTAGCAAATTATTATATAGGATATGATAAATCACCCAGCTGTTATGGAATTCCAACTCCCATAATCCTTAAAGGGCCACTGGTCATCTGAGGATGATGAGAATTGTACACCAGTAATAGCTGAACATTTCCACCCCTGACTTAGAAGATGGAGTATTGCCTTTGAGAATCTCACAAAGATGGTAGGACCAAATCACTAGATGTCCACCATTCCTGCTGTCTACAACCTTTGGCTTTCCAGCAGTTTTGAATAACAGAAGTTGTAGTCTCTGAAATCTATAGAGGTGTAGGATGCCTACCACAATCTGTACTAAAGGAACTTCCTTTAGATGGAAATACTGGGACTGTATTCAACTAAAGAGGAGCAATTCTGGAGCAAACCAACTGCAGCATAGGGAATATATACAAATTCCAGTTGATTTAAATTCGGGTAAGAGGGGTTACTTTAGAATTAAAGGGGTTAAACGCCCAAAAGCAATGGGAATTTGGAGAATGTTGACCTATATTTTATCTAGTGTGTTAAGATGTCTGGTATCAATCCGTTCTTATGGCAGGGTGCATGACATAATCTCTCTCTCTCGTCTATTTTTTTTTTTGTTTTTATTAAATAATTGAATATATGCCGCTCTTAGTCACAATGAAAGCCAAGGTTCCTTTTTTCTCACAGATGTTTAATGTATACATCAACTTACAGCAATGACATCTACACCAACATTGTAGAACTAAATAAAAGGACAAATATAAAAACAAAATCATCAGACACATAGTCAATTACATTGAAAACACACATGATTTAAAACTCATAACTAGACAGAAAATAAATCTACATACCACTTTTGCCTGCTTGTGAGCTAAGAGAGGAGTTTTGTATCTTAGTATTCTTAGTCAAATGACATATATTACAGAAAATACTGTAATAACAGGATCCTTTAGCTGTATACAAGCCTCTTGAGTTGGTCAGTATTTTGTTGTTCTTGACAAAGCAGGAAGTAACATGCAGTAATACACTATGGGAACAAAGGCAATTGAACACACATGCCATCTAGTGGAAGTAAACATTACAGGCACAAAAAACTTTATGAATGCAAATACAGAATATGCCTAGCTGTGCACAGATCCCATTCATATAATGCAGTGAAGATCTTTGCCAAATCTCCATATAATGTATTATCTTTAGCCATCTCTAGCCATTTCATTGTATCCCTTCATTTCTTACCTCCCACACATAGAATAATCTTGCAATTTTATGCCCTTTTAACACCATATAATAAATTTACGTCTTATTACAAAGCAATACTTTGAAGACATTTCTAATATCCAAAGGGTTAAAGGCATTTTTATGTTTGTATTCTATATGCTAAGGACCTTTTCACATGGATGACACCAACATATGGTTTCTGTGTTGGTTTTGTTCCCCCCTGGTGGAAGGTACAATGCTGTGCTCTTCTAGTACCCTTTCTCAAGGGTGATTATCACAGACTTAAACACACCAAAGTTGTAGAAGCTGCACCTTTACTACTCTCAGGAATGTGTAAGGATGCAGCAGGGCACATTGCATCACATAGATCTATCACACAAGCTGGGTTGGAAGTTCCAATTCTCATTGCAATCTCCAATGAATGAATGACTGACATGACCATCAGTCAATGATATTTAGTCTGCCATCACTACATTCACCCGGGAACATATTCTTGGGGGGGAGGGGTGCCACAGGAGGAAGGAGTATAAGAACACTGACAATGGAAATGTAGCACCATGTGTCAAGCAACAGTAGATGAGACTGGATGTGGTGTCATGTGAGGTGTTGGTGTGTGGTCATGGGTGGGACGAAGGGCACCTAAGGTCACTTGAAATTTATACCCGACTCTTCAGCTGATATGCCTATAACAAACAAAAAAAGGAGTACTTTGCATTTTCTGTTAAATTTAAAAGAGTTAGTAATATGTATAAGGCCATGTGTTACATACAAATATGGTTTCAGTTCCTCAAGTCAATCTCCTACCAGCCAATTAGTTTGATATTCCCAACTGAGCCCTTAATTGAATTTCAGCTCAAGGCAATTATACGCCTTTGTTCAGTAAGAAAGATTTCTGCAGGCTTGTGTGGAGAATGCCTAACAGTTATAACATTATCTTTCTGCTTTCATCATTTTTACATTGCACACATCATGTTTACAATGTTTATGTTTCACATAGCATATGTGGCAAGGAATCCATTTTAAGACACCTGATTACCTGCTGGGGACCCATTCTAGTCCCTGGTGGGGGTGTAGAGAATTCTGAGAAGTGTAAAGAGGCATCTGGCAGAGCTAACTAGCTAGTTATACACCTGTTATACTCTACTACAGGATAAAGACTAGGTTAGAACTCTAGGATAGTGTTAGGTAAAGATTCCTGCATTAGATAGGATATTAGTAGCAGGTGGTTAGTGGAATGAGCCTCACTGGGAGGGCAGTTCCTTCCTGCCGGAGAGTGTAGGGTAGGCATCCTGTTTCCATTACAAAGCATAGCTGAGCTGGTTCTCCTACAGGCAGTTACATAACTAGAAACTACTGAGCCCTGGAGCAAAATCTGAGTCTGCTTCCCACCTCACACACACACACACACACACACACACACACGCACACATGGAAACACACATTCACTTACATGCATACACACATGGATACACACACACTCAGTTGCACTCATGCACACACAGTCATATCCACATACACAATCACACAGTCATACACATAGTCACATGCACACATGGAAACACAAACTTGCTTACATACATACATACACACATGGATACACACACTCACTTTCATATGCAAACACACACACACACACCATAATATCCACATACAAAATCACACAGTGACACACATACACACACACACACACACACATACACACACACACATACACACATTTATACTCATGCACTTACTTTGCTACTTACCTGTATTGACCTCTCATATTTCCAAGTAAGAGGCATCAGCAGTAAGTGGTTGAGGGACCAGACAAAGTCATCTCCTTCCCAGTGGGAGAACTGAATCATTGAGAACTGTGACTGCTGTGCAGTGTTTATAATCTAGCAGGCATTGGACAACTCCTTGGGACATAAAGGTTTAAGGTTTAAGCCACAATGCCAGCACACTGCTATGTATTGAATCATAAAGAATGGAGAAACCTGACTCTGATAACCTCTTTAAATGAAAAACACAATGCTCTAAACACAGAGACATTAAAAACAAGAGAGTAGAGTGGAGATTAATTCAAAGAGTTTATCAGAGCCAGTTTCTCTATTCCATGTCACTTTTTAAATAGCCTCTACAAGAGAACAAGTATCATAATCCTTTATTACACAAGCTGCAACAACTGTGACCCCAGTCAGTTTTTGTGTAAATTACAAAACAGAGTTGTTAGCTTGTGGAGTGATGTTTTTCTGTCTGAAAATAATATAGGATGTATGTCTCTATCTGTCACCGTCAGTCTCAGCTCAGGTCACCTATAAGTCAAACGTTTTTAGTTATTTATTTCAAACTGTCCCTGTTTGTCACTCACTGTCACTGTCTTCAAATCACACCCACACTTCCGACAACAACAAGAAACTCCAACACTCCCTCTATCCCTGATTGTCTCTACACTGTAAGTTAGAGTTAAAATGTCAACAGCTTTCTCTCCCTAGTACTGCAATGTTAATTTTCTTAGTACAGTACACGGTAGACATATTAGCTGCAGAATTACCAGTGTGCAAGGATTACGTGCGCATCATCTGGTGCAACACCACCGCAACTCAATATATGCTTGTCCCTCTTGTTCTTCGCGATGTAGGAGTCAGTGTGTGTAAGTACCACAGTACGTTATGTTGTACTTGTACCTCTGTGTTTGGCTTGTCTTGAATTAACAATACATGTATGTCTGTGTATTATCTGTCAATAAGTCTCAGTAGAGTCACAGGATGTGCCAGCCAGCTCTGGTAGGATAGATCACTTAACCTGGGTGGATGTAGAAGAAGTGGACATAGTTTAAAGGGATAGTAATACTTCGTTTTAACTTTATTTTATTTTGTAGGCATTAAAAAAACATGAAGAATGATATAAGTCTTATCTCTCAAACCTTTATGGTTTATGAGATATTCACAAGCAAAGTTTCCCCCTCCCGCCCCTTTTACCTAGTGTAAGACATCTCTTCTCAGATGTGGAATGCAGTCCATAGACCAGACAGATAACAACAGGGGACACTCTTATTCCTATGAAAACAATGAAATCCCTGCCCCCCTTGAAAAAGCTTTTCAGCTTTTCCCTTATCTTAACTGAAGATTGTCCCTCTCTGCAGTCTACCTGGGCAGCTCCCTTCTGCCCTGGCTGAAAAGTGTTACATTAGTAAAAGGGGCGGGAGGGGGACACTTTGCTTGTGAATATCTCTTAAACCATAAAGGTTTAAGACATAAGACTTATATCATTCTTCATGTTTTTTTAATGTCTACAAAATAAAATAAAGTTAAAACGAAGTATTACTATCCCTTTAACAGGAAATTCACCATTGCTGGAGAATCAGCTTTTGTCTCATAGGCCTGGTAATTAGCTCTAAAAAAGGAGTCCCCAGGGCAGATCCAGAGAGTTCCCAGGTATGCCTTCTTTTGGATCAACGATGGTAAACAGGAATAGGAAAAGGGATGAACTAGATGGACGCAAGTCTTTTTTCAACGTAAATTGCTATGTTACTATGTATTAATGTTCAAAAAGTTTATCTGTTTTCTTTTATTATGCATATTTAAAGTGGTTATGATTTATATGAGGCAGTTCAGAAGATTTGAAGGTATGTTATGTCTGCAGTTGAATCTCCTGAGCTTAGAGCAATCTGCATATTTATTGCCATGTTGTGTCCTGCTCTGCACTCATATACTTACCAGCGGTGTAAATAGACATTGGAGCCCCAGTACATTTTTTGAGCCCCCTTAAAACAAAAATATTTTCAGAGAGGCATAACTAGAACCTACTGGGTAAATGGGGGGACCCTTGGATACTGGGCTCCGGTGCAACTGCACCCTTTGCAGCCCTGTGTTTATGACTCTGATACCTACTGTACTGGACCTGACCAGGGTTGTATTATTAGGAAATCTGATTTAGAAAATATATTTGACATTTTACCAGCATGCTTTTTTGCCAAATTAGTTAGCATGACATATAGGTCATTTGTCTGAGACAAATTCCCTTAACCCCTTAAGGATCAGAAGGATGTGCAACATGTGCTGCATACTCATCTGGTCTTTAAAGAGTTAACAATTTAACTTCTGGGAGGAAGACAATGCATTGATCTAGCACTTCAAAGGTTTAACCAGACTACAATTATTTTTGCTGCAAGAAGAGATCCCTTACATACTGTGAATCACTGTATTGCAGGCCTCTCCAGCATACACAAGGTTAAACAATTCACATACAGGGCAGTTGTGAGTAAATGTACAGTACTGTGCAAAAGTCTTAGGCAGGTGTGAAATAATGCTGTAAAGTAAGAGTACTTTCAAAAATAGACGTTAATAGTTTATTTTTATCAATTAACAAACTGTATAGTGAGTGAACAGAAGAAAATCTAAATCACATCAATATTTGGTGTGACCACTCTTTGCCTTCAAAACAGCATCAATTCTTCTAGCTATACTTGTACAGGGATATTGTAGGCATATAGTCAGGTGTATGCTTAACCCCTTAACGACCGTGTGCCGTGCTATGACCGTCATGTGGTTTTTGCATTAAGGACCGGTGATGGTCATAGCACGTCATGTACATTTTACTTACAGCGCTCCTCCGGGAGCGCTGTAAGTAAAAACAGGGAGTGAAATTCTCTCAGTCCCCAGCGCTGCGTGCCGGTAGCATCACAGGTCATGTGTACTGGCACATCGGAATCTTCGAAGCGGTCCTTAAGGGAAGGTTACTTCCCAGGAACGTGGAAATGAAGGGGTTAAACAATTCTACCAAACAGGTGCTAATGATCATCAATGTAATATGTAGGCTGAAACACAATCATTAAATGAAACAGAAACAGCTGTGTAGGAGGAATAAAACTAGGTGAGGAACAGCCAAACTCAGCTAACAAGGTCAGGTTGCTCAACACAGTTTAATTACAAAAGTCTACACCATGGCAAGACTGAGCACAGCAACAAGACACAAGTTATACTGCATCAGCAAGGTCTCTCCAAGGAAGAAATTTCAAGGCGGACAGGGGATTCCAGATGTGCTGTCCAAGCTCTTTTGAAGAAGCTCAAAGAAATGGGCAACGTTGAGAACCGTAGATGCAGTGTCTGGCCAAGGAAACTTAGTGCAGCAGATGAAAGACACATCATACTTGTTTCCCTTTGCAATCGTAAGATGTCCAGAAGTTCCATCAGCTTAGAATTGGCAGAAAACAGTGCATTCCGGATACACCTGTCACAATTTGCAAGCAAACACAAGAGTCAGACAGTAAAGTAAAATTCACCTTTATTAACATAAGCGAATAATAACAATGATCAGGATTGCGCAGAGGGTAACCAAGAGGCAGGGACTCTATCAGCAATAGAAGTATGCCTCCCGATCCCAGAACTGCAGAGACTAAGCCGAAGCCAATGGTAGTCTCTAGGTTGAAAGGAAGCGTAAGCTTGACGATTTTCCCAGTGATGAAATATGAAGATGACTAACTCACACCTGCAACCAACCAGGAGAAGACCATCGCTAGGAGGTGAGACAACCAAAGAACCTACTGACTCGCGGCTGCAGTCAGTAATGTCAGAATCTGCCAGAGCCACAGGTCTGCACCAGATTGGGTGTCCACTACAAGGGTAACACGAGAGAGTAGTCAGACAGAGCCAAAGGTCAGCACCAGGATGGGTGGTCAGACAAGCTTAGGTCATACACAGAGCGGGTAGTCAGCCAGAGCCACAGGTCCGCACCAGATTGAGTGTCCACTACAAGGGGCAATACAAGAGAGTAGTCACACGGAGCCACAGGTCAGCACCAGAATGGATGTTCAGACAAGCCTAGGTCATACACGGAGTGGGTAGTCAGCCAGAGCCACAGGTCTGCACCAGATTGGGTGTCCACTACATGGGGCAACACGAGAGAGTAGTCAGACAAAGCCACAGGTCAGCACCAGGATGGGTGGTCAGACAAGCCAGGTCACACACAAGGATCAGGAACAACTAAAGAACTGTACTGCACACCAACATAAGGGTAACTGGATGAAAATCGAGATCCCTTTAAATACAAGGCGCCAGGAAGTAGCTAGGAGGAGCCAGACCAGAACTCAAGGTATAAGAAGGAGTCTGCGTCAGGTACACTTCCTCGTTCCCACAATTGACGCATCTCGCCGCAAGATGAGTTGTACACCTGTACAGCTGCTGAATCAATCTGAACATCCCATTTGCTTACAGCGAAGACACGGGTGTCCACTGCTGATACCAAGAGCTCCCAAGCCCAGTCCAAACAGTGAAGTGTGGAATGACGCAGAAGCATCATATAGAGTGATACAACTCCAGCGCCAGCCGAAACGGCAATGCTGGATATAGGTAAGCTGTGACAACACCCATCTACTGTCTGTAGAAGTCTGGTCAGAATTGGTCTTCATGGAAGACTTGTGACCAAAAAGCCATACCCCCAACTTGGAAACAAGGCCACGTGACTCAACTATGCACAAAAACACAGGAACTGGGGTGCAGAAAAATGTCAACAGGTACTCTGGACTGATGAGTCAAAATTTTAAATATCTGGCTATAGCAGAAGGCAGTTTGTTCACCAAAGGGCTGGAGAGAGGTACAAGAATGAGTGTCTACAGGAACATTAAAGCATGGTGGAGGTTACTTGCAAGTATGGGGCTGCATTTCTGCAAATGGAGTTGCGGATTTGGTCATAATGAATGGTCTCCTCAAAGCTGAGAAGTACAGGCAGATACTTATCCATCAAGCAATACCACCAGGGAAGCATCTGATTGGCCCCAAATTTATTCTGCAGCATGATGACCTCAAACATACAGCCAAAGTAATTAAGAACTATATTCAGCATAAAGAACAGGGAGACCTGGAAGTGATAGCATGGTCCCCACAGAGCCCTGATCTCAACATCATTGAGTCTGTCTGTGATTAAATGAAGAGAGAGAAGCAACTGAGGCTGCCTAAATCCACAGAAGAACTGCGGTTAATTCTCCAAGATGTTTAGAACAACCTACCTGCCAAATTCCTTAACAAACTGTGTGCAAGTGTACCTAGAAGAATTGATGTTGTTTTGAAGGCAAAGGGTAGTCACACCAAATATTGATTTGATTTAGATTTTTCTTCTGTTCACTCACTATGCATTTTGTTAATTGATAAATATAAACTATTAACATATCTATTTTTAAAGCAATTTTACCTTACATCATTTTTTTCACACCTGCCTAAGACTTTTGCATAGTACTGTATGTCTGTGTTTATCCAGCTTATTTTTACTCCCAGCATACACTGGTCCTTATGTATGAAGGCAAAGTGGAAAAATTCTGACGAAAACCAACTGCACCATAGGGACCAATAAAATGTCCCAAATTCCCATGAATTTAAATGAGGCTTTTATACCCTTGAATGCTAGCGATATGCATTTTGTAGCAATGTGGTGGAGACCCATCTAGCAAAAGCCCCAATTAAAGGGATAGTAATGTTTCAAAATAAAAGCAGCTCCAATTAATCTTCACAGTATTTAAACCATGGAGAGTGTTATTTCAGTACTGTCAGAGTTGTAGTTCAAGAGTAATTGAATGATAAAGTATCCCCCTCCCACCCCTTTTACTGATGTAACACTGCTCACCTCAGATGTGGAATCTGGTCCACAGACCATACAGCTCACAGCAAGGGACAATCTTCTTAGTGTGAGAACAATAAAAACCCTGTCCCCCTTGACAGGTTTCTCAGGTTTTTCCATTATGCTCACTGAAGATTGTCCCTCTCTGCAAGCACCTTGCTGCTCTGAGGTGAGCAGTGTTACATTTGGTTTGCACCAGAATATCTCCACTTTGCATTTATACATGAGACCCAATGAAATTACTTGAATATGTGACTCTATTAGACTACTTGGCAGTGTGTGGCTTGTAGCATTAACCCTCTGAGTGCCAGAGGGGTGTGCAATGCAATGTGTTGCATACCCATCTGGCACTCAAGAGGGTTAATCCTATGAGTGCCAGAATGGTACTCAACGCATTGCAGAGCAATGAGTTGTGTACCCCTCTGGCACTCATAGGGTTAAACCTGATGAAATCAGAAGTAGAAATAATTTATATGAAATTAGGACCTGCCAGTTCAATTCACAGAATCTCTTAAGATGCCCTATTTGATTATGTACGTCAGTCACACCACACACTACCCTTATCACGTATTAGGAGCGGATATGAACAATCGGGTCAGGTGGTCATGCACAGCTAACTACATATGAAGAGGAAAAGCAAGTTTATAACATATTTTGGGACTTTTCACCAAAGAAATAATCATTACAAATACTGGCTAGGAGTCCACAACATTTAAAAAGATTTGACTCCTATTAGGTGATAATGGGACGAATGCATGAATAGGAATTTAATGCCAACATGCTGTGTATCACCAGACTCATGGCATGTGCAGGAGAATAGAATATACTAACACCATTTCATCTAAACCTTACTTAGTACACTGGAATAAGCAGGGTGCAAAGGAAATGACTGCCCTGAAATGGGCACTGCTCCCTTATCCTCCTCTTGTCATAAGTGGGATTAACACCTTCCCAACAATGGACATACACGTATGTCCCGCAAAAACTGTCACTTAGTGACAGAGGATGTACATGTACTTCCCGGAAGTCCGGGTCCCAGCGAGGCTGCACGCCGTTCAGGGACTCCGGAATAATTTTGAAAAAAAAAAATTTCTTAGGTAGGCGTTAAGCATACCTGGGAACTTCCAGCTGAGGGCTACCCGGAGGGGAGTCCTCTGTTCAGCAGGGGGTGACAATAATGACACGTCAAAAAGCGGTGGGGCTTGACGCGAGTGGGGGGGCAAGGCTTAAAGGTGTCACACAGAAGGCTGGGGATGGAGGAACAGCGGGAGAAAAAGCAGATGTGGCAGAATTTCAATAGAATCAGCCTCTGCCCCGGTAAAGCTCTGTCAGAACCGGAGTCTCCGGGGCAAATCCGGAAAGTTCCCAGGTATGGCATTAAGTGAAGGCCGCGTGTGCATGCGTCCGGTCACTAAGGGGTTAAAGGGAGCATACTGGGTGCATGTATCTTAGTAAATAAATGTTGGGCATGTGTACGGACTGAATGCTCACTTTAGCACCTGATTTAGAGATGAATTGGCAGTGTTATGAATTTGCCACAATGCCCCCTTAAATTGATAGTAACTGTAATGGAAGCCCTGGTCACCGTGCTGTCCAGGGCCATCGTGCTGGGTTTCTCTCTCCTGAAGTTGGCCACAAATTGGGAGCTGGTCCGATAACTGCACCACAAGGAGCTGGAATCACTGTAGCTGGAATATAGGCTGGAATGTTGGAGAAAGCAAGCTGGAAACTTCCACTGTAAATACTGGGATCTGATGTCAGCTACAAGATGGGTAGCTGAATGAAGAAAGCTGGTAGCTGTACCCTAAAAGGCTGGATCACTGCAGCTGGCTGGTATGCAGGAAACTGGAACACTGGAAAGCTGTTCAAGTAATCTGGAAATGCTGAATCACTGGAAAGCTGGAAACTGGAATGCTGGTATCCTGAATGGGAGTCAGAAGGGGTTCTTTAAACCATCCAGGAATGAAGACATAACATGGCTCTTAGTCCAAAACGACTACCAACTTTTATTGTCAAAATCAGCTTTTTTTTTCTGCAGGTTTAACAGTATTAGCTAGGGGCTGGTTACAGAGGGAACACTGGGGAACAATGGTGACTGGGCACAACGCACAAAGGGGACAATGGATACATCATAGGGACAATGGAAACCAGGGGACTGTACACAGAAACAGGCACTTTCCATAATTCAATCTTGCTGCTCCAGGTCCTAGCCAATAGGAATTGGAGTGGCAAGCAGCAAACAACCAATCAGGACCCAGGCAACTGTTCTCCCTAGGAGATGTAATTACCCGGGTCTAACATAATCAGCTTTTAACATGGGAGAGTAGGACCAATCAGGAAGCCATCTACTCTGTTCAGTGCTGTAGGCGGCCAATCAAAAGTCTATGGGGGACCTTTAAACTTGCATGGCCTGCCTACTTTCGCTGTGAACTCAGTCTTTTGAGTGGGGTTTCTTTGTGAGGCCTGTCAAGGCTTCCATGTAACGACCTAGGGGTCCGTTACAGTAACAAATGTAAAAAAACCAAATAAGTTGTAGGGTTTATTCCTCTGAGTAAAACAATGGTACTCCCAATGTTGAAAGGTGTTTTATTCTAAAGTTATTACAGCTTAAACTTTAATCTTTTTAGGTGCATATAACAGTGGCCTGAAATTGTACAGTGGGGCTGTTGCTACACCATCCTATGGACAGCTCTGGCTAGTTGACCATAAATTTCCATAGGATGGTGTAGCAACAGCGCTACTGTACAATTTCAGGCAATTCTGATACTTCACCTAAAAAGTTCAAGTTTGAGCTGCAATAATAATAATAATAAATAATAAAATATCTCACAGCAGGGGTAGTACAATTGTTTTACACAGGGGGATAAACCCTATAACACATATATTTTTTTACACTTCAAGTATTGTATCCCTTTAATGCTGTATTCCTATTAATCATAACTAACCATAGCCAGATACCTACATCGCTTGAACATAGCATATATGAAGCCTACTCTGCATGATGCTTGTTGGTCATCTGATGAACAATGATTCAGATGGTTAGTAGCAAAATGATCCCCTGTTCTTCATGGTACACAAATAAAAATCCCCATTGCTTTAAATGAGGCTTTTAACCCTTTAAATTGCACTGCAATATAGGAACATAAAAAATGAAATACATCTTGTTTGTATCATTCAGCCAACTCCAAAGAGATGCTACTGGAGCCCAGGGAATTCATTAAATTGAGCATATTCACTGCCAGTGGAATTTAAATGTTAAAATAATTTGCATGAGTGTATAACCTGTCATGTATTGTGTATACAGCCTTCAATCTTATTATGTCTGAAGAAGGGACCTAGGGCAGAATGCAAGAAATGTCTGCAATCTCTATTTACAGTGGCATTTTAATGGCAAAATTATTAGCACCAAATTGTTAATGAATTGTGCATGTTTTTTTCTTAATTAGCGAACGTTTTCTCCTTTTTTAGAAGATGCGTTTCAAAAAGTAGGGTGTGGCTAAAATGCCTGTCTTTTTGTGAGATAATTAGCAATTACACCTAAGTCAGCAAAACAATTAGCACACATTTTTCTACATCTGGCTTACTTTGCCATTAGTTAAGCGTATGTACTAACTTTGCCGTTAATTTAGGAACATGTGCTATTTAGCATCAAGGTGTTAGTATGTTTCTTGCATCAAAACGTGAGCAATTGCAAATAGCGCATATACTTATAGCTTTCAAAAAACTAGTGAATACTCCATTTGCATTCCACCTGTAGGACTCGATTCAAAAGGCAGCATGAAAAAAAAAGTAGTATCAGTAGTTTTAAGTCACAGTCAGGTATGCAGTTATCTGTGCTGTGACAAACTACCGACAGGCAAAAATGCACAACAGGTGCTAAATTTGCACCCATTGAAAACAGTGAAGAAGCAGATGAATTCAGTATTCAATTACAGCTTGTAACACACATTAAAGTGATAGTAATGTTTCACAAAAACAGCAGCCACAATTAATCTTCATAGTATTTGAGCCATAGAGAGTGTTATTTCAATACTGTCAGAGTTGTAGTTCAGGAGTAATTGAATGATAAAGTATCCCCATCCCGCCCCTTTTAGCTAGTGTAAGCCCCCACTCCTCAGATGTGGAATCTGGTCCATAGACCAGACAGCTCACATCAAGGGTCAATATTCTACTGTGAGAACAATGAAAGCCCTGCCCCCATTGACAGGTTTTTCCGTTATCTTAACTGAAGATTCTCCCTCTCTGCAGTCTACCTGGGCACCTCCCTTCTGATCTGGCTGAGCAGTGTTACATCAGAAAAAGGGGCGGGAGGGGGATAATTTGTCATTGAATTACACTTGAACTACAACTCTGACAGAACTGAAATAACACTCTCCAAAGTCCAAATACTATGATGATTAATTAGAGCTGCTTTTATTATGAAACATTACTATCCCTTTAAGGGATACTCTTTTATTGTGTCAATACATCCAAGGATGTAATAATATGAGTGAAAAGGGGGAAAAAATAACCCCATGAGTGCCAGTAGGGTATACACTGCATTGCATACCTCACTGGCATTCACAGGGTTAATCCCACTAAAGCTAACACCATCCCATGAAAATAAACACGTTCCTGTAAGTCTGAAGTCCAGCGGGCTCTTCAGTACCCTGGTCATCTACTGTAAGTCTACTTCCGTCTTCTTCATCTTCTTCTTTTCCTTCTTCTTATCTTTCTTCTTCTTTCTTTGTATTTTTCTCCTTCTTCCTCATAAATAGCAAGCTTTAATGAAGAAAGAAATATAAGTTAAAATCATATATGCCTCTGAGGTTATTTGGCCAATAAATGTATGCTGCTGCTGGAGGCAGTGGCAGAAAAGCAAATGAAAAATCCCTCCCATATACCTCTCTGGCCGATGCTCGAGCCATACTGAGGTAAACTTGCACACAGACTGGCTTTTATATGGCCAGTCTCTTTTCAAAATGGTTCCACACTTCCATTGGCTGGAATGTGAGATTACACACCTCCCAGCCAATCAGCTTCTAGTGGGTTTCATCATCCCTCCCTCTCTGCAATGCGTAGCATATCTTACTGGAGGTCATAGGGTCGATTTTTTTTCTTTTCACTCATGTTTTTAGATCCTTGGATGTACTGATATGGGGCTTAGGGCAGTTCTGATTAACTCACATACAGGTGTGACTGAACCTACACAACATTAGTATGCTGCAATAAAAACTATGGGTGTCTCAGGCAAGAAGCAGACTTTCAAAAAGCTTCCTGAGGGCTGCACCATAAAGAATAAATAAAGAGTTCACAAATTACTGTAGATGTAACCCTTCAGGTGACAGGAAGGTACCTAACACATTGAGAGATAGCCAACACATTGCATTGCAAATGGCTTGAATGCTACAGAGCTCTCAAGTACATAGAAGATCTATTATTGCTGCGCTAATGTCACCCATGTGATTAAGCCGTAGGACTTGATCATACTGGTGACATCATCGCAGCATTATTAACACTGAGCTATACTCATCCTTGTGCAATGAATTGTCCCTGATGGTTCTGTTCACATGGACAGATTTCCCCTAACACACTCTGCAACTTGGATGTTCTTATGCATTGGGCACATTCAGGTTTCAGTATGCTGATCTTCCTATAGGCAACACTGTAGGCTGTAATGCTGTCATGGTCAGATTTCCCAACAGACAGAGTAGTCAAATGCCTAGAACTGTGCTAGCCACACTCATATTCAGAACTGTGGATGTGGCCAGATCAATATCAATGTCCCTGCTCCGGTTTTATACTCCTTTACAGGCTATTATTTAACTCGTTGGTTGCAAGAGAGCTCTCTCATGCACTGCAAAGCAATGCATGGGGGATCTCTCTAGCAACCAAGAGGTTAAAGTTTTTTGGTCCTTGCTCATTATCGACCAAGGATATTTCGGTGCCAGGAAACAATGGATGACACTGGGGTGGTGTCATGTGAGCAGTGGAGGTGTGGCCATGGGCAGAGCTAAGGGTGCCTTTGAGTGCCTGATAGGCAAATTTGGCCCCAAATGCTATTTTCATCCTTCAGCAACTGGCTGACCCCAAAGCATGAGTTGATGCTCATGTAGTCTTGCCTTCTGACACACCTTTGCTATGCCCCAGTGTGAGAAGTTTGATGGGGAAATGCAGGACATCAGAGGTAAGTTAACATGGGGGATTTTACATGTGCTAAACATAGTGCAACAGATTCACCTAGTTGAACAAAACCTTAGAGTTACATATCTGTAAGCGCTACAGCATGTGCCTCCACATGAGACAGAGCTGAATACTGCATGTGCTACTTTAAGGATTTCTCTGCTTGAGCAGTGAGTTCATCAGAAGCTCAGTCAAGCAGGGAAGTACTCAGATCCTTTCCTATCTGTGCTCCCTAAGGACACGATCGGGCCAGTCATGCATCTGCTTTTGTGTCAGTTCTGTGTATCCAATTTGAGTTGATTGCTATGTATCTTTGTCACGTGTAGAAAGCAAATGTACATATGTTTCTTGCTACTTGATCTCATATTTCCAATTGATATTTTTTATTTCAAAAATATTTTTATAAATTTTCCGGTGTAATTAATATTATTATTATTAGTAATAGCAGTAGTAGTAATGGTGGTAGTACCATTGTTTAGTGGAATGAAAAAATATATATTTTTTTTATTTAACCTTATTTACATCTTCAGATACTTCTGAAAGGTTGAAAAATTAGCTTTTAACCTTGTTAGTGCCAGGCATTCACAAAGGTTAATCCTTTGAGTGCCAGAAGCAATGCGTTGCATACCTCACTGGCATGCATAGGGTTAAGAAATACTGCAGATTTTTGGTGGGGTGGTTTTGTGTTTCTGACACCCCCTGTGGTATGTTAGTGCTTACCAACAGAGTGTTATTTCTTTCTAGAAATGTTAAAAAAATATATATATTTTTCCTTTACGTTTACCCAGGGGAGGATTGTAGGGGAAAACCAGCCCAGGCATTTTTTTTTTAAAGCAGCCCACTAGCTGCACCGATGTCCCTATCAACGCCCCCTTGTGGTCCCTGTGTGGCATGGGAGAGCAGGCGCCAGGATATTGTGTCATATCCTGGCGCTCTGCATTAACAAGGAATGCGAAGGCTGTCACAGAGAGTGCCTGTGGCAACACAGACCTCTCCTTCAAAATATCGAGGGACGGTGAGGTGAGATCCTCCGATCTCCCCCACCGGCCCATGATCTAGCAGCCCACTGGGCTAGTACTGGTGGCATTTGTTAAGCCTGTGGGGGCTATCCATTATTGCTCTAGCGTTCTAGGTCAGTTCTGCCGTTTGCAAGTCGATTGCTATCCTACAGACTCTGTATTGAACTCCTCATGCTTATACAAGCCTTATCTACACCTTGGGCGTGCCAACACCACAACAGAGACTGACGAGGACTGTGTTAATTATTGAGTGCTCATCTCAGTTGTTATCTGCCCTCTGTATATGTTATACTTATGTTCTACTCTGTCCGTATCCAATATACTGGCCTGTAAGGGCCTATACCCTTATCCCTTGTTATCCACTGTGTGCCTGTAGAGGGCGATATTGTTCATTA
The DNA here is from genome assembly GCA_037306005.1 of Rhinophrynus dorsalis. Lineage (NCBI taxonomy): Eukaryota > Metazoa > Chordata > Amphibia > Anura > Rhinophrynidae > Rhinophrynus > Rhinophrynus dorsalis. Next base: position 66,949,670 of record CM074723.1, on the reverse strand, counting down.
TTTTCTGTCAATAAAACTGTGTTTTATCATACCCTCTGTCTGAAGTGTCTGAAAACCGTAACAGTACGAAAGGGCCATGACCTCAGACAGCAAGGGAGATACTGGCACACAGAATATCCATTGGCGAATGGATGTTCACGAGCAGCGCCTCGACCAGTTGGCACTGGCCATGCAGACCTTACTTGAGCGAATGGTACACCTAGACAAACCTAATCAGAATCCGGTGGTCACCCCAGTCTCGACACCGGAGAACCTGCCTGTAGTTCCTACTATGCAGACCAGAGGGTTCACGGCGCCGTTACCATTAATATATGATGGCGAACCTAACCAATGCAGAGGCTTTGTCAACCAGTTGGAGATATTCTTTGAGCTCACGCCTCAGGCATTTCCTAACGACCGAAGTAAGGTTGGGTTCATGATTTCCCTATTAACTGGCAAGGCATTATCTTGGGCGAATCCTTTGTGGGAGAATGCCAAACCCTGTACCCTGAACTTTAAGGAGTTCATAAGACAGTTCCGCAGAGTGTTCGAGGTACCTGGCAGAACCGCTTCTGCTGCCAACAGGTTGCTGGAGATACAACAGGACGACCGTACCCTGGGCGATTACGCTATTGGATTTCGAACCTTGGCAGCAGAGGTGGGCTGGAATAATGAGGCGCTAGTCGCAGCGTTTGCCTGGGGTCTATCAGATTCCATCAAGGATGAGATTGCTGCCAGAGACGTGCCTAATGATTTGGATGAGTACATTGATTATGTCATGCTCATTGACTCCCACATACGCGAGAGGCAGATGGCTAAAAAGGCGAAATCGAGGAATTATGGGCACGGCAGTCTTTTGAACCCACCCTCGCTCTCCCTGTCCTCCTGAACGTACAGCTGATACTGGGGAACCAATGCAGCTCGGGTTCACTAGACTGACAAAGGAGGAGAGGGCGCACCGTAAAAGAATGGGCCTATGCCTATACTGTGGTAAAGCTGGGCACCAATTACGCATTTGCCCGGTTCAGCCGGGAAACGAACGCACCTAGGGTACCTTGGGGGACAGGTCCTAGGTGGCATACAGCAGTCCCTGGATACTAATACACTGAGACCCACCATCCAGGTGGTAGTTACTTGGGCAGACTCCTCTGTGTCAGTTTTAGCTCTGGTAGACTCCGGTGCAGCCGGCTATTTCATGGATCGCTCCTTTGCTGAGTTGCATAAGATTCCGGTAGTAAATAGGGAGTCCCCTCTAGCCATTGAGGCCATCGATGGCAGGCCATTAGAACCAGCATTTATCATATGGAAACAACCCCTATTGTTATGGCGATTGGGGCCCTCCACAAGGAGGAGGTGCGTTTTCAAAAAGTTAATTCTCCTCATCACGCAGTCATCCTGGGGTTTCCATGGCTATCGTTACACAACCCCCAGTTTGACTGGCAAAAATGTGAAATACTATCTTGGTCAGAATATTGTGCGGATAACTGCCTCTCACACCCTGTCAGGTTACTGTGTACCTCTCCCTCCGTGCCAGCTGAATACCAAGAATTCAGTGACGTATTCAGTAAGGGGGAGGCTGGCGCCCTGCCTCAGCACAGACTTTATAATTGTGCCATTGATCTGTCCCTGGGCGCGGTGCCTCCCAGGGGCCGCACTTATCCGTTGTCAGTGGAGGAGAATAGGGCAATGGAGGAATATATTGAGGACGCCCTCAGGAGGGGAATTATCCGCAAGTCCACTTCACTGGCAGGTGCCGGGTTCTTCTTTGTAAAGAAGAGAAATGGCGAACTCAGACTTTGTATTGATTACAGGGGTCTAAATAAATTAATGTCTAGAAGTGCCTACCCCATTCCACTCATTACCGAGTTATTCGACAGGTTAAAGGGCTCTTCCATCTTTACTAAACTCGATCTCCGGGCTGCATATAACCTGATCAGAATTAAAGCTGGAGATGAGTGGAAAATGGCATTTAATACCAGATCAGGGCACTATGAATATCTGGTAATGCCATTCGGCCTATGTAATGCTCCTGCGGTATTTCAGGAGTTTATTAATGACATCCTTCGGGACATGCTCCAGTCCTGTGTTGTGGTATATCTTGATGACATATTGATTCACTCTAACAATCTTACCCAACACATCAAGGATGTTTCTGAGGTCTTGACCCGACTACGTAAAAATAAATTGTTTTGTAAATTAAAGAAATGTGAATTTCACAGGTCCCAAGTACCCTTCCTGGGATTCGTGATCTCTAAAGATGGCATTGCCATGGACCAGCAGAAGTTGGCAGCAGTCCTACAGTGGCCTCGTCCCAAAGGCTTAAAAGCTATTTAGCGCTTTCTGGGCTTTGACAATTATTATAGGAAATTTATTCAGAACTTCTCCACTATTGTGAAACCTTTGTCTGATTTAACTCATAAGGGTGCCACTCCCTCTCAATGGTCTGAGGCAGCTGAGAACGCGTTTGAGACACTGAAATCTGCATTTGCTTCTGCTCCAGTGCTGTCCCACCCAAACCCAGCCCTGCCATTTACCCTAGAGGTTGATGCCTCTGAGATTGGGGTTGGGGCAGTGCTCTCCCAACGCCCGGTGGGAGGTGGTACATTGAGACCTTGTGGGTTCTTTTCAAAGAAACTGTTCAGCGCCCAAAGCCATTATGAGATTGGTGACAGGGAACTCTTGGCTATCATTCTGGCACTGAAGGAGTGGCACCACCTATTGGAAGGCACTAAGACACCAGTACTAATTCTGACTGACCACAAGAATTTGACATATCTTTCAGAGGCCAAGAGACTCTCCTCATGTCAGGCCAGATGGGCGCTCTTTTTGTCTCGGTTCAATTTTGTGGTTTCCTACCTACCGGGCTCCAAGAATGTCAGGGCAGATGCCTTGTCCAGACAGTTTGTGTCAGACATTGAGAGGGAGGAAGAGCCAGTACCCATCATTCAGCCAGATCATATTCTGGCCACTATCCGCACTAGTATCACTTCGCCACTGGGGGAAGAAATTTTGGCCTCTCAGGCTAGGGCTCCTCCGGAAACCCCAGTTGGCAAGTGTTTTGTCGATGAGCCATTCCGTACCCGTCTATTGGAAACCTACCACTCATCTAAGGCGGCTGGGCACATCGGGAGGGATCAGCTATGTTGGTCTCTATCCCAGTTATTTTTGTGGCCTTCCCTTAAGGCTGATTGCTCCGCTTTTACTGCAGCCTGTGCCACCTGTGCCCGTGCCAAGACACCCAGTCATCTTCCAGTAGGTTTGCTTCAGCCAGTACCTAACGGCGACCGCCCATGGTCCCATATTTCCATTGACTTTCTAGGAAAATTGCCAGCATCTAGAGGGTACACATTCACTCTTATGGTGGTTGATAGGTTCTCTAAGATGGCTCATTTTGTGCCTCTCCCTGGTCTTCCATCGGCTCAGGAGTTGGCAATGATATTTGCCAAGGAAGTGTTTCGGCTGCACGGGGTGCCTAGAGTGGTGGTGTCTGACTGAGGGAGCCAGTTCGTGTCCAGATTCTGGAGGGCATTTTGTGGGCAGATGGACATCCAGTTGTCATTTTCTTCCGCCTATCACCCCCAGACCAATGGAGCCGCTGAGCGTGCCAATCAAGGACTGGAACAGTTCTGTTTTGTAACCGATCACCATGACAATTGGGCCGACCTGTTGCCCTGGGCGGAGTTTGCCAGGAATTGTGCAGTTAATTCATCGTCCGGGAGTTCCCCATTTCTCATAAATTATGGGTTCCAGCCCTGCCTACTCCCGGACTCGTTCCAGGCACAACAGATTCCAGCTCTGGATGAGCATATCGAGCAGCTTCGCTCCACTTGGGCACAGGTGCAGAGGACCCTCAGCCAGTCATTTCAGCGCTACCAGAAGCGTGCCAATCGTAGACGGCTACCAGCGGTTTCCTTTCAGATGGGGGATAGAGTATGGCTGTCCTCCAGAAATCTCAAGTTGCAGGTGCCTTCCAATAAACTGGCACCTCGGTTCATTGGCCCATTTAAAGTTATCCGCAAAGTGAATCCTGTCTCATATGCACTGGAACTTCCAGCTTCTATGCACATACATAATGTGTTCCACGTATCTCTGTTAAAACCATTGGTGTGGAACCGCTACACTACCACTCCAGTGATTCCTGGGCCGGTGGATGTTCAGGGCCAGGAGGAATATGAGGTACAGAGTATCATTGATTCTAGGAGATTTAGGGGGAAGTTGCAATACTTGGTCCACTGGAAGGGGTATGGCCCTGAGGAACGCTCCTGGGTAGATCAGAGGGACCTCCACGCGCCCAGGCTATTGCGCAACTTCCACTCTAAATACCCTCAGAAACCAAGACCTCCGGCAGGGAGAGGGGGTCTTTGAGAGGGGGGTACTATCACAGTCCCCGTGATCCTGTGTGTCACTCTCTACTGTGCTTCTCCCTGATTGGCTGAGCTGTGTTGGCCCGCCCCTGGTTACCTGTCTTATTCTGGCCGTTGGCACCTGACAGGTGCCCTTTCGTGGTGTTCCCGAGCCTTGTTGCTGTTCCTGTGTTCCTGATTTCCGGTGTACCAATTTGGCCTGCTTGAGGACTCTCCTGTGTTCCTGCTTGTTGCTGATCCGGCTTGTCTACGAACCCGCTCTGGTATCCGACCCAGCCTGGCTGACATTCCTGCTTGTTTCTGATCCGGCTTGTCTACGATTCTCCACAGTTCCCGGTTCCAGTCTGACTACGTTCCTGCGGCTGTACTACTGAGAGACATTCTGATTCCTGTAGTCGCGCTTGTGCTCCAGTCTGACCTTAACCCTTGGGTCGCTGTGTTACTGTTAACGCTTCTGAGCTGTACTACTAGCTGAGTCTCCTTAAGTTTGCAGAGCTGTACCATCAGGGCGATACAGATTGCTGAGCCGATTCCTTGCTGTGCCTCACCTCCTACCATGTGCCGTGGTTAACCCTTGCAGTGCTACGCTACTACTGCTGAGTCGGCTGCTTGGGTCTGAGAGACGGCGGCTCATACTTTCACCTGTGCAGAGTAGTTGTTCCGGTACCGTACCGGTGGTCTCCTGAGCCCACGCACTTGCACTGGTGGAGTTATTATATGCCCGTGGGGGCTACTTGGCACTAGCTATTGGCTTCCGTTTACGCCCGATGGGGCTCGATTCTTTCACTTGCAGCTTGCAGTCTCCATTATACGCCTGTGGGGGCTAACGATCCTCGCTCTTGCAGCTTGTAGTCTCCGGTATATGCCCGTGGGGGGTGACGACTCACGCTTCCTAGTACTGGTGACATTTGTTACGCCCGTGGGGGCTATCCGTTATTGCTCTAGCATTCTAGGTCAGTTCTGCCGTTTGCAAGTCGATTGCTATCCTACAGACTCTGTATTGAACTCCTCACGCTTATACAAGCCTTATCTACACCTTGGGCGTGCCAACACCACAAAAGAGACTGACGAGGACTGTGTTAACTATTGAGTGCTCATCTCAGTTGTTATCTGCCCTCTGTATATGTTATACTTATGTTCTACTCTGTCCGTATCCAATATACTGGCCTGTAAGGGCCTATACCCTTATCCCTTGTTATCCACTGTGTGCCTGTAGAGGGTGATATTGTTCATTATTTTCTGTCAATAAAACTGTGTTTTATCATACCCTCTGTCTGAAGTGTCTGAAAACCGTAACACTTGACTGGGCGACAGGTGTTTAGCCTCAGACAAGTAAGTGAGATTCTTATGATCAGTAAGAATCAAGATTGGGGAACTAGTACCCTCCAGGAGGTGTTGCCATTCTTTCAGTGCCAATATAATAGCCAATATCTCTCTGTCCCCAATGTGGTATAGCGTCTCTGCCTTAGACAGTTTCTTAGAAAAATACTCACATGGGCGTAAGGCCACCCCTGGAGCCGAGCATTGAGAAAGGAGAGCGCCTACTCCAATCTCAGACGCACCAACCTCCAGTGTGAAGGGCAGGGCGGGATTGGGATGCACCAAAATAGGAGCTGCTGCAAATGCTGCCTTGAGGTCTCTGAAGGCACGTAACGCACTGGGGGACCATTCTGTAACCTTAGCACCCTTATGGGTCATATTGGTAATAGGTTTGACAATAGTCAAGAAATTCTTAATAAACTTTCGGTAATAATTAGCGAAGCCCAGGAATCTTTGAATAGATTTGAGGCCCTCAGGACGAGGCTATTGTAGCACAACAGACAATTTCTGGGGGTCCATGGCCAACTCAGAAGAGGAAATGATGTAGCCCAGAAAGGTAACCTGGGTCTTTTGAAATTCGCATTTCTCCAACAAACAACAAGTTGTTTTCTTTTAACAAACTTAGGACTTTGGATACATCCGAGAGATGGGTCTCCAATGTAGGAGATTGAATGAGCATATCATCCAGATAGACCACAACATAACTTTGCAATAGGTCTCTCAGTACATCATTGATAAATTCCTGGAAGACAGCAGGAGCATTGCAAAGACCAAAGGACATGACACGATATTCATTCACTCCGCGTCAATCTACGGAGCAGGCCCGGTTCACAAGAGGACATCGACGGCCGCTGAGAGTGCCACGCGCGCCTAGGCCCAGTCCTCGGAATGACGCATGGAATGACGCTGAGGCGACATTTCAGGCCATCATATACCTGCATCAACCCATCAGCCATCGCTGGATCTAAGGTAAATGTGACAGCAAGGAATTCCACAATTTAACAGACCTTACTGTTAAAAACAACTTCCTCTGCTGAAGTTGAAACCTCCTTTCCTCTAATCTCAAGGTGTGGCCTCCTTATTTGATCAGGCCTTGGAATTAAAAGCTCACCAGAGAGATCCTTGTATTGACTTCTCATATACTTGTACATTGTGATAAGATTTACTCTTAGTTGTCGTTTCTCTAAAGTATTGTGTGTGTTTGTTGTATGTGTTTTATGTATATTGTGTGAGTACTGCGTGCATTGAGAACAGGTGTATTCTGTGCTTGTATTATGTGTGTGTGTCTATTATTTGTAATGCATGTGTGTGTGTATGGTATCTTTGTGTGTATATTGTGTGTGTGTGTGTGTGTGTGTGTTTGTGTTTTGTGTATGTATAGTGTGTGTGTGTATTATGGGTAGTTGCTGTATTGTGTGTGTGTATTGTGTGTATAGTGAATATGGTATATGTATTGTTTCTGTGTGTGTGTTTTGTGTATAATGTGTCTTGTTTGTGTATTGTTTGTTTTGTGTATATTGATTGTATTGTGTGTGTGTGTGTGTTGTTTGTGTATTGTGTGTCTGTGTCTGATCTGTGCATTTGTATTTTGTGTGTTGTGGGTAGTGTGTGTGTAGCTATTGTATTTGTGTCTTGTTTGTGTATTGTGTGTCTGTGTCTATTCTGTGCATTTGTACTCATGTGTGTGTGTATAGAAGGCCTCACAATTCCTTGCAGAGAGTTTCATAGGAGTATGTGTGTGTATTGTGTGTGTGCGCATTGTGTATACATTGTGTGGGTATTGTTTGTATGTGTGTGTATATTATGTGTGTGTATATTCTGTGTGTATTATTTGTATTGTGTTTGCATTGTTTGTGTAAATTGTGTGTGTGTAATCATAACTGGAAAATTTTTGGTCTGGTCTCCCTGGATGGGAGTTGTGTGGTGCCGCTGAGGCGAGAGAAATTATGTGATTTGCATCATAAAAGGTGTGGGGCTTAATGGTGAGTGGACTTGTAAAACATAAAAAATAGGAAGAATAGGATAGGGAAGGAGGAAAAGAGGGGGGGAGTGGGAAGAACAGGGTGGGAAGGAGCAGAAGTGGGCAGAGTTTCATAAGAAACTTCCCACATCCAAATAGTCAGACGCTGCCCCAGAGACCCAGTAATACAGAGTTAAAACCAGAGTCTCAAGGGCAATTCAGGAGAGTTCCTAGTAATGTATGTAATGTATATAATGTGTGTTTAATGTGTGTATTGTGACTGTTTTGTGTATAATGCATCTGTTGTGTGTTTTGTGCATATTGTATGCATATTGTGTGTGTGTACTATGTGTGTGTTCAAATTGTGTGTGTGTCTGTTGTGCGTTTGTGTATATTGTGCTTTTGTGTATTTTGTGCATGTGTTGTATGTGTGTCTATTGTATGTGTGTGTGTTGTGTTTATTGCATGTGTGCGTATTGTGTGTGTGTAAATGTCTATTGTGCATATTGGGTATTTCATGTATTGTGTGTGTGTGTGTGTGTGTGTGTATAGTGTATGTGTGTGCATATTGTGTGTGCATGTGTATAGTGTATGCGTGTGTGTATTGTATAGTGTGTGTGTATGGGTGTATGGTGTACATGTGTTTGTATGTGTGTGTATTGTGTGTGTGTACTGTATGTATGTGTTTGAGTGTGTATTGTTTGTGGGTGTATTGTGTGTGTGTACTATGTGTATGTGTTTGTGTGTGTGCATTGTTTGTGTGTGTATTGTGTGTGTGTGTGCATTGCGTGTGTATGATGTGTGTATGTGTATTGTTTGTGTGTATTGTGTATGATGTGTCTGTGTGTATTGTATGTTTCTGTGTATATGGTTTGTGTGTGTGTGTGTATGGTTTGTGTGTGTATGGTATGTGTGTGTAACACCTTCTCCTCCTGGCCACTCCTGTGAAAATAACACCCCTATAAATGGACCTATGGGAGTATAGAGGAGATCTGAATCACTCCTCCTTACAGATGCCTGTGGGTGTATGGCAGGCAGCGTGCACATGCTGATCTTAGCCCTTTAATGACCAGGGGAGTGTGCAGTGCTTCGCTGCACAACACTATGTGTACTCCTCACAATCTTAAAGAGACTCTGCCTGCCTCATTTTTGAAAAAAAAAATAAAATAAAAAATGCTAGGAATGACCATGTCTGCCTCCATGGCAATGTTCTCTCTTGAATAAGAAGACACAAGGGTAAAATTAATAAGGGCCACTAGGATTTTCTGGCCATACTTAGCTAAGCAGAGGGGTTGTTGTTATAATTATGAGGTGTTCGATCTCTTTTAAACTGTCCCAAGCATATGGTTACAGAGGTAACACATATTGTGATGCTGAGTTTAACCCTTTGAGTGCCAGAAAGGTATTCAATGCATTGCACTGAAATGCATTTGATCCCTCACTGGCACTCAAAGAGTTAAAGGCAGACATATTGTGTACAGTAGCATTATGATGACAGTGAATTTGTTTTTAAATTAAAAAGTATGTTATTTTACATAGATTCTTTGGCACTAAAATGGTTAAAGAACACTGCGCGCGCGCACACACACACACACACATTTTTTTCCATGATTTTTTAAAGGAAGGAAGCTGAGACCTGTTTATCTCATTGAGGACTGGAAGCAATAAGCTACACACCTCTCTGGTCCTCACACATTTTAAAGATATTAAGATTTCTAACAACTTTGATGAATAATTCAAACACAACTCACAGCATCCCACTCAGTTCCTTGTTCTGATTGTGGTCTCCACACGTGTACCAGCTGTACTGAATGTGCAGTGATGTCCCCCAGACTGCAGATACACCACCACCACCTCAACCTCCAGATCAATCCAATGCATGAATTGTAAGAGGAGGGGGTGGGGGATCTTATAATCCCACCCCTCTCACGTTAGGTCTGAAGCAGCCTGTGACACCAGCACACAGAGCGCTGCATCATCACTGTGCACAAAGAGCTTGCCAGCAGTAGCAGTAGCCTAGCCAGGGATACAGGCAGAGGATTCCACATATCTGGGTGCACAGAACCAGGCTACCGACGTCAGCAGTGTGTATGAGAGTTGATCTACCTCACTGCCTGCCAGGCATATATCATTGGAGGGGGCAGGTCATTTTCACTATGGTACAGAACAATCTGTGCTAAGATACTAAGCGTAGATGGAAATTCAGCAGAGACACAATGGGCAGGCAGAATGAATGAGCAGATAGTATGTTGTATTCTTGTTACAGGAAGTCTCAGTTTAGGTAGACAGTAAATTCACTATCATAGTAACCATAGCTTATAGTACATTGCTTTTAGCTGCTTCATTTTCAGGCTGGACAAACATGTAATCTGCTCCCAGTAAGGACTTTGCTGATCACTGCATGTACCAAGCCTTCTCTCCAGGATTCGATTCTTGCAATACTTAGGAATCTGTGCCGAGGATTAAGTGGAAACTCAGACCTTTATCCATCCCCCATTTCATATGAATTCAGTCCCTACAGAGGACTGATTAGGATCCTACCCACTGCTACTGCCATATCACTGAAGGGACCATGGGTTGTGGAGGAAGCAGGGCAGATGCCATTGAGCCACGCTACTATGAGAGCTGGACCAGGGAGACTGAGTCCACTTGGCTGACCAGCACAGACACTGAGATTCCCCAGGGACACCCCTGCCAGGAAGATCACAGTACGACAGAAAGTGGAGGCAGAGACAAACGAGGATCAATTCACCCTGGTGAGACCACTCAGAACCATATGGACTAAGAGAACAGTGGAGCAGTTCTGTGGAACATCAACTGCACCTTAGGAGACAAATAAACATTTCCACTGATAAAAATGGGATGGTCTAACCCCTTAACTGCTACAGAGTTCTCCAGTGCATTGCAAATCAATGCACTTGAGACCTCTCTAGCAACCAATGTGTTAAAAGACCTTTTAAATCAATGGGATTGTTTATTTGTCCCCTATAGGGCAAATGGTTTGCCAAAGCATTGTTCCACTTTTCTTTTGTACATATATGGTCCATAATGATCAGTCATCATCATCCTCATCAAATCATACATACCGATACAGTGTATCAGTCATCCAACTCCATTCCATAATGTGATTGGTTCAGCTCTAGGAGTGCTGAATGTCTGGGGGTAACTGAGTGCAATAAGCACCCCAACATCATCAGAGAAGCCATCCGTTCTTCATCATATTCATATATTTGTCAAATGTTTATTTCACTTGTGGAAAAACAAATGTACTGAAAAATGATACTATTTGTAGAGAATTACTTGGATATATATGGACTCTGCTGTAAGCCAATCTGACTCCATTTTATCTTTGACTTGTGAGCATGTACCGATGACATTTAACTCCTTGGATGCTTGGCAAGTCACCAAAGTGATGGAAGGGAGAGGGTTTATATAACTGAAACCTTAAAATATTCAGTTAAAGTCATGCAGTATTCATTTTTCATTAACAAAAAATGATTAGAAGATGAGGGCATGCCCTAAAACTAAAAGCTGGAAAAATAAGAAAAAAAAAATGACTTTACTGAAAAGGTGATCAATAAAAGGAATAGCCTCCCAGCAGAATGAATTTAATAACTCTTGGGATAGATATATGGTTATTACAGCAATAAAACAAGGCTGCGCTGACTACATAGGGAAATGGGCAGAACACATGGGATGATTGGTTCTTATTTGCTGTCAAATGTATGTTTCTATAAGGGACAAAGTATCTTTAACCCACTGAGGACCTCAAGGGGTTAAGAAAGCATCTAAGAAGAAGAATGTGTAGAAAATATGCTGCAGAAAAGCACTGAGGCTCATTGATAAATAGTTGCCAACATAAGGACACTTTTTCGCTGGGCAGTAAAGAGTCACTAACATCCTGAGAACAGAAACCCTCATACAACACACTTACAGTCATTTGAACAAAGGGCAGTTCTGGAACAAACCAGCAGCACCATATAAATGAAATAAACATTTCCGTTGATTTCAAGGGGCTTTTTTTTACCCCTTATAGTTCTAAAGAGTTCTCCATTGCATTGCAAAGCAATGTGTTAGAGACTTCTCTGCCATTGGATAGGATAAAAGCCCGATTCAAATCACTAGGATCATTTCATGTCCCCTGTGGAACAATTTATTCTGCCAAGAACTGGTTCACTTTTTACTTTGTGCATATAACCTTTAGATCTTCCCTTGGACAGCAAAGGTGATGTTATTTTCACCCTGGATAATACATGAAATCACTTGAAGATGATAACTCAGCAATATTGATACAAGGTGGTGCTTAACCCCTTAACGACGAGCAGTCCAGGAAGTGACCTTACATTAAGGACCGATCTGATCTATAATGGCGCGCCGGCATGCCTGACTGATGATGTGTACCAGCGCATCGAACAGTGGTCTGAGAGAGACCGCTCCTGGCTTGAAGTGGTTAATTTCAGACCCCGCTAGTGCTTACAGAACTCCCGTGAGAAAGTACGCAATGTGCCAGGACAGTCATCAGTCCTTCAGGAGAAAAAAATGGTGACATTGCAGACACATCACCAGTCCTTAAGGGGTTAACCAAAAAAAACATGTATGAGCAACTTGCAGCACTCCTGCTGTTGGTCTACAATTCCCATCATCCTCAGCCAGCGATTGGATAGATAACAATGATGGGCATGGTAGTACAACAATAGCTTTAGTGCCATGGGCTCCCCACTCCTGCTAGAAAAACTTTAACTCTTTGAATGCCAGAGGAGAATGCATAAGACTGCAGAGCAAATGTGTTGCCTACTCTCCTGGCACTCAAAGAGTTAACTGAGAGACTGATGAAGGTGGATCGGATCGATTCTGGGACAGACCGACTGCACTTTAGGGGACAAATAGAAATTCCCTTTGATTTGAACTGGGTTCTTAACTCCTTGAATGCTGGTGAGGTCTCAAAACTTTGAGAAACAATGGACTGGTGATCTCTCTAACATTCAAGAGGTTACAAAGTCTCATTTAAATCAAAGGGGATTTGAAGGACTTGTATTTGTCTCCTATAGCGTGTTTGGTTTGCTCTAGGATGACTCCTGTGCTTAGGACATCTTCTTGGGGGGATGTACAGCTCATTGTCTATGCTACAACATCCCGCTGCACCTCTGGGTATGTACGTGGGAAGGTGCAGTCAACAGGTGGACCTCAAGCTGTCAAGGACTATACTGCCTATCATTCCCTTGATGACAATTATAGTCTCCAGTGGCCAGATGTCCAGGAATTGACTAGCACTGTACTAGCTCATCGATGTCTTAACCCTTTCAGTGCCGTTGCGTACCCATCTGGCACTGAAAGGGTTAAGACTTTCATTTGAGCAAGCCTCAAATGCCTCCCCTATATCATGTGCAAGAAAACTGAGTTAATTAATACTTTCCCCTGTGGCTTGTTTAACAAGAAGCAGACGAACAAAATGCCCCAAAACATTCATACACTCCCACACTGACTGCTGCTTACCACAAAAGGAGAATTTCCAACATAATCACATTAGCATATAGGTGAAGCACAGGAGAAGCAAGTACATGACCTGTTGTGGATTTTATACAGTCCCTCTTTTGTGCCCTGTTCCAGAGGGTGTTGGGGGATAAAATCTAGCTTGCCACAACAATATTCCAGGACAGTGAGCCAAAACAAGGAAGTTGTGATGGAAATGTGGGCCAATTGCAGGGCCAGATTTTCCAGTAGTATGCAATTTCCTAGAGCTCCAAATGTTGAGGGGTGGTGCCTCAGCTGTGAGGTGTGAATTATGGGCGTGGCCTGAGCAATCACAATGCCCCTGCATCAGTTTTTATACCCCCTTTCCTGGTTATTATTTAACCACTTGGACACTAGAGAGATCCCCAATGCATTATGGAGCAATATGCGATCTATCTAGCAGCCAAGAGGTTCATGAAATTGGGAGAAGGGTTATGTGAAGAGTTGGGGAGTGGGCACCTAGAATGCTTTGCCTTGAGGTGCCCGGGATGTAAATCTGCCCTTTGTCATTTGTCAGGTATGTGAGCTCAGTGGCATAACAATAGTGGTCGCAACTGCGACCAGGCCCATAACTTCAGGGACCCAGCTGCCCCCTGCTATACCATCGCCACTGCCTGCATTAAAAAGCTTTGCTGGGAGGGAAGATTACACTGATCTCCCCACCCGTAAGCTGAGGTCTGTGCCTTCTTCAGCACAGACCTCTATGAGCAGCTTCCTCGCCGTTGCTGGCCATCTAGTAATGCAGAGCACAGGGAGATTACCTCATCTTCCAGCACTCTGCATTACAGGAGAGAGGACCACGCGGGAGCTGCACATAGAGGTCTGTGCAGAAGGTGGCACAGAACTCTCCTGCCATGCCGCTGGACCACCATGGATGAGCCCTCCTCCTCCTGAGCCAGATGGACAGTGGGGGCACATTTGTGGAGATGGGCATTGGGGACAGATTTGTGGAAATGGACAGTGGGGGCAGTGTGGAGGAGGAAAGTGGGGGCAATGTGGTCTGGGGGATGCAAGGCAATTTTTGCACCAGGGCCCAGTGGCTTCTAGTTACACCTCTGTGTGAGCTGTTGATTGGTCCACTCTTAGACTGGATTCTCTTTGCTTTCCTCTTACTCAACAGAAAGGAAACCTGTCAAAGGATGAACTTGATGGATCACGTCTGATTTCATCCTTATCCACTAGGCTACTAACTATATATGGCTTCTGCTGGTACACTTCAATGTCTGAGCTCCACTGATTGACGATATTACCTTTTAGCTGATGCAGTGGAAATATTTTCTGCTTGACCTGATGTAGTTAACTCTTTGAATGTCAGAGGGGGTCCGCAACGCATTTCAAAGCAATGTGTTGCGTACCCCTTTGGCACGCAAAGGGTTAATGTTGAAATGTTGTCCTGTTTATTTTTATTAATTCATATAAATACGCATTTCATCATACTGAGTTCATTGCGTTTCATGCAGGAATACAATGAGTGCAATGCAGAGCTGTTCTGCAACCATAGGAGAGAAATACAAATTCCCATTGATTGAAATGGGACTTTAAACCTCTTTAATACTGGCGTGTTGTCCAGCTTTTTGCTTTGAAATGTGTTGTAGACCTCTCTAGCATTGAAGGGGTTAAAATCACCTTATACATCAATGGGAATATTGTTGCTTTTTATTTATTTCTTCCCTATGATGCACTTTGTTTGCTCCAGAATTGCTCCACTTTTCTTTGTATGTCAGTCACAGTGATGTACAAGGTAGATTTTGATGGGGACAAATGATGCAATCATTGGAGACCCCCCTCTAGCATTCAATGAATTCAAAATCTTACTGAAATCAATGAAAATGTGGGGGACTTTAGTTCTCCCCTATTATACAGTTGGTTTGTTCCAGAATCATTCCATTTCTTAAAGGCATAGTAATGTTTCACAATAAAAGCAGTTCCAATTAATCTTCGTAGTATTTGGACCATGGAGAGTGTTATTTATGTCAAAGTTGTAGCTCAAGAGTAATTGAATGATAAAGTATCCCCCTTCTGCCCCTTTTACTGATGTAACACTGCTCACCTCAGAGCAGCAAGACTGTCCGGATGGATCACAGAGAGGGACAATCTTCAGTGAACATAAGGAAAAACCTGAAAAACCTCTTAAGTGGGGCAGGGCTTTCCTTATGCTCACAGTGAGAAGATTGTCCCTGGCTGTGATCTTTCTGGTCAAACAACCAGATTCCACATCTGAGGGGAGGCGGCTTACACTAGGTAAAAGGGGCAGGAGCGGATTTTTTATCATTCAATTGCTCTTGAACTACAACTCTGACAGTATTGAAATAACACTCTCCATGGCCCAAATACTATGAAGATTAATTAGAGCTATTTAATACAACAGACTCTGTGCTTCAGGAGACGGGGCATAGGATGTGGGTCTCCAACACACTGCAAAGCCTCTCTATCATCTGAGTGGTTAATTAACTCTTTAATGACCCGACGGGTGTGCAACGCATTGCTTCACATAAAGGGTTAAATACCCATAAAGAGACAGGTTATAGAAATCTTGCATGATGTTAACTTTGCAGACCCTTTATGTCAGGGGTGGTCAGTCATTGGACATTAACCCTTTGAGCACTAGAAGGGTACACCATGCATTGCAAAGCAATGTGTGGTGTACCCATCTGGCACTCATAGGGTTAAAGTGTTGGGAACTACAATTTCCATGGTGCCCAACAACTGGAGATTTGACAATTAAATACCCCTGTTTTATGGAATAAGAAAGGATTAATCACATTACATATTGGATGGCATTTTACAGTGAGTCACAAGGGTCATTTTTTTGCCCTTGCAGCAGCCTGCCAGTCCTTTTCTATTGGAACATATAGTGGAGCCTGCTGTTCAGCTCTGAGACATAATCAGTCTATTGCAGAACGTAGGCCGGCTTATCGATGAGCTGTGCTCACAGCACAGTGATGAGTGGGAGGAATTTATGGACATTTCTGAAGTGTCACTAACCCTTCCACTGCTGGTGCAGACTGGCTAAGGCATTTATCAGGTAGCTGCAGCTGCCCTGATATATTTGAATGAAGGAAAAGACTAGTGTGAAGGTTCTTTGTCTTCAAGATGAGGGCCAGATTTCCCCTTAGGCAAAGTAGGTATCTGGTTCGAGCACCAGGTTTTAAAGAGTGATTCCGTTGTGCTGGCCACTCCCACAGCCTGAGTTGTGGATGAGGCCAGAGCAATCCCAATGCCCCTATTTGCAGGTCATTATTTAACTCCTAGGATGCTGTGAGCTGTCCAGTCAAGGGACCAGATTCCACATCTTAGGGGAGATGGCTTACAGTAAGTAAAAGGGGCGGAAGGGGGATCGTTTATCATTCAATTACTCTTGAACTACAACTCTGCCAGTATTGAAATAACACTCTCCATGACCAAAATACTATGAAGATTAAAGCGGAACTACCACCCTATATAAAGTCGCCCTCCAATAATCAGGCATATGGTGACTAGCTTCTTAACAGTGCTATTATCTCGCACAACTAGCTGGTTCTTCAGAGATCAGAAACCAGGCTTGCATGCAGACATTTTGTCTTAGCGACATCTGCACGCCTGCGCTGTCTGTCCCGGTCTCCTCTAGGATGCTTTGCATGGTGCCTTAAGACACCGGAAAGGACTGATGGCATAGGCGCACCGACGGCTCTAAAGCAAGAAGCCTGGCTGTCAGTCTCCAAAGAATAAGGATTACTTCAGAACTGGCTACTTGTGTGAGATAATAGCACTATTAAGAAGCTACTCGCCATATGCCTAAGAATTGGGGGGGGGCGATTTTATATAGAGTGCTAGTTCCACTTTAATTGGAGCTGCTGCTATTGTGAAACATTACTATCCCTTTAACAAATGGAGGACCTCAGGTTGCCCATATCAGTAGCAGAGTATAAGAATACTTTAGTGCATACAGTTGCACACTCTCCGTTGTTCAGACTTTATTGTGAGCAAGGTCCTTAACTCTTTGAGTGCCAGGTGGGGTTTACACCTCCCTACAGCATGCAGAGAGAAATGGGGTAATTTCCTCTACATCTTGTTACTACATGGCCTTGCATAAGGGCAGAGGAACAGAACACCCCCCAAAATACCGATACACTCCCTCCTCTTGGTGCAAGCAGCATCAAGAAGAGAATTTCTGCATAGCTAGCGTTGTACATATGCGTTAAGCAGGGGAGCTCCAGTAAATCAATTGTAACCCATACTTTATTACAAAAAAGTATTAGTACATCCACCTGAGTATTCACATTATCTCTGCTGTGTTTTAACTAAAGGGAACTATCCCTAGGAACAAGTGGTCCTCAGTTTGTGTATGTAGGCATCCATCATACACCAGTACGTGTATCTGTGTGTATATTTATATATGTATATATATATATATATTTTTTTTATTATTTTTTTTTTTTCTCACATCCTCACAGCAAATAATAGGATTTGATAGTCCTGAGTAGCTTGTAAGGGTCAGTTGTTTTTATCAGATTGTAAGCTGAACTATCTAGTAGTGGATCAAATGTAAATAAAAAAGTTATATACACATATAACTGACTGCTGCATGTAGAACACCTTCTTAGCTAAATCCTTCTGTCATAAAAATAAAGGCTCTATTCACTCTGTTAACTTTAGCTCAGCATTAATAACTCTGCACTAAACACACCTTTGGTGCTGTTGACAAGAATGATTCCACTGTGCAGAACACACTGGAACACAGTATGCTGTGAATTGGATGCTCTTATTCTTTGGGCACTTCCAGCTTTCAGCATGCTTATTTGTACACAGTCCTATGGGCCTCCACTCCCATTGTTCACACAAGTGATTCTGGGGGATGTGAAGACATTCACATCCTCCAGTGACTGGCCCACTAGCATGTACATCTGCTAATAATATATGACTGACACCCATGTGGACTTTCCTTGTGACACACCTAAAACCCCCAAGGCAAGAGAATTGGAGGGGGTAAATGTGGAATATCAGACATAAGTTGGCAAAGGTGGCTTGGCATGTGCTAAAATGGAGTGCAACCAATTTGCCCATGTGAACTAAGCTTAAGAGCCACTTATTTCTAGCTATTGTACATCACTGCAGCATCTGTTGGTGTTTTATAAATAAGTGGAAAAAAAGAGTATGTTACCTGTTTAATCCATATGTGTTGTCATCTGATTTGTTAGGTATATATGCTAAACTACATTTAGTTAAAAGGCAACAATAGCTGTATTATTGTAAAAGAAATATAAAATACTTGTAGAATGTGTCTACATTTGACCAGCTTTCCAATTCTTTTCACTGCACTTTCACTTCAAGATCATTTGCCAGTGACAAACCCATGTATGCTACAGATGTCTCCTCTCCAATGCATTCACAGTTCATTAGAAACATCTACAGAATCCACGTTGTTAAATGTCCTTTAAGGGTAATAAGACAGAAGGGCTGTAATCTATTGCAGGCAATAAATCACTATATTTATCTAGTTATTTTCCCATAGATTGCAGTGGTCATGTTGGAGATACAATTTAGTGTTAACTATGTTTACAGATAATCAAATCCAGCCCAAAGAGAGTAGATGGAGAAATCCAGCTCATAGAGCAAGCTAACACAATTAAATGTTGTTATTACATTATACTGAGGCTGAGGGAATTTGAGAAGTTCTGTAATATACAAACTGTAGTGATAAATATTTTAATTGACTGAAATGGGCTTTTAATGCAAGAGAAGTCTCCAATGCATTGCTTCAATGGGAAAGAAATCCATGACACTCTGGTTTTGGTGATTAAATGTGGAAATATAGTTGTCAACACATATACACACACAGTGTCTCACACACACACACACCTGTGATATACTGGAGTGTCCCCGACAGTCTCTGACACCAATATCTGATGTGCTGTCTATTGTGTGATGCATCATGGTTTCTATTTACATATTTTATTGTTTATACTATACTTTAGGTTGTGTATATATTTCCATATAATCTTAAATTTATTTTCATGTTATTTCTTTTCAACTTTTCATTCTTAAATTATGTTGTCATTTTTTTATTCTATACTGACTGCAGTTTATATCATGACTAGTGTAAAAGCCCGTGTGCACAGGCCGTGGAGCAGTGAGATAATGGCAGTACGCAGAGCAGGACCGGCCTCTTAACCCTTTGAGTGTCAGAGGGTATGCAACAAATTGCAAAGCAATGCTTTGCAACCCCTCTGGCACTCAAAGGGTTAACATTACCCGGACCTGCTCTGTGTACTGCCGTAACCTCACTGCTCCACGCGATTGCGCCGCCTCACTCACGCGATGCAATCATGCGGAGTAGAGACTGGCCGAATGCGGGCAGTATCTCTACTGTGCATGACTGCATCGTGACAAACATTATGGCCTTTTATTATATAAGATTGGCTACTGTAGGGGTGATGTTAACACCTGCACTCACCTCTCTGACTGCAAGAGATGTCACTGGCCTCTTTTGGCTCCCAGCAGGTAAGCCCCAAGCCTAAATAAACATGCTGTGGTACTGTTAACATTTTCTTGATAAAGATCTTGCGACTGAAACATCAACCATTCTATTCTTGACCATTTTCCCTAATAAAGCTTCTTAAAAAAGACCCACAGGTGCTGCCCTCCTTCTTTACCTTCCTTATATATAATATACTAGCTAAATAGTCATGGCTTTGCCCATGTGATAAAAGGCGAGGGAAAATGAGAGATATTACAGTGTCAGTCATACTGTGTGACACATAAACTTTGGTCCACTGTAATACTGGTAGTCACAAACCCACAGTCACATAGCTACCATAATATAAGCATTTGAAAGTCAAATGTGTCCTGGGAAAGAAGGCTTTTATTAGCCTCCCTATGTATAAAGTCCACCTTCTGCCTATGATCTTGTTCCACCATCTCACAGTAACAGAACCATATTTGCACTGTGGGACACCCAAGTCTTGCTCCACTGCCCCACTGGTAGTCAAAGACCCACTCATAAACTGTGTGCAATCCCAGCATTGTTCCACACTCCATTGTATGTTATCCCAGTCTTGCTCCACTGCCCACTGGTAGTCACAGAATCACATATACATTGTCAGAGATCCCAGACTTTTTCCACTGTCCACTACTAGTCACAGAATGACACATACACTTTGTAACACCGAAGTCTTGCTCCTCTGTCCCACTGGTAGTCAAAGAACCACTATCTGACTCCCGTGCCTTGTTCCACCGGTAGTCACAGACCCACACATGCACTGTGACACCCCAGCCCTGTTGCCCTATGCCACTGGCAGTCACACACCCACACTCATTTTACATTGTTTTCCACCCCAGCCTTGATCCACTGCCCACTGATACTCAAACAACCACATATACACTTTGTGATACATGTCTTGTTCCACTGTCCCACTCGTATAGTCACTAGTCACATAGCCACTGTCTGCCACACCAGCATTTTCCTGCTGTCCCACTAGTAGTCACAGACCCACAAACAAACTGTGAAACTCCAGCCTTGTTCCCCTATGCCACACAACCACCCACATTTTACATTGTTTTCCACCCCAAGTTTGATCCATTGCCCACTGTTAGCCACAGAGTCACAGATACTGCCTGACTCAGCCCTGTTCCACTGGTAGTAATGGAACCAAATGTACACGGTGTCAGTGGTGTATTTAGGTTTTGTGCTGCTCTAGGCCTTACTAAATTCACGCACCCCCCCTAATCTTTATTTTCCCCACCCCTTCCTGTCCAGGCCACACCTCTTCCTGTTTAGGATCCACCCCTTCCTCTGCATAACACATCCCTTCCACCATGGAACAAACATTAACAATTTGTAATAACTACTCTACCACTGCCTGGCAGTATGGACTCCGCCTGTGCATATCCTGTTTAACTCTCTGAGTAGCAGAGGCTTGAGCAGTGTATTGCACTGCTCTCCCACTTGGCACTCAGAGGCATATGTTATCGTTGGTCAGAAGTAGTCATGGAGGAGTGTGTTATGTTTTTTATTGATTTTTGTATTATTAATGAGAACATTCGAAAATTAGATTCAGTAGAGTGAAAATGCACACACAAACACAAACATATATATTCTGATATATTCTGAGACGTACAAAAACACTGGTATACGCTCAAACACATTCTGACGCATACTCTGAGATACACGAGGGGTGGACTGACATTACCCACGTTCTGTGGGGAAATCTCATATCACCATTTATGGCTCCAGCCCAACTTTTCCCCCTCTTTCGCTAATTTTATAATTAGCATTAATGATTTGAAGAAAGGCAAATAATACCACAGAGCATACAATAGAATTAAGCTACCCTGGTGATATCACAGAGTTTACAATTGAACTGGAGCTACCTACAATACCAGTGTATATCCATTTAACATAAGCTCTGTGCTATCACTTGTGTAGCTTGGTTTCTATTGTAATACCACAGAGCTTACCATTGAAAGTTTGCTACACTATTGGTACCACAGAGATTATAACTGAAATGGAGTTATATAATATTCGGTTGGATAAAGGCTGAGTGAAGATGATGGGAGCTGTAGTCCAACCACAGATGGCTACACAAGTCATTTTATAGTTGTAATGCTGCTTTCTAGGAACAATAGCAATACAACAATGCATACTAATGAATGGTGTTACAATTAATTCATATCCCATTCATTTGTAAAATATATCCAACGAGTTGGGGTGTAAAAGCGTACCATGAGGCTTCAATAAGGGGACAAAGCAAGGCAAACATGTGTCTCTCCATATCTGACTCACTCTGTGACTTTTCTCCAGGGGATTTTGTGCCAGATTACCCTCTTCCCCAGTACTGCTCTCCACCATTCATGATCTGGCCAGCTGCTCCTCTTCTCACCGCTGGTGTACCTCTTCCTGCTTCTTTCAATGAAACGAACACACCTCACTAAACGCATACCTCCCAAGTGTCCCTCTTTAGGAGGGACAGTCCCTCTTTTAGACCCAAATCCCACTGTCCCTCTTTCCCACCCTAATGTCCCTCTTTTTAGGAGATCGGTTTGTGTGGAGTGTATATAAGTGTATTGCATTGCTCCACAGCAATAAAACTCACATTATTGTTTCTTTAAATGTCAGTATGTGTGTTTATAAATTAGTCTGCGTAAATAAAATACTTTGGTCTTGTTATAAGTCATTTATTAGGTAACACAAGGAGGTGTCAGTAGGTCATGAAACAGCCTAAAAATTCTCGTTAATGCCCCACCCACCAGCCACACCCCCTAAAACCCCCCCTAAAACACAATTGTCCCTCTTTGGCAATTTGAAATGTTGGGAGATATGCTAAATGCACCGCTCTACACACATTACAGGTCACTATGGTTGTGGACAGAGGAAGATGCTTTAATTTTAGTCTCTGTTAGGCATGCGCACTACTATGAAGACCTCTAGTGCTTGCCTGCAGAAATAATCTCAGTCAGAGGAGTATTATGATTATTTTCTCTTAGTGTAAGATGGTAGCGCTCAAAGGGAAAGTTATTATTAGTCCTGTTGAGATGCGCAGCGCTACCCAAGAAAATTATAGTTTGGGCGGGTAGGGCATCCAAGCGGGCAGATGGGGTGGCTTTTTATGCCGCCCCCTGTAAATTGCCACCCTAGGCCTATCTGGCCTAGGCCAAAATACAGCACTGCACTGTGTGACACAGAAGCCGTGTTCCACTGTCCCACTGGTATTCACAGACCCAAACATACACTGTCTCATGCCCTCAGCTTTGTCCTACTGACCCACATATAGTCACATATCTACACATACATTGTGTGACACCTGAGTCTTGTTCCACTGTTGTATAAGTATTAACAGAACCACACATATACTGTGTGATCCACTGCCCAAATTGTCATCACAGACCTACCCATACACCGTGAGACACTTCAGCCTTGTTCCACTGTCCCGCTGGTAGATAGAGAACCACACATATACTGCTGGATATGCCAGCTTTGCTTTACTGTCCACTGGTAACCACAGAATCACACACACACAGTGTGACACATCAGCCTTGTTTCACTGTCTACTGATAGCCACAGAGTCACACATACAATATCTATATAATTTTCCACTGTCCAATGGTAATCATAAAAAGTCACCTCTGCTCACCTGTGAAACATATCCACTCGCTGTTTTGTCAGACAGCTGAAGTGGTTGACACAATTGTGCCACTAGGCGGTCAGGACACAGCATTGCAACGTGCTGTCTACCTTTTTATCATTAAAGCAATAAAAAGTCCCATTTAAATCAATGGGAATTTTTTTTAATGTATTTGTTTCTTGGGGTGCAGCTGGTTTGCTGCAGAACCACTTTTCCCTAGTACAGCAGCCTCATACATCCACCCCAGAAACTTTCAAGAATTGTAGTGCACTTACAGATGCCATCAAGCAAGCCGTGCGTGTTAGTTTTCTAACCCAAAAATCATCTGTCAAGCTGCCTAACAAGGCAACACAACGCAACCCTTTCTCGTTCGATAGCTCTGCTCCTATGGGAACATCTCTGTTGAAAAGGAATTGTAAGATAAAATTTCCTTTTTGACTAAGGACTTGACCAGACACACTCATCGTGGTGTGGTGGACAGACGCATAGAACAGTCTCACCAATCCATGCAACTAACACTCATTTTCTGTATGAGATATTGTACAGAAATATTATGAAATAGCATATTGCACATGAGGAACATTTCTAGGACAAACCAACTGAACCATAGGGAACAAATGAAAATACACAATAATTCAAATGAGACTGTTACCCTTGAATGATGGCTAGGTCTATAATTTATTTCTTTCTAGAATTCAAGAGGTTTAAATCCCCATTTAATACAATGAGAATTTTGGGATTTTTTTATTTTTTCCGTATGGCACAGTTGGTTTCTTTCAGAATTGTTCCTCTTTTTTGTGCATATAGCACACATTGTTTTTAAAAGCACACATCATATTTCTTTCCCCTTCAATATTTATCAAAGCAGCTGCAGATGCTTGGTAACTATTCCTCCATTCAGTCAGGCAGTGTTGGGGTTTACTCTCTGCCAGATGTGTTGGTTGCCTTCCCTGAAGATCACTGTGGTATGACTCACATCTCAGCTGCAAGTTGGTCTGAGGTTGACCTCCAGGTTTCACATGGGTGGCTTTAAACTGACAATGAAGTGTAACAATAAAGTGCCAAGGGCCATGACATGCGCATCATCAAGACATCCAGTCCTTCAACCCACCTTTACTTCCCCATTTCTCCCCAATAACTTGAAACATACACCTTGGATGGACTGAAAAGGCCACAGCATTTTATTTTTATTTAAATATCAAACAATTGTATTAAACCCCTTTACAAAATAAATAACCATTCCCTATAAACTTAGTGCTTGCTAGTACATTCACGTAGCCTGACTAATCAGGTCCCAGCTATGTCCATTTTACACCATTTCTTGACTGCGGGCCATGCCACATCCACCCTATCTATTTGGATGTGGAAAGTTGTAGCCCAACAGCCTTACATACCTCGACTCCTAGGACCATGCCCAGGAGCAGGGGCGGATTGTGGTCAGAAACTGGCCCGGGGCATTTTTTTAAAAACTGTCCCATTAGTTGATATTCCATGATTAAAAAAAAAAAAAAAACAACAAACACAATTCAAATATTTCAGTACACTTTATTTATTATTATATTTTGCATAAGAAAACATTCCATACAAACAAGCTGAATTATAAGTGAACAATTTCTGTTATTGGAAAATATGAGAAATGTTCCAGCAGGGTTGGGCAAAAATGTAATAATCTTATCAATCAATAAGTTTTAGGAGGCAGTGAATGGATGTATGTATATAAAATACCTCCAACCTTTAGGAGGCAGAGATAAAATGTTTAATCCTGGGATTTCTCCACCCTTCCCTTACAGTCATGTTACTAATGTTAAAGTCAGGGAGAATTATCTAATTACGTATACTTTAAGAAACTCATATATGCAGGTTTATTCACTAGAGTATTAATAACTTCTTCTTCTGAAATTTGTTGAAGTATGTCATTCTCACATGACATAAGCATGAATGCCTCTAGATTTGTAGCTGTTAAAGAACTTTGTAATCTGGTTTTAATACACTTTAATTTTGAAAAACTGCGCTCACAAGACACTTGTGTAGCTGGTAGTGTCAACAGATATTTGTAACAAGTAAAGAGTAGATCCAGAAAAGATCCAGAAAAGTAGCTCCAGAAAAGAAATTGTATTTTTCTAATATCAAGTAGCAGCAAAGTGGACACTGCTTACATGTCTTGATGTGCTCTATTTTTGTCTCTGTTGTAAATAATTCATCACTAGTGTCAGTGGTGTCATCATCACCGTTTTCGTCTTCAGAATCATCAGCTACAAGTACTTCATAGCTTTCTGGGATGCTGTTCTTCAGGCTGTTAAACTTTGATGCAAAGTCGATCAGCTCTTCACGTATTTGGCTTGGCGTTGCATTAGAATTAAACCGCAAAATACTGCTACTCAAAACTTTAAAACTTGTTGATGGCAAGTTAGGAACTTCATGGAAATTTCTAGGATCAAGACATGCCATATCAGCGAATATTCTGCCATTCTGAGAGAAACGTTGAACCAAACTACTCGTAATAATATCAAATACACAATTGTGAACTTCTACTTTATATTTTTGAGTTGCATCCATGATGGGTTCATCTTTTGATCTTTCCCAGGTAGTATTTTTTTTTTTTATTGGACGCATAGTTGGCAGTTCCACTGCGATTTCATCTTCATCTTCCTCTTCTAGTTTCTCATTGGCCTATTTCACAAACTCTTGAGCAGCAATTTTAACTTCTTCAAAATCACGTGAAATAGCATTTAAACTTTTGATTGTTTCAGTCACCATTTTATGTGCTTGCAACAAAACCAGACCTTTTGTCTGAAGATATTTTGAAAGAGGTGTAGTATACTGGAAGATTCGTAAGAAGAGTTGTGCTGTTAAAATAATTTTAAATGTCATTAAAGAGTTTTTAAGTGTTGTTGCTTTCAAATGAGCTTCGCTGTTCAATTTGTTCTTCAATGCAATTGTTGCCAACGTCTTTATCAAGACAACAAACAAACATTCTGAGGGATCCTTAAATCTCCCAAAAATCTTTGTCAGTATAGAATCTTTTGACCACCATCGAGTCTTTCCTATAGCGTTCAACCGGCGAACATCTCGCATTCTTGCTGTGAGTTCTGTCCAGACATCCATTCGGTTATGAGATCCCCTGATGAAAACTGCACTTGAGTTCAGAAAAGACTTCCAACATCAACTGCATCTGTTGCATCAATCATGACTAAATTCAGCACATGGGCATAACACCAAATATGAATTTGACCAGGTGCCACCGAAGACAAATGAGCAGTAACACCGTTGTACACACCTTGCATACTTGCAGCACCATCTGTTGCATTGCCAACTATATTTTCAATGGTTATTCCAATATCTTGCAAGTTTTTACAAAGAACCTCTGTCAGAGCTTCACCAGTTGTCAAAGTACATGGAGTTACAGCAATCAAGCATTCTTGAGGGGCTTGTTCTGGAATCATATACCGAAGCACTATGCTCATCTGATCTACAATACTAATATCTTGTGTTGTATCTATTTCAATGGAAAACATGCTTGCTTCACAAACTGCTTTGGCAATGTGTTTTTTCATTAACTTTGAAAAAATTTCAATTATGTAGTTTATAGTAGTCTTTGATAAAAATGTTATTTTCAATTTTTTCTACTTGGATAATTTAGTTATTTCTGCAACGTATTCCCGTAAAGTACTATCAAATTCTGATAACAAAATAATCATTTCCAGAAAGTTACCTCGATCTAAATTCTCCTGCAATAGCTGCTTTGCATTTTCATTCCGTTTTCCTCTATAACTTAAGCCACGTTTTCCAAACAATTTGATCACTTTAATTACTCTAAACACAATTTGTCTGTTTTTTTCGACTTTAAGGTTATGCATATTTTTTTGCTTTTGGAAAAGTAGTGAATGAACATCACGATTGTAAGCATGCATCATGTGAGCATCAACACATCTTCTATGCTGACTGGAGCCTTCATGTTCTAATATTCTATCATAAATATGTTTAGGTTTAAACTGTATGTAACCAGAATCTGATGTAAATGTACTGTTATCACTGGAGGTTCCATGTGCAAGACAAATAGTGCAGAAAAGAGCATTTTTGTCTTTGGAGTATGTAAGCCACTTTCGATTTAAACCATCTTTTCGTTGAAACAGATTTTCAGTATTTTTCAAAGAAGGCAATTTTTTGGGCTGGACTGGATGGTAAGCAAAAAATTGCTTAAGATGTATTGCTTGAGGTTTTATAAAGAAATTTAAATTCACAGATGTTGTAGTTCTTGGTTGTTCTTGTCCAACACCAACTCCTGTTTCTTCACAGTCCACATGCATTTCTAGTGTTTCATTTCCTTCTACTGTAATTTCTTTGGCCGTTTCAGGTTCTTCCCTGTTAATCGGTGACTCCACTGCATTTTTGTCTTTTGCAGCAGGTAATTCTGTTGCAGGCTTTGCTATATTAGCGTCATCATCTAGTGGTCTCTGTTGCATCATTTCAAAAACATTTCTGCACTGCTTTGCAGTTTCAGACAAAAGTTTACGTTTCTTGTCCCGAAGCTTTTCTGCTCCACCTTTCCTTTTACTCATTTTCTTTTTTACTTTACTCTAAAACAAATAATATATTTTTAGAAGAATAAAGTAAAAAACAGTTGGATGAAAGTGGACTTGTCAGCCATGATAAAATCTGTCTATATAGTGTGCTAGACACTTATTTATAATATAGTTGGTTTTGAGAAACGCACCTTAAAGTGTGGCAGTTTGTGCGGATTAGTTTCTGTGTTGGGCCAATATTACCACACATTGTGACTTCTCTATCTAGTGGCGCTCAGGTACATTAATCCGTGAACCCCAGTAAAGAGGAAAGAGAAAAGAGAAAAACCCAAAAAACACAAAAGCAGTAATCAAATTAGAGATACAGCAGATTCAATATAAATACTCATCAGTCTTTCTATATTCATCCGTCTTTCTATACAATGTCTCAAATCTTCTCTTTCATCACTGATAGAAAGTCCATATGCAGCTCCCTCAGTGGTTAGTTTTCTTCCACAGCAATATATTCTAAAGGCAAAAATGATAAGAGCGCAAAAGGGACAATCTAAAAGTACAATATTTATTGTCCAAATGTATACATAGCAAACTAATATGC
Source organism: Rhinophrynus dorsalis (assembly GCA_037306005.1). NCBI lineage: Eukaryota > Metazoa > Chordata > Amphibia > Anura > Rhinophrynidae > Rhinophrynus > Rhinophrynus dorsalis. The sequence continues at coordinate 66,921,318 of CM074723.1, read as the reverse complement.
ACGTACAAGATAATATAAAAACATAGGCTTATCTCTCTCCGTGTGTCTTGTCTGTATCTTCACTCCATCATATACCCATCAGCGTGTCAGTATGTGCATGAAAGGAAAATCACAGTAGTATTAGGCTTTGATCCACTCGTATAGCCTCAAATGCTACAATGTATCCACTCCAAACGGAGCGACTCACCGACCTTTACTACCACTGGATCTTAGGACTTTTCCATTCGCTTTAGACTCGCTTTGGTAATATATAATAGCAGACTCTTGACTTTTACCGAGAGAGGCTCCGTTTCACATAAAAAAATCACACTCTTAAACAGCCACTCTTAAACAGAGTCGCTCCGTTTGGAGTGGATACATTGTAGCATTTGAGGCTATACGAGTGGATCAAAGCCTAATACTACTGTGATTTTCCTTTCATGCACATACTGACACGCTGTTGGGTATATGATGGAGTGAAGATACAGACAAGACACACGGAGAGAGATAAGCCTATGTTTTTATATTATCTTGTACGTGCATATTAGTTTGCTATGTATACATTTGGACAATAAATATTGTACTTTTAGATTGTCCCTTTTGCGCTCTTATCGTTTTTGCCTTTAGAATATATTACCACACATTGGGCTGCATTCAGGAAGCTAAATTCTAGGGCAAATAAACTGCACCACAGGGGACAAATGAAAATTCCCCAGATTCTCAACGTTTTTCGTACCAGGAATCAACTTGACATTTTCCCAGTGTATCAAGGCCCGTGTAAAGGTAATGGTATGTTTTCAAATATTTTTGTTTACTTGGGATTAAATGTGGCAGTGAGTAAAACTATAAAATACTGTACTTGGGAGCCAGACATAATTCATTACGAGCAATCCAGTGACAAGTTAAAATTGCCTTATATTGTGGGAAAGAAAGTAATATGCATTACTACTTTTGGTAAAAATAAACTTTTCCTACTGGGTTACCAAAAAGCTATGCAGAATGCAGCAAATAATATTAAATAAGGTGTTATAAATACATAATAACAGAAGAAATGAGAATTGCCACACATGTCATTCAGACAGACACACACATTCACTCTGGTCATGCAGACACACACACACTCTCACTCTCTGGGCAAGCAGAGAAGCAGACACACAGATTTGATTATTTTTAGTATTCAACTTATTTTTGAAATCCCACAATTTTTTAAATACTTATAATCTAAGTGAAGATACGTTATTTATACTAAAGTGCTTACCATAAAAAGAGAGCTACCCAAATCATACTACAGAGAATCTACACTAGTGATACCACAGAGCTTTAAGTTTAAATACAACTATGCTACGATAATGATAGTGCAGCTAAAGCAAAGGACAATATCCCATTACATGAATCAAAAAGAGCAATATAGCATTCAAGATATCAGTAGAGCTAAGGGCAATATACCATTATATGAAACCAACAGAGCAAAGGACAATATACCATTGCATGACATCAGTAGAAAAAAGGGCAGCATACCATTACATGAAATCAAAAGAGAAATATACCATTACATAAAACCAGTATACCATTGCATGAAACCAACAGCACAATATACCATACATGAGATCAACAGGGCAAAGGGCAGGGCTAAACAAATGTGGTTTGACTCTAGAAGCCAGACCAAAAATGTATGAGCCATACTCTGCATCAGAGGATAATCTTCTCTAAAGGCCTAGTGGACAAAGGCTGGGGAAACAGAGAGAGAGAGAGAGAGAGAGAAAGTATGTGTGTGTGTGTGTTTCACAAGCTAGATAAAGAGCAAAACATTACTAACATCAACCCAAGTTGAAGCCTGGACAGAGCATACTGCATCACCACACTATCACATTGCACAGCAGTTCCGATGCAGAAAATGGGTCCTTGGCCCTGCTTCATCAAGTTAAATAGGATTATTTCTGAATAAATTTATAACCACATTGGCCATCAATTGGCCCCAGACATCACTATATTCTACCTACTAGTCCCCATGTGCTTTTGTGTCAATGAATAGCTACATAGTGACCATGATATGCCCCCAAAACAGCCCACATTTACATCAAAAGTGCCCCCCTGTGTGTATATATATATATATATATATATATATATATATATATATATATATATATATATACATATATATATATATATATAGAAGCTGCCTGTATTAAAGGTAAAAATGATACTGCGTTGACTGTAACACACATTCACATACATAGAGGCAAAGTGTGTCACACGCCTGTGTCACTGACTCCTGTGACACACACACACACACACACACACACAATGCCATAATTGCAAGTGGAGTGTGGACATAATTGTTGTTTCTTATAAGGAACATGTTTTTTACTCCCTGTGTTTACAGATTGTTCTGAACTGTATGTCCATATTCAATGAAAATTGTTGACAAATGTATGCATCAAAAAAGGAAACACTCTCAAGAAACCAACTATTGAAAGAGGGGGAAATTAAAATTCTGCAACTTTCCATGAATGTAAATGGAGCTTTTAACCCCTTTAATGCTTGAGAGATCTCCTTTGGAGAGCTTTATAGCATTGATGAGGTTAAAAAGACTCCTAGAAATCAATGCGAATTGGTAGAATTGTCTTTCCCCGTGTTTCAGGGGAAACACAAAAGCACATGGGGACTAGTAGTTAGAATATAGTGATGTCTGGGGGCAATTGATGGCCAATGTGGTTATAAAAGGGCACAGGGAAGTGCTTGGGGGTAAAGGTTGGAATATGGAAGCAGCCATTGAGTAACTATCATACCTGGGAACTCTCCGGATTTGCCCCGGAGACTCCGGTTCTGACAGAATTTTACCGGGTCTCCGGGGCAGAGGCTGATTCCTCCGGATGTGGAGAGTTTCTATTGAAACTCTGCCACATCCGCTTTTTCTCCTGCTGATACTCAGTCCCCAGCCCTCTGAGTGCCAGAGTGGTAAGGAATGCATTGCTTTGCAATGCATTCTGTACCACTCTGGCACTCAAAGGGTTAAGCCCCCCCCCACTCGCGGCAAGCCCCGCCCCTTTTTGACGCGATTAGCGTCATTTTTGTCACCCCCTGGTGAACAGAGGACTACCCTCCGGGTAGCCCTCGACTGGAAGTTCCCAGGTATGGTAACTATATTTGGGAACACATTTGGGATGCTACTAAATGGCACAGGGTGCTGTTTATGAGGATATGGGGGTTAGTAAGTTGATATGTATAGACACATGGAGGAACCTGGGGGTAGAAGAAGGCTGCAGTAAATACGTGTGTGTGTGTGTCTGAGTTATTATGATTTCATAATTGGAGAACATAAATAATCCTTTGAATGCCAGAGGGATACTCAGTTTGCAAAGCAATGTATTGGATACTCCTCTGCCACTCAAAGGGTTGAAATCAAAGATGTTCAAAGTAAGAGAAAATGTACAAATTCAGCCTTGCTTATAAAGTTAAAGAGGATGCATTTTAACAAAACCAAGTACTCAAACAGGGAAAATTAAAACTCTGCCTATTGACATTGATTTCAATGGGGTTTTTAACTTCCTTGAACACTAGAGAGGTAGCATTTAAATTGTTTAAAAGGCACATTTAAATAAATGGGAATATGCAGAATATGCATAAATTTAATTTCCTCTTGTTTTAGTAGTTGGTTTCCTCAAAAAAAAGAGAGAGAAGTTGTCCTTTCACTCATATCAAAATAGGTTAAACATATCTACTCACTGAAATGGGTGAATAGGGGAAAAACTGATATTTAAAATAAACTTCATTAAAAAGCGTAAAAACAAAGGGACACATTAAATATATTCTGTTCATTCTCTCTGTACCCTAGCTAGAGTGATATAAGAGATGAACTTTATTGTGCTGGACAATGGTCATCTCATAAGCCATTCAGTGTATTAACTCTTTCATTGCCAGGGGGTACCCAACAGACCAATGCTTTGTATAACTCTCTGGCACTCAAAGGGTTAAAGGTACAACTTATCCATCAAACCTCTTAAAGCCCATTCAAATATTCAAACTAAACCAGCTATCATAAGGAGGACAGCTAACATAACATGCCTGCAAACAGAATACAATGTATTATGTATATTCATTCAGCAACAATTTGCACACAATGTATCATCTTTAACTTGATCAGCAAGGCTCAAAGATACATTTTCCTTTACTTTGAACATCTTTTTCACCCTTTGAATGCCAGTGGAGTATCCAACACATTGCTTTGCACACTGGGTATCCCTATGGCATTCAAAGGGTTGTTAATATTTTCCCAGTTATAAGATCATGAGTAGGGACTTTAACCCTTTCAGTGCCAGAGGGGTACACAAAGCATTGCAAAGCAATGCATTGCATACCCATCAGGCACTGAAATGGTTAAAAAAATTGAAGACAGGAGAAAGAAAAGAGACAAAACTGAATGTCAGTGATTTACTTACTGCTAGATAAGGTCCGTGGGAGGACTGGAAGGAGAGGCTGAGTCCGATGGAGAGGAGCAGGGCAGCAGCAGCAAGCAGGTAGAGAAAGCCAGTTAACATCTTGAGTGCTAGAGAGGTCCTTATATATTGCTTTACAATGTGTCAAAAGCCTCTCTAGCACTGGATTAGGTTGCCGGCGCCAGAGCTTTTGGATCTCCAGCTGCGCACAATCAGTAGACAGTCTGTGAGTAAATCACACAGACTTTCTACTGAATTACTTGTTTGTAGAAAACATTTATGGTGGTATGTGTATTTTTTTTTTTAATTGTATTAAGTATTGAGTGTTAATAAAAACAAACAAGGCTGTCAGGTGGCTGGCTCACCCGACAGCACCTTTGAAATGCATCCTCTTTCAGAATGTGACACTGCACTGCTGTCACTATCTAACACTTTGGCACAATCATTTTGTGGAGTGGCCCTCCATTGTCAGGCAGCTACCGGCCCACCGGGGCATGCCCGAATGCCCGATAGATCAATCCGCCCCTGCCCAGGAGTCATGAACCATCACCATCATCAATAAGCCCGTGCTTTTCCAGCAAGTACCCCATCAAGGCCCAGCCGCTTGACCCCCTCAAGCCAGCTTGGCCCCATCACCCGCCAGATACAAGGGCCTTTCAATGCCATCCTTAAACCCTTCCAGGAAGATGTCCAACCCATTATCGAAGAGGTGGACACCATCTTGCAAAAACAACCTCAGCTCACCTTCGAACTCCCTACACCTTTCCACCACCCCACCAGTTCTACGCACAAAACTGGCCAGCATCTTGTTGACCTTCCTCCTACTCTGCTCTACAGCTCCTTGTGACCTAGCTCCCCGCCACTGCAGTCGCGGAACAATCTCCGACCACACCAACAAGGTGTCTGGAAATAGCACCCCAAATCGCTCCCAATCCCGCTTAAACACCTGAACCAATTCCCGCTAAGAAAGGAAGCCCAAGTCATTCCCCCCAGCATGCACGAGCATCACATCCGGATGGGAACTGACCCTAGCTGTTTTCACCACCAACATCAAAACCTGCTCCCAAAGCATACCCCTTACCCCAACCAACGTACTACCACACGGCCCTCGGGAAAACCCAGCCGTGTACCGGCTCTCCGGACTGCAGCTCTCATCTGGGCCCGGCAGACGTAAGAGTGGCCAACCAACCAGACCACCTTCAAATGAACATCTGAAACGAGAGAAAAAAAGAACGTAAGCCCACCATCTCACAACAACAACCCTGGCCACAAATACTACCCAAAACGGCTAGATTCCTACTGCCCAATCTTCCAACCTTATCGTTCCCCAAACCCCACCAGGCAGCTTCGGTCGCCGCCCCTATCCGAAAAGAGTGAGATCCAAACTCAGACGCATCTAAACCCAGATGCAACAACCCTTTTTTGAAGACATTCACAAACGGAAAACGAGACAACGACGACCCATCCTCACGAATCAGAAACTACATCCCCCCTACCGGATGCACCCAAACATAATCCCACATACAGGCCACCGGGCACTCTGGCAGCCCAGTCCAAAAAAGAGAAATTAGCATTCCTCTACCCACCTGATCAATTTTAGAAAGCCACAACGTCACCACCACACTATCCACACCCAGCTGAACATCCCCCATAGCAAGACCCCCAGGACCTCGCCGATTGGAGCTAACCAGCTTCCCAATACGAAATGCCCCTAAGAAAGCCAAGGAAAACACTGCCCGAAACAACGTCACCTCAAACACCGATGAACAGAGCTCCCCCAGCCCAAGGAAGAGAACCCGCAACACCCCAGACAACACATCTTCACAAGAACGAGCCAGCAACCACAGCAGGACCTCCAACCGCCCAGCATCGGAATCTGCACCCCCCACAGCCTCCACTCCGCCCAGCAACCCTGGTATCTGTTACGGTTTTCAGACACTCAGACCAGGGTTAGAAATAAAACATAGTTTTATTAAAATGAAATAAGCAATAGCGCCCCTGAGGGCCAGAATCGGTAATACAGTACTGAGTAATATACAGGCTCAATGTAGCACGAGCAAGTAAAATATAGCATAAACACAATAAAGGGTTAACACTCAGGCTGGTAGTCAGTCTCTGTGATGGTGATTAGCCAACGCCCGGTACAACAACAGTCCCAATAGTAGTAGTGCAGCAGCTAGCTCAAGCAGAGCGACTGAACTGAATCACAACCAGATCTTGGTCTGGAAATGCCCAGGAGTATAGAGTAACCAACTGTAGCAAGAGCCAATGCCCCTACAGGGATGTAGCAACGAAGGAGAGAAACTATCTGAGCCAATGGAGCCAGAATTGGAAGCACCCCTGGTGCGGTAGGAGAGGAACACTGCGAGTGCCAATGGGACCTGAGCCTAGCACCCCTTAGGTGCTGTAACGGAGAAAGCACTGCCCAAGCTGAATACTAGAGCCAACGCACTACCAAGTGCGGATGTATGGAACCACACAGTGAGCGAGAAAGGACCTGAGCCAAGGCACCCTTCCGGTGCCGACATGGAGCTCACACTGCCAGAGTATCGGAATGCCCCTTGCACCACCAGGCGGCGCAACACTACTGGAAAACGGCACCAAACAGGTATACAACTCTGCAATGTAAAGCTAGGCTCGGTATGTAGGCAATAGCTCAACAGGTGTAAAAGTGGCTCAGTATCGGAGGCAACAAGCTTGGCAGGTGTATGCAACGGGCTCGGTAAACGGAGGCAACCGGCACAGCAAGTGTTCAGACAGGCACAGACACAACAGCCACAGCTCGGTAGTAATCTCTCACAGGCTCAGTAAACGGAGGTAACCATCAGGCTCAGAAATGGAGGCCACAGAGTAACAAATGTGATCAGTTGGTGCTAGCTGCGAGCAGGCTCAGAATGTTGCCAGGCTGAAACAAGACACAGAACTGGAGGGATCACGGAGCAGGAACGTCAGCCAGAGCCGGTCGATCACGGAGCAGGAACGTCAGCTGGAACCGGTCGATCATGGAGCAGGAACGTCAGCCGGAACCAGGTCAATCACGGAGCAGGAAGTCAGCCAGAACCAGGTCAATCACGGAGCAGGAGCGTCAGCCAGGGCCGGGTCAATCACAGAGCAGGAAGTCAGCCAGAACCGGGTCAATCACGGAGCAGGAACGTAGAGTAGTCAGACGAGCCGAGTCAGTACACAGGAATACAGAATCACAGCAACAATAGCGCAGGCACAAGAACACCACGAAAGGGCACCTGACAGGTGCCATAAAGCCCAATATAAAGGGACACCCTGGGCGGGCCAATCAGCTTCCTCCAATGGACGAGCACCAGCACAGAGAGAGACAGGCAAGCACGGGCACCGTGATAGTATCCTGGCCAAGTCCTCGGGGCCAACGACCACCGAATCAGGTCCAAACAACGCAACACCAACAAGCCCAGCAAGCACAGCACAGGAGGAGAAGAAGCCTACACCAAAGTTATTGCCTGTACCACCGCAAGGTTGTCAGAACAGAAGCAGACCCGTCTGTTCCTCAACTTCACACCCCAAAGGAACACAGCAACCACAGTTGGAAACAATTCCAAAAAATCCAGGTCCCTGGTGAGGCCCACAGCCTCCCAAGAAGCCGGCCACTGTCCAGCACACCACCCCCCACCAAAGAAGGCACCAACGCCACAGCCACCCACCGCATCGGTAAAGAGGGACAGATCATCTGCCAACACTTGCTCCAACTGGAATAGAGAACGACAATTAAAACCCGCAAGGAAGGAATCACAGAAGGCCAAGTCATCCCGCATCCCCCTAGTGATCCGCACAAAGTACTGGGGCCGCAACGCCCCCGAAAGCCCCATGGCCAGCCTCCTGCCAAACACCCGCCCCATCGGAATGATACGACAGGTGAAGTTCAACTTGCCAAGGAGAGACTGAAGCCAACGTAACGTCACCTTCCGGGCACCCTGAACCTCCGAGATAAGTCCCCGAAGATCCGATAGCTTATCCTCAGACATCTGACATACCATGGCAACTGAGTCATTGACAATACCCAGGAACTTCAAATACGTGACCGGGCCTTCCGTCTTGTTCTCAGCCAAAGGGACCCCAAAACACAATGCCACCCACTGCAATATGCGCAAGAGATACAAACACCCCCGAGAGTCCTTCAGGCCAACTGAAAGAAAGTCTTGCAAATAAGGTACGAGAGCATTATTCCCCAACTCCTCACAAACAACCCATTTAAGGAAAAGGCTAAACGCCTCAAAATACGAGAAGGATAGAGAACACCCCATCGTCAAACACAGATCAACGTAGAAATTCCCTTTAAAGCAACAGCCCAGCAGATGATGACTAAGCGGGTGCAGATGCAAGAGCCGAAAGGCAGACTCAACATCCACCTTGGCCATCAGTTCCCGGAACCAGCCCATCGCACTAAGGTCACCGCCTGGTCGAAAGACGTGTACTGCACTGAACACAACTCCAGGTTGTCTCCAGAGGCAGGGGGCTCACCGAGCTTTTACCCAGGCTTACCACGCAGAAACACCTGGAGAAGGAGTGAGCGCCCCCTCAGCCGGAACACTTATGTTTGTAGCAGTACTCTGCACCTCACTTACACTGGCTGTCATTGAACAGCCAGCAGTATCCCTGCTTCTGAACAGCCGACGCGTTGCTGGGACCTGACCCGCAGGTGCCCCCTGGAAAAAACGATGAGGACTTCTGAGGGCCCAGCATTTTCATCCACAAATGGATGTCCTTGTGGTCCCACCGCATTGACAAATGAACTGCCTTATGCTTACAAAAATGCTTGTCGTACTGCCAACATATGAGCTCCCCGTAATCCTTACACATGCACCAAATCTCATCCATGTAGTAAAAGAGGGCCGAGCACTGCTCAGGTGCTCTCTCACCCAGGATTCTGGCATAAGTACAAGAAGGCACGCAGCCAGTTCCCAAATGTCTTGGGAATCCGACGGTAATGCTTCTTCTCCTCCTCCTCCCGTTTCCAGTCTTTCTCTTTATCCTCTCTCACATCTGTGAAACCCTTCCTAGGCAAAAATGCAAACAACTCAACAAACTCACCCTTCAAGATACACTCCCAGAGCTCAACCCGCACATGGTCCCCCAGCGGGCCAGCAAAACAAACGTACAAACTGGCGCGCACAGTATGCGCCAACTGAACACCCACACCGTGTGCAGCCCCACTCGCTCCAACCCGGAGGGAACCTCCCCACCCACAACCTCGGGGGAACCTTCCTCCGATGCCACCACCAAAGCGGGAGCTGGAGAACCTCCCCACGCACTAACTGGACTAACTGCCGGAGCTGCCCCCCCAGCCTCTCACTGCCCTATCAGCTGTTTAAGCCCCTCCAAAAACCCCTGCAACAGGGGGGAACCTACACCCTCCCGCGAACCACCCCCAGCAGCAAAAGAGAAAGTCTCACCGGAGGCTCCCGCAAGCAGGGGAGGAACCGAAGATCCAGTGCCAGTGGTGCCACGAGCACTATGATCTCCAGAAGCAACTGGGATCCCAATGACATTCCGCAGGCCACGAGAAAGGGAACCGTTGGCCCCGGGGGAAGCCCCTGCGGCAGTACCACCAACAGTCTCCTCCGGAACCGCCACCAGTGCCCGCTCCACTGGACCCTGGTTCTCGTCTGACCCACGGCCATCCTCCACCTTCTGCGAACTCCACCCAGGCAGTGATCCTCAACCGTAACACCCCACCTCTCCTGCAGAACCCCTGGGCGACACCACCAGTCCAGCCACAGCCCCCATCTGCCGATCACCAGCCACCAAGCCATTGCCATCCACCACAGGAACCACAGGGACCACGAAGGGAACGTGACCATGCCCAGATCCAGAAACTAGGTCACCAGAGCCGGAAGCAGCTGGCCCAGGCTCGGCCGTACCATCATGGTGCTCCCACTGTCCAAGGAAGCCCCCCTGGAAGAGACAGGAAGGAGGCTCCCCCGATGAGCGGACCCCTCATGCTGGGGGCCAGCAGTCTCCAAGACAGGTGGAGCAAGCTTCCTCCCCTTCTTGCCCCCTGCACTGTAGATAGTATAAAAATAAATTACTTGCTCCTGGTTTGCAAGCACACATTGTAGACCGTTCAAATGAAGTATTTATTTCTATACTCTGCTATTTCGGCTCTGCTGAAGAGCCGCAGGACCAGGATCTCCTGCTGTAACCTAGACAGTGATGCCAGTGCAAGGGGAGGGGGGAACTTTGCAAGCTTACATCTCTCAAAACTGGGCGCAATTCATTTATTTTTTTAACTATCAACACAATTACCTTTCAATAAAACAATCTATTACTATCTCTTTAAGGCCCATTTGTTTAACGCCCATATTCTGACTTAGACAAAGGTTTAATGGAGTGGGGAAACAGAAGGATGCCCTAAGCTCCAAGCTAATATTGTTATGTAAGTCAGAACAACGGCATTCTAGCCACCTAGAGGCTGAACAAGGAATTGTAGTACATGATAATGAAGGAACGAGCGGGGAAGAAAATACGAAAAGACCTAGATCATTTCTTTCTATTCAGTTAAGGTATCTCTTGTAATTTAAATATAAATTAGTTTTTTCCTTTCCCACAAAGGAACAAATAAAAAATGTCCCAAATTCCCACTGATGTAAATGTGGCTTGTAACCCACTAAATGCTAGTGAGTTCTTTGATGCTTTTTTACCTCTGTATTGTTCGGGAGTTAAAAGTACCATTTACACAATGTGAATTCCTCCCCGCCACTACAGTTTGCTTCAGAACATCTCCTTTTCTTTGTTTAACTGTTTGAGTGCAAGATGGACACGCCGCTCACTGCAAAGCAATGCTTGGCCTACCCCTCTGGCACTCAAAGGGATGTATGTCTGCAAGTTTTAGAGTGCATTTGTGCTAACTCTTTGGATTCTAGAGAGGTTTCCAGTGTGCTCAAATCATTAACACTTTAGGGGAAATGTGCAAATTTGTCAGCATAGCCTACTTTCTGGACTAGTGCATTTGCCTCCACTGCACATCGGGGGAGGAGCTAGACGCATGATCTCTTTAGTGCGTACCCAATAGACCGAGTAGGCAGCTGCCTACTCAACTGTGATGGCCACACCCACATTCTGAATTGTGGGTGTGGCCAGAGTAATGTCAATGTCCATGCACCACTTTTATATCCCTGTACAGGCTAATATTTAATCCCTTGGATGATAAAGAGATCTCTTAACGCATTTCAGAGCAAAGCACTGGAGATCTCTTTAGCAGATAAGGTTAAAGATTTTTTTGCTTTGCTTGTTTCAGGCCAAAAGTATTTACAGTGCCAGGAAACAGTAGATGGGACTGAGGGAGGGCCCATGTGGAAAATAAGCCATGGGTGGGGCTAAATGCTCCTAGGGTGCCTTGCCTAAGGGTGCCTTGCCTAAGGGTGCCTGTGATGTAAATCCGGCCCTGTGTGTACTGGTGAGCACACTCCTGTGTTGATAATTAATGCTGCAAGCCCAGAAGGCCTCACACACAAAAATGGAATAACGTGTCACTAATGTCCTCTACATCTTGTTAGTACATTGTGTTAATTACATTGCAGAGGAAAGGAACTCCCCAAAAGGGCAATAAACATTTGCACTGCCAACTCCCTCTGCGCAAGAAATGATAAATTAAAACTGTCACTTTTTAAGAAATATGTGACTTTTTTGAAAGAGGTTTCAAAATTCCCTTGATTTATTTTTACTATTTTTTTCTTTAAAATAATAGTTTGAGATATTTCACTTTATTTTCATCCATTTAATGCTAATTAGACAATACTGACTGGCATTGCTGACAGATACTAACATTCCTCATTGCTCTCCTTCCCTCCATGCCACCCCTGCTTGCCAATCCTAGCTGATCTGCATAAATAAATCAAGCAAAACTAATGAAGAAAATAAAAAAAATCTAACATAAATTCAGATGATTTTGAAAGCTCAAAATCATATATTAATTGAGTGACAGTTACACTTTAACGGGAGAATGTTCTGCATTAAATAATCAATAAACTTGTTTTATGAAAAATCTATACACTACATGGCTCTTACTGTTAGTAAAACTATGGTACGCTCACTGCTGGCAGTTGCTTTATACAAAAGTCATTACATCTCATTCTGGCAGGAAGGCAGAGAGTGACATCAAACCGTCAGGAACTGCTAGAGCTGTTACTATTGGGCAGGCCAGATTCTCTGTTGTGAGTGTGGCCAGAGCAATTTCAGTGTCCCTGCACCAGTTTTATAACCTATTACAGGTTATTATTTAACCCGCTGGATGCTAGAGAGATCTACAATTCATTGCAGATCAATGTATTGGAGATTTAGCTGGCAACCAAGGGGTTACATTTTTTTGGTCCTTGCTTGGGTATTTTCTGTATCAAGAAACAGCAGATGGCATCAAGTGTGTGGGGGGGTGGCAATGGGAGAGGTGCCAAAGGTGCCTAAAGTGCTTTGCCTAGGGGAGCCTGGGTTTTAAATCCAGTCCTGGTTACTATCACAGCTTAAAATGTAATAACTCTGGAAAGACACATCTCCCATCAGTTTTACTCAGCAGAAACAACCTTATAACATACGGGGGGAGATGCACTAAGGCGTGATAAATAGGCAATGAACTGGAGATGACTTCTCCAGTGATATCACTTCTCCAAGTCCTATGTTATCCTATGGAGCTAATGCACTATGATTTGGAGGGCTTAGTGCACACGCTCCATAGAATAATACAGGAACTGGAAAAGTGATATCACTGGAGAATTTGTAACACTGGAGAAGTAATCTCTGCTTTATCTCCTCTTTATCATGCCTTAGTGCATAACCCATACTGTTTCCTTAAAAAGAAAAAGGCTTACTGACTCTTTGAAAGCTTAATAAACAGGCATTAGGAAGGTGTGCTAGCATTAGTAAAGAGTCCAACTGCTGCTTTAGCATGGAATTGTATTAGGATAACCCCGTTTTGTGTATGACAGCTAAGCAATGCGTTGGACACTCTTCTGGCACTCAGAGGGTTAATACCATATCAGCACCAAGGTTCTTCCAAAGTTCTCTTCTCAGAACCCCTGACATTGCAGGAGGATTAAATATCTCTTTAGAATAATGCACGGCGTTGAACTGCTGGATTCTTCATTCTTTAGATATATTTTACCTTTTCTATTTGAATTGTATTGTCAGTCGATGGTTCGCTTTCACATAATTGATATAATGAAGAACAATGCTCAGTTCTCGCACACTCTTTGTCCTCGTCCCACATTAGTCATGAAAGTGATATGCTGTATATGGCTCTGAATAAAAATACTGCTAGCATTTGTGTGGGTGGATTTCAAGATTTTTTTTTCAGTTCCCAGGCAAGTAGAGTTACAATATTATTCACAGTTAAAATATTAGATATAGGGTTCTGGAACATAATTCAAATATTGAAACTAAGGTTTTGGATCAAGAGACCTTGCTGGGAATGGAAGGATTTGCTGGCTCAGGTCATTTTCTGAGCTTGGTAGAAGGCTTAGATATCATCCTGTGACACGGCGAGATTTGTACTAGTGCGTATGATTCATTTAATGTATATCGGAGCACACACACACTCTGTGGTCGTTAACCCTTTGAGTGCCAGAGGGTTGCCCAAGGCATTGCAAAGAAATGCAGTGGGCTTGCCTCTATCATTCAAAGCTTTAAAGGGATAGTAATACTTCGTTTTATCTTTATTTTATTTTGTAGGCATTAAAAAAACATGAAGAATGATATAAATCTTATCTCTCAAACCTTTATGGTTTGAGAGATATTCACAAGCAACGTTTCCCCTCTCCGCCCCTTTTACCTAGTGTAAGCCATCTCTTCTCAGATGTGGAATGCAGTCCATAGACTGGACAGATAACAGCAGGGGACAATCTTCTTACTGTGAGAACAATGAAAGCCCTGCCCTCCTTGACAAGTTTTTCAGGTTTTTCCCTTATCTTAATTGAAGATTGTCTCTCTCTGCAATCTACCTGGGCACTTCCCTTCTGATCTGGCTGAACAGTGTTACATCAGTAAAAGGGGCGGGAGGGGGATACTTTGTCATTGAATTACTCATGAACTACAACTCTGACAGAACTGAAATAACACTCTCCAAAGTCCAAATACTATGATGATTAATTAGAGCTGCTTTTATTATGAAACATTACTATCCCTTTAAGACTGTCAAAGGCCCAAATGCTTTTAATAAAACATGCACAGGAAACTACAGTAATGTCTGGCCATAGAAGCACAGAAACATAGAATTTGACGGCAGATAATAAACATTCGGCCTATCTATTCTGCCCATTTTCCTACTGTAAAAACATCAAACCGTATTTGGTCCTTGGTCTTGTCTTATGTTCAGGACAGCCTTATGCCTATCCCATGCATGCTTATATTCCATCACTGTATTAACCTCTACCACTTCTGTTGGTAGGCTGATCTACTTATCTACTACCTCTCAATTGTCAGTGTTAGCGGTTTGTGCAACTGCACAAAAGGGGGCCACTGATGTAACAAATTCCCCAAGTCTCCACTGATGTAAATGGCATTTTAACCCTTTGCATGCTAAAAGGTCTCCAATGCATTCAAGGGGTTAAAAGTCAAACAGAAATCATTGGAAATTTTTATTTGCCATTATGGTACATTTGCTTTGCCCCAGAATAGATACAGTTCATCTTAGAAGCAATAGGAGACATTTACAATACTGGAGTATATTGAAAAATGTTCTTAACCCCTTAAGGACCCATGATGTGCTAGGACTGTCTCGTACGTAAGGATCAGTGACGATCCCGGCACATCATGGAATTCAGGGCTCCCCATATGGCTGCACGCCTTTCAGGGAGCCCTGAATCCATTCCTGAAAAAAAAAAAAAGATTACGAAGCTGGTCCTTAAAGGGATGTTTCACCCCTTTACAACTTTGCCTAAATTGTTTTGTTATATATTATAAATAATGAAAAGTATATACATTTAAAAAAAAAAAACACTTGTTTGGAGAAATTAAAATAATAAATGCAGCTCTGTACCTACTTCTTGGCTGACTGTGTTTAACTGATCTGTACCGCAGTCTGTCGCTTCTATCCAGCCTCCTCCAATGAAGAAGGCTGTCTGCCTGTAAGCTGGAGCACTCTCATTGGCAGAGATCGATTTCTAGCCAATGAGAGAGCTCCAGCTTGCAGACAGACAGCCTCTGTCATCGGAGGAGGCTGGACAGAAGCGTCAGACTGCGGTACAGATCAGTTAAACAGTCTGCCCAGAAGTAGGTACAGAGCTGCATTTATTCTTTTAACCCTTTGAGTGCCAGAGGAGTACGCAATGCATTGCAAAACAATGCATTGCGTACCCCTCTGGCATTCAAAGGGTTAATTCTCCAAACAAGCGGGGGGGGTTTTGTTTTTTTTAAATGTATACACTTTTCATTATTTATAGTATATAACGAAACGATTTTGGCAAAGTTGTAAAGTGGTGAAACATCCCCTTTAAGGGGTTAAATTTTTCTAAAAATGAATGTTGGTATTTATAAAGAACACTGTGTCAGTTTTAGAGGTGTTAACGAGACCTAGTTAAATTTCTGCGGAAATGACGCTGTTGCTACACTATCCTATGGAGATTTATGGTCAACTGACCAGAGCTGTCCATAGGATCGTGTAGCAACAGCGCCACTGTACAATTTCAGGCCACTGTGATATTGCACCTAAAAAATTCAACTTTGAAATTTAATAACTTTTGAATGAAACACCTTTCAGCAGTGGGAGTACCCTTGTTTTACTCAGGGGGATAAACTCTACAACATATTTTTTTGACATTTTAAGTATTACTATCCCTTTAATATGGTGCAGTTGGTTTACTCCAGAAGAACTCCAGTTTGCTTTTATAAAAACGGGCCATAGATTTCGACTGCAGAAAAGGTTCATGCATCTTGGCCATATTTCTATTGTTTGATATGACTCTTTAAATTTAAAAGTAACTATCACCATTTAAATGTGTTTTTCACTAGCCATCTGTAATTCTAACTGTACAAGAATAGATGAGTGTCTCCTCCAGTAGGGCCTTGTGTCAAAATTCTATTTCAGATGTTCTTAGATAAAACATAAGACGTGATTTCTAAAGTTAAGTTTAGCTATTATATATTCATGATATAATGTGGCTCCACTCTGTACAAGCCCATTTAAGCTATTTGCTATGTACACTTGTCATATTCAGAGCACATTCAACCGTATATAAGCCAGCCTCAGGCATTGTAAGTGTTAAAGGGATAGTAATGGCAGAAAAAATGAATTAACCCTTTCAGTGCCAGGGGGTACGCAACGCATTGCAGAGCAATGCGTTGCATACCCCTCTGGCACTGAAAGTGTTAACTATATGCTATATACAATTAAAAGAGAGTACTTGCACTTATTCGTATCTCTCAGTCCATTATGGTCTGAGAGATATAAGAAAATAAAGTTCTCTGGTCCCTCCCCTTTCTACTGGATGAGCTGTAAAGCTGTCAGAAGCAGATGCTGGTTCCTGGATCAGACAGCGGCTCTTCAGCAGCGCCGACATAGAGATACCTAAAAATAAATACTTCATCCGAACGGTCTACACCATGTGACTGGTTTGCAAGCACATGTTGTAGACCATTCCAATGAAGTATTTATCTTTAGATATCGTTATATCAGCACTGCTGAAGAACCGCGTCTGGTCAAGCAACCAGAATCTGCTTCTGACAGCTTTACAGCTCATCAAGCAGAAAGGGGAGGGAGCAGAGAACTTTATTTTCCTATATCTCTCAAACCATAACGGCCTGAGAGATACAAATAAGTGCAAGTACTCTATTTTAATTGTATCTACCATATAGTTAATACTTTTTTTCCTGACATTACTATCCCTTTAAGCTCGCTATTCCATCAAGCTGTCACGTCATGAATTTATTTGATCAAAGCGTGCTTGCAGGTGCGCTGTGATCACAGTGGGAGTCTAAAACTGTCTGCTCTAAGACTGAAGCAGTCAATTTCAGCCTCTCCCATGGCGAGCCAATACGTATGATCGCTCACACTTACCGGCCCTCACAACACAAAAAAATGTCTTTGTTCCTCTGGTGCAGACAACCCCTGGACCCCTGGTCCTTAAAGGGTTAAAGAAAATCTCTCCAGCCAAAAACCTGAGTTGTTCCATCTCTACAACAAAGAATCCGCTATCACCAGATGCGTTTCTAACACCTATCTCATAAAATACACCTACTTCTTTGAATAAACTTATGTCTATCCCAGGCATGTTTTAATTCCCTAACAGTATTTGTCCCAAATGCTGGGAGGCTTTTCCGTGAGTCCATCACACATTCTATAAAGTAGTACTTACACATATTTCTTATCAATTTACCATTCTCTAACTTTAGATCAAGACCTCTTGTTCAAGTATTCCCTCCTTAACTGTATTAAAGGGATAGTAATACTTCATATGCAAAATTTATATATGGTACAGTTGACCCACCATCATAAAACAAACATACTCCTTCTGCTGAGAGATGTTTTATTCAAAAGTTATCACAGCTCAAACTTGAATCTTTTACGTGCAATATTTCAAAGGCCTGACATTGTACAGTGGTGCTGTTGCTACACTATTCTATGGAGGTTTATGGTCAACTGACCAGAGCTGTCCATAGGATGGTGTAGCAACAGCGCCACTGCACAATTTCAGACCAATGAGAAATTGAACCTAAAAAATCCAAGTTTGAGCTGCAATGACTTTTGAATAAAACCCTTCTCACCTGTGGATGTACCTTTTCTTACAGAGCATAAACCCTACAATAAATATTCTTGCATATCTTAAGTGTTACTATCTCTTTAAATCCCTTAAAATATTTAAAGGTTTCTATCTTATCACCCTCCCACCTTTCCTCCAAGCTGTAAATATTAAGTTCTTTTGAGTCTATTCTGGTACCTGTCATGAAAACCCTGCACCATTTTGGTAGCTCTTTTTTGAACAGCCTCCAGTTTACTAATGTCTATACCTGGGAACTCTCTGAATCTGCCCCAGAGACTCCAGTTTTTGCAGCTGATTAATGGCTTTCTGGGGACAGAAGCGTATTCTCCAGCAGCGGGGAGTTTCATAAGAAACTCTGCCATCTTGTGCTCCTTCCCATCCTGTTTCTTCCATTTCCTGTCCTCTTCTCCTCCTTCCCCACTCAGTTCCTCCACTTTTGTGGCACATATGTCAAGCCCCACCCCCACTCAGGAGTAAGCCCACCCCTTTTCAGCACCACACAAGACAATGTTCCCAGGCATGCTAATGTCTTTCTGGAGATGTGGTCTCCAGAATTGTACATAGTACTCCAGGTGACTTCTTCCAGTGATCTAAAGAGGGGCATTAGTACCTCTCTATTGCTGCTAATGCCTTTTTCTATACAACTAAGAACCCAATTTTCTTAGTATATCAGCCTCATTGTCACCATGCTCCTTTCTCCCTAAGAAGACCAAATTATTCATACACTTGAATTTAAATAACATTTGATTTTCCCTGACCCGTTGTCCTACCACAAAATGAGAATTTTCTACGCAATCGTATTCAAATTAACACCTTGGCTCAGAGGTTTTCACACATTGAAGAGTGAAAATTGATTAGAATTAAATTCAACAATTAAATGTTTTATCACCCCATAATTTATTTTTCTATATATGGTCTTGATTACATTAGAGCCATGGCTCATAGACTGAGAAAATAGCTGTAAAAAGGCTATTTTAAAGGAACACTAGCACCTAAAATGAACTGGAGTTATATACACTTAAATACCTTATACTTCATACATATATCTGTAAAAATTATGTCTTGAGACAATGGCTAGCAAGGACAATCCAACCTGCCTCAATTAGATGATCCTATCTATGTCATTATACCCCAGGCATGTCATGAAACATTCACAGCTAACAGGTGTTCTACCCAGCAGACAGCCTTTATACCCAGTAAACCCATACCCCACATGACCAATAACTTCAGTAATATAATCTTATACATATCTCTGATAGCCCATTTCTCTGTGCAACCTACACAGCTCTAGAATACTAATTGTATTATAAACTGTATTTCAGTGACACAGGCTTGTTTATAGCCATAATTGTAATCTCTCCACTTCTATCACAAGTTCTACCATGGTTAGATACACTGTAATTTTCTTTTTTATTGGACAGCTCTGGTCCCGGGACCATAAATCTCCATAGGATGGTGTAGCAACAGCGCCACTGTACAATTTCAGGCCACTGTGATAATGCACCTAAAAAATTCAACTTTGAGCAGTAATAACTTTTAAATAAAACACCTTTCAGCAGTAGAAGTACTCTTGTTTTACTCAGGGGGATAAACCCTACAACATATTTTTTTCACATTTTAAGTATTACTATCCCTTTAAAGTGACAGTAAACCCCCAAAAACCTGTTCGCAAATTGATAGGCATAATAAAAAAACATGTAATGCCCTTATTCCCATCTCTCAAACCGTTATGGTTTGAGAGATGTAAGAAAATAAAGACCTCCACTCCCTCCCCCTTCTCATGCATCCGCTGTATAGCGGACGTCATGAGATCCTGCTTCCGGGACCAGACAGTGGCTCTTCAGGGGTGCTGTCATCGAGATATCTAACTATGATTACTTCATTGGAATGGTCTACAACATGTGATTGCAAGCCAGGCAGTCATTGTAGACCATACAGATGAAGTAATTATAGTTAGATATCCCGATGTCAGCACTCCTGAAGAGCCGCCTACAGTTGGTTGACCGGATTCTGCCTCTGACAGCTTTACAGCTCGTCAGGCAAAAAGGGGAGGGAGCGGAGGTCTTTATTTTCTTACATCTCTCAAACCATAACGGTTCGAGAGATGGCAATAAGGGCGTTACATTTTTTTTATTATTCTTATCAATTTGCAAACAGTTTTTTTGGGGGATTACTAACCCTTTAATACCTGATAATTAAGTTGGAAATATAGTATGAGTCTGGAACGGAGGAACGACACAATCACAAATATATCTCATGTAAAATCTGGAAAGAATGGAGCATAGATGGGATTGCGTTAATCACATTAATTAAAGATTATTAAGAGGAACAAAATATAGAAGGGTTTTAGTATAAGTCAAACAATTGAGGGGAAGGTTTTAGAAGGTTCAATTTTTATACACATGTACTATTTTTAAAATATATGTTGTTTATTTTAGACACGTAATAAAATTATTTATACAGTATAAATAAAAGTGGAAATCACAATGGATATATTTTACACTATATGGGTATGGGTTTTGTTTTTATCTTTTATTTGAACGGAATCACGTCCACTCCATCTGAGACATAATGGGTTAATTACTTACTAAAACGGTGGAACAGAATGACAGTAGATGTCATAAATGAGAGCCTATTTAAATGGACATGGGAACAAGTGTCTGTAATTACCCTTGAAAAAGCAGAAAGTGAGGTCCGCGATACTCGTGGGGAGTGAATATTATTTTTTAATTAATTAGTATCTCCCAGCCAGTTCCCCTGTGAGAATTCCCCAAACCCCATGGTAACCTCTTCATTTGCGTGAAAACATCTCAATATGGAGACCAAGGAATAAAGTTCCAGTTTTACATCATCAGGACTCCGATACAGAGCAATAGAGGCTACAAAGAGATGGAGGAAGAGAGGACACAGTATCGAGGACACAACACTGGGAGACAGATAAGCGATACATTCATTTTAATCTTGTATGTGTTTTAAGTTAAAATGCGCAGTATGTTTTAAATGGGAATAAAGACATTGCTTTTAGATGGATCTCTCTTGTTTTTGCGCCCTTGATCTGTAGACACCAATTACACGTGTGGAAGAGGCCATTCTTAAGGTGCTGCAATAAGAGGTCTGTCGAAACAGATCAATTATAACGGATATCATCTTCACCAACGTCATCATTTGTTTCATCATACATTTCCATCATTTCATATCCATCTATACAATTCATTCATACATTTCATGTGGTCAAGTTTTTATCCATCTTTTGATTGAACTCAGTAGTTCATTCCAAGGGATATAGAGAAGTGATTATTTCCAATATTAAACACTACTCTCGTTAGAACTATACTTTATAGCCATTCTGTGGATTTATGAGAGTTATATCTTGGTTCATATTTGTATTTAGATTGCACTTTCTAACCCTGTTAGAATTATGTGGTGTTCTTGATACTTCTGTAAATATTTCGGTACATTTAACACCTTAGATTGCTAGAAAAAGTTGAACTCAAGAGAAAAAAGTCTATAGCTGTATCTTAGGAAGAGTGTGGCACATTTCTTTGTAATTTTTTGTTGTTTGAAGAATATTATGGGTCATGGTTTATTTTGAACAAGATTTCACATAATGATGGACTGAGGCATGGAGAGACTGAGGGGTATGTAGGATAATGATCACACTAGCTGCACTATAGAGGTGACGTAAATATTCCACAAATTACCTTTGGTATTAATGGCACTTTTAACTCCTTGAATGATAAACATGTTTCCAACATATTACTTTGCATTTAAGGGTTAACCCCCCATCCCATTTAAATAAAGAAGAATGTTTAATTGGCCCCTATGTTATAGTTAGTTCTTCTTAGTACAACAGTCTCTTTTTTTGGGTAATTTCTGTCTGATTTTAGAGCCGCTTGCTGACTGATTTTGGGAGTTGTATTCAAACAATGTCTGGAGAGCCACAGATTGCTTACCTCTTGAGTGGAGGATATAGATCATTGTGAGGGATGTGTGTGTGATACAGGTCTTCTAAGGATGAAAGGAGTTGTAGTCCAACAACAGTTGGAGAGCCACAAGTTGTCTACTAAAGACTGTGAGTAGTAGTTTTCCCCATGAGTGACAGGAGGTGAGCTGCAAATTGCTTTGCAGTGTGTTGTAAACCCCTCTGGCACTCAAAGGGTTAAAGATCCAGATTTTGCCATCACATTTTTTTTCATTAGACCTACAAAAAAAAGAAACTACTGAATAGATTGACATCACATTTCACTTGTAGACGGTGGCATAACTACAAGGAAAGCAGCTATGATGGGGCCATCATCCAAGTGGGCTTTGTCGGCCACAGGGTCCAATAGGTCCTAGTTATGCATCTGTGAAAATATTTTTGTTAGGGGGCACAAAAATTGTTTGCACCGAGGATCTCCATTGAATAGTTACGGTACTATGTGTAGATAGATTTTGTAGGCTAATGTCTGCTTTCGTTTAAAATAAAAATGGGACCCCGGAGCAGATTGCAACTCAGGAGGAGGGGACTTGACGGGGCTAGGAAGGAAGGAGGCAGTAGCACAGGAAATGGGGCTGTCTGGATGGAGTGGTAGGTTCAGGGGAGGCACCATGAAGTGATGGCTGTGGGAAGTGATGTCCCAGCAGCTATTGTGAGTGAGACGGTGGACAGTGAAGTGCTTCTCACCCACCCACCCCTGTAATGGACATGTGCTGGGTACTCATCTCGATGTGGGTACTATGGGCTCATAGATACAGGGTCCGAAGCGGTGGTGGATTGCAGAAGCTTGTGTGGCTTGCACAGTGCTTGCATGGTGGTGTTCTGTTGTCACAGCATGGCGGGGTGCTTGGTGGGCAAAGCATGGGGCTTTGCGGTCATCGTACAGGATCAGGCCTCTTAGGCTTGGTCTTAAGAGTCATGGGTATGGCTGTTGGGCTAACATTTGCCACATTCAAATAGTTCAGGGGTGGATGGTGGCATGGCCCCCAGTCAAGTGGTCTTATACATTTTGGGTATTATATGATTAAAGTCAAGTAATGACTATTTATTAGCAAGCACTGGGGGGTTTAAGTTTAATTGTTATGTATTCATAAGTATTGTTTTATCTTGGTCATAAATGCTGTGGCCTTTTCAACCCATCCAACGTGTCTGAGTGTTTTTAAGGGGAGGTAAATTGGGGAAGAGGTGGGTGACTTGACAAAGCCCTGTCAGGTGACCTTGTTTCTTATGTATTTCAATGTAAAGTATTTGGAGACTTGATCATTCGTGAACTTGCCCAGGGCAGACTTAGAATTAACAAACTTCACTCCATTTGATAGAATAATATGTATAATCAAAAACAAAACATTATTAAAAAAAAAAAAACTTTAACCCTTTGAGTGACTGAGGGGTACGCAACGTATTCCGTACCTCTTTGGCACTCAAAGGGTTAATAACATATTGGAAAACATGGAAAAAATAGATGGAAATTCAAGGGCAAAAAAAAACCAAAACCTTTGTTAACCCATGAATGCCAGAAGTGTACGAGCCAATGTTAGAGTTTTACACAAATAAACAAAACATGGGAAATTCATGGTTAAAGTTTCATGACCGTTAATTCTGCACATAATTATTGACGTTAAAGTCTGCCTCTAGGTCACACTCTTCACAGCAAACAATGGGCTTCTATTGGATCACGAGGGACACTAGTCTTTATCAGACTGTAAACTGAAACAGCTAGCAGTAGATCACAATAGATAAATTGCAAATACGAAGTATACAGATATAATGTATGAAGGATATCTACTCAGGTTAGTCCTGTTAAACACATTTATGTGGACCTGTCTCCCTCAGTTCATTTTAGAGATAATAAATATCTGTGCATATGTTGTACTAACAATCTCAGGATAACAATTTGGGGAACCCACATCTCTTGATCCAGTGCTTCTGACACAGAGTGCTGCTAGCAGGTACTGCATTGTGGAGCAACTGATAATGCTGGCTTCTTTCAAAAAGAAAGGCCGTCTGACACAAGACGTTAGTGGCAGAAAGAGCAGAACTTTTGTCTGTGGCCCATCAATTGCAGCCACTCATCAATCATATTGCTGCCCTCGACAGTAGCCTATGTTACCATAATGGATGATATGACTTTGTCTGCTGAGGAATTATGGGAAATGTCCTTAGCATAACCTCCACAAGTGCTAAGGACTAGTGATGAGCGAGCATGCTCGACCGAAGCTCGGTTCGGCTCGAGCATCGCTCTGCTCGGCACATGGCGGTACTCGTACGAGTACCGCATGTGCTCGCCCGCCATGTTCGGGTCTCCTCCCCGCACGTTTCGCGGCTGCAGCGCAGCCAATAAACGTGCGGGGAGGCTCTGACATCAGTGTAATGCCAGCAGCCATGTTGGCTGCTGGCATTACACTGATTGGCTGGCCAGAACCCGTGATCAGGTGCTGTATAGCACCTGACCAGCGAGTTCGGCTCAGTCTTAGCCAGGGAGAGATGAAGATAGGAAGGGAAAGTCAGTGTAGGGAGAAGAAAAGTGTTTTTGAAAAACAAAAAAACCCAAAAGTCCTTTTTAGGACTATTGTGTGTGGGGGCAGCAGTTATATTTTGTTTTGGGGGGCAGAGTTTAAAAAAAAAACGTCACATATTCCGTTCACTGTGCCTAGCCGCAGATTAGCAGCACATTCTGTTTAGTGTGCAAAGTTGCAGATTAGCAGCACATTCTGTTTAGTGTGCAAAGTTGCAGATTAGCAGCACATTCTTTTTAGTGTGCAAAGTTGCAGATTAGCAGCACATTCTGTTTAGTGTGCAAAGTTGCAGATTAGCAGCACATTCTTTTTAGTGTGCAAAGTTGCAGATTAGCAGCACATTCTGTTTCGTGTGCAAAGTTGCAGATTAGCAGCACATTCTTTTTAGTGTGCAAAGTTGCAGATTAGCAGCACATTCTGTTTACTGTGCAAAGTGTAAAAAATAAAAGTCACATATTCCATTCACTGTGACTAGCCGCAGATAAGCAGCACATTCTGTTTAGTGTGCAAAGTTGCAGATTAGCAGCACATTCTGTTTACTGTGCAAAGTGTAAAAAATAAAAGTCATATATTCCATTCACTGTGCCTAGCCGCAGATAAGCAGCACATTCTGTTTAGTGTGCAAAGTTGCAGATTAGCAGCACATTCTGTTTACTGTGCAAAGTGTAAAAAATAAAAGTCACATATTCCATTCACTGTGCCTAGCCGCAGATAAGCAGCACATTCTGTTTAGTGTGCAAAGTTGCAGATTAGCAGCACATTATGTTTACTGTGCAAAGTGTAAAAAATAAAAGTCACATATTCCATTCACTGTGCCTAGCCGCAGATAAGCAGCACATTCTGTTTAGTGTGCAAAGTTGCAGATTAGCAGCACATTCTGTTTACTGTGCAAAGTGTAAAAAATAAAAGTCACATATTCCATTCACTGTGCCTAGCCGCAGATAAGCAGCACATTCTGTTTAGTGTGCAAAGTTGCAGATTAGCAGCACATATTCCGTGTAATATGAAGAAGGCGGGTAAAAAGGGACGGGGAAGTGGACGTGATCCTGATAGTTCAGGGCGCGGGTCAGGACGCGTAGAAACTGTGCCTGGTGCCAGAGCACAAGAAAGAAAGACATCCACCATACCTAGCTTCATGTCTCAGTTTACAGGGCGTCGCAGGACATCACTCTCGAGGTCAGACCACTGCGAACAGGTGGTCGGTTGGATTTCAGGTGATACTGCTTCCAGTCGGGTAAGCACCACCCTGTCTTCCACCAAGTCCACTCTCAGTAGCCAAGAGTCTGGTCAACATAATCCTCACCCTGATCATCCTTCCTCCCACCATAGAGGGTCTGGTCAAAGAAGTGATCCCACACTGGGATATAGTGAGGAGCTCGTCTCATCACCAATCCTTCATTTGAACCTCTCTTCAAGCACGCTTGCAGAGGAACATGAAATCTTGTGCCCTGATTCACAACCTCTAGAGGGTACCCAATCACAAGAAGATGACAGAGGGGAACGGCATTTAAGGTCAAAGGAAGTGGATGATGATGATGAGACACAGTTGCCAGCAAATCAACCACTATTACTGTCTCAAGACCTTGATGAGGAGGATGATATACAGTTGTCAATGACTGAGTATGTGGTGGGATCAAGAAATGAGGAGGATGATCAGAGTGAGGAAGTGGAGGAGGACTTGGTGGACGATGAGGTGACTGACCCCACCTGGGAAGGTGGAGAGCCGAGCGATGACAGCAGTCCTGAGGGTGAGCCATCTGCAGCACCGCAACAGGCTGGAAGAGGCAGTGGTGTGGCTAAAGAAAGAAGGCGGACCGCACCAAACCGGCCCGCAAATGTTCCACGGAGCACCCCCTTGCGTAAATCTCCCTTGCCAAGGGCTAGGTGTTCCGCGGTATGGCGTTTTTTTAAGGAAAGTGTGGACGACAAAAAAATTGTAGTTTGCAACCTGTGCCACACCAGAATGAGCCGAGGCATGAACACTAGAAACCTCACCACCACCAGCATGATCCGACACATGGCATCCAAGCACCGTAATAAGTGGGAGGAACGCCCGGATCGCCAATCTGTGTCTGCAGGCCACACCACTGCCTCCTCTTCCCCTGTTTTCGGTGCCGGCCAATTGCCTGTCGAAGGCGCAGGCCCGCATACTTCCCGCCCTGCACCTGTACCATCTGAAGCACCATCAGCGACCACATCCACTTCCCTGTCCCAGCGCAGCGTCCAAATGTCGTTACCCCAGGCATTTGAGCGCAAGCGAAAATACCCAGCCACCCACCCACAGGCCATAGCACTAACCTCACACCTTTCCAAATTACTGGCCATCGAAATGCTACCATTTAGGCTTGTGGAGACTGAGTCCTTCCGCAGCCTGATGGCAGCAGCTGTCCCTCGGTACGCAGTCCCCAGCTGCCACTACTTTTCCTGGTGTGCCGTCCCCGCCTTACACCACCATGTGTCCCGTAACATCACCCGTGCCCTGACCAATGCAGTTACTGGGAAGGTCCACTTAACGACTGACACATGGACAAGTGCTTGTGGCCAGGGACGCTACATTTCCCTGACGGCACACTGGGTGAATGTCGTGGAGGCTGGGAGCGACTCGGACCCTGGGATGGCACAGGTGCTACCCACGCCGAGGATTGCGGGCCCTACCTCCATCAGGGTTTCCGCCAGCACCTACGTTATTGGCTCCTCCTCCTCCGTTTCCACCTCCGAATTCTCAGCGCGCAGCGCCACTCACCCATCAGCCGGTAGCTGGAAGCAGTGTAGCACTGCAGTGGGGAAGCGTCAACAGGCCGTGCTGAAGCTGATCTGCCTTGGGGACAAACAGCACACGGCCTCAGAGCTGTTGCAGGGGATTAGTCACCAGACCGAGCAGTGGCTCTCGCCACTCAACCTGCAACCAGGCATGGTTGTGTGTGATAATGGGCGTAACTTGGTGGCGGCTTTGGAGCTCGGCAAGCTCACACACGTACCATGCCTAGCCCATGTATTTAATTTAGTGGTTCAGCGATTTCTAAAAACCTACCCCAATTTGCATGATCTCTTGACCAAGGTGCGCCGCGTGTGTGCACATTTCCGTAAGTCATCAACAGCTTCAGCCGGCCTGTTGAAGCTGCAGCAGCGCTTACAATTGCCAGCTCACCGGCTGCTGTGTGACGTGAGCACGCGCTGGAACTCCACCTTCCACATGTTGGCCCGGCTTTGTGAGCAGCAGAGGGCAGTAGTGGAGTACCAGCTGTTACACGGTCGTCGCCTCTCCGTTCAACTTCCTCTAATCAGAAGTGACGAGTGGGAATGGATGTCAGACCTCTGTGAGGTTTTACGCAATTTTGAGGAATCGACACAGATGGTGAGCGGCGATAACGCTATTATCAGTGTAACCATTCCACTTCTGTGTCTACTGAAACGCTCGCTGCTCACAATTAAAACCGACGCTTTGCATGTGGAAGAGGTGGAAATGCGGGAGGAAGAGCTTACACAAGGTGATAGCCAGAGCACCCTCACTTCGTCTTCTCAGCGACAATTGGAGGAGGCGGAGGAGGAGGAGGAGGAAGACACGGTTGCCTCCGCTACAGAGGGTAGCCATGGAACTTTAGTTCCATCTCTTCAGCGTGGGTGGGCAGAAGAGGAGGAAGAGGATGAGGAGATTGAGAGTCATCCTCCTGGTGAGGACAGCGAAATCTTGCCTGTTGGTACTCTGGCACACATGGCTGACTTTATGTTAGGCTGCCTTTCCCGTGACCCACGCGTTATACGCATTTTAGACAACACGGATTACTGGGTGTTCACCCTTCTGGACCCCCGCTACAAAGAGAATTTCTCATCTCTCATTCCTCCGGTGGAGAGGACAAGCAAAATAGTGCAATACCAGAAGGTTCTTGTTGAAAAATTGCTCCAAAATTTTCCATCTGACAACGCTGGCGGCAGAGTACGTGCTACCTTGGCCAACCGAGAAGGGGAGAAAAGGGGAGCACACAGCAGTTCCGACAAAGGCAGGGCAACACTCTCCAAGGCGTGGGACACCTTCATGACACCCCGCCAGCACCCTCACCCTGATGCGCAGCCTAGTGTCACAAGGAGGGAAAAGTTTTGGAAGATGGTGAAGGAGTACATAGCAGACCGTGTCAGCGTCCTCAATGATCCCTCTGTGCCTTACAACTACTGGGTGTCCAAGCTGGACACGTGGTATGAACTGGCACTCTACGCCTTGGAGGTGCTGGCCTGCCCTGCCGCCAGCGTTCTGTCTGAGCGGGTATTTAGTGCTGCTGGTGGCATCATAACAGATAAGCGTATCTGCCTTTCCACCGAAAATGCTGATAGGTTGACACTTATAAAAATGAACAAGGCCTGGATTTCCCCTGACTTCTCCACTCCACTGGAGGAAAGCCCCGGGTGAACATAAAGTCACTTTAAATATGTTATTTACAATGATGGGAATACTCTGTATTCCCATTCACCCCTTCCACCCAAAAAATGGGTATATGGTTGACTCTCTTCCATATACCCTGGGATATAATTTTTATATAGGGCCAGCTCACCAGCGGGCCCTGTGATATAATTTTTATATAGGGCCAGCTCACCAGCGGGCGCTGTTTGACAATTTTTGTATAGGTCAGCTCACCAGCGGGCCTTCTCATATAATGTTTTATTGGGTCAGCTCTCTAGCGGGCCCTCTCATATAATGTTTTATAGCGTCAGCTCACTAGCGGGCCTTCGCATATAATGTTTAGGATGGTCAGCTCCGCAGCAGACCCTCACCCATAATGTTTTAGATGGTCGGCTCAGCGCACGTTTCCCTCTTAATCATGGCCCCAGTTCAGAAAAATCGAGGAAATTTTTTGCAGAATTTGTTTCTGCGCACGTTTCCCTCTTAATCATGGCCCCAGTTCAGAAAAATCGAGGAAATTTTTTGCAGAATTTGCCTCTGCGCACGTTTCCCTCTTAATCATGGCCCCAGTTCCGAAAAATCGATGAAATTTTTTGCAGAATTTGCAGATGATATACAAGTAAATATACAGCAAATACTGTTTGGTAACAATTTTTCGCCTAAAGTCGTTTTTATCTTCCTTTTTGTGTGTTTTACGGTCAGTCTGTAAAAATGGCGTACTACGGGCGAAACATCGTTCCCAGCAGCGACGTTGGAGTCCAAGATGCATCCAGACATCCTCCCTATGCTGTCCCTGAACCATTTCTGTGGTGTTTCCATCATTTTCTGCCCTTTTCCTATGGACCAGGCACCCTCCCCTCATCAGAGCAGGGGGTGCCTGGTGTAATGCTCGAGTCCTCCCATTGACTTCAATGGGGCTCGGGTGCTCGGCCGAGCACTCGAGCCTCCGGGGGTGCTCGGTCAGAGCACCCGAACACCCGAGCATTGGGGTGCTCGATCATCACTACTAAGGACATCTCCTAAAGCATCAGCAGCAGTAAGAGGCCTCTGGGTGCCTGGGGGCACAGTTTGAGACTTAATGGGACCTCTGGAGGGTGATCTCTTCAGCCCCACAGGAGGATCTGGCAGGACTACTATGCACAACATTATATCAGAAGTGACCCAGAAGTCCACTGGGCTTCCAAGGAACAACAAGGTGAGTGAAAGAAGGAGAGTCTCCATTTTTCCAGCAATGGTTATCTTGATGGGGTTAATGTCAGTTGATTGTCCCATCACCTCACACTATTTTAAAATCACAGGCCACAAACACTACTTCCACAGTCTTTATCCACTGTCAAAACCATCAAGAGATAGCTCCTCTAAGTGTGTATAAGTTAGCTTTAATGCAAAATGTCCTTCACATGGTAATATAAGAATATTATTTTAGTATTAAGGGACTCCTAGCAAATACAGTGCCGGAATGGTTAAACAATGTTGTGCAGTCATAAAAGTCTATACATTTCATCTGACAGGATAACTGTAAAATACAAAAAGGGACTGCACCAGCGTTATACACCAAATATCTTCATGCCGGTAAAGCTTGTAAAATCAAAAACTCCTTTAGAGGGGGGTGAAATGGCTTAGTGTTCAAATGATTAAAGAAGTTGTATTTACACTATGTAGCTTTCTAGCTTATACTTTAAGTTATCCTAAATTCCGTTCTACAAGACTGAAACTAAGCTACTATAGATTAGGCGAAATGTGGTTTGTATTGGACTTAGTCTAGGCTGTTTGGAGTACTATTTATCACCCAGATATACTTTGTATTTGTTTTATTTTGTGACAGCTGTCACATTTAATCTACACTGAATCTCAAATACTGGGTTGGATATCCCATTAGGTAGAGAAGGCACTTACTAAAGCATCTATTTGTGAAGGGAGCCTTCTCTGTCTTTAAGGGATAGTAATACTTCGTTTTAACTTTATTTTATTTTGTAGGCATTAAAAAAACATGAAGAACGATATAAGTCTTATCTCTCAAACCTTTATGGTTTGAGAGATATTCACAAGCAAAGTTTCCCCTCCCCCCCTTTTACCTAGTGTAAGCCATCTCTTCTCAGATGTGGAATGCAGTCCATAGACCAGACAGATAACAGAAGGGGACACTCTTATTCCTATGAGAGCAATGAAAGCCCTGCCCCCCCCTTGACAAGTTTTTCAGCTTTTTCCCTTATCTTAATTGAAGATTGTCCCTGCTTTTATTATGAAACTTTACTATCCCTTTAAGCTTCACCTACCACACTGAGTTATAGATGTGGCCAGTACTGTCCCTGCTCTTGCCTTATGGTGCAAGGCAGTGGTTCTCCAAAGTTGTGTCCCCGCACATATATGTGTCACAACACCAACTTTATTAAAGTGGAACTGTCACTTTATAACAACCAGGAGATTTTGAAAGGAGTGTCCAAAGTCACCCATATTTATGGTGGTCTTTTTTAATTTCAAGCAATAGTTTCTGAGATGTTTGGCTTTATGTGTCAGGTTATGCAACTGAGCTAGTACTTCCTGGTAGGTAGTGGCAGTTGATAATGAAGAGCTACGTGGAATATTTGAGTCCTGCAGGCGTGTGTGGGGGACTTGCACTAAGTGATAAATAAAAAAGCTATCTTTGTATCTTACAAAGTTTTGTCTTAAATAAAAAATGCCTAACATAGTTTGCCTTTGCTCTTTTAAAATCCAGTTGTTGTTACAAAATAACAGTACATTTTAAGGACCAGAGGCATGTGTAATCCCTGCTTTAGTACACCTTTCCAAATATTTTCAATATATTACATCAATATATATCTATATATATATATATGCTAATAGGAAAGCCCGTATACACGGGCTCCGCTGATGCCTCCGCTGCTGCCCTGCTGTGGCCTCAGCTGCTGCCCCGGAGCACAGACAGGCTTTGAGCCGTCCCCGCTCCGGATCAGCGTGTTCGACCAGTCCCTACTGCGCATGACTGCATCTTTCCTGCTGTCTCTACTGCGCATGACTGCATCTTTCCTGCTGTCTCTACTGCGCATGTATGGGTTCGACTGGGAGCTTCGCAGGTTAGCTCTTTATGTTATTTAGATAAAATCATTGAATATGAAGGCCTTTGACTCAGGGAAAAAGCAAGCAATAATCGATGCCCTCATAGACAGAGCTTACATCAATATCCTCCAATCAATATATGAAAATGCAACTGCATCAATACAGGCAAACCTTGATAAAGTGCAGATCAACATAGAAAACAGCAACCAACAAGGAGACACAATCTGCCCCCCAAAGATATCTGCTTGTGTAGAAGAAACTTACCAGAAACTAACTTGAAACAAAAAGGACGTAAGATCAACGGTCACTACCTACATCATTTATATTTTGAAGACAATATCATTCTCTTTGTCAGTAGTCCTGAAGAACTGCAACAATGGATTAAAAAGCTATAAGAAAGCAAAAGTTTTTGTCTGAAGATGAATATCAACAAAAAGCACATCATGTTTAACAAATTTGCCATACCAAGCAAAATCACACTAGATGGTCAAGAACTAGAAGTGGGCAAGTATCAACAATGCGTTTTATACCCCTCTGGCACTCAAAGGGTTAAGAGGCCGGTCCTGCTCTGCGTCCTACCGCAGACGCAGTAATGCAGTGTAGAGTCTGCACGAAAGCACAGAATGCTCCCAGCACAGAACTCCCAGCATTCTGTGCGTTTGGGCAGCCTATACTGCACATGACGGCTTCTGACAAACATCCTAGTTAATTATTATATAGGATATACCCATATATATATATATATATATATATATAGAGAGAGAGAGAGAGAGAGAGAGAAATAGGTAAATCACTGACAGGACTTCTTATTGTGAAAGAAACAAATAATTACTAAGTCCCGTGAGTGCTGATTTACCTATTTCTATGCATGATTTTCATCCGGACACCCAGGCATTAACACTAGTTATTGGGAGTGCTGCCTTTTTCTAAACTTATATACACCCTTCACAACATTAGATGGGACAGGGTGTGGCGGTTATATCATGAATTGTATGTGGCCATGGGTTGCCATGCTTAAGAAAGACTGAGAAGTAACTCTGAATCTGCTCAGCCAATTACCTTAGTACTCAGCACTTCCATTTTTTAGTAGACAATCTGTATCAATTAAAATTAAAAGAGTGAGCTATATCAATGAGAGAGTGAGGCAGTATATGCAGTTCTGGTTATAGAGAATGCAGATGGGAAATAAACTTAGGATAAACAGACCCTAATTCTACCCCAACATCAATGGGAATTCCCTCTGTCAGGCTGTCGCTGTAGGGAGCTATCTACCACCCTCTAGTCGTTGCTGGACTACAACTCCCATCATCATCACTTGGCTGAAAATCATGAGAGTTGTATTCCAACAATGGCTGGAGGGCAGCAGGAACTTTATACTAGTAGCTACAGACTTGCTCGCCTTGACCACACATACATACATACACACACACACACACGTATATCAAACGTGGTGATGAAGATTCCAGGCAAATATGCAAAAGTAGCTCATTCTGCACCTGCAACTATGAATATGATATGATCAAGGTCTACCTAGGTACTGACTAAAAGTGCTCAAGCTCCAGTTTTTGTGTTCAAATCTGATCTCCTTATTGGTAATAGTACAGTTGGGCTGTAGGTACGAAAAATACAGCAGGGGAGCTCAAGCACTAGGTTGTTTGGAACCTAAAATCTCCTCTGTTTTCAGCATGTGAATATGTAGTTTTTCTCCCAAACACAGAATTCACCAGCCTCAATTTGTCAAGCAGACAATGAAAATGGCTTCAGTGTTTTGGGTTTTTTTGCCTTCCTCTGGATCAACAGGTGTTATTTGGAATGGGCTGGACTTGATGGACACATGTCTTTTTTCAGCCTCGTTAACTATGTTACTAATAGTTTACTAGCATATCCTTACATTCTCACATTGATAAATGATTCAGTGCAGATGCATTGATAATTATGCAAATGGATAAAACATAGAAATACAAGCATATTCAGTATTGCCCTGTTGAATAGACCACTAAGGGAAATGTTTCATTCAACTTTTATTACAGGTCACACACTGTGACCTGTCCACAAATATGGCAATTTTTTCTTGCTCTCTGAATAAAGCTTCTGGTTCTCAACTAAAGATCATTGTAGACAACAATAGCAACAGCTCTACCAGGTGACCAGACTAGGAATTACAATGTAATAAAAAATTAAATGTTCCAGCTCTAATAAATTCTGAAATAAGTATGCCCCAATCAGTGGGAGTACTATTGTTTTAGTAAGGAAAAATATATTTTCATACTAACGTATTACTATTCCTTTAACCCTTTGATTGCCAGAAAGACATCAAATACATTGCGCTGCAATGCACTAGATACCTCTCTGGCACTCAAAAGGTTAAACCTGTTCTGAACCCTTTGAGTTCCAGAGGTATGTCTCCAATGCATTGAACTTGAACACTGTGTTATATGCTGAGCGCTAAGCTAATTAGTTAAAGGAATAGTAATGTTTCAAAATAAAAGCAGCTCCAATTAATCTTCACAGTATTTGGGCCATGGAGAGTGTTATTTCCATACTGTCAGAGTTGTAATTCGTAGCAAGGGACAATCTTCTTACTGTGAGCATAAGGTAAACCCTGGCCCCTTGACAGGTTTTTCAGGTTTTTTCCTTTTGCTCACTGAAGATTGTCCCTCTCAGCAAGCCATCTGGACACCACCTTGTTGCTCTGAGGCGAGCAGTGTTACATCAGTAAAAGAGGCAGGAGGGGGATACTTTATCATTCAATTATTGTTGACCTACAACTC
Organism: Rhinophrynus dorsalis; assembly: GCA_037306005.1. Classification (NCBI taxonomy): domain Eukaryota; kingdom Metazoa; phylum Chordata; class Amphibia; order Anura; family Rhinophrynidae; genus Rhinophrynus; species Rhinophrynus dorsalis. Next base: position 66,886,472 of record CM074723.1, on the reverse strand, counting down.
TGACAGTATTGAAATAACACTCTCCATGGTCCAAATACTATGAAGATTAATTGGAGCTACTTTTATTTTGAAACATTACTATCCCTTTAAGTGAGCACAGAGTCACATCTCAGAATCTCCTAGGCAACGCACCTTTAGGTTCATCTAGCCACATCCATGGCCTCAACCACACAAGTCATATATCCCCACCACTAACCCCACCCTCAGTCCCATCTTCTAAGACTGTGGTTCTCAACCAGGGTACAGGGTCACTTTGTTGTGCTGGGCACGCACCAGCCTAGAGTACCTCACTTTATTTAGGATGATTTTTAAAAAATATTAAAGTTGAGTTTCTAGTGAACATTTATGGAAATAATTATGCACAAAATATTTCTTGCTGCCATTCTGACTGTGAGATCTAAGGATAACTATACATTTATGTATTGTTCTCTTCATTAAACTTTTGAATAATTGCTTATAAAACGTGAGAAGTGCCCTGAAAATTCCAGTGCTTTGAGTGGAAAAACAATTTAGAAACACTGTTCTAAACCTAGAACAGAAAAGAAGAAAGGATCAAGCTGGAGTTATAGGGCAGATGCAGCAGTTGTTGCAGAATTACAACTCTTATCAACCTCCACTGGCTGATGATGGGGATTGTAGTCCAACAACAGCTTGGCAGCTGCACATTGCTTACTTGTCTGGTGCTAACCATCAGAAGATAAAGGAAACCCCTGAGCTATTGTCTTTTTTCTGATAATTACATCTGTGGCTGCTCTGTATTCTGTTCATGTCTGGCAGCCTGGAGACCTTGGGAATTTTTTCCTGACATTTTCCCTGTAATTCAAGGAAAGTAGATATGAGTACTGCTGTGTGAAATATATTATATAGCAAGCCATCATGGACTTAAAGGAGCAGTAATGAAAAAATGTCTATTTTAGAGCTTTTTCAGTGGAAAGAAACACTCCCCAGACACACACACTGCTGAGAAATTCACATTCCCAGAATTATTACAGTTTAAACTTGTAGTTTTTTTTTTACATTAACAATATCCTCTAATGGTCAGTTCCAAGCAATGCGTTGAAGACCTCACTAGCAATGGAGGATTTAAAAGCACTTATGTCAATGGGAATATTTCCATGTCCCCTATGGTGCAGTTGGTTCACCCCAGAATTGCTCCTATCCATCAATGTACATTAACGGATATCTCCATATTTCTACTCCATTTTCCTGTGCCTGCTTCAGGGGAGGAGTTTGGGGTTCACTCACATTAATGTCTCAAAGATGTTGGCATTCAGCACCCTTAAGCACAAAAGCAATCATGGCTGTCCTTTATGTCAGTTCAAATACACCGTACATGACTTTTATTTAACAGTCATTTTCAATCTTCTTTTGCTCAGGACACCACAACATGTAATTTAAATTTTTGGGGAACCCCTAACATTTTATATGTCATTTTTCAAGGGTGTTTTGAAGGGTAGAAATAAGTAATATAAAATTATGTTTAGGTCTCATAATGAACATAACAAAAACACATATGCTGTGCATAAACTTTCCCATAAATATACATTTGAAACTCAACAGTCACACTTTTATTAAAGTCTTTATAGAACACTAGTAAATGGTACACAACATTGCCCATTCAATTGGGTGCCCAGTGCACATCAGTGACCCACTGCAACAGTGATATTTGCTACAGTTATTTTCAAAGGAGTGGGCAGGGAGGTTTCACCCCCACCCATCCACTCCTGTGAAAATTGCCACCCCTGATTCACTGAGTGTGGCTGATCTCCTCCCTGTGCTGCCCTGGGGAAGGGCGGACAGACACACACACATATCATCATACATACATACATACGCAGACATTCACACATTCATACATACACAGACACACACACACACATATAGACATTCAATACACACAGACACACATATAAACATACATACATACACACAGATGTAAATATTATTATACATAGATGGACACACATACATACACACACAGACACACATATAAACATACATACATACATACACACAGATGTAAATATTATTATACATAGATGGACACACATACATACACACACAGACACACATATAAACATACATACATACATACACACAGATGTAAATATTATTATACATAGATGCACACACATACATACACACACAGACACACATAAACATACATACATACATACATACACACAGATGTAAATATTATTATACATAGATGCACACACATACATGCACACACACACACACAAAGATACACACATACACACACACATACATACATACATACACATACAGATATATACATATATACACACACATACATTGTAAAAGGTGGTATAGTAATGTAAAAGTAATGGAATGATATAACCTTAAATGAAAGAAACGTACATTAATAAATAATGGATGATATGAAGGAAAAGCGCTTATATATAAGTAGGAACGCTGAATAAAATGAAACTGAATAGGAGGGTATCAGCGGCCATTTGACAGGCCATTTAAAGTAAAAGAAAATCTTACTGTGTAAGAAGAGAAACACGTAAGACTTTGAGGGGCAGAGAGGTAAGCAATGCGTTGTGTACCCTTGTGGCACTGAAATGGTTAATGGAACTGTAGAGCTGTAATCAGGCCCTTCCTCCTCCCCTCTGAAGTACCATTACTGTGTGGTTGGTACACATTGAAAGGGTTAATGATGGTGTTCCCGGGCTCGCCAGTGGCGGAGGCAGCAAGAGCAGCTCTGTGCCCATATAGTAACAAACTGTAACCGTGGACAGCAAAAGACCCTGTAGTTGTGGAGCTCCCCAGTCCCTGGGTGATGCCGACAGAGCAAAATCACACTGCAGTAGTAAGTGTTGCTCCTCCTTTTAGTGTCCTCGAGGAATGGAACAGTGTGGACCGGAGAGGATAAATGTCCAGAGAAGTAGAGCACTGTATGTGCACCATCCATGTGGTATCCTTTAAAAATGTTGCACTGAAAAGTTTGTGCAACAAATAGGGTTGCCACCTTTTGTTCAAAAAAATACCGGCCAAGGCATTCCCTCCATAGAGTTAACATTGGAAAGAAGCCAATTTTTTACCGGCCTGCCGGTAAAATACGGGCTGGGTGGCAACCCTAGTAACAAAACGGCACATTTGTATGGTCACATTGATCAAAAGGGAGACATGAGAATCTCGCCCTGCTTCAAAAGCACAAGATTCTCGTGTCTCCGGCTTAAAACTCGCACCTGCATCTGATATTGTAGTATTACAGTAAGCAGGAACAGCTCGAGAGGCCACGAGCACTGCCAAACACTTACTTTATCTAGCGGAGTGCTGTTCCGGGCTCTATCTTCCCTTCTCTGCATGCTCTGTTGTGCAAGGCAATGAGACACTCAAAGGGTTAATAGCTTGGAAGGCTGGTTTATTTCTCCCTGTCAGTCACACAGGCTCTTCACACAGAATTGTGTATGTACAAGTGGAGTTAGGATGAATAAGAGCAGGTCATCAATGCTTAGTTAACTCTGATCTTTCTCCCACTCCATCACGGTGTATACAAGCGAAAGCAGTTATCACTAGATAAAGTAAGTGCTTCACAAGCCGTTAACCCTTTGAGAGCCTCATTATTGAGTGCCTCATGCATATATCAACATGCTGGCAACCCATTTAGCCCTTAAAGGGGTAGTAATGTTTCACAATAAAAGTAGCTCCAATTAATCTTCATAGTATTTGGGCCATGGAGAGTGTTATTTCAATACTGTCAGAGTTGTAGTTCAAGAGTATTTGAATGATACAGTATCCCCCTCCTGTCCCTTTTACTGATGTAAGAATGCTCATCTCAGAGCGGTAGGGTGGTGACCAGATGGCTTGCAGAGAGGGACAATGTTCAATTAGCATAGGGGAAAAACCTGTCAGTGGGGGCAGGGTTTCAGTTATACTCACAGTAAGAAGACTGTCCCTCGCTGTGAGCTGTGTGATCTCAAGACCAGATTCAACATCTGAGGGGAGGTGGCTTACACTATCATTCAATTAATCTTGAACTACAAGTCATCATTCAATTACTCTTGAACTACAACTCTGACAGTATTGAAATAACACTCTATATGGCTCAAATACTATAAAGATTAATTGGAGCTGCTGTTTTTGTGAAACATTACTATCCATTTCTGCACTCCTCCGCAACATGAGGAAATTGCATAGAATCATACATGAAGAAGGGGCAATGGAGGGATTTGATTGTAAACCTATAGCAGGCGGCACTTTAACCCTTTAAGTGCCAGAGGTGTAGGCAAAGCATGGCTTTGCAATGCGTTGCGTACCCATCTGACACTGAAAGGGGCATTAAACACACACACACACACACATAACTTCCAAGTTTAGGTGTGCATGACACCGTGGCTATAGAAAAAGCAGCATTGATAAAATAAAATGCCACACTGTGTGGCCTCATGCTGGAGGTATCCGCCAGAGAGGGCTGCTGCTTCCCCTTCTACTGCTATTGTTGATCCTTGCTACTGTTGGCCTTGTAGTCATTGTGGGTACACCACATGTGTGAAACTGCCCTTATACATAACAGTCTAAGAGGCAGAAAGGCAAGGGATGCTTCTCAGACCTGCATATGTTGCACAGAAAACACTGTGCAGCACCAGGGGGACAATTATATAAGCGCTCACAGCATAGGCTTGCATATTGTGTGCCACATTATGCAAGCCTAGGCTGTGAGCGCTTCTAGGATTGTCCCTCTGGTGCTGCATAATGTTGTCTGTGCCAGATATGCAACTGTACAGTGGCACCATTGAGAGGTCTTCACGCGATGCCGACCTCTGTTGAAATGTTGAAACACGTTTGTCAGGTGAAAAGGTGTGTTCTGCAACCGAAATGGTTAAAAACAAAGTGTCCCACAGATCCACCTTGATTCACAGTATCGGAGCTGATCTTCTGAAGTGACAAGTTGATGAGATGGATAATGCGTCGATCGGAGGCCTTAACCCTTTGAGTGCCAGGGGGTATGCAAAACATTGCAAAATAATGCTTTGTGTATCAGTGTGGCACTCAAATGGTTAAATCCAGTAACTGCATGTCGGATATTTGGCGTGTAGACTTTCAGCTACATCAAAAAATGAGAAGCTTGACTTCTCCATTTGCTACACTGGGGTCAAGTCACTACATTGGAGAGCGATCTGTTACATGGTGCAGTAGCTGAAAAACAGACAGAGATGGTGGCTCTATGATCTCTTGTCCCTCCCTGGAAGTCCACCTCCATGCCCAGCAGTAGGGCCAGGTTTGAGGATGTTAGCTGGACTGAGTTTTCTTGGAGTGGAAAGTCCAGGTTGTGCTGGAGATTATGGCGTTTGCTGATCCTGCACTGCTTCTGTCCCACTCATTGTTACTGTACTGACCCAGTATGCAGAGTAAAATTAGGAGATAGTGAGTTGGAGAAGATTGGTGCCGGTGTAAGCTGACTGTGTTTTTTCCTTCCAAAAGGCAATAGAGGGGAGGGGCAAACTCACCACTGTGTAATGCTGGGCTCAGGCAGTGTGGAGGAGATATGCTAATCTCCTCCTAGCTGCGCCTGGGGTGTGTATCTTGGACTCAGGCAGTGTGGAGGAGATCTGCATATGTCCTCTTAGCTGCCAGCCCCGGGGTGTGTGCATTATAATTGAGTATGTAATACTGGGCTCAGGCAGTGTAGAGTAGGCTGACCAGATCTCACCTTTAACCGGGGACACATAGGAACTAGCCATTTTGCAGTACTTCACTGAAATCAATGCAGTCCTGCAGTATTCATTTCTCCTATGCGTCCCCGGTTAAAGGTGAGGTCTGGTCAGCCTAGTGTAGAGGAGATATGCAGTCTCCTCCTAGCTGCCTCCCTGGGGTGTGTGTGGCACAGACATAGAATTTGTGGTCCACTTCAACTTTTATAGTACAGGTATAGACAAGGGATGTCTGTGATACACCAAAATGCCACTGCATCTTGGTTGAGAATCACTGGAGTAGACACTGATTTTCCTTACTCTTCCACATGAGTATATATCCTGATCTATATCCTGATATATAATTTGGAGGTGTTTTGTGAAAAAGAGCTGCACTGGTGGATTGTACACACCCCACCACTTATGTAATACATGGACCTCTATTGCAGTGTAAGAACAAGAAAGGAATCAAAACTGACAGCCATAAAAGTATACTTTTAGTAATCCATGATCCCACTGATGGTAGAAGCTCCACAATTTGCAAGTGGCAGATGAGAGACATATTTCATGATATTTATTTTGCTTGCTTAGCCAGATAAATAAATTAACATCACAAGTACCTCTGTGCATGCATTTTCCTGGAACTTATGTGTATTTGTTCAAATATTGATGGTTTGTTCTGCTACTCAGTTTCTTGACAGTTTTGAAGCATAAGCCTTCTGACAGTCCTTCTTTTATTCTATTGTACTGTATTGCATAAAATGATGCTCAGAGCTGTTTTGGTTCCTGAGTGTACCGAGGGGAGACTGGGGACCACTGGGTGTACAAGGCCTCACAGTTTTTTCTATTCACACAACCAGTTAGAACATCTCCTAGTGCCTGAGAAACAAGACCATCCTGTTGTTTATGGTAAGTGACCAACTAAATCCTGTGGAAAGTGAGACTGATGTACTAAGGAAAAGTGGTGCAATTCTAATGTAAACCAAGTGCATAGTAGAGAATAAATAAAAACTTACATTCATTTAACTCATTGGGTGCTAGAGAGGTCTCTATTGAATTGTCAGGCAATGCATTGGGTTAAAAGCCCCATTTAAGTTAATGGGAATTTTTATTTGATCCTTGTGTTGTAGTTAGTTTTCCCCACTTTTTCTTAGTACATCAGCTTTAGTGTCTTTAATGGGCATATTTTAGACCAGGTATCTCAAACATGGGGCCACATGCAGCCACCTAGCTAATAGAGTGCAGCTCCAACAAGCTTAATGGTATTGTGCTGACAAAAACATCAGAGGAAAAGGACTTGAGTGATATTATTTCAGTTGACTTGAAGGTAGGCAAGCAATGCAGTAAAGCAGTAGACTAAGCTGGGTAAATGTGACAAACGCAAGGTTGGATAGCACAGACCAGTTAAGCTGGACTATGTACACCGGTTTTATTCAGCAAGAAAGACCCTAGTATATATTACTAAACCTTAAACCCTAGAATGCCAAGCCCATGTGGACACTAGCTTGTCCATATGCACCTATCAAATAAAGGCTTGGCAATCTCCCCCTAAACATCCTTTTTATTTATTTTTTGTCATTTCAGACAGACCTCCTTTGGGGCGTATTGGGACACCTTAGAACTGCTCTCCTAGCCAATCACGATAGGTATTCAATACTGTGTCCTGGAAAGCACTTGCAGTCTTCCTTCCCTCCTTTCTCAACCTGGTGTTACCAGAACTTCCCCGCTGGGTGGGAGCACCGGGAAGGCCCACTCATGCCAACACTGACATCCCTGGTCAAGCCAGAACTTTGGGGACTGCTGGCTGGTGTGGAGGAGATGGAGAGGAAAAGAGAGAAGGAAGGCAGTGAGTGCCTTCCAAGCACCAATACTAATAGATGTTGTCGACAATCATCAAGAGGGATAGCATCAGAAGTTGTCCTAATACCACTCAATGAGTACAGAATTTAAATAATTAGATAAATAAAGAGTGTTTAATGTGTGCCAGAAATGCATCCAATGCATTGCCTTGCAACATGCTGGACAGCCCTTTGGAACTCACAGGATTAGTATAACAGTATGGTGGAGCAGTGGTCAGATTCATTAATTCAGGTATGTCAGCCTTCAGTAAGATAGCAGATCACAGCAATGTGTAGGGAACGTGATCAGGGTCTCACAAGATCCATCATAGTTCCACATAAATTTGTGAACCATTAGTAACATTGATGCTGTGTCACTAGAGGTTGCATAGTTACAAAAAGAGATTAAAAAACATAAAAAAAAAGAGCCCCCCCCCCCCCAAAGCTCTTCTGCATTAGACTTCTTGTCTGATTGTCCGGACTCTTTGAGTTAGTATTATGAATACAGCTCACTAGATCAGTTTCTATTAACATAATGTTACTTTGGTTATTTTCCATGCTGACTGCAAGCTCTTATGGTTAGTCAATGGATTAGACTTATGGTTAGTCAATGGATTAGACTTATGGTTAGTCAATGGATTAGACTTATGGTTAGTCAATGGATTGGACTGCAATCACTTGTTAGTTTCTTTGCACCATTTCTGAGCATACAATGTACACACATACACACAAACAGGCATGTAGACATACATACATACATACAAACTTCCATCCACATAAACACATCCTCACAAACACACACACACATCCACATATATACACACAAACAGGCATGCAGACATACATACATACATACATACATACAAACTTCCACATAAACACATCCACACAAACACACATCCACACATATACACACAAACATATAAACACAAACACACACATATATATATACACATACAGGCATATGCACACACAAAAACATATACACACAAATATGCAAACATATACACATACAAACACACACTATTAAAACCCACAGACGCACATATATACAAACACACACACAAACATACACACACAAACATATACACACAGTATATATATATATATATATATATATATATATATATATAGACAAACATAAACATATACACACAAACATATAAATACACACATTTACAGTATTATTTTTGCATTATATTTACACATAAATGCACACAAACATATACACCTGACTATGATATGAAGGTCTCCAAATTAGGAGCTTCTTTTTCTATGGGTAATGTTCCCATATAGGTTCTGTAATAACGATACATAAAACATATACATATAAAGAGACATACATAAATTGTTAATGTTATAAAATCCCGCTTTCTTAACCCCTTAAGGACATATCTGTACATCATGAGTCCTTTAGGCACGTTTTACCCATGATGTACATGTAGGTCCAGGAATTCAGGGGGCCCCACATGGTTGCATGCCGCTCGGGGATCCCTGAATTGATTGCAAGAAAAAAAAGGTCTGTGGTCCTTAAGTGCTGGCCGCACTTCTGCAAGACCGGTCGTTAAAGGGTTAAATAAGTTGTACTTTAGCATCAGTGCTCCTTAAAATAGCACAGATAATTTACACGTCATGTAACAAGGTGTAAACCTTTGAGTACTCAAGTGATTTGATGCATGTAGCATAAACAATGCTTTTCCCTGTATTATAGACCATCACCTGAACAATACCGCCTGCGTATTACACACTGAGACAGAAACAACTTAAACAAAGCTAATCACGGGAAGAAAACAACATGAGAAAGCTAGCAAATATAATAAATAAACACTGGTTGATTGAGACAGAGAGAATTACATTACAATTCTATTAAATTGTTCCGTTCACAATACTGCTAAAATTCGACAGTCATTGATGTTGGTATGCTAAGCAGAACGGGGAGGGGACGCACTAAGCGTCGATGCTATGGCGATGTGTGTCTGGCAATGTGCGGCAAGCACATCGCCATTTTTTCAATGTGCTTCTTCTATATGAACTGAGTCCAAAGCTTATGGCAGGTAAACATAATTTAATAATAATAATAATTTGTGATTTTTATAGCGCTTTTCTCCCTGTGAGACTCAAAGCGCTTTACAATTCTATAAACAGACATAAAATGTAAGGGTTCCTTATGGTTAGATGAGGTGACTGAATGCCTGATAAAAGAGATGGGTCTTTAGCTTTTTTTTTAAAAGTCTGTAGTGATGGTGCCTCTCTGATTGAGGACGGTAAAGAGTTCCAGAATGTGGGGGCAGCATGGTTGAATGCCCGGGAACCTGAGGTTGTCTTTATTCTGGGCACTGACAGGAGGGATCTGTTGGCTGACCGCAGTGAGTGGGATTGAATATAGGGTGTCAGGAGCTCTTTCAGGTACTGTGGGCCTTGATTATTTAAGGCTTTGAAGGTCAGCAGGCCAATTTTAAAACATAATAAAACTTTAATAACAGTGCTGTAACATGGCCGCACTCACTGCCTGTGCCACTTACTTTCACTTTCCTTATCTGCAGCCTGCCACTTCCTAATAGTTCCAGTGTCCCATTATAAGTGATCCCACTGGAAACTACAGGTAACATTTATAGTTCCACACATATTGTTACAGCCATGGAGACACACATTGCCATATGTATTAAGAATTAGGGATGCAAGGGGAGGGGAGGAGAAGTTCCCCATTAGCATACAGGGTGTCGAAATGCTGGGGATGTGGAGGAGACATCCTCTCTTGTACATCGACAGCAGTAGACAACGCTGAAGTCTGAGAACATCCTCTCTGCTTCCCCAGTTGCAGAGTGGCCAAAGGGGCGGAGGAGGGGTGGGAGAGTGAATAAGTTCTAGCACTTTACTGGTTCCTTTGGCAACAATTCCTCGCTATAGATTTCACTCTTACTTTTTTTACAATTTGGCTGCTAGAAGTGCATACCTCCCAAAATTTCAAATTGCCAAAGAGGGACATTTGTGTTTTAGGGGGTGTTGCTGGGGGCATGACTGGTGGGCGGGGCATTACTGAGAATTTTTAGGCTATTTCGTGACCTATTGACACCTCCTTGTGTAACCTAGGTATTTTACTTACACAGACTAATTTCTAAACACATATACTGACATTTATACAGTGATGTGAGTTTTATTGCTGTAGAGCAATGTGATACACTTATATACACATCACACAGTCTGATCTCCTAAAAAGAGGGACATCAGGGTGGGAAAGAGGGACAGAGGGATTTGGGGCTAAAATAGGGATTGTCCCTCCTAAAGAGGGACACTTGGGAGGTATGCGTTTAGTGAGGTGTGCCTCCTACACATTGCAAAGAAATGCATCGGAGACATCTCTACAAGTCATAGGGTTAAATTCTACTTTTATATTTTTGAGTGTAAAGTGCAAATATTATAAAAATAAATAGAGCTGAGGGGATGTTTAGCATTGGTATACAGTACTTTTCTAATCATTTGAGTGATATAGGGGTGTGTAATGCACATAGCTGGGATCTTTTGAAATATGGTCACCTGGAGATCTTTGTGATTAACCCTTACAGCCAGAAGGAAAAAAAGTAGATTGTATTAACCTTTTGAGTGCCAGAGGGGTACACAGCATACCCCTCTAGCACTCTAAGGGTTAAATTAAGAAACAAAAGAAAAACATGCACTTACCACCCAACACGACTGGCCTAGAGCTGTACTTGGGTTCTATGCTCCACTCCTGAAACACGGATAAGTGGCATACGCAACATAATTAGGTTGCGCTGTGCCTACTGACCTCTGCCACTGTCCAGTCATTGCTTTGAATTGGCTGGCTGCGCTCGCTTCGCCTATAGATGCTCTGCCTCAGCTGCACTCAAATACAGGAGCTATTCTGGTTTATTTTAGCAATAATGTGTACGATGCGCAGGAGCAGCAGATGCTTGTTACCCGGAGAACTTGTAGTTTCATCCGGAGACAGTGCCCTAAATCCAGAGTCTACGGATGAAACCCGGCAAGTTCCAAGCTATGGTAATACACATCCCTATGGCACTCAAGGGGTTAAGGGAGTGATGCTGATGCCTAAGAGGATCCTCTACCCTCCTCCACTGAGCAATCGGTGAAGCAGAGAGGATGTTCTCAGACTTTAGTGTTGTCTTCTGGCAATGTGTAAGCAGTGGCGTAACAATAGGGGTCGCACATGAGACTTGGCCCGTCACTCCAAGGGTCTGGCCTGCCCCTGCGACCCCTCGCCCAGTGCCATGGACCTCTAGTGGCTGAGCTCCCCCTCGCTGGCACTCTAGTAATGCAGAGTGCTGGGAGGTGACATCATCTCCCAGCGCTCTGCACTACTGGAAAGAGGACCGGGAGGGAGGTTCAGCTCTTATTAGAGGTCTGTGCCTCCTTCGGCACAGACCTCTCCTGCCACACCGCTGGACCAGCAGGGAGGTAGAAGATAGACACTGGGACTGGGGATGTGGAGAGTTGGGGGCAATGTGGAGAGGTGACTATTGGGGCAATGTGAAGAGTTGGGGGCAATGTGGAGAGGTGACTATTGGGGCAATGTGGAGAGTTGGGGGCAATGTGGAGAGGTGACTATTGGGGCAATATAGAGAGTTGGTGGCAATGTGGAGACTAGGACACTGGGGGCAATGTGAATATTGGGGGCAATGTGGAGGGTGGACATTTGGGGCAATGTGGAGATACCCAATGGGGGCAATGTGGTTGGGGGGGCCCTTGGCAATTTTTGCACCAGTGCCCGGTGACTTCTAGTTACGCCTCTGTGTGTAAGGGTGGGTTGGTAGGCGAAGTTGGGACTGTGACCTCTGAACACACAGACAGGTATCGGAGATTAGTGCATGTAGTGAACAGCCACATTAACACGTAAACACACCCATATGAATACAACAATGGCTCACTAGCCTACATTTCCATATAGAAATAAGCCAGTGTTGATGTGTTCTGTCCAAAATCATAAACCTGTTGAAGGTATGACAGATTCATGGCAATGTTGGTGGATTGAAGGGGTATGATGGTAAGGACACGTTAGTGCATACTGGCAATGTGCCTTCAACACAGAACCAATATATTGGATGTGTTTATGTAGATGTGTGTGGAAGTTTGTACGGATGTATGTCTACATGCCTGTATGTGTGTACATTGTATGCTCAGAAATGGTGCAAAGAAACTAACAAGTTATCACAGTCTAAATACTTGACCCTTAGAATTCTTAATCCATTGACTAACCATAGGAGCCTGCAGTCAACAAGGAAAATCCTGAGCCCTCACCGAACTTTAGTGCATCATGGTGCAGGAGTCACCTTGAACCAAACCTACCCTATCACAGGAGTTAAATACATTTTTCCACTGGAATAAATTGGGATTTTAACTGCTTGAATGATATTGAGGTCTCTAATACACTGGGAAGCTCCATTTAAAGGGATAGTAATACTTCATTTTATCTTTATTTTATTTTGTGGGCATTAAAAAAACATGAAGAACGATATAAGTCTTATCTCTCAAACCTTTATGGTTTAAGAGATATTCACAAGCAAAGTATCCCCCCCCCCCTGTTCAGTCAGATCAGAAGGGAGGTGTCCAGGTAGACTGCAGAGAGGGACAATCTTCAATTAAGATAAGAGAAAAAGCTGAAAAACTTGTCAAGGGGGGAAAGGCTTTCATTGTTTTCATTGTAAGAAGATTGTCCCCTTCTGTTATCTGTCTGGTCTTACAACTAGATTCACATCTGAGAAGAGATGGCTTACACTAGGAAAAAGGGGCGGGAGGGGAAACTTTGCTTGTGAATATCTCTTAAACCATAAAGGTTTGAGAGATAAGACTTATATCATTCTTCATGTTTTTTTAAGGCCTAAAATAAGGTTAAAATTAAGTATTACTATCCCTTTAAGTCAATGTAAATTTTATTTGTCTTCTACATTGCACCTGGTTTACTCAATAATGACTCCAAATTTTCTTAATACATCAGATTTTGTTGGTCAGATCTAATTTATTTGTTTTTTTTGGGGGGAGGACAAGTGCCCCCCCTTGTCTCCCCCTCCGGATGGCCATGGTAATAAGGAAATCTGGTGCAATTTTGGAGCAAACCAACTGCAGTTTAGGGAACATTTAAGCAGTGCCTGAAAATTTACAGTGGCACCATCCTATGGACCGCTTTGGTCCGTAGACCATAAATCTCCATAGGATGATGTAGCAACAGCGCCACTGTAAGTTTTTAGGCCACTGTGATATTGCACCTAAAAAATTCAAGTTTGATCTGTTATAATTTTTTAATAAAATATCTCTCAGCAGTGGGAGTACCCTTGTTTTATTCAGGGACATAAACCCTACAATATATTTTTTTTTACATCTTAAGTATTACTATCCCTTTAAAGTGAAAGGTCCACTTTAATCTTTTGAGTGCCAGAGGGGTACGCAACGCATTGCGTTGAGCACCTCTCTGGCACTCAAAGGGTTAACAGTATCTCTCAAATTATTTTGTTCACAGTACCTTTAGAATTCCAGACACTTTGGTTGGTAGTCTATAATAAAAATGACTGGACATCTGTAGATAACACAGAACAAACAAGGCAAATTAAATGTAAGTATCCAGTCAAGGAGAGGGCATGACACTATTATGGAAAGGAATATAATATAAATTGACTTGTAGAAATTGCCAGATGATACTTGTTTGCTAGTGGGAAATGCATGATCACTGAGACACATTTATTTTCAGGATGGTGTTTAATTAACCCCTTGGTGAGGTCATTAGAAATAAGGACAACTTTTTTTTATTATATACTTTCTATAAAGGAATAGTCAGCTTCTCTCAATAAATTGTCTTTGAGATACATCTCCATGTCAGGGCATTATAAATAGGGATTGTGGATCATTTTACACTTGGGAAAAAACAATCAGAGAGCTCTCTTTTTCGCCTCCCTTGGGAACTCCATAGGAAGATTGTTTCCGTGGCTACTTTCTTAGTGATCTGATGGAAGTGAATGTGCATATCTGTATGTGCATATGCATGTACGGTCAGGTGTAAACTCAGGATTTCCAGAGGACTTTCCAGAACATAAACTAATCATATAATAATACTTAGAATGTGTTTTGTGTACTTCTGCATGCGATACCTAATCTCACTTTGTGAGCCTAAACAAGGAGAGGGCAACCTGTGGTTCTTATCCAGCAACTGCTGGACTACAAGTTCCATCAACCTCAGATGGAAACATCTTCCATTATTTGGGTGCTCATAGCTTTATTTCGCCCAAACTTCTTGTGGAAAAAAAATTTAAAAAAGTGTTCTTGAGCAGCAGAAACTCGTTGATAATGATCTACGCGTGCATGTGCGTTAATGTGCATGCGGGAAAGTTAAAGGGATAGTAATAGATAATTTCCAAAGCAGCTCAGTTTGTTAATCATAAGGAACAGTACTGCCGGCTGCTGCTCTTATTGTCCACAAATGTACAATTACACTGTTACTTTATGCAGGAGTTTACCCATCCTGCCCCTTTCCCCGACATCATCATTGCAGGCTGAGATCCGACAACGGATCACAACGAGGTACAATCTTCTTTTAGTATTAGGAAAAACCTGCCTTCCTTTTAAAGGAGGGTAGGTTTTCCCTCATACTGACTGAGGGAAGATTGTCCCTCGTGATTTGTCCGGATCTAAGTAGAGGCGGCATTAGAACGGGAAAAAGGTCAGGAGGGGTAAACTTCTGCATAAAAAAACAGCATAATTGTACGATTGTGGACAATAAGAGCATCAGGTAGCAGTACTATTCCTTATGATGAACAAACTGCTCTGCTTTGGAAATGAGCTATTACTATCACTTTAACTCCATTTAAATTAATGGACTTCCAGTGCAGACACATTCACTTTCTTGCTGGTATTTTCTTTCCTGTTGGAAATTGTACAGAAGGAATAACAACTTTCCTATTCAGAGGAAATTCCCTCAGGAAGACAATTTAACTTTTCTCCCGTCTCTAATTATAATGAATGCTACACCATATAATAAAGAGTAAGTAATAGTTATTTACAATATTGTTTAAAAGTTGGTACAGAGCACAATCACGGCTGTATTTCCCATTAGGTAGCACAGGCAACCATCTAGGGTTCTGGATTCTGAGGGGAGGTTCAGCCTTGCTGGTCATACCCTCTGTGCTGAGATGTGGACAACACACTGCCAACGATCCTGCACTGGGCAGTTGGTTTATCAATTCATATATTGCTTAAATGTCCAGTATATTTATTAATTTGACTAGTTTATATTATTGGGAACTGGCCAATTCCTTTTGTTTGTTTTATTGGTTAAAAGATTAATACATTTTGAATGAAACAAATAAAATACTTCATCTGTGTTTTCAATTATTCATATTCATGTATAACCTATTAGAAGCTGTTTTACCCCTGAGGAAGTGAGATCACACAAAATGCGTAGGGTAGCTGTCACAAAGCATATTTGATTTTTTTGAATACATCTTATTTTACTGATTTAAACCTTGGACCCCTGTTTTTATATTGGGAATAACATTATTTAACCCTTTGCATACCCCCTCTGGCACACAAAGGGTTAGTAGTAAGGTTTTCTGATCTTTTAATGTTAGAAGTACTTGCATGCTGATCTCTGACTTCTGGTAAGTACCAGTCTTGGAGTGACTAGTGAGTGTTGACAGATTTATCCAGCCCCACAATTTTTACTCTTAAAAGCTTTTTGTGCTTTGTTATTGTTTTTGATGAAAATGTACATTTTGTATGGCCTTCCTGCTGAGTAAACAAAGGTACGCCCACTGCTTTATTTAAAAGTTTAAAAAGTTCAAAATGTCTTGAAGTAATGCTCTTTCTGTGGAGAACTGTAACCGTTTGCTCACCTCTTATACATAATGCAACAGAATAACTGCATGGACACCATGTGAAGGTTAATATGATGAAAGAGTCTTGGGTACCCTATCCATCCAGTAAGGCATAACTACAATGAAGAATTGGCAGGGTGCACTGAAAAGCAAAGTATGGGAGGGCTGTAGGCTGGTATGTGTGTTTGTGAATGTCCAAAGCACTTCAGAGCTGGACTATCCACTGTCTCAACCCCCCACATACATTGTCTGCTTCCCTCAAGCCTGGATCCACTGGTAGACATAACCCCCATATATACTCTCTGAACCTCATCCTAGCTCCACTTGTAGTCACAACCCTTACATACATTGGTCTGCCTGCCCCCCAGCCTGGTTTCAGTGGTATTCACAGCCCCCACATACACTGCCTGACCACCTGTCTGGTTCACCTAGTAATCACAGTCCCCACATACATTGTCTGCCTACATTCTAGCCTGGATCCAATAGGATTCACAGCCCCGTTAGTCACTATCTGCCACCACAGCCTGCTTCCACTGTTAGTTAAATCCACTACATTCACTGTGTGCCCCTCAGCCTGGTTCCTCTGGTAGTCATAGCCCCCACATACATTACCTGCCTACCCCCCAGCTTGGTTTCACTGGTAGTCACCACCCTCACATACTGTCTGCCCCCACTCCAGTTCCACTGGTGGTCCCAGTCCCCACATACATTGCCTGCCTCCCCCAGCCAGATTCCACTGGTAGTCATAGCACCCATGTCTGCCTGACCCCAGCCTGGTTCCAATGGTTGCCACAGCCTCCCACCTACATTGCCTGCCTGCCTGCCTCCCAGCCTGGTTCCTTTTGTAGTCACAGCCCCACATACATTATCTGCCTCATCCTGGTTCCACTGGAACAAGCCTGGATAGCAGACAATATATTTGCAGGGGGGGAATCTGTGACTACTAGTGGAACCAGGTTGTGGGGAGATAGTGTATGTGGGCATTTATGTAGAACCAGGTCAGTTATATGCTCTGTTGTTGGTATGACTAGTGTAGCCCCATTTCAATTGTAAGGTCTATGGTATAACTAGTGTAGCCCCATTTAAAGTGTAATATCTTTGGTACCACTAGTGTAGCCCCATTTCAGTTGTAAGCTCTGTGGTATCACTAATGTAGCCCTATTTCAATTGTAGGCTCTGTGGTATCACTAGTGTAACCCCATTTCAACTGTAAGCTCTGTGGCAACACTTTTTTAGACCTATTTCAATTGTGAGTCTGTGGCATCACAATTGTAGCTCCTTATGTAGCCGCATTTCAGCTGTATTTGGGATGCTGCCTAGGACCCTATTTTGTCTTTATTTGCTCTGGTGCACTGAGCTGATTTCAGAACAGGGTGCGATAGAGGAACACTCGGACTGACTCGCAGTACAGTAATTGCTAAGCAGTGAGGAAGTGCCTCCAGAATTAAACAGGCTAACAGTGCCTTGGGAGCACCGGTGCCATCAAGCAACAGGCTGTATACTGATTAGCCTCTCTTCTAATAATCAGTATTAGGAAAGAGGCCCTCAAGCTGCAGTTGGAAAACTGCTCTCACCATTCTTGTACTGCTGTGGATGATGAGAGCTGTACTGCACTAGCAGCTGAATCTCCTCCCCCCTCCCTTTTCCTCCCTTAACAATGTCCCTTGTTTCCTCTATGCTTCTTTCCTCTCCCCTTCATTTCTTTCCTCAGCCCTCTCTCTCCCCACCACATGGAGAAACACATACCCAGACAAATGAGACACACAATATAAGGGAGGCATGCACAAAAGAGGAATACACAAACCAGCTAGTGGGCCACTTTAAAATAAAATATACCCTAGGCTGTTATTCCACTATTATTCACCCCTGCCTTTACCCCCTCTGAAATATTAGTAGGCATCTCCATCATTAAGTCCCTGGTGGTGGTAGCTTGGTGACCAATAGGAAGAGAGCCTGCTTTTTTCATTCAGCTCTTTGAGACTTCTCCATCAAACCCCACAGAGACTGCTTTCTCTCATGTTATTCACTGAAGTCAGCTCTACCCCCTCCTGAGACCGGACTTTCATGTTTGACTGAGAATCCCATCAGGGAATTATCCTTTCTCTTTCAGCAGGCCAGGCACTACAATGAAATGCTTGGCAGACTCACCTCCCCCTCCAGGATACCCTCTATTAACACATGTAATCCTCCCACAGCAGTAAGTAACACATGTATTTCACACAAATTCAATATATAATAACAAGAACGGGCAATGCCATATCAAGATAGACGTATTTTACAATATATACCCCTGTCCACAGTGCACTGTCAGGTCTATTGGCCCCTGAGAGAGGGTGCAGACCTGGGGGAGACCTTTATTAACCCTTTGAATGCCAGATGGGTGTGGAGTATCCAACTCTCTGGCACTCAAAGGGTCAATAATTGACACAATCTTACACCATCTTCATGATCAGAGCTTACCTATGCGCCATCACAACTGTTTACTCCTATTTTGCTGTGCCAGGCAACAGTGAATTTGGATGGGGGTGAGATCATGGAGAGAGTTGGGTGTACCCATGGGTATAGTAAGGCTCTTGCACTTTGTTGCCTAATATAGGTGGAGCTGTAAATCCAGCCATCAGAGCAGTTATATTTTTGTGAGAGGACATGTCGAACATTTTTATGGACTTTTCATTTATGTTAGAGCTGTGATTATTACTCTCTATGGAGAACTTTTTAATATAGTAATAGAGTTAATGAGTCTGGAAAAAAAACGTGTCCATCAAGTCCAGCCCATGCCAAATCACCCCTGTTGATCCATTGAAGCCATTTCCAACTAAGCTCTAAGTGGGTAAAAAAAATCCTTCCTGACTCCAAATTGTAGTCTGATAGTTCCCTGGATCAACATCCTATCTGCATTGAAGCCATCTTTCATAATTCTCAATATTGTTCTGTGCTAGATAGGTATACATTACATTTTTGAAAGCAGTTACAGTATCTGCAAGCACAACATCCGGAGGCAAAGAATTCCATAGCTTTACCACCTATACTGTAAAAAAATCTCTGCCTTTGTTTTAGTTGAACGCTCCTTTCCTCTAGAGGATGACTTCTTGTTCTTAGCTCAGCTCTTTGAGTAAATAATTAACTGTATAGTTCTTTGTATTGAACCTGAATATATTTGTAAATTGTAAACATATCACCCCTTAGACGTCTCTTCTCTAATGTAAACAACCCCAGTTTGGCTAGTCTCTCTTTATAATTCATATCCTCCATTCCCTTAATCAGTTTTGTTGCACGTCTCTGTACTATTTTCCAGTTCAATAATGTATTTTTAAGAACTGGTGCCCAAAGCTGTACCTATTTTCTAGATAAGGCCTTACCTTGGATTTAGCTAGAGGAAGCCTCTTTTTATGCAGGCTAGTACCCTATTTGCTCTTGCAGCAACTGAGTGACTCTGCACACTGCTGTGAAGTCTATCAACTATCAGCACTCCTAAATCTTTCTCTAATGAGGATTCCCCAAGTTGTTTCCCATTTAGTGTATATGTAGCAAGTTTGTTTCTACAGACCAAATGCATAACCTTACATTTATCTATATTAAATGTCTTCTGCCACTTTTCTGCCCATTCACTCAGTTTATCTAAATCCTTTTTGCAGAGAAAAAACATCCAGCTCTGTATATACTTCGCAAAGATTGAGATGCTACTTTCAGTTCCCACATCTAGATCATTAAGAAACAAATTAAAAAGCATTGGGCCCAGGACTGAACCCTGTGGCACCTCACTTTAGACCAACCTGAAAAAGTTCAATGTACAACAGCGATCGAATATACTGAAGACTGTTCTATATAAACATAGCCTTTTAAAGTGGATTTATTGAAAACATTTGGAGAGCTACATTATTATTGTTTTAAACTTTTGAATATTGTATAATTGTGTAAGGAAGCAGTTTTTAAGGCTTGAGTAAGGTTTTTGCATCTGCTAATGGAGTTTCTACAAGGAGGTGGATTCTGAGGTGGGTCTCGATACTGGTGAGAGCTTGTACTTGACCTGTGTTTAGTGGCAGTGCTTTTCAAAGCCATAGGCCAATTAGTGAGGAGCCCTACAGTGGTGAGAGGGGTTTTATCTATGGTGAGAACACATGCAAGCAGTGAAATGGGAGAATAAACCTGGAGAGAGGGGTTGTACAATAAAATAAGTAAAAGCCAGAATGTAAGTGGGTTGTTTACAGATATAATTAATATATACTACAGCTGATATACTTAGGAGACTCAATCAATTCTGAGCCATAGAGCGCACATAAAATGTTGCATTGGTTTAAATATTAATTGAATGTTAACCCTTTGAGTGCCAGATATGTATCCAATGTATTGCAAAACAATGGCACTCAAACGGTTAATGAGGTCTGGGATTTTTTTTTTTAATTTGATTCCACTGATTTGCCACAAGCATATTCCAGGTCTTAGTAGAGCATGAGCCTTTCTGTATTCTTAGAGCCATTTACACAAATCAGAAGTTCAAAATTATTTACTATGCACTGAGATATTGTATTATACTCTGTATCATCCAGTAAGAGGATTCGGTGATTGGTTTATCATGCAATGATATATTTCACTGGATTCAGTATCATGTAGTAAAATACTACAGTGAATGGTTTATCATGCACTACATTATTGCAGTAAATGCAGTATCATGCAGTCGGATATTGCAGTTGAGGAAGCATCATGCAGTAAAACAATACAGTGAAAGATTTATCATACAATGAGATATTACAGTAGATGCAGTATCATGCAGTCGGATATTGCAGTGGAGGCTGTACAGTGAAAGGTTTATCATGCAATGAGATAGTAGATGCAGTATCATGCAGTAAAATATTGCCGTATGTGCAGTCATGCAGTGAGATCTTGCAGACAATGTTTTATCAGGCAGTGAGAAATTGCAGTAGATGCAGAATCGTGCAATGATATACCTCAATGAATGGTTTATCATGCAGTGATCTATTGCAGAAGATGCAGCATGAGATATTGCAGTGGTTGCAGAATAATTCTATGAGATATTGCAGTAGATTCGCTGCCATGCAGTGAGATCTTGTAGTCAATGGGTTATCATTCAGTGAGATATTGTTGCAGACGCACTATCATGCAATAAGATACTGTAGTGAATGGTTTGTCATCCAGTGGGATATTTCAGTGATTGGATGCAGTATCATGTAGTAAGATAATTTAGTGAATGCTTTATTATCCAATGAGACTTTGCAGTGGATGCAGAATCATTCAGGAAGATAAGGTAGTGAGTGGTTTATCATGCAGTGAGATATTACAGTGAATGCTTTATCATGCATGAGATACTGCTGTAAATGCAATATCATGCAGTGAAATATTGCAGTGGGTACAGGGTCATTCAGTGAGATCTTGCAGTCAATGGTTTATCATTCAGTGAGATATGCAGTAGTTGCAGTCGTGCAATAAAATACTGCAGTGAATGGTTTATCATGACATTGCAGTGGACGTGGTATCTCATAGTGCTATAATACAGTGGATACAGTGTCATGCGCCAGATGTCATGTTCAAAATAGTTAATTTATTCAGACATGAATTTGTTTATAAGCTTTACTGGGGTTAACATCATATTGCATGTTAAATGGCAACAATGACAAATACATATGTTACAGTTTAATCATATTTATAACTGGTGCTATTTACACCTCTGTCAGTAACCACATTTTAAATGTACAGGCATAGGTGTGCACGTCTTTCCCAGGGGCTCTACTCCCCATACTAGATGAATTGTTTGTCCACAGTGGTTGCAGTTTCATAGTTTTACTATGGTGAGATAGCTCAGTGGTAAAGTCCCTAACTATAAAGCCTGTTCAGACTGCAAGGTTGCAGGTTTGAATCCCAGCAGGGTCAACTCAGCCCTTCATCCTTCTGAGGTCAATAAAATGAGTATCATTGATTGGGTAATAATAATATCTGTTATTTCAGCTGCCGATTTGGTTAATTCCGAGACTGTGCGCTGAAATCGCTTTGAGTCCCATTGGGAGAAAGATGCTATATAAATACTAGTTATTATTATTATTACTTCTTATTCCAAAACATCATAATCCGGTGACTTCATGAGAGAGATAATGGACGACACCCTACATGTACAATTCTCTCCACCATGTGGGGAGAGCAAATAAATGGAGCTATACTGAAGCAGAACTGGAAGTGCACTGAGGCTGAGTCATCTGGAAGTAAACCAACTGCACCACGGGGGACAGGTAGCAATTCACAAAAGGGTCTTTTAACCCCTTGAATGCCCAACACATTTGCTGCAATGCATTGGAGACCTCTCTAGCATTGAAGGGGTTAAAATATCTTGTTACCCCTCTAGCACTCAAAGGGTTAAGTCAATGGGAATTCCTATTTCTCCTCTATACTGTAGTTGGTTTGCTTCATAATTACTCCTGTCCTAATAAATCAGCCGCAGTATCTAAAGGGACAATCAAACATTACATAGATATAAGTATTAGTAAAGCCTCGGGGGGGGGGGGGTCACAGATCTAATGATCCAATGACACAGCTTGCTTTTTACTCTGAGATGTTGGTCTCCTACTTGTGAGTCTGCACCAACACCACATACCGGTACTCACACACTCTGCCATCGTTTAGACAAACGAGCCAGAACGCCTCCCCTATACGGTTTGCAGCATAAGGCAAATTAAGCTACTCCATGTCCACTGAGCCCTTTATAGTACACAGAATTAACCCTTTAAATGAAAGAG
Source organism: Rhinophrynus dorsalis (assembly GCA_037306005.1). Classification (NCBI taxonomy): domain Eukaryota; kingdom Metazoa; phylum Chordata; class Amphibia; order Anura; family Rhinophrynidae; genus Rhinophrynus; species Rhinophrynus dorsalis. The sequence goes on along the minus strand of CM074723.1, from coordinate 66,863,394 downwards.
GGTGCAATGCGGGTTAAACAAGATGCAGAGAAAGTATGCAGCCAAACACTGACACTGATCCCTGCTCACTTGTTTACTTGTTTGCAAATAGAGCAGAAGACAATTTTTGGCATAATTAGCTTATTAAATTGATGCTGAGCAGGTGTAGCACTGAATAAATCAGTTACAGTGCTTATTTTAGCTCAGAATTATAGTAGTGCCCCCATCTTTATCACACTTGCTAAGCCTGTCCGATTGTCCCAGGTGTATGATGAATTAGAGCAAATCAACTGCACCAAATGGGAGAAATAAAAATTCCCCTAATTTACTAAGATATACAGGTCCAGATTTACATCCCAGGCTCCCCTAGGCAAGACATTCTGGGTGATCTTAGCCAGAGGCATAAACTAGAATGGTCCGGGCTCTGGTGCAAGAAGTGCCATGGGACCCCCCAACCCCCGAATACATTGGCCCCCGGGCCCTCCACAATGCCTCCATTTCCTACCTCCCAATCCCTGGTGGTCCAGTGGAGTGGCAGGAGAGACGGGCTGGCGCGACATGCTCCCGCATTGTCCTCTTATGTAATGCAGAGTGCTGGGAGATGATGTCATCTCCCAGCGCTCTGCATTACTAGAGCGCCGGAGGGACATTGCGGCGCCAGGAGGAGGGGGTCGCAGGGGGCAGCCGGGCCCCAGGAGTGACGGGCCAGGTCGCGGTTGCGACCCCTGCGACCCCTATAGTTACTCCACTGATCTTAGCTCCACCCATAGCCACACACTCATTCCTCACATAGTTCCAACCCCAGTTCCATCCACTGTTTCCTGGCACGGAAAATACCCCTGCCGTGTAACAAGGAAGAATGCAAAAAGCTTTAACCCCTTGGTTGCTAGAGGGATTTCCAACTTGTTGCTCTGCAATGCATTTGAGATCTTTCTAGAATCCAAGGTGTTACATAATAGCCTTTAAAGAGGTACAAACTGGTGCAGGGATATTTAGATTGCTCTGTAGGGTGACCACATTTCAATTCTCCCATTCAGGGACACTGTGGAGAGAAGAGTGCACCACTGAGTTCTAAACACTAGAGGGAGAACTGCCCATTAATTGAAGTGTCATAAAGGGATGTTTGTGGTGGGCTACAAGAAAATATACATCAAGCCCAAAGCCTTAAAGTAACATTACACTACAACAAAATTACACTGCAGCTCCCGACTGATGGCCGGATCAAGGCTAAGTTATCTCTCTAGTGTTTAGAGCACTGCCTGGAGGACATTTTGTAGTAGCCCAGCAGAGGCATCACTTCCTCTCACACAGTACACTAGGCAATGGGCAGTTCTCCTTCTACTGTTTAAAACTCTGTGCTCTGGAGTCTTCATTCCGGTATTGTCCCAGAACGGTTCTTCCAGGGACATGGGATACACACATAAAATCCAGGACTGTCCCGGGCAATCAGGGACATGTGATCACCCTATTTCTCTGGCCACACCCACAGGATGTGGATGTGGCCAGAAAAGCTGATGCACCCCTCAAAATTTGGAGGACTAGCACTACTCTGTCTACTGGGAAATCCAGCCCTTATAATAAAACTTGGACTTTAATGGGAGAGAGTGATATGGCATTTAAGGGGTTAAATGCCGAAATACCCAATTTAAATCAGTGGGATGTTTTATTTGTCCCCTAGGGTGCTTTTGGTTTGCCCCAGGATTTTTCCAGTTCAGCTCAGTACATTAAAGGAGCAGTAAACTTTTTTTTATGAAAAAAAGATATATTGTAGGGATTTTCCTACTGAGTAAAATAAGGGTACTCCCACTGCTGAGAGATTTATATTTCCAGAGTTATTATGGTTTAAACTAGTGATGAGCGAGCACCCCAATGCTCGGGTGTTCGGGTGCTCTGACCGAGCACCCCCGGAGGCTCGAGTGCTCGGCCGAGCACCCGAGCCCCATTGAAGTCAATGGGAGGACTCGAGCACTACACCAGGCACCCCCTGCTCTGATGAGGGGAGGGTGCCTGGTCCATAGGAAAAGGGCAGAAAATGATGGAAACACCACAGAAATGGTTCAGGGACAGCATAGGGAGGATGTCTGGATGCATCTTGGACTCCAACATCGCTGCTGGGAACGATCTTTCGCCCGTAGTACGCCATTTTTACAGACTGACCATAAAACACACAAAAAGGAAAATAAAAACGACTTTAGGCGAAAAATTGTTACCAAACAATATTTGCTGTATATTTACTTGTATATCATCTGCAAATTCTCCCACAAATTTCCTTGATTTTCTGAAGTGAGGCCATGATTAAGAGGGAAACGTGCGCAGAGGCAAATTATCCCAAAAATTTCCTTGATTTTCTGAAGTGAGGCCATGATTAAGAGGGAAACGTGCGCAGAGGCAAATTATCCCAAAAATTTCCTTGATTTTCTGAAGTGAGGCCATGATTAAGAGGGAAACGTGCGCAGAGGCAAATTCTCCCAAAAATTTCCTTGATTTTATTGAACTGAGGCCATGATTAAGAGGGAAACGTGCGCTGAGCTGACCATCTAAAACATTATGGGTGAGGGTCTGCTGCAGAGCTGACCATCCTAAACATTATATGCGAAGGCCCGCTAGTGAGCTGACGCTATAAAACATTATATGCGAAGGCCCGCTAGTGAGCTGACGCTATAAAACATTATATGCGAAGGCCCGCTAGTGAGCTGACGCTATAAAACATTATATGAGAGGGCCTGCTAGAGAGCTGACCCAATAAAACATTATATGAGAAGGCCCGCTGGTGAGCTGACCTATATAAAAATTGTCAAACAGGGCCCGCTGGTGAGCTGGCCCTATATAAAAATTATATCACAGGGCCCGCTGGTGAGCTGGCCCTATATAAAAATTATAGCACAGGGCATATGGAAGAGGAGGAGGAGGATGAGAAGATTAAGAGTCAACCATATACCCGTTTTTTGGGTGGAAGGGGTGAATGGGAATACAGAGTATTCCCATCATTGTAAATAATATATGTAAAGTGAGTTTATGTTCCCCCGGGGCTTTCCTCCAGTGGAGTGGAGAAGTCAGGGGAAATCCAGGCCTTGTTCATTTTTATAAGTGTCAACCTATCAGCATTGTCGGTGGAAAGGCGGATACGCTTATCTGTTATGATGCCACCAGCAGCACTAAATACCCGCTCAGACAGAACGCTGGCGGCAGGGCAGGCCAGCACCTCCAAGGCGTAGAGTGCCAGTTCATACCACGTGTCCAGCTTGGACACCCAGTAGTTGTAAGGCACAGAGGGATCATTGAGGACGCTGACACGGTCTGCTACGTACTCCTTCACCATCTTCCAAAACTTTTCCCTCCTTGTGACACTAGGCTGCGCATCAGGGTGAGGGTGCTGGCGGGGTGTCATGAAGGTGTCCCACGCCTTGGAGAGTGTTGCCCTGCCTTTCTCGGAACTGCTGTGTGCTCCCCTTTTCTCCCCTTCTCGGTTGGCCAAGGTAGCACGTACTCTGCCGCCAGCGTTGTCAGATGGAAAATTTTGGAGCAATTTTTCAACAAGAACCTTCTGGTATTGCACCATTTTGCTTGTCCTCTCCACCGGAGGAATGAGAGATGAGAAATTCTCTTTGTAGCGGGGGTCCAGAAGGGTGAACACCCAGTAATCCGTGTTGTCTAAAATGCGTGTAACGCGTGGGTCACGGGAAAGGCAGCCTAACATAAAGTCAGCCATGTGTGCCAGAGTACCAACAGTCAAGATTTCGCTGTCCTCACCAGGAGGATGACTCTCAATATCCTCATCCTCTTCCTCCTCTTCTGCCCACCCACGCTGAAGAGATGGAACTAAAGTTCCATGGCTACCCTCTGTAGCGGAGGCAACCGTGTCTTCCTCCTCCTCCTCCTCCGCCTCCTCCAATTGTCGCTGAGAAGACGAAGTGAGGGTGCTCTGGCTATCACCTTGTGTAAGCTCTTCCTCCCCCATTTCCACCTCTTCCACATGCAAAGCGTCGGTTTTAATTGTGAGCAGCGAGCGTTTCAGTAGACACAGAAGTGGGATTGTTACACTGATAATAGCGTTATCGCCGCTCACCATCTGTGTCGATTCCTCAAAATTGCGTAAAACCTCGCAGAGGTCTGACATCCATTCCCACTCCTCACTTCTGATTACAGGAAGTTGAACGGAGAGGCGACGACCGTGTAACAGCTGGTACTCCACTACTGCCCTCTGCTGCTCACAAAGCCGGGCCAACATGTGGAAGGTGGAGTTCCAGCGCGTGCTCACGTCACACAGCAGCCGGTGAGCTGGCAATTGTAAGCGCTGCTGCAGCTTCAACAGGCCGGCCGAAGCTGTAGATGACTTACGGAAATGTGCACACACGCGGCGCACCTTGGTCAAGAGATCATGCACATTGGGGTAGGTTTTTAGAAATCGCTGAACCACTAAATTAAATACATGCGCTAGGCATGGTACGTGTGTGAGCTTGCCGAGCTCCAAAGCCGCCACCAAGTTACGCCCATTATCACACACAACCATGCCTGGTTGCAGGTTGAGTGGCGAGAGCCACTGCTCGGTCTGGTGACTAATCCCCTGCAACAGCTCTGAGGCCGTGTGCTGTTTGTCCCCAAGGCAGATCAGCTTCAACACGGCCTGTTGACGCTTCCCCACTGCAGTGCTACACTGCTTCCAGCTACTGGCTGATGGGGGAGTGGCGCTGCGTGTAGAGAATTCGGAGGTGGAAACGGAGGAGGAGGAGCCAATAACGTAGGTGCTGGCGGAAACCCTGATGGAGGTAGGGCCCGCAATCCTCGGCGTGGGTAGCACCCGTGCCATCCCAGGGTCCGAGTCGCTCCCAGCCTCCACGACATTCACCCAGTGTGCCGTCAGGGAAATGTAGCGTCCCTGGCCACAAGCACTTGTCCATGTGTCAGTCGTTAAGTGGACCTTCCCAGTAACTGCGTTGGTCAGGGCACGGGTGATGTTATGGGACACATGGTGGTGTAATGCGGGGATGGCACACCGGGAAAAGTAGTGGCGGCTGGGGACCGCGTACCGAGGGACAGCTGCTGCCATCAGGCTGCGGAAGGACTCAGTGTCCACAAGCCTAAATGGCAGCATTTCGATGGCCAGTAATTTGGAAAGGTGTGAGGTTAGTGCTATGGCCTGTGGGTGGGTGGCTGGGTATTTTCGCTTGCGCTCAAATGCCTGGGGTAACGACATTTGGACGCTGTGCTGGGACAGGGAAGTGGATGTGGTCGCTGATGGTGCTTCAGATGGTACAGGTGCAGGGCGGGAGGTATGCGGGCCTGCGCCTTCGACAGGCGATTGGCCGGCACCGAAAACAGGGGAAGAGGAGGCAGTGGTGTGGCCTGCAGACACAGATGGGCGATCCAGGCGTTCCTCCCACTTACTACGGTGCTTGGATGCCATGTGTCGGATCATGCTGGTGGTGGTGAGGTTTCTAGTGTTCATGCCTCGGCTCATTCTGGTGTGGCACAGGTTGCAAACTACAATTCTTTTGTCGTCCGCACTTTCCTTAAAAAAATGCCATACCGCGGAACACCTACCCTTTGGCAAGGGAGATTTACGCAAGGGGGTGCTCCGTGGAACATTTGCGGGCCGGTTTGGTGCGGTCCGCCTTCTTTCTGTAGCCACACCACTGCCTCTTCCAGCCTGTTGCGGTGCTGCAGATGGCTCACCCTCAGGACTGCTGTCATCGCTCGGCTCTACACCTTCCCAGGTGGGGTCAGTCACCTCATCGTCCACCAAGTCCTCCTCCACTTCCTCACTCTGATCATCCTCCCCATGTCTTGATCCCACCACATACTCAGTCATTGACAACTGTATAACATTCTCCTCAACAAGGTCTTGAGACAGTAATAGTGGTTGATTTAATGGCAACTGTGTCTCATCATCATCATCATCATCCACTACTTCCTTTGACCTTAAATGCCGTTCACATCTGTCATCTTCTTGTGATTGGGTACCCTCTAGAGGTTGTGAATCAGGGCACAAGATGTCATGTTCCTCTGCAAGCGTGCTTGGAGAGAGGGTCAAATGAAGGATTGGTGATGAGACGAGCTCCTCACTATATCCCAGTGTGGGATCACTTCTTTGACCAGACCGTCTATGGTGGGAGGAAGGATGATCAGAGTGAGGATTATGTTGACCAGACTCTTGGCTACTGAGAGTGGACTTGGTGGAAGACAGGGTGGTGGTTAACCGACTGGAAGCAGTATCAGCTGTCATCCAACCGACCACCTGTTCGCAGTGGTCGGACCTCGAGAGTGATGTCCTGCGACGCCCTGTAATATTAGACATGAAGCTAGGTATGGTGGATGTCTTTCTTTCTTGTGCTCTGGCACCAGGCACAGTTTCTCCGCGTCCTGACCCGCGCCCTGAACTATCAGGATCACGTCCACTTCCCCGTCCCTTTTTACCCGCCTTCTTCATCTTACACGGAATATGTGACTTTAATATTTGAGTTTGAAAACTTAACAGTATTTCTTCCTATTCTGCAACTGTGCAGAGTACACAGAATAGGCTGCTAAACTGCGGTGACGCACACTGAATGGAATATGTGACTTTAATATTTGAGTTTGAAAACTTAACAGTATTTCTTCCTATTCTGCAACTGTGCAGAGTACACAGAATAGGCTGCTAAACTGCGGTGACACACACTGAATGGAATATGTGACTTTAATATTTGAGTTTGAAAACTTAACAGTATTTCTTCCTATTCTGCAACTGTGCAGAGTACACAGAATAGGCTGCTAAACTGCGGTGACGCACACTGAATGGAATATGTGACTTTAATATTTGAGTTTGAAAACTTAACAGTATTTCTTCCTATTCTGCAACTGTGCAGAGTACACAGAATAGGCTGCTAAACTGCGGTGACGCACACTGAATGGAATATGTGACTTTAATATTTGAGTTTGAAAACTTAACAGTATTTCTTCCTATTCCGCAACTGTGCAGAGTACACAGAATAGGCTGCTAAACTGCGGTGACGCACACTGAATGGAATATGTGACTTTAATATTTGAGTTTGAAAACTTAACAGTATTTCTTCCTATTCTGCAACTGTGCAGAGTACACAGAATAGGCTGCTAAACTGCGGTGACACACACTGAATGGAATATGTGACTTTAATATTTGAGTTTGAAAACTTAACAGTATTTCTTCCTATTCTGCAACTGTGCAGAGTACACAGAATAGGCTGCTAAACTGCGGTGACGCACACTGAATGGAATATGTGACTTTAATATTTGAGTTTGAAAACTTAACAGTATTTCTTCCTATTCTGCAACTGTGCAGAGTACACAGAATAGGCTGCTAAACTGCGGTGACGCACACTGAATGGAATATGTGACTTTAATATTTGAGTTTGAAAACTTAACAGTATTTCTTCCTATTCTGCAACTGTGCAGAGTACACAGAATAGGCTGCTAAACTGCGGTGACGCACACTGAATGGAATATGTGACTTTAATATTTGAGTTTGAAAACTTAACAGTATTTCTTCCTATTCTGCAACTGTGCAGAGTACACAGAATAGGCTGCTAAACTGCGGTGACACACACTGAATGGAATATGTGACTTTAATATTTGAGTTTGAAAACTTAACAGTATTTCTTCCTATTCTGCAACTGTGCACAGTACACAGAATGTGCTGCTAAACTGCGGTGACGCACACTGAATGGAATATGTGACTTTGATATTTGAGTTTGAAAACTTAACAGTATTTCTTCCTATTCTGCAACTGTGCAGAGTACACAGAATAGGCTGCTAAACTGCGGTGACGCACACTGAATGGAATATGTGACTTTAATATTTGAGTTTGAAAACTTAACAGTATTTCTTCCTATTCTGCAACTGTGCAGAGTACACAGAATAGGCTGCTAAACTGCGGTGACGCACACTGAATGGAATATGTGACTTTAATATTTGAGTTTGAAAACTTAACAGTATTTCTTCCTATTCTGCAACTGTGCAGAGTACACAGAATAGGCTGCTAAACTGCGGTGACGCACACTGAATGGAATATGTGACTTTAATATTTGAGTTTGAAAACTTAACAGTATTTCTTCCTATTCTGCAACTGTGCAGAGTACACAGAATAGGCTGCTAAACTGCGGTGACGCACACTGAATGGAATATGTGACTTTAATATTTGAGTTTGAAAACTTAACAGTATTTCTTCCTATTCTGCAACTGTGCAGAGTACACAGAATAGGCTGCTAAACTGCGGTGACGCACACTGAATGGAATATGTGACTTTAATATTTGAGTTTGAAAACTTAACAGTATTTCTTCCTATTCTGCAACTGTGCAGAGTACACAGAATAGGCTGCTAAACTGCGGTGACGCACACTGAATGGAATATGTGACTTTAATATTTGAGTTTGAAAACTTAACAGTATTTCTTCCTATTCTGCAACTGTGCAGAGTACACAGAATAGGCTGCTAAACTGCGGTGACGCACACTGAATGGAATATGTGACTTTAATATTTGAGTTTGAAAACTTAACAGTATTTCTTCCTATTCTGCAACTGTGCAGAGTACACAGAATAGGCTGCTAAACTGCGGTGACACACACTGAATGGAATATGTGACTTTAATATTTGAGTTTGAAAACTTAACAGTATTTCTTCCTATTCTGCAACTGTGCAGAGTACACAGAATAGGCTGCTAAACTGCGGTGACACACACTGAATGGAATATGTGACTTTAATATTTGAGTTTGAAAACTTAACAGTATTTCTTCCTATTCTGCAACTGTGCAGAGTACACAGAATAGGCTGCTAAACTGCGGTGACGCACACTGAATGGAATATGTGACTTTAATATTTGAGTTTGAAAACTTAACAGTATTTCTTCCTATTCTGCAACTGTGCAGAGTACACAGAATAGGCTGCTAAACTGCGGTGACGCACACTGAATGGAATATGTGACTTTAATATTTGAGTTTGAAAACTTAACAGTATTTCTTCCTATTCTGCAACTGTGCAGAGTACACAGAATAGGCTGCTAAACTGCGGTGACGCACACTGAATGGAATATGTGACTTTAATATTTGAGTTTGAAAACTTAACAGTACTTCTTCCTATTCTGCAACTGTGCACAGTACACAGAATGTGCTGCTAAACTGCGGTGACGCACACTGAATGGAATATGTGACTTTGATATTTTACTTTGAAGACTTAACAGTATTTCTTCCTATTCTGCAACTGTGCAGAGTACACAGAATAGGCTGCTAAACTGCGGTGACGCACACTGAATGGAATATGTGACTTTAATATTTGAGTTTGAAAACTTAACAGTATTTCTTCCTATTCTGCAACTGTGCACAGTACACAGAATGTGCTGCTAAACTGCGGTGACGCACACTGAATGGAATATGTGACTTTGATATTTTACTTTGAAGACTTAACAGTATTTCTTCCTATTCTGCAACTCTGCACAGTACACAGAATGTGCTGCTAAACTGCGGCGAAGCACACTGAATGGAATATGTGACTTTGATATTTTACAGTTTGAAGACTTAACAGTATTTCTTCCTATTCTGCAACTCTGCACAGTCCACAGAATGTGCTGCTAAACTGCGGCGAAGCACACTGAATGGAATATGTGACTTTGATATTTTAGTTTGAAGACTTAACAGTATTTCTTCCTATTCTGCAACTCTGCACAGTACACAGAATGTGCTGCTAAACTGCGGCGACGCACACTGAATGGAATATGTGACTTTGATATTTTAGTTTGAAGACTTAACAGAATGTGCTCTAATCTGCAACTTTGCACACTAAACAGAATGTGCTCTAATCTGCAACTTTGCACACTAAACAGAATGTGCTCTAATCTGCAACTTTGCACACTAAACAGAATGTGCTCTAATCTGCAACTTTGCACACTAAACAGAATGTGCTCTAATCTGCAACTTTGCACACTAAACAGAATATATAAAATTTTTTTTTTTTTGTTTTTTTCCCCCCACACAAAATAACCTGCTGCCCCCACACACAGTAGTCCTAAAAAGGACTTTTGGTTCTTTTTTTTTAACAATTTTGCTTTTTTCTCCCTACACTGACTTTCCCTTCCTATCCTCATCTCTCCCTGGCTAAGACTGAGCCGAACTCGCTGGTCAGGTGCTATACAGCACCCGACCACGGGTTCTGGCCAGCCAATCAGTGTAATGCCAGCAGCCAACATGGCTGCTGGCATTACACCGATGTCAGAGCCTCCCTGCACGTTTATTGGCTGCGCAGCAGCCGCAAAACGTGCGGGGAGGAGACCCGAACATGGCGGGCGAGCACATGCGGTACTCGTACGAGTACCGCCATGTGCCGAGCAGAGCGATGCTCGAGCCGATCCGAGCATCGGCCGAGCATGCTCGCTCAACACTAGTTTAAACCCATATTTTTTTACATTAGCAGTGCCCTCTAGTGGTCAAATTCTAATTAGTTTTCCTGTTAGATTCTAATGGAGAGGAAAGTCAGAGACATACAGTTCTCCATAGAATGTGATAGAAACTGCCTGTCACTTCCTGTCAGTTAGAACTATCAGGAAGTAAACACAGTAAATTCACTTCTTGATTATTTGAACTGCTATACATTTTGAATAAAACATCTGACAGTGATGGGAGTGACCTTGTTTTACTCAGCAGGAAAAGCTCTATAAAATATGTGTTTTCATAAATAAAACTTTACTGCTCCTTTAAGCCTCACAGTGTTGTTTATCACAAATCTTTAAAGACCAATATCAGACTCTAGTCTTAGGTTTATTGACATCCCACTCGGCTGTTACTGAATCAGTGATAATCAGCATTGGAGCGTTTCTTGATTTTGGTTGTTGAAGAGGCAAGTAGATTGTGGAATTGTGTATAAAAGGTTTCTCATCCTAACCCCCACCCCCCGCGAGGCAGTACCAGATCTCAGCTTTGATTTGTTAATCTTTTACATCTCGCTTGCCTCTGGCTCTTTATCAGGGCAGACTTGTTCTTACATTATAGAGAAAGCACTGACGAGTCAGACAACTACGAAGAGAACGATAAGCTTCCTCAGACTCCAATCAGCATGACACTGAGGCCAAACATATGTATAATATGTGCACCGGGGGTGGCAATGGCTCCCTAGCTGTTGTTGAACTACAAATCACATCATCCTCAACTGGCAAATGGATGGTTGAGGATATTGGGACTTGTAGTCCAACAGTAGTCAGAGGGTCGCAGATTGCCCATTCCTTCCTTTGAGGTGCAGTAAACGTTTTTAATGAAAATGTATTTATTGTAATTATTTTCCCGCTGAGAAAAACAAGGGTACTCCCACTGCTGGGAAATACTTTATTCAATTCAGACTTGTTATTGCTATGCTAGTGTGTGTATGCATGGCGTTAGGGTGACCACATTTCCATTCTGCCGTTCAGGAACATATGAGTACTTGTCATCGACTTTAGGGCAGCTGTGCAGGAGGGGTCACTATACATCAATGTGAAATCTACTTGTTCCCTGGCGCACCATAGCATTCTAAACACTAGAGGGAGAAGTACCTTTTGACTGCGGTGACAGGAAATGATGGCTCTGGTGGGCTACAAGAAAATTTACATCACGTCCAAAGCCTTAAAGGGGAACTACCACCTCTTCAAGAATTTAACGTCAATAAATCCCCATCTGGCGACTAGCAGCTTAGTAGCGCTAGTGGCCAGAATTATTACCTTATTCCAAAGAAATGTGCATTGTTCTGGGGCTGACAGCAGGACAGATCACGGACATCTTGCCATAATGACTTCCATGCGCCTGTGCTGTCAGTCCCTTTCTGAGCCGGCCGGCTCCTAGCAACGCCTCCAAGACCCGGCTGGGACTGACAGCGTTGGCGCGCGGACATCATTATGGCAAGATGTCTGTGATCCATCCTGCTGTCAGCCCCAGAACAATGCACATTTCTTTGGAATAAGGTAATAATTCTGGCGACTAGCTCTACTAAGCTGCTAGTCGCCAGATGGGGATTTATTGAAGTTAAATTCTTGAAGAGGTGGTAGTTCCCCTTTAAAGGGATAGTAATACTTCGTTTTAACTTTATTTTATTTTGTAGGCATTAAAAAAACATGAAGAATGATATAAGTCTTATCTCTCAAACCTTTATGGTTTATTAGATATTCACAAGCAAAGTTCCCCTCCCCGTCCCTTTTACCTAGTGTAAGCCATCTCTTCTCAGATGTGAGTCTGGTTGTATGACAGTACAGATAACAGAAGGGGACAATTTTCTTTGCATGAAAACAATGAAAGCCCTTCCCCCCTTGACAAGTTTTTCAGCTTTTTCCATTATCTTAATTGAAGATTGTCCCTCTCTGCAGTCTACCTGGGCATCTCCCTTCTGATCTGGTTGAACAGGGGGGGGGATACTTTGTTTGTGAATATCTCTTAAACCATAAAGGTTTCAGAGATAAGACTTATATCATTCTTCATGTTTTTTTAATGCCTACAAAATAAAATAAAGTTAAAATGAAGTATTACTATCCCTTTAAACCAGCATTACACTACAACAGCATTGCAGCTTCTGTTTGATGTCAGGATCAAGGCTTAACTCTCTAGTGTTTAGAGCTCTGTCAGGAAGCCATTTTCTTGTAGCTCTGCAGAAACATCACTTTCTGTCACAGTAGTCAATGGGCAGTTATTTAGGGCTCAGATCAGTTTGAGTTCAGTAAAACAGCTGGTAGGGCAAAATTGGATAATGGCCTGTTAGCAAAAAGTGCTAACGAGCTACTCAATTGCCCTACCAGCTGAAAGCCCAAAGGATGTTGGGCCAAAGAAAAGGTCTTGTGGGCAAACGTCCGTTTTGTGCATTAAGTTCCCAAAACTCTGCTACATAACAGCAATAATGGGAACATCAAAGGAAAAAAAGCTAATAATTGGTGCCTGACATTCTGTCAATCACTGACCGATAGTTTATCCATTGTAAACTTACCTGTCATCCACCGTCCTTCTCTTTCTATCCTCCTTCTTTCTATTACCTTCTCTTCTTTCTTCTCTCTTCTTTCTTCCCCCGGTACTTCTTCTGTCTTCCATCTTCTCTTAACATACCTGTAAAAACAAAAAGAGATGTAAATAAATGTTCTATAGAAAAGAACCCGCGCAGCTATGCATAGTTTAACCCCTTAAGTGCCAGAGGAGAAAGCAGCGCATTGCAAAGCAATGCACTGTGTAGCTCTCTGGGACTCAGAGGGTTAAACTATGCTTAGATGTGCGGGTCATTAATTTATAACATGCCCAAAGTCAATCTAAAATTGTCTCCATGATTTATGAAATACCAAAATATGTTGACTAAAAACATAAAATTTCCCTTTTCCATTTCTGCACCGCTGTGTGCGTCCGCGGTGGTGCCAGAGCCCTCTTTGTACCTTATGGGCCAATGCCTGTTCCATTGTGAGGGAATTTGAACAGACACTGCCTTTATATATGGGCAGTCTTTGTTCAAAATGCCTCACAGCCATTGGCTAGAATGTGTGCTTACGCAACTCCCAGCCAATCAACTTTGAGCAGGGTTTTTTTTTTTTGGCTTAATGGGGACAATTGAATCTAGCCTCAAATAACGGGGACAGTCCTGGGTAATCCGGGCCTCCCTACTGCATGCATTTTTGTTTTTCACAGATGCACTAAAACACATGAAAATTATGTGGTTTGTCTGTTACATTATACAACGTGTTGGCAATCAGTTGCTTTCCATGTTGATGGACTACAACTCCCAACATCCCCAGCACTGGCTAGTAAGGATGACTATAGTTTACCAACAGTTGGAGTCTTAAGTTGCCAGTCTCCTATGTTAGCTAGTTACAGTATTGCTTTCTATGCTGGATTCCGAGACATTCGTGACTGGAATATCGGGACGTAGGCCAAAAATCATAAAAGTTCCACTAAAAAGGGACAGGTGGGAGGTATACAGCACATTGCACTGTGATTAGATACAATAGCGGTATTTTACTAAAGCACAAGCGAGATGAGGACAGCACACAAAGCTAAATAAATGATTCTTCTGGTTCTACAGAAATAAAGTGAAAAAAAAAAATCCCAAAAAATAAAAGCTGAATTTTATTTTGGCTAATCTCTGTTACTCCCACCACTGGGAGCATTATCAGATCACATCCCTCAGTATGCAGGTCCCTTCTGTGCTTTTCTATTGGGTGTTCAGGTGGGTGTTAAGTCATACTAGCCAACATTAATCATCTGCCTCTCCAGTGATCAAAGCACCAACTCTGGGGGAGGAGATATGGAACCTGACACTGAGGACTGTAAGTGTATAATACTAACACTACCAACGGGGATTCATGATTAACCCTTTGAGTGCCAGAGAGGTCGTTGGCTACCTCTCTGACACTCAAAGGGTTAAAAGACTGATTGTTAAAAGACACATTTTAATATCAATGTGTTAGATAAATGTTATTTAAAAAAATACCTCTTATCCAGCCCCTTGTAATATGATTAACCCTCTGAGTGCTAGTGCAGGACACTACAACACTGGCTCACAAAGTGTTAAACAATTTACTTTTATTTTTTTGCCAGTGTTGTATTTGATTTTGTGACTGATGGTTTGGGGGTTTGTATGTGTTCTATATATTTCTTTTCAGAAACTCAATTACATGAAAAATAGAAAATTCTGCTCTAATACATCTTAGGAATGATTATTTCAATGTTGACACTTTAAATGCCAGAGGGGTATCCAACGCATCGATCTGGCACTCAAATAGCTAAAGAACAACTAACCTGAAAAAGAAAAGAGTGTTAATGCTCATTCTTTCATGATTTGTCACTGCTCCCACTATAGGGACAGCAGCGTTATACATATATAGCCCACCATAAACTTCTTGTCCAGTCCCGTGCATATGATGAAGCTGCCAGTGGCAGCTTATTTCCTATTGGCCGTGCAGAATGGTGTGATGTCACAGCAGTAAACTAGAGTCATCCGCTGTCATTCTGCAGATCACTGCACTGGTTCTGGGGAGGAGAAACCCAGGGAAGACCTGTACTCTGATGGCTGTAAGTTTATATGCTGCTCCATGAGAAATGTGAGAAACAGAGCTTTATCATACATATGTATATAATTATACATGTTATTTGAATTCTAAACCTATATACATTAAATGTTATCTAAGAACCCTCTGCTGTTTTTTATGCATGTGTGAAGGAGTAGGCAACCATTGGCTCTTCAGATTTCAGCTTCTACCATCACCAGTCAGCCAGTGGAGTGCTGAAGGTTGCCTACTCTATCCATGGCAGTTCCCTCAGGGGAGAATCTTCTAGATTCCACCAAGTAGCCCCTAGGAAGGTTACTCTAGGTGCCCTTAGCTTAGGGTTGCCACCTTTTCTTAAAAAAAATACCGGCCATGGCATTCTCTCCATAGACTTAACATTGGACAGAAGCCAATTTTTTACCGGCCTGCCGGTAAAATACCGGCTGGGTGGCAACCCTACCTTAGCTCCTCCCATGGCCACACCACAGTCCTTGCATGGTCTCATCCCCAGTCCCATCCACTATTTTCTGGCACAGAAAATACCCTTGGCCTACAACAAACCAAGGCAAAAACTATGTGTTTCAGATCTCTCTAGCATCCAACTGGTTAAATAATAGCCTGCAAAACAGTATACATTTGGTGCAGAGACATTAAGATTGCTCTGTCCACACCAACAATTCAGAATATGGGTATGGCCAGAACAAATTAAGCTCCCCTCAAAATGTAGAGCTTCAGGCAGTTGCCTCCTCTGTCTACTGGGAAATCAAACCCTGATTCCCGCTCCCCCTCTCATACCACTGTACACAAACAGTGCTCCCAGGAGGTGAAGGGAGATAGTATTAATAACATCCTGGGAAAGTCATGATGCCTCCTAGCACTAAAGGTAAATAGCATAACAGCTAACTCATGCTAGTGAGGTTGTGAGCTTCTCTGTCAAACCCTGGGCTTTACTTAAAGGGACTCTGTCATCTAAACACAACTTTGATGGATTTGAAAGAGATTTCTAAATCACCTATATGTTGTATTGGTCATTAATTATTTAGAAAACTAGTTTATGTTTTATTTATAGCTTATGCTAATTAGGGTATATCATGTAGATACTTCCACTCTTAGTTCTTCCTTGCCTCCCCCATCACCCCACAGAGTGACACATCCCTTTCAGTACTAGGAGATTACCCACCTCTCCTAACAGTGGAAGGGTTAGTTGTCATTGAGTGGGGGAGGTGTTGTACTGCTAAGATAGTGGGGGCATGCATTAAGAACAGGTGGATTAAGCCTGGGTGCATCACAGGTGCATTGTTCCACCTGTTCTCTGCACTGTGCCGCGTTGTGCCTCTATGTACAGGAAGCCTTAGTACACAGGCAGATTTCCAAGTCAAGGCTAGCCACTGGAGATCCATTGCCCGGGCCCCTCATGGTCTCTGGTGGGAGTGAAAAACTTGAGAGTACCTGTACTACACTGTCTTCTACTCTATTTCAGGTAGGTGAGTGTCATTTGGGAATAATAGTTCCCAAGGTTCTCACTCTCACTTGCACTGAGGTAAGAAGTATGGAGGTAAGAGGGAGCCCAGGGGACTGACGCTCACACTACTGGAAACGGAGTGGAGGACAGAGCATTACAGGTGCCCTCAAGTAAGGGGCCCGGGCAATGGCTTTCCAGTGCCCAGGCCCCCCACACTTCTGTAGGCCCTGGGCAATCGTTTAGGTTGTCTTGTGGATAATCCAGCTCTGGGTGCCAGCTCCTTAACCCGGCATGATTTAGTTCTAATCTCATTACTATAAGTGGTGCAATTGGGCTGCACAGTGCACTGATAGTGTAATAGGTTTGCCCAAACTCCAGATCTTTTGGAAACCTAGCATCTTTGTGTATGTGCATGCATGTGTATGTGTGTGTTTTGCACTCTCTCTCTCTCTCTCTCTCTCTCTATGAGAAGAACTGCGGCAATTTTAGAATAAACCAATTGTATCTGTTTAATCACCTGTTTTATTTTGTGGCACCTGTATCTCAGGTTGAAGAGACTTCAGTATTGCAGTACATAGGCACCATAGAATAAGATAGGGGTTGGAGAGATTTCTTTATCTGCAGTGATTTCTCTCATCTTAGTGCATCTATCCTCTGGTGTTTTCACATCTCTCTGCCTGTAAATGTCATGGCCTTCTCAAAGGATCATTGGTGCTAATTTACTAAGAAATTGTGGTGCACTTCTAGTGAAAACCAACTGTATTATCCTATCCTGTATAATAAAAGGCCAAATGTATGTTTGTCCGATGCAGTCATGCGCAGTAGAGAATGCCCAAAACCACAGAATGCTGGCCCGTGTACACGGGCTTTTACACTAGTTGGGAATAAGTACGTTTACCAAAAATATTTCATTGATGTAGATTGGGGCATTTAACCCTTTCAGTGCTGGAGAGGACTCCAACACATTGCAAAGCAATGTGTTGCAGACCTCTCAAGCATTCAAAAGTAGGTTGCCTAGATGTCCCAGTTTTTTGTGGTTTGCCCCTAGACAGTATGGGCTGGATTCAAATGCAGGAGATAAATGTTACCTCCCATTTTATAAAAAATGTTCCTATTGAAGTCTATGTGGAAACCTGGAGATAAAAGCAGAGATAAAAATAGCACCTGCATTTGAATCCAGCCCTATGTGTCTCCAGATGTCTCCATCCCATTTTTTATGTTTTAAAGGTAATGTTATCTTTTGAACTGTGCCTCTTCTTACCTGTGATCCCTCCCACCTTCGCAATCAGACGTTGCACACACTGTCCTCCTGTTACTGTCAATGCGCAGTCATGTCACCACAGGGAACACCCTCAATGCTCTGCATATATAAAGAGCGCACAGCTCAAACTTCTGAGCGACATAATAAAATGCAAAATTTACACAAGAACAGGGTAATTTCTGGGTTTCACAAATATCTGGGGCTAGAGCCCATGGCAAAATTCCACAGCACACCCGGCGCCCGCTACCCGCTGTTATTCATCAAATGGATTACTCTTCATTCAGAGGGATAAGTCTATTAAATGCGGAAGGGCCAAAGATTTGTGCAAAATCATTACAGTGACACATTTTACATCCTGTTTGGCAATGGAATTCTTAGATTCAATCAGAATCCCAGAAATAAAATTATGATCCTCATCAAGGACCAGTTTATTATCAATATTTACACCAGCACTGGTGGGGTTAAGCAGGAAAGGAGATCATTCAACACAACCCCCTTCCTTTTAGTTCCCAAATCTGGCAATCATGGCATTGGCCTTAAACAGTACAGTTACTCCCATTTACATGCAACATTTTTCAACCACCACCAAATGTATAAGTATTGTATGGTCACCTCCAACTCCAGCTAAAACTAGTAAATGGCAGTACAAAATTATTGGCCCACATATTTTGGCCCAGGACCCCCTTTCTTGCCCAGGCCAGGACAACCTTGATGTTATCACTGGACTCAAATTTTAAACACCTCTTTTTTGATTTGGTTTGTCTCTCTCATTCTCCTATCTCCCAAACATTACCCCTATTTGCCAAATAGGGAAATGTTTGGGAGATAGGAGAATGAGAGAGATAAACCAAATCAGAGTGGAGGTGTGGACTTGTAATTTTGTATTGCAATGAGTTACTTTGGCTGGAGAAGCCTGGAAGTATATTATTCATAAATTGCTGGTGGTGGGTGAAAACTATTGCCAGTGTTGTATAATAGAAAATATTAGATAATATTCTACTCAGTGTCTTGATATTGTAAGATACAGTGTGCTAGCTGGAAACTGTTGAAGACTTTCAGGGCTGGCTGCCTTCGTGGGGAGCAATTCAGGTCACCTCCTTGCCCCTCTGCCGGTTCGTGCACTTACTCGCTCACTGCTCGTGCTGCCAGAACCTGAGTAGTCATCCGCTCCGCTTCATGACCATCTTTGTCACATCACAAGCACAGCCAATGAGAGAGGAGTATACTGTCAACACACTCCTCTCTCACTGGCTGCCGTGCGACCACAACATACTGGAAAGGTACTGAACAGGAGAGAACATCATGCCGTCCATACCTTGACGATTGAATGCACGTTTGTTCTCTCTCAAATTTATACTGAAGTAGTCTGTTTTAAGAGTAACAGCAGCATCTGCGCAGCACTGGGGCAATATAAGAATTACACATATACCATAATACATTCAGGGCTACCCACTGGACCACAATATTCGGGCTGTACAAGGCTACACTCGGGGCTTCGGCCCCCTTAACCCCCCCTAGCGACGCCCCTGCACAAGAATATGTTTTTGCATTTTTGCTTGTAAACGCCTGGTAGTCTTATACTTACCTGGTAAAAAAGCATTTTTATGTGTTTTATGAATGTGAGACATAACGCATTCACTCCAAATACAATGCATGTATATTATGTAGAGAATATACACATAAAATGTTTTTTACGATCTGCCTGTAAAAATAAATAAATAAAAACTGTTTCCAGTTTTCATTTAAGAAATCTGGTCACCTTATTCAAACAAGTTAAAGGGATAGTAATGCTTCATAATAAAAGCAGCTCCAGTTAATCTTCATAGTATTTGGGCCATGGAGAGTGTTATTTCAATACTGTCAGAGTTATAGTTCAAGAGTAATTGAATGATAAAGTATCCCCCTCCCAACACTTTTACTGATGTAACACTGCTCACCTCAGAACAGCAAGACTGTCTGGATGGATCACAGAGAAGTACAATCTTCAGTGAGCATAAGGAAAAACCTGTCAAGGGGGCAGGGTTTTCCTTATGATCGCAGTAAGAAGATTTTCCCTTGCTGTGATCTGTCTGGTCCCAGGACCAGATTCCACATCTGAGGGGAGGTGGCTTACACTAGGTAAAAGGGGTGGGAGGGGATACTTTATCATTCAATTACTCTTGAACTACAACTCTGACAGTATTGAAATAACACTCTCTATGGCCCAAATACTATGAAGATTAATTGGAGATGCTGTTTTTGTGAAACATTACTATCCCTTCAACTCTTTGAGTGCCAGAGGGGTACGCAACGCATTGCAAAGCAATGCGTTGCGTTCCCCTCTGGCATTCAAAGGGTTAAAGGCCCCAATCTAAATCACGGAGAAAGTATATTAGTTCCCTATGTTCCCGTTGGTTTACAACAGAACTGTACCACTTTTACTTCATGCATCACCCTCTGTCCGTGTGAACTCTTGTGTCAGCTATAAATTAAATTCTCACCTTAAGAGTTTAGCTTTTTTTACACTGTAATCTCTTGACTTGACAGCTATAAAACATTCTATTTTCTAACCCTGTGACCACCTGGTTCCTGAAGTGTTTTTACTGTTTTCCAAATCTCTGTTCTAGAATGCACTGAAAATCTGAAATGGCCTATAGGCGACACCAGTGTCTGAATATAACAAAAACAAAAAAAAGGTCATCTGAGTTTAAATGCCACAAATTGCCTTTGTCTGAAAAAAAAACCAAGACGTCAGCGAAAAAAATAATCAGAAAAATGTAGCAGATAAAACAGGGAGGGACATATGTATGAATGCATTGGTGCAGCCGCATGGCGAAAGCCTCTAACCCTAGCAGCTGCATCTATATGGGTATGATCACTGTAGTACATACCAGCAGGTACATTCTTCCAGCAGTAAAGGTTAATGTCAGCAAGCCCTGTATGCCAGCCCCATAGCATGTACAGGAAACTGACAGTGAAGGCGGCCAACTTGTCCACTCCATGTTACATAGTTAGGATGAATAAAGACCATCAAGTTCAACCTTTGCCTCATAACCTAGTGTCATGAGAACTGTATAGCTTTCCTGCTACCAAATAAGTAAATAACTTGGTCTTTATCAGACCTTCCTGATTTGCCTACAAATACAGAGCATAACCTTGTATGTTCTCTTTTGAAAGAAATGTATCTAATCTTCTCTTAAATGTATCCATTGTATCTGACATAACCACTTCCTTGGGCAAGGAATTCCACAATTTAACAGATCTTACTTTAAAAAACCCTTCCCCTGCTGAAGTCTAAACCTCCTTTCCTCTAATCTAAAGGGGTGTCCCCTGGTCACCTGATCAGGTCTTGGAATGAATAGCTCACCACAGAGATCCTTGTATTGACCTCTCATATACTTGTACAATGTGATAAGGTCTCCTGTTAGTTGTCTTTTCTCTAGAGTAAATAAACCAAGTTTGTCTAGTCGTTCCTCATACGTCAAGTATTTTTTTTTGTTGCTCTTCGCTGTACCCTCTCTAGTTCTAGTACATCTTTTTTTTAGAACTGGTGCCCAACGTATAGATCCTGGTGCTGGCTAGAGGCCACAAAATGTCCACAGACTGCCTCGTTGCTGGTCCATTGGCACAAGTGCCATTAAGGGGAGGCTTTTAGGTATACATAGTTTAGTAAATTGCCATTAGGTAGGAGTAGGGACTTAAAGGTGATTTCAGCACTTGATTTTGCACAGTTAAACCATCATACATTTGCCCCAGTGAATTATTAATGGGTTTGAAGAACCAGTGAGGCTCTGGGTGAAATTGCGAATGAAGGCCCCCTGCATTCTTGTAATTCTTTTATTTTTGTAGTTCCTTTCTTTAGGTCAATTCATATTTGTGGGAAAAGCAGCTACAATGATGAGACTTATTCAATGGGACCAGGCTTGGTAATAAAAAATAGAGATGGTACTGAGCAAACCCAAAATGGTTCCTATCTGGTATTCCTGGGGGTCAGAAAACTGCACCCTTGGCTGGAATACAACATGGAATTATGTGGCTCTCAATCACAAACTTCTGAGTTGCTCATAGTCCCTACAAACCAACAGTTATGTGCTTTCAAGTCCAATATAGAGGGTTAAGCGAGCAGCACAGGAAACTGTCTTAGCCCAATGCAGCATCGATGCACCAGGGCAGGATCTGGGGTCTGATTCCCATTCTGCTCCCACATTGGTCCTCCAGGGCTCACAATGTAGCCCCACGGAGCAGATTCACAGACACTGAACTACCTGGTGATAACTGACCCTTAACTACAGCAAACTGAGGAGACTTGCCAAAGCCTTTTCTAGGAATGTTGAGATCCACTGCAGGAAAATATTGGTTTTATGGTCAAAGACCCCTAATTTTCACATGGACCATAGAGGAGGGTCTTTTATGAGGGTGATTAGCTTTTCAATGCCTATTTTAAAGGTTTCTCTTTTACCCATTGGATACATCTGCTTTGCTTTGCTAAGCAAAGCACTAGAGATGTCTTGGCTGTCCAAAAGTTTAAAAGGAGGGTGGACAAAGGACTGGACATTCTCCTCAGTTCATTCTGACCAAGATTTACTACACATCAAGGTGCTCTTTATGCAGACAAATGGCAGGGAATAGTTACTCATCTGAAATTTGCTAACAGAATAATGTGCCTATAGAGATGCTCTTTCACTGAGTTTTGTTAGGAGCTCATCTGCTTCTTAACCCAACTTTATCCCAGCATATCCAGGGCCAGATTTACCATTAGGCAGAGTAGGATTACCTAACTGTGAGGGGTGCCGTAACTATTCGGGTCTCATCGGCAAACACAATCCCAGTTGCCTTGTTCCAGACATAATTTAAGATGGCTGGTCCATTTACTAGGTTATTTTTGTAATGTCCATTTTGAAGGGATAGTAACATTTAAAACATAGTAAAATTTATATTGTAAGGTTTATCCTCCTGAGTACAACAAAGGTACTCCCACAGCTGAGAGCTGTTTTATTCAAAAGTTATTACAGCTCAAAGTTCAATATTTATGTGCAGTATCTAATGGCCACTGTAAAATTTCAGGCCATTGAGATACTGCACCTAAAGAATTCAAGTTTGAGCTGTAATAACTTTTTAATAAAACATCTCTCAGCAGTGGAAGTACCCTTGTTTTACTCAGGGAGACAAACACAACAATATATATTTTCTACGTATTAAGTGTTACTATCCCTGTCCAGTTTACTAACCAATTCATAAGTGCCTGTACTAGCCCATTTATTGAACTACTTGTATATATGAGAGGTCTCCAAAGCATGTGGAGTTATGTGAGGACTGTGTTGGTGTGGCCATGGGTGGGTCTAGGGAGAGTTACATTGTTACTCAGTTATGGAGGTTGCAAAAAAAAAGGCAAAAGTCCAACCCTTTAACTATTATAACCTAATATATCTTGATTTACAAAAAAACAAGCTTTACTACATCTGCCAGCATACCTCCTAGTAATAAATGCCATATTTTACTACTCTTACTGTATAAAACCCTTTCCTTTGTAGAAGGTAACACCTTAGCTCTAATCTCAGTGGTTGGCTATGTGTGATATGTACAGCTCTGCTGATAAAAATGTTTCCAAACAGATATTTGTATGGTCTCTGCATATATTTGTATGGTCTTTGATGTATCTGTAAAAGGTAGTGCCGTGTTAGCTGTAGCAAAAGCAGGAGACTGGTAGAGTAAAAGCAAATCACAGGATGCAACTGATTAAATAATTTAAATCTGACCCCTAGAGGGAACTATTAATGTAAAAAAAACAAGTGTTTGAACTGTAATAACTCTGTATATATGCATCTCTCATCAGAATTTAAATGGATTTCTCTCTTGTGTTAGCAAGAAAAGAGATGCAATATATTTTTTTTTCCATAAAAGTTTACTGCTCCTTTAAAGTCCCCATTTAGATCAAAGGAGGTGTTTATTTGTACACTATGGTTCAGTTGGTCTGCTCCTGAATTGCTCCAGTTAATGTTTTATACATTACATACTACACTTAGAGGATCTTCTGCGCCACTTTTTTCTGTTTTCTAGTCTATTTACATTAGCCTGTTTGACTAGTATTCACTAAACACTAATAATTTACTTTGGAGCTAAATCTAGCCAATCAGAATGTAGAACTCTCCACTTCTATCACTTGTGCCTGCTCTGAGATCCATTTTGTAGCTTTCAGTGACTGGCTGTGGATTATGGGAGCTGTAGTCTATCAGCAACTGTGGACCTGCGTGAGGGTCGCCCCTGTTCTACACCTTTAGACCATCTCTTTGAAATTGTGATGATGAAAATCACATTTTACCATTTGAATAACAAAATAAAATTCTCTCCTTGTCTGCAGAAGGACTGTTTCCATTGCGAATATTAATTTTGCTGCAGCATATGGCATTATCAGATGATGCACTTGTATGCACAAATCTGCTGTCTCATTTTAACATGAACAGTGTCAAATAATAAGATATTATATTAAAACATTCAGAAATGTGGGTAAACAGAAATATCTGCTTACCCATATGTCATTTTCAATTACTTTCAACTTATCACGAATATTACAGAACAGATGGTAGATTTCTTTGATATTTACATTTACTTCAATATATATATATATTTACACAGTCCTTTGTTATAATACACTAAAGAAGTGATGGGGCAAACCAAGAGCACGACAGGTGATAAATAAAATTGACATTGCTTTTAACCCCTTGAATGCTATAGCACTAGGGTGACCACATTTCCCTTCTGCCATTCCGGGACGTGGTCACCCTATCAATGCCTTACCTTGAGTCCCTGGTGGTCTAGCGGAGTGCGGAGTGCAAAGTGCTCTGTGCCTCCTCCGGCACAGAGCTGAAGCTCCCACGCGCTGTGCTCAGTAATGCAGAGCGCTGGGAGATGATGTCATCTCCCAGCGCTCTGTATTACTAGAGCGCTTGCCTCCAGGAGATCAGGTAAGTTGCATTGCCGCCCTGGATGTCAGCCTGCAAGCGGCGTCCATGATGTGACACACCGCTTGCAGGCTGACATCCAGGGCGGCTTGGCTTCATTCCGGGACACTTCATTGTCCCGGTTGAAGGGGACCCGGGACGCGGGACATGTCCCTGAAATAAGGGACAGTCCCGGACGTTCCGGGACCCGTGGTCACCCTATATAGCACCACACACTTAAAAAAATATACAGTGAGTGTTTGATATTTTCACCATTATCTGATTTTCTCTTGGACCACTACATTAGTCTGTTGTTCACCTCCATTTGCCCATTTGTTCATTTAAACCACCCATTGATGACTAAAGGGAATGAGGGCAGAATGAGCTCAGAGATTGGGATTCAAGCAGCTGACATTAACTATTTGAGTGCTGGAGAGTTATCCAAGGCATTGCAATGCCTTGGAGAGGGTTAAATCAATTGAGAGCAAAGCCCATACATACAATTAATTTCTGGATGACTGCATAAAAACAGCAGTTTTAACCCTGTCAATGCTAGAGAAGTATGCAACACATGCTTTGCGTACCCCTCTGGCACTGAAAGGGTTAAGGACAGAGCGCTTGATATATTTTTTTTCTGTTTAACAAAACTTGAGACTATTCAAGTTTGTACGCCTAGGAGTAGGAGACTAGTAGAGTAAATCTTATACCAGTATTGTTTGCTGAATAGCTTTTGGGTGCTAGATTTCAGGACTATTTAGGCCTCATCCTCAGGCATGCTTGACAAAGAGACCTATGTGTCTTGAAAGCTATCATTCTGTAGCTGTTTAGTCAGCCAATAAAGGTATCACTTTAACTCTACTAGCGTCCTGCTTTATCTAGGGCTAACACGGTCCCAATCTTTACCTATGTGCCCACAAGGGAACTCAAGAATCACACCCTTATCCTGAAGTCCACTCTGGGATTGGAATACTGATGGAAAGTCTAAATATATACCAGGTATATCAAGTTTCTATGTATTTACTAAAAGGAACCATGACAGTTCCTAATAATAAATAACCACTTATCTTAATCTGTGCAGAAAATTGTGATTGCTGAAATGATTCTGTGTAAAACTGTTCCTAAAAATTAAAAATGGATTAGTACTTGATATCATAACTGTGGAAACAGACATGATGCTTTTTTGTAGGACTCAATGACTTCCAGTGCATCCCACTAGTCTTCCTAAGAAGCTATGGTCTTGTAGAATACTGTGAGTATTTTCTGATAGTTAAATGCCACTGTCCGGATCTATAAACTAACCTATCTAGGAATATAAATAAAATCATTTTCCAACAAAGCTGACTCATATATTACTAAATATATTTACCCTAATAAGTTAGACTTAAAGTGTAATTATCATGTTTTACTAAGTCTGATCCTATGGGAGCAGACAGTATAAAGCTTTGGTTGCACTGTACAGCCCCAAAACAGCTCCTATCAGCCATTTTGTGAGGTCAAAAAATGGAACTCCCTGTCTGACATTGGGTTTGAATGCAATCTGGAAGTTTGTGATTCTCATCCTTACTCATTCTCCATAGACCCATAGGCCTCAACTGACTTGGCCCCATCAGCAAAAAGAACAGCCAACAGTATTTTTTCAAGCACGGTAAGTCATTCCATTACCTAGCTATGAAAAAATACCGTTAAGAAACGCACATCGGGTGCTAAAGTTAGCACCCATTGGGACCCATTGAAACCAGTCTCATTTTCCCATTCAGTTCCATGCATTAGACATTAAGACGCGATAAGGGACCCACTCTAACGGGTGAAAATCTCAAGCCACTTTTTCTTGGGCGCAGAGTTCCCCTAACACATGCTCTATCCTGCGGGTGCAGTAATTAAAGGGGAAAAAGACCAGTGGATGTACTGTTATGGGGCCCTAAGCTCCATATCAATACATCCAAAGTACTCAAAAAATGTGTCTATGTTAGTAAAATAAACCCTATGAGTGCCAGTGGGGAATGCAATGCATTGCACAGTGTTGCAAACCCCACTGGCACTCACAGAGTTAATCTGACTAAGTTAACACCATCCCCTGGAAAAAAACACTTACCTGTAATCCTGATGTCCAGCGGGGTCTTCAGCACCCTGGTCATCCACTGTCAGTCTTCTTCTGTCATCTTCTATCTTACTTCTTCTTCTTTCTCTCCATCTTCTGTTTTCTTATCTCCTGTCTCCTCTTCTTCTTCTGTGTCCCTGAAACGAAGAAAAGAAGTCAAAATTAAATATGCTCCAAGAAATTATTAATCAATAATTGTTGGAGGGGTACGCAACAGCCCATGTTACCTCTTGGTAGACTGGCTTTTATATTGCTGTTCAAAATGGTTTCCATCCTTCCATTGGTTGGGATGTGTGCTTATGTACCTGCCAGGCAATCAGGTCCTGTGGGGATAATGAAACAGATTCCTGTTGATGTCTATGGCCACCTTTACACTGACACCAGCACAATGATGTTTCATTTCACCTGTGGCGAAAATTAACATGCTGGTCTATGGTGCCTTTCACACAGGCAGGTATCACCACATAAGAATGCACCAAATTCCAACAGTCTGGCACTTTATTGTGTTCCATCAGGAAAGCAGTAAAGTTCTAATAAGGAAGGTCTGCACTGCGGCCTGAGTGGCCTCCAGCAGACCTTTCACACTAGCAGCATTAGAGTTTTGATGCTCATCGTAATCTCCAATGAATGGTCAACCCAGAAAGGCTCCTGCCAGTAATATTGACGACCACTTTAGCATTAAAGGGGTTTAAATCCTCATTTTGCTCAATAGTAATTTTTATCAGCTCCCTATGGTCATTCCTGGGAGCCTTCTTGTTCCTGGCCCCCGAAGAAACACACAGGGCAGGGGATGGGAGTGCCAAAATGATGTGATTCGCATCATAGTATGGGTTGGACTTTCGGTGAATGGAGTTGGAAGGCTGAGAAGTGGGTTTTGCCATGAAATGGGTGGAATGGGTTACCACTGACCACACCGAGCCAGAGAATCAGCCTCTGTTCCAGGAGTCTTTTCAGTCTGAAAACTAGAGACTCTGGGGCAGATACAGAGAGTTCCTAGGTGAGCCAATGGTGCAATTGGTTTGTTACTTTTTTTTTGAGCATATAGCTCTAAGTCTGATTTTTATTTCTAGTTTTAGAAGACACAGAAAAGATACTTGTTCAGTATAATTTAGTTTTTTTTCCTTTATCTGATCCTGCTAAATTGATTGTTCATGCTGTTTGCAGTTAGTGATAATATGAACTACGTGACAGCCGGCACAGTTTAGCAGGAAGAACAACGGATCAACCATTGATCATAATTCTCTCTTACTCTATAATTATATGTAATTAGACAACCAATTTACTTAATCAGAATGAAAAGAAATATGCTGTATTCTTTGAAGCCAAAGTAATACAAGCCTTTTATCAGTGATTTTCAATCTTCTTATTCTCGAGGCATTTGTACATGTAGCCTAAGGTAAGGACCTGATTGTATTGGGCTTTGCCTGCCTAACAGCTATATAACAAGCTTTTTCCTCTTTACACCTCTTGTTCAAAGGGGGAAGAGCAGTGGGGTAGTGTATGGGACATACATTATTAAAGGGTTAGTAATGTTACATTACACAAGCAGCTAGGATTGTTCTTAATAGTTAATAATACTGATGTCAGATGCTGGCACTCAGAGGCGTAACTAGAAGCCACCAGGCCCTGGTGCAAGAATTGCCATGGGCCCCCCCGACCACATTGGCCCCCCTCAACTACATTGGCCACCTCCACATTGACCCTTCCACAATGCCCCTCATTCTCCACAGTGGCCCTTCATCTTCACAATGCCCCTCTTTCTTCCACATTGCCCCTTTAACAATGCCCCCATCACAATGCCCCTCATTCTCCACAATGCCCCTTCCACATTGCCACTCTTTCTCCATATTGCCCCTTCCACAATGCCCCATCTCCATATTGCCCCTCAATCTCCATAATGCCCCTTCCACAGTGCCCCTCATTCTCCACAATGCCCCTACAGACCGCCCCCCTCCTCCTACCTCGAGTCCCTGGTGGTCTAGTGGTGAGTCAAGCTCCCGCGCGGTTGTTAGTAATGCAGAGCGCTGGGAGATTATGTCATCTCCCAGCGCTCTGCATTACTAGAGCGCCGGCCACTGGGAGATCACTTGTGCTGCGGGCGCGTGGCGAGGGGGTCACAGGGGGCCGCCGGGCCCCTGAGAGTGACGGGCCCGGTCGCAGGTGCGACCCCTGCAACCCCTATTGTTACGCCACTGCTGGCACTGTTCATAACTGTCTAGTTATGCTGTAATTGTATTATGAAGTTCACCCCTGCCGCCCCTTTACCTGATGTCTGTCTTTCCTGGCTCAAATCTGACAACGGATCACAATCTTCAGTCAGTATCAGGAAGGGCGGATTTCAGATCTATGGGGAGGTGGCTTATGATCGAAAAAAAGGGGCGGGAGGGGTAAACTTCATAATATAATTACAGCATTACTAGAAAGTTCTGAACAGTGGCAACATTGGACATTAATACTATTAAATATGAAGATCAATCTGAGCTGCTTGTGTAATGATACATTACTAACCCTTTAATGATTACAGGTTTTATATATAAAGGGGGATTGAACCAATTCTGGGGAAAGCCATCTGAGCTCTAGGAGACAAATTAAACTTCTTTTGGATTTAAATAGGGCATTTAAGCCCATAGGATGCTAACAGAGAGGTCTTTAATGAGTTGCTTCAGATTGCATTGGTGATCTCTCTAGCATGTAACCCTTTGGGCACCAGAGAGGGTATCCAAAGCATTTCAAGGGAATATCCCTCTGGAATTCAAAGAGTTAAAGGGATAGTAATGTTTCAAAATAAAAGCAGCTCCAATTAATCTTCATAGTATTTGGGACATGGAGATTGTTAATTCAATACTGTCAGAGTTGTAATTCAACAGTAATTGAATGATAAAGTATCCCCCTCCCTCTCCTTTTACTGATGTAACATTGCTCACCTCAGAACAGAAAGGTGGTGTCCAGATGGATCACTGAGAGAGACAATCTTCAATTAGCATAAAGGAAAAACCTGTCAAGAGAGGCAGGGCTTTCATCATTCTCCAGGGCAAACATTAGTGCACGAAGAGGAACGACTAAACAAACTTGGTTTATTTACTCTAGAGAAAAGACGACTAAGAGGAGACCTTATCACATTGTACAAGTATATGAGAGGTCAATACAAGGATCTCTGCGGTGAGCTATTTATTCCAAGGCCTGATCAGGTGACCAGGGGACACCCAGTGAGATTAGAGGAAAGGAGGTTTAAACTTCAGCAGAGGAAGGGTTTTTTTATGGTAAGGTCTGTCAAATTGTGGAATTCATTGCCCAGGGAGGTAGTTATGGCAGATACAATGGATACATTTAAGAGAAGATTAGATACATTTCTTTCAAAAGGGAACATACAGAGTTATACTGTTTATCAGTAGGCTGATCAGGAAGGTCTGATAAAGACTAATTTAATTGGTAGCAGGAAAGCTATAAAATTCTCAGTTACTGAGGTATGAAGCGAAGGTTGAACTTGATGGACTTGTGTCTTTTTTCAACCTAATTTACTATGTTACTATGTTACTATGTAAGAGTTCCATGAACTGAGCACTGGATTTGTCACTTTGTAATAAATAAGTGATTTTCAAAGAGATTTTGAACAGCACCTATATTTATGTTGATCGTGCTTGATTTAAAACAATTTTATAATATATTTAGATTTGTTTATTATTAAGTGCATATCTGGCAGGCATTGCCACACTGCTCCCCATCCCAACTGCTACTTCATTCTAGAAAGCACTAGCTGATAAGTAAATAACTATTGCTTGAAATAAATTGTGGGTAACAGAATTATAGGTGCTTTTGAAAGCTCTTTCAAGTCACCTTTTTGTTACAAAAGTGACAATTCTGAGATATATAGTTTTGTTTATTAGTCAGCTTATGTATGTAAGTCAGTAAAAGGAGAAATGGCAGCCAGATACTAACATTTCTCACTGCTCCCCATGCCTAATGCTGCTCCCTGTCATTCTAGTGCTAAATTCCATAAACTGACAAATATATGAAACTAAATAGCTTATAAACTTTAATATGAAATAGAAAATGGTTACAAAAATACAAGTGCCTTTGAAAGCTCTTTCAGAATGACCTACAATGTGACAGTTCTCCTTTAGCATTCACTTTGTGGACCACAATACTACTTTGGAATAACTGGCCATAGATGAGTGCTGATACTCCCACACAGTATGATTTGCCAATCAGAGTATCCAGATAGCAACCCAGTAGTGAAAATATGTGTGTGTTTGTTTGATTGTGACAGTAACAAAGTGGGTGTCAAATTCTTCATAGAAAAATGTGACCCCACCTGAGTTGGTATTCATGGAGCACTGGTTGAGAATCATGTGCATATACTATTTAAATGTCAAATGATAAAGGGTAGCAATACCTATAGGAAAAACAGTCTCATAAGGACTTACTGTATCGAGGTAGTATTCTTTCACACATCAGTCATGGATATCTATATATTATGTATTTGCTTTATAGATACCTGATAAACAATTTCCCCCTTTAATTTTGTCTTAAAAGGGACAGTAATACTTAAAATGTCCAAAAAATATGTTGTAGGGTTTATCCCCCTGAGTAAAACAAGGGTACTTCCACTGCTAAAAGGTGTTTTATTCAAAAGTACTTGCAGCTCAAACTTCATTTTTTAGGTGCAGTATCACAGTGGCTTTAAAGGGATAGTAATGTTTCATAATAAAAGCAGATCTAAGTAATCATCACAGTATTTGGACTTTGGAGAGTGTTATATCAATTCTGTCAGAGTTGTAGTTCCAGAGTAATTCAAACAAAGTATCCCCCTCCCACCCCTTTTACTGATGTAACACTGCTCAGCTAGAGCAGAAGGGAGGTGCCCAGGTAGACTGCAGAGAGGGACAATCTTCAATTAAGATAAGCGAAAAACCTGAAAAGCTTGTCAAGGGGGGATGGGCTTTCATTGTTCTCATAGGAAGAAGATTGTCCCCTTCTGTTATCTGTCTGGTCTATGGACTGGATTCCACATCTGAGGAGAGATTGCTTACACTAGGTAAGAGGGGAGGGAGGGGAAACTTTGCTTGTGAATATCACTCAAACCATAAAGGTTTGAGATATAAGACTTATATTGTTCTTCATGTTTTTTTAATGCCTACAAAATAAAATAAAGATAAAACAAAGTATTACTATCCCCTTTAAATTGTACAGGGTATATATATATATATATATAGAGAGAGAGAGAGAGAGAGATTTATTTTTTTAACATTTTATGTATTACTATCTCTATAAGAGGAATATAGTCCACTTCTAGGTCACACCACCTCACAACAAATGATGGGCTTCAACAGTCCTGAATTACTTTTAACAGTCAAACCCCATTAGCACCCAACATTTAAAAACCTCTACCCCACACTTCCAGAAACATTATCTCTCACCTACTGTGGCTGGACATCACACCATCCTAGCTTACTTCCAGACTGGGACAAGCTCTGTTTGATCCCTACCTATCCTCTTGCACTCTTACCTCTCATACAACTTTCATCACCCTATCAGCATATTAGCAGGTCAAACAGAACCATACAATATCTGTTACTTTCCTCTCCCTTTTGAGTCAGGATCTGTGGACTCTATAGGCCATGCTCTCTCTTTTTACAGTTTCCACTTCCTAGGGCAGTGATTCTTGGCTCTAGTTCTCAGTACACCACAAGGATTTTAAGGATAGCCCTAATTAACCCTTTGAGTGACTGGGGGATGCGTTGCGTTGCAATGCGTTGTGTACACCTTTGGTACCTAAAAGGTTAAGCACAGGTAGTGCACTGAAAATGACTGAGCCACTGATTACCTAAATGAGAACAAGCAAATGAAATGTGACCTGCTAGTGTGTCCCGAAGACTAACAATGAGAATCACTGTCTCTAGTGAACAGGGTCCTGTTCAGTGTTTTCTAACCAGGGAACAAGCAGAGGGCTGTGGAACATATTGTGTATTTTTCATTGTCAATCCTTGTAATCATTATTTCCCAGCTGTGCAGTGTTTTTCAGGCCAGTGTACTAAGGAGAACTTGAGAATTTCTGTGGCTATCTGGCTGCATGATAGGGGATATATTAAAATTTCAACATTTCTCATTGATTTAACCCTTTGAGTGCCAGAGCGGTACGCAATGCATTGCAGAGCAATACATTGTGTACCTCTCTGGCTCTCAAAGGGTTAATGGGATGTTTTTTTTTTTTAACCTGTTGGATTGCGATGCATCGGACATTTCTCCAGCATCCAAAAGGTTAAAAGCCATAATTAAATGACTGAGAAACTTGGGAATTTTAATATATCCCTTGGTGCAGATAGCTTGCTGCAAAATTTGTTGCACTTTATAAATGGATGTGGGTAATACTATTACTACTACTGCTATTACTAAGAGAAGATTAGATGCATTTCTTTCCAAAGGGAACATACAGAGTTATACTGTTTATTAGAAGGCAGATCAGGAAGGCCCGATAAAGACTAACTTATATGGTAGCAGGAAAGATATACAATTACTGGGGTATGAGGCAAAAGTTTAACCTGATGGACTTCTGTCTTTATTCAACCTACTATCTTACTACTACTACTAATAATAAAAATAATACGTTTCATTTTGCTTCAATAATAATCATAAATGAAAAAAGTCTTAAAGCGGAACTATCAGTCATTATGCACATAGCGATACACATAACAATACAAGTATTATATTGAATAAGTCCAGCATTATTGAGAAATCCAACTCGATCCGAGACACAGACACCTTGCCTTAGAGACAGCTGTGAGTCTGAGCTGTCCTTCCTGTTCTCCTCTAGGATTAGTGAGAGGGAGATGAATTGTACCTTAAGGTACAGGAAGTGACTGACGGCACAGGAACACATATGCTGTTACAGCATGAAGCCTGCCTGTGTTTCTCGGAACAAGGTGGATTTCTCAATACCGCTGTACTTATTCAGGATAATACTAGTATTGCTATGCGTATCGCTATGTGCATAATTATATGGGGACACTTTAATTTGATTGATAGTTCCGTTTTAAAACCGTGATGACTTGAATGTGTCCCTCCACATTATCTGAGTTTGACGTTGCTGCTTCATTCTTTTGAAAAAGAAAATCCTGCTATACCTGTAATTGAAACTATTGTTGTGGGTATTGTGTTCAGTGTTAACATAGTATCATAGTAAATTAGGTTGAAAAAAAGACATACGTCTATGAAGTTCAGCCCTTGCCTTATAAACCATAAACCTTCCTGTAGAAGGATATATGAAACTGCTCCTTTTCCACTAATTACAGGTTCATTGTGTGGCTTGAGGACATTGTTAAACTCTTTTGACCCTAAAAACACTTTAACCGTCTCCTTTTTTCTCTGCAGGAATCTTCATTTACTTATCCTGTAATTTTTAAAGGTGTTAATGCCCTTCTTCACCTAAATGAAATATAGACTAGGGTGATGTATTTTCAAAAGAAAACTAGAGGAATTCTGGAGCAAACCAACCGCACTAAATATTTAAAAGGTAATCATAAGCCCCTTGAATGCTACAGAGGTCTCCAATGCATTGCTTTGCAATGCACTGGAAACCTCTCTAGCATTCAAGGAGTTAAAACCCCCATTTAAATATATGAGTGTTATGGGAATTTTTAGTTCTCCCCTATACTGCAAATGGTTTGATCCAGAATTCCTCCACTTTTCTTTTGAACATACAGCCCTAGAAACTAATTTTCGTGACAAATAAGAGGTAACAGCATTAGTTATTACAAACAGAACAGGGCTCCAGTTATTATAATATAACCAACTTGGACATGGCTGCTACCAAGAGATGCCCTTGGAGTTTACAGGGGCAGCCACACCTGTCTATCACTTACCCCATAGTGAAGTACTGACCTGGCACTGGCAATATTGCCTTTTTAGGTATGGAGATCTGACCTCATAAGTCATGGGGGTTATGCTCTAAGGAGTGATAGAGAGGTGATAAAGTGGAGATGACTTCTCCAGTGATATCACTTCTTCAAGTCCTATGTTATTCTATGGAACCAATGCATTACGATTTCTCAAGTAGGAGAGTGTATAGACTCCATAGAATAACATAGGAGTTGGAGAAGTGATATCTCTTGCAAAGTCATTTCTGCTTTATCACCTCTTTACCACCCCTTAGTGCATAATCGCCTTGCCTTGTCCTGCACATTTTTAAGACTTTGGCTATGCCACACTAATTATAGCAGACAAGGACTGCTGCATTACTGCCTCTTGTCTTCCTACCATTTTACCAAGACCACAAATAGGAACTGTGGAAAAAAATTTCTTCCCTCTGGAATTTTCGCAGAATAGAAGACGTGTTTCTCCTTACTGTAGAAGTTCCTGCGGGTAGGAAAATGAACAGAATCCTATCCTGTCCGTGGCTGGAAGGTTAAATAGATGAGTCAGCATCCTTTGTGAATTAACATATTCTACACGTGCATAACATGTAAAGTCAGATTGCTTATTTATATATTTTTTTCATCTTCACCTAATATGTTTTTTTATACTTGTGCCCTACATTGAGTTCCCAGGATATCTGTTTCCAGACAGCTATCTGTCAGACTGTGGAAGCAGAGATAGCTATACGGTGCTGCAGTCTCCCTGCAGCACCAACTGATCTCATTGACATAGAAGAGGGGTGTCCGAGTATGTTCAGTGGTGGACCACATGATCAGAAATCCATAAGTGTGAGGGCTGCACTATTTATTTTATTGATAATGATGGTGAATTATATGGCCTGTTAGCTATTCAAAAATATTTATTTATTTATTGTTCAAGTCAATTACAATACTGATATTTATCAGACATCTATTCTTGAACTGTATAGTACTGACTCACAGGGGATTCAGTCTTACTGGCCTGCTAGTCCAGGTGTGCTAGTATTTTTTAAACTTCAGGTGTGCCGCACACAGGGGTAGGATGGGCCGCATTTGGCCCACGGGCCATATGTTGGACACCCATGCTGTAGAAGTTGCCAGTTTCTCCACAATGTTTCAGTTCTGAGACACCTGTCAGGATTGATATTGTATTCAGAGCCATAGAGCCCTGGAAAAAGCAGAAATGATAGCCCCTCTTGAGAGCATATATGACTAGATTTTAGGCCTAAGAAAACAATTAGAGAAATTGCATGGAGTACAAGATATTTAAGGGTATATACCCCTAGATAATTTTTAGGTGTCAGTGTTCCTTTAAGAAGAATACGCCTATAGGTAAATTAAGGCAGCAAAACAAATGAATTAATCAGTACATTATTTTTATTGTAGGCATTCTGGAAGATGGAAAATCAACACAGACATGTGTTACTGTATCATCCACTGGAAAAGAAGGGCTAAAGAAAACCAATTCAGGGACTCAGTGTGGGAAACCTACCATCTATTCCACAGGAACCAAGACGCAGAAACAGAAAAGTGTGTGTCGGTCTTCAGAGGTAAGTTTTAAATCTCTCTTTACCATAGAGATAAACTAATTTTTTTTAATAGCAGGACTTGTTTAGGAATTTGTTCTTCATCCAGACATATGACATATTTAGGCCTATCCCCAACTAGGCATAGGCTTAGAGAGTCAGATTAGCAAGGCCAGCAGTTTGGAGCTATATCCACTTTATAAAGAGCATGAACTACTTTTAAAAAAAATTTACTCTGAGGATCAGGGCTTGTAGTCAGTATAAGCGCTAAGATGTATGCCATTGAGTGAGCCAGCAGTCAAAGAGTTAAATGAGTAATTAACACTGGACAGGGTTGCATGGTGCATCTAATATTTCAATGCATCAGCAGCACACACAGTCTCAGTTCTGGTACACCTCACCTGCGCTCATCTTAGAGGGACCACTGCTTGTATCCCCTCATAGGCACCTTTTTCCCAAATGAACATAGCCAAATGGTATTTCCTTCTATATCAGATCAAGGAGTCTTAGCATGTGTACTAGAGAAAATGGTTCTTTAAAATCTCATTGGATGGCTGGTACTGCTATTGATATAATCCCAACCCAGACAGATAATGGACTGACAGGAGAATCAGTCCTCCTATCAGAGGTCCTGGCCACAATGCCTGAGATACCCTAAAGGCCTGACAGCACAGAATTATGACCACCCCGTGGGCAATTACCCTCCTGGACAGACAGCCCCTGGTTACTGTGGTAAGGGTTAGGATAGTTAGAGGGTTGGTGGAGACTTTAAACTAGGAAACGAATGAGGAAGGTGATTCAACACAGGATGGGGTAGGAAGTGTTGAAGAAGAAATGGTATTAGCTAAGGGTGGGTGGACTAGTTCATCGAAAAGGGAGGTGTCTATGTTAAGCCAGAATAGAAAGAAAAGCAAGAGTTGGTACTCTCCAGAGTATATATATATATATATATATATGGTGGTTGCAGAAGCAGGTTTCTTAACAGCTTTAGAACCCACTGATCGGTCACAGCTGGCACTTAAGTACTACAGAGCAATTTCTTTTCCCTGTCTGAATCGGCATGCAGCCCTGAAATCCATGATGGTCCTGGCACGTCTTGGGTTCTTATTGCACGTCCAACCAATGACATTAAAGGGATAGTAATGTTTCACAAAAACAGCAGCTCCAATTAATCTTCATAGTATTCGGGCCATGGAGAGTGTTATTTCAATACTGTCAGAGTTGTAGTTCAAGAGTAATTTAATGATAAAGTTTCCTCCTCTCGGCCATTTTACCTAGTGTAAGCCACTTCCAGACAGCTCACAGCAAGAGACAATCTTCTTACTGCGAGAACAATGAAAACCCTGCTCCCCTTGACAGGTTTTTTCCTTATGCTAATTGAAGATTGTCCCTCTCTGCGATCCACCTGGACACCATCTTTCTGTTCTGAGGGGAGCAGTGTTACATCAGTAAAAGGGGTGGGAGGGGGATACTTTATCATTCAATTACTCTTGAACTACAACTCTGACAGTACTGAAATAACACTCTCCATGGCCCAAGTACTATGAAAATTAATTGGAGCTTCTTTTATTGTGAAACATTACTATCCCATTAAGGGGTTAAAGTACTGGAGAGTATTGCACCAGCACCTCTAAATCACATAGGTCATAAGGTCTGTGTAGCCAGCCTGTTACTTTTTTAGATACATATGTGTCTCTGTTAAGGCCTATAAAAAGCAAATAAATATTTCAGAGAATGTAATCCTTCAGAATAGCAGCAACATAAATTATATGCATGTAAATGCTTGTAGTCTGGCTGCTAAAATGGGGGAATTGGAACTGATTGTAGTGTATGAACAGTATGATCTAATTGGTGTTACAAAAATTTTGCAAAGCTTAAAGCAGTATTAAAGGTTATTCAGTGGGATGTAATCTTCAAAGATAAAAAATGCACAAGGATCATGGAATTTGTTTAAAATGCTCTTAGACAAATATATGTGTCAATATATATCATTGGGGAATAAGCATAAGAGGAGCCAATTAAGACCAATGTGGATTAATAATGAGGTTTGCAGGGAAATGAGAACTAAGAAGCAGGCTTATAAAGTGTTGGAGTCAGATGGGTCAGATGCTTCATTTATAAAATATAAAGAATGTAATAAAATCTGCAAACAAGCAATTAGGCTAACAAACACTAAAAATGAGGGAAATATTGCAAGAGAGAGCAAGAAAAATACTAAGCAATTCTACAAATATATTAAGAAGGTAATATTGGTCCTCATAAAGCTGAGACAGGTGACTAGTTTAGTGAGTATAATGTTATGCCTGGCACCTTAAAGGGGTAGTAGTTTTATCTTTATTTTATTTTGTAGGCATTGAAAAAACATGAAGAACGATATAAGTCTTATCTCTCAAACCTTTATGATTTGCGAGATATTCACAAGCAAAGTTTCCCCCTCCCGCCCCTTTTACCTGGTGTAAGCCATATCTTCTCAGATGCGGAATGCAGTCCATAGACCAGACAGATAACAGCAGGAGACAATCTTCTTCCTATGAGAATAATGAAAGCCCTGCCCCCCATGACAAGTTTTTCATGTTTTCCCCTTATCTTAATTGAAGATTGTCCCTCTCTGCAATCTACCTGGGCACCTCCCTTCTGCTCTGGCTGAGCAGTGTTACATCAGTAAAAGGGGGGGGAGGGGGATACTTTGTCATTGAATTACTCTTGAACTACAACTCTGACAGAATTGAAATAACACTCTCCAAGGTCCAAATACTATGATGATTAATAAGAGCTGCTTTTATTATAAAATATTACTATCCCTTTAAACACATTATTTTCTTCTTTATATACAAAGGAAGCAACGACATGCTATGGGCAAATAGACAAAACCACAGAATTTCCTCCATCATGTACATGGCTCTCTGGGGACAAAATCGCAAATAAACTGGAAATAGTATGGTATATAAAGCACCTGAACCTGATGGTATACACCAGTTTTTCTCAACTCCTGTCCTCAGGACCCAATAACAGGCCAGGATTTGATGTTTTCCTTGTTAGAGCACAGGTGAGTTAATCAATGTGAATGAGCCTCTGATCACCACACCTGTGCTCTAGCAGAGAAATCCCTAAGTCCTGGCCTGTTAGTGGGTCCTGAGGACAGGAGTTGAGAAACACTGGTATACACCCAAGGGTACTTAAGGAGATTAGTTCATTAATAGCAAGACCATATACTTAATATGTATTGATTCACTTTCATCAGGCATAGTGCCCTGTGATTGGAGGAAACCTTATATATTACCATTGTTCAAAAAGGGGGCAAGATTCAAACTAGGAAATTATAGACCTGTGAGCTTGACTTCCATAGTGGATATGATATTAGAAGGGTTAATAAGTGACTGTATTCAGAACTATTTGAAGACAAAAATATTATTAGTAGGAGCCAGCATGCTTTTATGAAGAATAGATCATGTCAGACTAATTATCTAGGAGAATCCTCATTAGAGAAAGATTTAGGAGTACTGATGGATGATGGGCTTCACAGCAGTGTGCAGAGTCACTCAGCTGCTACAAGACCAAATAGGGTACTAGCCTGCTTAAAAAGTGGAATGAATGCATGGCATGCAAATATAATCCTTGGTAAGGCCTTGTCTAGAATTATGACAGATGGCTTAACCCCTTAACGACCGGGGAATCTGGCCACGGATGCGACTCAACGACCACGGAGCAAATTTTTTTTTTTGCTCCGTTGCGTTCCAGACTCCCCGAACGGCGTGCTATTTGGAGTTGGGAATTATTTTTTTTTACCCATTTGGGAATTAAGTGGAAATGGCTTCAATGTTGTTTTTTTTGCCTTCCTCTGGCTCAACAGGGGTGATATGACATGGGCTGGACTTGATGGATGCATGTCTTTTTTCAGCCTCATCAACTATGTTTCCATGTTACTATGAATAGATGATACACATGACTGAATAGAAAATCTAGAGCAGTGGTTCTCAACCCATGCCCTTAGTGGCCACTAACAGACCAGGATTTGAGGATTTCCTTGTGAAAGCACAGATGAGTTAATCAGTGTGAATGAGCCTCTGATCAACACACTTGTGCTCTAGCAGGGGAATTCCTAAGTCCTGGCCTGTTAGTAGCCACTGAGGGCATGTGTTGAGAACCCC
The DNA here is from genome assembly GCA_037306005.1 of Rhinophrynus dorsalis. Taxonomy (NCBI): domain Eukaryota; kingdom Metazoa; phylum Chordata; class Amphibia; order Anura; family Rhinophrynidae; genus Rhinophrynus; species Rhinophrynus dorsalis. The sequence continues at coordinate 66,823,134 of CM074723.1, read as the reverse complement.
TGATCTAGAGGGTTACTCACTTTTTAAGGAATGATAGGGTTAAAGGGATAGTAATGTTTCACAAAAACAGCTGCTACAATTAATCTTCATAGTATTTGAGCCATAGAGAGTGTTATTTCAATACTGTCATAGTTGTAGTTCAAGAGGAATTGAATGATTAAGTGTCACCCTCCCGCCCCTTTTACCTAGTGTAAGCCACCTCCCCTCAGATGTGGAATCTGGTCCACAGACCAGACAGCTCACAGCAAGGGACAATTTTCTTACTGTGAGAACAATGAAAGCCCTGCCCCCATTGACAGGTTTTTCAGGTTTTTGCATTATGTTAATTGAACATTGTCCCTCTCTGCAATCCACTTGGACACCACCCTGCTGCTCTGAGCTGAGCAGTGTTATATCAGTAAAAGGGGTGGGAGGGGGATACTTTTTCATTCAAGTACTCTTCAACTACAACACTGACAGTACTGAAATAACACTCTCAACGGACAAAATACTATGAGGATTAATTGGAGCTGCTTTTATTATGAAACATTACTATCCCTTTAATAAAAAAGGTGTGTGTGTGTTGGGGGATATGCCTATGTGTAAAGCATACATTAAAACCTAATATAAGGGAAGATATGAAAGAAGGGTCCATTGAAAATGTATAGGCCCTGTGGGTTGAAATATACACACACTATGAAAACACAATACAAATATGATAATGGGCATTTGCTACAAGACAGCTAGTTCTGGGGAGTTTGAGGAAGCCCAACTGTTACTCCAAATGGAATAAAGTTTTCTCCGTCAGGAAATGTAATCATAATGGAAGATTTCAACTACCCTAAAACTGACTGGAGAAATATGACTTTGTGTATGTATATGTGTATATTCACAGTAATTACACACCTAGGAACAGCTTTCATTGGTTCCTGGGAGACTGCACATTGCAAGGCAATGCTCTGCACTGGAAACCTGTATGAAACTGCTAGAAGAGATGCACATGGGAGCTAGTCGAAGTGTTTAATCCTTTGAGTGCCAGAGGGATACGCAACTTATTGCTTTGCAATGCGTTGCGTATCCCTCTGGCACTCATAGGGTTAATGGGAGAAGTTCCACCCAGCCTTATAGGTCCTTTTGGACTATGGCTTTCATAATGGCATGTAATGTCCTTAAGCTCAAAGGAGTTAAAACAATTTCACTATCACTATTGTTTACTGTATTTACAGTATTTTTGGGGACAGATTCCTGCAGAACATATAGCCCCATCTGAGTTATTCATGTAAATATACTGAAGGAGCAAGGCCTCTAATGACAAATGAACTGTACACTGTTTTAGTCAGTGGAAGTTCTTCACGAATGAATATGCCTATAAGTCTGTATGCTGTATGGCAATGTAATGCATCTGAACGGAGGTACTCACAGCAGGGAAGGGAAACCTGATTCCTTCTATCTGTTACAGACTACAATTCCCATCTTCAGTGGCTAGGGTTGAGTGTGGTAGTGTCCAAATGGCACAACTTGTGGCAAAGTGGGTGGGGCTTAATCAAAATGGGCAAGATTAGGAGGAGTCAAAGTAGGGTTTGACCTGAAAATAAGTGGGGAGTGGGAGTTATGGGGTGGCGAGTAGGCAAAATGGGTCTGATGTAGGCAGTTTTACCAAGGAACTTTCCAAGCCAGAGAATCAACCTCAGTCCCCTGAGACCCAGTAATCCTGAAAACCAGTGTATCATGGGCAGACATGAAGACCTCCCTGGTGTGGCTGGAGGGCCTCAGGTTGCCCAGCCTGACTTAGTCTTATGTCACCATCTTCATTTTTCAGTACTTTGTAGCACTTTGTAGCTGGAAATCTATCAAGTGCATAGAAAAAGAAATTGAAAGCAATCATGGGCTACACTCAAATCTCAATGGCACATTATTATTGCTCTCTCCTTTCTTTGTTCACTCAAAGGGCCATAGGTACTAAGTCATAAGTGGAGCAATTCTGGGGTAAACCAGCTGTGCACCACAGGAAACAAATAAAACTTCTCAATGAAATAAAGGAGCGGCAAACATCTTTTTATGAAAACATTATATTATACTTCTTTCTAGTGCAATGATGTATTATATTCAACACAATACAGCTCAAACTTGTTTTTTTTACTAACTTAGGAATAGCACCAGCTGGAATACAAAAGGCAATTTCCATCCCAGATACCCCTAGACAAGGCATTCTAGGTGTCCTTAGCTCCGCCCATGGTGACACACCCAAGTCCACACATGACCCCACCCCCAATACCATCTAGTATCTGCTGGCACAGAAAATAACCTTAGCCTATAACAAGTGACGACACAAAAAGCTTTAGCTGCTTAGTTGGAGACATCTGCTGAACAATCTCTCTAGCATCCAAGGGGTTAAATAACAACCTGTAAAGGTGTATGTAAACTGATGCAAGGACATTGAGATTGCTCTGGCCACACCCACAATTCAAAATGTGGGTGTGGCCAGTACAGCCAAAGCAGCTTTCAAAATTTGGAGACCCAAGCAGTTGCTTACTCTGTCTAATGGGAGACCTCGCCCTGAAAAACCTTGAGTCATAAACTACAGCTTCCCATACTATGAGATAGGAAAGCACCACTTGGAGGCCACAATAGAAAATTATAGTATAATTTAAAAAAAAAAACTGTTCTAAAAGTGGGAGAGAACTTGTTTTAGTCATAAAAAAAAGTTTCACGTTTCTTTAACTGCTAAACTTTAACTGCTAAATGCTAAGATCTCTTGTTCTTTTCAGGAGACTCTGGTTTTAGATTGAATTATTACGGGTCTCCAGGGTCAAAGACTGATTCTCTGGCTCTGTGAGTTCTGTGGTGAAATCACCCACTTTTCTGCTATTTCATACACTCTGTTCCACCCACTTCCCCTACCAATTTAATGCCAAACTCTGCCTTTCAGCCTCCCAAGCCTGCACCTCCAGCAATCCTGTAGAGAGGGAACAGTGAGGCTGAATTCTGTATTCATACAGTCTCCTGCACCACCAGTGACATGTTGGGTTTCTATTTAGTTATGTATTTCTTCTGGGGGATTTAAGTTAGGGTGGGCAACCTGTTGGGGCCACAGTGAAAATGTGGGGGCTTTGGACCTTATGTTAATTCCAATTTTTGAAAAATAAAACAATATATAAAAAAGGGTGTGTGTATGTGTGTATTTTTATTTATAGCATCAACAAGTGTACTTAGCACTTTATAGTTCACAGTTACTTTAGAGGGGATGCAGTAAGTGCAGTGATTAAAGGGTTATATAGACAATTATTATATGTGTCTCTGTGTGCTACAGTGTGGTTGTCTGGTGTGTGTGTGGTGTTTCTGAGGTGTGTAGGGTTGCCACCCGGCCGGTATTTTACCGGCACAGCCGGTAATTAGCACTCTGGAGCCGGTGCCGGTATAACTACTATACCAGCAACTGAAAAGCCGGTATTTGTGTGTGTGCAGATGGTGCAGTACATGTTCTTCTAATTTGTGGAAGTAGATTATACAGCCCTGCTCTTTCCTATAAGGCAGTCATTTTAGAGAGTCCTATTCGCTGCCTGCAACCCTATCTGTCAGTTTGAATATGTTTTATAGGATACAGAACCACATAATATTTCCGGTAATTGGGTAGACAGCCCAGTCACCAGCCGCAGGACCACAATGAATCGGCTGCTAAGCAGGATGAGTGGGATGACACTGATCCTGATCCTTTACTAATGCTGTAGTAATGCGGCCTGGTCCTGTATCTGCTGTGGGCTGGATGTCGCAGGTAGGATGGGGGTTGGAGAAGGAGCCTTTGCTACATGCTTGGAGCCGCAGGAAGTTCAAGCTCTGTTCCCAGAGACAGACATACTCCTGAATCCTGGAGCAGGAGAGGTGTTACAGGGGATGCATTCTGATCAGTGTTGAAGGAGGGCTGTTGTGCTCAGTGTCAGTGCTACTTGGTGGTGAGGAAATAGATGTCTACACAAGAATAAAATGTTGTACATGTCTGTAGCTGAAATATTTGTGTAAAGCATTGATTCACAATGAATTGCGCCTTGTCCCTCAAGGGTTAATGAAGTAGTTACATGCAGTTTCCTATAGAGTGAAGCAGGAGTGCGCTCAATTGCTGGCATGTTTTTCATTGAAAAGTCTCTTCAGTTTTAACACACACAGTGATAGCAACACCAAACACTTAGTGACCACAGTAGAAATTTGAAGTTTAATGCTAAAAAAATATATATTTTAGCATGGCTGCATAGTTGAAATATATATTTTTATATTAAACATCAAGTCTCCCACCAGTGGGAACACCTTTGTTTTCCTCAGCAGGAATTACTCTTGTGGGTTCTCTTTGGTTCCAGGGCGGCCTTTATGACATTTTTACAAAGGTATTCTGCATTAACCTCAATGAGAACCAGAGTGATGTGCAACACATTGCTTGGAAATGTGTTTCGTTCCCATTGAGGCATCAAAGCAGTGGTGTCCGTAGACATTTTTCCAGGGGGGGGCAAAGCCATAATATGACCCCCAGGCCAGCCCATCTAGCCCCTTTATTTATATGGAGGGGAGTAATTGTAGGGGGGGGCAAGTGCCCGCCTTGCCCCCACCTCCAGACGCCCATGCATCAAAGGCTTAATTGGGAGGTCTGATCACCTTTGTGTGTAGGGGATCCTTCACCACACTGGCCTGGGAGAGCTTAGTTTGAGAGAGAGAGTGCTTAATCTGAGAGAGTGTGAGTGCTTAGACTGAGAGAGAGAGTGAGTGCTTAGTCTGAGAGGGATAGAGGCAGAGAGTGGTTATTCTGAGAAAGAGAAAGTGCTTAGTCTGCGAGAGAGTGCTTAGTCTGCGAGAGAGTGATTAGTCTGAGAGAGAGAGCGTGTGCGTGCTTAGTCTGAGAGAGAGTGTGTGCTCTTAGTCTGAGAGAGAGAGTGTGTGTTTAGACTGAAAGAGAGTGCTTAGTCTGAGAGTGGTCATGCACCACTGAGTGGTTCTGCCCCTTTTGTGGCTCCTCCCTTTTGTGACTCTGCCCTCACACAGCTATGGCCGGTATTTTTGTAAAGAAAAGGTGGCAACCCTATGTGTATCTGTGGTTAAATGTGAGGTAATGTATCTGTGAGAGTGAGTTTGAGAGGATGTGTCTGTGAGAGTGAGTGTGTGTGAGAGGATGTGTGTGAGAGTGAGTGAGCATCTGTGTGAGTGAATGCGTGTGTGTGAGAGAATATGTCTGTGAGAGTGTGTGTTTGTGTGTGAGAGAATGTGTCTGAGAGTGAGTGTGTGTGCGTGTGTGTGTGTGAGAGAGAATATGTCTGTGAGAGTGAGATTGTGTGTGTGTGAGAGAATTTGTATGTAAGAGTGAATGAGTGTGTGTGTGAGAAAATGTCTGTGAGTGTGTGTGAGAGAGAAAGTGTGCCTGCATATGTATTTTCTGAGGGTAGTTTGTACGTGTGTCTGTGACAGTTTTACTAACTGTGGTCTAATAACTTTATCTGTTATGGGGTTTTACATATTAATTCAATATTATTCAAATTAATGTTGGGGTACCTATGAATGTTTTTACAACTGAAGGTGTAGTTGTCATTGGGGAGGTTGAGAAATACTGGCATAGACCAGGGATGTGCAACCTGTGGCTGTACAGCTGTTGTTGAACTACAATCTTAGATGGTTATTAAACCAACTGAGGCTAATAGCAGTTGTAGTCCAGAAGCAGCTGGAAGGCTTCAGGCTGACCATCTTAGATTGAAGTATCAAAATAAAAATTACAGCATAGGGGTTGCCCAGTGGAATAAAACATGGGTACTGCTACTGCTGACAGACACTTAATTTAACCCCTTAAGGACCCTTGACGTACCAGGACCATCACGGTCCTTGAAATACTCAAGGACTGATGACGGTCATAGTACGTCACATACTTTTTACTTACAGCGCTCTACCGGGAGCGCTGTAAGTAAAAATAGGGCCTGAAATTGACCGCTCCAAGATCGGAGAGATCTCGATCAGGCCCCATAATGACGCGCCGATACACGCGACAGGTCACGTGTACTGGCACGTCCAAGTGCGCCTATGTGGTCATTATGGGATGGAAATGTCCCATGACCGCCAGTCCTTAAGGGGTTAAAAGTTGTCACTGTTCAAACTGTAAGGAAGTGGTGCAGTTGTTATTATCACATTCTATGGAGAACTGCAGTCTGGGCTCACCTCCACCACTGAATGCAATAGAATGAGTGTCTGGACAACAGGTGGCACTGTTGCTACAAGTTTAATACAACAGTTTGAGCTCAAATAACATAGGAACAAATCATCTCCTAGCAGTGAGCATACCCTTAATTAAAAATACTAATAATCATTTGTTTCTGCTATTAATTAATTTACTGCTGATATGTTAAGGAGATGGAGATGACTTCTCCAGTGATATCACTTCTCCAGTTCCTACAGTATATTATTCTATGGAGCCTATGCACTAAGATTTCTTCAGCTTTGGAGATCTTAGTGCATAGGGTCTATAGAATAATACAGGAATTGGAGAAGTTATATCACTAGAGAAGTGATCTCTACTTTATCATCTCTTTATCACCACTAAGTGAATCTCCCCCAATGTGTTGGATACCCCTCTGGCACTCAAAGGGTTAAAATCGAACATGTTCTAATTTTAACGTACAAAGAAAACCTGAGTGACATGCATTAACCAGTTTTCATGTTATATTTGACAGCCTAAAAGAGACAGCAAAAGAATATCCAAGAAAGAAGTCACCATCAATGTATCGAAAACCATAAGACCAATGGATAGTGACGGACGGATTACAGAGAACTGTGTCAATTAGTGTGAAATCCTACACAAAGTACACATGATTTGCGCACTTTAAACCATGATCTGAATGCCACATGGAAGCTGGATCTCTGGAGATCGCATTTATCTGATATTCCCTATGAGATGGGTTTATTTAGAAATAGGCACCTGAAGCAGCCTGCAAATTCAGAGCTACAGAAGGGAAGCATTTCAATGGCTTGCTGTGGAGTGCCTTGATAGACAATGTCTTGCCTAGCCATCAATGGCTGTGAACCTGAGTAGACAGGTGTGGGCATATCTTGTTGCATATGCAAATAGTGACGGTTTGTTCTTCTTAGATAAATTGTAACATAGGAATTCATCTCTGTATGATTCATAAAGAGTGGGCTGGCTGTTCATTACAGTCATACTTCATGGTGTGATGCTTTGTGTAAGGAACCTACACGCTGCTTGGGATTTACTAAACTGCAAGGAGGCTGATTTCCTGACTCTACTGTCCAAATAGGCCATGTAGAACTTGTCTGATTATTAACACTCTGGATGCTGGAGACATCGTCACACATTGATTTTGTGATACACTGGAGATGTCTCTAGCGTAGAAGAGATTAACCCTTTGAGTGCTAGAGCATTGCGCTGGGTACCCCTCTGGTACTCAGAGGCTTAGTCCTTTGAGTGGCAGAGGAGTACGGAATGCATTGTTTTGCAATGCATTCCGTACTCCTCTGACACTCAAAGGGTTAAAAGAACGCTCTTACAGCATCACATCGTAACCTGGGCAGAAAATCCTAATGGCTTCTATGTATCAGTTCTGATTGGACTGGTTCTCCATATGCTCTGCCATTGATTGGGCACTCCTCAGGCACTCAAAGAGTTGATTGATTATTAATATGGGATATTATGCCCATGGCAGATATAATTCCTTTTTGTAGGACTGCAGGACACACAATTCTTTCCACTGATGTTTTCTCAGAAAGTGTTCAATGGGAGGAGTCTGGAGTTCTGGAGTCTGCAAAAAGAATCATGTCTGCTTTGATGGTCATGATATTCAATGCTAGTTTTCATTGGGCCTTATGTATGAACATACCTGGAAACCTTCTTGTCCCAGAGCCCCTGGAGGTACACTAAGGTATGGAGGAGGGAATGTCCTTACTAAGCAGGGCTTGCTTAGGGTGGGTGGGGATTGTGAAGAGGGGAGTTTTCCCTTAAAATGGGCGTAGGATGGGAAGAACAGACTGGAGAAGGATCAGAACTGATAGTGAAGTGGGCAGGGTTACAAGATAACTCACTGATCCGAGAGTTCCCAGACAGGTATATAAAAGCAAAGTGCTGCAGTTCTGGATGAAACCAGATGCATCTTAAAGGGATAGTAATACATCATTTTTACAATTGTTCATCTTGTAGGTATTTTAAAAAGAGATTAAATGCCCAAACTCCCATCTCTCAAACCTTTATGGTTTGAGAGATATTCACTGTCAAAGTTCCCCCCTCCCTCCCCTTTCCCTGACGTCAGAGCTCTAGCTGACTGCAGGGGAATCCAGTCCTGGGACCGGCGGAGGCTCTTCAGCAGAGCCGAGATCGTGATATTGAAAAATAAATCCTTCACTGGAACTGTCTACGAAGTGTGCTTGCAAAGTAATCATGTTGTTAAACAGGAAGTAAAGGAAATGTTCTGATCACCATTTATTGCATGTAAAGGGGCAGTTCACCCCTTAGTATATCCCAGCCTTTGTGGTTCACTTCAGATATTACAAGTAGGGTTGTCATCACATAATTAACACTGGCTAATTATGAAACATGCATATGGCTCGGCTTAGAATAATTATTTATAATGCAAAATCCAACACTTTCATTTTAAAGCCACAGTAAACCTTTTTTATGAAAATGTATATGTTATAGTCCTTTTCCTGCTGAGTAAAACATGGTTACTTCCACTGCTGGAAGCTATACCAGTTCAGTTACTTCCTGAAAGTTCTGGCCCAGCTGTTTCTGTTACATTCTATGGAAAACTGCTTGCCAGTGACTCACCTCTACAGGAAATTGCAGCAGAATAACATATTGGACTCTGTCCAATAGAGGGCACTGATTTTGTAAAAAAAAGTTTAAACTGTAATAACTCTGAAAGCGTGCATCTCTCTGCAATGGATTACTCTTGTTTTACTCAACAAGAAAAGCCCTACAATACGTTGTTGTTTTTATCCTTCATATTAAAAGTTTACTGCTCCTTTAAGTCACGCCTTCATTAGGATTATCGTAAAGCCAAAACTTAGACCTTGTCTCATTAAAAAAAAATGTATGCTGAAAAGTCTGCTGTGGTCACAGCACATCATTGCTTATGGATCCCTGGATGTGTATCTGCCATAGCCAACATCCAACAACATGTATGTAGTCAAAAGTGCATCTTCCTGAAATACTTTAGGCAATGTTTGGCAAGCCAAAGGTTTTCCACTCCTGCTTTTGGGATGTACTAGTTCCAGGGCTGGATTAGCATCAGGCAGAGTAGGCAGCTGCCTAGAGTGCCAGATTTTGCTGTCTAAGACACTTCCACTGAATTGTGGGCAGAGCCAAAGCAATCCCAATGCCTGTGCATCAGATGCTTTCCTAGTTTATAGTAACCAGTTATTATATTACTATAAACTAAACCAGTTTACATACTGGCCATTATATAACCCTTTAGATCGGGGCTGGAAACCTGAAGCACTTCAGCTGTTGAGCACTACAGTTCCCATCATCCCCAGCCAGGGAAAAGCTTGCTGGGGATGATGGAAGTTGTGCTGCAAAACAGCTGGAGGGCTACATGTTGTCTATGCATGACTTAGATGCTAGAGAGGTTTATGTGGAATTGCTTTACAGTGCTTTTAAAACTCTTTGCAGTGTTACATGAGTTACGATCTGTCTTTTGTGCATGTTAAACTCTCAAGGGCATTTCCTGATAAGGAGCTATGATCAAGGCTAAGGGCCCCTAGGATGTTCTGTTTGGTTCCCATGCAACCGTGCAATATGCATCTTTCATAGGAAGCCAGTATCTCTAACATCCAAGGGGTTGAATGGAAGAAGAAGAATCAACCATGCATACAAAATATTAATGCAGATTCTTAAACATGAAAAAACAGGGTAATTTGCCAGATAACCAAAATAAAACGGTAGTACAAAGCTTGTCATTATTTACAATAATTATATGTTTAATCTTTCATTCAGGTCCATTGGCAATTAAAAGGAGCTCTGTATATAGTGATTGAACTCCTTCATATAGTGGCTGTCTGTCTGAGTGGCTTAGATTCTGCATGCAATAACACCCATCTACTTACTGTTAGATGCTAAGCTAAGCTTACAGGTAGCAAATGGAAGCAGCCGATCTCCATCTTTTACCTCTAAACCTGTGTACAAACTGAATGTCCTATTAATGCTTTTTTCTACATTGTTTGAATGTCAGGTGGTGGTGGTGGGGGGGGGGAGTTTAACTAATAGAGGACCTGAGGGTTGAGTGTTGTATACCCCCTGAGGTCTTCAAGGGGTTAATTTTGGTTTATGCTAAATCCTGCATGTGGTTCAGTATTTCAAACTGAATACTGGCTTTTTCGGTAGACTTTAGATTCATCTAAATGTTTTTTTTAGTTAAGTTACCAGATTTAATTTTACTGTAAAACAAAATAATACAATTACCAGTTTTGTATACTAGAAAGGTCCACAATGCTTTGGAGTTAACTCTATGAGTGCCAGAGAGGTGTGCAACGCATTGCTACTCAATGTGTTTCACACATACCTGGGAATCTTCCTATCTATGGCCCCCAGAAAAAAACACATGGCTGGGCATGGGATTGTCCAAATTATGTTATTGTCATCATAATGTGGGTGGGGCTTTAATGGGGTGGGTTGGAGGTTTGAGAGGCGGGGTGTTCATTTAAATGGGTGGAGAAGTGGGAGAAGCCAGCCATGCAGCCAGTGAAGTCTATGGGTGACAGCCACACACTTCCAGGTTCCATTCCACGTTCCATTCTGACTCCTCAAAAAAGCTGATAGGACAATGTAGCCTTAGGCTGTTTAGTAAGTCTGTCCCATATTAGCAGATTTAGTAAAACAATTCCCCTTTATTATATACTAGTTTTAAAGCCTGTGTGCACGGGCCAACACTGGCGGCGCTGCAGTCACGCGCAGTACTGACTGCCGGAATGTGCCGCGGCTGATACTGAGCGGGGCGCTCCGAATTCAGACCATACGGAGCGCCCTTCTCCGTATCAGCATACCTGGGAACTTTCAAAATGAGCTGACCCTGAGATTGTGTAAATATTAACCCTTAAATTTCCCATAATATAGATTATCCGCGATATATCCCTGATCACTGTAATCGAGAGTCGCTCCATTCAGCATTCACGGAGACATTAATATACAACAACTTACAGATATCACTTCATGAACACACACAAATCAAGCAGGACTTCTCCCTCTGCATTCCTAGTACAAGTGGCACCAGTTTAGAGACTAAAGAAGCACTTAACTGGAGCAGAATATATAACAGGTAGCACTGAACTCTCTCACCCTGAGATTTTGGCTCTTCACCCTGAGACCCTGAGATTTGGGCCAAAACCCTGAGTCTCAGGGTCAGACCCTGAGACTTCCCAGGTATGCGTATCAGCCACAGCGCGGGCAGTCTGTACTGGACATGACTGCAGAGCGCTCAGCCTTCTCTACTGCGCATGACGGCTTCTGACAAACATTCTTAGCGAATTATAATATACTTATTCGTAAGGATATCAAGGCCTGGATTTCCCAATAGACGGAGTAGGCAACTGCCTAGACCTCCAAATTTTGAGGGGTGCATCAGCTGTGTGTGCCACACCCATATTCTGATTTGTGGGTGTGGCCAGAGCAATATCAATGTCAGAGCAAGCCCCTTTACAGGCTATTATTGAATCCCAGGGTTGCTAGAGAGAGATCTGCAATACATTGGAAATCTCTCTAGCAACCAAGGGGTTAAAGATTTTTTCATTCTTGTTTGTTAAATGCCAGGGTATTTGCTGTGCCAGGACACACTGGATGGCAATGGAGACGGGGTCATGTGAGGAGCATGGGTGTGGCCATGGGTGGAGTTAATTGTGCCTAACGTGCTTTTCCTAGGGACACCTTGGGATGTAAATTTGACCCTGAGGACATTTCCTGTGCCAGGTAACAGTGGGCTGGGCTGAAGGTGGTGATCATGTAATGAATGGGGGTGGGCAGAGCTGAGTTCCCTGCCTAGGGGAGGCGCCATACATTCATTATGTATAAAAGAAACCTGGAGCAATTTAGCAAAAATCAAATTGCACCAAAGAGGACAAAAACATTCCCAGCATTCCTATTCATTTAAATTAGGCCTTTAACCCCAAGATTGCTGGAGAAGCATACCTGGGAACTCTCAGGATTTGCCCTGGAGACTCTGGTGTTTAGAGTTATTAACAGGTCTCTAGGGACAGAGGCTGATTCTCTGGTTGTGGTGAGTTTCATGGGCAACTCTGACCACTTATCCCCCTTTCTTCCTACTTCACACCCTGTTCCTCCCACTTCCTGCCCACTTGCCCCCTTTGTTCCTACTTCACTCCTTGTTCCACCCACTTACTGCCCATTCCCCCTATTTCTTCCTACTTCACACCTTGTTCCACCTACTTCCTGCCCACTTCCGCTATTTCTTCCTACTTCACACCTTGTTTTACCTACTTCCTGCCCATTTCCCCCTATTTCTTCCTACTTCACACCTTGTTCCACCGACTTCCTGCCCATTTCCCCCTATTTCTTCCTACTTCACATCTTGTTCCACCTACTTCCTGCTCATTTCCCCCTATTTCTTCCTACTTCACACCCTGTTCCACCCACTTCCCAGCCAAATCTCAATTAATCCCTGCCCACTTGATGATGAGATTTGTGTCATTTACACTTAGGGTTGCCACCCAGCTGGTATTTTACCGGCAGGCCAGTAAAAAATTGGCTCCTGTCCAATGTTAAGTCTATGGAGGGAATGCCATGGCCGGTATTTGTTTTTAAAAAAAGGTGGCAACCCTATTTACACGAGTCAAGTTGCAGCCCATGAGACTTCTCCAGGGGCTCCACAGAAGAATGTTCCCAAATATGTAGAGAAGCAAGGTGCATACCTGGGAACCCTGATGTCTACAACTCCTGGAGTAACAACTGGAGCTAAAGGTGAGAGTGTCATCAGAATGTGGGTGGGGCTTAATGGGAATGGTTGGGATCAGATTGAGAAAAGGCTGGGTTTATCCTGAAAAGAGGTGGAATGAGGCAGGGAGTAGAGTAGGGGTAGTGTGAGGAAATGGGTGAAGGGACCAATGAACTCACCTAAAAAATCACCACCTATCCCAGAGACCTGATAATTAAACCACTCTCCTGGGCAGATCTGGAGAGTTCCCATGCATAGCAATACACTGAAGTCTTCCCTAGCATCCAAGGACTTATATTTTTGCTAGAATTTGTTATTTCACGGAACAGTAAAAAATACTTCAATAGCATACTCAATGATTCCAAGGCTTCTAAGTTGGGTCAGTCGAGACACAAACTGGCAAGGATGGACATGTCTTAACAAGTTGCCTTAGTGATCATTAGAACTAATAGGGTAATAAATTAAGATCAGCGCTTCCCAGCTCCAGTCTATAGAGACCTCTAATATAGATCAGGCTGTGAAGATAATGCTGTCTTAACACAGGAGAATCAATCAGCTCTCGGAATTGCAAACTAGGCTCATGGAAGTGAGGGGGGGTTCTGAGAAGCAAATGGCATTATAAACCACTGCATAAGACTAATGATACCAGTTCAGAGTGCCTGAGAGAAGCACTGTGAACCTTTCTGGCGCTCAAAGGTTTAACACCTGGCACACGGCTTGCTCTCTGTGATCTATCTTTGAAGAGCATTTTCTACCATTGACCGTGCTTTCATGTTCCCCACAGACACTGAAAGGGTTAAGGAAGTCTTAATAAGGGCTAATTAATAACATTTAGACAAGTACAGGGGTTGTTTGACCAGCTACTTCATCAGATACAGTTGGGACTTCGGCCTCCTTCTCGCTGTCTTGTATAATTGTCATTTCATCTGTCTGGCGATGTCTTACAAGTTAACCCTTTAAAGACCAGAGTGCAACACTTTGAAAGCAATGTGTTGCATACACTTCTGCTTTAAAGGGTGAATGATTTTCAGTTTTAAACCTTTTGAGTGCCAAGAGGGTATGCCCCTGGCACTCAAAGGGTCACGTTTTGAAAATCCCTTGGATGCTACAGAGGTCTTCAATGGATTGCGTTAAAATGCACTGGAGACCCTTTAGCATCCAAGGGGTTAAAGAGTCAATCTCTCCCTACTGGGATGGATAATATATCAATTAATTATTTTACTGGGCTTAATATGTTCAAAGGTGTAAGTCTGGCTTTCTAATAGGATAGGATCTCAAAGAAATAACTTGGCTTTATTACTTGCAGGATCCATAGGAAAAACACTGTAGCACCAATTGTTTTGCAGTCCTATGGAATGAAATGTTGTTGAGTGTGATGCATTGAAGTGTCAGTAACACCTCCTAATAATAACTCCCCACGTCTTTATTCAGACAGAAATCCCAACAGACACTAAGGGCGAGATGTTCAGAAAGTGGTGGTAACTGAAATTGTCTGTAATCAGAATAAAGAAGTTCTTACACCATGGGCTGCCAGTTCTCAGACATGTTTCTGTCATTTTTGGCATCCAATTCCTCCATCTCAATCAAAGGGAAAAAGTCATATTAAAAGTGAGTGTGGTTTAATCTACCGTCACATTGTAAGGTATTTTCAGAAAAAATACTCATTTCAATGTCACTTTTTTGTCTGATTAACGTCATTTTTCCTGACAAAATAAAAATGGTCTAAACTTGGAGAAGACAAATGAAAGTACCGTTAGCAGGAGTGAGAAGCAATTTGTTGTTTCAAAGACAAAATCAAAGATATCAGAATTTTTAGAGGCATTTTAGACGCATTTTGAAACGTGACGGATTGGCTTGTGAAAATACTGTCCTTCTTTTACCACCAGCTCGTGATCTGACAATTTTTCATTATGATGACTTTTTGAACATCTTGACCCATAAATAATTTCTGAGTGGCAGACATGGAGGCAGACATCACTGTTTTTGCACAATTTCAAATCTCAAAACTCCTCCAATGGAAGTCCTTCTAAGGAAACCTTCAGAGAGAGGAATCCTGCAGCAACTAATCACGTCCACCTCTGTAACTTTGTTGTCCAGTACTACTTAAAGTGGAACTGTCATTTTGTAGCTAATAGTTGCTGTGGATAGAGCTTTCAAAACCACCTGTATTACTGTTAGCTCATTTTTATTCAGTGCACTGGTTTGATATATTTAGCAGTTTATGCAATTTTGATGGTACAAGCAGACATCCCTTCCAGATGCTAACATTCCACACTCCTCTCCATCCCAACTGCCACTATCTGTTTTCCAGTACTAGCTCATTTCCATAAGATGTGAAATGGATTAAGATTAATATCCATACCTAGAAACCTTCTGGTATCCTTTTAATTGTTTGCACGAAAGAGCATCTGACCACATAACAAGTTCACCATGTCTCCACAATAAAAATGGCGACATGACAATCT
The DNA here is from genome assembly GCA_037306005.1 of Rhinophrynus dorsalis. Lineage (NCBI taxonomy): Eukaryota > Metazoa > Chordata > Amphibia > Anura > Rhinophrynidae > Rhinophrynus > Rhinophrynus dorsalis. The sequence goes on along the minus strand of CM074723.1, from coordinate 66,807,776 downwards.
CACACTGCATGACAGTGCGAGATTGTCATGTCGTCTACTTAAAGGTCGCCACCATAATAATATGTAACAGAGTTTTACAGTGTACTGCGATTGTGAAAAACGTAGGTACCCGACTGTAAAATTATTATTGCACTTAGAAATGGGCAGTCATTGACATCAGCAACCTGGAGTTGGACGGTTTGACATTTATCTGGAGAATCGTGTGTTCCAGACTGCCATGCACTAGTCGGTCGTACATGGCAACCTGGAGCTAGACAGCTGGAGCGCCCTGCACATAGCTGCCTACGAGTCCACTTGACCCGTCTGCTTTATAAAACAGTGTCTCTGTAGTAAGGTCTTACATGCATTGGGGATTGAGAGGATCACACACAACGGAGCTTTCCCTGAGCAAACTCCCTGGCAGTGTGCCCCCGCAGTGCACGTGACTTGCCGCAGTCATACTCCACTTTATTGTTGTGCAGAATACATCACTCTGGAAACGCTCCATGGTGTCTTGAAGCGACCTTTCAATGTGCCTGTATTCAAGCTGGCTGCTATTAAAATAAATGGTGTTTTCAAGCTACTAATTAAATGTTTTTTCAGGCGGGCTGCTATGTAATTGGTGAATCGACCTTTCAATACAAGACATGACAATCTCTCGCTGAGATTGTCATGTCAACATTTTTAACCAGGAGCCATGATAACTGTCTCATTTGGTCGCATGCACTTTCGCTCTTTCGCATGCGATCTGTTAAATGTAAACTGAACCTTCTTATCCTCTAAAGTCTGTTGGTGACAGCATCCAAATGGCGCTATATGCATTATAAAGTGTGTGGGGCTTGACTGGGTAGGATAGGGATGAGGGGAGGCAGGGTTTGCCATTAAAATTGGTGGCGAGGGGAAAGAACAGGATATAAAGTGACCGGAACTGGCAGTGAAGTGGGCGGAGTTACAAGGGAACACACTGCACCACGAGATTCATCCTCTGTCCCCAGAGACCTGGTAGTTAAGTATAAAAAATTGAGTTTTTGAGTTACAGTAGGTGAGTTCCCAGGTATATAGATATCTTAAATGGTTGTCTGAAATTAAAAAAAAAACTGCTAACACAAACAGAGGTAACTTTAACCCTTTGAGTGCCAGATGGGTATGTAACACATTGCACAGCAATGCACTGAGTACCCCTCTGGCACTCAAAAGCTCTTTTAAAATCAGCTGTTTGTTACAAAGTGACAGCTCGTCTTTATGTAAAACTGAATATGACATCTGACCTGATGCTTTGTTGCAGGACACCAAAAGCCCAATCCTCTCACTGAAGGATTCCTTAACCCCTTAAGGACCGGCACACAGTCACACAGCCGGCAGAGTTCCCCGAACAGCGTGCAGCCGTGTGGGAGCCTTGAAATTGATGACATACATGTACGTCATGGGCCCTTTAGGGACATCCACCCATGATGTACATGTACGTCTTGCGTCATTAAGGTGTTAAAAGCATCTGAGGCCTAAAAAGCCCTATTTAAATCAAAGGGGATTGGGGGATTTTTTATTTCTTCCCAATAGTACATTTGGTTTGCCCCAGAATTGCTGTTTTTTATTTTCTGAATATGGTCCTTTCATAATAGTTTCTATTTAATAAAGCCAAGTTATTTTTTTGTTTTTATTCTTTTTTTTATAACAACCCCTTAACACTTTGAGTGCCACAGGGATGTGCAATGCATTGCAGAGCAAAGTGTTAAACATCAGTCTGGCACTCAGAGGGTTAATGCTTTTGTTACCGTACTCTACTGCGTTTAATGACTATTAAATCTATGTTTTACATCAACAAAACTCCACATCAGAAACAGCTGCTGACAATATTTCTTGTTGTAAGAGTATAATAAACATATCTGGGAAATAATATGCTGTTATTCTTTATTTTTATTGGACAATGCTACAAAATATAATTTTTTTTCTCTGCTAAAAACCTAATTATAGAAGGAAGAAATTATTATTGTTTATATGTTGACCATAATCTTTATATATATATATATATATATATATATATATATATATATATATATATACTGGCTGTTCCGGCATGACTTTGTCTTATTTTACTTTTTTTTTAATCATTTCAGACCTTGTGTTGGGGCATCTGGACCCCTCCTGATGCCCTCCAGCTACTGATCTCCCAGCCGATTTGACTAGGAGATCAATAGAGGCGAAGCAGGAGCACAAGAGAGCTCCCTAATTTGCATTGCCCCCTGCCTCCTCAGCCAACATGCACTGTACCCCCCTTTCCCCCTGCCAACTCACCCCATGCCTCCTCCTCCTGAGGCAAATTATATTGTGCATTTGGTCCTCTTCAGCCAACTCAAACCCCACCCCACACATGCCATTTGCTGGCCACCGGCAGTAAGCCCGCCCCGGGTTGTGACTACCTGATAGATAGATAGATAGATAGATAGATAGATAGATAGATAGATAGATAGATAGATATATCGATGGATAGTTAGATAGCAAAAGAAGCACAGCTTTGCCTGTGGAAGAAGAAACAGGACTGTGCAATACATTAGACTTGTCCTGGTTGCAAATAACCCACAGACTGTCTTACACTGTAGCCTTGGTCCACTGTCCACATAAACACATATACACATCTGACACCACAGTCTTGTTCAGCTGTCCACAGCTAATGAAAGAACCACCTCCTCTTCCTCTGCCAACTCAAACCCCGCCCCTCCACATATCCCATTGGCTGGCCACTGGAAGTAAGCCTGTCCCAGGACTTGACTGCCTTTTTTAAGGGACCCAAAAGAGTGCTTGCCTTATATATATATATATATATATATATATATATATATATATATATATATATATATATATATATATACTTGAGTGTTTGCCACCTATCACATGGCTGGGGGCAGTGATTTTCACAAGAATGGCCAGGGGGACCTAGAGGGACTTAGATTCCCCTTGCCATGCTTGTCAAAATCACTGCAGGGGCCACACACAACCATTTCTCCCAGGACCCCAAAATGCTTTGTCTGAAGCATGCAAATCCTGAAATGTTTAAGACAAAGCATTCTCTGTAAAGGTATGCACAGATCTAGGAACCTGTGGACCACAGAGTCATGGTCACCTGTATCAGAGCCCCTGCAATGCAGACTGAGCAGGGGGAGAAGCTGGGGGTGGAAGGTAAAATGCTGGGAGCACAGTAAAAAGCTGTAAGGGACACACAGACAACAGCCACTTTTCTTGCTAGTAAATAAATGCAGTGGAATAATTCATTATGCAATGTCTGGGCCCTTAGGCCTGGTGGTTTGTTTTGTTTTGTTTTTTTTGCTCAAGGAGCCACTAACATGGTGTGGGATTTTCCAAGCACCCCTATGAAGGGTATATATATTTCATGGCACTGTTTAGAAAGGGCATATTGAAGTAGCAAAACATATTGGGGAGAATGTACAAATCCAACCACAGCTCGATTTGAATTAGCATTTAATGCCAGCAGTTGGATTTCTGGGTATTCTCTAAACCAGGCATGTCAAACTCAAATACGGTCAATGGCCACATATTCAACATTTCTCTCCAAGGAGGGCCTCAACATTGGCTCATAGGGTCAGACCGTGTGTGTGTGTTTGTGTATACATATGCACACGCACACTGTCTGTGTCTCTCTCTCTCTCTCTCTCTCTCTCTCTCTCTCTCTCTCTCTCTCTCTATATATATATATATATATATATATATATATATATAAGAAGTGGTGGGGATGGGAGCACTCGCTCTTTCTAGTTGATGTGCCCAGGTGCACGATCCTCATGTATAGAATAGACAGAGATGTAGATGAAGAGGCAGCACCAGTGGGTCTTGATTTAAAGTAATTTTATTAGGCAATAGCTGGCTACAATATTGGTCAACGTTTCGGTCCCTGAATGGGACCTTTTTCCTTGATAAAGGTCCCATTCAGGGACCGAAACGTTGACCAATATTGTAGCCAGCTATTGCCTAATAAAATTACTTTAAATCAAGACCCACTGGTGCTGCCTCTTCATCTACATCTCTCTCTCTCTCTCTCTCTCTCTATATATATATATATATATATATATATATATATATATAAAGAGAGAGAGAGAGAGAGACTGTAGTATCAGCATTATACTATGAGTAAAACATGATACCTTGTTAGCCAAAGAAAATGCAAGACACTTAGGATGTTATCATTTCTACTCTACTAGTCTCCTGGAGAATCATCAGTCTCAGGACTTTTCCAATCAATTGCTGTTTATTTAGAAAAGGTCAACATTTCGATCCTCACTGGAATCTTTATCAAGACCATCTCATAGTGCACACCATCCCCCTTAACTCTTTGAGTGCCAGAGGGGCGCCCAATCCATTGCAAAGCACTCAAAGCTTTAAATACCCATTGTATCCTTGGGAAAAAAAGGTCAACACGTGTTATCACAATATATATATTGTTTTCTAGGTACCCTTGGAAAAATAAAGACAAAGCAAATTAGTGCATAAAACATCTAAAGGAATATGTGAAACACTTACCATATGCAATGTTACGCTCTATTTATATATGGCCCTGTAGGCGGCCCTGTAACACCCCACCAATATACACAGGCAAAGCGTCCCACTCTATTTACATACAGCTATAGGGCAGCATACCTCCCAACATTTCAAATTGCCAAAGAGGGACACTTGTGTTTTAAGGAGTGTTGCTGGGGGCGTGTCTGGCAGGCGTGGCATTATCAAGAATTTTTAGGCTATTTCATGACCTAATGACACCTACTTGTGAAACCTAATAAATGATTTAGAACAAGACCAAAGTATATTATTTACACAGACTAATTTCTAAACACACATACTGACATTTATACAAACAGTAATGTGAGTTTTATTGCTGTAGAGCAATGTGATACACTTATATACACACCACACAGTCTGATCTCCTAAAAAGAGGGACATCAGGGTGGGAAAGAGGGACAGAGGGATTTGGGTCTAAAAGAGGGACTGTCCCTCCTAAAGAGGGACACTTGGGAGGTATGGGGCAGCCCTGTAACACCCCACCAGTATACACATGCAAATGTTCAATAGCTGCCTCTGCTGTCAGATCACAGTCCCAACACTGCATACTTGAGGCTGGTGAACTTAGGATCTTCCTATAGTTCTCTGTTGAACAGAATGAGTGACTGCCTTCCTTCAGCCCTTTCAGTGCATAGAGAGATACATTGCACACTCCTGTGGCACTCAAAGGGTTAAGAATAGAACTTTGCACAAGCATTATGATAAGCTTTTTCTTTACTTAAGAATGACTGGTATATGTTTAAGGGCTGCACAATTATAAAAGGGAGAGGAACAAGCAGCCCTGTAACCCCCTGTGAAAGCAGACAGGAATCTGTAATACGAGCTGGGTATTCCGCTGCCTTATTATGACTCCCAACCACTGCCTGCATGAGAACCCATGTTCTCAGCCGTAGCATGCTGAACACTGCAGAACGAACTGAACAGCTCAGTACACAAACTTCAGAGGTATTGGCCTGACATCCCAATTGTTAACATTTTGAGTGCCAGAGGGGTACACATCACTCGGTTTCGGAGTGATCAGTTTCAGTCCCTGCTAAAAAGTACGTGACATGCCAGGACCATCAATGGTCCTTAAGTGCCGGACAGCCATGACGGTCCTGGCACGTCACTGGACGCGAAGGTGTTAACCTGGTATATAAACAGTGTTTTTACATTTCTTGCCCTTACTTTATATAGAGCCACAGACTGTCAGAATGCTGACATTATCTGTGCTCAGCAGGTTGACTGTCCTCTATATTTCGTCTCCCTGTGCTCACATTTCTAGACACAATGCGCAAGGCCAGTGTTGCTTAGTGATGCGAGCGGATGCCAGTGGTGCTACTTGGCAAATTCATATCGGTTCAAATCTCCAGACGCAATGCGCTTGACTCTGCTTGTAAATAAAATCAGGTGGCCATGTCTTATTAGAAATCCTGACATGGGAGTAAAGGAAGGCCCCATGTGAATTTTTCTGTTAGGGCCCCCAAAAACCCAGAGCTGATCCTGTCTCTCCCCTTACCCTTGCATCCCTAATTCTTAGTGCAAATGGTGATGTGTGTCTCTACTGCCAAGGCGATGTGCTTTCTGCATTATCAGATACACATATCATCACCCCTTAGTGAACCCCCCCCACCAGTTTCTGCTATTCTATGGAGCCGATGCGCTAACATCTCTCCAACTTAGATATCTTAATGCATAGGCTTCATAGAATGATGTAGGAATTGGAGATTTTATAACACTGGAGAAGTCATCTCTATTTCATCACACCTTAGTGCATTTCCCCAATATCACCTCTTTATTACACCTTAGTGCCTGGCAAGCTTACATCTAGTTCACACAGGCATTTACTATGTCCTGCCTTTCCTTGGTGATCCCATCACACTGAAGTCATAAAAGCTGATGTATGTTGCATTCAGCTGTGTTAATGAAAGGTGATACCTACCCATGAGGACAGCCCTAACTGAGAACCATTCTAGGTTGTAGGCAGGCATGATCATGTCAACATTGGTGATGCTGTATGTGAACTAAAGGCCATATACGCAAAGACCAGGAGCAATTTTGGAGCAAACCAAGTGTACCATAGGAGGATATAAAATGTCTGTTGATTAAAATGGAGAGTTTAGCTCCTTGAATGGCTTCACTTTTGAAAGGTCGCAAACGAAAGAGCATGCAACCTTTTAAGTAATTCACCACGTCGCCATGATCAAAATGGCAACATGACAATCTTGCACTGCATGACAGAGCGAGATTGTCATGTCGCCTACTTAATGCTTTGGAGGACTGCATGTTTCAAATTCGTTCCCATTCCAAAAATTTAGTCAGCACAGTTTGAAAGATGCAGAACTCACAAAGGGTGACAGTTGCTCTGTATATTTTTTCCCTCTATCTGTATTCAGTATTCTCTCTCTCTCTCTCTCCTCTCTTGGTCACCTTCTCTCTCAAGCTTCTCTCTTGTGGTCTGTCCCTCTCCCCCTCTCTCTCATGATGAAATCTCTCACATCCTGCAACCCAAGAGAGGCTTCCTTCATATATACCAGTTTATCTCATGTCATGTCATGTCGTAGATACCAGGGAGGAGAGACAGCACAGGGCAAGTTGAACCACACCATTAATCCTTCACATGCTAGTGGGGTTTTTGAAAACAGGCTGCACACCCTTCTGGCACTCAAACAGTTGATGGCCACAGTTGATGATTGTTCAGGTTAACACGCAATTTATGATTCCATATTGGAGGTATTCTCATACTTCATTTGACTGTTACCTGGGAAAGAGACCTAGCAGGAAATGTCACATCTCTGAGCACAAGCTGATGTAACGTGCCAGCAACTTCTGGTACATCAGAAAACACAAGAAGGGACAGAATTATTCCAGACCACCCCAAGCAGATTTGTAGTGTTTATTTCTACTGACTGAGATTTTACAGGTAATACACACTTTTAGCTGGAGCGCCTCCGTGTGCTGATGAGACCATTAAGTAGGCAACATGACAATCTCACGCTGTCATGCAGTGTGACATTGTCATGTCTCCATTTTGAGCATGGCAATGTGATGACTTAGTTAAAATGTTGCACGCTCTTAATCGCACAACATTTCAAAAGGATACCCCTTGAATGCTTGAGCAGTCTCCAACGCATTGTGTTGGAGACCTCTCTCCAACGCTTTCTGTTGGAGACCTCTCTAGCATTGACAAGGTTAAAAGTCCCATTTAAATTGAAGTGAATATGGGGGAATTTTTAATTGTCTCCTTTGGTGCAGTTGGTTAGCTTCAGAATGGCAACTCTTTTTGCATTTTGCAAATGGCCATTCTTAAACACGAAAGGGTCCAGGAGCCATGCACAACACAAGCCATATTTAACTCTGTACTGTACAGATGTTAACTTTTCGGACATGACACCTAAGGAGAATTAGCTTGTTTGACTAAGTCTGCTCCTATGAGACAAGATGTAGTGAAAAGCGTGGCTGCTCTGTGTATCCTCAAAATGGCTCCTGTCAGCTGTTTGGTGATGTCAGAAAAACGCTTCCCCCCATTGGCTGTCAATGAACTGGAATGCAGCCCAGAAGACTGTGTGCCTCACTGACACACACTTATTAGAGTGTGCACAGGCCCATAGTCTGGCTGTGGTCAGGTTAGAGAACTGTGGCCCAAACTGATTTAAGCAAACTGAAGTAATTCTGTACCATAGGGGTAAATAGAAAGCCCTGTTAACCCTTTGAATGCCAGAGGTGTATGCAATGCATTGCAAAGTAATGCATTGCGTACCCCTCTGACACTCAAATGGTTACATTAAATTGGGCTTTTAACACCTTGAATGCTAGGCAATTCCCTTGGCGACCTCTCTAGCAATCAAACAAGTATTCAAGTGCATAAAAATTTAGGAATTTTTATTTGTTCCCTATGGGGAAGTTGGTTTACTCCAAACTAACTCCAGTTTGCTTTTATAAATATGGGCTCATGACTAAAATGCAAGACTTTAGTTCATGAGATCAGTAAGAGAGCAACAGGGTCTGTTTTCAGACCTTTGTTCTTATCTCTTATTCATGTACTGAGATTCAACATGCAGCCACAGCTTATTGACAGATCTTCTCCCTGGGTAACAGACCTACCCATGGAACAACTACCATGTTGCCCTTTAAATGTACATCAATCCACTTCATTTGTAGCTTGTGTTCCATTAACAATAACACCCTGAACAATTTCCTTTAATAGAATGAATCACCAGTTTTATCATAACCCTATTTCTGTAAACAAAAGGAAAATGCCAACCGTACTTTTATCTAATAGATTGCATTGTTATCTTATTATCTGTGATTTCGCCTGATAAAAATAATAATTTGTATGAATCTATTAGTCTGGGAAATGATGTAATTCTATGCAGAATAAACATGTTTGGATAAATTGGTGTTTTTCTAATACTCATACAAGAAAAGCAAATGAATTCTGATTGTAAGAACATTTTGCACAAAACAAGTCGATCTTTCCAGGGCTGTTTATGAGTCAGGCTGTGGGGAACATGCTATCTTATTGATTTAAGCACATATTATTGTACATTATTATTATTGTTTGGATGACTTCAATGTAATAAGTGTACACTTCTGTAATGTCAAATTAAAAAGGAGTCAACATCGGGGGGAGATTCACTAAGCTGTGATAAAGAGGTGATAAAGTGGAGATAAGGCAGAGATAACTTCTCCAATTTATCACTTCTCCCGCTCCTATGTTATCCTATACAGCCTATTCACTATGGTCTTAAAAGCTTATGTTCTAAAGCTACTCAGCCAATAAAGGTATCACTTTTACTCTGACAGTTTCCAAACTTTTTTGAATAAAACATATTTTCCAGCAGTAAAACACAACTTGGTTTACTCAGCTGGAAAGGCCCTGCAAAATATGTCTCCATAAAAGTTTTACTATCCCATTAAAATAACTTCTATCAGCTAGTGCTATTTTTGTGAATGATTGATTTACATAATGCGTAGAAAATGTACCAGAAATACTAATTTTTACAGTCCTTTTACCATAATAACTGTGAAATTATGAAGCTGAGATAGTCATATTAATCACAGAACAAAGTGAAGTGAGCGTATGGCTTTAAAGGTAAATATTAGCTTTGAATGATTAACATTCACAAACTCATTAAAACAAGCTCAGATGCAATTTGGAAACATAAATGTATTTGGCGTGTGCGTTCATGCTGATAAAATGCTTGCACAAGTATTAGGGCATTAGCCTGTTTCTAAGTAATACACAGATACCTGGCTGTTCTGCAGATAACAAGCTTAATACCTTCAAACGGGCAGCTTCAATCATAGCTGATAAAGTTACAGAAGAACACTAACAATTAAAGGGGAAGTCTTCCCTAGGAATAAGTGGAACTGATATACTAAGATAGGGGTCTCACACTGCATTCCTAGGGGGCAGAAACAGTGCAGGTTTTAGCAATGTCATTGCTTTTGAAGTAGGTCAGTCATTTGCGCAGTGACTTTGAATGGACTAATGGTGTAAGTGCATGAATATCGTAAAAGCCTGTACGGTTTTGTGCCATTGATTTAACCCTTTGAGTGCCAGTGAGATGTCCAAGATAAGAAGCAATGGCCAATACCCCTCTGGCACTCAGATGGTTAAAGAGGGATTCTTAACCCTGGAGTGATAACACTGATTCACAATGTATTGGAGAGTAGGGTTTCGAAATCATCCCTGCTGCACTGATACAAGACTAATAATTGACCACTGGAACCCTGCAGCAGGCATTTTTAATATGTGCCCTCTTTAAAAGGGAGGATCTGGCAACTCTATTGTTGAGTCAACCACTGAAGCTTCCCTGGGGTTAAAAGCCCCATTTAAATGGATGGCAATTTGTATTTGCCTCCTATGGTGCAGTTAGCTTGCCTCACAATTACTCCAGTTCTTCCTAGTATATTAGCATCAATCTCTTTTAGTGTATTTAATCCTTTAAGTGACAGAGAGATATCCACAGCATTACAACACACTACGTTGGTTACCTCTCTGGCACTCAAAGGGTTAACACACTGGGCCTTATTTCTCAAGCTAAAAAGGTACAGTTCTGGAGAATCCATTTGCACCATAAGGGGGAATTAAAATCTCCATTTGTTTAAACTGACTTTAAACCAAGTGAGTGCTGTAGAGCCTTAGCGTGCTGTAGAGCCTTAACATACTTTAATCACCTTTGTAGCATTCATGATGTTAAAAGCCTTTTTAACTTAATGTGAATTTGCAGGATTTTTATTTCACCCTATGGCCCGGTTGGTTAGCTTGATAAATAAGGCCTGTTATATAGCAATTAGTGATGAGCGAGCACCCCAATGCTCGGGTGTTCGGGTGCTCTGACCGAGCACCCCCTGAGGCTCGAGTGCTCGGCCGAGCACCCGAGTCCCATTGAAGTCAATGGGAGGACTCGAGCATTACACCAGGCACCCCCTGCTCTGATGAGGGGAGGGTGCCTGGTCCATAGGAAAAGGGCAGAAAAGGATGGAAACACCACAGAAATGGTTCAGGGACAGCATAGGGAGGATGTCTGGATGCATCTTAGACTCCAACATCGCTGCTGGGAACGATCTTTCGCCCGTAGTACGCCATTTTTACAGACTGACCGTAAAACACACAAAAAGGAAAATAAAAACGACTTTAGGCGAAAAATTGTTACCAAACAATATTTGCTGTATATTTACTTGTATATCATCTGCAAATTCTCCCAAAAATTTCCTCGATTTTTCTGAACTGAGGCCATGATTAAGAGGGAAACGTGCGCAGAGGCAAATTCTCCCAAAAATTTCCTTGATTTTATTGAACTGAGGCCATGATTAAGAGGGAAACGTGCGCAAAGGCAAATTCTCCCAAAAATTTCCTTGATTTTTCTGAACTGGGGCCATGATTAAGAGGGAAACGTGCGCTGAGCCGACCATCTAAAACATTATGGGTGAGGGTCTGCTGCGGAGCTGACCATCCTAAACATTATATGAGAAGGCCCGCTGGTGAGCTGACCTATATAAAAATTGTCAAACAGGGCCCGCTGGTGAGCTGGCCCTATATAAAAATTATATCACAGGGCCCGCTGGTGAGCTGGCCCTATATAAAAATTATATCCCAGGGCATATGGAAGAGGAGGAGGAGGATGAGAAGATTAAGAGTCAACCATATACACGTTTTTTGGGTGGAAGGGGTGAATGGGAATACAGAGTATTCCCATCATTGTAAATAACATATATAAAGTGAGTTTATGTTCCCCCGGGGCTTTCCTCCAGTGGAGTGGAGAAGTCAGGGGAAATCCAGGCCTTGTTCATTTTTATAAGTGTCAACCTATCAGCATTGTCGGTGGAAAGGCGGATACGCTTATCTGTTATGATGCCACCAGCAGCACTAAATACCCGCTCAGACAGAACGCTGGCGGCAGGGCAGGCCAGCACCTCCAAGGCGTAGAGTGCCAGTTCATACCACGTGTCCAGCTTGGACACCCAGTAGTTGTAAGGCACAGAGGGATCATTGAGGACGCTGACACGGTCTGCTACGTACTCCTTCACCATCTTCCAAAACTTTTCCCTCCTTGTGACACTAGGCTGCGCATCAGGGTGAGGGTGCTGGCGGGGTGTCATGAAGGTGTCCCACGCCTTGGAGAGTGTTGCCCTGCCTTTGTTGGAACTGCTGTGTGCTCCCCTTTTCTCCCCTTCTCGGTTGGCCAAGGTAGCACGTACTCTGCCGCCAGCGTTGTCAGATGGAAAATTTTGGAGCAATTTTTCAACAAGAACCTTCTGGTATTGCACTATTTTGCTTGTCCTCTCCACCGGAGGAATGAGAGATGAGAAATTCTCTTTGTAGCGGGGGTCCAGAAGGGTGAACACCCAGTAATCCGTGTTGTCTAAAATGCGTATAACGCGTGGGTCACGGGAAAGGCAGCCTAACATAAAGTCAGCCATGTGTGCCAGAGTACCAACAGTCAAGATTTCGCTGTCCTCACCAGGAGGATGACTCTCAATCTCCTCATCCTCTTCCTCCTCTTCTGCCCACCCACGCTGAAGAGATGGAACTAAAGTTCCATGGCTACCCTCTGTAGCGGAGGCAACCGTGTCTTCCTCCTCCTCCGCCTCATCCAATTGTCGCTGAGAAGACGAAGTGAGGGTGCTCTGGCTATCACCTTGTGTAAGCTCTTCCTCCCGCATTTCCACCTCTTCCACATGCAAAGCGTCGGTTTTAATTGTGAGCAGCGAGCGTTTCAGTAGACACAGAAGTGGGATGGTTACACTGATAATAGCGTTATCGCCGCTCACCATCTGTGTCGATTCCTCAAAATTGCGTAAAACCTCACAGAGGTCTGACATCCATTCCCACTCCTCACTTCTGATTACAGGAAGTTGAACGGAGAGGCGACGACCGTGTAACAGCTGGTACTCCACTACTGCCCTCTGCTGCTCACAAAGCCGGGCCAACATGTGGAAGGTGGAGTTCCAGCGCGTGCTCACGTCACACAGCAGCCGGTGAGCTGGCAATTGTAAGCGCTGCTGCAGCTTCAACAGGCCGGCTGAAGCTGTAGATGACTTACGGAAATGTGCACACACGCGGCGCACCTTGGTCAAGAGATCATGCACATTGGGGTAGGTTTTTAGAAATCGCTGAACCACTAAATTAAATACATGCGCTAGGCATGGTACGTGTGTGAGCTTGCCGAGCTCCAAAGCCGCCACCAAGTTACGCCCATTATCACACACAACCATGCCTGGTTGCAGGTTGAGTGGCGAGAGCCACTGCTCGGTCTGGTGACTAATCCCCTGCAACAGCTCTGAGGCCATGTGCTGTTTGTCCCCAAGGCAGATCAGCTTCAGCACGGCCTGTTGACGCTTCCCCACTGCAGTGCTACACTGCTTCCAGCTACTGGCTGATGCTGGAGTGGCGCTGCGTGTAGAGAATTCGGAGGTGGAAACGGAGGAGGAGGAGCCAATAACGTAGGTGCTGGCGGAAACCCTGATGGAGGTAGGGCCCGCAATCCTCGGCGTGGGTAGCACCCGTGCCATCCCAGGGTCCGAGTCGCTCCCAGCCTCCACGACATTCACCCAGTGTGCCGTCAGGGAAATGTAGCGTCCCTGGCCACAAGCACTTGTCCATGTGTCAGTCGTTAAGTGGACCTTCCCAGTAACTGCGTTGGTCAGGGCACGGGTGATGTTACGGGACACATGGTGGTGTAATGCGGGGATGGCACACCGGGAAAAGTAGTGGCGGCTGGGGACCGCGTACCGAGGGACAGCTGCTGCCATCAGGCTGCGGAAGGACTCAGTGTCCACAAGCCTAAATGGCAGCATTTCGATGGCCAGTAATTTGGAAAGGTGTGAGGTTAGTGCTATGGCCTGTGGGTGGGTGGCTGGGTATTTTAGCTTGCGCTCAAATGCCTGGGGTAACGACATTTGGACGCTGTGCTGGGACAGGGAAGTGGATGTGGTCGCTGATGGTGCTTCAGATGGTACAGGTGCAGGGCGGGAGGTATGCGGGCCTGCGCCTTCGACAGGCGATTGGCCGGCACCGAAAACAGGGGAAGAGGAGGCAGTGGTGTGGCCTGCAGACACAGATGGGCGATCCAGGCGTTCCTCCCACTTATTACGGTGCTTGGATGCCATGTGTCGGATCATGCTGGTGGTGGTGAGGTTTCTAGTGTTCATGCCTCGGCTCATTCTGGTGTGGCACAGGTTGCAAACTACAATTCTTTTGTCGTCCGCACTTTCCTTAAAAAAACGCCATACCGCGGAACACCTACCCCTTGGCAAGGGAGATTTACGCAAGGGGGTGCTCCGTGGAACATTTGCGGGCCGGTTTGGTGCGGTCCGCCTTCTTTCTGTAGCCACACCACTGCCTCTTCCAGCCCGTTGCGGTGCTGCAGATGGCTCACCCTCAGGACTGCTGTCATCGCTCGGCTCTACACCTTCCCAGGTGGGGTCAGTCACCTCATCGTCCACCAAGTCCTCCTCCACTTCCTCACTCTGATCATCCTCCTCATGTCTTGATCCCACCACATACTCAGTCATTGACAACTGTATAACATTCTCCTCAACAAGGTCTTGAGACAGTAATAGTGGTTGATTTAATGGCAACTGTGTCTCATCATCATCATCATCATCCACTACTTCCTTTGACCTTAAATGCCGTTCACATCTGTCATCTTCTTGTGATTGGGTACCCTCTAGAGGTTGTGATTCAGGGCACAAGATGTCATGTTCCTCTGCAAGCGTGCTTGGAGAGAGGGTCAAATGAAGGATTGGTGATGAGACGAGCTCCTCACTATATCCCAGTGTGGGATCACTTCTTTGACCAGACCGTGTATGGTGGGAGGAAGGATGATCAGAGTGAGGATTATGTTGACCAGACTCTTGGCTACTGAGAGTGGACTTGGTGGAAGACAGGGTGGTGCTTAACCGACTGGAAGCAGTATCAGCTGACATCCAACAGACCACATGTTCGCAGTGGTCGGACCTCGAGAGTGATGTCCTGCGACGCCCTGTAAAATTAGACATGAAGCTAGGTATGGTGGATGTCTTTCTTTCTTGTGCTCTGGCACCAGGCACAGTTTCTCCGCGTCCTGACCCGCGCCCTGAACTATCAGGATCACGTCCACTTCCCCGTCCCTTTTTACCCGCCTTCTTCATCTTACACGGAATATGTGACTTTGATATTTGAGTTTGAAGACTTAACAGTATTTCTTCCTATTCTGCAACTGTGCAGAGTACACAGAATAGGCTGCTAAACTGCGGTGACGCACACTGAATGGAATATGTGACTTTGATATTTTAGTTTGAAGACTTAACAGTATTTCTTCCTATTCTGCAACTGTGCAGAGTACACAGAATAGGCTGCTAAACTGCGGTGACGCACACTGAATGGAATATGTGACTTTGATATTTTACTTTGAAGACTTAACAGTATTTCTTCCTATTCTGCAACTGTGCAGAGTACACAGAATAGGCTGCTAAACTGCGGTGACGCACACTGAATGGAATATGTGACTTTGATATTTTACTTTGAAGACTTAACAGTATTTCTTCCTATTCTGCAACTGTGCAGAGTACACAGAATAGGCTGCTAAACTGCGGCGAAGCACACTGAATGGAATATGTGACTTTGATATTTGAGTTTGAAGACTTAACAGTATTTCTTCCTATTCTGCAACTGTGCAGAGTACACAGAATAGGCTGCTAAACTGCGGCGAAGCACACTGAATGGAATATGTGACTTTGATATTTGAGTTTGAAGACTTAACAGTATTTCTTCCTATTCTGCAACTGTGCAGAGTACACAGAATAGGCTGCTAAACTGCGGTGACGCACACTGAATGGAATATGTGACTTTGATATTTTACTTTGAAGACTTAACAGTATTTCTTCCTATTCTGCAACTGTGCAGAGTACACAGAATAGGCTGCTAAACTGCGGTGACGCACACTGAATGGAATATGTGACTTTGATATTTTAGTTTGAAGACTTAACAGTATTTCTTCCTATTCTGCAACTGTGCACAGTACACAGAATAGGCTGCTAAACTGCGGTGACGCACACTGAATGGAATATGTGACTTTGATATTTTACTTTGAAGACTTAACAGTATTTCTTCCTATTCTGCAACTGTGCAGAGTACACAGAATAGGCTGCTAAACTGCGGCGAAGCACACTGAATGGAATATGTGACTTTGATATTTTAGTTTGAAGACTTAACAGTATTTCTTCCTATTCTGCAACTGTGCAGAGTACACAGAATAGGCTGCTAAACTGCGGTGACGCACACTGAATGGAATATGTGACTTTGATATTTGAGTTTGAAGACTTAACAGTATTTCTTCCTATTCTGCAACTCTGCACAGTACACAGAATGTGCTGCTAAACTGCGGCGAAGCACACTGAATGGAATATGTGACTTTGATATTTTAGTTTGAAGACTTAACAGTATTTCTTCCTATTCTGCAACTCTGCACAGTACACAGAATGTGCTGCTAAACTGCGGCGAAGCACACTGAATGGAATATGTGACTTTGATATTTTAGTTTGAAGACTTAACAGTATTTCTTCCTATTCTGCAACTCTGCACAGTACACAGAATGTGCTGCTAAACTGCGGCGAAGCACACTGAATGGAATATGTGACTTTGATATTTTAGTTTGAAGACTTAACAGTATTTCTTCCTATTCTGCAACTCTGCACAGTACACAGAATGTGCTGCTAAACTGCGGCGAAGCACACTGAATGGAATATGTGACTTTGATATTTTAGTTTGAAGACTTAACAGTATTTCTTCCTATTCTGCAACTCTGCACAGTACACAGAATGTGCTGCTAAACTGCGATGACGCACACTGAATGGAATATGTGACTTTGATATTTTAGTTTGAAGACTTAACAGAATGTGCTCTAATCTGCAACTTTGCACACTAAACAGAATGTGCTCTAATCTGCAACTTTGCACACTAAACAGAATGCGCTCTAATCTGCAACTCTGCACACTAAACAGAATGTGCTCTAATCTGCAACTTTGCACACTAAACAGAATGTGCTCTAATCTGCAACTTTGCACACTAAACAGAATATATGAAATTTTTTTTTTTTTGTTTTTTTCCCCCCACACAAAATAACCTGCTGCCCCCACACACAGTAGTCCTAAAAAGGACTTTTGGTTCTTTTTTTTTCACAATTTTGCTTTTTTTCTCCCTACACTGACTTTCCCTTCCTATCCTCATCTCTCCCTGGCTAAGACTGAGCCGAACTCGCTGGTCAGGTGCTATACAGCACCCGACCACGGGTTCTGGCCAGCCAATCAGTGTAATGCCAGCAGCCAACATGGCTGCTGGCATTACACTGATGTCAGAGCCTCCCTGCACGTTTATTGGCTGCGCAGCAGCCGCAAAACGTGCGGGGAGGAGACCCGAACATGGCGGGCGAGCACATGCGGTACTCGTACGAGTACCGCCATGTGCCGAGCAGAGCGATGCTCGAGCCGATCCGAGCATCGGCCGAGCATGCTCGCTCAACACTAATAGCAATCATAATAGTACAATAAAAATGCAGCTACAACTGATCCTCATATAAAGATGGTCATGTATTTCAATAATTTACATTTTGTAATTCAATTGTAAAATATCCCCTCGAGCCCCTTTTTCCTCTCGCTGGCCACCTCCCCTCAGATGTGGAATCCAGTCCTGGGACCGGACAGTGCGCAGCGAGGGACAATCTTCATCCACTGATGATGGCAGAAGGGCAAGATTTTCCTCATGCTCAATGAAGATTGTCTCTCGCAGAGCTCCATCCGGCTGTCTCTGAGAGTGTAAGAGGTGGGAGGGGGATCCTTTAGAACTGAATTACTCTTGAACTACAAAACGTAAACTACAGTGCTACATGACCCACATTATATGAGGATCAATCAGAGCTGCATTTTTATTCAACTATTACTATCCCTTTAAGAGATATGAACAGGCACGTGCACACATAGACACCAAGGGGGGCTTGAGCACCTGCCCTGTTTGTCCAAAGTGCCCTCGTGCCCTTTAAAAAAAAAAAAAAAAAAAAAAAGTTGCCTCGCTGCCTGCACTAACCCCCTCACCGCCCAGTCAGGTCTGTGCCTCCTTATTTTCTTTATTTAAATATATACTTTGAATAAATAATTATGAGAAGTGCCCTTTTTTTCATTTGAGCCCCTGCCCTCCAACATGTCTGAGCTTTCATACAGCAGACAGGTACATCTGTCTCAGTTGCAGTCACTCTTTCTAGGTCAACCCTCACAACAAACAATGGACTTCAACAGGCCTGAGCATCCCATAAACTACACTAGTCCCTATCAGACTGTAAACTGAAACAATTAGTAGTATGCTATAATAGCAATCAAATGAAATAAAACAATAAATAGAAAATATTGGCTGCGGTTTGCTCTACAATGGTCCTAACATTAGCGACATGAAGGAAACATATACAAGTCTTACTGTTTTGGGGGGTTGTTTGCCTTTCTATCCCCTAGTCTGATGTGCACAAAGATTTCCATGAACTGGCACTATCGTAAAAATATACATTTTTTTTTTTCCAATTTCCACCACTTTAAAGATACACTAATATTTGTAAACTGAGGAATTTCCTACTATATGCAATACCTAGTACCAGCCTGAGAAAAGTGGTACACTAGTGGTATGGGTTACATACTGAAGGGGTGCCAGGAGCACTAAACTACAAAAATCCATTTTGTTTTTTAAATGACCTGTCTGCACTAAAGTGATCATAACCACTACAGATATGAAGAGACGGTAGTAGACATTCACCCATATCAAATGAGGGTTATTTGTCTTTCTACCACTAGGCTATTGTGCACAACTAATTCCGGAAAATGATGCTAAAGGAAAAAACACATAATTAAAGGGATAGTAATACTTAAATTTTACAACACTACATCTTGTAGCCTTTAAAAAAAACAAATTAAATGCCCCCAGTGCCATCTCTCAAACCTTTATGGTTTGAGAGATATTCACTTTCAAAGTTCCCCTCTCCCTGACTTCAGTGATCTAGCTGACTGCAGGGAAATCCGGTTCTGGGACCGGCAGAGGCTCTTCAGCAGAGCCGAGATTGCGTTATTGCAAAAGAAATCCTTCACTGGAATGGTCTTCTATATGTGCTAGAGAGCTGACGTCAGTTAGGGGGGAACTTTGAAAGCTAATATCTCCAGGGGAGGGCTGGTCTGGGGAGCAGGGGGGCAGTTGTCCCCTGGGCCGGCCATGTGTCTGGGCTGGTAGGCCACTGCTCCTCACTAAATCTCCCAATTGCTGCTGTAAATGGAGCTACACTAGTGATAACATAGAGCTTACAATTGAAATGGAGCTACACAAACGACACTACAGTGTAACAATCCAAATGGAGCTACACTAGTAGCATAATGCATTCCCTTGTAAGCTCTATAGTATAACTAGTGTAGCATTACTTAAATTGTGAGCTTTGTAGTAGTGCACTAGTGTAGCCTCATTTCAGCTGTAAGTTATGTGGTATCACTTGCCTTACTTCACAACATTAATGTCAATTTTAAAATTAACAAAAGGGGGTGGACTGGGACAGTGGGCTTGAGCGAAATAGAAATGGCCCACTTGGCTGAATTTGCCCCCTGGGCCACAAGTTGCCAGCCCTCCCCTGAATATCTCTCAAACCATAAAGGTTTGAGGGATGGCGCTGGGGGCATTTCATTACTTTTTTAAAGGCTACAAGATGCAGGGTAGTAAAATCTAAGTATTACTATCCCTTTAATTACACTTCAGTCCAGATATAATCATTCAATGCCATGAAATTTCTTATTGTGTTCAGTACTTAGTGCCAGTTAATATGGGCTGACATACCATAGAGGGTACTAGGAGCATAGCTTCAATAAGCAGACAGTAAATGCTTCACTTTGTGGCTGCCAGTGGACAAGGCAGGAGTGTCAATAGGTGCGTATGTGGTTCTGTGGCCTACCAGTAGGAGAATCCTGGAAATGAATGTGTTGTTCTGCTAGTGGGATAGTGTAACAAGGCTGGGGTATCAGTGAATCTGTGGTCCTGTGTATACAAGTGGACAATAGAAAATGGCTGAGGTGTTAGAAGGTGTATGTGTGGTTACATGGCTACAAGTAGGACAAGGCAAAGAGTGTATGTGCAGTTCTGTGAATACCAATAATCAATAGAATAAGACAGGTGTCAGAAAGTGCATGTGTGATTCAATGGCTACTTGTGGAGCAAGGCTGGGGAAGCAGACAGTGTATGTGTGGTTCTGTGGATACCAGTGTATCAATTTTTAATATAGGATTTTTTGTCTGTTTGGTTATTTAAGCCATAGTGATGGCAATATGTATTGGATAGGAATCACTTAAAATGGGCTACTTTGGCAGGGTAAGTGTGTTGAAACATCCTTTGGCCAAACTATGCAACTAAATCCTCATTTTTAAATATTTTAAAATAAGTAAATTAACACATTGGTATAAAAGATGCTCTATACAGGGTTCACATCAAATAAACTAAAAGATGGTTTTCAGGGTTCAAACTGCACTAATTCCAATTTCCAAACATAAAAACAATGTATAAAAATTTTCTGTTGTGGCCCTTGCCCTTTAATTATTTTACTTATAAACCTTAACTCTTTGCATGCCAGAGGGGTGTTCAATGCATTGAAAAGGAATGTGTTGTATACCACAAGGGGTGGCTCTAGAATTTTGTGGGCCCTAAGAAAATATTCATGTGGGACCCACTTTATTCCCACATTGGTATATCTAGTAAGCATGCTTGATTACTTACTGTTCTGGAGTCTCCGGAGGGGGATGTGATTGATTTGAATAGCGGCATAAAAGGAGGCTTGGATTACTCGTGAGTTAACTGTTGCATCACAAAAGTGGGCGGGAAGTGGGAGGAACAGGGTGGGGAAGGAGTAGAAGTGGGAGGAACAGGCTGGGAAGGAGCAGCAGTGTGCAGAGTTTCAGCGCAAATCTGGAGAGTTCCCAGGTATGGTAATAAGACATTGCCATATGATTTTGTTTATATTCAGTGGCGATACTGTACAAGTCCTCTGACCCTCTGACTAAATGTAGGCCCTACGGAGCTGCATATTCTGCTTATATTGTAGAGTCATGCATACCACTCTGGTACTCAAAGGGTTAATTTCAGAGAACACAGCTGAAAAATTTCTGCAGTACAATCTCATTTTCGAAAATTATTCTTAAGGTTGTTTACTTGTCAATTTCCACAAATTTATGTAACAATGATATATGTTTCTATTTCAAGCCATTATCTTCAATGAACGAAAACAACATTATTTTTGCCACCCATGAGAGGGGATTTGAAAGATGTTTTCCATCCAATCCAATTTGTGCATATTTCAAATCGTTTTTCTTTTAATATGCTCCAAAATCTGCTTTCTATACACTGGCCATACTACATAAATGGCAACACTGTGCAAGTAATAATCTTCCATTTTATGTTGATGTGATTAAATAATAGGCTTCTGCGAATTTCTAGCACTGTATATCACACACAAGGGCAACAAAATTAATAAAGGGAATGGAAGACTTTTGTTATGAAGAAAAGCATTCCAATTTAGGTTTATTTGCTTTGGAGAAGAGGCGCCAGGGAGGCAATATGATTATTATTTTGAAATATATGCAGGGATAATACAAATAACTCTCTAGGGGCCTTTACGTCAGCAGGAAAGTACACAAGGTCATCCAGTGAGATAGGAGGAAGGGTAATTTCACTGTCATCAAAGGAAAAGGGATCTTAATGTAGGAGAAAAGAAGATATGGAAATTATTACCAAGAGAGGTAGTGTTGGAGGAAGGGAATTTCAAGGAAGGGTTAGAATTAATTTTCCAAAAAAAGATTTCAAGTAGACACTCTTGGAATATTTGTATAGAGCAAATCTGATGGACTTCTGAAGCTGGGAAGGATTTGTTTCCCCAGCCATGTTCCACAAGTAGCCACTGAAACACCTGTACTTTCTGACACCCATCTTATTGTACTGACCACTGGTATTCACAGAACTGCACATACACTCTCTGCCTTGTCCTACTGGTAGCCATGGAACTCACACCTCAGCCATTTTCCATTGTCCACTTATAGACACAGAACCACAGATTAACTGACACCCCAGCCTTGTTCCACTATCCCACTAGTAGAACAAGACATCCACTTCCAGCCTTCTCTCACTGGTACCCACAGAACCCCATACACACTTATTGACATTCCTGCCTTGTCCACTGGTAGCCACAGAGTTACGAATATACTGTCTGCTAATGGGAGCTCCTTGTACCATCTATGGTATGCCCATACTATCTGGCACTAGGTATTGAACGCAATAAGAAATTCCATGGCGTTGACAAAGGAACAATTGAAAGTAGCTTCCATGGGGTTTAATGTGCCACCTCCTGGGTCAACATATATTGCAAAGATAGTCGATAGCAATGTATGTAAGATGGTACTTTTTACTTGCAAGAATTTAAATAAATAGGAACCATATTTGTCATTTGTATGTAAATTCAAAAAAGTAAAACATGCCCCCCAAGAAGGTGTGAAAACTTATGATGAGGTGTTAGTGTGCCAAGTTACATCATTTCTACTCTGAATTTCCAATGCTCCCACAATTAAGACTCCCATCTCAGTGAAAGGGAATTTTCATTTGCCCTAAAGTTGTAGTTGGTTTGCCCCAGATTAACACCACTTTAGGTGCACGTAATTTTCCAGTCTATAAAACTGTGTAACACTTATTGCTAAATCACATATTTTTATTATTTTATGGAGATAAAAAAATAAGAACTAATTAGTTTTCTTTTCATTCAGTATTTATCATTTTCACTGGAAAATAATGAGCTTTTATGTCAAAGAAATATGTTTTATTGCACAAAACTAGAGACAAGCCCTTAATTAATAACAATGACTACAGAAAAAGATATTTGAAATGAAAAAAAACTTAAGATATGCACATAAAAACAAGGAAGATTAAAGTGGGCCTGTCACCAAAGGAAAAATGTAGATTTAATGGATAATTAAAACCTGTCTATACATCGTTCTAGCTATTTTTCTAAAAAATAAGTACTTTTTAAAAAACTAACCATTATACTTTAATGACACAGTGTGGCACTTTATACTAATTCAGGCCAAACATATCACTCGCTGGTGTGATGATCTGACAGACGAAGCACCCAATGTAAGCTGCCTGGTTAGACTCTGTGAAGTAGATTTTCCACAAAGAGGTGACAGACTGCTATATGATATATATAACACAACAAGAGCACAGCAACAAACAACAGTGGGCTAGATGCTTGAGAGGCTGGCTGGCAGTGGCTGGTCTTTAGGCTGCCTTGCTGTAGCCTAGGCCGGGTTAGAGTTGCTGGCCTCAAGGCCAGATTAATGCCGACCAGAGGAGCCGGCCCTCAACCCAGATGACAAGCCAGAGAACAGCACCAGAGTGACTGGAGTAGAAGATGATAACAGGCCAAACAACCTGCCTGAAGTATTCTTTATTAGTTGTTGTATCAAGAACATTGTGACCTGGAGCTTGACTGATGAGACAGAGGACCGAATACTTGAAGTCCGACTGGTGGTCGAGGTGGTTGATGTTCTACTGGTGGTTGCTGGGAATAGAAGCCAAGGTTGGAAACTAATCAGACAAAGATGTACAAGGAGGAGGAGTTGAACAAACTGTGCCAAAGTCGGTAACAGGAAATCTGAGAACAGGGTACCAAAGAAAGGTCAACACACAAGGAAATCACACAGGAACTAGACTAGAACTACAGGTCATAAACTGAAACACTTTGATCGCTCCTCTGCCCTAAAGCAATGATGCTCTATAATGGCTCACAGCAAACGCAAGACAAGGTGGGGAACCAGGGTCTGGATAACAAGGAAAAAACTAATGAAAAACCAGACATGGAATCACAGAAAAAGCAAATTAAAAAAAAGGCAGAACATGACAACTGATTATTAGAAATGATCCCTGTGTTTGGGCTATGCCTGGATTCATTCATCACACTGTATGTGGTCATATTGGCTCAGCACAGAAAAAAATTACCATAAAGTACCATTCTGTACCACCAAAATAAAGATTAATGTCTCAAAAATTATATTAAAAGCAAATGGCTACCAAAACATATAAAGTTCTTAATACTTTTCAAACCTTTGAGTGCCAGAAGGTAAGCAACGCATTGCACAGAAATGTGTTACATACCCCTCTAAGCACTCAAAGGGTTCAAATGACCTAAACGTCTTAAGGTGAGTTATATTTTTACAACAGGAAGTAGGAACTGATATGGGGTACACTAAGAATATCATGTATTAGAGTGGATACAGGGCATGAATGCTGTTCAGTGGCCATAGCAATATACCTTAAAGGGACAGTAATGTCCCATAAAAACTTTATAGAGTTTTGTAGAGGATGAATAAATGAGCTTAATGGTGCAAACCCTATCTCTCAAACCGCTATGGTCAAGCCGAAATTGCATTATTGCAAAAGAATTACTTCATCGGAAAGGTCTACAAAGTGTGCCTGGTTTGCAAGCACACTTTGTAGACCTTTCCAATTAAGTAACTCTTTTGCAATAACGTGATTTCGGCTCTGCTGCAGAGCCTCCTCGTGACAGCCGACACGGATCTCCTGCTGTCAGCTTTACAGCTGAGGCAGATGATGGGAGTTGTAGTCCAGCAATTTATGGAGAGTATCATGTGCTCACCCTATGCTTAGGGGCACAGGGAGCAGGACTTGTAGATATCCTATCAGAGAGAGAGGTGAGATATGCTACCTCACTCCCTCTGATTGGCTTCTGTACTGTGATCCCAGCTTGACAACAAGGAACAGCAGACCTAGAGAGAGAGAGATAGGGAGAGAGCTGTACCCCAACCCTGCGGTCTGAATAAATAAAAATTAACCCCATGTGTGCCACACAGGGTCCAACACATTGCTTTGCAATGTATTGGACCCACTGTAGCACACAAAGGATTATTTAACTTTTTTATCATTATTTTTCCAGACTTTGTTGAGAAGGCATCAGGAGGGGTCCTAATGCCCTACCAATGAATACAAAACCAATGGAAAAAAGAAATTAACCCTGTGTGTGAGACAGGGGGGTCAACACATTGCTGTGCACTAACTGCCTCCAATCCCCCCCCCCAAGTACCCTAAACCCCCAGCCTGATTCCACAGCCCACTGATAGTCACATTCCCTCAGCCTGATCCCTGCCCTCAGCCTGGGTACACTACCCACTTTTAGACACAGACTACCACTGTGCACTAGAATAAGGCTGGGATATGCACTATCTGGCCCCCTCTGCCTTGTTCCGCTGCCCACTGGTAGTCAGACATACCCACATACACTGCGTGCCCTCCCCTTCCTCCTGGTTGCACCGGCAGTCACAGTACAAATGGTAGCCATAGAATCATGCATACACTGCTTTACCATCCTTGTTCCACTGGTAGCCACGCCTCTAGCATTTTAAACCATATCAGTGGGGTAAATGTATCTTTAAAGATACATAAATGTAAAATTCCTCAATTGTTTCCTATCACACCACTTTCTGGAAACAGTTGTGGTTAAAAAGGCATGTGACCACTCATTTGATGCAGGTGAATGTCCTTTCCAAAAAGGTATCCCTTACTTGCCTTTTCTACATATCTTCAATGGTTATGACAATTTTAGTGCAGCCAGGTATTTTCAAAAAGAAAAGTGGCAAGTGAAGATTAGTGTTCTTGGCAAACCCATAATGTAGGTTAACATGTTAACCCACACAAACAGGGTGCAGTTTTCTCAGGCTGGTAGCAGGTACTGAATGCAGAAGGAAATTCTATAGTTTTCAGATTTTAGTATCTTTGAAGTGGTGAAAATGTAAAAAAAAATATTTGTTCCTATAATACCACATTATGGAAATATTTGTTAACTCCAACCTAGGGGTAGAAAGGCAAGTGACCCCCCTCATTTGATGTGGGTGAATGTTTACTTTACAGAATGGTATACCTTGCATACCTTTCCTTCGGATCTCTAACAGTTATGACAATTTTAGTACAGGCAGCCATTTTCATAAAAGAAAACGCTTAGGAGAATGAATGAATGAATGAATGAACTAATATGTTTATTTTTATAGCACCACAAGTATACGCAACACTTTTCAATTTAAGGGTTTGGACAATACAGGGTAACAAGTGCTTAAACTGAAACACTGCAAGTGGGGTCCCTGCTCAAACGCTTACAACCTAAAGTTGTAAAGGGATACATACAGAGAATACAAGGTATACAGTGCTCGATTTCTGGTCAGGTTAGGGGAACATAAATAAGTAAATTATAAGAGTATTAGATATACAACATGAATGCCTTCTAGCTCATTGAAGCCTTGTTGAGGAAATGTAATTTTAAGTAAACTGTTCTATTGTAGTGATCCTGGTGACAGATTTCCCCGTCTGCCTTCCTAATAGAATCCCCTACCACCACCATATGCCTAGGTCTGCCCGAGTCCCGGATCCCATCTGTGTTGGAGGGACTGTTCTCCTCACTGTTAGAGAGAACAATCCTCTCCAGCAAAGGCATTCTTGTGTCAACATCCTCAACATCATTACTCAATGTAGCAAATCTGTTAGGGTTAGTAAACACAGGAGTGTCCTCCCTATTCCTCTGCCCCCCTTGCTGTGTCTAACAGTAACCCATCTGGCTACCTGTTCTTTCTTTGTGCAGTCTCCACCCCCAGAGCTACCTACCACCAATTCCTGCTGCTCAGTTAGCAAACCCCTCTCGAGATTGGCCGTCTCTCTCAATGTTGCAACTTGCCTCTCCAGATTTCTAATGAAAGCTTCCAGAAAGACCACTTGCTTACATCTGCCACAGAGGTATGCATCCTGGAATGGTTGTTTCAGGTGTGCAAACATATGGCAACTTGTGCACTGAGTTAAAAAAAGACAGTCATGCTACCACTCCTATTATGTCAGCTACTACAAGCTAAAAGGCAGGCAGAAAAATATATATCAGCACAATAAGGTTAATAAATGTGTTCCCCTGTGTAATTCCCTGTATTTCAATCCCCCTGTTATTTAAATTCCCATACTTACCTGCACTTACACACTGATACAAGATTCACACGTTCAAGTATTCATTGTGTATCTGCTTTTTAAAGCAGAAAACCACCACTTACAACCCAGCAATTAACCACTCCCACCACACCAGACTGCAATCATTCCTTAAACCACTGCAGAGGGAGGGAAAAGGGTTTTGTTTTTTAACCTCTCCCTTACCACACACAAAATACTTATCCAATTTCTCCAGCAAATATCCCAAGTTTATCTCACAGATCACTGATCAAAACCTACAGATAACTCTCTCTTTCTGTTTTTTTTTAAAGCAGAAAGCCACCACTTACAACCCAGCAATTAACCACTCCAACCACACCAGACTGCAATCAATTCCTTGTACCACTGCAGAGTGAGGGGAAAATAGGGTTTTGTTTTTTAACCTTGAAGACTGCAAGAGAATGCAGTGGCACCGGCTGGGAGGTAGAGCATTCCACAAATATGGAGCAACGAGCAGAGCCAAATAGGTACCATAGACAAGGCATCCCAGGCCCCGCCTAGGGTCCAATCACTTGGTGGGGCCCGTCAGCCTGATCAATAATTGTACTTCCTTGCATGTACTGGCACTCTGTGACAGGAAATGCACCTTCCAAAAACTTTGTCTCTCGGCATGTCATTGTCCCTTTTTCAGCATTACCTGGCATGTGCACTACTGCTGTAGGGATGTCCTACAATGGGAGCAGGCAGCAGGCTCTGCACCCTTTGTGAAACAACAATAGATCCTCGAAGATGTCTGCCCAAATAAAGAGGTAATGGAACTTAGTGGTGGTGGACATGTATGCTATGCCTGTTCAAGCGTGTGGTATGTGAATGAATGTCTGACTCTGAAAGAGAAGCAAAAAACAGTACAGACAGAAGTGTAGAAAATAATAATGGAAATGGCAAAAAAAATAACTAAATACATATTTAACTAGATAAAAATATATAAAAAATGAAGATTCAATTCTAAGTATACTCCTAAAAATTATAACATAAAAGCAGATAAACAATTGAAGCTACACATGGACAAACAATCCAAGTTGATATAACACTCTCTCAGTAGTACCTGTAATAAAACTGGCTAGGGACACAACTTTATTCTATGACTGGTATTTGATCAAACTAAGATTCATTCTGGAATCTGGTATAAGGGACTCCAGAGCTGTGTGAAATACTAGAGAGGCAAGTGGGATGCTTCGGTAAAGTGCACCAAAAGTAATGGACTAGATGACTGTCTATTTAATGTAAGCACCAGTCCAAAAGGGGTAGACAGTCATCTAGCCCATTACTTTTGGTGCACTTTACTGAAGCATCCCAGATTCCCGCTTACTATTACTCCACACGGCTCTGGTCCCTTATACCAGACTCCGGCACGCTTTTTAGTTTGATCAAATGGCAGTCATATAATAAAGTTGTGTCCCTACCCCGTTGTATTACAGGTACTACTGAGAGAGTGTTGTATCAACTTGGATTGTTTGCCCATGTGTATCTGCAATTTTTTAGCAGTTTTTAGGAGTACAAGTAGAATTTAATCTTCATTTTGTTTAATATTTTTACATAATAAAATATTTATATTGTTATTTCTTTGCCATTTCCATTACCCTTTATTTACACTTAGACTTCTCCTTGAACTGTTTTTTACTTCTCTTTTCTACATACTTAACCAAATCCATGCCGAGGGGAGTTCGGGAATCAAACAGCTGCAGAGATGTCTATAAGAGAATTTTGCCTGAGAGACACAAGCACTAGCATAAATTATCATTCACCCAGAGCAGTATCATTTCACCCCAGTATCAGTTTGGGATTATATCTATAGATATTGTGATGCCATATCATCCTCTGTTTATTGTATTTATTTATATATTATCAGATTGGAGTCTGCTGATATAGAATTGTATATCTGCTATCATTGCTTATACATTTATCATTGATCATATTCATTTTTGAACTGCTAGTCTAGCTTGGAGGATTCGGTACATCATTTATTCAGAAAGGATTGCAGCAGAAGTAGGGAGGGGGGCAAGCTAAAGGGGGGCCCCAATTAGGGATCCTGTCTAGGGCCCCACAGAGTCATAATCCGGCTCTGTGTCAAGGTTTGGCTGAGCTGCTCTAACTCTGCTGCTTGATTCTGCTGTCTGAACTAATCTAGAGCTCTGCTATCTACTGCTGCTGCCTTCCCTTTCCTGGATCAGGCTGAATCAGCTGACCTCTCAGTGATTGCTCACCTGACTGTTATCAGCCAACCCTCCCAGGGTATTTATAGCAGCCTGGCTCACTTCCTGATTGCCCTTGTGTCTGATTCTGGCTGCAAACGTGTTCCCTGAGTTCCTGATTATCTGTGCATGACCTGGCTTCCTTTGATGTCCCTTCTGGCTCCGGACTCCTGACTTGTTCCTGACATCGTTGATCTCTGTATTCCTGACCCAGGCTTGGCTGAGTATCTGTCTAGGTTCCTGACCCCGGCTTGTCTTTTGGTTTACACTACTGGATCATGATTTTGCTTTGTTTGCTTTTGTTATTTCAATGAAGGTGTTTTGCATTTTACATTTTTGTGTCTGTCTGGTTCCTGGTACCTAACAGTCTGTCAGTGAGGGAAAAGGGTTTGTTATGAGAGAGAGCTGTAGACACAAATGGAGCTAAGAGAAGAATGTTGTTGGCTCATTGTAAGTGGCGGGAAGGAGTCTAGCAGGAGATCAGAGTGAAAATATAGGAGGGGGTAGACGAGAGAAGGGTCTTAAATGAGAGAAGCAGCATTTTATAAACTATCCAGAGTTTGATAGGCAGACATTGGAGTGATTGGGGGAGAGAAACCTAGGTGACGTTACGGTAACTTGTGCTGCAGCATTCTGTATTGATTTCATTGTATGGTGTTATGAGGTAGGAAGACCTGCTTGTGTAAGAATTTTAGCTATCGAGGCATAGAGGAAAGGACACATTTTTTGATGTGTTACACAGGAGAAAGCTACAGGATTTGGCAATAGCATTAGTATGAGGAGAAAATGAGAGAGTAGCATCAATTATTAACCCAAGGCACCGGGCCTCTGATACTAGCTTTATGCTAGTGCCATTTACTGTCACCTGGAATAGCACAACTTGGCCAGGTCTAGGTGGGATGAGGAGTAGCTCAGTTTTAGACATGTTGAGTTTGAAGTGCCTAAGAGCCATCCAGTCATAGATAGCTGAGAGACAATCTTTAACTTTAGATTGAACATAAAGAGTCAGTCAAGATTTCCAGTAAATAAACTGGGTGTAGTCTGCATAGAGGCAATATTTTAATCCATATTAGTTAATAATTTCACAAAATGTGTGTAGAAAAAAACAGAAGCAGTCCTAGAACAGAACCTTAAAGAACACCAACAGAAAGGCAGACGGGAAATGACAAATAGGTGGCAATGGAGACCCTGAAGGATCATTTAGTTAGATAAGAGAACAGTCAGTTCAGGACTAACTTATGGATGCCTAAAGAGTAAAGAATTTAGAGGAGGAGGAGAGCATATCCACAGTGTCAAAAGAAGCTAACAGATCAAGCACAATAAGTATGTCAGTTCATACCAATAGGGTGCCCTTTTTCTAACAGAGCAGTAGCTTATGAATACAGTTGGAAATGCCACAGTTTTCACAGATTTCAGTAAATTTGAAGAGTTGAAAACATTTTAGAAACATTGTTGCACACCAGGCTGGTGGTAAAAAGGCAAGCGATCCCTCATTCAATGCAGTAGGTTACCTTCTTTCCAAAATGATATGCCTTCTTTACATTGCTTGCATTTATGTAGTTTTTATAATAGTCCCGTTTGAAAAATTGTAAGAAAAATTAGGTTTTAGTTGGAAATTGGTATCCAGGGGATTCAGGGCTTGTTCAAATAATTTAAACTTTCATAATCAACGTCATTCTTTTTATATCTATGATTTTAGCAAAATATGTAATTTTTACTTTTTTATAATTATGACATTGTAGCTTGTTGCCTGATGTAAAATTTACTTTATGTGAGACACCATGAAAAATATTATATTTTTCCATATGTAACTAGAAAGTTGCCTACAGGAATCAGACCTAAACTGATGGATTGCAAACACTTTGAAAATTATTCAGTCCACAGGGTCTAAGAAATAGCCCAAGGCCCTAGCACTCAAATGGTTAAGTATGCGCTGCACTGTTGTGTATAAAGTGCATGTACCTTTTCCTTTGTGTTTCTGGACTCCTTGCCCCATATAGTGTTGTTTTATTCACCTTCCTCTCCCAAACAGTTGTCTCTATCCCCTCCCTGTCCTTAAAGGGATAGTAATGTTTCATAATAAAAGCAGCTCTAATTAATCATCATAGTATTTGGACTTTGGAGAGTTATTTCAATTCTGTCAGAGATGTAGGTCAAGAGTAATTCAATGACAAAGTATCCCCCTCCCTTTTACTTATGTAACACTGCTCAGCCAGAGCAGAAGGGAGGTGCCCAGGTAGACTGCAGAGAGGGACAATCGTCAATTAAGATAAGGGAAAAACCTGAAAAACTTGTCAAGGGGGGGGGCAGGGCTTTCATTGTTCTCATAGGAAGACGAATTTCCCCTGCTGTTATCTGTCTGGTCTATGGACTGCATTCCACATCTGAGAAGAGATGGCTTACACTAGGTAAAAGGGACGGGAGGGGAAACTTTGCTAGTGTTGAGGGTGGGCCCTTAACTTAACTCTGAGATAGCTAGGGGTTTAGGATTACTGCTGGCTTTGTAGATCCCAAAAGATCTGTTAAAGGGATAGTAATACTTTGTTTTATCTTTATTTTATTTTGTAGGCATTACAAAAACATGAAGAACGATATAAGTCTTATCTCTCAAACCTTTATGGTTTAAGAGATATTCACAAGCAAAGTATCCCACACTCCCGTTCAGCCAGATCAGAAGGGAGGTGCCCAGGTAGACTGCAGAGAGGGACAATTTTCAATTAAGATAACAGAAAAAGCTGAAAAACTTGTCAAGGGGGGCAGGGCTTTCATTCTTTTCATAGAAAGAAAATTGTCCCCTGCTGTTATCTATCTGGTCTTACAACCAGATTCACATCTGAGAAGAGATGGCTTACACTAGGAAAAAGGGGCGGGAGGGGGAAACTTTGCATGTGAATATCTCTTAAACCATAAAGGTTTGAGAGATAAGACTTATATCATTCTTCATGTTTTTTTAATGCCTACAAAATAAAATAAAGTTAAAACGAAGTATTACTATCCCTTTAATATAATTTAAATAAACAGTATTTCAGATTTAACAATAGGCCTTTGGCCAGTACAAAGGAAGGAGGGCAGGGCCAGAAATTGGGCATAAAAAGAATACAGCACAAGCTCTCTGGTCTCTTTTTGTGTTCTTTCCCTACTGTTGGGGATTCCAGCCTCCTTTCCTTCTGTGTCTCTCCCCATTTACCCTCACCCCCTCTGCTGGTTGACCAGTTGCTGGGATCATCCAAGTTTTCTGAACCTTGTAATCTCAAGTAACATTGGTAAACGTGTAGTACTGTGTTAGCTATAGTGGGATAAAAAGGGGAACATTTGTTGCCTGATGTAGATAAAGAGGGATTGCACTCTGGAATTGTAAACCACTGTGTTTTGGCTTTCTTAATAAATATTGTCTAAAGTAGATGAACCAATAGAATTGTATTTTATAGATAAAAAGATTAGTATTACACCCCCACTGTCACAACCATCATATCCCTTTAGTGCTCCCTTGTGCTATTCATCTACTTCCCTCTGCCCCATTCCACTACCCTCCTCTATACCTCAACTCATCCCAATGCTCTCTTAACTTGCTATCCCTATACCAAACTATCTCAAATCTGCACCCATTCCTCTACTACTCCTCTACCCCATCTATTTACTGCCCCATGTGTCCACAGCCACCCTACTTCTATCCTTATCTTGTATCGCCACACTGCTTCCCCCGCATTGTTCCTTCAGTCCCACCACACTATTCCTTCTCCCCCTATAACCCATTCCAGTACCCTCCTCTATACCTCAACTCATCCCAATGCTCTTTTAACTTGCTATCTCTACACCAAACTATCTCAAATCTGCACCCATTCCACTGCTACTCCTCTAATCCATCTATTTACTGCCCCATGTGTCCACAGCCACCCTACTTCTATCCTTATCTTGTATCGCCACACTGCTTCCCCCGCATTGTTCCTTCAGTCCCACCACACTATTCCTTCTCCCCCTATAACCCATTCCACTACCCTCCTCTATACCTCAACTCATCCCAATGCTCTTTTAACTTGCTATCTCTACACCAAACTATCTCAAATCTGCACCCATTCCACTGCTACTCCTCTAATCCATCTATTTACTGCCCCATGTGTCCACAGCCACCCTACTTCTATCCTTATCTTGTATCGCCACACTGCTTCCCCCGCATTGTTCCTTCAGTCCCACCACACTATTCCTTCTCCCCCTATAACCCATTCCACTACCCTCCTCTATACCTCAACTCATCCCAATGCTCTTTTAACTTGCTATCTCTACACCAAACTATCTCAAATCTGCACCCATTCCACTGCTACTCCTCTAATCCATCTATTTACTGCCCCATGTGTCCACAGCCACCCTACTTCTATCCTTATCTTGTATCGCCACACTGCTTCCCCCGCATTGTTCCTTCAGTCCCACCACACTATTCCTTCTCCCCCTATAACCCATTCCACTACCCTCCTCTATACCTCAACTCATCCCAATGCTCTCTTAACTTGCTATCTCTACACCAAACTATCTCAAATCTGCACCCATTCCTCTGCTACTCCTGTATCCCATCTATTTACTGCCCCATGTGTCCACAGTCACCCTACTTCTATCCTTACCTTGTATCGCCACACTGCTTACCCACATTGTTCCTTCAGTCCCGCCATACTATTCCTTCTCCCCCTAGAACCCATTCCACTCCTCCCACCCATCACTATAATACCATATACTAACACATCTACCCATTCCTCTACTCCGCTTTTTCCTACACTACTCCATCTCTCTACTTACTTTCCCATCTCTGCTGTTCATTTCCTCCCTTACACTTACTACTCTTCTCATATGTGCCACATCTCTCTGTTACCTCTCTACTCAGTTAGTCTACTGGCCCCAAGCCATTCATCTACTTTCCACCCCCCTTTTCAACCTTTCCCATTTGTTCTATTTCTCATACCCCTCCTTACTCTTCTTCTTGTCCCTCCTATCAACCACATCATTCTCCTATCCCTCCCTTGTTAATTCTGCCCTTTCACTTATTCCATCCCTCCTCTTTCTTCCCACTCTCAAATTGCTTGAAGGAGAACTAAAACACCTCCTAACACTACTCACCTTACTATTACCAGAAAATCCTAATGGCCTCTATTAATGTTTCCCTTTCTCCTTTGTTCATGAGATAATGTCTTTAATAACTCCTGGATTTTGAATTTGCCCCTGCTTAGTACAAGATGTTCCTAGGCTGTGGGAATGGTAAACTTTGTATTCAGTGATTGCTGGCAGCCTATTTAGAGCAGGGATCTTTGTACGGAGCTCTGTTCTAATCAGCTGTTTATATCTCACTCTGAGGTTCACAGTTATTCTTCTCTTTCTGGATAGCATTATTTCCAGCTTAATTCAATGTTCTGAATGAGTATCCTGAAGAGTATCCTTGTCTTACCGACATTCTAAACTAACAGGCTGGCATAGCAACTGGTGGAATTTCCCCAGTGAGAGTGGTTTTGAAGCTATTGTCTTCAGGCCCAACATGGCTGATTAGATCATAGCTGGACATTGATCAGCTGCAGTAGAGGATTCTTAGGGGGAAGAAATGAAGATGCAGAAAGGAAATGAAAACAAAAAACTATCTTTTCCTTCTATTGCAAAAATATGGAACACAAACATGATTAAATTAAAAGTAACCTTTTATTCTGACTTTACGTATTCTGCAAGTGCGTAACATATAAAGGTAAAGTGTTTAAACTTTTTCTTATTTATTTTCATCTCGACTTTTTTATTTAAACATCCCAGAGAGTGAGCTAATGGAATTTTTATTTCTGGAGAGCTTTTTGGCCAGGGACAGTGCTACAATGTAACATTATCCATGCAGCACTAAGTGCTAGTTATGTGGTATTTAACCCTCTGAGTGCCAGAGAGGTGTCCAATGCATTGCTTTGCCTCCATATTACATACTTGGAGATTTTCAGTAGTTTTTTAGAGTTGATAGTTATATATGAAACAGGAAGTGATAAGATTATTATCAGGATGATTTCCTTTTTGTGAGGCCCAAGGATAATGAGTTATGTATGTTCCTTCTGGATGGCTTTTAAGTTCAACATCCCAATTGCAGTGGAGAAGAGGACCTGCATCTTTTTGGTAATTTCTTGGAATCAAGGGTGATACAGAAAGTGCTCCAATCTTTAGTCAGTCACTTAGAGTTTGCTTGTAAGGTCACACCCATGGGCAAAGCATTCTCTTGATGCCTGTCAATGACAATTGTCAAGAGAAGGCAGTTTTTAGTAGGGACTGGCAAGTTTGGTGGGTTTCCACATGTTTCTGGACTTCAGGTGGTACACTGAACAGTGGACACTGAGTTGATCTGACGTGAATAGGAATCTGACTTTTTTTTAGCTTTTTCCTATTTTGCTAGAGGT
Organism: Rhinophrynus dorsalis; assembly: GCA_037306005.1. NCBI lineage: Eukaryota > Metazoa > Chordata > Amphibia > Anura > Rhinophrynidae > Rhinophrynus > Rhinophrynus dorsalis. The sequence goes on along the minus strand of CM074723.1, from coordinate 66,772,086 downwards.
TGAGCTGTGGGGTGGTGTTTTCAGCAATATACAAGATATATTCTGGAATGATAATGCAGGGGTAGTGTTTGCAGTGAATTGGATGATGTCTTAGTCACTCCTGCTGGTGAACACGCTCCAACATATGATGAATTACCTCATTTCCTGTGGGCAGAATTTTGGAAACTTGTGCTGGAGGAGAATCTGTGTGGTCCCAGATGCCCAGAACCTAGGTTCTATGAGGTCGTCAACCTGGTAAGGTATTTGGTGTCTGAGTAGTCATGGTCAGAGTATGGTGAGTATGAAGGATTCTTAGAATGTGGAATTTATTACAATGACTACACTAGAACAGAGCAGGGGAATGTCTGGAGGATATATGAAGACTAAAATGTTGGGCTTGACCTTCCTTTGTTAGGGCTTGATGATATGTGACTAAATGTTTTTGATGCAGAGTATAGTCAAGGGATTCAGTTGGGGGTTCACCCAGGAAGGACATGAGGCATCCAGTTACTTTTTCTCTGTTTGGAAGGATGAATGGCCTTATTTCCCCAGATTTTCTCTTCAGATTTTGATGTTAGCTTGTTGCGGTCATGTTTTACTTTAGCATTCTTGGAGGCACTGTGGATTGGTGAACTGGCACCACCTAACAGGACAAAGCTGGTGGCTTTGGGCTGATGACGCAGTGGTAAACAAGACTTCTGTGCATGTGTTTATGTAATGGGGTAAAGTACGAATGTGTTATTTAGGGCTGTAAATAGGTTTAGCTGACCTTTACTACTTGAGGTTAATTATGTGCCCATGAGAAATGAGAGTACAAATTTCTTGCAAATGAGGATGGATTACCTTTGACAAAATATCAGTTTGGTGTGTTGTTAAGAGATGTGTAGAGGAGTTGAATTTGCTGCTGTTAGATTTGGGTTTGGGAGAACAGGTACTTAAGGGAATTGGTTGTTGGAAAGTTAACGGATATAGATGTTATATCAGGCCGCATTTTTATGTTGACAGTTTGTTGTCTCTTGTAGGTCACCCTCCTATCAATGTTTGGTTCCTCGACCATCATTGGGTGGCATAGAAGGTAGAAACATGACCATTGGGAAGAAGTCCTGATTGCCAAGGAGAGTTAGATGCAGGGAGCTGAGCAATTTAATCAGCAACCAGTTGCTTCCATGCATTCTGGATGTCAACAGGCGGATGACAGATCCTACAGTTTTAGTCATTCAGTCTGGAGAGCAATGATTTGAGTTCAGTTATAACCATAGATTTTAGTAATACCATTAAGTCTGATTTACATTGGTGAAATATGCAAAGAAAAACAAATGCAGTGGGGACTGAAGGGGTTGAACTGGCAGGTTTAGGGGAAGCTGTGTAGTAAGTAGTCAACAGGGATTCATAAGGAGCTGACATAAGAAATCCTCTCCCTTTGCTCTTGATAGGAATGCTAGCAGAGTCCTCCCCTTACGCTCATGCCACACTATAAATATTTGTTGTCTTTTCAGGTCATCTTTCACAGTTACTTTAATGCAATGGTTGTTAATTTGCATTTACAGTTTGCTATTAATGTGTATAGCTGGTTTCTTTGCTGTATCAGTCTGGAAGGGGTAGTTTTTATATATCTGCTGTTCCTGTTAGTTTTATTAACTAGCTAGGATGTTAGGGCATTTTCTTAGCTAGGTGAAGCGCAGGTGTGAAATGTTTTTTTTTAAATAAAGATGTCACAGCTGGCCAGTGGCTTGATGCTCCTTGCCCGTGGTGCAAAAAAGTGGAGCAATTTTTTGGGCAAACTAACTACTATACAGGGGACTAATAAATATTTCTACTAATTTAAATGGGGCTTTTAACACCTTGAGTGCTAGAGGGCTCTAACGCATTGCACAGTAGTCCTTTGTTTTTAGACCCAGAGTGCCCCAATGAAAAGGCTGTCATAGCCTAGAAACGCATAGGTCAAATAGGTTCTCTTTTGTTCCAGTTCAGGCTTGTATACCTACGTAAATATATTTTAATACATTTATTTTTATTGCTACCCCTGGATTCCTTTGCTTCTGTTCCTTATCTGAGGGAAACCTAGACAGGGTCAGGTTAGTTCCCCTGAACTGTCTAGATGGTCAGTGTATATTTGTCACGAATTACCAGTAACGTTCAGGAGTCAGTACGGTATAGATAAATGCAAAATTTATTAATAATAGAAAAGTAGAGCACACTATATACACAAGTAGCAAGCAGAGGGTTACAAGCCAGTGAGCACTGCTATCAGGAATAGTAGGCTGCCAAGCTTGACCACTCTGCTGGAGACTAGGCCTCAGCCACTGGTATTCTCTGCAGGAACCAGGAGCAGGAACAGGAGCAGGAACAAGAACACTGGATCTTGATCTGACGAAGGGAGAGTACTGAGTCACGTCTGCAGTCAGTAGGGAGCAATATCTGACTCACGCCTGCAGTCAGTATAAGGAAAGGGATACCCGACTCACTTCTGCAGTCAGTATCGGAGCTAGTATACCAGAGCTCCAGGTCCGCACTAGATTGGGTGTCTGCTAGGTACAAGGAACAAATGTAAGAATAGTCAGACAGAGCCACAAGTCAGTATCAGAGGGGGTAGTCAGACAAGCCAGGTCATACACAGTTGAGGTAGTCAGCCAGAGCCACAGGTCTGCACCAGGTTGGGTGTCCACTATAGGGATAGACAAAAGAATAGTCAGACGGAGCCACAGGTCAGCCCCAGTTTGGATGGAAGACTAGCCAGGTCATACACAGAGCCCAAGGTTATAGAACTGCTATGAACAACAATGCAAGGGCAACTGAGTCAGGACTCAGACTGCCCTTTAAAGTCCTCCTCAGGAAGTAAGTAGGAGGAGCAGCTCAGAAGAAGGAAGTAGGCAAGAGGGGACTACAGGAAGCATGGCATAAAACATAGGCCTGCTGCATGCTTGAAGCCTCGCACCTGCAGATGACGCTGAAAACAAGGTAAGCTGTAACAATATCCACTAACTGGAAAACATAAAAAGTCTCATGTATTTCATATTTATTGGTGTGTGTGTGTCTACTGTTTAGCATAGAGAGCCCATCATCTCTGTGTCTTGCCTCTGATATATTGTTCTTCTCTTTTGTGATGAACTTCCTGGGGAGGTCCAGAGACACCTTGACATCTATGTGCAGGCAGGAATAATATTCTCCACTAGAAATGTTGTTACTGACCTACAAGCATACGGTAGTCACATGCTCATGGACTGAAGATTGTTTTCTGTTTTGATGATGACTTAATTACCCTATGAGGGGAACTTTTCAGTGGGAATTTGGGAAATGTTTATATGAGCATCCATGTGCTTGTTTAAAGAGACACTAACATCAATATATAAAGTTGTGGTTATTACTTATAAGAAAGAAGTGAAATATCCTGGAGCCTCCTAAAGTTTTCTGAGGGCCTCCGTTTGACATATGGAAAACCCTGCTGCCACCACTTTTCTGGGAGATGAGGCAGCCATTTGAAAGACTGTCTCACTCTTTTCTAAAAAAAAATCTCCATGTTCCCAGGTGTACAGCTACTGCCAGGAGCTCTGCCATAGAACTGAATAGGTGATGCACAGGGCTACCGTGGATCCTCATGCAGACATGAGCCCAAAACATGGTCAGACAAGGGAGAGGCATACTGCTTTAGACTTGTAGCAGGGTGCCAGTGAGGGCCTCCATCTGCAGCTTGGGGCCCCACAGAAAACGTTATTAGGCTCCAGGATGCTTCTTTTGTATAGAGGTAATAGGGAAACCTTTATTTATATTTGCTCCTTTAAAGGGATAGTAATGTTCCATAATAAAAACAGCTCTAATTAATCATCATAGTATTTGGACTTTGGAGCGTGTTATTTCAGTTCTGTCAGAGTTGTAGTTCAAGAGTAATTCAATGACAAAGTATCCCCCTCCCGCCCCTTTTACTGATGTAACACTGTTCAGCCAGAGCAGAAGGGAGGTGCCCAGGTAGATTGCACTGAGGGACAATCTTCAATTAAGATAAGGGAAAAACCAGAAAAACTTGTCAAGGGGGGCAGGGCTTTCATTGTTCTCATAGGAAGAAGATTGTCCCCTGCTGTTATCTGTCTGGTCTATGGACTGGATTTCACATCTGAGAAGAGATGGCTTACACTAGGTAAAAGGGGCGGGAGGGGGATACTTTGCTTGTGAATATCTCTTAAACCATAAAGGTTTGAGAGATAAGACTTATATCGTTCTTCATGTTTTTTTAATGCCTACAAAATAAAATAAAGTTAAAACGAAGTATTACGAACCCTTTAATTTTGTTCCTTTAATGCTACTATTTCACATTTTGCAATGCATTAGAGATCCCTTTAGCATTCAAGGAGTTAAACATCACATTTAAATTCATGTTAAGTATATATTTATCCTCTATGGTGTAGTCAGTTTGCCCCAGGATTTCTGCCTTTCTTCATAGTACTTTCTGTTTGTTGGCTCCACAAATACACTCCTAGATTCTCCTTCTGTCTTACATGTATCGTCCACTCTACTCAGTGAGGATTTCCCACAGGCAGAGAACGCAACTGTCTAGAGCTCCAAATTTTGAAGGGCGTCTCAGCCTTGTTGGCCACACCCACATTCTGAATTGTGGGAGTGTCCAGAACAATCTCATTGTCCCTGCAGCAGTTTTATATCCCTTTGAAGGCTATTATTTAAACCCTTGGATGCAGAGCCGGATTATCCATTATGGCAACCTGGGCTACTGCCTAGGGCCCATGGCAATACAAAGGGGCCCTGGCTGCAAGTGATGGGTCACAGGAAAGGGCCCTGCTGGTGCTGCCATTAACATCTTGTGTTAGACACCTTGTTTGTTGATAGAGACCAAGATCATCCAGTTGTTCCCATCTCCTTTAGAGCCACAATGCCAGTACCTGCTAGCAGCACTCTGTGTCAGAAGCACCGGGTCAGGAAATGTGGGGCCTCAAATTGGTACCTTGTTTAGTGCCTGATGGAACTTTAAAGGGATAGTAATACTTAAAATGTAAAAAAAAATATGTTGTAGGGTTTATCCCCCTGAGTAAAACAAAAGTACTCCCACTGCTGAAAGGTGTTTTATTCAAAAGTTATTAATTTTCAAAGTTGAATTTTTTAGGTGCAATATCACAGTGGCCTGAAATTGTACAGTGGCGCTGTTGCTACACGATCCTATGGACAACTCTGGTCAGTTGACCATAAATCTCCATAGGATGGTGTAGCAACAGCGCCACTGTACAATTTCAGGCCACTATGATATTGCACCTAAAAAATTCAACTTTAAAAATTAATAACTTTTGAATAAAACACCTTTCAGCAGTGGGAGTACTTTTGTTTTACTCAGGGGGATAAACCCTACAACATTTTTTTTTTACATTTTAAGTATTACTTTCCCTTTAATTCATCTCTGCTTAGATGCTAAAGAGATCTCCAGTGCATTGCGGAGCAATGCATTTGAGATTTTTCTACAAAACAAGGGGTCAAAGTTTTTTCATTTTTGCTTGTTATAGGCTAAGGTTATTTCTATAGATGGGACTGAGGGCAGGGTCATGTGAGGAGGGGATGTGTAATCATGGTTGGAGCTAAGGGGCCTAGAGTGCCTTGCCTATGGGCGCCTGGGAAGTAAATCCAGCCTTGACTCCAACTTTCATATGAAAGACTACTCACCTGTCACTACCCTTTTCTTCAAAGCTCTTCACCATTGTTTTCTTTTTTCCGTTTCCTTCTGTCTACTTCCATCCTGACACTAACATGAAACACATCACAATGATCTGTGTGTTCCTGCCAGGATATATGTATGGTTAGTGCACTGCACAGTTTAATTTTATACTGTGTATATTGTGTGACATGAACATGTGATATCACTGGCTGTGTGCATGTGTTTGTGTATGAGAGTGGGGTCCAAAGTCATGTACAGTGAATATTCATCACATTTACTTAGAATTCTTCCTTAAAGGGATAGTCATGCCTGCTGTTAAACTTTAATATTGTTGATAAAAATATAAATTCAGTGATGTATGTGTTGTCTTTCAAACATTTCTAATTTGAGAGATAGCTTTTAAAGTTCCCCCCCTCCCGCCCATTTCACAGAAGTCAGCGGTCTAGCTGACAGAAGGAGATTCTGGTCGTGCTACCAGCTGGCGGATCTTCAGCAGAGCCAAAATAGCTCTATCTAGAAAGATGTACTTCACTAGAACGGTCTACAAAGTGTTCCTGGTTTGCAGGCACACTTTGTAGACTATTCCAATGAAGTGTTTCTTTTCAGATTGCGGTATTTTGCCTCTGCTGAAGAGCCGCCATCTGGTCCCACGACCAAAATCTCCTTCTGTCAGCTAGAGTGCTGACGTCTGTGAAAGAGGTGGGAGGGGGAAACTTTAAAAGCTTATATCTCTCAAAATTTGAGAGATAACACATACATCATTGGAGAAGTGCAGTGGCCCAGGCAAGGGGTGATTCTTGGTGATAATGTTTATGGAGGCAGTTGATAGGCTTCCCTGAAGAGGTGAGTCTTCAGGGAGCGTCTGAAGATTTGAAGGCTGGAGGAGAGTCTGACTGGGCGGGGGAGGGAGTTCCAGAGTTGAGGTGCAGCAGGGGAAAAGTCCTGTAGGCAGGAGTGGGAGGATGTGATAAGAGCTGTGGAGAGGAGAAGGTCGTGTGCAGAGCGAAGATGGCGAGTGAGAGTGTATTTGGAAATGAGAGATGAAATATAGGGGGGGGCGGTGTTAGCGAGGGCTCTATAAGCACCAGAATTTTGAATTTAATTCTGTATGTTAATGGGAGCCAGTGTAGGGATTGACAGAGGAGTTTGGTGTTAGAGAAGCGATGAGTGAGGTAGATTAGTCTTGCAGCAGAGTTCATTACGGACTGTACTGGGGCTAGTTGGGTGAGAGGAAGGTCAGTTAGTAATGAGTTACAGTAGTCTAGACGGGACATGATGAGTGTTTGGATTAGAATTTTGGTAGTGTCTTGTGTGAGAATGCAAATATAGTATGTGAGATGCAAATATAGTATAATTCCTTCATAATGAATATTCGATAATACCAGGTATCATACTGTGAGTGTCTGAGTATCTCGTCGCGGGTCTCCCTAGCATCGCACAGCATTTGGTAGTAAGAGATGACCCTGTCGGTAACCCTATGCTGCACCGCATTCACAACTATATCTAAAACAGCACACACTTGATAATGGGAAGTTTAAAAGTACAAAAGGTTATATATAAAACCTTACTGTGCGTCGCTAGTCTAACCTTTGTGCCCATCCAGGGTCTCCAATAGATCGCACAGCATTGCTGCTGAATTCTAATCGGAGCTAAAGTGGGTGTCACAATGTAACAAGTTAGCATAGGTATTGGTGCTCATTAACTGCTACATTTAGAACAAATATATGTTAAGAGACACTAAGGCAGTTCGTATACTAATGCAATACAATCAACACATCCAATGTTTTAACTAAGCATGTATACTCATAATAAAATATATACAATAAGAATCTATGTGATGAGAGTCAACGATTCTATGAATGATGGGACCTTCAACTTCACCTCGGTCGGGAAGACTAATATCCCATTCTAGCCTAAGTTATTTCAGGCAACTTATATGGCAAGGCAACTTCTAGGGAACAATGATCAGTAGCTCATGTTATATCTTTGTAGTCCATAGGCGTTGGAAGTCAATTCTTTGTATCAAGTTCCACAAATAAAAAAATGTCCCAATTAAAATGTTCCAAAGGACATATGCAGAACACTTAGTTAAAGAATATACAACATAGGCAGAACTCGTACTTTAGAATTTTTGGGGGTATTATAGGACCCCCCTATAAATTAGGAACATAAATACATGATTTACACAACAAAGGGACATCCTCCTGTTGGAACTGTGCCCCATTGCTTCAATGGGGTATTAATTCTGTCTTCAGAGGGAAACCATTAAATATCCATGGTAGGTCAGGCCATCAAGGGATCCAAGACCCAAAACCATGTTGGTCCAGATCCTACAGGTGGTCAATACTCACATTCATCTGTTTGACAGTACCTTATTCCTAGTAGTTAGGTGTGGGGTTCACTTTCTGCATGTAGATAGTCAAATATCCTGCTACCTCCACATTATTGTGTATTAGAATAGCAATGGCTGGTGTGCTGTAATGTCCATCATGATACCAATTGATACCGCCTCCATAGTCCCATGGATCAGAACGGCAATAATAGGTTCATATGAAACATGAGTATGATATATTCTCGTTCAGACCATTTGGCGCTAACGTGTTCAATCGCCTGATCCAATGTGTTTCCCTTTGTATTAACTTTCTCCCCCTGTCTCCCCCTCTGGGGGAACAGGCTCCTGATCAATGATCATGTACTGTAAAGAAGTAACTGTATGCTTATGTGGAGCAAAATGTCTGGCCACTGGCTTATCGGATTGACCTGTTTGTAAAGCATCCCTTATGGATTTTCTGTGATTTGCCATGCGTTCACGATAGAAGTGATTGTCTTACCAATATACATTAGGGAACATGGATATTTTATGAAGTAAATTACTTAGGTGAAAGTGTATGTCAGTTTTTTTTTATAGGGATCGTATTTCCTGATCTAGGATCCTGAAAAGTTTGTCCAGTCAATAAGTTCTTGCATGTGATGCAGTTTAGAGATCTAAAGAACACAGTTTTGTCTTTGGACAACCATGTCTGTTTGTCACTGGAATAACGATGCTTAGGGTCCTTTTGTACTAGCATACTCCTCAAATGAGGTCCCCTTCTGTATGCCATTAATGGAGAGTCCCTAAAGATAGGGGGTAATGATATATCCTTGGGCAATATCTGCCATTGCTTATGTATGCTATGTTTGATTCTCTCTGAGGAAGGAGTATATTGAGAACTAAAAATTAGCCTTTGTGGTGAGGGGGCTTTTGATGCTGGTTGTAAGAGTTGATCTTGTGTACTGGTGCAAGCTTGTTGCTCAAGTGTTGTTCACTGTATCCTCTGTCTTTTAATCTTAGAATGAGATGCTCTGCTTGCTCAAGCCCATTTTCTCAGTTAGAGTTATTTCTGAGAATCCTGACCATTTGTGAATATGGTACTGAGGTTACAATATGTTTAGGATGACAACTGCTTTTTAACAATAATGTGTTTCTATCAGTAGGTTTTCTGTAATTGGTGGTGTTGAGTTCCCCGTTGCACTTACTGACCGTGACATCTAGAAAGTTAACTTGTGCTTTACTGGCCGTGCATGTAAATCTAATAGGAGTATCAAAATGTTTCAAATGATCCACAAATGTTCTTAGTGAAACCTCATCTCCTTTCCAGATGAGAAACAAATCATCAATAAACCTGTAGTAACATAATAATTCTTCCGTATAGTAAGGTATAATGTGCGTCTCTTCATACATAGCCACATATAGATTGGCAAATGATGGTGCAATGTTAGATCCCATTGAAGTGCCTGAGGTTTGAAGGTAGTAAGAACGTTCAAATTTAAAATAATTATAGCCCAAACAGAAACCCAATAAAGTGATAAGGAATTCCGTTGCTGGTCTGTTTTTTGTCATGATATTTAATCAGAGTTCTCCGAACTGCCTCCATGGCATCTAGTATAGGGATCACTGTGTATAAAGATTTGACATCTAATGGGTATAGTAGTGGGTATGTTGCCCAGGGATTTAAGTTTCAATAAAAAATCAGTAGTGTCTCTAATATATGATGCAGTTTTATGGACCAAAGGTTGAATGTAATAATCCAGAAATTGTGCAAGAGGATGCAATAATAAACCTATTGCAGAAACTATAGGTCGTCCTGGCGGGTGTACAGTATCTTTGTGAATTTTCAGTGTTGGACAAACAGAGTGGTTGTTGGAGGAAACCTAATGTATCAGTGGCAATCCATCCAGAGGTATGAGCAATCTCCAGGGTTTTATCAATCATATTTATGTATCTGAAGGTAGGGTCAAAGGCTAAGAGTTGGTAGGTACATGTGTCCTCTAGTTGGGTCATAATGTCAGCACGAGGACACATGTACCTAGCAACTCTTAGCCGGTGACCCTACCTTCAAATACCAAAAGTTGATTGGAAATGGTTGACATAGCTTTCCCTCCTTGTCGCTGCCAACCTTTTCCTATAAGGCTGCCCCTTCTCTTGGGGACAGGCTTTCAGTATCAGGGACAGGCTAACCAGTATCTACTTCAGCATGTTGGGTGGTGGGTGGGGATTCTTCCAAAAATAGGCTGGCCAGCCTTGAGAATTTGTGCCTGCGGTACAGAGTGTACCACAGGCAACGTCCCAAAGGTAAACTTTAAAGGGACAGTAATGTTTAATTTTAAGTTGATTTAATATTGTAGACATTAAAAAAGATTAACATCAATGTAAGTCTTATCTCTCATATCTCTTGAGAGATATAAATTGCTAAAGTTACCTTTTCCTGGCTGTTTTACTCAAGTCTGCCATCTAGCTGGCAGCTGCAGATTCCAGTCATTTGACCAGACAGAGGCTCTTCAGCAGAGCTGAAATCATGCTATTTAGAAATAAATACTTCATTGGAACGGTCTACAAAGTGTGCTTACAAGCCAGGCACACTTTGTAGACCATTCCAAATTAAGTTTTTATCTTTAGATATCGTTATATCGGCGCTGCTGAAAAGCCACATTTGGTCAAGCGACCAGAATCTGCTTCTGACAGCTTTTCAGCTCATCAAGGAAAAAGGGGAGGGACCAGAGAACTTTATTTTCCTATATTTCTCAAACCATAACGGTTTGAGAGATACAAATAAGTGCAAGTACTCTCTTTTAATTGTTTATGCCATATAGTTAATACTTTTTTTCTGACATTACTATCCCTTTAAGCTGTTTCATCTTTATAAATAAATAAACATATAGAACAAAGATTTGTGGAGGCGAAAGCACCCCTTTAAATAATTGGCTGTAAAAGCGTATAAAAGTGATGCAGGGCCGTTAACTCTTTAAATGACAAAGTCGTCCGCAATGCGTTGTGCACCCTTCCGACACTCAAAGGGTTAAAGGTCAAAGTATGCATTAGTAAATGTTCCCTTCTGAGTGACGGATGCGAGCATTGGACATCCCTCTAACAATCAGTGGATCAATGAAACCTGCAGGTCCTCTTCTGGTTTCCAGAGGTTAGAGAATTTCCACTAACCATATAAGACTGTTTTGTGAAGAACCAGCCTAGCAGTATCCCAGTTATTTTGAGTCAGTAGTGTGAAACGTATCCAAGCAACAAAATGGATGTTTCATGATGCATTTTGTTCCAGCTGTGCAACTCTGTATCAGGATTGCCCAGCTGACAGCCCCCAGCAGGCCTGGAAATGCAATTCCTTTCTTTGTGTTAAATGTATTTAACCCTTTGTATGATAACGTGTCTCTGTTACGTCATACGGCCTTATTCAAAAGAGAATTTCAAATTCCCATTCATTTAAAAGGGCTGTTAAAATTCCCCTTTAAATCAGTGGAAACTTTTGTAATATTTATTTCACCCCTATGGTGCAGTTGGTATGTCCCACAATTGCTTATCTCTTACTTTCTGCATGAATCCTTATCCCCTAGAACAATTTTTTTTTCAGCTTCCCGTTCAGGGTTCCCCGAACGGCGTGCAATGGGAATTTTGGCAATTTTATTGGTTTCTACGCAGAGGGTTAAACTCACCACTGCAAGTGTCCTGGGGCATTCAAACAAAACATCTCCAGTATTAGCCATGTGGAGTAAGCTGACCTCACCTGTGACTGGGGACACATAGGACATATGCATATTTCAGGCTGCATGGAAATCCAAACAGCCCCGTAATATGTATTTTTGATATATGGTTAACGGTGAGCTGAGGTCAGCCTAATGTGGAGACCATCTGAATCTGGCTCCACTCAGGAAATCACTCATGATTATTGAAGGCATGATGTTAATACAGCAAATTATGTAGGGTTATAAAAAACATAAAGTAAGAGCTCCCATTAACCCCCCCACACACACACACTTACCTTACTATGGCCAGAAACTGCTAATGGCCCTTATGAATTTTCCCTTGCGAGTTGTTGACAGGTTGACAGGCAGAATGCATGTGCTTAGTTAACACTTAATGGAACAAAGAGCAGTGCAATGAATTGTGAAGCAATGTGTTGCACACCACTCTGGTACTTAATGGGTTAAGGTTAATATGTGCAGTGCGCAGAGTTTGAGGCCTGTGGTCCTGTTAGGATCTGTCATGTCCTCCTCCATGAACATGACTGACTAAAGATATTAGCTCTTGTACCAAGGAGCAGTTATTCAAATGGATTGTGTGTCCATCTTTTCCTCACACCTCTGGTCTTCAAGGCGTTGACAAAGCAAATACTACTTTGAATGCCATGGGGTGAGCAACTCTGGCACTCAAAGGGGCTAACTAATGCTAATGGTAACATTGAAACCTCTAGGTGTGTCTCAGTCCTTAAAGTGATAGTAATGTTTCACAAAACAGCAGTTCCAATTATAGTATAGTATTTGGGCCATGGAGAGTGTTATTTCAATACTGTAAGAGCTGTAGTTCAAGAGTAATTAAACTATAAAGGTTCCTCCTCCCCTTTTACCTATTGTAACACGGCTCACCTCAGATGTGGAATCCAGTCCATAGACCAGCCATCTCACATCAAGGGTCAATATTCTACTGTGAGAACAATGAAAGCCCTGCCCCCCTTGACAAGTTTTTCAGCTTTTTCCCTTATCTTAATTGAAGATTGTCCCTCTCTGCAGTCTACCTGGGCACCTCCCTGCTGCTCTGAAGTGAACAGTGTTACATCAGTAAAAGGGGCAGGAGGGGATACTTTATCATTCAATTACTCTTGAACTACAACTTACAATTGAAATAACACTCTCCATGGCCCAAATATTATGATGAATAATTAGAGCTGCTTTTATTATGAAACATTATTATCCCTTTAAGGATTATTTTATCATAAGGACATCATCAAAATAATAAAACTATACGTCTGGGGCTATTTAAATGACTAGTGTGTGAAAAAACAGGTAACCCTTACTGGGATAACAACATTAAAGAGGTATTCTAGATTTTAGATATTTAACCTATACGACCTAGTACCGAGGAACAAAGAATTCCCCTAAATTCATTAAAGTCCTTGATAACTAACATTTTAAATGCATAAATAACTTAACCTTTTGAGTGCCAGAGGGGTATGCAACGTATTGCAGAGCAATGCGTTGCGTACCCCTCTGGCACTCAAAGGCTTAAAAAGGTTGATTCCTTTGAAGTGGTCCTGTCACCTTAAAGGGATAGTAATACTTTAATATTACTATTCCCCATATTGCAGCTATTTCAAAAAGAATGGAATTGCCCCCAGGTTCATCTCTCAAACCTTTATGGTTTGAGAGATAACTGAATGCAAAGTTGTTTTGCAAGCACATGTAGCAGACCGTTTCAGTGAAATAATTATTTTTTACTAACGCGATCTCGGCTCTGCTGCAGAGGCGCCTGATGAAAATAAGACCGGATATCCCTGCAGTCAGTACACTGACTTCAGGGAAGCGGGAGAGAGGGGGAACTTTGCATTCAGTTATCTCTCAAACCATAAAGGTTTGAGAGATGAACCTGGGGGCAATTCAATTCTTTTTGAAATAGCTACAATATGGGGAATAATAATAATAATAATAATAATATTATATTAAAGTATTACTATCCCTTTAAGACAATTTTAGTTTGTTTTACAGATAATTAAAATCTGCCTATATCTTGTACTCGCCATTTTTCTGTAAAGTAAATTGGTTTTGAGAAATGAAACTTTACGTGTTCCCTGCACAGTGCAGCACATTATACTAATTATCTGAAGAATATGCTAATCAGTTCTGTACTGTTTGAGGCTGTCTATATTCAGTCATAGCAGTGTATAGTGATATTGATACAGCACAGAAATGAATTGGCAAAAATTGCCATCGACAAACAATGGTTATTTATATTACAAACAAATGGCTAGCACCCTTTAAAATTAAACAAATGTATCTTATAGTGACAGGTCCACTTGAATCCACAAGTAACAGAACTCCTCATTTTAAAAATCTAATAGATCTCATGGTTAATCACCTCCAGAGTCCTATTTGTGGTTTTTCATGTTGTATTTTTTTTTTTTTTTTAATTTTCAAAAGTTTGTTTTGAAAAATCAACTATAATATAATAATATGTCGTATTAAAACAAGTGGTACATGGATTACACAGGTATAATAGAAGAAATGCATTGGAGAAAACCAGTATATCAGTGGAGTAACATGTAGTAAACAGTATAAGGGTCACTGCTTTTTATCTTCTTTTCTCTTTTTTTTCTTTTCTCTCGTTTCTTCCTTCCTTTAACCTTTTTTTTTTAAACTTTTCATCTCTTAACAAAGTCTTTATTTAACCCCTTAATGACCGGACGCACAGGCACTCAGCGGTCACTAAAGGACCACGGAGCATTTTTTTTTTTATGTGCTGATCCGACTCAGGGCTCCCCGAATGGCCTGCAGCCACGCAAGGAGCCCTGAAATCCATGACGGTCAGTCACTTTTACCCATGACGTACCAGGACCATCAAGGGTCATTAAGGGGTTCAGCAAAGAGAATATTTCAATGTGAATGAAACCAATATGAGAAACATACATTACACACAAAATATAACAGTCAACATCCTCAGAATAACATAAAAATGAGATCTTGTATCAGAAAGCATACAGAATGATGACCTCCTTTGCTACGGGTGACTATGTGAGAAACTCCTGATAATTCTGGCTGTATGAACGTGACGCTATGAGACAATGTAAGGGTTAGGGTGACCGAGGCTTGGTGGGTCTATCAATAACCTGACTACACCTTAATCCAGAAGAAGAGATGTCCCTGAACAACTAGGGTCTCAATCTGGATGTTGACCACCAAGCCCAGGATTCATGGAATTTGGACACAGTCCCTGTGGTGATAGCATGTAATTTATCCATATCATACAGAGAATTGACCTTGGCAAACCAAAGAGTAGGCAGGTGGGGGATTCATGTTGGATTTTTAACATGAGAAATTCTGAGCTGAATCGTCTGGGGAACATGATGCGTTTGGTGTTATTTACACTTTAAATCTTGCACTCCTCCACCATACTGTTTGTCCTTCTTATTTGACAAGGGAATTCTGGGGAGCTGAGATTATGAGGGAGGGAATCTTGACATCACAGGAGCTGAGGATGTCCATCTCTGCATGGATGGCAGTCATATCCCCCCCCACACACACACACAGGCAAGGTGGGTCAGTACACACATATGGGGGTTTACAGACAGTGTTAAATGCAAGTATCTTTGTGATGCAGCATGAATATGAATTCCTGTGGTTTCTATTTCACTGTGTCTAGTTTCTTCCTATCATATGTGACTAGGACAGGTATTAGAGTGTAGGTTGTGCATACTGAAGCCAATGTACTAAGAAAGTGGAGCGATACTGGAGCAAACCAAAATGCACTATAGAAAACAAATAAAAATCACCCAAATTCCCATTGATTTAAATGGACTTGAATGCTAGAGAGGTCTCCAACACATTGCGAAGCTGTCTATCATTCAACGGGTTTAAAATCTTCATATAAAGCAATGGGAATATATGATTTGTTAAATATATGATTTGTTACCTATGGTGTTGATGGCTTGCTCCAGAATTTCAGTACTTGCTTTAGTACATTATCCTCATTGTCTAAATCAGACAAGGCTCTCCAGCTGTTATTGATGGGAGTTGTAGTGCAGCAACAGCTGGAAGGCCGCAGGTTGCTCACCCCTGTTGGATGTAGGGGAATTTGTATACAAAATGGCATGCATGTGTTCACATGTAAAACAAACCACCCCCGCTACTGTAATATCATGTAACAGTCCATGATTATTTTTCTGCAAAACAGGGGGCAAATCAAAATTGCCCAAATTCCCATTGATTTACTAATTGAGCTTTTAACCCCTTAAATGCTATCAATAGGTCTCAAACACATTGTGCAGCAATGTACTGGAGACTGATCTTGCTTTCGATGGATTAAGAAGGCCCTTTAATCCTTTGAGTGTCAGAGAGGTACCTAATGCATTGCTCCCCTCTGGCAGTCAAAGGGTTAAAATAAAGCAATATTTTTATTCCTCTTCTATGGTGCAGTTGTATTGCTCCCTATTTACCATCCACCATGGGCGTCTTGAGGGAGGGCATTTGCCCCCCCCCCACAATTAAACCCTCTATATAAACAAAGGGGCTGGATGGGCTGGACTGGGGGTCATATTACGGCTTTGCCACCCCCCCGGAAAAATTTCTACGGCCACCCCTGCCGTCTAAATAAAGCCCTTGGTGCCTTTTCCACCTAAGGTACTACACTTGTGCATTCGTTTCCAAACAAACTGAAATTTTATTGAAAACCGTGAGTTTCAGAATAAAACTACATACTTAGCCGTAGTTGTATGATGTATCAGAATAACGAACTGTAAATTCAACGTTTGCGGTGAGATCGATTAATTTGCGCCTTTTCAGCAGGGAAAGAACTGTGTAGGAGGGTAGAGAGAACAACTGACTGATACACATAATAGCCAGTATAATCCTGGCAGGAAGTGGAGGGACAGTCACCTTGGTTATGAATGTGATTGATCGTTGCAATAGCCTGTGAATATCTACTTTATCCGTGATGTGTTTATTACTGTGGCCAGTCCTGATTTCCAAAGGGATGGCCCCTCACCCTCATATAATCTGAATGCAGCACATTTTTCTTACTTGCAATAGAAGCCATAAGAGAAGAACTGTAGTACAGTGCATTCAAAGAAACAAAACACAGTTTCTCTCTTTTGATAGCTTTACTGCTGGAGGGAAGCTGTAGTGTTCGAGTTATGGTAGCTAATTAAGTAGGTAGGTTAGCAAAGAATTAATAGCTAGGTTAGCTAGTAATTAATTCATTAGGGAGGTTAGTATAGAATTAAGAGCAGGAAAATTAAGTGTTCAAACTTAAGTGCAATGCAAACATGCACATAAATAGGCTGGCCAGGCAGTACTCTTGTTCAAATTTAAGTGAAAATCTGCACATAAATAGGCAGGCACTGTATGCAGTGTTCCATCCAGACTCCACTGCTGTCTCCAGCAAATAAGCTTGTTATTCCTGGGTGTGCTAATTTAAAAAAGTCTAATCCTGTTCAAACCTCAGTGCACAATTGCATACACAAATGCACAGTGTGCATGGATGTGTCCAGCCAAAAAGCTTGTTATTCCTCAGTGTTAATTTAATTAAAAAAAAAAAAAAAAGTCTAATCATATTTACTGTTCAAGCGTCAGTGCACAACTGCGCAAAAAAATAGGCAGTGTGCATGGGCACTGTTCCATCCAGACTTCAAAGGTGTGTCCAGCCAAAAATCCTGTTGCTGGCTTTTTTTCACCAGGTATTCTGTTCTCCTTTGTTTCCTTGTTTCTCTGCCGTGCTGTGGTGATGGCTGTGTTTGGGCCTATATCAAGTGCTAACACTCTTGTGTTGGTGTGCTATCAAAGCGTTCCTGATATTGAGTTCTAGAGTTATATTGTTCCAAGTGTTTCCAGTATTTTGACCCGGCTTTCCTCGACTACATCTCTTGTCTACTGATTTTGCTTTGACTTGCTGTATTGGTTTTGACCTAGGCCTGTTATACGACTATTCTTCTGCCTACTGATTTTTGTACCATGCTGCTTGACTGGTTTTGACCCTGGCTTGTTTAACTATTCTTTTGTCTCATCTCAAGTACCGTCTTTGCCCGCCTGTTACTGACTTGGATTGTAGACTATTCTCCTTTCGATTTCGAACGGTTCCCTGTACCCAGTGTGTCATGTTTTATGCTATCGACCATCCCGTTTTGCCCCCCCTCCGCACAATAGCCTGCTGTTCCGACTATACTACTGGTAGGGTAAATAAGCTGTTTCCTGACTCAGTGAGTAGTTATCTGTGTCCTAGGTGATAATCCAGCTATCAGGCTTCACGTCCTGCACCTCTATACGGCTTAGGCCACAGCAAGACTTCCTTGGAACAGCCGCCGACTGCTAGCAGTGGTCTCAATCCTGCAAACGCTAGCCCCTGGCTCACTGCGGCTTATAGAGTGAGTATATTTGTATTTCCATCTGTTATTTGTGTTATATACATATTAAATCAGCAGTCTGCTATTTCTTTGTGGGGTTTGTCCTCCACAAGGTACATCTCAGGCAGCTTACATTGTGCGCTCTGGTCAGATCATCACAACAATAGGAGCTGAGAGAAGAATATTGTTGCAGATCATATGTGGCAGAATGGGGTATACTGAGAGATCAGAGTGATGTAGGAAGGGGTACAGGAATTAAAGGTCTTGAATAAGAGAAGTAGTATTTTAAAAGATATCCTGAATTTTGTAGGCAGCCATTGTAAAGACTGAAAGGAGGAGGGGGGCAGGGACAAACCTAGGTGACAGTAAGTTAACTTGTGCTGAAGCCTTTTCTATAGAGAGGCACAGTGCTTCTGGTATTAGATTTATGCTAATGCCATTTACTGTCACCTGGAAGGGCACTACTGGTCCAGGGCTAGGTGGGATGAGGATTAGCTCAGTTTTAGACATGTTGAGCTAAAAGTGCCAATGAGCCATCCAGTCGGAGATAGCCAAGAGGCAATCTGTGACTTTAGGTTGAATATCAGGAGCCAGTCGAGGTGAAAGCAGTCAAAGATAGGAACTTTGTGGATTTGCGATGTTCAGTACATATACTGGTGGTAATGGCAGCTCTTCCAGTTGTACTGCATTGCAAGTTGTCAGATCTAGTTGATCGATGTTGTAAGATTGCTGGGCACTTCCACTGCAGTGTCAAGTCAAGCCAGCAGCTAAGGGAGGAGCATGAGAAGACAGGTCTTCCACAGCACCAGCTACACCAAAATGTTGTCACCTGGTGGAACTCCACCTTGGAGATGATGGAGAGGATCCTTGAGCAGCAGCAAGCACATTATTCCATGTCCCCTAATCAGAACACTGAAGAGTCCTGTCCACTCGTCAAAGGGAATGGCCATTAATGGTGTATGTAGTGGTGTTTTCTCAAGACATTTAAGGACATCACTGGAAATATAAGCTAAGCCACTTCCATTCTGGGCCAGATCATCCTCTTATTCGCCTACGCAGCAGTCTTTCTCCTCAGGCCTCCTATTAATGCATAGTTGGTGTTACTAGATTGACCAGAGCAGTATTTTTTTTTTGTGGCTGAGGCCCTTCATTCTTTGGCGGATACAAACAAAGAGCTCCTAGCTGAGAGTAGCATCCAGCATGGTTAAAGCCAACCTGAATGAACTTGCCCTGCCTTCTACTCTGAATTCCTAATCTGCTGTGACCATAAAGCTGTTATCTGTCCAGCCCTTTCCTTGGTGGCCAAAGAGCTGCTTTTATTCCCACCCAACAGAGTGCAACTTGAGCGTTTTCTCAGTGGAGGACAACATTTTCAACCCTCAGTGCTCACAGCTCTCCCTGCACCTGGTGGAGTAGATGGCCTTCTTAAAAGTCAATCTGTCCAGGCTTGGATACCCAGCTCTAACTATTCAGGATAAATGAGGTAATTTGCCCACCCACTGAATCACCATTCATCAATTTAAAATCAATGGGAACTTTGGAGATTTTATTATTGTTCCTGGTTGGCCCCAGAATTGTACATTTCATTTGACCATAAGACTATATGTGTGTCTTCATGTCTCTAACCCATGGATATTAGAAATGTCTCCAGTGCATTGCTTCTCAATGGGACTAAGACTTCTCAATTATCTAAGGGGTTAATAATGTATATATTTAAGTGGGGTATTTTGCTATCTGTTTTGCAAGGTGGATGCTGAAGAAATCTTCAGAGGGAGAAATGCACTAAGGTGTGATAAAGAGGTGATAAATGGGAGATATCTTCTCCAATGAGACCACTTCTCCAATTCCTATGTCATTCCACTGAGTCTATGCACTAATATCTCTCAAGTGCAAGAATAATATAGGAATTTGAGAGGTGATCTCATTGGAGAAGATATCTCCTGTTTATCACACCTTAGTGCATCTTTCCCCAGAACATACTTGAAATCTAGTGAAATGTCAATGTATTCTTCCTGGTAAAACACTAAATTTAAAAAAAAAATAAAACAAATGCTGCTTGCTATTTTGTTTTTGAGTCACTAGGTGGCAAACATGTAGAATTTACTGTTTATATAAGTGGTTATGAGACTGGTTATGAGACTGATGAAGCACAAAGGTTTCCATGGAATAAATGCAACTAATGGCATGAGGAGAAAAAGGCTAGAGTCACTGAAAGTGTACACGTGACTTTGCGTGGATGTGTGGAAGACTGAAACATTTCATACATCTCAGTTCTTTTTGTTCTGTAATATTTTACATGTAATAAAAATGTAAAGAAATCTAAAAAAAAAAATATTATCATATAGAAATGTGTGGTAACTGTTAATACATTACATCTATTTAATAATCTACTTTTAACCCTTTGAGTTGCAGAGTGTTGTGCAATGTTACTGGTAACAAATAACATTCAGACACCTTTTATACTGATACTGTGTTAACCCCTATCATACTAGAGCAGAAGACAGCAACTCCAGTCCTCCAGTCCCATTAGCAGTGCATGTGTTCAGGAAATCTCTGCTGGAGTACAGGTGGATCAATCAGTGGTTCATACACTTTAATGTATCCACCCCTAATCAAGCACTACTGGTAGCAGTACTGGGGAACCAGTGATGCTTCCTCCTGTGATAGAGTTTGATTGGGAGTTTTACTTCAGTTTAAAGCAGGGATTTTCAAACCTTTCCTCACAGACCTCCTAACAGGCCATGTTTTTAGGATTTCCTGCTTGAGTACGGGTGAGATAAACAGAGGCTCAGTCACTTCATTAACTCACCTCTGAACAAGCAGGGAAATCTTAAAGTGTTAGTAATGTCCACAAAAAATTCTTTTTTTTTTGCATTTAGAAGAGCTTAAAAAGCTGAGCTAAATGCAAAAAAACATATCTCTCAAACCGCTATGGTTTAAGAGATACAGGCGTTTAAAGTTTGATCTCTCCTACTGACAGCTGTAAAGCTGTCAGCAGGAGATCCATGTCGGCTGGCACGGAGGCACTTGAGCAGAGCCGCAATCTCATTATTTACCACAAATCACTTCATTGGCATGGTCTAAAACGAGTGCTTGAAAACCAGGCACACGTTTTAGACCATTCCAATGAAGGGATTTGTGGTAAATGATGAGATTGCGGCACTTCTCAAGCGCTTCTGTGTCGGCCGACACGGATCTCCTGTTGACAGCTTTACAGCTGTCAGTAGGAGAAATCAAACTTTAAACACCTGTATCTCTTAAGCCACAGTGGTTTGAGAGATACGTTTTTTTTGCATTTAGCTCAGCTTTTTAAGCTCTTCTAAATGCAAAAAAACTTTTTTGTGGACATTACTAACACTTTAAAGACATGGCCTGCAAACAAGGTTGACAAACATTAAATAATACACTTACTAATAATAAACCCACACTTACTTTAATTTGAGCAGAATATCATATTGGCCCCCAAATATGTGAGTAGAAGCTGATGGGTCCAAGGGAAAACATAACTTACATGAGAACAGACTCACAGTAGCCCGACATAAACATCACTCAGACACTAAACACACAGATGGTAAATGTGGAGTGAGGGGACAACAGAGGAAGAACAAAGGTGTAAAATAAACAACAGTAGAATATGTGGGAAAATGAAAGTGACAGTGGATGAGGAGGGGAGTTAAGGAAGATTAAGAGGTATGGGGTGGGGTAAAGTGACAGAGAGAAAGAGGAAAAGGAATGAGTGACGAGACAAAAATAAAGAATTGTATGCAAGTGGAAGATAATGGTGGCCACCTGGAGAGAGAATCAGTGGATGAGTTCCTAAGAGAGATGGGATCCATCCCCCAGATAGAGGAAGATCAGGGTAGGGTCTCTGGGAGAAATGGAGACTGGAACATTACCTAAGGAAAGGAAGAAGCAGGGAATAGGTAACAGTGCATGGGTTTTGGGAAAGAGAGGCAGGAAATGGGAGTTTGGGAAAGAAAAGGGCTGTGGATGCCCCCCTGGGAAAGAAGTGGAATGGATGGGCCCCTGTAAGAGAGGTGGCAATTAATGGGCCCTTTGGAGATTGGAGACAGTTGATGTGCCCCTGCAAGAGATGGTGGCAATGAATACACTTCTGCGAGAAAGGGGGCAATAAGTGGCCCCTGGGACTGTGAGTACATGTTATGAGAGAGGGGGAGTGAATGGGCTTCTGATAGAGACGGGGAAGTGTATGAGTCCCTGGAAGAAAGAGAGAAGTGTATGGACTCATGTGAGAGTGTAAGCCAGTGGGTGGGCCCCAGCAGTGTGGAAGACAGTAGATCAGCCCCTTGAAGAGTGAGAGACAGGGTATGAGCTCATGGGATAGGGGAAGTGAATTGGATTGTGGTGGAGAGGGTTACTGGACAGTGAGAAAAGAGAGGAGTAAGGGAATTGTGTCCTGGGAGAAAGAGAGATAAGCAGTAGGTTGGGTCATAATAAAGAGATAATCAAACAGGGCAGGGATGGAGAGCAGGAAGACAAAGATAAGGGATCTGGAAGATGAATTTCATTGACACCATTTCTGTCTCCATGGTGACAGCTCTTGGATCATGTGCCTTCATAGGGCAAGATGATGATTCTCCCCACTGCTCAGTGAGATAATTGCAGATGAGCCATGCAGGCTTCCGAAATCCCACCTCACCATGCCTCTGAGTCCTGAGGAGTTGGATGAGCAACCTACAGAAAACACAATGCACTATGTGGAGACAGCAGGACATGTATGTAGTGATGGTGGCCATTGCACAATGTTCATAACAGTGAACACTGTTTTCTTAAGTCACACATGGCTGAAGTAGCAGGAACAGTTTATGAGCCCAAGGGGAAATGCAGAGGTGGTAAGTCCATGTTACAGCTCTGCCTCCTGTAGTTGTGCCAGTGATGCCCATGTATATTTACAGAAAGATATAGAAATTGACCTGTACATTTACATATAGTCCCTATACAGTGACATTATAACACTTAGCTAAGAAGCAAGCAGCAGCAAACTTACCCTATAAGAATTAAATTATGCTGCAGCTCTTGCTTTTTTGTCATGTAGTTTTGCTCAATTATTATGCTAGAGCATATTATTCTACTATTCTTACCCTATGCAGATACACTTAACCCTTTGAATGCAGAGCAATGTGTTGCGTACCACTCTGACATTCAAAGGGTTAACTTATACAGAAAGATCCCATGAAGCCTCTGTATTCCCATCACAAGTCAGGAGGGAAGACCAAAGATCTTGATCGGGTAACAGCAGCACAGGATACATCCATAAAAGTAAAATGCATCCAGGGCAATGATCTAGGGAGAGTATATATGGAGATGGACTTCCTCTTAAAGGGAAAGCAATACTTCGTTTTATCTTTATTTTATTTTGTAGGCATTAAAAAAAAACACGAAGAACGATATAAGTCTTATCTCTCAAACCTTTATGGTTTGAGAGATATTCACAAGCAAAGTTTCCCCTCCCGCCCCTTTTACCTACTGTAAGCCATCTCTTCTCAGATGTGGAATGCAGTCCATAGACCAGACAGATAACAGAAGGGGACGATCTTCTTCCTAGGAGAACAATGAAAGCCCTGCCCCCCTTGACAAGTTTTTCAGGTTTTTCCCCTTATCTTAGTTGAAGATTGTCCCACTCTGCAATCTACCTGGGCACCTTCCTTCTGATCTGGCTGAGCAGTGTTACATCAGTAAAAGGAGCAGGAGGGGGATACTTTATCATTCAATTACTCTTGAACTACAACTCTGACAGAATTGAAATAACACTCTCCAAGGTCCAACTATGGTGATTAAACAGAGCTGCTTTTATTATGAAACATTACTATCCCTTCATCTGTCAGCCCTGCTGTGTACTCCCTCTTCTGTGAGCCCCGTTACACTGCACCAACTGCACTGCCGTTAGTTCCACCTCTGCAGTGTCCACTATACATCAGCCTGTGTGGTCCAGTTTCCCTAAATCAGTCTTTAATTAATAATGGATATCATGTCCATGGAGGCAGACATGGTTGTTTGGTGAAAGACTCAATAAACCCCTCCCTATGAGGAATTCAGGAGGAAGGATGTGGGGTTCTTGACCCCATCAACTGATTTTTTGAGACATGGGGCAATATGATGTACAGAAAAATGGAGAGATTCTCAGGACAAACTGCATCATAGGGGACATATAAAAATTCCATAAATTACCGTTGATTTAAATGGGAGTTAAACACCCAATTTAAATAACTGGAAATGTTTTACTTTGCCATATTGTGCAATTAGCTTGATACACTTTTTCTCTGAACATAGGCCCATAATTCCCACATTAAAATAAGATGCTATTAAGTGCGTAGGTGTTACCATTTGCATAAACACTTTTATCATTTTCATTAATTACATGCTTACTTATCCAATAAAATGCTAAACAACATAATGATGTTTTGAATTAGTGTAAACTTAAATGGATGTCATTATTTTTAATAACTCTAAGTATACATGAATAGTTGCATTCCATCATTCCTGACAGTGGCTTAGATTCCATTGCAGGTGATAACTTTGCCAGGGGTTTTAACTACAAATTTTCTATAGACTTCAATGAGAATCTGTTAGAATAAACTAGTTGATAACACATCTACTGCAATGTTGTGCACTCAAGCATGTGTCTGCTCTAGATCTATCAATGTAGATGAGAGCCCCAATCAAGTTACAAATAGGACACACAAGGTTAGCAAATCCGTTCTCATTTATAATGCAAAAAAAGACACGTGGGCATCCCATCTCCTGGCACATTACATGAGAGATCAGTTAAAGGAAGAGTAATACTTCGTTTTATCTTTATTTTATTTTGTAGGCATTAAAAATACATGAAGAACGATATGTCTTATCTCTCAAACCTTTATGATTTGAGAGATATTCACAAGCAAAGTTTCCCCTTCCGCCCCTTTTACCTAGTGTAAGCCATCTCTTTTCAGATGTGGAATCCAGTCCATAGACCAGACAGATAACAGCAGGGGACAATCTTCTTCCTATGAGAACAATGAAATCCCTGCCCCCCTTGACAAGTTTTTCAGCTTTTTCCCTTATCTTAATTGAAGATTGTCCCTCTCTGCAGTCTACCTGGGCACCTCCCTTCTGATCTGGTTGAACAGTGTTACATCAGTAAAAGGGGCGGGAGGAGGATACTTTATCATTGAATTACTCTTGAACTACAACTCTGACAGAATTGTAATAACACTCTCCAATGACCAAATACTATGATGATTAATTAGAGCTGCTTTTATTATGAAACATTACTATCCCTTTAAGACTTAGCATGCTCCAGCGTCCTCAAATGCAGAGGCATCTATAGCTTCCTAAAGCACCCACTCCACTGCCAGCAACTCACTGAAAATTCCACGCTACCAGCAGTATGCTCACCCCAGCTCTAAACTACAGGAAAAAAGCAAATCAATCTGCCATTTTCTAGCGCTCAGAAAGTCTGGAATAACCTACCCAAAGAATCACATCTTCTCCTAATTTACAATCACTAAAAAATAACTGATTATTTGTAGTTAAAGCCAACATGTAACTGTATATTAAAATAAGCTATTTTTATGTAATTAGTTGTCCTAGTAATGTAAGGGTTAAAGAATGAAAAAAACATTGTGTTCAGTCACCCCATATTATTTTTCAGTACGAGAATGTGAAAAAAAATGTAATATGGAGTCAGAAGCATCCATAATAATTAAAATAAACTGTAAGGGGTCCCTGGGACCGCTTCCAACCACAACCTCTTACAGCCATCACCTTGATGTTGGAGGTCCAGTGGTGTCCACAGTGTCTTGGTCCTCCATATCAGTAACCTTAAAACAGAAAATAATAATAAATAAAAATAAATACTTTAAAAAATTCCAACTACACTACTAAAAAATATAAATAAAAAAAGTGTATTTCACACCCTTCCTGTGCCGTCACCCAGGCCACTGTGAGGAAATAAAATGGCTAATCCCATTTACATTTTTTCCCACACTCCCATTCCCTGGGATGTGGAGTTATGAAGGCCACAGAATCTGCCTGGGGGAGGGGTCACGCACGCGCAACCCTTTTTTCTTTTTATAACTTGGGTAGTATATGTATGTTTCAGTATCGGACCTCCAGGCCTGATACTGATTTCATCCTGGTTTTCATTTTTTATTTGAAATACATTAATATGGGGTATACATGCTGCATATTAATGTATTTCAGTGTATTTTAACTTTAAAAATTAGGATAGATGTACACACATTTTTGTTTAATTTGTTGAAGTAAAAAATGAAATTGCCCTTCTTTTAAGAAAAAAAATGTGTTTTGGGGTCCCAGGACCCCCTTTATTTAAATAATAAAACTCTACATCCACCACCTCCACACACACAATATTTATTTAAGGCAATTTATGCCAAATGATTATTTAACAAGTGAAACTCCTCCTTTGCTGGGCAGGCTGGAACTCATTGATTGCAAGGCACTCACAGCTAGTACAGCAATGAAGGGATTAACCCCTTACTGCCCGAGGACGTACATGTACATCCCAAGTGGATGTCCCAGGTGGACAGAGGACGTACATGTCCAGAAGTCATTTAAAACAATGAAAAAAAATGTTCGGCGGGTGTTAAGTGCCAGCCGCGTGCGCGCTTGGCCAGTCACTAAGGGGTTAATGGTGGGCCCCGGTTAGGCTAGTAGTGGTTGTTGAGGTAGTGGTCAATGAGACTCTGAGGCCCCCACTTTGAATAGCCATAGGAATTTTTACTATGTCTGCTACCATAGGAATACACATTATAGCTGAGAAAATATGATACATGACCTTTAATGTTTTGCAATGCATTGCATGCCCCTCTGGTCTTCAAGGGGTTAAAAAGACAGAGTAACAGACAATGCCGCCTGATGCATTTTGTGAAATATTGTGGTAATCATAGAATATACAGGGTTGCACATCAGTGTTTCCCATTTACATATATAAAACAGATCCATTAAGTCCATTGGCCTCCATGCCCCCCCTCCCCACAAACACACATGCAAGCACACACACTACAACAAAGGATAGAGATGGAAGAAACGACTGGGCTTCCACCCCTCACTGCCTGTACATTGGACACAACTGGGGTCTAGAACTTGTTGGCCCTCGGATCATGATGGAACAAGGGAACCAACTGTGATTTTTGGTTTATAAGCATTAGGCAGCTGCCTATTTGCCAGTTAAGGCAGATCTCATTCATTAACATCATAAACATTTGGCTTGCTTGATAATAATGCAGAGCAATTCTGGGTGAGCATGAGTGTTACTGGGTTCACCACCCACTTATTCAGTACAGTAAGCATTGTGATCATGCACACTACAGATCTAAACCCTGTAATCTCTCTTTCCTCCCTTGACCTCTCCCTTTCCCTCTTGTATTGAGTATCTTATTGTCTCTTTTGCTGTCTCTTCTAGGGTCTTCTTCCATCATCTAAAACTCAACCTAAGCAAAACCGAACTTGTAATTTTCCCTCCCTCTCTAACCAGCCTTACCCCAGATATTTCTCTCACTGTTAACGTGCTGTCACACCATCACACCAACCTCTATATCACGCTGCCCGGGGGTCACCTTTGACTCCATCCTATCCTTCATTCCCCACATTCAGTCAGTCTCCAACTAATGCTGCCTCCATCTCCCTAACACCTCTAGAATTCAACCTTTTCTCACCCAAGATACTACTAAATTTTCAATCCAAACACCCATCATGTCCCATCTTGACTACTGTAATTCACTCCTAATTGTCCTTCCCCTCGCCCGACTAACTCCACTACAGTCCACAATGAACTCTGCCACCAGACTAATCTACCTCACATATCTCTCCTCTAATACCACTGCTCTTTGCTAATTCCTACACTGGCTCCCCTTAGCATATAGAATTACAGAGCCCTAACACTGCACCCCCCTATATTTCATTTCCAAATACACTCCCAATAACCATCAAGACTTCTCCCGTGCTGCACCTGAGCTCTGGTATTCCTTCTCCTGCAAACTCTCCCCCAGCCTTCAGATCTTCAGAAGCTCCCTGAAAACTCACCTCTTCACCTTCATAACCATTATGAGCAAGGCCATATCCAGCTTCTGCTCACTCTCACTCCCTTCTAAAATCACTCTCCTACCTACAGGTCCCCATCATGACCTCATTGTGCACATAGTCTTTTTCTCCCATATAGACCTGCTCCTTCCCCGGACAACTGCACTCAAAAGCACTTCTCTCTCCCACCCACTGACTGGCAGTTCATGTGGCAGGAGGCACTTACACCCAATAGCAGTTACTCCTTCTGTGTTCAACCTTTCACAAGACAATAAGCTCTCACCACCAGGGGGCCATCTGATCCTTGTTCCATTTGTACTAGTTACTATCTGTGTATGTCTCTTCCCAATTGTACAGCACTGCGGAATAAATTGGCGCTATATAAATAAAGTATAATAATAATACTGGTGGGGATGACTACAAAGATCTCCTAATCTCTTCCCCCATTGCCTTACTCTTCCCACTATTCTCACCTCAGTCACACCCCATAACCTATTCTTCACTCTTTCCCAAAATGTACCCCACTAGCTCCACTCTCCTCTTTCTATCCCCTCTTAATCCAAACACCTGTATCAAGGATGGGCAAGAAGTGGCTCTGCAGCTTGGCCTATTACTAGAAGAGAATGATGGTAGCTGTAGTCAAACAACAGCTGGAGAGTTACAGCGTATACCAACCCCTTTACTGTACACACAAATGTTATTGCAGATGACTTCCGGCTTACTGGTTTTATATATAATTGTAAGGGATTAGTTATGGTTTACAGGTGGATTACACTGGCTACATCTTCACAAAAGGATATAATTGATAAATCCTGCATTCTAAAAGATATTTGTTAATTAGAAAGCAGAACAGTCCCAAAACCTGTTCACACAGGGGTCATCCCCAGCAGGGAGTAAACAGACTGTATTCATATTCCCATCACCTTTGTTCTACTAATGTGTGTGTGCCTCTGAGAACCAGACAAGGGAGTGTATAATCACCTTATCTGTTTCATTTACCTGCCTGCCCCCAGCAAAACATCTTCAACACTGGAAAAACCAAAGGGCGTAGGGAGCTGATTTGTTTTAGGGAAAGTGCATTTTTGTGTTCTAAGTTTTTAATTAAAGACAAAAATTTTTTTTAAGATTGTGTAAAAACCCTCTGAGTTTATTTCACATCCTTCTGAAATGCAAAAAGTGTTGCACAGTTTGTTCCCCAAATTATGTATCACTTAACCCTTTGAGTGACAGAGGGGTAGGCAATGCATTGCCTTGCGTACCCCTCTGGCACTCAAAGGGTAAATAAAAAGTGATATTTTTAACACGGTTGTATGTCTGTGGTACCTTTCTGTCTAGCAGAAATAACTTGCTACTGTGAATTGGCTTCTTCACTTAAAGGGACAGTAATGTCCCATAAAAAATTATTCTTGTTTTGTAGACATTTTAAAAAATAAATTATTTGGCAGCAATCCTATATTCACCACTAGAGTTCCCTCTCTCATGCTGTCAGCTGTAAAGCTGACAGCAGGAGATTTGAATCGTGCAACTCGAGGAGGCTCTTCAGCAGAGCCGCAATAGCTTTATTTAAAAGAACTACTTCATGGGAACGGTCTACAAAGTGTGCTTGCAAACCAGGCACACTTTGTAGACCTTTCTAACTAAGTATTTCTTTTTAAATAACGCAATTTCGGCTCTTCTGCATAGCCGTTGGTTGATTGCCGGACTGGGATCTCCTGCTGTCAGCTAGACGCTGATGTCAGGAGAAGGGGAGGGAGGGGGGAAATTTAGAAGCGTAAGAGAGATAAGATTGGTGCCAAATAATGTATTTATTAAAAGTCTACAAAACAAGCATAATCTTTTATGGGACATTAGTGTCCCTTTAAGGTAAATGTCTGTTAACTCTTTAAGGACCACAGGGTTGGACAGTGCATTGATTTGCAATGTGCTGCACACCCCTCTCATCCTTAAAGTGGATGTGTCACCTATGGACAACATCCCATAAATAGTTAGGCTATATATCACAAACGATGAAAACGGTATTGCTTTTTTATTAGAGGTTTTGATGTTGTATAAATTTAACTTACAAAGTCTGGGCTTCAACTACTTATGTGTAGCCTGCGGTTCACTGCGGTTAAACCACAGCTCGACGCTCTGCCTCTTCTCTTCTCCCTCCTCCAATGACTGCGGCTTCTTTCTGTAAGCTGGAGCAGTCCCATTGGCAGAGATCGATATCTAGTCAATGAGAGAGCTTCAGCCACCGTCATTGGAGCAGGGAGGAGAGCAGAGGCAGAGCGTCGGGCTGCAGTCTATGCAGAAGTAGCTGCAGCCCAGACTTTATAAGTTAAATTTATACATCAAAACTTTAAATAAAAAAATAAATACTGTTTTCATAATTTTTGATATACAGCCTAACTGTTTAAGGGATGTTGTCCATAGGTGACACATCCACTTTAAAGGCATAATCTCTTCCTTATTCCTCAGTCTGTAGGTCATTGACACAGAGTAAAAGTGGAGCAATTCTGGGGCAAACCAACTGCACCAAAGGGGGAAAAATAAAAATTCCCATTGATTTAAATTAAACTTTTAACTTCGTTAATGCTGGAGAGGCCTTCAATGCATGGTTAAACAATATGTTGGAGATCTCTATAGTATCTAGGGGTAAATTCCTAGCTGTATAAATGTGAATTTGGATAATTTTATTTGCCTCCTATGGTTCAATTTGTTTACCTCACAATTGCTGCTGTTTTTCTTTGTGAATATGGCCCTGTGACTCAACATTATATGTAAATTATTTTAAGAATGTCTGTCTGTGTCTGATGAGGCCTCATCAGTCTCAATTCACTGTTCAGGTTTACAATCAGCAGACAAGAATACCCTTAGAAGATATAGATAAATCATAGACTGTTTTTATGGAATTCAGGCTAAGTTGCCAGATCATCCCTTTGAAAGAGGACACATATGAAAAATGCCTGCTATATTGCTTCATGGGAACCACTGCAAATCAGTAATTAACCACTGGAGCCCTGCAGCATGCATTTTCATATGTGCCTTCTTTTAAAGGGATAATCTCGCAACCCTACTTCAGGAGGTGGGAGTTTACTTACTTATAGTATAAAATTGACTTCACATAGGAGGTAGCAATGCAGCTATTCCATTGCTGCATTAATGACTCAAAAATAAAACAAATATTGATCAACTTGGCTGTGCACATGCAAAGCTATTGCCACAGAGGACTTAGTCCAAACACAGCTTGTTGCAACTTTACTGCATTTAAAGCAGAAAACACCAAATTTGCAGCAGACACAACCAATAAGATTGCTGCAAAGATCATCACAACAATCCAACCAATGATGACTCACTTGAGCATTAACCAGTCATGTTTGGCTAGCTTCATTATGGGTTGCCCATTGACCAAACCCACTGCATTCTGATCCAGCAACAGGATTGCTACTGGAAAGAAGGGCATCAAAGGTAAGTAGCATGGGTGGCTTGAGCAGCTCTGCGTAATGTTGTTCCAGTCACCCATGTGAACTGAACGTAAGGAAGGGGGAAAGTAGAAAAAGCTGATTAAAGCTGTGCATACAGGATAAAACCAAAACAAAGGTAGCTACTAAAATAAAATATACTATTAAAAATTATAAAGTTAAAATGATATGTTATTTTTCCATTTATATCCCAAGGTGCAGAAAGACTAGCTTTGTGGCAGCACCTCTACCTTTGAAATGGATGAATTACCCATCTTTGCTGCAGCCACACAAATAATACTATAGTAACATAGTTGATGAGACTGAAAAAAAGACATGCATCCGTCAGGTCCAGCCCATGCCATATCACCCTGCTGATCCAGAGGAAGGTAAAAAAAAAACATTTAACCCATTTCCAATTAAGCCCCAAGTTGGTAAAAATAAATTCCTTCCTGGCTACAACTGGCAGTCAGACAGTTGCCTGGATCAACAACCTACTTCTTTGAAGCCATCTGTCATAGTTCTCAGTATTGTTCTGTACTAGATAGATATTCATTTCTTTTTTTAAAGCAGTTACAGTGTCTGCAAGTACTACATCCAGAGGCAAAGAATTCCATAGCTTTACTGCTCTTACTGTAAACAATTCCTGCCTTTGTTTTAGATTCCTGTTGCAAACGCTATATAAAAATAATTTTAAGTCACCTAAGCCCCACAGAATATAAAAGTGAACAAAATAGCCTTTTAGGGATTAACATGAACTCAAAGAGAGATGTTGCAACATCACAGTCTGAAATGTAAGGAATGAAGGACTAGACCTTCAGGCTAATCAGATACATTTCATTTCATCCAAAGACTGAAAAGGAAAGTGAGAGGCAGAAGTCAGAGAGATAAATGTCCCTTTACTTAATTGTCACCAGTATAGCTGTCACCAAGACCAAAAGCAAGCTAATAATAAACTGATCAAAGAGAGTGGTGGGGCTAATGGGTGACATGGGAGTGGAATGGTAGATCTTGCTGGAGGGGAACATTCCATGAATATGTGCACACTGTAGGGCCAGTGAAGGGAACCTAGGGTAAATGCTAAACTACAAATCCCATAATCTACGACAGCTCTTGGTCTCAGTTTGATCCCCTCTGCTATAAGGTATTGCTACTGGAGTGAGGGGGTGGGGAGGATGCCTGAGGCAGTGGAATTCAGTTTCTGGAACTTAGCTGTTGGAGGCTGCAACTCTCATCATTCCCAACCAACCTTTGGCTGGTCCCCAATAGCTGGAGGATGAAAATTAACTAGTACTACTGCTCTAAGGTGTAAGAAGTATCTCCAGGTGTCAATAAACTATCCAATTCCTATCTCATTCTATGCAATATCTTCTCACAAAGTCTAATCGTAACTTGGTCCAAGTTGAATGCTACAAATATCTTAGTATGTGGCTTGACCACAACCTCACTTTTTGTCTTCATATTGATAAATTAACATCCAAACTGTATCCTTAATTTGGTGCTCTGTATAGAAACAAATCCTGTCTAAGTCCCCTGGTAAAGTATTGTTCAGCAGATACTAATACCAGTCATGGACTATGGGTATACCTGGGAACTCTCCGGTTTTGCTCCGGATTTCAAACTGAATTACCGGGTCTCCGGGGCAATGTGTGAATCACCGGGTGAGCAGAGTTTAAGTAGAAACTCTGCCCACTTGTGCTCCATCCCGCCCGGTTCCTCCCACTCCCCGCCCTCTTACCTTCATTTTGCAGGGTTTTTTTTGTCCCGTCCCCCCGTGACTAAGCCACGCCCCTTTTATGATGCGAATCGCATCATTTTCGGCAATGACAGGGTTACCCTCCGGGTAGCCCTGCATGAAAAGTTCCCAGGTATGACTATGGGGATGTAGTGTGTATGTTTCTGTGCCACAAATCCATCTTGGTAAACTCAACATTCTGTATAATTTATTATGTCACTTTGTCCTCCAATCTAATTTAACTTCCCATCATTGTGATATGCATAAAGAAAGAGGCTAACACTAGAATGTAGGCATTCCTTAACCCTTCTTGCCTAGTTTATAACCACTTCACTTAGAAGCTACCAGACTACCTGAGCAATGTACTCACTCCAGCTCTCCATACTAACTATAACCTCCACTCCATGCCTAACAACTCAATGAGTATCCCACACTACAAAAAATAAGCTGGTCAGTCTACCATCTCCTTCTAAGCTCTGAAAGTCTGGAATAGCCTACCTGAAAAAAATCAGATCTTCTCCCAATCTAAAATCCCTAAAACACTGCTTATTTGTATCTAAAAACAATATGTAACAGTATATATTTTATTTTGCGTTTATATTGATATTTTGCGTAAATATGTTAATGTTTACTGTAAAAGTTATCCTGGCAAAACATTCTGTTACTAAATATGTTGCACACTTAATTTACCAGGTTCAATGGAGAAATATAACTAAAGCTCACCTTAGCATGACACTGTAATCAGCCACTGGAATCAGTATTTACCCCTACACCTACCAAATGTCAATTCACTAAGCTACCACACCAAATATTCCACCCTTAACCCCTTGGCATCAGCAGTCCTGGGAAATAACCTTCCCTTAAGGACCACTTTGAAGATTCCGATGTGCTGACACACGTGACCTGTGATGCATACTGGCACGCCGCACTGGGGACTGAGAGAGACCACTTCACTCTTGGAGCAGTCAATTTCACTCCCCGTTTTTACTTACAGTGCACCCAGAGAAGTGCTGCGAGTAAAATGTATGTGACGTGCTATGACTGTCACCGGTCCTTAACACAAAAACCGTGTGACAGTCATAGCACGGCACGTGGTCGTTAAGGGGTTAATGCTGATTGCATCAAGGTGAGCACGGGAGGGCTGGCAACATGTGGAAGGGGGCAACTACAATTAAGTGGCCCATTTCTACTATCATTCCAGCCCACCCACTTTTGTTAATTTTAACATTGCCATCAATCTTGTGAAGTAAGGGAAGTGATACCACATAGCTTACAATTTAAACTGGTACTACACTAGCGGGATTACTACAGTGATTATAATGTATGTAACATTACACTGGTGATACTATAGAGTTTACAAGTGAATTGGGTTATGCTACCAATGAAGCTCCATTTGGATTGTAGCTCTGTGCTATCACTAGTGTAACTCCATTTAGAGTGCATCTCTGTGGTATCACTAGTGTAACTCCATTTAGAGTGCATCTCTGTGCTATCACTAGTGTAACTCCATTTAGAGTGCAGCTCTGTGCTATCACTAGTGTAACTCCATTTAGAGTGCAGCTCTGTGCTATCACTAGTGTAACTCCATTTAGAGTGCAGCTCTGTGCTATCACTAGTGTAACTCCATTTAGAGTGCATCTCTGTGGTATCACTAGTGTAACTCCATTTAGAGTGCTGCTCTGTGCTATCACTAGTGTAACTCCATTTAGAGTGTAGCTCTGTGGTGTCACTAGTGTAACTCCATTTAGAGTGCAGCTCTGTGCTATCACTAGTGTAACTCCATTTAGAGTGCAGCTCTGTGCTATCACTAGTGTAACTCCATTTAGAGTGCAGCTCTGTGCTATCACTAGTGTAACTCCATTTGGATTGTAGCTCTGTGCTGTCACTAGTGTAACTCCATTTAGAGTGCAGCTCTGTGGTATCACTAGTGTAACTCCATTTAGAGTGCAGCTCTGTGCTATCACTAGTGTAACTCCATTTAGAGTGCAGCTCTGTGGTATCACTAGTGTAACTCCATTTAGAGTGCAGCTCTGTGCTACCACTAGTGAAACTCCATTTAGAGTGCAGCTCTGTGCTATCACTAGTGTAACTCCATTTAGAGTGCAGCTCTGTGCTATCACTAGTGTAACTCCATTTAGAGTGCATCTCTGTGCTATCACTAGTGTAACTCCATTTAGAGTGTAGCTCTGTGCAATCACTAGTGTAACTCCATTTAGAGTGCAGCTCTGTGCTGTCACTAGTGTAACTCCATTTGGATTGTAGCTCTGTACAATCACTAGTGTAACTCCATTTAGAGTGCAGCTCTGTGCTGTCACTAGTGTAACTCCATTTAGAGTGCATCTCTGTGGTATCACTAGTGTAACACCATTTAGAGTGCAGCTCTGTGCTATCACTAGTTAACTCCATTTAGAGTGCAGCTCTGTGCTATCACTAGTGTAACTCCATTTAGAGTGCAGCTCTGTGGTATCACTAGTGTAACTCCATTTAGAGTGCAGCTCTGTGCTATCACTAGTGTAACTCCATTTAGAGTGCAGCTCTGTGGTATCACTAGTGTAACTCCATTTAGAGTGCAGCTCTGTGCTGTCACTAGTGTAGCTCCATTTGGATTGTATCTCTGTGCTATCACTAGTGTAACTCCATTTAGAGTGCAGCTCTGTGCTATCACTAGTGTAACTCCATTTAGAGTGCAGCTCTGTGGTATCACTAGTGTAACTCCATTTAGAGTGCAGCTCTGTGCTATCACTAGTGTAACTCCATTTAGAGTGCAGCTCTGTGGTATCACTAGTGTAACTCCATTTAGAGTGCAGCTCTGTGCTATCACTAGTGTAACTCCATTTAGAGTGCAGCTCTGTGGTATCACTAGTGTAACTCCATTTAGAGTGCAGCTCTGTGGTATCACTAGTGTAACTCCATTTAGAGTGCTGCTCTGTGCTATCACTAGTGTAACTCCATTTAGAGTGTAGCTCTGTGCAATCACTAGTGTAACTCCATTTAGAGTGCTGCTCTGTGCTATCACTAGTGTAACTCCATTTAGAGTGCATCTCTGTGGTATCACTAGTGTAACTCCATTTAGAGTGCAGCTCTGTGCTGTCACTAGTGTAACTCCATTTGGATTGTAGCTCTGTGCAATCACTAGTGTAACTCCATTTAGAGTGCATCTCTGTGGTATCACTAGTGTAACTCCATTTAGAGTGCAGCTCTGTGCTATCACTAGTGTAACTCCATTTAGAGTGCAGCTCTGTGCTATCACTAGTGTAACTCCATTTGGATTGTAGCTCTGTGCTGTCACTAGTGTAACTCCATTTAGAGTGCAGCTCTGTGGTATCACTAGTGTAACTCCATTTAGAGTGTAGCTCTGTGCTATCACTAGTGTAACTCCATTTAGAGTGCATCTCTGTGGTATCACTAGTGTAACTCCATTTAGAGTGCAGCTCTGTGCTATCACTAGTGTAACTCCATTTAGAGTGCAGCTCTGTGGTATCACTAGTGTAACTCCATTTAGAGTGCAGCTCTGTGCTGTCACTAGTGTAGCTCCATTTGGATTGTATCTCTGTGCTATCACTAGTGTAACTCCATTTAGAGTG
Source organism: Rhinophrynus dorsalis (assembly GCA_037306005.1). Lineage (NCBI taxonomy): Eukaryota > Metazoa > Chordata > Amphibia > Anura > Rhinophrynidae > Rhinophrynus > Rhinophrynus dorsalis. The sequence continues at coordinate 66,735,277 of CM074723.1, read as the reverse complement.
CAGCTCTGTTCTATCACTAGTGTAACTCCATTTAGAGTACAGCTCTGTGGTATCACTAGTGTAACTCCATTTAGAGAGCAGCTCTGTGCTGTCACTAGTGTAACTCCATTTAGAGTGCAGCTCTGTGCTATCACTAGTGTAACTCCATTTAGAGTGCAGCTCTGTGCTGTCACTAGTGTAACTCCATTTAGAGTGCAGCTCTGTGCTGTCACTAGTGTAGCTCCATTTGGATTGTATCTCTGTGCTATCACTAGTGTAACTCCATTTAGAGTGCAGCTCTGTGGTATCACTAGTGTAACTCCATTTAGAGTGCAGCTCTGTGCTATCACTAGTGTAACTCCATTTAGAGTGCAGCTCTGTGGTATCACTAGTGTAACTCCATTTAGAGTGCAGCTCTGTGCTGTCACTAGTGTAGCTCCATTTGGATTGTATCTCTGTGCTATCACTAGTGTAACTCCATTTAGAGTGCAGCTCTGTGCTATCACTAGTGTAACTCCATTTAGAGTGTAGCTCTGTGCTATCACTAGTGTAACTCCATTTAGAGTGCAGCTCTGTGCTATCACTAGTGTAACTCCATTTGGATTGTAGCTCTGTGCTATCACTAGTGTAACTCCATTTAGAGTGCAGCTCTGTGCTATCACTAGTGTAACTCCATTTAGAGTGCATCTCTGTGGTATCACTAGTGTAACTCCATTTAGAGTGCAGCTCTGTGCAATCACTAGTGTAACTCCATTTAGAGTGCAGCTCTGTGCTGTCACTAGTGTAACTCCATTTGGATTGTAGCTCTGTGCTGTCACTAGTGTAACTCCATTTAGAGTGCAGCTCTGTGGTATCACTAGTGTAACTCCATTTAGCGTGCAGCTCTGTGCTATCACTAGTGTAACTCCATTTAGAGTGCAGCTCTGTGCTATCACTAGTGTAACTCCATTTAGAGTGCAGCTCTGTGCTATCACTAGTGTAACTCCATTTAGAGTGTAGCTCTGTGCTATCACTAGTGTAACTCCATTTAGAGTGCAGCTCTGTGCTATCACTAGTGTAGCTCCATTTGGATTGTATCTCTGTGCACACTTATCAAGCCCTTAAGTGGTTAATCAAGTGCAGAAGAAATCATGTAACTTTACTTATTTTCCCTGTGCATTCTACATGGCAGGCCTATGTGGCTCTCCTAACCCTTTGAGTGTCAGGGAGGTATCCAAAGCATTGCATTGCAATGGATTGGATATCTCCCTGGCACTCAAGGGGTTAACAACACCAGAGTGTGTGCACTGGCAAGCACTAGTGTGATAATATACTGCAATACTGTTGCTATCAGAAATCATGGAGCCCAGAACAGGTGTAACAGTCAGGGCCTCTCCTAGACCCCTTCTTTGCCACACACTCTTTTTGCCTCAGTCCCCATGTTAAAGGGATAGTAATGTTTCATAATAAAAGTAGCTCTAATTAATCATCATAGTATTTGGACTTTGGAGAGTGTTATTTCAATTCTGTCAGAGTTGTAGTTCAAGAGTAATTCAATGACAAAGTGTCCCCCTCCCGCCCCCTTTACTGATGTAACACTGCTCAGCCAGAGCAGAAGGGAGGTGCCCAGACAGACTGCAGAGAGGGACAGTCTTCAATTAAGATAAAACCTGAAAAGCTTGTCAAGGGGGGCAGGGCTTTCATTGTTCTCATAGGAAGAAGATTGTCCCCTGCTGTTATCTGTCTGGTCTATGGACTGCATTCCACATCTGAGAAGAGATGGCTTACACTAGGCAAAAGGGGCGGGAGGGGAAACTTTGCTTGTGAATATCTCTCAAACCATAAAGGTTTGAGAGATAAGACATATCATTCTTCATATTTTTTTAATGCCTACAAAATAAAATAAAGTTAAAAAGAAGTATTACTATCCCTTTAATAAACAATGAGAATGCAGGTGATGTTTTCAGTTCTTTTATTGTGTCTCTAAAATACATTTCAACTCTTGTTTTTATTCACTTTGCAATACTTTACAAATGATAAATATCCCACTGCACATTGTTAAAGGGTTAGTAATGTGTTAGATAAATAAAAGTAATATTGTAGATTATCAAAAAAGAAATTCATCCATGCCAGTCTGATCTCTCAAACCTTTATGGTTTGAGAGATATAACATTTTAAAGTTCCCCCCTCACGGATGTCAGTTGTAAAGCTGACAGCTGGAGATTCTTGTCGGCCGACTCGAGACGGCTCTTCAGCAGAGCCAAGACAGCGCTATGTAGAAAGAATTACTTCATTGGAACAGTCTACAAAGTGTGCTTGGTTCGGCTCTGCTGAAGAGCATCCTGCTGGTCCCGGGACAGGATCTTCTTCTGTCAGCTAGAGGCTGACGTCTGTGAAAGGGGAGGGAGGGGGGATCTTTATCACCGTATATCTCTCAACTGTAAAGGTTTGAAAGATAGAAATGGCATTGATGGATTTATTTTTTGATAATCTACAATATTACTTTTAATTTATCTAAGACATTACTAACCCTTCAACAATAAATATAGATGTTTAAGTTGAAGTCACTAAGAAACTCAATCATTTTGACCCTGTCACTGTCATAAACCTAAAGCACAGACACTGACGTTGGAGGCTAGTGCATATATACTGGCATATTTGCACTTCACCCAATATCATGATATAGGGAGCTATTTCAAATAATAAATAGCTAAAAGCTACCAACATAACAAGGAAACTGGAAGTGGACAGCCACCGAACTTTGACTTTATACAGTTTGAGGAGGCACTGTCCATACCTGGGAGCTTTCCAGATGTGGACCGGGGACTCTGATTTTTATACCGGGGACAGAGCTGATTCTCAGGCCTCTGAGTTTCCTTGCAATTCCACCCACTTCACTGCCAGTTCCAATCACACTCCTCCCTGTTCTTCCTCTTTCCCCCCATTTTAAGGGCAAAACTTAACTTCTCTCATCCCAATTCTGCCCACTCCAATCAAAACTGGGATGGGACTCTTGTCATTTGGACACTCCCCCCATCAAAGGCTTGGAACAAGAAGGTTCCCAGGTAAGGCACTGTTTTATGGCATGGGCCATGAGGTCAATGAAGGATTGCACTGGAGCATGGACACTGATCAGCAATCCTATATAATAATTCGCTAAGTTGTGTGTAACGCCCGACATGCACAGTAGACACTGCTGCGCGAGCGGCAGTCATGCGCAGTACAGACTGCCAGTGCCACTGCTGATACAGAGCTGGGTGCTCCGAAGGATCGTCCAGCTCTGTATCAGCAGTGGCGGCCAATCTGTGCCGCACGTGACTGCCCCGCGACCGGCTGCCAGAGGCACTGTGGCCCGTGTAACGGGCTGTTCAACTAGTCTTGTAATAATCAGCAATCTTGTAAGTAATTTATGTATGGAATTTCAATCAAAACAGAAAAGGTTAAATTAAATATCTTGTTTTCCCCTCTGTGTCCTTCCACAACAATTAGTAATAGATATTGACTCTATCTCCCAGCTGGCAGGACCATTTGAAAAACTACAAAAGCCCTCTCAGAATGTATGTCCACAGCTATACTGTTGTCTAAGCTGTAAGAAAGAACAGGTTAGTAGCCAAGAAAAACAACCATACACAACCAAGCCAATACACTATAGTAGATAAACAGAAGAAAAAGAAGGGTGCTTCCTAGTGCAATACTAATGAGCCAATTGGCCACCACCAGTACACCAGAATACTCATAATATGTCAGACCACTAGCAGTGGTCAGTCAGGTAAATGAGGGAATCAGACTCAGTCACTCTAAAAACAACAGATGCAGCATCTCACATAGTAACCAAGTGGACCTCCAGGACCCTTGGAACACAAAGAAAAAGAGAGCAAGAAGGGGCGCACACCACCAATTTGTGTGATCTTGGTAGCACTCTATTCAAAACACAATTAGGCACTTACATCTGATGGGACAGGATCTGGTTGTAGGAACAACCAGCAGTAATCCAATGGGGTAACAGCACCACTCCGATACAGTGAATCAGATCTCGACAGTGAAAAAACTTAGAAGAATCCATACACAGTATAAAAAAGTTCTATTCAATAAATAAAAATAATGCCAAATTGTAATTGCTTCTATTTGTGCCGTATGACGCATTTCAAAGTGAACAGCTTCTTTCTCAAACAAATTTCGGCATATTATTAGAAACAACAAATTGCTTTTTTGCCATTCTTTTTTTTTTTTTTTTTTTTTTTTTTGAGTGCCAGGGAGGTATCCACTGCATTGAAAGAACACTCTGACAGTATTGAAATAACACTCTCCATGGCCTAAATACTATGAAGATTAATTGCAGCTGCTTTTATTTTCAAACATTACTATCCCTTTAAGGTACAGGAAGGGACTAACAGCACAGGCTCGCAAGATGCCTGCCGGTGAGTCTCGGAACAAGTTGGATTTCTCAATAATGCCGGACTTATTCAAAATGTGTATCACATTTTGAAGGGCTATATACAGGCCATGTTTCAAGGATTTCCCTTTTTGAGGACAGATAGCTTAATGAACAATCCATTGATTAATCTATACCTGCTCAATTATTATAGCCTTAAAGGGATTGTAATGTTTCAAAATAAAAGCAGCTCCAATTAATCTTCATAGTATTTGGGCCATGGACAGTGTTATTTCAGCATAAGGAAAAAACCTGAAAAACCTGTCAATGGGGGCAGCGTTTTCATTGTTCTCACAGTAAGAAGATTGTCCCTTGCTGTGAGCTGTCGGGTCTTAAGAGCAGATTCCACATCTGAGGGGAGGTGGCGTATGATAGGTAAAAGGGGAGGGAGGGGGATTCTTTATTATTATTCAATTAGTCTTGAACTACAACTGTGACAGTACTGAAATAACACTCTCCATGGCCCAAATACTATGAAGATTAATTGGAGCTGCTTCTATTTTGAAACATTACTATACCTTTAAATCCCAGCCTTTATACTACTCTTTAGAAGAATTGTGGATACACCTATACTTTAATCCCACAGATTGGGGGTAATACAGTTTTGGTTGGGGATGATGGGTTCGCAGTTTGACAGTCTCTGCACTAAATGTTAGAGACAAATCCAATACATTTCAAACCAATGATTCTGAGAACAGGAAAAATGAAAAGGAACATAGTCTTCTACCAAAATGTTTATTTTATATGTTATTAGTTGCATGGAGTCTTGCAATATTGGTCCAGCAATTAAAAAAAATAGCATAATGTGCCACACTGTGCATCCTCAAAGATAGGGTATATTACAAACTAATGGCTAGCACATCATCTAGGAAACTTTTAGTTCCCTTTAAAATTAAACCCTTAAGGACTACATGTCGTACTATGACCGTCATGGTCCTTATTCCTTTAAGGACCAATGACGGTCATAGTCCGTCATGTACTTTTTACTTACAGTGCTCCACCGGGAGTGCTGTATGACTGTTCCAAGACTGGAGCGATCTCTTTCAGGCCACAAAGCAGCGCGCCGATACACGCAACAGGTGACATGTACCGGCGCTTCTGCAAGGATCAAAGCGGTCATTATGGGACAGAAACATCCCAGGACTGCTGGTCCTTAAGGGGTTAAATACAGTTAATTAAGGGTGACTGTTTCCTTTTATTCTAAGAGGACTTTTAGGTGTTCATTGTGCCATGGATATTAAGTAATTTATACCTTGTTTTTTAAATGACAAGTATTCCTATATTTAAAGGGATAGTAATCTTTCACAAAAACAGCAGCTCCAATTAAACTTTATGGTATTTGGGCCATGGATAGTGTTATTTCAATATTGTCAGAGTTGTAGTTCAAGAGGAATTGAATGATAAAGTATCCCCCTCTCTCCCCTTTTACCTAGTGTAAGCCACCTCCTCTCAGATGTAGAATCTGGTCTTAAGACCAGACAGCTCACAGCAAGGGACAATCTTCTTACTGTGAGAACAATGAAAACCCTGCCCCCCTTGACAGGTTTTTCTTTATGCTCACTGAAGATTGTACCTCTCTGAGATCCATTCGGACCATCTTGCTGCTCTGAGGTGAGCAATGTTACATCAGTAAAAGGGACAGGAGTGGGATACTTTATCATTCAATTACTCTTGAACTACAACTCTGACAGTACTGAAATGACACTCTCCAAGGCCCAAATACTATTAATATTAATTGGAGCTGATTTTATTGCGAAACATTATTGTCCCTTTAAGAAGATGATTTGTGGTGTATGTAACTTAGTAAATTTACAAAAGACGATTGCAGCACCTGTTTTTGTGTGCAATTTGATGTGATACATTCTGCCCATAGTTATTAGTTGTGGAGAGCTTGGGGATGCACAGAGCATGCAATGGAGAGAGAAATTAATACAGTTTTGAAATAACACTCTCCATGGCCCAAATACTATGAAGATTAATTGGAGCTGCTTTATTATGAAGCATTACTATCCCTTTATGGAAACATTACCTGGCCAAAGGTGTACCAGTCTCAATGGCTGAACCGGTAATTAAGCCAAATGTCCTCATATATAGTAAGAATCTTAACAGATACCTCACAGTACAGTTGAGATACAACATTAGGGATGTTCAGTTCTAAACTACCCTTAGAGTAAATGTCATCCATAATGGATTATCACTTTGAGAGTCTGGCCTTGTGAGATTATGTTAACTGATGCAATATTGCAAAAGGTAATGATTACAATCAGTTCTCAAAGACAAGACCAGTTGCTGACCCAGATATGTGTCTATAACCATAATTTCTGAGTTTTATAAAAAGAAGGAAACAGGTAGAGTAAAAGTGACACCTTAACTGGCTAAGTAGGTAGCTTTAGATGTAGGTCTCTTCGTCAGTCATTCTAACAAGCCTAACAAAGAGACCTAAGTGGTTTGAAAGCTTGCACTCAAAAGCTACATAGTCAGCCAATAAAGGTATCACTTTTACTCTACCAGTCGCCTGCTTTTTCTATGGATACAACCTTTTGCCTGTATTAAAAAATGGAGTAATTCTGGGGCAAACAAACCGTACCATAGGGGGCCACCTAAAAAATTCCCAAATTCCCATTGATTTAAAGTGGATGGCTTTACCCTTGTGAATGCAACATATGTCTCCAACACAATGCAAATGGGTTAAAGGCCACATTTAAATCAAATGAAATGTTTGTTTCCTATGATACAGATTGCTTTGCTTCAGAATTCTACCAGTTCATCTTAGTACATCAACCCTACTGTTTCTATGCAAAAAATTACCAAATAGTAGGGAATATACAGATGTAGTCAGATATCTATACGGTTTTCTTGCTAGCCAGGATTTACTAAGGGGAGTATAGTCATCTGAAAGTTTCCACAGCTATTTGCAGCTCTCCATGCAGAAGCAGCTAAGCAGATCTCTTAGGTACTAAGGATTTAGGTAACATTTCTGCACACACTTTACAATTAATAAAAATGTTTTTGAAACACCAGTTCTCATTTCACTTATTGTGTATAAAACACTATAAAATCTAGTACGCACATAGAAATTTTCCAAAACCTAATACTGGATTATATTTGAGCCAATACTGTATCCTGATAAGTAATTTTTTGATTTGGGACATTCAAGGGATACAACTTTGATCTGTTACATTGCTGTGAGCTTCAGAAGTTTTAATCCTGAAAATGTTAACTTCCTCCACTTAAAGCGGAACTTTCACCCTCTATAAAGTCGCCCTGCAATAATTAAGCAGGTAGCGATTAGCTTTATAATAGATATGTTACCTCTGAAATGTAGCTGATTATAAAGAAATCCTTTATTGTAGGAGACTGACGGCCAGATTAGTGTCAGTCCTTTCCGGTTACCATGTGGCACACTGTAGTGCTTCTCAATGGAGACCGGGACTGACAGTGCAGGTGCACAGACAAGATGTCTGCGCTGATGTCTGGCTTCTGGTCTCCTACAATAAAGGATTTCTTTATAATGGGCTACATTTCAGAGGTAACATATCGATCATAAAGCTAGTCGCTACCTGCTTAATTATTGCAGGGCGACTTTATAGCGGGTGAAAGTTCCGCTTTAAATGTTGTCTTCAATACATCTGGATAAGCATATTAAAGCGGAACTACCACCCCACACAATCTTTACCTTTACTAAGTCCCCATCTGGTGACTAGCTGCTTAGTAGCGCTAGTCACCAGAATTATTACCTTATTTAATAGATTTCTGCTCTCTACCCCGGCTGACAGGCAGGACGGAACGCTTACATCTTGCCATTATGACGTCCGCTTGCCTGCACTGTCAGTCCCAGCCGGAGCCAAATGGCTCCTAGCAACGCCTACTAGACCCGGCTGGGACTGACAGCGTAGGTGCACGGACGTCAAAATGGCAAGATGTCTGCTCTCCGTCCTGCCTTTCAGCCGGGGAAGAGAACAGAAATCTATTAAATAAGGTCATTATTCTGGAAACTAGCGCTACTAAGCAGCTAGTCGCCAGATGGGGCCTTAGTGAAGCTAAATATTGTGTCGGGCGGTAGTTCTGCTTTGAGAGCCGGAAAAAACTACAGAACGGCTCTGATATCAAATCTTCACATAGCCTGAAACGTGCATTTTGTGAGTTGCTATGAAATTCTAAACACAGGATCCAAGAACACATCATTGGGAGGAGATATTAATTGTTGGTATCCTGTTGAGAAGAAATGCATTAAAAGAGATGTGTAGTACATCTGTTGCCATTGATTAAAAAATCATATTGATTTAAAAAGGGCTTTTAACACCTTGAATGGTATCCTGTTGAGGAGAAATGCATTAAAAGAGATGTGTAGTACATCTGTTGCCATTGATTAAAAAATCATATTGATTTAAAAAGGGATTTTAACACTTTGAATGCTTTTCAAAGCACTGAAAAGCAAGTATACCTCTCCAGGGGTTATGTGTAAAAGTTTTAGGCAGGTGTGAAAAAATACTGTAAAATAAGAATGCTTTCAAAAATAGTCATGTTAATAGTTTATCAGTTATGAAAACGCATAGTGAGTGAACAGGAGAAAAATCTAAATCAAATTAATATTTGGTGTGACCACCCTTTGCCTTCAAAACAGCATAAATTCCTCTAGGTACACTTGCACACAGATTTTTAAGGAACTTGGCACGTAGGTTGTTCCAAACTTGGAGAACTAACCACAGTTCTTCTGTGAATTTTGGCAGCCTCAGGGATTTTTTAGGCATATTGTCAGGTGTATGATTAAAAAATTATACGAAACAACTGCTAATGATCATCAGTGTAATATGTAGGTTGAAACACAATCATTAACTGAAACAGAAACAGCTGTGTAGGAAGAATAAAACTGGGTGAGGAACAGCCAAACTCAGCTATCAAGTTGAGGTTGCTGAAGACTGTTTAATGTGAAACGTCATACACCATGGCACAGTAACAAGACACAAGGTAGTTATACTGCATCAGCAAGATCTCTTCCAGGGAGAAATTTCAAGGCACATGGGGGTTTCCAGATCTGCTGCCCAAGCTCTTTTGAAGATGCACAAAGAAACAGGCAACCCTGAGGACCATAGATGCAGTGTTCGGCCAAGGAAACTTAGTGCAGAAGATGAAAGATACATCATACTTACTTCCATTCACAATCGGAAGATGTCCAGCAGTGCCATCAGCTCAGAATTGGCAGAAAACAGTGGGACCCTAGTACACCTATCTGCTATCTTCCCTTGTCCAGGCAGTGGTCATGGGAATTTGTAGCTAGCAGTGGGCAAGTGGAAAAGGCTAGAGAGGGTAAGGCAGTGTACATGGGGATCTGTGGTTACCAGTGGTCAGGGGAAGAAGGCTGGGGTGTCAGGCTGCACAACATGTTAGAAATCCGACATACTGTGCCCCCCTTTCGACATATTACCCCCACCTTAGTAATTTGACATATAGTGCTCCCATTCAATATAGTGCTCCCATTCAACATACTAACTTTCTCCATTTTTATTTCGACAAATAGTGCTCCCATTCAACATGCTTCTTTCTCCAGTTTTATTTGACATACACTGACCTCCTTGTATAGGAAATGTAGAAGTGTTTCAAATACATCGACAAAATCATATTGCCAAAGCATCAACATTTAGTGAATCTAGGTCATACACAGTCAAGCACACATAGAAGACCTTTTAAATGAATCATTTCTTTTTTATTAAAGTGATTGCGGCTCTGCTGCAGAGCCGCCGGATGATCACAGGACAGGCTTCCCTTGCAGCAGGGGAGGGCTGGCAACTTGTGGCCTGGGGGACAAATACAATCTACTGGCCCATTTCTTCAGTCGCTCCAGCCCAGTGTCCCAGCCCATCCCCTTTAGTTATTTTTAATATTGATATTAATGCTGTTAAGTAAGGTAAACGAGACCACATAGCTTACAATTGAAATGCGGCTACTCTAGTGATACCATAGAGCTTACAATGTAAGTACAGCAACATGATTGATACCATAGATCTTACAAGGGAAATGGGTTATGCTGTTAGTGTAGCTCTATTTGGATTTTAGCTCTGTGGTATCATTTATGTAGTTCCATTTCAATTGCAAGCTCTGTGGTATCACTAGTGTAGCTCCATTTATAGCAGCAATTGGGAGACTGAGTGAGACAGTGGCCCACTGGCCCAGACATGTGACCAGCCCAGGGGGCAATTGCCCCTCTGCCCCCCAGGCCAGCCCTCCCCTGCCCTGCAGTCAGCTACAACACTGACTTCAGGGAAAGGGGAGGGAGGGGGGAACTTTGCGAGTGAATATCTCTCAAACTATAAAGGTTTGAGAGATGTCACTGGAGGCAAATAATTTCTTTTTTTTTTTAGTACTACAATATTGGGATTAGTCATTTTTAAGTATTACTATCCCTTTAACTTGCCAGTTCTCCATTCATTTTGTCCTTAGAGAGCATGCGTGAATGTATTCTGTGCTGTTTTTGTTGAAACAACTATGGTTTAAAACCATCATTTTGGCTTCTATGACTCAACTCTGAGGAGCAGGATTCCCAGCAGAAAATGTAACCAAAACATGAGGTAATACTGACCGTAGTTAATCGTATGCTACTTGCGCATTATTTTTAGTGTTTCTTATGTGCTTTTTTTTTGATTGGTGGTAAGTATAATTACTGCTGGTTTTGTTTTAACAACTTGGGTAAAAGGAAAACAAAACCTGACTTAAAAAAACCACAACGGCTGTTTTTTGTTTTTTGTTTTTTTGTGCGGCTAACAGTATTAAGCCCACAAATGTAAAAAGTTTCCACACTCCTTTGGAACGAAAGGTAATATTCTATTGCCTGAGATATTTTTCAGCAGGCTGGGGGGAAGCTATATTACGTTGCACTCCTTACTTCCTGGACAGGAGGCGTCTGTATACTGTGCAGGAAGCAGGGAATGTGGAGGACAAAAAAATATTGTTTCAGTAATAAGAAGCACAACATATAATATGATACATCTTACATTTTATCAAGGCCAGGAAACTTTTTCATATAGATCAATAGTTGTAATAATCTACAGCAATTGTATTTTAGCATTAGTTTTACTCTAAAGTGATGTGAATACTTAATATGAATAAAAATATATCTGATGTAGGGTTTATCCCCCCTGAGTAAAACAAGGGTACTCCCACTGCAGAGAAGTGTTTTTTTTTTTCAAAGTTATTACAGCTCAAACTTGAATTGTTTAGTTGCAGTATCACAGTGGCCTGAAATTGCACACTGGCATTGCTGCTATGGTCAGCTGACCAGAGTTGTCCATTGGATGGTGTTGCAACAGCGCCGCTGTACAATTTCAGGCCACTCAGATACTGAACTTAAATAATTCAAGTCTGAGTAGCAATAGCTTTTGAATGAAACACCTCTCGGTGGTAGGGGTGTCTCCCTCGGGAGGATAAACCCTTAAATATATATTTATTACATATTAAGTATTACTACCCCTTTAATTAGAGTTTTCATTAAAGCAGTCCTGTTTACATTAGATACATTTAAAAAGAAATAGATTCAAAAATTGCCAATATGATTTATTAGCCATTTGTTTGTAATATAAGTATTTTTGAAACATTGGCCTTTATTTGTTGGTGGCAGAGTCTGGCACTTTATGTTGTTTCTGTGTTGGACCAGTATTACACACACTGTGCTATGAATTAGTCTAGACAGAGCCCACCCACTGGAGGTACGTCTAGTAGCACAGTGAGAAACTTGTATGACCTCAAACAGATCTAATAAAAATACCATGCAAAAAAATAAGAGTAAAGTGACACTGTGCCACCAAAACAGAAAGGTTATTTTTTTCTTTATCTATTATACATAAAAATTGATAATTCAACATAAAGAAGATTTTAATTCTCTATAAAACTCAGTAAACGAGTCCTGAGGTGACAGGTCCACTTTATGCCTTTGGATGCTAGAAATAATTAATTGCTTTGCAAGCAGCTAGCTCTCTATCTCTCTCTGTAGCACCTGTCTCCCCTTCTAGCAACTAGCTCTCTTTCCCAAAAAGCCAACTCCTTTCCAATAGCTAGTTCCCTCCCCATACCACCTAACTCCCCTTCCATCTGCTATCACTCTTTCTCCACAGCATCCATCTCCCCTTCCAGCAACTAGCTCTCTCTCATTAGTAAACTCCCTTTCCAATACCTAGTTCTCTCACCACAGCACATAACTCCCCTTCCATCTGCCCTCACTCTTTCTCCACAGCATCTATCTCCCATTCCAGCAACTAGCTCATCTCCCCCAAGCAGTAAACTTGATTTCCAATACCTAGTTCTCTCACAACAGCACCTAACTCCCCTTTCACCTGCTATCACTCTCTCTCCACAGCATCCATCTCCCCTTCCAGCAACCAGCTCTCTTTTACCAGTAAACTTCCTTTCCAACAGCTACTTCTGTCACCACAGCACCTAACCCCTTCTACCTGCTATCACTCTCTCTCCACTGCATCCATCTCCTAGTCCAGCATCTCTTCTCCCTGTAGCAACTAATTGCCTAACATCTCTAGCATTTAAGATGTTAAAGGTACAACATAGAATTTGATCTTAAAAATAAAACTATTTAACACATTATTTAAACATTTTAAGTACTATATGCCCACAGATACTGAGAATTAGGAAACAGCTTTGTAAAACTGAATACATTCAATATCACTAATTAGTAGCGCCAACAGTTCTAATATAGCATTAGAGGAAACTGGCTGATCCAGATAGTGTATTTATGTATATATGTATGTAAGTATGTATGTATATGTATATTTTTATTTATACAGCAACCACAGGTATACTTAGCACTCCACAGTTTACATTTAGCATAGAGGGGATACAATAAGTACAGTAGTTATGTGGTAGTACAGATGGTCATCATAAAGGGGTACACTAATTATACATACATAAGGATAAGTGTTCCCTGCCCCATAGAGATTACAATCTAAATATTGGATTAATAATTTTGGAATTGGCCAGTTTATTCATGTAATAACTAGTTTGGCCAGAGAAGAGTGAATAAGTATGGATCAGGCAGTATTCCTCGTTTGTAGCTGTTGAACTACAAGGGTCATTAAGCGACACAGGGTAATTCTAATATGTTGCGTCTGTAGGAGAACTAATTATCTCACATAACTTATTGAGATGGATCTACAGTACTAAGAAGAACGGGAGCTATACTGGGGCAAACCAAATGCATTACATGGGTAAAACAAAGAGATCTAGTCATTTAATTTTGGCTTGAAATTAACTATCTGAGTGCAGGAGAGGTATTGTGTTGGATATCTCACTGACACTCAAAGGGATAACCAATTAGATGCTAGAAGCAATGCGTTGGAGACCTCTCTAGCATCCAAAGGCTTAAAGGCACCATTCAAATCAATGGGAATGATTATTGGTTCCACTATAGTGCACTTGATTTGCACAACTTGTCTTTGTAGGCATATGCACCATTGGGGAAAATGTGTGAATCTGTCAGCACGGCTCTGTTGGTGTCAGCCTCCAACACCAACGGCAACACTTCAGGGTATGCAGCATCAAGTTTGATCAATATAATGAATACAGATGGACATACTCACCATTGTTAAGGCTTTAACCCCTTAACGACCTCCCAGTCTAGCTCTGGCCGGCCATTAAGGACCACAGCACTTTTTTTTCTTTGAAATAAATTTTGATGTGCCGTGACACGTAATTAAGGGGTTAATACGGATAAGTACTTTATGGCTGCCCTATAATATGCGTGGGGAAGATTATGTCTCCGGGACCTCTCCTTACGTTCCCAACTGCCCCATGTTTACAGAAGTAACCTATTAAACCCTTTAGTCAGATGGCCCGTGAGGAGCGCGGTAGTTCTGTTTGCAAACTGGGAGATAAATGTGAAGAAAGGAAGAGGAAGGGTACAACTAAACTTAAGGATCCTAAATGTTAACTATGTGATATATATCGGGGCCATCATTCACAATTTTGGCTGGTGCCTCAGGGGTTGTTAAAACTGCCCTGAGTAGCACCTTGTTTTATAAATGGCATTCAACAAGGCTCAGAGGAAAGGAATGCCCCAAAATGTCAATAGACAACCCCTTATACTCCCCTTGTCGCAGTAATTGTTAAAGGGATAGTAATGTTTCACAAAAACAGCAGCTCCAATTAATCTTCATAGTATTTGGGCTATGAAGAGTTGTCCAATACAATAAAAATAAAGCAAAGCCCGCACTCGAATGGTTAAATAACAATTCTAGTTACTAATCTTTATTCTTAAAATTTAAAAGCTTATGAGACATGGAATTATACGAGACAAATAACACTTCAACAAACACCTAACGCATTTCGGACCTAAACGGTCCTTACTCATAAGCACAGTGGCCGGAAGTATTAGGAGTTTAAATACATAATAAAGTAGCAACTACCTCCTTCCTATGCCGCACACATATAAAAACCGGACTGGTTAAAAAGACCAAACAAATGCCCAAACATGATTGGTCCACTACTTGGTATGTAATCGACTCGTAAAGCCATATGAATCAGAGAAACATCAGTCCAGATCTAATTGGGCTAGAATGTAACATACACAGGAATCTGCGCAGAAAAAAATAGAAATATAATCCTATCAAGACAACGTTAAATATAACCATATACATACTTCAATAAAATAAACTTAAATCCCATTCTGCATTCATGCCCTTGGGAATTCTGGTATCCAAAGTAAAAATCCAGAACATCTCTTGTCTATCCAAATTTAAAAGGCTACTACCTCCTCTAGGATGTCCTGAAACTTTATCGATACCAGAAAAAGCAAGAGCCTCTGATCCTACACCATGGGACAAAAAAATGTCTCGCTACAGGTGATCTAATATCTTTATTATCAATGGCATTAAGATGTTCACGTATTCTCTCTTTTAGTCACCTCGTAGTTCGTCCTACATATTGTTGAGTACATATAGAACAGGTGATGAGATAAATAACGTTCGCAGTATTGCAGTTAATAAAACCATTTATCTGATAAATCTTCTTTGTAACACTACTACTAAAGGTCTTAGTATTCTCTGCAAAACTGCAACATTTACACTTACCTCCACACTAGTGATGAGCGAGCACCCCAATGCTCGGGTGTTCGGGTGCTCTGACCGAGCGCCCCCGGAGGCTCGAGTGCTCGGCCGAGCACCCGAGCCCCATTGAAGTCAATGGGAGGACTCGAGCATTACACCAGGCACCCCCTGCTCTGATGAGGGGAGGGTGCCTGGTCCATAGGAAAAGGGAAGAAAAGGATGGAAACACCACAGAAATGGTTCAGGGACAGCATAGGGAGGATGTCTGGATGCATCTTGGACTCCAACATCGCTGCTGGGAACGATCTTTCGCCCGTAGTACGCCATTTTTACAGACTGACCATAAAACACACAAAAAGGAAAATAAAAACAACTTTAGGCGAAAAATTGTTACCAAACAATATTTGCTGTATATTTACTTGTATATCATCTGCAAATTATCCCAAAAATTTCCTTGATTTTCTGAAGTGAGGCCATGATTAAGAGGGAAACGTGCGCAGAGGCAAATTCTCCCAAACATTTCCTTGATTTTCTGAAGTGAGGCCATGATTAAGAGGGAAACGTGCGCAGAGGCAAATTCTCCCAAAAATTTCCTTGATTTTCTGAAGTGAGGCCATGATTAAGAGGGAAACGTGCGCAGAGGCAAATTCTCCCAAAAATTTCCTTGATTTTCTGAAGTGAGGCCATGATTAAGAGGGAAACGTGCGCAGAGGCAAATTCTCCCAAAAATTTCCTTGATTTTATTGAACTGAGGCCATGATTAAGAGGGGAACGTGCGCTGAGCTGACCATCTAAAACATTATGGGTGAGGGTCTGCTGCAGAGCTGACCATCCTAAACATTATATGCGAAGGCCCGCTAGTGAGCTGACGCTATAAAACATTATATGAGAGGGCCCGTTAGAGAGCTGACCCAATAAAACATTATATGAGAAGGCCCGCTGGTGAGCTGACCTATATAAAAATTGTCAAACAGGGCCCGCTGGTGAGCTGGCCCTATATAAAAATTATATCACAGGGCCCGCTGGTGAGCTGGCCCTATATAAAAATTATATCCCAGGGCATATGGAAGAGGAGGAGGAGGATGAGAAGATTAAGAGTCAACCATATACCCGTTTTTTGGGTGGAAGGGGTGAATGGGAATACAGAGTATTCCCATCATTGTAAATAACATATATAAAGTGAGTTTATGTTCCCCCGGGGCTTTACTCCAGTGGAGTGGAGAAGTCAGGGGAAATCCAGGCCTTGTTCATTTTTATAAGTGTCAACCTATCAGCATTGTCGGTGGAAAGGCGGATACGCTTATCTGTTATGATGCCACCAGCAGCACTAAATACCCGCTCAGACAGAACGCTGGCGGCAGGGCAGGCCAGCACCTCCAAGGCGTAGAGTGCCAGTTCATACCACGTGTCCAGCTTGGACACCCAGTAGTTGTAAGGCACAGAGGGATCATTGAGGACGCTGACACGGTCTGCTACGTACTCCTTCACCATCTTCCAAAACTTTTCCCTCCTTGTGACACTAGGCTGCGCATCAGGGTGAGGGTGCTGGCGGGGTGTCATGAAGGTGTCCCACGCCTTGGAGAGTGTTGCCCTGCCTTTGTCGGAACTGCTGTGTGCTCCCCTTTTCTCCCCTTCTCGGTTGGCCAAGGTAGCACGTACTCTGCCGCCAGCGTTGTCAGATGGAAAATTTTGGAGCAATTTTTCAACAAGAACCTTCTGGTATTGCACCATTTTGCTTGTCCTCTCCACCGGAGGAATGAGAGATGAGAAATTCTCTTTGTAGCGGGGGTCCAGAAGGGTGAACACCCAGTAATCCGTGTTGTCTAAAATGCGTACAACGCGTGGGTCACGGGAAAGGCAGCCTAACATAAAGTCAGCCATGTTTGCCAGAGTACCAACAGGCAAGATTTCGCTGTCCTCACCAGGAGGATGACTCTCAATATCCTCATCCTCTTCCTCCTCTTCTGCCCACCCACGCTGAAGAGATGGAACTAAAGTTCCATGGCTACCCTCTGTAGCGGAGGCAACCGTGTCTTCCTCCTCCTCCTCCTCCTCCGCCTCCTCCAATTGTCGCTGAGAAGACGAAGTGAGGGTGCTCTGGCTATCACCTTGTGTAAGCTCTTCCTCCCCCATTTCCACCTCTTCCACATGCAAAGCGTCGGTTTTAATTGTGAGCAGCGAGCGTTTCAGTAGACACAGAAGTGGGATGGTTACACTGATAATAGCGTTATCGCCGCTCACCATCTGTGTCGATTCCTCAAAATTGCGTAAAACCTCGCAGAGGTCTGACATCCATTCCCACTCCTCACTTCTGATTACAGGAAGTTGAACGGAGAGGCGACGACCGTGTAACAGCTGGTACTCCACTACTGCCCTCTGCTGCTCACAAAGCCGGGCCAACATGTGGAAGGTGGAGTTCCAGCGCGTGCTCACGTCACACAGCAGCCGGTGAGCTGGCAATTGTAAGCGCTGCTGCAGCTTCAACAGGCCGGCCGAAGCTGTAGATGACTTACGGAAATGTGCACACACGCGGCGCACCTTGGTCAAGAGATCATGCAAATTGGGGTAGGTTTTTAGAAATCGCTGAACCACTAAATTAAATACATGCGCTAGGCATGGTACGTGTGTGAGCTTGCCGAGCTCCAAAGCCGCCACCAGGTTACGCCCATTATCACACACAACCATGCCTGGTTGCAGGTTGAGTGGCGAGAGCCACTGCTCGGTCTGGTGACTAATCCCCTGCAACAGCTCTGAGGCCGTGTGCTGTTTGTCCCCAAGGCAGATCAGCTTCAGCACGGCCTGTTGACGCTTCCCCACTGCAGTGCTACACTGCTTCCAGCTACTGGCTGATGGGGGAGTGGCGCTGCATGTAGAGAATTCGGAGGTGGAAATGGAGGAGGAGGAGCCAATAACGTAGGTGCTGGCGGAAACCCTGATGGAGGTAGGGCCCGCAATCCTCGGCGTGGGTAGCACCCGTGCCATCCCAGGGTCCGAGTCGCTCACAGCCTCCACGACATTCACCCAGTGTGCCGTCAGGGAAATGTAGCGTCCCTGGCCACAAGCACTTGTCCATGTGTCAGTCGTTAAGTGGACCTTCCCAGTAACTGCGTTGGTCAGGGCACGGGTGATGTTACGGGACACATGGTGGTGTAATGCGGGGATGGCACACCGGGAAAAGTAGTGGCGGCTGGGGACCGCGTACCGAGGGACAGCTGCTGCCATCAGGCTGCGGAAGGACTCAGTGTCCACAAGCCTAAATGGCAGCATTTCGATGGCCAGTAATTTGGAAAGATGTGAGGTTAGTGCTATGGCCTGTGGGTGGGTGGCTGGGTATTTTCGCTTGCGCTCAAATGCCTGGGGTAACGACATTTGGACGCTGTGGTGGGACAGGGAAGTGGATGTGGTCGCTGATGGTGCTTCAGATGGTACAGGTGCAGGGCGGGAGGTATGCGGGCCTGCGCCTTCGACAGGCGATTGGCCGGCACCGAAAACAGGGGAAGAGGAGGCAGTGGTGTGGCCTGCAGACACAGATGGGCGATCCAGGCGTTCCTCCCACTTACTACGGTGCTTGGATGCCATGTGTCGGATCATGCTGGTGGTGGTGAGGTTTCTAGTGTTCATGCCTCGGCTCATTCTGGTGTGGCACAGGTTGCAAACTACAATTCTTTTGTCGTCCGCACTTTCCTTAAAAAAACGCCATACCGCGGAACACCTACCCTTTGGCAAGGTAGATTTACGCAAGGGGGTGCTCCGTGGAACATTTGCGGGCCGGTTTGGTGCGGTCCGCCTTCTTTCTGTAGCCACACCACTGCCTCTTCCAGCCTGTTGCGGTGCTGCAGATGGCTCACCCTCAGGACTGCTGTCATCGCTCGGCTCTACACCTTCCCAGGTGGGGTCAGTCACCTCATCGTCCACCAAGTCCTCCTCCACTTCCTCACTCTGATCATCCTCCTCATGTCTTGATCCCACCACATACTCAGTCATTGACAACTGTATAACATTCTCCTCAACAAGGTCTTGAGACGGTAATAGTGGTTGATTTAATGGCAACTGTGTCTCATCATCATCATCATCATCCACTACTTCCTTTGACCTTAAATGCCGTTCACATCTGTCATCTTCTTGTGATTGGGTACCCTCTAGAGGTTGTGAATCAGGGCACAAGATGTCATGTTCCTCTGCAAGCGTGCTTGGAGAGAGGGTCAAATGAAGGATTGGTGATGAGACGAGCTCCTCACTATATCCCAGTGTGGGATCACTTCTTTGACCAGACCGTGTATGGTGGGAGGAAGGATGATCAGAGTGAGGATTATGTTGACCAGACTCTTGGCTACTGAGAGTGGACTTGGTGGAAGACAGGGTGGTGCTTAACCGACTGGAAGCAGTATCAGCTGACATCCAACCGACCACCTGTTCGCAGTGGTCGGACCTCGAGAGTGATGTCCTGCGACGCCCTGTGAAATGAGACATGAAGCTAGGTATGGTGGATGTCTTTCTTTCTTGTGCTCTGGCACCAGGCACAGTTTCTCCGCGTCCTGACCCGCGCCCTGAACTATCAGGATCACGTCCACTTCCCCGTCCCTTTTTACCCGCCTTCTTCATCTTACACGGAATATGTGACTTTGATATTTGAGTTTGAAAACTTAACAGTATTTCTTCCTATTCTGCAACTGTGCAGAGTACACAGAATAGGCTGCTAAACTGCGGTGACGAACACAGAATGGAATATGTGACTTTAATATTTGAGTTTGAAAACTTAACAGTATTTCTTCCTATTCTGCAACTGTGCAGAGTACACAGAATAGGCTGCTAAACTGCGGTGACGCACACAGAATGGAATATGTGACTTTGATATTTGAGTTTGAAAACTTAACAGTATTTCTTCCTATTCTGCAACTGTGCAGAGTACACAGAATAGGCTGCTAAACTGCGGTGACGCACACAGAATGGAATATGTGACTTTGATATTTTAGTTTGAAAACTTAACAGTATTTCTTCCTATTCTGCAACTGTGCAGAGTACACAGAATAGGCTGCTAAACTGCGGTGACGAACACAGAATGGAATATGTGACTTTAATATTTGAGTTTGAAAACTTAACAGTATTTCTTCCTATTCTGCAACTGTGCAGAGTACACAGAATAGGCTGCTAAACTGCGGTGACGAACACAGAATGGAATATGTGACTTTAATATTTGAGTTTGAAAACTTAACAGTATTTCTTCCTATTCTGCAACTGTGCAGAGTACACAGAATAGGCTGCTAAACTGCGGTGACGAACACAGAATGGAATATGTGACTTTGATATTTGAGTTTGAAAACTTAACAGTATTTCTTCCTATTCTGCAACTGTGCAGAGTACACAGAATAGGCTGCTAAACTGCGGTGACGCACACTGAATGGAATATGTGACTTTGATATTTTAGTTTGAAGACTTAACAGTATTTCTTCCTATTCTGCAACTCTGCACAGTACACAGAATGTGCTGCTAAACTGCGGCGAAGCACACTGAATGGAATATGTGACTTTGATATTTTAGTTTGAAGACTTAACAGTATTTCTTCCTATTCTGCAACTCTGCACAGTACACAGAATGTGCTGCTAAACTGCGGCGAAGCACACTGAATGGAATATGTGACTT
Organism: Rhinophrynus dorsalis; assembly: GCA_037306005.1. Lineage (NCBI taxonomy): Eukaryota > Metazoa > Chordata > Amphibia > Anura > Rhinophrynidae > Rhinophrynus > Rhinophrynus dorsalis. Next base: position 66,714,202 of record CM074723.1, on the reverse strand, counting down.
TGATATTTTAGTTTGAAGACTTAACAGTATTTCTTCCTATTCTGCAACTCTGCACAGTACACAGAATGTGCTGCTAAACTGCGGCGAAGCACACTGAATGGAATATGTGACTTTGATATTTTAGTTTGAAGACTTAACAGTATTTCTTCCTATTCTGCAACTCTGCACAGTACACAGAATGTGCTGCTAAACTGCGGCGAAGCACACTGAATGGAATATGTGACTTTGATATTTTAGTTTGAAGACTTAACAGTATTTCTTCCTATTCTGCAACTCTGCACAGTACACAGAATGTGCTGCTAAACTGCGGCGAAGCACACTGAATGGAATATGTGACTTTGATATTTTAGTTTGAAGACTTAACAGTATTTCTTCCTATTCTGCAACTCTGCACAGTACACAGAATGTGCTGCTAAACTGCGGCGAAGCACACTGAATGGAATATGTGACTTTGATATTTTAGTTTGAAGACTTAACAGAATGTGCTCTAATCTGCAACTTTGCACACTAAACAGAATGTGCTCTAATCTGCAACTTTGCACACTAAACAGAATGTGCTCTAATCTGCAACTTTGCACACTAAACAGAATGTGCTCTAATCTGCAACTTTGCACACTAAACAGAATGTGCTCTAATCTGCAACTCTGCACACTAAACAGAATATGTTTTTTTTTTTTTTTTTTTTTTTCCCCCCACTCAAAATAACCTGCTGCCCCCACACACAGTAGTCCTAAAAAGGACTTTTGGTTCTTTTTTTTTCACAATCGCTTTTTTTCTCCCTACACTGACTTTCCCTTCCTATCCTCATCTCTCCCTGGCTAAGACTGAGCCGAACTCGCTGGTCAGGTGCTATACAGCACCCGACCACGGGTTCTGGCCAGCCAATCAGTGTAATGCCAGCAGCCAACATGGCTGCTGGCATTACACTGATGTCAGAGCCTCCCTGCACGTTTATTGGCTGCGCAGCAGCCGCAAAACGTGCGGGGAGGAGACCTGAACATGGCGGGCGAGCACATGCGGTATTCGTACGAGTACCGCCATGTGCCGAGCAGAGCGATGCTCGAGCCGATCCGAGCATCGGCCGAGCATGCTCGCTCAACACTACTCCACACCTATAAAAACCTTTAGTGAACAACCAGTTTTTCTCTAAATTCCTCTTCCAAGAAAACATACAAAGGATTAAAGATTTTATAGGGTACCTCAACTCCAATGAATGCGGTTTAAAGTTCACTTATGTTTCCCATTTTCCGGTAAGGATTCTGATTTGTTGCGGGATAGATTTTGGTCTTTTAATGAACAATGTGTATTATTGGATCTGCATTCCTTGTCTGGAAATGGAGATTCTAAATGTGACATATACAGGATTTATGTACAGTTATCATCTAAATCTAGTTTTTATCCAGTACAATTCAGAGGGTCGCATACTGATGCATTTCAAAAATGTGTTGAACGGGAGCTGACTAAGCTATCACTGGATGTCTCTAAAAATTCGAAATACGGCTACACTAACCTGTCTAAGGCTGAATTGATAGCATTAAAATCTTTACAGAAGGATGATAATATAATTATACGTAATTCTGATAAAGGAGGTAATGTAGTCGTGTTGGATAAGGAAGATTATCATCGTGAGGAACTTTGTCAGCTACTGGATGAGGATACTTATATTGTTTTTAAAAAAGATCCTACAGCAGAGTTCCAGAAACATCTTGCAAGTATTGTAGATTTGGGTCTATCCACTGGTTGTTTGTCAAATAAGGAGGCTAAGTTTGTGTATGTTGAATATCCAGTTATGCCGATTTTTCACTACTTACCTAAGACACATAAATCATTGACATAACCAGTGGGTAGACCCATAGTTTTGGGGATAGGTTCTCTTAATGAGAGCCTGTCGGATTTAGTGGATCAATATTTGCAACCTTTAGTACAGGGACTACCGACATATTTAAGAGATACATCTCATGTTCTGCAAATTATGCGAGAGGTAAGGTGGACAGCAGATTGTATGTGGCTCACTGTTGATGCAGTATCATTATATTCTTGTATACCGCACGATGCTGGGAAACAAGCAGTGAGTTTTCTTCTGGTGAATGAAAGTGGATATTCGCTGGAGTTGAGGTGCTTTTTGTTAGAAGCTATATATTATCTTTTAACGCACAATTATTTTTCTTTTGATGGTGTATTTTATCTCCAGAGGCGTGGAACCGCGATGGGGGCAAAATTTGCCCCATCCTTTGCCAACCTGTTTGTGGGTTGGTGGGAGCGGCGCCACGTCTTTGGAGATATGAATCCATATAGACCATTCATTATGCATTTTTATAGATATATCGATGATTTGATTTTTGTTTGGTGTGGAGGGGAACAAAGGATTAAAGGAGCAGTAAACTTTTTTTATGCAAACACATATTTTAAAGATCTTTTCCTGCTGAATAAAACAAGGTCACTCCCACTGCTGTCAGATGTTTTATTCAAAAAATATAGCAGTTTAAATAATCAGGAAGTGAATTTACTGTGTTTACTTCCTGATAGTTCTAACTGACAGGAAGTGACAGGCAGTTTCTATCACATTCTATGGAGAACTGTATGTCTCTGACTTTTCTGTCTTTCCTCTCCATTAGAATCTAACAGGAAATCTAATTAGAATTTGACCACTAGAGGGCTCTACTAATGTAAAAACTGTCATAACTCTGGAAATATAAATCTCTCGGCAGTGGGAGTACCCTTATTTTACTCAATAGGAAAATCCCTTCAAAATATATTTTTTCATAAAAAAAGTTTACTGCTCCTTTAAAGATTTTATAGGGTACCTCAACTCCAACGAATGCGGTTTAAAGTTCACTTATGTTTCCCATAGGAACACTATTGATTATTTTGATGTCAGTTTCACTGGTAATGAGGATACGGGGGATGTGCAAACGAATGTCTTCCGTAAGCCTAATGCAGGGAATACACTTTTGTTTGCCAGTAGCTGCCATCCAAAACATCAGATAGCCAATATGCCCAGAGGACAATTGATTTGTTTAAAACGAATTTGCAGTACACGTGAATTGTATTTGGAACAGGCGGAGGTACTCACGTTGAGGTTAAGAGCCAGGGGATATGGAGATGCCCAAATAAAAAAGGTGAGGGATTCAGTGGATAATTTAAATCGTGAGGTTTTGATCAATAATTCTTTTCGGAGGAGAAAACATGGAGGCACAGTTTTGAATAAAGTGGATGTTCAGCCAGTCACCTTCATCACAGAATATAGTCAGGAGTATAGTAAAATATGCAGAATAATAAAAAATGTACTACCTATGCTATATGGGGATGTGGTGGTTAAGGAGATGTTTGACGGAGGTGTCAGGTTTACTAGTCGAAAAGCCCCTAGTATAGGTAATAAATTGGCCCCCAGTATGTTTTCTTGGAAGTGGAAAAACTGGTTGTTCACTAAAGGTTTTTACAGGTGTGGAGGTAAGTGTAAATGTTGCAGTTTTGCAGAGAATACTAAGACCTTTAGTAGTAGTGTTACAAAGAAGATTTATCAGATAAATGGTTTTATTAACTGCAATTCTGCGAACGTTATTTATCTCATCACCTGTTCTATACGTACTCAACAATATGTAGGACGAACTACGAGGCAACTAAAAGAGAGAATACCTGAACATCTTAATGCCATTGATAATAAAGATATTAGATCACCTGTAGCAAGACGTTTTTGTCCCATGGTGTAGTATCAGAGGCTCTTGCTTTTTCTGGTATCGATAAAGTTTCAGGACATCCTAGAGGAGGTAGTAGCCTTTTAAATTTGGATAGACAAGAGATGTTCTGGATTTTTACTTTGGATACCAGAATTCCCAAGGGCATGAATGCAGAATGGGATTTAAGTTTATTTTATTGAAGTATGTATATGGTTATATTTAACGTTGTCTTGATAGGATTATATTTCTATTTTTTTTTGTGCAGATTCCTGTGTATGTTACATTGTAGTCCAATTAGATCTGGACTGATGTTTCTCTGATTCATATGGCTTTACGAGTCGATTACATACCAAGCAGTGGACCAATCATGTTTGGGCATTTGTTTGGTATTTTTATCCAGTCCGGTTTTTATATGTGTGCGGCATAGGAAGGAGGGAGTTGCTACATTGTTATGTATTTAAACTCCTAATACTTCCGCCCGCTGTGCTTATGAGTAAGGACCGTTTAGGTCCGAAATGCGTTAGGTGTTTGTTGGAGTCTTATTTGTCTCGTATAATTCCATGTCTCATAAGCTTTTACATTTTAAGAATAAAGATTAGAAACTAGAATTGTTATTTAACCATTCAAGTGTGCACTTTGCTTTATTTTTATTGTATTGGAGATCTGAAGGAGTGGAGTCCTTTGTCCAGCACCGATTGAGTCAACAGATGAAATTAACTGGACATTGCATACATGGCTAGGAAGACCTATGGTGAGTGAAGTTTTCCTTATTGCAAACACACCTACATCGTGACGTTTTTAGCTATATTGGTGTTTTCAATTTGATGTCGGAGCGGTTTTGTTTGTTTGTTTCTCTATGGAGAGTTGTAGTTCAAGAGTAATTGAATGATAAAGTATCCCCTCCCGCCCCTTTTACCTAGTGTAAGCCCACTCTCCTCAGATATAGAATCTGGTCCTGGGACCAGACAGACCACAGTAAGGGATAATCTTCGTACTGTGAGAACAATGAAAACCCTGACCCCCTTGACAGATTTTTCAGGTTTTTACCTTATGCTCAATGAAGATTGTCCCTCTCGGTGATCCATCCGGACAGTCTTGCTGCTTTGAGGTCAGCAGTGTTACACTAGATAAAAGGGGCGGAAGGGGATACTTTATCATTCAATTACTCTTGAACTACAACTCTGACAGTACTGAAATAACACTCTCCAAGGTCCAAATACTATAAACATTAATTGGAGCTGCTTTTATTGTGAAACATTATTGTCCCTTTAAGAAGATGATTTGTGGTGTATGTAACTTAGTAAATTTACAAAAGGCAGGTGTACCGACAGAATGGCGTTTGCAGCACCTGTTATTGTGTGCAATTTGATGTGATACATTCTGCCCATAGTTATTAGTTGTGGAGAGCTTCGGGATGCACAGAGCATGCAATGGAGAGAGAAATTAATCATCTCCTGTCCTACAAGGAAATGCAGGACACAGTACTTGCTACCGGTTACAGATGGGCAGAAGCCTGTATAATTGAATGGTGCAATGGTGCAAGGTCAGCCTGTTTCTCCATGTCAATTTTCATCTATAGGGAGGCTGATGTACTTAGAAAGTAGTGCAATTCTGGAGCAAACCAGCTGAACCACAGGGGGGGGCAAATTGAATTTCCCCAGTCCCATTGATTTAAATAGGACTTTTAACCCTTTTAGTTTTAGAGAGTCTTCGCTGCATTACTTCACAACGCACTGGAGACATCTGTATCCGGGCTAGGCAACCGGAGGCCCTCCTGCTGTTCAGACCTACAGTTCCCATCATCCCCAGCCAGCCATGATGGGAATTGTAGTTCTGAACAGCTTGAGGGTCTCAGGTTTCCTAACCCTGCTCTGAAGCATTCAAGGGCTTAAACGTTAATTTTTAATCACAGGTTTGGTTCAGAATTTCCCAATAACTTTCCCTTTCTCCACTTTGGGTGTTTTTATAGATTGCATTTTTAGGTGGAATGGGCTTATGTAAAAATGCAAAGAGGATTTCTGGTGCGAACCAACAGCACCACAGGGAACAAATACAAATCTCCCAAATGCTTCTAAATTTAAACTGGGCTTTTAACTTCTTTGATGCTAGAGATGTCCCAAACAAATTGGTTCGCAATGCACTGGAGACCTCTCTAGCAGTCAAGGGGTTAAAGTCAAATTTAAATCCACAGCAAGTTTTATTTGGTCCCCAAGGTGCAATTGGGTTGCCATAGAACTACAATCAACTTTGCTTTATTGAGGTAGTTTTGTCAGACATAATTGTTACAGTACAATAATCATTTTACATCTGTATTAATAAAAGAAGGCTGGGGATGATGGGAGTTGTAGGGGATTATGCACTAAGGTAGTGTTTGTTAACTCCTGTCCTCAGGACCCACTAACCGGCCAGGATTTGATGATTTCCTTGTTAGAGAACAGGTGAGTTAATCAATGTGAATGAGCCTCTGATCACCACACCTGTGCTCTAGCAGAGAAATCCCTGTCCTGGCCTGTTAGTGGGTCCTGACGGCAGGAGTTGAGAAACACGGCACTAAGGAGTAGGCTGACCAGATCTCCCCTTTAACCGGGGACGCATAGGAAAAATGCATACTGCAGAACTGCTTTGATTTCAGTGAAGCACTGAAAAATGGCTATTTCCTATGTGTCCCCGGTTAAAGGGGAGATCTGGTCAGCCTACTAAGGAGTGATAAAGAGTTGATAAAGTGGAGATGACTTCTCCAGTGATATCACTTCTCCACTTTCTATATTATTCTATAGAACCTATTAAATAAGATCTCCAAAGTTGGAGAGATTGATTTTAGTGCATTGGTTCCATAGAATAACATAGGAATTGGAGATGTGAAAACTCGGGAGTATTCATCTCCACTTTATCACCGCTTTATCTCACCTTAGTGAGTCTCCCCGTAGTCTCCAGCAGCTGGAGGTCCAACAACTGGCTGCCCCTGCTGTAATCTCTAGCCTCTGTACACATTCATTTATGACAGATATTAGAAAATTTGTACCTATTCAAATCACTAGCTAGGAGTATATAATATTACTGATACAATCCCTTTTCATTTTTGGTGATAATGCACTTTTAATCTGTTTTACATCAAATATTACACCTAATACATTCCAATAATGTAAAATGAATATGCTTTTAAAATATACATGCATGATATACAAAATAGATGTTAATTGTTGGTCTCACCAGACTCCAAATCTTCAATAAAAAAAATCTGTCATTATGGAATAAAATAAAATACATAAAAAATGTATACTCTTCTAGAATATTTGTCTTTGTTATTATGACTAAACAGTATTAATTGGATATTTGTATCACACATTATCAACTAAAAAAATAATAATTAAAAAAATGTTTTTAACCCAAAATTTGTGGATTTTCCTAACAAAATGTGATGGAAAGTCAGAATTTTATTAAAGACACGGAGGTGAATATTATGCTGTAATCCTTCTCCACTGCTCCACTCAGCATCAAGAGAAACTTTATTGTTACAAACAGACAAAAAAAGAACTGAAAACATCATACTACTCCCTCAGTTAACCACTCCCACAATTCGTATAAAACTGGGATGCAGTGTTAATCACTTCCTCTTTCGTATGGAAGTGACCAAAGAACATGATCCATGGAAACGTCATTCAGAAACAGCAACCTGGAATCGACAGCTGTCCTTACACCAAGCAGAACCTGACTGTAGATATCCATCTGGAAGGAGAGGAGAAACAGTGAAGGGAGGGGGGACACTGGGAGGGATAATATTTGCCTCTGTGTCTTTAATAAAATTCTGACTTTCCGTCACAATTTGTTAGGAAAATCCACAAATTTTATGGCAAGCACGGAGGCTTTATATTATGCTACTTTAAAGCTTAGGCAAACCAGATAAAGACCCTAAATGTACACACTCTAGATCTGAGCAATACAGAGCCCAAAATACAAAACCATGAGGCTGAAAAGCCATGGACATAAACTCATTCCAAAAGGAAGAAAACCAATCATCAGCCAAGTCAAACATGTCCCAAGAAAGTCACAGCAAGAAAGGAAAGCCAACAACCGCTGGCAAGTAGGCCGCAACTGATCTGAAACGCCAGATGTTAACATACCTCAAAAGAAGATGACCCATCTAGTGGCGAGGAGTCCGACCAGGCAGACAATCCCCCAAAGATAGAAAGACCACCTCCTGTAAGACAGGGGAAGACCAGGGCAGAAAAGAGGAGTCCCAGCCGACACCATACCGAGCACCCAAAAGGCATCAGGAGAGACGAAAGCCACCAACAGCAAAAGCCAGACCGAAACATCAGGAAACGCACAGGAAAGATCTGTGAGGACCCAAACATGAATCTCCAAGGTCAGAAGGGAAAACTAGTTCAGAACTGAAGGACCTAGAACTGTAAAAAGGTAAACAGACCAACCTGCCCCCGGGAAATAGTTGAAAAAATTTATGTTACAAGGGGAAACCGTAGAACATTTCCAAAACATCAAGAAAAGTCAAGAGTAATGCAGACCTACCGAAAGGGAGAAAAGGAAATAGAAGGAGACAAAAAGCAGTGGTGGGAGAAGCAGGAGAGTCTGCCCCCCACATCCCCGAGGTAGGGAAAGAAAAGGACGTCCTGTAAAAATACTCCCCTACAGAAAAGCATGTCGCGAGGAACAAAACCGCACCAACCAAAGCCTGCCATAAGTGGCAAGGTCAAACAAAGGACGCAACCGGTGGAATCACAGAAAACAAAAGCAAGCCTTGCGTAGAGGGGAACAAGAGTAAGCATCACCAGAGACTGGGGTCAGCCCGCTGGATCACATGTCAACAAAATATCATCCTCTTGAGTAGGGGGTCACTTGTAGGACTAAGCCGCACCAATCTAAACTGTCCATATTTGGCATAGACAAGAGGTCAGGCTCAACACGTTAGATCACATGTCATCAGTATATATAAGTCCTCTTTAGGAGAGGATCTCGTGTGTGGGGACTAAGCCGCACAAAATCAAAGCTGGCTATACGTCATTGCTGGTATGTGCTAAAGGGAGGCATTCCTAGATGAAACCAGAATTGAGGGGGGATGACAGGACCCAATTTCCATCAGAAAATAACTGGCAGCACATAGTCAGGTTAAGCACCTGAAAGCTTCATTTACCTCAGATATACTCCCTCCTGAGGTGAGGATCATTTAGTCAGATGTTCTTCCTCCTGAGGTAAGGGTCAGGGTAGTGGGACGGAGCTGCACCATTCATAACCGCTTGCAGTTGCGGTGTCAAAGCAGGGTACAACCTGAGCCAGCAGAATTCGCTTTATGCTGAAGTAGATCAATCTGGGTCAGGGCCTGAATGTCTGCGTTGAGTAAAGAATTCTTCTCTAGGACTGGTGTTTTACCCCAGATCGGAAACATCCTCAGTCCTGCCAGACAGTGCCAGCATCAAGTAGATGGATGCTATGCAATTTAGGGTTAACCCTGACATTGCTAGAGGAAAGTATAGGAGATAGATGTCTTCTAAAAAATTAGACCAGTCAGCACAACATATGTATAAATATACACTCCGATTGGAGTGATAAGGATAAGTAGACATCTTAAATATACAAATATGAACCCCGAAAGGAGGTAATAGGGAAACCAGGGTAAAGAGATATGCAAGTAAATCCATGGCCAGAGATCGAAGATATGGATAGTAAATTAGGTCCAGGAAAAAAGGGGGAGATACAAAACCCCACCTGGATGACCCCCAAGTAAGTAGTCACCGACCCAGTACTGGAAGAAGAGCAGAAGTAGACAATAGGTACATAGAAAAATGGGCAAGAAGGCCACAATGAAATTGGCTAAGGTACAGACAGACAAATCCAAGCACTCCAAGAGTAGAAAGACCAATATAAACATCTACTGTAAAGGTGCACAAGACCAGGTGCACATGTATCAAGGTAGGAGAAACCAGGCCTACAGAACCAGAAGGGAATATCTGATGACCAAGGGCCACAACGCAATAACAGCAAACCCCCTGTACAGCAAATGGCCAAGTAAAGGAGGTCCAGAAGAAAATGCCATGAATATACTGGTGCTCAGCCAAAACGAAATTAAATGTTAAAGACTGGTCAGTGTAGTTTGGCTAGCAAAGCCTAAAATAAAGCAAATATACAGGAATATGCTGTAAACTCCACAGATGCACTGTGAGATATATATACACTGCTGTAAACTGCCACAGATGCAGTGTTAGATATATATATATATATTGATTTATAGAAAAATCGGGCTGCACTAGCCAAATGTCATTCATTAATTAATATAGATATAAATGATCCTGGTGCACTCAAAGCCCTAACATAAACATGAGCACAAAAAATTTTTTGAAAACCACATGGCTAAAGAAGCCATCTGGAGATCAAAAAGAAGGCTTTTAAATCAAGGCACACAGATATCCAAAAATAAAAAATTACTTTATTGGATGATACAATATAAATCACACAGTCTAAAAACAATTAAAAATCCCTACACAGGTGAAGCAATATAAAGATGTTATAATGAAAATACTGAACTGAAGTCCCTCAAATATTAATGCTGCAACAAAAAACACATGAGCAAATCATATCAATTGGATCCAAATAAAGGTAACCAGTATATCACATAATAAATAATAAGTACTCATCTGTATAAAGTAAGTAGCAACATGAGGGAAAAGAGTCAGTGTTGCATTCCACCCGTGTACCCACACTCAACGCGTATCGCCACCGTTGTGGCTTCGTCGGATATATATATACACTGCTGTATAAGTCCACAGATGCCATGTTAGGTTATATATACTACTGTATTATTCCACAGATGCAATATGATATTTATATATTCACTGCTGTATAATTCCAAAGATGCATTGTTAGATTTATATACACTGCTGTATAATTCTACAAATGTAGTGATTTATATACGCTGCTGTATAATTCCACGGATGCAATGTTATATTTATATGTACACTGCTGTATAATTCCACAGATGCAGTGATGTATATATTCACCGCTGTATAATTCCACAGATGCGGTGTTAGATTTAAATATACTGTAGTATAATTCCATAGATGCAGCGATTTATATATACTGCTGTATAATTCCACAGAGGCAGTGTTCGATTTATATACACTGCAGACTAATTCTATAGATGCAGTCTTAGATTTATATACACTGTAGTATAATTCTATAGATGCTGTGATTTATATATACTGCTGTACAATTCCACAGATGCAGTGTTAGATTTATAAACACTATATTATAATTCCATAGATGCAGTGATTTATATATACTGCTGTATAGTTCCACAGTGTTAGATTTATATATACTGTAGTATAATTCCATAGATGCTAGCATCAATAGGTGGGTGAGAGGCAAATAGGGGTTTACCCTCATATCACTGGAGGAATGTATAGTGTATAAAACATTAATACAAAGGATAGACATCCAGGCACAAAACCCAGGTACAGGTTGCCAATGAGACGCTGGAAAGGCTATGAAACTCACAAAAATAAATGACAATGCCAAGAAAGTGGCAGCAGTAAGATATGACTGAAAATACTGTATTGTTAAACGGTCCGTCTAGGGTTGCTACCCAGGCCGTTCAAAGAAAGTAGCCATAGAATGATGTCAATACACTATAACGTGGAAAAGTGTAGCCCAAGACACTAAAAACGAATAAAGATGAGAAGAGCTGAAAAGCGCATAGCATAATCAAAAAAGTAGTGCCAGACAGGGCAGTGTAATCAGCATCCTCACGGAGCTGGGACAAAAGGTACACAGAAAAGACAATGGAACACAAGTTCAAACTGTGAAGGGAGGAAACCAACAGAGATAAAATGACATTTGCAAAAGAACGTACAAAAAATAAGGTACAGTATATATCCTAACGGGAAAATAAGTGGTGACAGACAACTAGACAGTGTCTATAATCTGGACCGTCAGGGCAATCAATAAAAGAGTTAAAGTGCTCAGAGAGGGCACGAATAGATTGGAACAGCTCCATCTCCCTAATTCATTCTATGAGGCAGTTTCCTTCTGGTGGGCCAGAAGGGGTCACCAAGGGGCAAGGGCCCTCATCACTAGGAGCTGGAGCAACTGAGAGAACCGCTGGAAAGCGGGAATAACCAGTACCACACACCAGAGGTGCAAAATCCCAGAGACCAAACCAGGCAGATTAGCCAGTAGTCCTGTGATGGAAAACCCCCTGATTCTCCCCCAACAAAAGAGGGATCTAATAATGGCTGGCCAGGAGCGGCTACCCTAGGGCCGGAATCCACATAACCAGAGGAAGGAAAGGAAAAGTTAAATGAGGCCAAAGTGGGGGCGAATGGCGAGGGACAGAACAGCAGACACTGCAAGAACTAAGAGCCATATCAGTTCCTGCAACCCCATAGTATACTGCAGATGAGAGGGGAAATTAAAAAATGACCGAGCCTCGCGTCTCTGCACCTGTGGATGTGCAAGAGCCGGAAGAGAAGCTCAAGACAAACCTTGCATGTGCAGTATAGAACAGGCTGCCGAGATATGTGACTCAGAACAAACAATGCCTCACGAGAACCTCACAAAACGGCCCTGAGGCGAGGGAAGAGAGACAGCGTTCAGAGGAAACACACAGCCCGACAGGGCAGTAAAAATCCGGCCCCAAAACAGCTGAATCAGCAAAAGGGAACAAATCCCCAGTGGAAAAAGAGGCCAAAAAATGGCAACAAAGGTAGAAAAAACATGAAAAATAAGCCAGGCAACACATAACAAGGGGCTGAGCACCCTAGACGAGCCGGATAAAACATTGGGATATAGTACTTGAAAATAAAAGCAAATCAAAGCACAGAATACATAGAAATGCATATATATGTATACACCCATACAGGCCCTAACTGATAGACCTACATACAGGCACAGTAAATTATAACAATTCATATATAGAAAGGACAGTACTAGTAACCTAAACAGGAAATAATACCTATGCAGTAGAATAGTAAAAGTATACTAGTCCTGCACAAGCAGTAAAACATAAACCAGCAAGTATAGAACATTTAATGGAGCATGAAATGGAGACCACTTATCTGAGGGAGCAGCAGCAAGAAAGAGGATGTGATTAAGACTGCATCCCAGTTTTATAGGAATTGTGGGAGTGGTTAACTGGGGGGAGGAGTATGATGTTTTCAGTTCTTTTTTTGTATGTTTGTGACAATAAAGTTTATCTTGCTGCTGAGTGGAGCAGTGGAGAAGGATTATAGCATAATATGAAGCCTCCGTGCTTGGCATAAAATTTACAGGACATCATAACCAACAATAATCTGTAACTGACCTTCAGGGCTCTTTCACACAAGCAACAAAAATATAGCAGTATCGCTGCAACAATTCCATCACCAGTGGTCTGAACTCACCAGCTCATGTTCTTGTTATGCACCTCCTAACACTTCAAACACATACCTCCCATATGGCCAAAGAGGGACACTTTTGTTTTAGGAGGTGTGGCTGGTGGGCAGGGCATAGGGAGAATTTTATAGTTATTTTGTGACCTATTGACACCTCTTTGTGTACGCGAAAAAATGATTTAAGGCTAGACCAAAGTATTTTATTTATACAGCCTAATCTATAAACAGATGTACTGAAGTTTAAACAAACAATAATATGAGTTTTATTGCTATGGAGCACCGTGATACACTTATATACAACACACAGTCTCATCTCCTAAAAAGAGGGACACCACAGTGGGAAAGAGGGCTTTGGCCCTCAAAGATACTTAGATTGTAAGCTCTGCAGGTCAGAGACCTTTTATCCTAACATATACTCATCTGGTTTTCCCATTATGATTGTCTGTATAAGCACTTAATCACTGCACTTACTGTACCCCTCCTGTACTAAATGTAAACTGTAAAGTGCCAAGTACACAGGTTGGAGCTATATAAATAAAAATATACATACATACCCACATAGAAGGACTGTCCCTCCTAAAAAGGAACACTTGGGAGGTATGCAAATAGCCTGCTCACATGAGTGTAGCAAAACTTATATTTTCGCATGAACAATGGAATGAAAGGGGCCTATGTGAATACAGTCTGCAGATATCTATATATATAAAAGAAGACTTTGTGCCTGCCAAAACACACCCAGGGGAGGCATAAAGCAGGAGTTACTAATCCTATTGGGTGATTCAGTCATGCAGGGAGTTGGCCCGCCCCCACTATGCAGCCCGCCCACCACTATCAAAGTCAGAAAAAAACAATATGGACGCCACTTGCTCCTACACCACAGACAAACACACACACATGCCCCACTCACACTGCACCACACAAACACACACATGCCCCACTCACACAGCACCAAACACACATGCCCCACTCACACACACAGCACCACATACACACACAAAGCCAGAAATAAATATGGCTGACACACACACACAGTCACTCACCCTGACTCCCAGTGGCCTCAGCAGGACCTGTAGTGCAGCCACTACACTACACAAAATGGCACTCAAAGGGTTAAGGTAGGTCCTCATTGCTCAATTACTTCTTCACTGTCATCATTTGCCATGCAAGACACAGGACAGACAGCCATCAGATTCACACTTAACCCACTGACTGCCACAGGGTTGTGTATCAAGTTTTAGCCCTCAGGGAGTGTGTTCAAACCCCTCACACTGTAAACTTGCATTTCCCTCCCACTTCTCCTCCTTCCCCAGCCTATTACTAACACTTTTCCACATTTATGTTAAGCCCCGCCCCTACTCACGATTAAGCCCCACCCACTTTTAACCCAGATTGCCCCATTTGTCTCTCCACATCAGCACCACATCAGTCCCCTCTAGGGACTACACAAATCAGTGTTCCCAGGTATGAACACACTTCCCACTGCTATTTAACTCTCACATGCCTCTCTATACCTTAACCATTTGAGTGCCAGAGGGGTACACAACTCATGCACGCATGTGTTTCTGCTCATATATGTTGTGTGTGTGTGTGTGTACATCTCTGTTACATATGTGTGTCCATCTCCAGTGTGTCTGTGTGTGTGCGTGTCTTTTGCATGTCTCTGCCGCTCACTGTGTGTATGTGCATACCTCCCAACATTTCACATGGCCAAAGAGGGACACTGTAATTTTAGGTGATATTATTGGGGCGTGGCTGGTGGGCAGGGCATTAGTAAGAATTTTTAGGTTATTTCATGACCTATTACTGGCGATTTATGTAACTGAATAAATGATTTAGTGCAAGACCAAAGTATTTTATTTGCACAGACTAATGTATAAACACATATACTGACGTTTATTGCTTTATTGCTGGAGAGCAAAGTAATACACACCACACAGTCAGGGCTGGTGCAAGGATTTTTGCCACCCTAGGCAAAACCTAATTTTGCCGCCCATTTCGCTCCGCCCCTTGTGCCCCACCCCTTTATACCCCGCCTACTTATACCCAACCTCTTTTCATGATTGTCCTCTCTCTGTCCCCTGGGCCAGTCTGCCCCTGGTCTGGAGATGCCTGTAAGAGATGCCCCCCACCAGCTCCAACTTGCCCCTTATCAGCTCCACTTTGTCCCCCATCAACTCCAACTTGCCCCCATCAGCTCCACTTTGCCCCCATCAACTCCAACTTACCCCCATCAACTCCACTTTGCCCCCTACCACCTCCACTTTGCCCCCCACCAGCTCCACTTTTTCCCCACCAGCTCCACTATGCCCCCCATCCGCTCCACTATGCCCCCAACAGCTCCAACTTGCCACCATCAGCTCCACTTTGCTCCCCATCCGCTCCAACTTGCCCCCATCAGCTCCACTTTGCTCCCCATTCAGTTCCACTATGCCCCTATCAGCTCCAACTTGCCCCTATCAGCTCCAACTTACCCCCATCGGCTCCACTTTGCCCCCCAGCAGCTCCACTATGCCCCCAGCAGCTCCAACTTGCCCCTATCAGCTCAACTTTGCCCCCATCCGCTCCAACTTACCCCCATCAGCTCCACTTTGCCCCCACCAGCTCCACTATGCCCCCTCAGCTCCAGCTTTCCCCTATCAGCTCCAGCTTTCCCCAGCAGCTCCAGCTTGCCACCATCAGCTCCACTTTGCCCCCCATCCGCTCCAACTTGCCCCCATCCGCTCCAACTTGCCCCCACCAGCTCCACTTTGACCCCCCTTCAGCTCCACTTTGAACCCCCCTTCAGCTCCACTTTGACCCCCATCCGCTCCAACTTGCCCCCATCAGCTCCACTTTGACCTCCATCCGCTCCAACTTACCCCCATCAGTTCCAACTTGCCCCCAGCAGCTCCACTATGGCCCCTCAGCTCCAGCTTTCCCCTAACAGCTCCAACTTGCCCCCATCATCTCCACTTTGCCCCACATCTGCTCCAACTTGCCCCCTCAGCTCCACTATGCCCCCTCAGCTCCAACTTGCCCCCCATCACATACCTGTAGCTCCCGCGCAGTCTTCTCTTCAGTAATGCAGAGCGCGGCGGGACATCATGACTCCCAGCGCGCTCTGCATTACTAAAGATCCGCCCCAATGATGGAGCGCTGTAGCAACACAGACCTGACTGTGTTGTGGATCCCGGTGTGGTGTGTGCGGGCACAGCTCTTCTCCGCTGCATGCCCGCGCCCCCAGTACGTGTGCGCCCTAGGCCGGCGCCTACCTCGCCTATAGGTGGAGCCGGCCCTGCACACAGTCTGACCTCCTAAAAAGAGGGACAACAGGGTGGGAAAGAGGGACAGAGGGATTTGGGCCTCAAAGAGGGACTGTCCCTCCTAAAGAGGGACACTTGGGATGTATGGTATGTGTCTGCCTGTGTGTTGCATATGTCTGTGTTTATCAGTGTGTCTGAATTTCACACACGTGCGCCCAATGGTCATGACATGACGGGCAACGCCGTCCCACATTGCTAGTAGAATTATATAAAAGATGAATGGACCCTGCATACATATAGCTAAACTGACTTATGTGACACTAATCATCTCATATAGCAGTTAAGATGTTGTGTTTTTTTTATATATTAAAATATAGCCTTTTTATACCTCAAAGCTCCTTAATATATGTAGTTCACAAAACCTTTTGAGTGCCAGAGGGGTACGGAATGAATTCCCCTTTAATATGGCTGTAATTCTTTCTTGCACCTATTAAAAAATAAACTGCACTGAAAAGCATGACATTAACACTCTGACTGCAGTCTCCCTTGTGATGGAGTTAGTGAGTGACGACCTTGGTCCAAAATAATATTGGGGTCCTCAATTCACTGCAAACTGCTGAAACAAAGTACACATATCCTATTTTCAGCATTCAGTTGGCTCCTAAAATTGTCTTGGCCTCACTGCTTTCCACCTGTTTTGTTCCATAATAATCCCCCTTCCATACCTCCCAAGTGTCCCTCTTTCTAACCTTGGTATCCCTCTTTTCAGGCGATAAGACTGTGTAGTGTTTATATAAGTTTCACATTGCTCCACAGCAATAAAACTCAAATTGTTTGTGAAAACTGCAGTAGATGTTTATACATTAGTCTGTGTAAATAAAATACTTTGGTCTTGCTCTAAATCACTTATTCAAAGAGGCATCACTAGGTCATAAAATTACCAAAACATTCTCAGCAATGCTTCAATCACCGACAACACCAACGTGTCCCTGAAATGTTGGGAGGTATGCCCTTCTCCAGTTCAGTTAGCGGGCTTACAGTGCTAATAACAGAAGTCATTATCCCCACCCCAGCTATTGTCACCGGTACAACTGGTTTCCACAGTTCCCAGAGAAAGAGAAAACACACTAAACCACAAGTTACACTGTGAAATAAACTGAACAGTCACAGCGTCAACCAATCAAATGTGAGTACAGGAGGTACCCTGCCCAGCGAGGGGGGCAGGGCTGACGAATCAGAGAAGGGCTAACATGTGAGAAGTACAGGAACTGTATAGCACACCGTCATTCAGGTTGGCAGTAGTAGTAATAGTTGAGTTGTGTTCAGTGGATTCCATTCGGTCAGTGCAGGCGCTGGAGCCTTGGAAGGAAGAGGAGGCCAATTTGGACTATGTGTGTGGATATAAATGATCGATCTTGGCTGGCAGAGGTAATAATAATACTAATGCGATAGGTGGGTAAGCTGTGGTTCTCCAGCTGCTGTTGGTCTACTGTTCTCATCATCCTCATTTGTCTGGCAAAGAATAACGGGCATTGTAGTCCAACAGCACACTGGCAGCCACATCTTGCTCACTTCTAGCATAATGTGTATCACATAAGGGGTCTGGTACACGGTGGGGGTATTGACAGGGACACAACGTGAGACCTATCAATCATGGGTATAGTTTAGTTTCCATTGGCTTATAAAACTATTTCAGCAGATTCTGTGTGAGTGAACGGGACGTGGTACTTTGAGACAAGGGGCGCCTGTGGAGCTGTTCAGAAATGTAATAGGTGTCTAGGGGTTAGAGAGACATTGGGGTGGGGGCAGTGGTCAGGACAGTATAGAGAGGGACAAGTACAATTACATGTGATCAATATATTAGACAAGGGGCAGTGATACAACATTGTGGGAAATGAAAGGGAACAAACCAAATGCACCTTTTGGTGAGAAATTGCATTTCCATTGTTTTAAATGGAACATTTAACCCTTTGAACGCTATATGTCTCCTATGTATCAGGGGTTAAAAACCCAATGAAATTAACTGGCCTGTGGATACTCTTTTTATTTGTCACCCATGGTTCTTTTGAATTTCTCCAGAATCGCACCTGTTTAGCCTTTTTTTCAGTACTCCCCTATAATAAATAGGACAGTGGGTACTGAGAACACAGGGCAGATAAGACATATTGTACTGCTGAGCTAATCAGGACAAGACTTGTGAGAGTTCAAAGGGTTGTCAAAATGCTCAGGAAGCTATTAACCTTGGATGAACCGCAGGGGGTACAATGCATTGCTTAGCAATATTTTGCACACCCCTCTTGATATTTAAGAGTTAAGGATTAGAGTGGTGTGCAGTGCATTGATCTGCAGTTCATCGCACACCCCTCCTGATCCTTAAAAGGTTAACCCTTTGAGCGTACCCCTCTGGCACTCAAAGGGTTAAACTGTATTCATAAACAGGGGAAGATCCAATGAGCTGGAACCAGGCCTGTAAGTTTCTTGGTATAAAGCAGATACAGAAATGACAGCTTTTATGGCTGAACACAACCTCACTCTTTACTAACCTAATTTAAAAGCACTTCAGTGCTTTTATTGCAGCAGTAAAGTACTAGGCCATATACATGAAATAAAATGGATACATCCTGGGGCAAACCAACTAAACCATTGGAAGCAGGTTTAAAACCCCATTTGACTTAAAAGGTTCAATTTCTGTGCTTCTATATTAGCCCATATATCCTGTGGCTGTGCTTGCAGGTCTGTGTATGTACAAAAGCTTCAGTGTACACTCCATTAACACGAGCAGTCCATGGACAACACCCATCTAACTGCAGGACAGTGGTCAAATCCGACACTGATTTCCTATGCTCCTTGTTGGTAAATGGTGAGAAACAAGGCATAGGGGAATGGAATACCCAATAGATTCCATAAGCTCCCACATTGCGTTTTGGTGCAAGAGGCGTAAGGAGGGGAACTGTCAATGTTGATGGCTTCGTAAATAGTCTTGAGTCGAGTACAGAACTCAAAAATCCTTTCCCGTGTTTATCTTGGTACAGAATGGTATTTCACATTCCACTGTTATTGTTCTGTTGTTTTTCCTGGATTCTTATCTGATACTTTTTAATTCTCCTGTGATAAATGTTACAATGTAAATAAATTAAAGCTGGGAACCACTAAACTAAATTAATCTTTCTCTGCCTGCCCCACCAACTATTTGTTAATTTTACGTGCTCCTTGTGCCTTTGATTGTTCTTCCGTGTCCTACCCTCACCCACTGTGACCTCCATAGCCCCCCAGGATGTTGTGGGTCAGGATAGGTCAGAGACCACTTGCACAATGTGCTTGGGGGCCCAGGAAGTTCTTGCTATACCCCTGTCTGTCCTTATTATAATTATTGTTTAAACCAGGGGTCTCCAATTGTTGGGGACCACGACTCCATCATTCCTAACCAGCCCAGAAATTGACTACAACTGGTTTAAATGCTAAAGACAATTTTTTACCCCACTGTTAACAGGTTCAGAATAATTTTTACTCTTTCAGGGCCAGTGTGCAACCTCTCTGGCACTCAAAGGGTTACCTCAAGGCTGCAACAGTGGGACTGCTGGTTGTATAGTTTTTGTTGTTGCTGTTGATACTCTTTATAAATTACACTCCACAGGCATTGTCCAAAGACCTGCATATTACATATTAGACATTTGTTTGCTTCTGGTGGGATCAACCAATCGTAATCCTGGGGAAAACCAGCGAAACCGTAGGGTACAAATAATTAAATTGGTTTAAATGGAGCTTTTAACCATTGAATGCTAGGAAGGTCTACAAAACATAGTGAATCAATGCATTGTAGACATCTCTAACAGTCAGGAGGTTAACAGCTATAACTCTTATACAAGTTTGTCTAAAATGGAATTTTATATAGCGACTAGCTGGTATACAATGGTAATTTTTTTTTTTTTTTTTAATTCTTTGTTTGGCCAAAATTAAAGGGATAGTAATACTTAAGTATTACTAATCCCTATAGTAAAGTCCTATTAAAAATAAATGTATTGCCCCCAGTGTCATCTCTCAAACCTTTTTGGTTTGAGAGATGATCGCTCCTAAAGTTTCCCTCTCCCTCCCCCTTCCCCGAAGTCAGTGTTGTAGCTGACTGAAGGGAAATTCGGTCATAGATCATCAGGCGGCTCTGCAGCAGAGCCACGATCGCGTTAATAAAAAAAAATCTTTCACTTAAACGCTCTTCTACGTGTGCTTGCAAACCAAGCACACGTAGAAGACCATTTCAGTGAAAGTTTTCTTTTTTATTAACGCGATCGCGGCTGTGCTGGAGAGCCGCCTGAAAGTCGTACGACTGGCTATAATGCTGACTACGGGGAAGGGGGAGGGAGAGGGCAACTTTAGGAGCAATCATCTCTCAAACCATAAAGGTTTGAGAGATGACACTGGGGGCAATACATTTATTTTTAATAGGACTTTACTATAGGGATTAGTAATACTTAAGTATTACTATCCCTTTAAGCGTGTAAGGATGATCCTGTGCCTTCCTTCCGGACAGACTACGGTTACAGCTCTGTACCGCAGTCTGTCACTCCCTCGATCCAGCCTCCTCCGATGACGGAGGATATCTGTCTGTAAGCTGGAGCACTGTAACCGCCGTCGGACTGGATCATCTTAACACGCTTAATTTCGGCTAAACAAAGAATTTAAAAAAAAAAATAAATAAAAAATTAAATTGTATTCCAGCTAGTCGATATATAAACTTCCATTTTAGACAAACTTCTATAGGGTGATAGATCCCCTTTAAATCCATGGGACATTGGAGAAGGATTTGGTCCCCTATGGTGCAGTTGGTTTGTTCCAGAATTTTTCCAGTCTAATGTCACTAAGAACAACTGGAGCAAATCAGCGGCAAACTACCCACACCATATGGGATAAATAAATTAGTCAGTCCAATTTATTTTAAATGTTGGTTTTATCTATTCGAATGATAGTGAGATTTCCAGCTAATTTCTTGGCAATACTATGGATATCATTGTCATTTAAGGGGTTAAAAGCCCTGTTTAAATAAATAGGAACTTGGAGATAATTTTTGCTCCCTATAAAAATAATTTTTTGTATGTTCTCACTTTTCGAAACACTATGGTTTTGGAAATATTTATTTTTTATTTTTGCATCCAGCCCTGTGACTGATGTCACATGTCATCTGGCACAATGATAGATTTAAAGAACAAGTAAACTTATGGAAAACGATATTTTAGGACTTTCCTCCTGAGTAAAACTAGGATTCTTCCAGTGCTTGTGGATTCTTTGTTCAAAAGTCGTTCAAGTTTAAACTGTTTTTTCCCATTAACAGTGCCCTCTGGTATCTAGAAAGGTTAGCTACAGTTAACCTTGCGTACAAACAGTTATTCTGTTGCATTCTATGGGAGAATGAGTCACTGACTGCAGTTCTTCATAGAATATGATTGTAAAGGCATCATCACTTCCTGATAAATTGAATGATAGTTATAAATTTTGATCTTCCCATTCCAATTCTAAATCCCATCTTTCCACCTCTTAATCCTGATTGTCATGCCCTCCCCGTTAAGCCGCTCCCATTTTGACATAATTCACATCATCTAGACAGGTCCAAGAGCCCACTCCATGGGCCCCAGAGTAGAAAGTTACCAGTTATTGTTATACAGGGGACTTTCATCACCAGAGTAATTTCCCCCAGCCTTGAGAGGCAGCAGTATGTTTGGGAGTGGTTGGACTGAGCATTGCTAAGGCAGGTGCTGCATATGACTGGTTGGTGTTCCTTGAGGCTTCCTGCACCTGGCCCTATATGGTGAAGTGCAGGAATACTTTCTGTAGCTACCCTCAAAGGGTTAATTTTTATTTACTTGGTAATAATGGTGAATTACAATACTGGTATTTGACAGACTAAACCAGTGGTTCCCAAACCTTTGCACGTGATGCTCCCCCTCTTTTTTTGCACACCCTGGTGTCTCCTTTTTTAATTGCATTGCTTTGAACCTTTTGTATAGGTATTTATATTTTATTCATTTACTTTTTCTTCATTATATATCCTTTTCTTTACCTCAGACATTTGTACGCATTAATCTGTATTGGATCCCTACCAATCATACATTTAGCAGGATCACAAACATGGCAGTGGTGCTATTTACAACTGTTCTTTCAAACAACATTTCCCAAACTGCTGATTAGTAATCACTTTTTAACAATATAGATACCATTACTATAGCAGTGCATAGCAATAATGAAGTTTGGTGCTGATACAGAGCCTTGTGCCTCCATAGAAGTGCTTCCTGGCTCATCATGGGGGTACACAATCCAGTTTAGGAGACACTGGGATAAACTGACTTTGAGAATTATAGGGCGTCAGTTACATAATCCTAGTGGCAACAAGCTGGTTAGGCTTTACTGGCCTATTCATTTGTGCATTGTAGCCAATTTAGGGGGAAAAAATGTTAAAAATATTAGATGGGCCACACTCTGAGGTAAGACAGGTAGCAGTGTGCCACATGTTGAAGTCCCATAGAATGGTTTTCTCTATGCAAGTCACCTTGCAATTCCATACTTGCGGAATGTAATGTATCGAATGACTTGAAGTTACCTTAGAATATTGACTTACATTTTACATTCCATCTATGGGTCCTGAAGGAGATCATCTTGAAACTGAGAGGATAGTGAGATGGTTATCTACTTGTCAGACGTGACAGTTCTGCTAAACTGACAAACATATCCACAGCTTTTTCCCCTCAAGCTGAACTTGTTAGCAGAGCTGTCAATCGTATTTCTGTCTACATTAACCCTGTGCAAGACTGGTACTGATACTCACTTGGGTACACTTCTATAGAATAAGCTATTTCAACATGATAAACCCTTTGAATGCCGGAGGGTGTACCTCTCTGGTATTTAGAAAGGTAAAGTGGACCAGTTATCTGCATAACATTTATTCAACCTTTTGAGTGCCATTGCGTTGGATACCTCTCTGGCACTTAAAGGGTTAAACTGCCTAGAATATGTGATTTTTGTTATGCAGTTGGTGACTACGGCACTATAGGGTCAGTAAAACAATTTAAGCATAGACCATGGGGATCTGCACAGCTGGGTAAAGTCAGCACCTTATGCCGTGATCATGGGCATTTTTCCCCTCTTCATTGAAGCCCATTAAAGGTGATTTCAGACATGGGGCTTCTATGGGAAGAGGAGAAGCTCCCATGACCACCGAGGAATCACTGGCTTCATCCAGATCAGAAATCTGCACAGCAATCCAGGAGAGGTCTGGTGAGTTATGAGCTGAGGGAACACTCTTCAGCTCTGAGGACATTGCCAGAGGCTTAAAAGGGTCTTTTATTGATAAAATAATGGTTATATAGATTATTGCTTTAGTAGGTGGGAATATGATCTCAGAGAAGCCTTGTTCTCTAACCTGAGTAGATAATGCCTGCATAAGCATTACTCACTCATCCAAAATAAACCCCTATTCACCTGTGTTAGGCCCCTTTCACGCAGGCAACACCGGTGCTGCATTGGTTATGTTGCCTGTTGTGAAAATAACGTTATTCTGTGGAGCTTTTTTCTTTTTTTTTTTTTGTCTTCTGTCAATGCACCAAATCCCAGCATACTGTAACTTTACTGTGTACCATGAGGTACACGAAGACAGATCTTTCACAATTCATTACACACGCCTCTGGCACTCAAGGAGTTAAAAAGAGATGTGGAATTATTATTAAGGAGGAATAATTATGCAGATAATTTCAAGATGGAAGCTCCCACTGACAAGGGGATTTGGA
Source organism: Rhinophrynus dorsalis (assembly GCA_037306005.1). Lineage (NCBI taxonomy): Eukaryota > Metazoa > Chordata > Amphibia > Anura > Rhinophrynidae > Rhinophrynus > Rhinophrynus dorsalis. The sequence continues at coordinate 66,690,134 of CM074723.1, read as the reverse complement.
GGTGTGTCAGATCCTATTTAATATCTCTCTCTCTCTCTCTCTCTCTCTCTCTCTCTATATATATATATATATATATATATATATATATATATATATATATATATAATAAAAGAGAGAGCCTCATTGCATAATTTATGTTTCCTCAGGAGACACACACATAGAAGAGAATGGCTCATGACACACACCCAGGGGTGGCAGTAAGGTGGAGTTACTGCTCCCATTGGGTGGTTCAATGGGGGTGTGACTTTCACAGGAGTTGCAGTACTGCTACTCCTGTGAAAAGCATGCAGGGAGTTGGCCCACCCACCATTATCCAGCTGAGGAAAAAAATGAAATGGCTGCCACTTGCTCCTACACCACAGATGCACCAAACACTCACACAGCACCAAACACCACCACACACACACTACACACACATACATACATACATATATACTTTGACACACATACACACTGTCACTCACTCTGACTCCCAGTGGCCTCAGCAGGACCTCTAGTACAGCCACTGAAGGGAAGCTGCAGCACCAGGGGAACGTAATGTCACTGAAAGGGTTAAGGTAGGCCTTCATTGATCAATTATTTCTTGACTGTCATCATTTGCCATGCAAGACAGAGGATAGGCAACCATCAGGTACACACTTAACCCACTGACTGCCACAGTGTTCAGTATCAAGTTTTACCCCTCAGGACACACCAGAAGCAAAGGGGAAAGTGTCCTCAAACCCCTCACACTGTAAACTTACATTTCCCTCCCACTTCAGCTCCTTCCACAGCCTATTACTAACACTTTTCCATATTATGTTAAGCCCCGCCCCTACTTATGATTAAGGCCCACCCACTTTAACTCAGATTGCCTCATTGGCCTCTCCACATCAGCACCACGAGTCCCCTCCAGGGACTCCACAATTCAAAGTTCCTAGGTATGAATACACTTCCAACTGCTATTTAACTGTGACATGCCACTCTATACCTTAACCGTTTGAGTTCCAGAGGGGTGCACAACGCATTGCAACTCCCTCTGCCATTCAAAGCGTTAACATGCTGGTATAATGCTCCTTTTATTTTCTGCTTTCCATTTGCATAACCCAAACACACACAGGCTAATACTGCTAATCTGCCCCAAAGTAAAGGAGAAATAAAGTACAACATTGATGTAATCCCATACCTCCCAAGTGTCCCTTTTTATGATATATTAGTGCTTCATACCTCACAAGTGTCCCTCTTTAGGATATATTAGTGGTTCATACCTCACAAGTGTCCCATTTTATGATATATTAGTGCTTCATACCTCACAAGTGTCCCTCTTTAGGAGGTACAGTCCCTTTTTGAGATCAAAACCCCTCTGCCTGTCTTTTATACCCTTTTGTCCCTCTTTTCTGCAGATAAGTATAAGTAGTATGTATCCCATTGCTCCACAGCAATAAAACTCACATAAATATGTAGGTAATCTTCAATATATGTGTTTCTAAATTAGTCTGTGTAAATAAAATACTTTACTCTTGCTGCAAATAATTTATTCAGTTACACAAACAGCTGTCAATAGGTTTAAACCCTTATACACTCTTAACTTGCAGGGAAGTAATGTATAAGGGAGGGAGGGATGTCAGACGCCTATGCTACTCAAACGGTTAACCCTTGGAGTGCCACAGGGGTATGCAACGCATTACTTTGCAATGCGTTCAAAAACTCTCTGCCACTCAAGGGATAGTAATGCTTACATTAAACTTTAGCTCTTAGTCTTCTTTATATATATTTTTTAACATGTACGACTATATTTCATTACTTACAGTGTTGTACTTGAAACAATATTCAAGCAGAAACAATCACCCCCGCCCCTTTCCCTGCATCACTCAGCCTCTCAGTCTGGTCCGGATGGAGTGCGGCAAGAAACAATCTTCAGTAAGCAAAAGGAAAATCCTGCCCTACTTCATCAAGGGCTTCATTATAGTTACTGAATGAAGATTGTCCCTCACTGCATCCGCCCGGTTCCACCACCGGATTCCACATCTAATGGGAGGAGGCCAGAGGGGTCGGGAGGGGGATCCTTTTGGCTTGAATACAGTTTTAACTGCAACACGAAGTAATTAAATATAGTGGTACATGTTACTATAAATATAAAGAAGACTCAGACATACATTTTAATAGAAGTATTACTATCCCTTTAAAACATTTTATAGTCTTGATTTTTTCCAATGTGAGCATGTTGGGGTTTTTTGGACCATATTTTTTCAGCTTTTTTTGATGGACAGTGGATGCCCAGGAAGACCCCTGTTCTTTCCTCAACTCACAGACATCCAGCACACCCTCTCCATAGCTGACACCCCTGCCAGCCCCTAAACTCACGCCCGTTTCCTCAGAATCAATAGCAGCTTCTTCCTCCCGCACTGGATCTGGACATTGCGAGGCACATTGTAGGGAGAAGAATGTCTCCTCTGTATCAGGGCCAGTAATGTGGGGCGCTGAACCTACATTATTTATGTCTTTGGGACAATTGAACAGCACTCTATTTAATTCTTTGAGTGCCAGAGAGGTAACTAATGCATTGTACCACAATGCATTGGATGCCTTTACAGCACTCAAAGGGTTAACTGACATGACACACCACTGTATACTGCATGGCACTCTATGGCTTAACATGCTGGTAAAAGTCTCTCTCATATAATCTTTTATTTTCTGCTTTCCACTTCTACCCGCTAAACACACAGAGGCATTTGAAGAATAATTTTGACTTTATTAGATTTTATAGTGATTATCAAGGGATCGCCTGAATATAAACGTTTGTATACATTGTTTTTTATCTACACAGAGGCATAATACTGCAATTCTGCCCCAAAGTAAACTAAATAAAAAAAATACTAATGATTTCACGGTTTCACGACCACAGTGGGGATGGCAAAATGTTTGAAGCAATGTCCTCTGGTCCTTAAAGCAGTGTAAAGCTCCTACACTAATCCCAGGGTGGCCACAGCCCACACTTCTACACTCACAACCTACAGATCTGGGGGACCAGCAAGAGCCGGAACCTCCACACATGGGGGGCAGCTATCACTGTCAGTCTCCCCTCTGTATGTCTGTTGCGTGTCCGTGCGTGTGTCTGTTGCGTGTCCGTGCGTGTGTCTGTTGCGTGTCCGTGCGTGTGTCTGTTGCAGGTGTGTGTGTCTGTTGCATGTGTGTGTCTGCTGCATGTGTGTGCATGTGTCGCGTGTGTCTGTTGCGTGTGCGCGCGTGTCTGTTGTGTGTGTCTTTTGTGTGAATGCATGTGTCTGTGTATGTACATATGTCTGTTGCATGTGTGTGCGCATATGTCTGTTGCATGTGCGTGTGTGTGTTAGCGAGCATACTGTTGTGTGCACGTACTGTTGCGTGCGTACTATTGCGTGTGTGTGCATGTATGTCTGTTGCATGTGTGTGCGTATGTCTGTTGTGCGCATATGTTTGTGTGTGTGTCGCATGTGTGCGCATGTCTGTTGCTGTGTGTGTGTGCATATGTCTGTGGTGTGTGTGTGCATAAGCGTACTGTTGCGTGTTTGCTTGCGAGTGTACTGTTGCGTGTTTGCTTGCGAGCGTACTGTTGCATGTGTGTATGTTTGTGTGTGCGTATGTCTGTTGTGCACATATGTTTGTTGTGTTCGAATGTGTGCGCATGACTGGTGAGTGTGTGTACATTTCTGGTGTGTGTTTGTGCATGTCTTTTGCATGTTTCTGCCGCTCACTGTGTGCATGTGTCTGCCTGTTTGTCTACATTTCACAAACGTACGCCCAATGGTCATAACATGATGGGCAACACCGTCCCACATTGCTAGTTATATATAAAAAGTAGAATGGAGGAATTCATTCTTCCTTAGGTAGAAAGAGGACAAGGATTGGAGCAAACAAACTGCCCTATGGTGGGGGGAGAGTGAATAAAAATACCCACTGACTCAAATGGATCTTTATTTGATTGCTAGAGGTCTCCAGTACATTGTCTTGCAATGCATGGGACACCTCTGTAGCATTCAAGGGGTTAAAAGCCAATTTAACTCAGTACATCTTGGGAATTTATTTGTTCTCCCTGTGGTCCAGTTGGTTTGCTCCAGAAAATGAACCTCTGGATATGATCCCCAGAAAAGAGCAATGTTTAATTATTTCAGTTGTTAATAAAGAACAAGTGCAGATGCCTGTTACTGTCAGCATGTGAACAGTGAATGCTGTAATGCCTCAGTCTACATAAGGCGTATGCTATTATTAACCCTTTGAGTGCTGGGGGTCGGATAAGCAGCGCAAAGCAATGTGTTGCACACTCCTCTGGCACTCAAAGGGTTAAGTAATAGAAATCAATACATTTATATATAATTCTGTATTGTGAACGTCTGGTACTCACAGGTCCTCCTCCAAGGCGATGTCTGGTCATGTTTTCTCTCTTACCTTGATGATAAAGGCTCTAGGTGAGAGATGAAACATCGACCACACATCACTTTGCCCTGATGAAGCTCTAAGTTTTGACTGAAACGTTGGTGAATTTTTGATTGAATCAATCCTCATTTTGTTATCCCACAAATCCTGAGAGTGCGATTCCTTTATGAGCCTCCTGTTCAAAAGAAAACTGGAGCAATCCAGATGCAACATAAGGAAGAAATAAAATATCTACATTGATTTTATATAGTGATTTTGAACCCTGTCTGTGTTTTTCAGCACATTGAGAAACAAAGCATGGGAAGCCTCTCTAGCAACCTGTCACCTTAAACAAGCCCCCCTGTCCATGTTTTTAAATATGTTTAATTTAAAAAAAGTTGAATTTGAAATAAACTGTTCTCTGTCATTTAAATGCACCTTGGTGTCAGTGCATCGATTAGGGAGAGCATAGCCATATTTCTTACGCATTAACCCTTTGATTGCCAGAGGGGTACAAAACGCATTTCAAAGCAATGCATTGCATACCCCTGTGGCACCCAAAGGATTAAAAGATTGGCAGCGCTCTCCCTCCTGATCCCTGTCAATCTAGCCTTATAACGCTGTCCGTTTTCTCAGGTGCAGGTGCTCTGCGCTCACTGTGCTGCCAATATAATATGTATGTATGGGAGACGAGTTCCATGGATAATTTAGAACCTTGATTTAAAAAAAAACAAGAACCCACACATAACATATAGGCAGTTTACCATCTACTTTAATGCTGAACTTTCACCTTTTTTTAAAGTCGTCCTCCAATAATTAAAGAGGCTCTATCACCCGTATGCTCATTAGTTAGAGCATTCAGAGAATACGTTTAAAACTGTATTTTTTATATTTTTTTTAAACAAAACGCTATTTGCGCGGAAATTAATGTTTTTAGAGTCCCCTGCATCCTACTTCCATGCAGACTGCTCTTGCCGCAGATTTCCGCACTGCCTCTGCTCCCCTCCCTATATCCAGCATCCTCTGATGACAGAGGCTTTGTCTCAAAGCTGGAGCAGTCTCATTGGCTAGAAATCTATCTCTCCCAATGAGATTGCTCCAGCTTAGAAACAGAAAGCCTCTGTCAGCGGAGGATACTGGGTAGAAGGAGGGTAGCAGAGGCAGTGCGGAAAGGGCAGTCAGGCCGGAAGTAGGCTTCAGGGGACTCTATAAACATTAATTTTCGCGCAGATAACGTTTTGTTTAAAAAAATAAATAAAGTTTTAAACTTATTCTCTAAATGCTCTAACTAATGAGCATAAGTTGTAAAGGTGTGATAGATCCTCTTTAAGCATATGGCGAATAGCTTCATAATAGTTCTATTAGCTCTCAGAAGTACCTGATTCTGAAGTCATCCTTAGTCTTCGGAGACCAGAATCCAGGCATCAGAGCAGACATCTTGGCTTAGAGACTCTTGCGCTGTCAGTCCCGGTCTCCTCTAGGATGCATTGCACTGTGCTGAAAGGCACCGGAAGGGACTGATGGCACAGACGTGCGTATCTGTATTTGTTCCCCTATAGTGCTGTTGATTTGTTCCAGAATTGCCACAATTCTCTTTTGAACACATAGGACAATGTGAGACATCTCTCCAGTGCACAGGGCTGGCTGGATTCCAACTGGCACCATGTGCAAAAACTGACATTGAGGCATCCCCACAAAATCTAATTAGGTTATAAAACAAAGCATGCTTATTATCCTTATACAGTGAGGAGTGCTCGTTATCAGTACATACTCATTATCATTATACAGTGAAGTGTTCATAATGCATGCCTCTAAGTGAGGGTGGAACAGTCGTTGTACAGTGACTCCTTTCATAGTCTCATAGTGCTTCCAATCTAATTACAATTCTCCATGAAACAAAGGCACCGAGGACATCGTGTAGGAAAGTAAAGGGTGCAGGTCAAACCAACCACACCACAGGGAACAAATAAAAATTCTCCTTGGATTGAAATGTGGATTTTTAACCCCTTGAATGATAGAAAGGTATCCAATGCATGGTTTCACAATGATAATATGGGGGGTGTATTTGTCCCCTATGGTGTAGCTCCCTGATTCTCAACCAGGGTGCCGCAGATATCAAATTAGGGTGCCCCATGTTTTGTATGAAGACTGACAAATGGGGAATATTATCTTTTAACCCTCTGAGTGCCAGAGGGGTACGCAACACATTCCAATGTGTTGCGTACCCCTCTGTCACTCAAAGGGTTAAATATAGAAATGTGGAAATTGTTATGCACAATATGTTTATTTTATTACCGTGATTGTGAGACCTAATCATATCTGTGTATTTATGAATAGTACCTTTTATTTTGCCCTTTATAAATGGCATTAAACCTGCTAGGGGTGCCCCGAAAGTTCCAGATTGCGTGTTAGACGTGCCTTGAGCAAAAAGAGGTTGAGAACCACTGGTGTTGCTCCACTTCAGTTTGCCGAATTAGGCCCTTAAAGCAGAACTACCACCCAATATAAAGTCACCCCCCAATAATTAGGTATATAGCAACATGCTTCTTAATAGTGTTATTATCTGCTCAGAGACGTCTGTGTGTCTGCACCGTCTGTCCTGATCTCCTCTCGGAGGCATTGCATGGAGCCAAAAGACAACGGAAGGGACTGACGGCTCAAGCACCCAGACTGCTCTACACCAAGAAGCCTGGCCGTCAGTCTCTTAAGAAACAGGACTACTTCAGATCACGATACTTGTGCAGATAATAACACTATTAAGAAGCTAGTCGCCTTATGCCTAATTATTGGGGGTGCGACTTTATATTGGGTAGTAGTTCCACTTTAAAGCGGGTTGATTATTTTACCTTTATGGCCTAATACTACAAAGCAATGCTTTTGAGATGTCTCTAGCTTCCAAGGGGTTAAACATGACTTCAGTTTGCCGTGCAATCTCCAGCTTTAGTGCAGAAAACAAAATGACGTGCCCAAGGTCAGTAAGACTAGACAGTGTAATCCCAACGAGGTTCACTGGTAACAATACAACAACATAACCTTGACGTGTCTCATTATTAGAGCACTGTTGACAGATTACTTGGTGATAGAGCAACTCTCTAGCCACTGTACATTGTGAAAGTAATACAGGATTCTGTGGTAAAAATATTGATTATCCAATTTACTCCCTATTAATTTACGATAACACAAGCAACAATGCCATGGTGAAACTGTTTCCGTGCCCGTTATTCCAAATGTATGTTGCATTTCAGTCTATTTCCTCGTTCACATGGTTGACTGCATTGGCTGACTGTTGCCAAGGAATGCAGCATGCTGCAACTTCCTGTCTGTTAGCAATTGTCACCTGAGAGTTACAGTAGTAAAGGTCTGCACTGTGACTTAAAGGTATAGTAATGTTTCATAATAAAAGCAGCTCTAATTAATCATCATAGTATTTGGACTTTGGAGAGTGTTATTTCAATTCTGTCAGAGTTCTAGTTCAAGAGTAATTCAGTGACAAAATATCCCCCTCCCGCCCCTTTTACTGATGTAACTTCTCAGCCAGATCAGAAGGGAGGTGCCCAGGTAGACTGCAGAGAGGGACACTCTTCAATTAAGATAAGGGAAAAACCTGAAAAACTTGTCAAGGGGGACAGGGCTTTCATTGTTCTCATAGGAAGAATATTGTCCCTTTCTGTTATCTGTCTGGTCTATGGACTGCATTCCACATCTGAGAATAGATGGCTTACACTAGGTAAAAGGGGTGGGAGGGGAAACTTTGCTTGTGAATATCTCTTAAACCATAAAAGTTTGAGAGATAAGACTTATATCGTTCTTCATGTTTTTTAATGCCTACAAAACAAAATAAAAATAAAACGAAGCAGGTAGGATAGATACATGGGAACTGGGAAATAGTAAGAAGGGATTTTTGTGATGAAAAAGAGAACAGTTTGCTACATTGCTTGATCATATTTTAAAATGAGCTGTTCTTAGACATATTGAGGCTGATGTACTAAGAAGAACTTGAGCATATTTGGGGCAAATCAACTGAACCGTAGGGAATGAAACATCCCTATTGCTTTTAACCCTGTGAAAGCTAGAGAGGTCTCCCAATTGCTTTGTAATACTTTGGACACCTTGTTATCATTCAAGGGGTAAAAAAACACATTTAAATCTTGGGGAACTTTTATGTGTTCCCCTATATCATATAGTTTGCTCCAATTCCTCTTAGAACATCAGCCTTATTTACTGTTATAATGTGATAATTTTCAGAAAATCCACTCATTATTGAGGTTCTTGTACCTCAGGATATAGTTGCAAAATATATAATAAGGTTAGGGCAATATTCACTAACCCCCTGAATGTCATAATTGTGTTCTATTAATTGCTCTGAAGTGTCTTAACACCATTCTGGCTCTCAAAGGGTTAACTCAGAGTTAAAATGTCCATAATAAATTAATATTTGACATGCTTTGAAAATGCAATATTTTAATAATCTTAAATTACTTTACTAATCCTGAAGGCAAACATGACGTTCACTCCCAGTTCCTTTATCCTGGCTGCCAAATCACGCCTCCCAGAAACATCTGCTCTCCGTCACTCGTCCCTGCTTCCCATTTCACACCTAACTGCCCCGTAAACATGCACAGACCTCTCCCTTTTGTCCTTCATTAGAATTCTGTCAGGTGTAGAAAAGGTGTTTTCTGACTATATTGAATGCAAATATTTGCAGTAATGCTTCTGGTATTGCTATTTTTTATGGTGCCCTTTATAATCCTTAGACAGGGGTAGTCAAATGTGAGACTTCCAGTTGTTGGAGACTACAAGTCCCTTCATTCCCAACCAGCTGTTGGTTGGTTAGAGATGATGGGAGTTGTAGTCCCCAACAGCTGGAATCCCAGTAATTGACTTCCCTTGCCTTAGATCCTCTTCATACAGGCTTCCAAAAATAGTTTCTTGCTGTCCATCGGGAAACTGTTGTCATGCATGTTGGACTCCCAAAGCAGCATGCTGCAACTTGTTGACTGCAGAATGTACTGAAATTGCAGATCTGCATGGCGGCCTGTGGTAGCACAGGTATGGGAGAATGTATCTCCTCTTAATTACACCTTTGTGCATAACCTACCAGTTCTTGGTACATCAGCCTCAATGTGTGAACCTTTTTAGTGTTGGAGGGGTGTCAAATGCATTGTGAGGAAATTCATTGGACACCCCTCTGGCATGCAAAGGGTTAAACAAATTAAGAGGTACATATTCCTAAAGTAAATTTCCTCTTTAATCCCAGAAGGATCAGAAGAGTGTGTAACCCACTGTGAAGCAGTGTTTTGCACACATCTTTTCTTCTTAATTGATTAAATACCTACAAAGCTATGTATGAATCCCCCTCAAATGTATTCCATCTAAATTGCGGTGTCTGAGACAATTGTATCTGTAATGATGAAGGTCATGTAGTGTAAATGATAAACATCCATCCCACAGACCTCGGTCTGGAACATTTATATATTACACTTCTACATGTTCATGTGCCAAACAGGATACAGTTTCCCACCAACCGCCTTCATTTTTTTTGTCTTTTGATATTAACAGGATGTCTCCTATAAATAGATTCTATGTATTTCCATTGCCTGATGCTGTGAAATCACGCTGGGAAGTTTGGCTGCGGGACCACACCATCGCCCTTCCTCCTCTATCCGTGTGAAGGTCACGCTCCTGATGAAGGTCCAGACAGCACTGGTTGACTTGCCATGATGTGCGAGCAAGGAAAATCTGTATTCACAGGCATGATGAGGGCTTCTGGGATTGTGTTTCTTTGCACCTTTTTGCTGCCCTTTGTGCAGGGTCACAGCCTGTTCACTTGTGAACCGATCACTGTGCGCAGATGTATGGGCTTGAACTATAACATGACATTCTTCCCGAATAAGATGGAACACTATGATCAGGATATTGCAGCAGTTAAGATGGAGGTAAGTGCTTTCCTCATTAGTGCACTGAATTATTTGACTTGCTGAATTGCTAGATCAGTGATTCATAAAGGGACATAGGAATGGGCTTTCTAAATGTCACCTTACATCATAACAATAACATCTTAATACTGAAAAAATTAATATTTAATATTTCATGGTTTATCCTGTGGATTAAAACAGGGGGTACTCTCACTAATGTTTTTTTTTTCCCTTCAAAAGTTGTTGCAGCTCAAACTGCGTGCAATACTTCCATAGCCTGAAAATGTACTGCTGTACTGATTCTACAGCAGTCTATGGACATCTATAATCACTTAACTACTGCCGTAGCAATAGCACCAGGGTCCTGGAGGTACTACAACCAAAACTTTCAAGTTTGAGCTACAATAACTTTAGAATAAAACATCTCAGCAGTGGGAGATCCTTGTTTTATTCAACAGGATAAACCCTGCAATATATAATATATATATATATATATATTTTTTTTTTTTTTTTTTTTTTCCAGTAGGAAGCATTATCCCTTTAACTATGCCATCCATGCTCTTTGCATTTTCTTTACAGCTCTCTGTGAATATATAATATATATCTATCATAATCTCTTTCCTCTCCATTAAAGTCCGTTGTTGGTGAATTCACAAAGCCCTACAGATCTCTATGAATGGCAGAGTTTTAAGCTATGGGAACTTGAGTCCCATTTCTGTTAGCCAATTAACGTCACTTCAGGACAGGCTGCGGCACCAGTCTGTCCCGCAGCCTGTTAATCTTCGCTTCTTCCCCTCCCCAGTAGGTCCCCATTGCCAGCTCCTCCTCTGACGGAGGAATCCAGTATTTGACCTGTGTGCTCTCTTGCCAATGACGGCGCACTAGGTCACACACTGGATTCCTCCTTCAGAGGAAGAGGTGGCAACAGGGAACTACTGGGGAGGGGAAGAAGAGAAGATTGACGGGCTGCAGGGCAGAATGGTACCACAGCCTGTCCTGAAGTGACATCACATGGTTAGATTCTAAAGCTTATGTCTCTGTTAATACAAACAAGATAAATTCCAATGTATTCTTCCTGGTTAAACATTTTCTAAATAAATAAATTATTAGCTCTATTGGATCTCTTAATGTGACTTTAGTTACTTATTGAACAACTTGTGCTGAAAGAATGATGTGTTGAAAGTATGGTGAAAAATATATACATTTAATGGTATTTCTTGTTTAGTAAAACGAGGGCTCTTCCACCGCTGAAAGATGCTTGATTTAACCCTTTAAGTGCCAGAAGGGTATGCAACGCGTTGCTTACCCCTCTAACTCAAAGGGTTAAAAGTTATTGCAGCTCAGTTTTTATCCATGCAGTCCCTCCGTGGCCTGCCATATTTGGGTGCTTATGTTGCCACAGCAGTTTATAGGGGAATATTGTCAGTTAGATCATCCTTTTTTTTCTTGGCAGGACAATCCCTACAACATATAATATAATGGGATACTTGCTCTTTAAAGGAAGGAGGGGAGAATTGGGTTTAACCCTTTCAATGTTTGAGCGTTTCACAATGTATTGAACACCACTCCAAGGGCTGTATGTGCAAAAGAAGTGGAGGAGTTCTGAGGCAAACCATCTACAATATGGGGGAGAACTAATATAGGGGAAAACTAAAAATGCCCATTGATTTAAATGAGGATTTTAACCCCATGATTGCTAGAGAGATCGCCAACAAAGAGCATAGCGGAGTTAAGTGGATAGTAACACTTCTTATTGAGCAAATATATATATTGCAGGGTTTATCCTGTTTGAGACCTCTCAACAACCCCATTTAAATCAATGGGAATTTTGGAAATTTTTAGTTCAAATGGTTTGACTCAGTACTGCTCCACTTTTCTTTTGAACATAAGGCCCACAGGATTAGATGCACTTTTTAAGCCACATGGTGCTTTGAAACATTAATTCTGAAAGCCATAGAAGGTAGGCAGGGCACAGATTGTTCATGTTACACTGGGCAGAAGGAGCCATGTCTGTTGTCCATGTATCAGTGATGCAGTGCAAGCCCTGAGCATGCTTGTGCATCTTATCTTCAATCACTTCCTGCTTTGCCTATGTCCAGTGGTTGCTATTATGACCAGCACAGCCCTGCACAAGCACTTGCTCACTTACAGTACATCACTCATTCAAGTGTTTTCTTTTTGAAAAGGCATTTGGGGGCATTATTTTTGTGATCTTTTCCTGTCATATATAATTTAGATGTAGTCATTATTGTTGTGTGTGTGGAATGCATTTGTCACGCTTGGTGCAGTTAACCCTTTGGATGCAAATATATCTTTTGCAGGTAGTACTTGGTAACCTAGAACATAGTTGATGAGGCTGAAAAGAAAGGCATGTATCAAGTTCAGCCCATGCCTTATCACCCTGTTGATTCAGAGGAAGGCAAAAAAAACAAAAACTGAAGCCATTTGAATTAAGCCTCAAGTGGGTAAAAAAAATTCCATCATTCCTAACTCGAAGTGGCAGTCTATTTCCCTGGATCAACATCCTGTCTGCTTTGAAACCAAGTGTCAAAATTCTCAATATTGTTCTGTGCTAGACAGGTATCCGTTACTTTTTTGAAAGCAGTTACAGTATCTGCAAGCACAGCATCCCGAGGTAATGAATTACATAACTTTACTGCCATTACTGTACAAAATCGCGGGCTTTGTTTTAGTCAAAAGATCTCTTTTCCAGTGTAAACAAACCCAGATTGGCGAGTCTCTCTCTAACTCATATCCTCCTTCAACTCCAATCCCTTTATCAGTTTTGTTTCTCGTCTATGCACTTTTCCCCGTTCAATAATGTGTTTTTTGGGTTTTTTTTAAGAACTGGTGCCCAAAACTGTACTCCATATTCCAGATGGAGATGTCTCTAGCACAATATGGGATTTAAAGCCCATAAATGTCAACGTTTTAGAGCATTTCACCCATGAGATGTTTAATTCGATTGTCACTAGTGGTCCATAGTACTGTGCAGAGCAACACCAGTGGAAATCCTGTATAACATATATAAACCTGCACTTCTGCAGCAGGACAGTCATTTGCCATACATATAGTAAATATAAGAAATCCTAGAAATAAGCAGTATTAAACCTTTGCAAAGCTCCTAGCCTATAAAACGTGAAATGACAAACAACAAACGTAGGGTTAAAACTGTATTTTAAAGTGGAAAAAAAAAGCAGCTCCGATTAATCTTTATAGTACTTGGGCCATGGTGAGTACTGTCAGAGTTGTAGTTCAAAAGAAATTGAATGATAAAGTATCCCCCTCCCATCCCTTTTATCTATTGTAAGCCTCCTCCCCTCAGATGTGGAATCTGGTCTCTTGACCAGACAGCTCACAGCAAGGGACAATCTTTTTACTGTGAACATAAGGAAAACCCTGCTCTCCTTGACAGTTTTTTCCTTATGCTCACTGAAGATTGTCCCTCTCTGAGATCCATCCGGACAGTCTTGCTGCTCTGAGGTGAGCAGTGTTACATCGGTAAAAGGGGCGTAAGGGAGATTTTTTTATCATTCAATTACTCTTGAACTATGAATCGGACAGAATTTAAATAATGCTCCCCACGGACCAAATACTATGACTATTAATCAGAGCTCCTTTTTTTGTGTAACATAACTATCCCTTTAAAACCAGGGACAGAGCTTGAGAAAGAGGGTCCCAGGGATTGTCACTGGAAATCTGGGTCAGTTGTCAACCATTAGACCATATTTAAACATTTGGATGCTAGTCTTTAACCCACTGAGTGCCAGAGAGGTATCTAGCGCATTACATTGCAATGCATTGGTTACCGTTCTGTTTCAAAGGGTTAACTTGTATATATCTCCTTTTCTTCCCATTTGTTGCCTTGTAACTATGTGAGAATAGTCTCCTGAGATCGGTATATTTCACTGATACTACATCTGTAAGGTTACAGTAGTGTTTTAACCCTTTGTGTGCCAGATGGGATGCATTGGATATCCCTCTGACAATTCAAAGTGAAGTAAACCTGCTGCTTTTATTAGTTTAGCTTTAATGTTCCATTAATATAGGGTGCTCTGATATGAAAGAGCAGGTTGAAACTTTTGCAGATATATTTATAAAACATTTCATATTTTATTGGATTCCAAAATTTAGGAAATTGCATATGATGGTTTTTGTTTCCAGGCAGTTCATGAAAATATTTTTTTCTCAAATCTTGTTGTCCTTCATAGTTAATAGTACAACTATCTGACCTGGAAGTACAAAGGAGAAAATTCTGTAGATGGCACATATACTATAATTTATATAAAATTACATACCTCCCAAGTGTCCCTCTTCCGGAGGGACAGTCCCTCCTTTGAGACCCTAATGTCTTTCTTTTTCATGCTGGTATCCCTCTTTTTAGGAGATCAGACTGAGTGGTGTGTATCACATTGCACCACAACATTCAAACTATAAAATGTTTGTCTTGCTCTAAACCATTTATTCATTTACATAAAGAGGTATCAATAGGTCATAGCCTAAAAATCCTTGGTAATGCCCTGGCTACCAGACAAACCTCCAGCAGCACCACCTAAAACAAGAGTTCCTCTTTAGCCATCTGAAATGTTGGTAGGTATGAAATTCTGTCAATGGTTATCATTTTCCCTTTGCTTTGGGCAGTATTCTGGCACACACAGGGGTAAGTTGTTTACTATATCTATTAGGAGTACTTGACTTGTGATGGACACTTCTACTTGATTGGTTGGGCTTTTGGTATAGGAAACTATGCAGAGATTATGAGGTGATCTTTCGAATGTGCCACAAGAACAATTAGTCCTCAATTTCTTTGTTATCCCTAAGAAAATGGTGAATTGCTTATTAAACACATTTTCTTTATTCTGTGTTCTCTGGGGAGATGAACAAGATGGGGATTTGTTTGTACAAAACAGAGTTGAACCAAAGTTCAAGATACGTGTGTGTGTGTGTGTGTGTGCATTTTTACAGTTGATTACATCTGTAATGATTACAAAGAAAAAAAAAAAAAAATATATATATATATATATATATATATATATATATATATATATATATAGTGTAGGGTTTATTTTGCAGAGTAAAACAAGGATAGTTTGCCTGCTGGCTGGAGATGTTTTATTGAAAATTCATTACAGCTCAAACTTGTATTTTTGGGTGCAGCATTTCCATGGCTTGGAATGTTATGGTGCAGCTGTATGTACAAGCTCTTAAAGGGATAGTAATACTTCGTTTGATCTTTATTTTATTTTGTAGGCATTGAAAAAACATGAAGAACGATATAAGTCTTATCTCTCAAACCTTTATGGTTTGAGAGATATTCACAAGCAAAGTTTCCCCTCCCGCCCCTTTTACCTAGTGTAAGCCATCTCTTCTCAGATGTGGAGTGCAGTCCATAGACCAGACAGATAACAGCAGGGGATAGTCTTCTTCCTATGAGAACAATGAAAGCCCTGCCCCCTTGACAAGTTTTTCAGGTTTTTCCCTTATCTTAATTGAAGATTGTCCCTCTCTGAAATCTATCTGGTCACTCCCTGCTGCTCTTAGGTGAGCAGTGTTACATCAGTAAAAGGGGCGGGAGGGGGATACTTTATCATTCAATTACTCTTGAACTACAACTCTGACAGAATTGAAATAACACTCTCCAAGGCCCAAATACTATGATGATTAATTAGAGCTGTTTTTATTATGAAACATTACTATCCCTTTAAGAAACAAATTCACTGAGCTCCCTGTCATAGATGTAAAACTGTTTTAAAAATTAGGAAAAAATAAGAAATAGAAAATTTACATATTATGTAGGAAATGTCAAATCAGAAAAGGGATTTAGTGACGCTGTATGATGAGGGCTTTTTTTACTTCAGAAGACTGCAGTTTTGGACTTCTTGTTATGCCTTTGTTTAACCATATTTTCCCTCAATTCATTTAGTACACCCACATAAATTAGATAACATTTTTAAGGATAAGTAGGACTTTCTTTGATGCTACATTTATATTTCAAACCCACCACTTAATTTGATAATGGTATAAGATATGGAAACCGTGGGAAAAAACAAATTTTTATAGGTTTTCCTGTGTGTTTATTTGATTAATCTGAAACCGTGCTTGAATAAAAGGTATGAACCGAACCGTTCATATCTCCCACGTGTCTCTTTAGGGGGAATTGTCACTCTGAGGCAAAAATCCCTCTTTCCCACCCTGGTGTCCCTTTTTTAGGAGATCAAATTGTATGGTGTGTGTGTATATATGTGTGTCACATTGATCCACAGTCATACAATTCATATTAATGTTTGATTAAAATTCAGTAAAGGTGTTTATAAATTAGTCTGTGTAAATAAAATACTTTTGCGCTTTGTTTAAATTGTTTTTTCAATAACATAAAGCGGGGTCAAAGTGTCTTGATTTTTTTTTTTTTTTTTTCTTCTTGTAAATTCTCCCCTTATCCTGCTCCCAGGACCTCAAAATGCCTTATTTGTGGCCATTTGAGGCACTGGGAGCTCTGTTTTCTATTTCTCTCTTCCTCATGATCACTCTGAGCAAGAGAGAGGCAGTGAACACGGACAAAGGCAGTATATACTTTACATTGCCTTTGTCATGTTGCTTCACCGGCAAATATGATCACATGCAGAGCAACAAAGGAATGGCTGAAACCGACTGCTCGGTCTTGAAGCAGTCAATACAGCATCCCTGTCATGATCATTTTAACCAT
Source organism: Rhinophrynus dorsalis (assembly GCA_037306005.1). Classification (NCBI taxonomy): domain Eukaryota; kingdom Metazoa; phylum Chordata; class Amphibia; order Anura; family Rhinophrynidae; genus Rhinophrynus; species Rhinophrynus dorsalis. The sequence goes on along the minus strand of CM074723.1, from coordinate 66,673,145 downwards.
GACATGCCAGGACTGTCATCTGTCCTTATCCCTTTGTGTGCCGGAGGCGTACGGAATGCATTGCTTTGCAATGCATTCCGTACCCCTTTGGCACTCAAAGGGTTAAAGGATTGAAATGAGTGACAGTCCTGGCATGTTACTCGTCGTTAAAGACCAGATGCTTAGTGATGCTTTGTGCACCTGATGGTCCTTTAAACCTTTGAATGCCAGAAGGCTACTCAACGCATTGCAAAGTAATCTTTAACAAAGCTCAGCATTCTATCTACCAGCTTCAGTTTGAAAAAACTGCCAGTATGCATAACATCAAGCACTGATTAACCATTTGGGTGCCAAAGGGGAACGCAACGAATTTCTTTGCAATGCGCTGCTTACCCCTCTGGCCCTCAAAGGGTTAAAGATGCGATTTCTTGAACCAGGGTGCAAAGGCAAAATTCATAATGTTCCATCAGCAGTATGGCTGAAGATAGTTTCATTGCGTGTATTCCAGTGCAGGCTTTCTCTCTTCCCTTTTCTATAATTCCGGCCTTCGTTGGAATGTTTGGCTGTGCAGACTGGGCCTTTGTTCTGTCACACAAGACGAAACAACGCTCTGTATCTGGCATGGAGCCACAAAAACAGTGGCATCTCCACCGCAAGTCTCACAGGTTTCATCAAGCAAAGAAACCTTGGAGATACCGTATCAGCTGTCAGACTGAACACCTAAATAGAAATTTGTGTTTATATCTCCTGCTGCTAGGGGTGGGGGCAGTAAAAGCTGATAAATATGCTACAGGGCTATTTAATGGCTTGTGTATACATAACACTGGTAATGCCTTTTAGGCGTTTTGAGCAGATTTTTTTTAACCTTGCATTTACAGATACAGTAAACTTTTGTTAAACTTTTGAGTGCCAGATGTGTGCTTTGCAATGTGTTGCATATCCCTCTGGCTTTCAAAAGGTTAATAAAACTTATAGAGCTTTTCCTGCTGAGTAAAACAAAGGTGCTACTGCCGTTGTCACTTTTTATTCATTAGTCTTCCTATCAGAGGTGTGTGCAGCACATTGCAAAACAGTGGGTTGTGCACACCCTGATACTCAAGGGGTCAATCTCTTTGATTGCAGTGTGGGGTTTAAATATACACATAAGAGTCTATAATTACAGGGAAGCTTGATCACCTTTGTTATTAATTGTCTCTTAATCTATCAGTGCTTGGTAGTAGTACTACTCAATATTTATTAGGTTGTGTCATGGGGCCAGATCTGCATACCTGGGAACTTTTTCTTGTGGACTTCTCTCTGGGGAGTCCTGTGGTGCTGATGGGGGAGATAAATGACGAGATTTGCTTCAAAATGCTGTGGGACTTAATAATGAGTGGGGGCAGAGCTTCATAAACTTAGAAAAAATAGGCAGAATAGGCTGGGGAAGGAGGAGGAGAAGTGGGTGGGGAGTGGGATGACCAGGCTGGGAAGGAGCAAAAGTGGGCAGAGTTTTATTTAACCCCTTAGTGACAGCCGCGTTCACGCCCGCCTAACATTTTATTTTTATTTTTTGTCAAAAGTCCTGAGTCTCCGAGCAGCGTGCAGCCGCACGGAGACACGGACTTCCGTGACTTACCAGGTACGTCCTCTGTCACTAAGTGACAGTTTTTGCGGGACGTACCTGGTAAGTCATATGTCGTTAAGGGGTTAAAAACTCCCCACATCCGGAGAATCAGCCCCTGCCCCCGAGTCCCTGTTATCAACAGCAAGAAACGGAATCTCCTGGGCAAAGCCAGAGAGTTCCCAGCTATGCAAATCTGTAATCGAGTCAGTTTCCAGGGTGATTGGGGAACGCTATGTGAATTCTCCTCTGTAGTAGCGAGGTACATTTGGTTGGTATTAGAACTGCATTGATTTTTCCCGGTACATCAGTGATTGCATTGTATGCACTTTTGATCTCTGAATGATCAAATATCTTAGAGGGAGATTAATAAAACCAGAGTTGTAAAGAAAGTGTCTGTAAATTTGTCCCATGGTGACATAAGGATATGTATAAATGTTTAGCAACATTTTTTCTAAGTAACAATTACAGACAGTTGACTTTTTTGAATGTGGAGTAGAAATTGTCTTGTCCAAATAAGAATTGTGTTGTAACATATTTATGAAGAAATTCGCTAATTGCACCACAGATAAAGGCAGTTTAAGTGATAAAATCTGAATGCTAGGTATAACCTTTTCTTAACCCTTTCAGTGCCAGAGGGCTTTGCAATGCGTTGCGTACCCCTCTGGCACTGAACAGGTTAATGGCAGTATATAATAACTGATATGTATGCGATTAAATATTCGGTTGAGCGTTTTCTCAGAATATTCTCAGTCATATTTATAAAAAGAACTGGAAAAAGAGGAAAGCTCACAGCGCCAACTCACCATAAAATATCCATATAATAAATATAATTTAAATATAAAGATAAGACTGTAGATGATAGCAAGGAATTAGAGGGTTCTCCAGTCCCCCTGACATTAGGCCAAAACCCAAATGTGCAAACACAAACAAAAAAGACAAACCTGTGCTCCTCTATATAGTGTGAACATGTGTTCCCTGTAATGGGCATATATAATAATTCTTAGTAAATCTAAATAAAATAAGTGAGAATTTTGTCCCACAAATTGGCCAATCCATGTGTAAACTTGCCACCTCGCCAAGGTATCTCACTTTGCGGCAAGTCCTACTCTAATACACCTGTAAAAGCCCTATCTAAATTAAAAATTCTCTGAAGAAGGATGTTATAATAAACACATTAGAGGGGACCCTTTAAATTATGTTGTTGATGGTTTTTATTACTTGTGGGTCCCAGTGTAATGCAAACAGGATTCAGATATATTCTAAGATCTGGGGTCCTTGGTTGCAGTTGAAGGGATAGAGGTGTTTTGTGTGGATGTCGGCTCTGGATGGTCTTCGTGGCGGTTGGGTCATGGAGGGTGGTGTTTCAGCTCTGTGGGAGCTGTGATCCGGGAGTGGCTGGATGGCAGAGCTTCACCCTTTTGATGCTTTTTGCAAAGCATGGATTTTTGTTTTTTTGGGTGTGGAGTCCAGGTTGTGGACCGGACTGTTTCTGTCGTCTGGTCACTTTTGGGTTGCAGCTCTTGCGGGGTTGGGATGGCGCTCTTTGGGACCTAGGTGTTGTGATGGCTGTTTAGGGCTGTTGTTGAGTTTAATGTCCCTTGAAACAGAACTGGGGAATTGCCTGCAAGTTGATGGGGATTAATATGGAGACCCTCTAGTCCTCTGATCCACTCTGAACGGGATGGAAGGTTGTAAGGTTCCTAAAAGTAGGCCTGGCTGTGCCTAGTTAGCCTGGTCCGATAGACAAGAGTAGATATAAGTAATTATGGGTGTAAGTGCATATTTATGTAATTGTTGAGTTTGTATAAGTTTTGTCTTGTCTTTTTCATATATTTGTAATAATAAAAGCAAAAACAAAACAAACAAAAAAAACCCAGACATACAAGAAAGGTGTATATCAGTGGTTCTCAGCCTTTTTTTGGTCAAGGCACCCCTAACATGCAGTCTGGCAGGTTCGAGGCACACCTAATATTTTATAGGTCATTTGACCAGCACATAATGTAGGATACAGATGCAAATATATTCAGTTCTTGTTAGGTCTCACAATCAGAATAACAGATACAACCTTATTATGTAGAAAATGTCCAAAAATATACAACTGAAACTCGGTACTCATATTTTATCAAAATCTGTATAGATAAAATGGGGCACCCTAAGTAGATGCCTGTGGCACACCAAAGTGCCACAGCACCCTGCTTGAGAATCACTGGTGTATATGATGGACTTACCTGGTACAGAACCCATGTTGGCCTGCATTGATAAAGTGCTTACATAGAAAACTATGAAGGAACAATCTTCATGCAGTAAGTATAAGGAAAACCTACCCCCCTTGATGAAAAAGGGCAGGATTTTCCTTTTGCTTACTGAAGATTGTCCCTCACTGCATCTATCCAGACCAGATGGAGAGGGAGTGTGACGCGGCCAGAAGAGGAGGGGGTGGATCCTAAGTATTTAAACATAGTGATATGTGTTATAAAAACGATATAGCAGGAGATAAAGTTTCATTTAGACATTACTATCCCTTTAAGTAGTGCATGAGGGACAATCTCCACACAGCAGTAACTGACTATGGCTTATTGTACTCCTGGAAAGGGGTTAAGTGACCCAGCAGCAAGTATCATGTTGAAACACACAGCATGACAAATCTTTATACTATGGAGAGTCAGTCTTTGCATTACAGGGCAAGTTTCTCTGTTTACTTTCCAGTTTCTAGACAAAGACACTTGGGTTAAACATAAACTACACAATCATTCTTCAAAATATGCAGATACTGAAGAAAAAGGGATGGATCGCCAGGCCCTGCTAGCATGGTGCATAAACAGTGTGGTTTCAACGGACTGCTCAGGAATTCACTGCTATTTGTTCATGTACAAAGCCTTGCCCAGCTTGCTACATTTCTATAGTGACTCTCCTCAGTGCTTAACATGCTCTTTTAGGTTTTCACTGTTACTGTAGTAACCTTTTTTAGTGGCTGCCTTTGTGCATTTACAAATAAAATGTGGTGAATCTCCAGGCTATGTGTTTTGCAGTGTTTCCATTATGGTGTCACAGTTGTTTAACCCCTTGTCTCAGTGGTTCTCAACCTTTTTTGCTCACGGCACCTATAACATGCAATTTGGAATTTTTGGGACACCCTAACATGCTTAATGTAATTTATCAAGGGTATAATAAAAGGTACAATTCATAAATATACAGATATATTTATTAGGTACCACAATCATAGTAATAAAAATAAACATATTGTGTATAACTATCTCCATATGTTTGCATTTAAAAAACAATATTCACATTTTTGTCAGTCTTCATTGAAAAAAAAATGGGGCACCCTAATTTGATGTCTGTGGCACACCAAGGTGAGAATCACTGCCTTGGATGCTGGAGAGATCTCCAATGTGTTGCATTACCCGTGTGAGAGCTGTACGGCAGCGTCGCACTAATGTGGTCTCTGAGAGTCTTGCCTTTCCTCCTTGCTTCAACAGAGATCCTCTTCAATCCGCCCTGGATGTCCAGTCAGTGGAGGTGGACATGACAGTTGTTGGCAGGACCTCGTGTCGCGAATTCTGCCTACTTCACATAGTAATCTTAACCCTTTAAGGACCAGAAAGATATGCAGCATATTGCTTTGTAATGTGTTGACCAGCTTTCTGGTCTATAAAGAGTTAAATGGACTTTGTCTTCTTCAGTTTGAAAAACTGCCACAAGCTGTCAGGACTGATTTGAAGATATCCCTTGAACAAAGACACTAGGGCTGCAACTAACGATTATTTTGATAATCGATTAGTTGGCCGATTTATTTTTTCGATTAATCGGTTAAAAAAACCAATATGCTAATTTTTCATTATTTAAAATGATTTAACCCCTTACGGACCCTTGACGTACCAGGACCATCAAGGGTAAACTTGCTTGAAAGACCCTTGACGGTCCTGGTACGTCACGTACTTTTTACTTACAGCGCTCTACCGGGAGCGCTGTAAGTAAAAATGGGGCATGAAATAGACCGCTCCAAGATCGGAGCGATCTGTTTCAAGCCCCATAGTGACGCGCCGATACACGTGACAGGTCACGTGTACCGGCCCGTCAACGTGCCCCTATGCGGACGTTATGGGACGGAAATGTCCCATAATGTCCGGTCCTTAAGGGGTTAATGAACAAACTGAGTGTTAAAAACAAACCGCAGAATAAAAAACTTTACACATTAACATGCGTCATTGTTATTATTTTACTGTGGGGTCTATGCACCTCTATTTCTCCCCCTTGCACCTCTATTTCTCCCCCATGTACTTCTTTCCCCCCCCATGTACCTTTTTCTCCCCCTTATACTTCTTTCTCCCCCCGTACGTCTTTCTCCCCCCTTGTACCTTTCTCAACCTTGTGCCTCTTTCTCCCCCATGTACTTCTTTCTCCCCCTTGTGCCTCTCTTTCTCCCCCTTGTGCCTCTCTTTCTCCCCCTTGTGCCTCACTTTCTCCCCCATGTACTTCTTTCTCCCCCATGTACTTTCTCCCCCTTGTGCCTCTCTTTCTCCCCATGTACTTCTTTCTCCCCCTTGTGCCTCTCTTTCTCCCCCATGTACTTCTTTCTCCCCCTTGTGCCTCTCTTTCTCCCCCTTGTGCCTCTCTTTCTCACCCATGTGTCTCTTTCTCCCCCCTTGCACCTCTCTTTCTCCCCTTTGTACCTCTCTTCCTCTAGACTGTCACTGCTGCACTCCTCTTGCTGCGTTGAGTTGGCGGGCTAGGGGGTAATTTGAGTGGCATCCGGTCCCCTGCGGCTGGCTGGCTCTGAGTTCCCTCCTGCCCGCCCGCATCATCACGCGCCCCTGTGGGCCGTGACGACATACAGACAGAGAAGAGGAAGAGGGCAGAGGCACCGGAAGAGAAGCGCTTGCTGCCACACAGTAACGATCAGTCTGCTGGCAGCAAGCGCTTCTCTTCTGGTGCCTCTGCCTCTTCCTCTTCTCTGTCTGTATGTCATCACGGCCCGCAGGGGCGCGTGATGATGCGGGCGGATGGATCTTGTCATATTGACACTGGCGGCGGCGGCAGTCTGGGGCTGCAACTAATCGATTATGAGAATTGTTGACAATGATTATCATAATCGATTTTTATCGATCATATCGATTCGTTGTTGCAGCCTAAAAGACACTATGACAAAATTCATAGGGGACATTAAGATTTTCTGGTCATACTAAGATAATAGGGGGGTGGTATTATTAGGAGTGTTGTTTCTTCTTTAACCCTTTGAGTACCAGACGGGTGTGCAACTCATTGCAGAGCAATGCGTTGCGTACCCCTCTAGCACTTTAAAGGGATTATACACATGAGGGAAATTTACAAAGTGTCCTTACTCTGTATGTATGCAGCTACATAAGAAATAAAAACAGAAGTCCGTAATAGTCACACCAATGAGCTGTAACCATGTTGCTCACAAATAAAAGTACTGTTCACATTGGCAGGTGGTCACTGACCACTAATGTGGAGGTAGTTACAGAAAAACAAGTGGCATAATTGGAACCCGTTCCTGATCTGCTATATCATGGATTAAAGCACCAGCTGACTTGTGTGGGCTCCCCAAGATGTCCACGGTATTGTTTGAGACAATGTGAGAAAAGTAAAGGACGCGCAATCAAAATGAAAACCAGCTTTATTTAAAATGATCAAAACACAAGTGCCTCTTAGTTAATTCTAACCATTTCCCTAAGACTCTCTGGCAAAGCATTTCAAATGTTTGATCCAGGGTATACCCGAGCTGTAACAGGTTTATGAGAGTAGTGCTTTTTGTTTGTGAACTATTTGCTTATATCTGATCGATGTAACACTAGTGGTATCTCCTGTTTTCTACTCCTATTGCCATAGGATACAAGGCTTCCTTTCTGTATGGGCGACATTACACACACACACACACACACACACACACAGACACCAATAATGCGCAACACTTTTTTCAAATAAGTGTGCTCACATTTGTGAAATTTGTGTGAAGGAATCATGTTACGCACACAACTCTGTCACTCAGTTGGTTAAATTTAAAGTTCCCCAACCACACACACACATTTCAGTCCTTAAAGGAACATTATCACGTAAAATGAACAAGGGTCATGCTCTTTTAAATATTGTGTTATTTTAGTAGGTTTTTTGTTTGTTTTCCAGTATTTTAACCCCAAAATAAACGCTAAACATACTTTTCCTATGTATATATGTAGGCAGCTGTTCATGACCATTTCCCTTCTGTTTGTTCAGACAAGCCATAATAAGTGCATTTTAGAGTATGGCAGTGTTTCCCAACTCTATGGTCAGGGACCGCTAAGAGTCCCTGGGTCAATGTGTAATCGTGATCCTGAGTTATACTTTTTGACACTTCTGCTGAACATCAATTTTCTAAACTACGTAACCAAAGATTTCTTCCCTTGATGCTGCTTGCAGTCTATGAGCACCTCAGGGCATCCCTTTAACCTACGCCTTGTGTAATGCAATATAGTACACAAAGAGGACAGGTAATGGCATGATTTAAAGGGATAGTAATGTTTCATAATAAATGTAGCTCTAATGAATCATCATAGTATTTGGACTTTGGAGAGTGTTATTTCAATTCTGTCAGAGTTGTAGTTCAAGAGTAATTCAATGACAAAGTATCCCCCTCCCTCCCCTTTTACTGATGTAACACTGCTCAGCCGGAGCAGAAGGGAGGTGCCCAGGTAGACTGCAGAGAGGGACAATCTTCAGTTAAGATATGGGAAAACCTGAAAAACTTGTCAAGGGGGCAGGGCTTTCATTGTTCTCATAGGAAGAAGATTGTCCCCTGCTGTTATCTGTCTGGTCTATGGACTGCATTCCACATCTGAGAAGAGATGGCTTACACTAGGTAAAAGGGGCGGGAGGGGGAACTTTGCTTATGAATATCTGTCAAACCATAAAGGTTAGAGAGATAAGACTTATATCATTCTTCATGTTTTTTTAATACCTTCAAAATAAAATAAAGATAAAACAAAGTATTGCTATCCCTTGAACTCTGTTTCCCTGCGATTTCTAAATGAGTGTAATATGGGGTTTGCTGGCTTTGAAGTCCTAACCCTGGTGTAGATTTCCCACTGGTACATACTACAGTTCTCATACACTATAGTGCATACCCAGAAGTGAAGCCACTTGTATTAAAAGCTACCCAGTGGAGATGCAATGGCGAATTGATACATTCACCTCTGTCTTTAGGGATTTCCCTGCTTGAGTTCAGATGAGTTAATCAGATGTTCATTAATATAATTAACTGACTATACACAAGCAAGGACATCTTAAAGACAGGGCCTGTTAGGGGACCCTGAGGAGAGGGTTGGGCACCACTGCTGTCGCACATGATCAAGTTAAATAAACAGGAGAAATGACTCTGTGTACAGAAAAGGCAGGATTCTAACCTCAAAACCATTCTCTTTGTGCAAACCAACTGCAACATGGGAGAGTGAAAATCTTCCCAAAATCCCCAATGACTTAAATGGGGCTTTTAACCCCTTGAATACTAGAGGTCTCCAGCATATTACTTCTCATTCACGGGGTTAACTCTGAGTGTCGGGGGGTGCACCTCATGACTTTGCAATGTATTGCACAAACCTCTGGCAGTCAAATGGTTAACACCTTAAGTACCCATGACGTGCCAGGACAGTTATGGGTAAACTTGTGTTAAGGACCAGTGATGGTGCTGGCATGTCATGAAATGCAAGGGTCCCCATGAAGCCACACGTCACTCTGGACCCCTGAATCTGAAAAAGGAAAAAATAAAGCTCTGTGGCACTTACCTGCCAGCTGTGCAGCCGGTAGTTAAGGGGTTAAAAGCTACGATGCATTGGAAAGGTTTATAGGCATTCAAGGGGTTAAACGCCATATTTAAATCAGGAAGACATTTTGTAAATATTTGTTTCCCCTGTCATTGATGTCATTGGCTGTGATGTTCCCATTCTCTGTTGTGAATAAGGTCCTAATGGCTGTATTCAGTAAACTTTAGAAGGGCAGTTCTGGAGCAAATCAGCTGTACCAAGGGGTAGAAATTAAAAAAAAAAATCCAAAAATATAATTTCATTTTCCCAACATATTACCTTACTCCACTGCCAAGAGATCCAACACCACACAGCTGCCTTTGTGTCACCTATGTCAAAATTAATGAAAAAGATTAGAATGTAACAGCCACAAGTAAAGTTCCAGTAATACTATGCGTATACACGTCTAACTGGTTCTGCCAGCAGCTCCATAGCTCAGTGATTACGTGCTTTGCGGAAGGCACTGTTGCTGCAGGTAGCTTTCTGGTATGCGATATTGTATACTAGGTTTTCAAGAAATTGATATGCTCTGATTTATGAATTATGTTTGTTTTGCAACGGAAACTTAGGATTTGTATAGGTGGAATGATGAAAATCTGTTAAATTTAGGACATTATCCTGGGGATATAATTTGATCTCCTGCTTTAGAAAAATTAAAGCCTAGGTGTTTTTGTCAAAATGTTACTGAAATTGTTCAACAGCAGTAGAGATAATGTTGAGGAGATAGGCTATACCAAGGCTCATAGTGTTCCAATCACCTACTCTTTGATTTGTAGAGTCTTGTAAGTACTTGTTTCCTCAACTTTATAGCTAATAGGCGGGGTTCTGACTTGCAATGTTGGCACATTTTCAGCTCTGTGTTAATCCCAATGCGCAGAGCACATTGCTGCCAATGAGACTGTGCACAAGTGAACGCAGCCTGCTTCACCTCAAATATGTTCTTGAGTTGAGCGCTGTTGAGTTGTGCAAATGTGGTCTTCATGTCTTTTGGCCAAGGTAGATATTGCACAGTAATACTTGACAGGGCAAAAGAGCATTAATCTGTTATAAATATCAATTTAAATAAAGTTGCAAACTCACCACTGAAAGTCATCTTCGGCATGGTGCCGGTTAAAGGGTCAGTAATGTCCCATAAAAAATGGTCATAGTTTTGTACATGTTAAAAATTAAACTATATGTCAGATGATGTGATGTAATTGCACCATTGTCCCACACATCCTAGGAGGCAGTAGTAAGGGGCTTGCTGCCATTAAAGTCTGTATGAACTAAAACAATGGTGCTGACTAGTGGATACCCTGGGGTACAGCTGCTGCAGTTAGTGGCTTACATTGGAGCTGTGCTGGGAGATTTGTATATATACACCCCACTAAGAGCCCCTTATTGTTATGGTGTACAGTCCGAGGCAGACAGAAGTCTATACTTAAGACTGTGCAAGATTAAACTTCTTAACAGATAAGAGAATGGACAGACTAGATGGGCCTTTTAGTTATCTACCACCAAAATCTAAATCTATGTTTCTATGTAATCAAGCGGTTGTTTTTGTTAGTATTGTGGATGGAGTTAATTGTAGATAAACTGCTACTGTAGATCTGATTAGAATACCCCTGAAGTGTAATGTGCTTTTTAGCTGAAACTGTATGAGCTACTCCTGCTAGTCACTGACACTGCTTCGTCTCTGTTTACGTCTATAGTTTTCAAAATAAACTATCTTTAAATCATAACACAATAAACCACACCACTCATACGGTGCTGTTATGTTGTGTCCCAGTTTGAAAGGTGAATTGTATCAGAATACTGTAGCAGATATGAAATGTTTTGCTGAGATTGAAACTTTATTATCTCAAATTAAGGTCTCTTTCAGACAACCGCAACCAAAATGTATTCCTGTTGCTTGGGGGTGTGACTGATGGCTGGTTCACATGGCATACAAGTTTGGCTCATGCTTCCATGTGGTCATTCATCGGAGCATCCCAACCTTCCATGTAACTCCTGTGAGAGATCTCCCAGTGGCCCCATATGCTGCAGTGAAGTCCCTGGAAAAATTGTTAGTGGAGGTCCCAAACTATAGGTAAACAACTGCAGCCTTCCTTTTCTTTCTTTACTATTTGTATGAAACAGCCACATTTGTGTATTTTGCACCAGAACACCCTCACTTATCCCTGACCATCAGACCACAGGATTAAATTGGTTAATTTATGTAAATCTGTGACTGATGGGAAGACAAGGATAGGCTCTCTGGACCTGGAGGCACCGGGCCAGGTAACCCTTGCAATAAAATGTAACAGTGCTGGATCTTGGATTATTCAGAAAAGGTGATGCAGTCTAGATACCTTTCTGCATAAACATTGATTAAACCTATTTTTCCATATAGATATGCAATGACTCTCTCATACATGAGTGACAGCCTTGCTACATATTCATGCCCCATGTTGTTCTGTTCACCATGTCCAGCATTCCTAACACCCACGTGGATCAGACAGTCATTAGAGGTTGTAATGATCATTGTAAACTCCCAACACGTGCTTAAGATCTGCCATCATCCCCAGAGGCTGCAGGTGCAGATCTTCTCTGCTGCAGCATAAAGGGGAGTTCTACCACAGGAATAAGTGGTGCTTCAGTTACTTAACAGACTACCTACCTAGGTAAATATCCTTTATACAGCAGTCATGAATTTCTCTTTATTTTTTGCTTTATATCTACAGTTGTGTTCCACTATCCACTGGTAGTCACAGAACCACATGTACGCTGTTTACCAGTGGAGCAAGGCTGGGTATCAGACAGTGTATGTGTGGTCTGTGACACTCTGTAGTCAGGGAACCACACATGCACTCTTACATCTCAGCCTTGTCTGGCCTTCAGTGGATCCTATTGTACTTCTTCTTCTGGGAACCAGAATAGAAAACAGTTTGAAAGCCAGTGGTTTACAGTTTCATCACATTACGAACCCCCCATACTGTGGAAATCCATCTCTCTAGCCCTTTACTCTGTGTTGATGTTTTGTGAAAACCCTGAAAAGTACTGAACAATGAGATCACTGCACTGGACCAGCAGAGCCATATTATTTGTTTATTAACTGCACCTTAACCATTTGACTGCCAGAGGATAATTTAAACATATTGCAGCATAATGAATTGGATACCCCTCTGACACTCAGAGTTTAACCCCTTAAGTGCTAAAGATATCGCCAACGCATTGCCTGTGGGAATTCTTTTTCTACCATGTAGTCCCTTTGGTTTATCCTAGAATGAATCCAATTTTCCCTTCAACATAAGGCCACGTGTGAGACGTGATTATACACAGATCACTGGTTTTAACTCTTTCATTACCAGGTGAGGAGGGGCTGCATCCATTGAAGTCTGATTACAATACACTTCCCTAAGCTGAGGTTGAACCTAAGAGGAAAACTCCCAGCTGATTTAACAAAAACCACATTTGCTTAATTCTGTAAAGACCTAGTGAGGTTGCTGCTTCCATAAAATAAGAACAGCACGAATTAGCACCTCCCCAGTGGTGTAAACCAACTGCATAATGGGGAGAAATATAGAATTACTATTGATTTTTAAATAGGATTTTCAACCTGTTCAATAAAGGAGGTCTCAACACAATGCAGGATTTAGTCATTGAGAATTTTAATTTCTCCAGTATGAATACGGTCGCAAATTCTCCCCAGCGCAAACCTGTCAGATTGCTGCGGAGCGGAATTCCCATTATTCTGTGCAGTGGATGGAATCTCAGTCTTTAGGTTCTGTGTGTGTTGTCACAATACCAGTCACTCAGGTCATTATGGAATTAAGTGAATGGGATCTGTTTTCGTTAAATCAGTTTTCCTCTTAGGTCCAGCCTCAGGGGGAGTTAAGTGTATTGTATTCAGACTTCAATGTATGCAGCACTTTTATCTCAGCTGGGCACTCCGGTAATGAAAGAGTTGAAAGCAGCGCCCCCCCTTCCCCCATTGTCTTGTGTTAAAAAGAAGTGGAGTGGCTGAGACAAAACAGCAAGTAGGGTGATTAACCAGACCTCAGTGTTAACTGGATGCGTATGAATAATGCATACGGCACGGCTGTTCTGACTGCAGTGTAGTCAGAAATATGCATTTTTTTCTGTCTCACTGGTTTGAAGGGAGGTCTGGTCAGCCAACCATAGGGGAGAAGCATAAAATTCCAATTGCTTTAAAAGAGGCTTTCAACCCCTTGAGTTTTCCAACATGCTGCTTTCCAATACATGGAGACTTCTAATATTAAAGCAGTTAAAAAAAAACACTGTCAATGGGGATATTAATATCTCCCCTGTGATGCAATTGGATTGCCCCAGAATTACTCCATGCTTCTTTTGAACATAAAGCCCCAAAGGGTCTATTTATTAACCCCTTAAGGACCAGAAGCACACCTCTCTGGTCCTTAACAGGTAAAAGCCAGGATGGGCAATGTGCAGCCCTCCAGCTGCTGTAACACTACAATGGCCAGCACTGGAAAATGATGGGAGGTGTAGTCTGGCAAAAGCTGGAGGGGCTCACATTGCCCACCTCTGCATTAAAAGAAAGCTAACCCTTTAAAATGTTGGCAGCACGTTTACAAATTCTCCAATCGTTTCCCGAGCCCTAAAATCTTATATGCTGCGAGGGAACAGTCATTCCTGCCTTTCCATGGCTCCACAGCAGTCTTGACATGATTATCTAAAGGTGATTGTCCAGTGTTGTTTGCAAATGGGCTGTGAAAAAATATCAGCGGGAACTAAGCAAAAAAATCAACTGACTTTAGCTCTTCGCTTTCGTTACAAAATTAAATGAATGCTTTGTGAATGGGAAAGTTCACATGTTACAAAAGCAATTCTAGAATTACTAGTGTAAATACCCATGTGCATGGGTCTTTGAGCAGTGAGGTAACGGTAGTAAGCCGTGCAGGACCAGCGTCTTAACCCTTTGAATGCCAGAGGGGTACCCCTCTGGTTCTCAAAGGGTTAACATTACCAAGACCTGCTCTGTGTACTGCCGTTACCTCACTGCTCCACGTGATTGCGCCACCTCACTCACGTGATGCAATCATGTGCAGTAGATACTGGCCGAACATGGGCATTCTCTACTGAGCATGACTGCATCGTGACAAGCTTTTTGGCCTTTAATTATATAGGATATGTTAGGGATGTAATAGAATTAATTGTTTTTTATACTGGTGCCAAGTACATGATATTTAAAGTTATATCAATTTTATTTAATTTTAGCTGTTAGTGTTCCTTTAATATCTACGGTAGCAGCTGAGAGTCCACTTTATTTAATTTGTGAAATGTTTCAGAGGTCATGTTACACTGTAATGGCTGCTTACATATGGTATGCACACATCAAGGAGTAGAAAGTTTCAGCTATTACGTGCTGAATTGGTTTTCTGTAGAGATGGGGAAGATCTCAGAGCCTGACTCGTAATTTTCCAGCCTGATTAGCTGGGTCATCACAACTGTACCTCCCACTCCAGGGGTGCACAAAGCCAAACCAGTGTCACACATGTCAGGGAGATGAACTGATTTTTCATGAATTTACTGTGTTTTTACTGACTCACATTCTATGGGGAACTGTTTGTCACCGACTTTCCTCTCAAATAGAGTATAACAGAATAACATTGGAATTTGACCACTAGAGGGCACTTCTAATGTAAAATATACAATTTTAAACTGTAATAAGTCTGGAAATATGCATCTTTCAGCAGTAGGAGTACCCTTATTTTGCTCAACAGCCCTTCAATGTATATTTTTTCATATAAAAAAGGTTTTGAGCTGCTCATGTAGTATTTGTGTGGCTACACTGAGGAAAGTCAGCCTCACAACTTACCTGGGACCTTCTCGTGGCTCTGTTTCTTACTGAGTGCTGATGATGATCAACTGTACTGAAAAAGATAATATCAATCACAAGAATAATATGAGGCACTTTTATTCTGTCCTCATCTTCTGTACCAAAGACTGCAAATGGATGGGAAAGACTGATAGAAGTGTAGTGTTCCCTGAGAAGTATTTTGTATATATTTTTTCTTTTATAGTGACAAAGATTAAGGTTCTAGAACACGGGTAGGGAACTATGGACCTCCAGTTGCTGGTGCTACAACTCCAGTCAGGATGGCAGTTGCAGCCCCCAACCGATGGAGATCGAAAGACTCCTGTTCTAGAGGCTCTGGACCAAATGGTGGCTCAGTTCCCACACCAAGAACTGGTTTTGTATTTGTGTATTTGTTGTTGGATTACTAGTAGTTTATAATCTTGACAATTCTCAACCTGCAGTTATAGCCATATTTTCAATAGTTTTTGATTTAGTGAAGTAAGAACAGAAATAGTTGGGATGGGGAGGACAGTTGGCTGGAAAGCCACACATTCTCTCTAGATATAATTAAGCCCTGGGTGTGTTCCGGTGTGTTTGGGTGGTTAGTCTTCATTTACTGTGATGGTCTGAGAAGAATTTCTTTTTCCCCTGTGGCATACGAGGGATCATTAATAAACTATAACAACCAGGTGGAAGCACTTGGGAAATAATCAACGTGTCACGTCAGTGAGACATTTATCATGTGCTGTATGAATGTTTGTATAGTGCTTCATGAAAAGCTTTGCAGAAGGATGTTACAAGGGATATTAATCCTCTGCGTGCTGGAGGGGTGAACAACTCAAAGTTGATTTGAAATGTGAGGTTCTGCAAACAAGGATCAAAAACAGACTGTAGGAAAGACCTTTCCACCCCTATAAAGTGTATCCTGCCTACTGCTAATCTTACATGTTTGTGCAGCATTGTAAATTTAAAGAGATAGTAATGTTTCCAATAAATCTTTATGGTATTTTGGCCATGGAGAGTGTTATTCCAATACTGTCAGAGTTGTAGTTCAAGCGTAATTGAATGATAAAGTATCCCCTTCCCGCCTCTTTTACTGATGTAACACTGCTCACCTCAGTGAGCATAAGGTAAAAACTTGTCAAGGGGGCAGGGTTTTCCTTATGCTCACAGTAAGAAGATTGTCCCTTGCTGTGAGCTGTCTGGTGTGTGGACGAGGGGAGGTGGTTTACACTAGGTAAAAAGGGCGGGAGGGAGATACTTTATCATTAAATTACTCTTGAACTACAACTCTGACAGTATTGAAATAACACTCTCTATAGACCAAATACTATGAATATTAATCAGAGCTGCTTTTTTTGTTAACTATGCAGGGCTTGGCACTGTTGAAGAGTATGTTTCCTAAGTGATGCATGTTATCACAGGCAATGTAGGTTGTGTTTGGTGACTACCAGTGGAGAGGGGAACAAGGCAGGAAAAGCAGCGTATGTGTGTTCTGTGACTATCGGTGTACAGTTGCGCAAGGCTGGTTTGGCAGAGCGTGTATGGTTCTGTGGCTACCAAGGCTGAGAAAGCACAGTGTACTGCAGGAGCGCGGTGAGTAATACCAGGGACTGAAGTTGATCGCTCCACGACCGGGGCGATCTCTTTCAGTCCCTCGTTCGACGTGCCGGAACACGTGATCAATCACGTGGGACGGCACGTCGAACTCGCCTATTTGGTCCTTAAAGGACCTGACATCCCGGGACCGCTGGTCCTTAAGGCGTTAAGATTAACTGTAATAACATCTGAGTAAAATGTCTCTCAGCAGTGAGTGCTCTTGTGTTACTAGTGGAATTGTCACCTTAACACCTTAGCAATTTGTGATGTGCCAGTCCGGACGTCGCTCTGCCATCCCTGAATTTATTGGTATGAAAAAAATGCACCATGTTCCTTGACAGCTGCCCCCCAAACCTTTGTTGATAGCACAGTCTGGCACTTTATGCTAATTAGCTTGTACTGGGCCAGTATTACCGTACAGTGTGCTATGGATGAATATGGGGAAAGAGGACACACCAGGGACATTTCTCATAGCACAGAGAATAGTAGATATGGCAGCAAACAGAAAATATAAGGGTTAGTGTCTCAAAATAATTTATTTTACAGGAAAAAATATAGACTTTTTTGCAATAATAAAATATTAAAGTTCCTTTTTAAATAAGCAATTTAGATATTTGAGAGATTTGTTGTGTGTATGGTTTTTAATGAACCCTTTCGGTTCCAGAGGGGTACGCAAAGCATTGAGGGATTTGTTGTGTGTATGGTTTTTAACCCCTTAAGGACTACATGACGTATATGACCGTCATGGACCGATGGCGGTCATAGTACTTCACGTACTTTTTACTTACAGCGCTCCACCGGGAGCAATGTAAGTAAAAATGAGGCCTAAAATTAACAGCTCCAAGACTGGAGCGATCTCTTTTAGGCCCCAAAGTGGCGAGCTGATACACGCAACAGGTCACTGTACCGGAGCGTCGACAAGGATCAAAGCGGTCCTTATGGGATAGAAACGTCCCAGGACCACTGGTCTTTAAGGGGTTAATGAACCCTTTTGGTGCCTGAGGGGTACTCAATGCATTGCAAGGGCACTGGCACTGAAAGGGTTAAACTATGAAATTAATTGGCATCTTTGATGGTATAGAGTGCATGGTATGTTTCATCTGCTTCCCATACTTTTCCCCATTAGAGAAGGTGTGAAAAATCCTTTGTTTTCGTACTCTTGCGTGTAACAAATCATGTTTACTTTTGGCCGCTGTTAATCCCTTTTGTTGACACTCCCTCCTTGAAAAATACTATGTGCCAGTGATGGGCCAAAGAGCATATTTTGCGTGTATAATGTTCAGGAATATATTTTAACAAGGAGTGTTCTTTATCTTGATTTTTGTGTCTAAAGTATTTTTACATGGGTGATACCAATGCAGGAACGTAGCTGCTGCACTGCTATCACCTTGAGCTTGTGCACTGCTGTCCTGAGAGATGAATGCAGGGGAAAGCATGTACTTTAATCAGGAAGCTGGCTCTCCTAGGCTTAAAGGGATAGTAACACTTTTGTAAAAAAAAAATATATTTTGTAGCTTTTGTCATTCTGAGTAAAACAAGGGTACTCCCACTGCTGAGAGGTGTTTTATTCACCGTCCTATGGAGGTTTATGGTCCACTTACCAGAGCTGACCGTAGGATGGTACAACAATGGAGTCACTGTATAATTTCAGACCACTGCACCTAAAAAAACTAAATTAAAAAAAACAAGTATGAACTGCAATAACTTTTCAATAAAACACCTCTCAGCGGTGGGGGTACCCCTGTTTTACCCTAGAGGATAAACCCTACAATATCTGCTTCATGCATATTCAGTATTAGTATCCCTTTGAGCACTATTTATTATTGGCTGGATCCCAGGCAGGCCAGCCTGTGATTCGATAGCTATGAAAAACTTCACAACAACTAGCCTGCATGGTGACCCCATAGACCCTAGTGCAGACCTCCCCAGATACTATTGCTTGTCGATGTGGAGATGCATCAAGTTGTATTCAGATTGCACATCTCTGTTTTAAAGGGATGGTAATACTTAATTTTTATTAAAGCCTTGTAAGATTGCATGTAAAAGTTATGCACAGTGGAACCTTATTCATGCTCTTAAACTCTCAGGTTCTTCTTAAATTTGTCAATAAAATATCCCATGATTCTAAAAATGTCGGCCATTTCTTAGAATCGGAGGAAAAGCTCGCTCTCACCATTATGCCCTAAAATGTGAACGAGCCTTTGCATTTTCTATTTGGGAGGGGGTGGCTGCGTCACTGAGTAGGAATGGTGAAGTCCCGCGAGAGTGAGGGACATATTTGACACATGTATCAATCCGCCTGCCTGATGGACAACTAGTTCAATCTGCAGCAACACTGAAGGACCCGACAAGGAGCTGACCTAGCTTGTGCAGCGTCCCCTGTACCTCTCACATTGTTCTCTAAAGGTTGTTATATGTTTAAAGCACCAGCACACCTGCTTTGTCCAGCGTTGCCACATATTTACATCATCTTTATATGTTTTCAGCACAGACTTGCACTGCATCTCCAGCTCATCGCAAAGCTCTGCACATTAAGCAGAGGTTTCTGACAGCCTACACAGTCCTAGGATATATATTTTCCACTCTCCGTACATTTGGATGTTCCCTGTGCTCCATCAACATATTCAGGCTGTACGAACACACTTAAACCATCAGATAGTTATGAATAAATGTGTTGGTACAGCCTTAATATGTTGACGGAGCACAGGGAACATCCAAATGTACTGAGCGGGGAAAATATATATCCTAGGACTGTGTAGGCTATCAGAAACCTCAGCTAAATGTGCAGACTAATGCTTTGCGATGCGCTGGAGAACCAGTGCGAGTCTGTGTTGCAGACATATAAGATTATGTCAAATAATGTCCCTCTCAGACACTTCCTTCTAGCCACTTCACCTTATGCCGGGTTCAGCCTCTAAATTAAGTAGTTAATCTACGGCTTCTCAAATGTATCCTCTAATGCAGACATGGAGATGGATGACATCCGATTCTCCTGCAGATTGATTGCCGGTTATACTAGGGCAGGTCACACCGGGTTAACTGGGCTCCATATACATTTCTCTCACTGCAATAAAGAGATAGAATCCTCTATGTGCAGCGGCCAAAGAGAGTGCAGTGTATTGGGGACATCTCTTTGGGCGCATACACCTATGGTTCTCCACTTAGAGGATTCTATCTCTTCATTGCAGTGAGAGGAGTGTATACGGAGCCCAGTTAACCCGGTGTGACCTGCAGTAGGATAACCAGCAATCAATCTGCAGGAGAATCGGATGTCATCGATCTCCTCGTCTGCATTAGAGGATACATTCGAGAAGCCATAGATTCTCTACTTCACTTAGAGGCTGAACCCAACATAAGGTGAAGTGGCTAGAAGGAAGTGTCTGAGAGTGACATCATTAGAAATAATCTTTATATGAATTAAATATATAACGACTTTATATATCTGCTAAATAGGCAGATGATCTCTTTTGCATCACGCAGCGCCCCCTGCACTTTGGCAATTAGGTACTTGACCTTCAAGATCGCATGATTCAGAGATATCTGGTTTAACTAATGAAACTGACATCATGCTGCGAACATACTTTGAGTAATTAAAGACTGCTATCTGTACACTCTAGTAACACGTTGTGGGTAATTAGGCACCATCCATAAAGCTATTTTTTCTGTTCTTTAGCCTTTACACTGCTAGTGCAGGTTCTCCTTCTCTCTGTGGCAGTGTATTATATCCCATAACATATGTTTTGAATATATAACTCCTTATGGTCTAGAAATATCATGTCCCAGAGGGCATTCTTTCAGTATTACTGCTTATACACCAGTCACCAATGTCAATAAGCAGACCACTGAAGATTAAAGTGATACTTAAACACATACAGCTCTTCTAGACTCTTCTTTAGGCAGCTTCTCTACAAATTTCCATGAGAGAGAAGTTCCGGCACTGCCGGCAAGTTAATACAAACGGGACTATGACGTGTAAAGGGGGATGGGTTTCACCTTGAAATCCAGTACCTTTTGTCTTTCTGTGCTAGCCGCCTGGTCGTACGTCCAGAATTCACATGCAGAAACCACAGCTGTGATGTCAGGAAAAGGGGCGGGAAGGGCACATTTCTGTGGCAAATTTAAGAAGAACCAGAGTGTTTCAGAACATGAGTAAGGTACCACTGTGCATAACGTTTAAATGCAATCTTACAAGGCTTTAGTAAAAATGAAGTATTACTATACCTTTAATGGCACCATGTGAACAGCGCCATCTAGTGAAGTACACCCTGTTTTGGCGCAGCTGTGAATGGTCACTATGGGGGAGAGTTATAAAACTGGAGTAATAAAGAAAGTGTCTGTATAATTGTCACAAAGCGACATACGGATAAGTATAAACATATAGCGACCTTTTCTCTAAGTGCTAACTCCAGTCAGACAACTTTAAATTAAAAAAAAAAAAAAAAAAAAAAAAAAGTGGAGTAGAAATGGTCTTGTCCAAATAAAAATTGTCGCTACACATATAAAGAAATTCACTGGTTGCACCAAAAATAAAGACCGTTTTAGTGAGCAGAGCAATGCGTTCCGTACCCCACTGGCACTCAAAGGGTTAAACGTATCCTAAGGGTCGCATGTTCAAAAAAAAAGTGGAGGAATACTGGGATAAACCATTTGCACTGTAAGTAGAACTCAAAATTCCAAACATTCCATTGATTTAAATGGGGGTTTTATCCCCTTGAATGCTAGAGTGCGCCCCAACTCTTTGGGAATTTAGTTCTCCCCTAGAGTGCAAATGGTTTGGCCCAGAACGCCTCCACTTGTCTTTTGAACATGCGACCCTTGAGTGGTTTTTATGCATCTTGCCTATGTCCCCACAGCACAGCTGATTGGGTGACTAAGCCCTTAGGGGAGTTCAGCACTATATCAGTTCCTATGTTATTCTATGGGGCCTATTCACTAAGATCTCCAGACATCATGAAATCTTAGTGAATACGCTCCATAAAATAACATAGGAATTGGAGAAGTGATATCACTGGAGAAGTTATCACCACCTTATCGGCTTTTTATCACTGCTTAGTGAGTCTCTCCCCAAATGAAAGCATCTACCCAAGACAGTCAAAAGACTCTGATTCAACATTTAGGGGCCGTTTGTAAAAAAAAAACAAAAAAACAAAAAAACAAAAAAAAAACATGGAGTTAAACTGGGAGAAACCAACTGCATTACAAGGGACAATTAAACTGCAAATTCCCATTGATTTAATAGGGTCTTTTAACCCTTGAATGGAAGAGGGGTCTCCAGTTCATTGCGTCACAATTCTTTGGAGACCACCCTAGTATTCAAGGGGTTAAATGATCCATATAAACCAATTGCAATTTGTATTTGTCCTGTCCTATGGTGCCATTGGTTTGCCCCAGAATTAGTCCAAATTTTCTTTGAAAATAAGGCCTTGTGATTGACTTAACCCTTTCTAGTCTTCAACCATTGAGAGCAAGACTAGAATGCAACCCACCTCTTTTCAGTGCATTGCTCATCCTTCTGGTTTTCAGGAGGTTAACACTTTGAGAGCCAAAGGGGTATGCAATGCATTGCTTAACAATGCGTTGCATACCCCTCTGGGACTCAAAGGGTTAAAATAAGAATTGTATGCCTGACCTCTGTGGGGCGTATTTATTTAGTTGCTGGCAATTGCCATCCGTTGATTTATATGAAGTACCAATCTGTAGTGCAGTCCTGCACAGACCAGTCTTAGCGTATTGTTCTCCTTTAATGACTCATGCTGTGCAGGAATTGGACGTGCCAGCTGTACCGTATAACCAAGGGACAGGTTAAGGGATCGGTAAAGTGTTACTATGAAAAGTCTTATATTGCATGGCTTTTCCTGACAAATAAAAAACAAGGGCTATAACACTACTGGAAGATTTATTCAAACATCATACAGTTCAGGGAATCGCAATGCTTTTATGATCACATTCTTTGAAAATTTTTACCAGAGGCTCAGCTATCCCATACAACACTAGGTGGACTGTATGGGTGCCAGATGGCACTGTCTTTAATAACTTTTGGAATGACGCATAGGCCAGGAGCAGGAACAGGACTTTAAAGCTCCTTAAAGCGGAACTAACACCTGTCTTCAACCCAGCCCACAATGTTTTTGACGAGCTGTGTTAGTCCAAAACAGACTATCTTACCCTCCATAAATGCATACCTCCTAAGTGTCCCACTGAGACTAAAATCCCTCTGTCCTTCTTTCCCAACCTGGTGTCCCTCTCTAGGAGATCAGACTGTGTGGTGTGTATATAAATGTATCACATTGCTCCACAGCAGTAAAGCTGACAGCAGGAGATTCGAGTCGACCGACTCAAAGCGGCTCTTCAGCAGAGTCAAATAGTGACATCTAAAAAGAAATACTTAATTGGAACTATCTACAAAGTGTGCCTGGTTTGCAAGCACACTTTGTAGACAGTTCCAATGAAGAAGTTATTTTTAGTTTTTGGTATCTCGGCTCTGCTGAAGAGCCGTCTGACGGTCCTCAGACCAGGATCTCCTGCTGTCAGGTAGACACATCAGGGAAAGGGGAGGGAGAAGAGAACTTTAAAATGTTTTATCTCTCTAACCATAAAGTTTTGAGAGCTAGGACTTGCACTGATGGATTTCTTTTTTCCTTATCTACAATATTACTTTTTATACTTTTAAGCTGTTATAAACCAACAGTTTAAAGGGTTAGTAACATTAATAGTGACCTCTAGTGGCTAGATTTCAGATAGTTATTCTGTTGCACTCTATGGGAGATCTCAGCAGTTACTATTACATTCTGAGGAGTCACTTCCTGTCAGTTTGAACCGTCAGGAAGTAATGAGCTTGTAACTCAGTTTGAATTAATATAATTTTTGTTTTATCTTTCAAGGAGAACAAACAATTCCTAATAATATCCTCCACTTGCTTTACTATGGTCAGAAAATCATGACCACTGTGATTTTGCCCTTGTGCTGTATGAAAAGGTCATCTCCTGCAAATCAGTCCTGGGTATCCTGTCCATGGATGTAGTTGCTGAGAGTTTTTTACTGACCTGAAGCAGCCAAATTATATGATACTACTTAACCAGAGGGGTGCCCAGTGCATTAAAGGGTTAAGATTACTATGTTCCATGAGCAGAGCAGGGGCGGGCTGGCCCGGGGGGCAGGGGGGCAATTGCCCCCCGGGCCGCAGGGCCAGCGCGTGTAGCGGGCCGCCTTGTTTAAAAAAAAAAAAAATCAGGAGAAGTGTGACTGTCAGTGTGGCTGTGGGCCAGAGCGGAGCCCAAAGTCTTGTGCTGGGGCGCCAAATTCAGGATATATTTTTTTTGGTTTTGCATTTATTTTTCCTATGTACCATGAAGCTCCCCTGGGGCTGCCTGCTTCTTAACCCTTTGAGCGCCAGAGCAGTCGTACCACTCTGGCGCTCAAAGGGTTAAAAAAAAGCTCCAGCCCAATTAAATGTATCCTCTGGCGCCTGGCCGCGTCTAGTGAGTGGGGGCAGGCAGGGTATAGACTCAGTGACGAGCCCTGCGTCTGCTGCGCACCGGGTAGGCTGGCCCGCCGGCGGCTGCACCTAACTCAACTGCAGAGGAGACGAGAGAGCTTATCTGAGCGGGAGGCCAGCGGGAGCAGTCAGTCAGCAGAAGCCAGTCGACAAACAGTGAGGTCACAGGGAAAAGGGGAAAACAGGTAAAAGGGTCAATCAAAATGGGGAGAAAGGCAAAAGGGGGAGCATTCAAGTCAAGAGGGGTAAAGAGAGGTAAGGGGGAGGAAGACAAAAGGGGGAGAATCAACAGGGGGCAATAAGAGTGGGTGAGAGGCAGAGGGGGGTCAAGAGGGAGAAAAAAGAGGCAAAAGGAAGGGTGGAATCAAGAGTCAAGAAGGAGAGAGACAGGCAAAGGGGGGATCAAGAGTCAAAGAGGGGGAGAAAGGCAAAGGGGGGGATCAAAAGAGGGGGAAATGGTGGGGAGAAAAAGGCAAAAGGAGGAGGATCAAGAGGGGGAGAAAGAGGCAGAAGGGGAGAGAGAAGCAAGGGGGGGGAGAGACAAAATGGGGGATCAGGAGGGGGAGAATGGCAAAAGGAAGATCAAGAGGGGTAAAGAGAGGCAACTTGGCAACAGGGGGCATCAAGAGCAGGTGAAAGAGGCAGAGAGGGTCAAGAGGGGGGAAAAAAGAGACAAATTGAGGGGGGATCATGAGGCAAAAGGAGGGGGATCAGGAGGGGAGAAAGAGGCAAAAGGGGGATCAAGAGTCAAGGAGGGGAAGAAAGGGGGTTCAAAAGGGAGAGAAAAAGGCAAAGGGAGGAGGCTTAAGAGTCAAGATGGGGAGAACAAAGCAAGAGGTGGGAATCAAGAGGGGAAGAAAGAGGCAAAAGGGGGAATCAAGAGGTGGTATGTGTGTGTGTGTGTGTGTGTGTGTATATATATATATATATATATATATATATATATATATATATATATATATATATATATATATATATATATATAAAATATATCAGGGCTTAAAATTGGAAGTCCTTTGCTACTAGCCAGAACTGAAAAGTTACTCGCCACTGCAAGCCAAAACATACCCACCAGGGCTGAATTTCTACTCGCCAGGGCTAAATTTTAACTCACCATTGGCTAGTGGCGAGTGGAAATTTTGAGCCCTGTTTATATATATATATATATATATATATATATATATATATATATATATATATATATATATATATAATATATATAATATATCCTATAAAATAATTCACTAGGATGTTTGTCAGAAGCCGTCATGTGCAGTAGAGACTGCTGGAACCCGCAGAACGCACTGGGAGCATTCTGTGCTTTCAGGCAGTCTCTACACCGCATAACTAAGTCGGCCGCAGGACGCAGAGCAGGACCAACCTCCTAACCCTTTGAGTACCAGAGGGGTACCCCTCTGGCACTCAAAGGGTTAACATCACCTGGACCTTGACCCATGTACACGGGCTTTTACACTAGTGTATATATATATATATATATATATATATATATATATATATGTACACACCAAACTTTAATCAACCAGCAACTGCAAGGTTAAGTGTTTAATGTGGTGTCAATGCTTCAGTGCAGCCATGTTCACTTTCATCAGCACATGGCTGCACTGAAATGTTGACACTCCACATTAAACACTGTTTTATTTGAACTTAACCCTGTAGTCCAACATTGCTGGGGTATCACAGATTGCCCACAACTGCTGTACACTGACTTGTCCCCCTACACAAGTGATAGGAAGCATGTAGCCCTCCAAAAGTTTTGGACTACAACTCCCATCATCCTGAACTTGGCAACATTGGGATAAAGTTGATAGGAGTTGCAGTACAACACAGCTGGAGGGTCACAGGTTGCCTGCAGGTTTTCTATGCTGATTTACCCTCTTGCATAAATAATGCAAAATCTGTGGCCCTTCAACTGTTGTTGGACTACAACTCCAATCTTCTTCGGCTGATACTTGTGTTACTTCACAACATTAATGAAAGTTATGAACATATTATTATTAAAACTCAACAGAAGGGGGTGGAGTGGGATGGAGGGCTGGAGCGATAGTGGAAATGGGCCACTTGATTAAATTTGCCCCCCAGGCCAAATGTTGCCAGCCCTCCCCTGGAGCAGAGTATAAAGGTCCTGTGGTCCTGCTATCAACTGTCATGTCTGCCTCCTTGGCACTGACATCCAGGACTGATTTGAAGAGGTTAACTCTTGAGCAGTTACACTGGAGAAACATATAGAAGCCATTAGGATTTTCTGTCCATGGTAAGATAAATGGGTGGGTGGAAGGGGTTCTCCTTTTTATGATGCAGTATGGTTGTATCTGCTGCTTCTTCTTGAAAAGACTGCAGTCTGGTAATGCTTTTAGCTCTTTGTGATTGTATGAACTCATTCGCTTTGTGTAATAACCTGTGTGTCTTTCTCTTTCCAGCCTTTTCTTCCTCTCCTGAATCTCAATTGTTCCCCAGATGTGCACACATTCCTGTGTAGGGCCTTTGTTCCCTCTTGCACAGAACCCAAACACATTACACTGCCCTGTAAAGGCCTGTGCCAAAGAGTTTACACCGACTGTAAGCATCTGATCGACACGTTCGGCATTACCTGGCCAGAAGAGCTGGATTGTGACAAGTAAGTGCTAATCTGTTCTATTCTGTGTTGTTGTGATTCTTCCAGGTAGAAAATCATATTAAAGGCAAATCAAGACAGAGTATCCAGTTTCCCAGATCCCCCCCCACTCTTTTGTCCCTAAGGCCCCTTTTATACTGAGTGACATTGTCACAGCAAACCATAAATACAAAATGAGTTGTGATTCATCGGCCTTATGTGTAAAACAGAGGTGCCATTCTGGAGCAAACCAGTTACACCATAGTGGACAAATAAACATTCCCCAAATTCCTAATGATTTGAGTGGATCTTTTTAACCTCTTGATTTCTAGAGAAGTCTCCAGTGCCTTGCTTTGCAATGTGTTGGAGACCTCGCCAGCATTCATGAGGTTAAAATTCCCATTTGAATCAATGGGAATTTGTAGTCCTCCCCTATAATGCAAATGGCTTGCCCCAGAATGCCTCCACTTTTCATACGACCCATAGTCATGGAAGGTTTGTGTGGATAAAAGATGTATGTGCAGAACATGACATTTTCTATCTTGTCAGCACAGTTTAATCCATGGGTTGAAATCTACGTATGATCAATATTACGGGGTTGAAATCTATATATGATCAATATCTTGTATTAATGCTGCAAAAGATTTACCAATACACCTGTTGCTGTAGTTCCCAACCATTAAATCAGGATTAAAATTAAAACGTTGTCTGACCTGTAGGAAAAAAAATGTGATTTAAAATGGACTTGTCACTTTTATGATTAGATTCATTTATGTTGTCTTAACCATATGTTTGTAATATGTCATTTTTGAGAAATGTAACCTTTATTTGTTGGTGACACGTTTCATTAGTTTATGTGCTGTGCAAACACACAGACAGACAGACACACAGACACACACACACGATTAGTGGTTCTCAACCAGGGAGCTGTAGCACTTTGGGTGCACGTCTTGCACACCGTTCAGAGAGCCCTAAACCGGATGCACGAATTAAAAAAAATTAATCCTCTATGGTCCTTAAATGCCAGCTGCCTCGTTTATTTATGGGCATTTGTATGCACATTATGTTTGTTTTTGTTATTCTAATTGAGGAACCCTAAATAACTGTATTTCTCTGTATTGGTACCCTTCATTTCTCCTGGACAGTTGATCTGTATCATGTTAGTGGAGCCCTGAAACCTGTTTTGTTAGGTTGGGATGCCCAGATCAAAAAACGTTGAGGACTTCTGATCTAGACAGAGACCACACACTGCGTGCAGTTCTTATAGCACAGAAAAAGAACGGTTTAGCCTCAAACAGAACTAATTACCACACTGTGTATTGAATTGGCATAAAGTGAAACAATGTGCCAACAAAATAAACAGGTAAATTACCAAATGATTTGGACAACATAGAGTGAGATTTTCATTCTATGTAACATTAAGTAAAATTAGATCATTATGATAGGTCCACTTTAACGCACATTGTGTTAAAAAGATAAATGGAATTATTCTGGGGCAAAACAACTGCACCATAGAAAGCATACATTCCAAGTGTCCCTCTTTAGGAGGGACAGTCCCTCTTTTAGGCCAAAATCCCTCTGTCCCTCTTTCCCACCATGATGTCCCTCTTTTTGGGAGATCACATTCTGTGGTGTGTATATAAGTATCACATTGCTCTACAGCAATTAAACTCATATTACTGTTTGTTTAAATGTCAGTATATGTGTTTATAAATTAGTCTGTGTAATAAAATACTTTGGTCTTGTTATAAGTCATTTATTAAGTTATACAAATAGGTTTTAATAGGTCATGAAATAGCCCAAAAATTCTCGGTAATGCCCCACCCACCAGTCACGCCCCCAGAAACACCCCCTAAAACATAAGTGTCCCTCTTTGGCAATTTGAAATGTTGGGAGGTTTGTAGAAAGGCAAATACAATTCACACAATTTCAGTGGATTTTAATGCTTCTTTTAACCCTTTGAATGCTAGAGAGGTTTCTAATGCATTGCCTTGCAGTATGTTTGAGGCCTATCTAGCATTCAGAGTGCTAAAAGCATCATTTAAATCAATGGGAACTTGTATTTATCCCCTATGGGGCAGTTGGTTTGTTCCAAAATGATTCCATTTTTTATGAAACAGTGGGGGAGATTTATAAAAATTGTTGTTGTTTTTTTTTTTTTAGTGAACGGATCCTTAAAATGTCCTTATTATGAGTGTTGGTATTTATAAAGTATTCTAGTTACACTTATACATGTGGTGACCGTAAAGAATAAGAACAGGTCAGACGTGGCCTTAACCCATTTGGTGCCAGAGGGGTATGTGTACCCCCTCTGGCACTGAAAGGGTTGAATGTTCGGAGAAAATTCTGTCACTAAATCGTTGCAAATAATGACATTTCTTTATAAATACTCTGTACCACTTTTTACAAACTTCCTTCCTTCCTTCCATTTTCATGTGTCCCATATGGTGCAGGTGGTTTACTCCAGAATAACTCCTGTTTGCGATTAGCCGTAAGGCCTCAGAAATATGTCTGAAACAACATGAAACCTTAAGCTTGGTGCCCTGATACAGAAGTGCTGTGACTTGCCTGTTGGGAACCATAGATCTGTAACATTACATTTTGAAGTGAATCCAAAATATAGGTGCATATATTAATTTCTTTTTCCAGTTTTTTAATGTCATTTTGCATTGAACCCTTTAATGACTGGTGCCAGGACCATCACTTTTTTTTTTTTTCCTAAAGGACCGGTGACTTTCCTGGCACGTCACATAATTTTTACTTACAGTGTTCCTGTGGGATTTGATCTCTGTCTGAAATTGACCTCTACAACACCAGAGCCATCTCTCCTGTCAACCCCCCATTTGGCTCGCTGGCACACATAAGTCACATGTACCAACACTCTGACAGAGATCAAATCTGTATGGACCGCTGGTCGTTAAGGGACAAAGAAAATACTTCTTAATACTTCTACAAACAGAAAAACAATATTTTTACATTTCTGAATTTCTGTAGCAAGCGCAACTGGTCTTTACCAACTCTTGACCCTTATTTGTGTCGTTAACCCCTTGAGGGCTAGAGAGGTATCCATTGCAATGGTTTGAATATATCTCTCTGGCACTCAATTAAGCCTTTGAGTGCCAGAGGGTTGAACAATCGACTGCTTTCATTGCTTAGCTTTCATTTCATTTCATTGCTTAGCTTTCCGGCACTCAAAGGGTTAAACCTCACCCAGGTGGTGATCAAGGTAAAAATAATGAAGGAAATGGGAAGAAGCAGTGCAAGCTTCAAGGAATTTTAGCTGACCTCACCAGAGGGAGGGGTAATGGGGGCAAAGACTTGGCCCATTTTCATAGCAACATCAATAACTTATATATATAAAAATAATATAATATATTCTTATGTGAATTAATGTTGCAAGGATCAAATAACTAGGGGCCACACCTTGAGATTAGAGGAAAGGAGGTTTCAACTTCAGCAAAGAAAAGGACTTTTCACAGTAAGATCTGTTACATTGTGCAATTCCTTGCCCAAGGATATGATTATGGCAGACACAATGGATACACTTAAGAGAAGATTAGATACATTTCTTTCAAGAGGGAACATACAGGGTTATACTGTGTGTTAGTAGGCAAAACAGAAAGGTCTAATAAAGACTAACTTAATTGGTAGCAGGAAAGCTATACAGTTCTTGTGTCACTAGGATATGAGGCAAAAGTTGAACTGGATGGACTTGTCTTTTTTCAACATAATTTAATATGTTACTATGTATGGAAAAAATGATAAGCACAGATCTGTTTTATTTTCTTTCATGCAACTGCACTTGTCTGAGTCTTGTCCTAAAAGGCAATGCTCCTTTAACATTTGAATGCTAAATATATCTCTAATTGATTACTAAGCCAGGGCTTAAGATTTGAAGTCCTTTGCTACTAGCCAGACCTGAAAAGTTACTCGCCACTGCAAGCCAAAACATACCAACCAGGGCTGAATTTCTACTCACCAGGGCTAAATTTTCACTCGCCATTGGCTAGGGGCAAGTGGAAATTTTGAGCCCTGAAATAGTCAGTGAGTTGCAGTAGAGCGGAGGTTATATTGGAAGTATGGAGAGCTGGAGGGAGCATGCTACTCAGGTAGTGTGGAATAATCAGTGAGTTGCTGGCAGTGGAGAAGAGGTTATATAGGAAGCATGGACAGCTTGAGGTAGCATGCTAGTCAGGTAGTGTGGAATAATCAGTGAGCTGCTGGCAGTGGAGTGGAGGTTATATACATAGTATGGAGAGCTTGAGGTAGCATTCTACGCAGGTAGAGTGGAATAGTCCAGGGCTTAAAATTTGAAGTCCTTTGCTACTAGCCAGACCTGAAGAGTTACTCGCCACTGCAAGCCATTACATACCCACCAGGGCTGAATTTCTACTTGCCAGGGCTAAATTTTCACTCACCATTGGCTAGGGGCGAGTGGAAATTTTGGCAACATGTTAATATTCAAGGGGTTAATCAGAACTGAGCATTACTTGTAGTTCTACTCTTTTTTTTAAGTCTGCATGCATATATTTGTTTTCCAACTTCTGTGGCGTAATTTGGAACAAGACTGGGCCTTATCCACAAAAGAAAAAGGAGTAATTTTGGAGAAAACCCAGTGCAACACAGGGGAGAAATACAAACTCCCAACATTAAATGGAGTTTTAAAAGCCCCAGTTGAAATCAGTGGGAAGCTTTATTTGTTCCCTATGGGGTAGATGTTTGCTCCAGATTCCCTCTTCTTTTCTGTTATGCATATGGCCCAGTCTTACAATGGTCCTTATTCATTTTGTCTCCTCCATAGGCTGAAAGACTGTGAGGGTTCTCGACCTGCCACATCTGAGGAAACAGATGACCCTGGAATCACGTATAAACCTCCAGAAAAGGTTCACAGGAATTTTGGATTTTGGTGTCCACAACGCTTGAAAACCTTCCAGGGAACAGGTTACAAGTTTTTGGGGGTGGATCATTGTGCGCCACCATGTCCAAACATGTACTTTACAAAAGAAGATTTGGACTTTGCCAAAAACTTCATTGGGATCATTTCAATAGTCTGTCTGTGTGCCACCCTCTTCACATTCCTGACGTTCCTGATCGATGTGAAAAGATTCCGATATCCCGAAAGGCCAATCATTTTCTATTCAGTCTGTTACAGTATCGTGTCTCTTATGTACTTCATTGGGTTTTTATTGGGTAATACTATTACTTGCAATGAAGCGGAGGAACACTCCCCAGGTGGAGACACTGTTGTTCTTGGTTCCCAAAACAAAGCCTGCACTTTCATCTTCATGCTTCTCTACTTCTGCACCATGGCTGGAACAATATGGTGGGTCATGCTGACTATTACCTGGTATCTGGCTGCAGGTCAGAAGTGGAGCTGTGAGGCAATAGAGCGGAAGTCAATGTGGTTTCATACAGTGGCTTGGGGCATCCCGGGGATTCTCACTGTGATCCTTTTAGCCATGAACAAAGTGGAAGGAGACAATATTAGTGGTGTCTGCTTTGTTGGATTGTATGATCAAGACGTCTCTACGTACTTTGTACTCTTACCTCTGTGCCTCTGTGTCTTCATTGGGCTTTCTCTGCTCCTGGCTGGCATCATTTCTTTAAATAACGTTAGACAAGTTATACAACACGATGAAAGGAACCAAGAGAAACTGAAAAAATTCATGATACGAATTGGAGTGTTCAGCGGCACGTACCTGGTTCCACTGGTGATACTGCTTGGATGCTACATCTATGAACAGGTATCTAGGACTACTTGGGAGATTACATGGGTGTCTGACCATTGCCAGGAGTACCACATTCCGTGCCCACATCAGGTAAATGCCAGTTTTGGTCCCTGTTTATTGTTTGGTTTGCTTCCATTATGTTACAGAAAAGTTAGTGTCTCAAATAATGTTGGACTGCATTCAGAAGAAATTCTACAGCAAAACAGTTGCACATAGGGACCAAGTGAACATTCCTATTTATTTAACACAATGAGTGCCAGAGGGGTACACAACACATTGCTCTGCAATGTGTTGTGTACCCCTCTGGCACTCAAAGGGTTAAATGGGTCTCTTAACCCCTTGTACTAGACAGGTCTCCCTAACATTCAGGGGTTAAAAGTTCCATTTAGATGAAGGGGCATTTTGGCTATTTTTTTATTTGCCACCTTTTGTGCAGTTTGTTTGATGTAGAATTGCTCCTCATTCTAGCTCTCTGAGATCCACCCAGATCACATGCACAAATGCAAATTAAAGAGAGAGTAATTCTTAAAATGTATAAAACATGTTGTAGGGTTTATGCCCCTGAGTAAAACAAGTGAACTCTCATAGCTGAGAGGTGTTTTATTCAAAAGTTATTACAGCACAAATTTGAATTATTTAGGTGCAATATCACAGTGGCCTGAAATTGTACAGTGGCTCTGTTGCTACACCATCCTATGGACAGAATTGGTCAGTTGACCATAAATCTCCATAGGACTGTGTAACAACAGCACCACTGTACAATGTCAGGCCACAGTGATATTGCACCTAAACAATTCAAGTTTGAACTGTAATAACATTTGAATAAAAAAAAAGTCTCAGCAGTGGGAGTACTCTTGTTTTGCTCAGGGGGATAAACACTACAACATATATTTTTTTACATTTTAAGTATTACTATCCCTTTAAGAGGCTCTGGCAGCGAGCCAACCAGATCACAGGGAACAGTACAGCTCCCAGTGAGTTAAATGAGGTTTAACCCTTTGAGTACCAGAGGGGTATGCAACGCATTACAATGTGTTGCTTACCCCTCTGGTACTCAAAGGGTTAAAACCTAGACTGTTAGAGGAAAATGCTCTAGAGTGCAATCAGTCAGAGTATGTCCAAAAACTCATGTCACGAGGAGAATGAGGGTTTGAAAGTAGAGAGTTTGCCAGTGGAAACATGATGTAAACATTCCATAGAGATCAGGAGATCTCCATCGCATGATCATACAGGTTCTGGCAGCTGTGATCGTTCCTCTCCTGCCCCTTTTCCATAAGTCACACTGACTTCCCTCAGATCTGAAATCTGGTGGCATGACCGGACAGATCACAATGAGCGACAATCTTCTGTCTATCAGTATAAGGAAAACACAACCCCCCACATGAAGGAGGGCAGTTTGTTTTTGTTTTTTTAATGCTGACACAAGATTGTCCAACGTTGCGATCCATCCGACCGGCTTGCTGCTCTGAGCAGAAGCAACATTACGTATGGAAAAGGTGCTGGAGGGGGACACTTTAAAATAAAACAAAGACTACAATATGGGCAGTTGAAAGCGTACTTTTCTTTATAAAATAAAAGTATATTGAAAAATCGACATTGACTAAATATAAGTACATTACTATCCTTTAAATTTGTCCCAAAATTGTTCTGCTTTTTTTGCTTGTGGCT
Organism: Rhinophrynus dorsalis; assembly: GCA_037306005.1. NCBI lineage: Eukaryota > Metazoa > Chordata > Amphibia > Anura > Rhinophrynidae > Rhinophrynus > Rhinophrynus dorsalis. Next base: position 66,638,865 of record CM074723.1, on the reverse strand, counting down.
CGTAGATTCTGATGGCATTTGAAAACCAATTGGCTCATATCATCTTAATACTGGAAATAAGAAATATTAAATTCTAATTAGAGATAACAAAAGACAGAGGAGTATCTACACATTGTATCTTTTAGATAAGATGAAATTGAAGATGAAAAAACTATTAGAAAATCTAAACAATTTGTCTGTACAGATTATGTGGTTGCAGAATGTGTAAAGTGAGAATAAAGCGTTACTATTCCTTTAACTATACAGATATTGTGCAGTCAGAACTGTCCCATGTTTGGATCCCATTGTCTTATTATTGAATTGACACTTAGCCATAAATCTATAACAAGGCAAGGGGATTCATTCCAATAAAAAGAGGGAAACTGCAAATTACTGTTCCGTTAAAGTGTTCTGTTAAAAATATTCGGTTCTTGACTATGAATCTTTTTCAGAGGGGTGTTGGAAAGGCAAAAGTGTCTACTTGATTTAGGTGCCTGACACAGAGGCCAACTTGTTTGTTGAAAACTGTCCAACCTGTCTGAAAATGTGCACATTGGATGGTTGTCGCCCTGTGTGTGTGTGTATGCAGGGGGTGGAGCCTACCTTCCCTCCTTGGCTGCAGCTAGCCAACCAGCTCCAGAAAGATTTGAGACACTAACTATTAACTAGGTAGTAGAAGGGAAAGAAGACTTCTGTGAGCATGACCCCGAAGGACACCCACAGTCTGCCACAGGCGAACCAGGAATGTCTTTACCATTGGAGCTTGGGGCCAGACCTAAGACTAAGGATGCTGGGGTCTCTATATCCCCTATTGCGCATTGCTCTTCCTGTCATTCAGGGTTACCTAGAGAATTCTCAGGTCATTTATGCCCAGCATGTTCTGATGCCTCTGAGAGTCTCCCAGGGACCTCCACCATGCATTAGAGCCAGTTTGGGTGCAAGAGTTCAAGGCTGCTACTAGGGTCCTTATGTCCGCTTTGCAACTCTTTCCATCCCAGTTACAGGGGGTCTTTCATTCTTGGCAGACCCCCTCCTTCGTCAAGTCTTCTCTGCCAAAGCCTCAGGGTGTACCTGACGTGTCAGATTCCTCTGAGGTGGAACTGCTGGTGGATTCAGATGTTGAGGAATGTTCTGCTGTGGGCTCCTCTCAGTTTTTTGGGGACCTTTTTGAGGCTGATCCTGAGCCCTTGGCTGAGGGACTGATCAGGGCTGTCTTGAATACTCTTAACATTCCCTTAGTTCAGGAGGTTCCTTCAGACCCCTCTGATGTGTTTCAGGAGCCTAAAACGCCCCTTACCTGCTTTCCACCTAACCGCACTCTTGACTGCCTTGTGTCTGAGGAGTGGAAATCCCCGGACAGGAAACCTTCTGTGTCCAAGAAATTTGCAAAGCTTTATCCCTTCTCTGAGGCAGCGCTTACGCAGTGGGTTCATCCCCCCAAAGTTGATGCCCCTATCTTCAGGCTATCTAAGTCTACTGCCTTGCCAGTTTCTGATGCGTCTGCTCTAAAGGACTGGACTGACAAGAAACTTGATGTCTCCCTCAAGTCCCTCTTTGCCACTGCTGGTTCTGCCATGTGTCCAGCATTCGCAGCAGCATGGATGAACCGGGTCATTGCGGTCTGCACTGAACGGCTCCTTCTTGCTGTCCGTCAGGATACTCCTACTTCGGATAAGTTGTGCCTCCTTGCCAACATTTCTGAGGCACAGCACTATGTTTCAGCTGCCCTATTTGATGCCATCCGTTTGGTGGCTAGGGTTTCCACCATGTCTGTGGTTGCCAGACAGGTTCTTTGGCTCAAGATCTGGTCTGCTGATACTGCTTCTAAGAAAGCATTGCTGTCCTTGCCTTTCTTTGGGCCAGATCTGATCAGTGAGGCTACAGAGGGTAAGGGTACACTTCTACCCTTAGTTCCTAGGAAGAAAACACTGCTTAAAGGGATAGTAATACTTCCTTTTAATTTTATTTTATTTTGTAGGCATTAAAAAACATGAAGAATGATATAAGTCTTATCTCTCAAACCTTTATGGTTTAAGAGATATTCACAAACAAAGTATCCCCCCCTGTTCAACCAGATCAGAAGGGAGGTGCCCAGGTAGACTGCAGAGAGGGACAATCTTCAATTAAGATAAGGGAAAAAGCTGAAAAACTTGTCAAGGGGGAAGGGCTTTCATTGTTTTCATACAAAGAAAATTGTCCCCTTCTGTTATCTGTCTGGTCTTACAACCAGACTCACATCTGAGAAGAGATGGCTTACACTAGGTAAAAGAGGCGGGGAGGGGAACTTTGCTTGTGAATATCTCATAAACCATAAAGGTTTGAGAGATAAGACTTATATCATTCTTCATGATTTTTTTAATGCCTACAAAATAAAATAAAGTTAAAACAAAGTATTACTATCCCTTGAAGCGTAAACGGTATTTTTGTTCCTTTCAGAATGAGACATGTCCAGCGAACTAAATGGTTCCCTCAGCTCCGTGTACCTCCTCCAGACCCAAACAGCGATGGAAGCCCAAGGTCTCCTCCAATCCCAAGGCTCCCAAGACTTCTTCGGCATAACTCACTGAACCCGGGTCCACACTCTGCTGTGGGTGGTCATCTGCATCACTATCACAGCATTTGGGAGGATTCAGTGATGGACCCATGGGTTTTGCAGGTAGTGACGGAAGGGTACAGGATCCCTTTCGTCTCTCTTCCTCCCTTTCGCTTTCTTCCTTTCTACGCCTCAGAGCGCAGAGAAATGCCATCTGTTCGATGGCGCTGTTCAAGCTCTTCTGGACAAGGATGTTCTGGAGCAGGTTCCAGTTGAGGACAGAGGTATGGGTTTTTACTCAAACCTCTTTGTAGTCTCAGAGAAGGATGGCAGTTGCCGTCCCATTTTGGATTTGATGGATCTCAATTTCTTTGTGTCCCGGACTCATTATCACCAGGACTCTCTACGTACGCCATGTTCCCGGGAGGAATTCCTTGCATCTCTGGATCTTCAGGACGCATACTTACACATCTCCATTCATCCAGAGAGCCAGCAGTACGTCCGGTTTTCCTGCGACCAGGGACATTTTCAGTTCTCAGCTCTTCCATTTGGCCTGACGACAGCTCCTCAGGTCTTCAACCGTGTCCTGGGAGCCTTAGTGTCCACCCATCACCGAGACGGCATCAGAGTTACTCCATACATGGACGACCTGCTTCTGAAAGCCTTTTCTGCGGAACTTCTTCATCAGCAGGTTCAGGAATGCATTCATGCTCTCACCTATCACGGGTGGATCATCAACTTGGACAAATCAGATCTTGTCCCATCCCAGCATCTTGTCTTCCTGGGCCTCCTCTTCGATACCCAGAAGAACATGGTGTTTCTCACGGACGAAGTGGCTCACTAGATTGCCCACAGGGTTTCCGCGATACTGGCTCAAGATCCAGTTCCAGCCAAGAAACTGTCATCTCTTGTGGGGAAATTAATTTCTACCACAGAGGCGGTACAGTTTGTCATGGCACACACCAGGGAACTCCAGCGGTTTGTGATCCAGGTGTGCAGGGGTCGGCCGGACCTTCTGAAGATGTCGGTATCACTTCCTCTTCATGTGGAACTGAGTTTGTCCTGGTGGCTCGACCTCTCCAATCTGCTGAAGGGTAAATCCTTCCTAGTTTCCTTCTGGACCACAGTGACGACGGATGCCAGCCTCGCCGGATGGGGAGCGGTCATGGGTCACCTGAGTGCACAGGGTCGGTGGTCTACGGAAGAATCTCTCCTTCCCATCAACGTGTTGGAGCTCGGGTGATATTTCATGCCCTTCATCATTGGACATCTCAGCTGGAAGACTGTCCAGTCCGGGTGGAGTACAACAACGCCACGGCAGTGGCTTACATCAACAAGTAGGGCGGAAGAAGAAGTCTCGCCACTTGGTTAGAGGTCAAGGCTATTTTGTCCTGGGCTGAAGAACACGTTCCTGCCATATCCGCAGTTCACATTCCTGGCGTAGACATCGTTATGGCGGACTTCCTCAGTTGACACACAGTGGACAGCAGAGAGTGAGCGCTGCACCCAGAGGTGTTCACCCTCATTGTTCAGAAATGGGGTCTTCCTTAAATCAACCTGATGGAGACAAGACACAACCGGAAGGTTCCGAGGTTCTGCTGTCGATGGAGGGACCCTCTAGCTTTGGCGGTGGATGCAATGTCCATTCCTTGGTTACTCCCTCTGCCTTACATCTTTCCTCCCCTCCCCATGTTGCACAGGGTGTTACTGAAATTACGACTGGAGCATTGTCCAGTCATTCTGATTGCTCCATACTGGCCTCTCCAGGCTTGGTTTCTGGAGCTTCTGGATCTGTCAGTGGTGGAGACATTCCGGCTCCCTTGCCATCCAGATTTTCTTCTACAGGGTTACCTGTGGAAGGAGGATGTTCATCGAAATTGAATCTTCAATATTGAGGAAGAAAGGGTTTTCTTCTGGTGTGGTGGCTACTATGCTCGGTGCCCGCAAACCTGTTTCTTCCAAGATCTACCATCGTGTCTGGTCGACCTTCCTATATTGGTGTGCCGAAAAGGACCTGTCTCAGGAATTTGATCTGCCTACGGTCCTGGCCTTTTTGCAGGACGGTGTGGATAAGGGCCTCTGTTTGAGTTCCCTTAAGGTTCAGACTTCTGCTCTCTCTGTTTTCTTTCAGAGGCACATTGCCATCCTTCCTGATGTCAAGGTTTTCTGCTATACTCGTCCTGCCTTCAAGATTCCTGCTCCTCCGTGGGATCTTAACTTGGTTTTGGGCGTTCTTCAGTGCCCTCCATTTGAGTCTTTGGCTACTATTCCTCTACGCCTGTCAACGTGGAAAATGGCTTTTCTCCTGGCAATTGTGTCTGTTGTGTTGTGCAGTTACATGCTCTGTCCTGTAAACCACCCTATTTGGTGTTTCACAAGGACAAGGCTGTGCTTCACACCTCTCAGGAGTTTCTCCCGAAGGTGGTTTTCGGAGTTCCACATCAATCAGGAGATTGTGGTGCCCTCTTTCTGCCCTGACCCCACCTCTGATAAGGAGAGGGATCTCCACTTGTTAGACATGGTACGTGTCTCAAGTTTTATGTACATCGCACTGAGTCTGTCAGGCAATCTGACGCATTGTTCGTCATTCCTGAGGGTCCTAGGGCAGGAAGACCTGCATCCAAATTGACTATTGCTTCTTGGATCAAGTCCGCTATTCGTAAGGCTTACGAGCTAAGAAAGAAGCCTGTCCCCTTTTGGGTTACAGGCTCATTCTACAAGATCTATTGGGGCTTCTTGGGCTTACAAGAATCAGACCTCCGCTGATCAGTTATGCAAGGCTGCCACTTGGTCGTCGGTGCACACCTTTTCGAAGCACTACCGTGTTGATGTGCTGGCATCGGCTGACGCCAGCTTTGGGAGGAAGATCCTGGAGGCAGTGTTGCCTGTCTAGGATCTTCTTCGGTTCTTGGTGCTTTCTTCACTTTTGAGCCCCATTGGCTCTAGTTCAGTGTGCTGTGTAACAGTTCTTGGGGTGTTGTTACCCCTGTTCAGTGTCCGTTGACACTTCATTTGTTTTGTTGGGCTGTCTCTGATCTTATGGTTCATATCTGCTCTGGTGACTTTGGGGGCCTTGTGCCTGGTCCTTGCCTTACTTCCTGCCTCTGGGAAACTCAGTGGTTGGACATCCCAGAGTTACCAGTAACCTGTATTGGGCAACAGAGAAAAGAGGATTTTAGTCTTATCTGTTAAATCCTTTTCTCTTAGTCCATACAGGATACTGGTCTCCCACCCTGTCAAGGGACCATTCTTGGCTCTCCTGTGGCAGACTGTGGGGGTCCTTCGGGGTCATGCTCACAGGAGTCTTCTTTCTCTTCTACGATTTAGTCAATAGTTAGTGTCTCAAATCTTTCTAGAGCTGGTTGTCTAGCTGCAGCCAAGGAGGGAAAGTAGGCTCCACCCCCTGCATACAATTCTAGAATTGTTCCTGCCTACTTAAACGGGCGGATCGCCTACCCAGAGTTACCAGTAACCTGTATGGACTAAGAGAAAAGGATTTAATAGGTAAGACTAAAATCCTCTTTTTAAATGAATGACAATGGGAGTGCTTTCTCTCAGTTCTTATGTGTTCTGTCTGTTTATTTTTGGCTAATAATGAGACGCATAGGATGTGGTTCACGTAATCCTAAATGATTCAGCCAAAACCTAAAGAAAACAGAGGGCTCCAGCCAAAACACTGAACTAAATACTGGATATGACACACCCTTAATACTATTCCTAAAAATTGTAATTGCTTTTCCAATAGTAATGGAACCCCACCCCCCCAAAAAAAAAATAATAATAATTGTGTTATGTAATGTGGCCACTTTGTAGAATCCGAGAGGAAGTAGTTGTACGTTTAAGACATCTCGTAGTTCTTGAAAAAAGCCCATTGGTTTCAAAAGGAATTTCTATTTTATGTACTTGAAGTGATATTTGATGCAGTTATGCAACTAAGGCTTTTGGGTGCCAGCCCTGGTAAGATATAAATATATATATTCCACAAAAAGAATTGCACACACAGGTCAACATTTCAGCCCCAACTTGGGCCTTTGTGAAGATGATTTGACCATCTTGACAAAGGCCCAATTTGGGGCCGAAAAGTTGATGGAATAAACCAGCACCTTTCGTGAACTGAAAAAAGACCCCCCGTGATAATATGATACATACACACACACACACACACTAATCTGTATAATATATAATGTGTGTATGTGTGTGTACTATTTGGGATATATCCACAAACCCAAAAGTGGAAAAAATTATGTGGCAAATGAGATGCGCCATAGGGACAAATACAAATTCCCTTTGATATAAATGAGGCTTTTAAGGTCATGAATGTGAAGCAATTTGTTGGAGACTTCTCCAGCTTTCAAGGCAATTTATTTATTGGTCCTGGTTGTAGTTGGTTTGGCCCAGAATTGCTCCAATTATCTTTGTACATTGAGACTTACACATGCACTGTAATTAACCCTTTGTATGCAAGAGGGGTGCGCAATGCAGTGAAAAGCACCCCTCTGGCACACACAGGGTTAAATTATATACTTTGGTGTGTGTCAAAAATGTTAACTTTGTCTGAGGACTATGAGATGAATGTTACCTGTTGATCTGAATACACCCCTATAACATCTGATTCTGATTGCAGTTGAGGAATGCAGCCAGACCTGACCTTGCTCTGTTTCTAACCAAATATGTGATGACCTTGATTGTTGGGATCTCTGCTATCTTCTGGGTGGGAAGTAAGAAAACCTGCTCTGAATGGGCCAATTTCTTCAACCGGAGTCAAAAACAAGAGTAAGAAAAATCCTTTTTCTTTTCTATTCTGGATAGATGATTATACCTGGGAACTCTTAAAGGGATAGTAATACTTTGTTTTATCTTTATTTTATTTTGTAGGCATTAAAAAAACATGAACGATACAAGTCTTAACCTTTATGGCTTGAGAGATATTCACAAGCAAAGTTTCCCCTCCCGCCCCTTTTACCTAGTGTAAGCCATCTCTTCTCAGATGTGGAATCTAGTTGTAAGACCAGACAGAAGGGGACAGTCTTCTTCCTATGAGAACAATGAAAGCCTTGCCCCCCTTGACAAGCTTTTCAGGTTTTACCCCTATCTTAACTGAAGATTGTCCCTCTCTACAGTCTACCTGGACACCTCCCTTCTGATCTGGCTGAGCAGTGTTACATCAGTAAAAGGGGTGGGAGGGGGATACTTTTCATTGAATTACTCTTGAACTACAACTCTGACAGAATTGATTTAACACTCTCCAGAGTCCAAATACTATGATGATTAATTAGAGCTGCTTTTAGTATGAAACATTACTATCCCTTTAAAGGAATAGTAACACTTAAATTTTACTCATCTCCATTTTGTAGCACTTAAAAAAGAAATAAAAATGCTTCCAGTGCCATCTCTCAAACCCTTATGGTTTGAGAGAGATCCCCTTTCAAAGTTCCCCCTCCCCTGACGCCAGTGCTCTAGCTGACTGCCAGGGAATCCTGTCCCGGGACCGGCGGAGGCTCTTCAGCAGAGCTGAGATTGCGTTATGGAAAAAGAAATCCTTCACTGGAATGGTCTTCTACGTGTGCTTGCAAACAAAGCACACGTAGAAGAACTTATCAGTGAAGGATTTCTTTTTCATTAATACGATCTCGGCTCAGCTGCAGAGCCGCCAGCTGGTCCCAGGAGCAGATTTCCTGAAGTCTGCTAGAACGCTGACGTCAGGGGAGGGGGAACTTTAAAAGCAGTTATCTCTAAAACCATAAGGGTTTGAGAGATGACATTGGGGCATTTTATTTGTTTTTTAAAGGGCTACAAAATGGAGATGAGTAAAATGTTAGTGTTTTACTATCTCTTTAATAGCTATTCCTGATGTCTATGTAATGCTTGCTTTTTTCATTTTTTTTGTTTCTTTACTTTAATCGGTTGAGCTTTACTTCAGTCAGGAAACCTCATCCTACCCATGTGGTGTGGTCTCCATCGCACAAGGCTTGTTTGTTTCATCTGCCCTATTGTACGCTTTCCAGCGAGGCCTTCAACAGGGTACAGTTTGCAGCAAAGGTCTGTAATGGATTCTTGACTCACAAGCTCCTGTGAATGGGGCTTTGTGTGTTACATCTTCCTGGTTAGTCAGGGTTCTGCCTGTGGTGGAATCGTTCTGTTTGCAAAGCGTGGCCAATGTCAACAGAAACTTCTGTGCTTGCAAGAATTATCAGCTTGCTGTGCAAGTATTCACCTAGTCTGTCTAATCAGCACATATTTTGTTGGCTATACATATTTTTTTTAATGTTCCATGATCTGTTGAGACTTGATTATTTCATCTGTAATCTACGTGATTCTCACAAGATAAAGGTTAAGATGCCACATTTAGGGCTCTATGCACAAAAGAAAAATGGAGCCATTCTGGTTTTAGGGCTCTATGCACAAAATGAAAATGGAGCAATTCTGGGGCAAACCAACTGCACCATAGGAGACAAATATTCCCAATGATTTTACATGGGGCATTTAACTCCTTGAATGCCAAGGGTTTCAGGTCCCATTTAAATCAGTGAGACATTTTTATTTGTCTCCTATGATGCAAATGGTTTGATCCAAAATTGCTGCATAATAATGGTCTGTTAACATTGGTAAGGTTTTTTGTCTGTTTTTTTCTGTTTCGCCATTTTTGATTTGATAGAATTGTTCGAAAAGTGGTATGCCTCTTTGCTGCATCTTAAATGTGATATTAAAGTTTTTGCCGCCCCCGCCCGCAACCCTTTCTCAATATAAACATCATCAACACTGCACAGAAAAACCCCTCTGTCCTTATCTGCACAATTAAAAGGCTTTGGTTTGGGAGGTGATATCTGATCATGTACAGATAACTGGTATAGGATAGGGGAAAGACCCTTTTGAGGAAGAAAAAAAAAAAAAAGAAAGAAAAGGTATGGGTTTTTTTTTTACAGTAAGAGCAGTAAAGTTATGGAATTCTTTGCCTCTATGTGCTGTGCTTGCAGACACTGTAGTTGCTTTAAAAAAATGTAATGGATTCAGGTTCACCCAAGAAATGAGCAATAACAATTTTCTTTTCAATTAGTGTAAAAAAAAAAGTGCGTGTGTTGCAGGGGATTTGCAGTCCCTCAAATCTCAGCAAAAACTCTACTTTGGTAAAAATCCTGAGTGTGATTCTTTTCAGTGTTTTCTTTGGTCATTACCTTGCGCAAGGATCTTAGACTGCATGAGATGGCAGTTCCATCTGGTAAGAAGAGACTTCATACAGTGACACTTCAATAATGATCTAATGAGACAAAGTGTATGTGCTTGAAAAGTATCACTGCCTTATTATGTGCTAAACTGCTGGATAGGATTGTCTTCTCATCCTGAGATTAGGAAAAGGCTCACACATCCAGTATGAGACTGCCATAAATCCTTACACTGACAGGGCATTTAGGTATACAATCAAAGACATATTCATAAAGGCTTTCATAGATGCCTAATTGGGGGTGAATTGGTACAAATGGAACAATCACATGCAGAAAGCAAAAGATCATATGGAACAAGTAACTGTCCCCAGAATGGCTGTACCTTATATTTTTATATGTAAGGCCCAGTGTTCTCTGATAGATTCCACTAGTTATAAGCATAAAATAGGTAAGGAAAAAGAAAACCAAAATTACCTGGTAACTCTAATAGCGGGCACCTAATAATAATAGTATAATAGGTCCCACCTGTTATCCCTTGGTATCTGACTATCTGCTTTATACAGATGTGTGACTCAGTGGCCATTTACTTGATTGAAGAAGCTATACCTACTAAATTGATGTGCAATGAGTTGGAGACCTCCCTGTCACTCAAATGGTTAAATGGGCAATGATAGATAGGGTTACACAATCCTGCAGCCTTATTTCCATACAAAAAACAGGAACTTAATGGTTCTTGGTCTTATATACTATTTAGAATTTCTCAAACATTTTATTTAATTTCACATCAAATCCCTGTGGAAATATTAGGGAAAAAATTGGTAACAATTATCGGATGATTATACCAGATTGTTTGTTTTTATCTATAGAATGGACTAGGTTATCTTTCTTATTACAAAAGTAGTCTAACAGAAACTTTAATTTCACTATGTGAAATGCTCCATTGTCTGCTACCTAAGCCTTACTCCACTGTCCTCTGGTAGTGACAAATCCACAAATACAGTCTGACACCCAGCCTTACTCCACTGTCCTCTGGTAGTGACAAATCCACAAATACAGTCTCACACCCAGCCTTATTCCACTGTCCTCTGGTGGTCACAAACCCACAAATACAGTCTGACACCCAGCCTTATTCCACTGTCCACTAGTAGTGACAAAACCCCATATACAGTCTGACACCCAGCCTTATTCCACTGTCCTCTGGTAGTGACAAAACCCCATATACAGTCTGACACCCAGCCTTATTCCACTGTCCTCTGGTAGTCACAAACCCACAAATACAGTCTGACACCCAGCCTTATTCCACTGTCCTCTGGTAGTCACAAACCCACAAATACAGTCTGACACCCAGCCTTATTCCACTGTCCACTGGTAGTCACAAACCCACAAATACAGTCTGACACCCAGCCTTATTCCACTGTCCTCTGGTAGTCACAAACCCACAAATACAGTCTGACACCCAGCCTTATTCCACTGTCCTCTGGTAGTCACAAACCCACAAATACAGTCTGACACCCAGCCTTATTCCACTGTCCACTAGTAGTGACAAAACCCCATATACAGTCTGACACCCAGCCTTATTCCACTGTCCTCTGGTAGTCACAAACCCACAAATACAGTCTGACACCCAGCCTTATTCCACTGTCCTCTGGTAGTCACAAACCCACAAATACAGTCTTGCACCCAGCCTTATTCCACTGTCCTCTGGTAGTCACAAACCCACAAATACAGTGTGACACCCAGCCTTATTCCACTGTCCACTAGTAGTGACAAAACCCCATATACAGTCTGACACCCAGCCTTATTCCACTGTCCTCTGGTAGTCACAAACCCACAAATACAGTCTCACACCCAGCCTTATTCCACTGTCCTCTGGTAGTCACAAACCCACAAATACAGTCTGACACCCAGCCTTATTCCACTGTCCACTAGTAGTGACAAAACCCCATATACAGTCTGACACCCAGCCTTATTCCACTGTCCTCTGGTAGTCACAAACCCACAAATACAGTCTGACACCCAGCCTTATTCCACTGTCCACTAGTAGTGACAAAACCCCATATACAGTCTGACACCCAGCCTTATTCCACTGTCCTCTGGTAGTCACAAACCCACAAATACAGTCTGACACCCAGCCTTATTCCACAAACCCACAAATACAGTCTCACACCCAGCCTTATTCCACTGTCCAGTGGTAGTTACAGATTGACATTTACTTTCTGAAGCCCCAGCCTTGTTCCACAGTCCTCTGCTAGTGAAAGAACCACACATACACTGTCTGCCATTACTGATATTTTTTTCTGTGGATCCACTTCTTCTTGGTGGGTTTCACAGAACAGAGAAATTATTACCACCTATGGGGCCCTGGGACTAAATCTGTGGCTGCACCCCCCTTCTGGAGTACGTCTGAGTAACATGCATCAACAAAAGTCTTATGGCAATGCAATGTATTGGACACCTCTTTGGTGCTCAGTGGGTTAATTGAGAAAAGGGAAGGAGCATGCCAACTCTCTTACTGTCTCTCTGCACAGAACACACACCACTACAACAATGGTGAAAGTCAGGTGTGATCCATCACCCTGGTAAGGGTCTATGAGCTCATCTGCATCCACCCTCCACTCTGTAGCTATGTACGCCAGTGATGATATCATGAATCGGGTTATGACTTTACTGAACCAGTGCCTCACTCCTGCTTTTTTCCTACATTGATTCAATAGTGAAGAAAGTGCTGCAATACTAAGGAAAGGAGTGCCTAACTCTTTAGATTTATTCTCCCTGTCCACAGATAAATGGCTTAGTCAGCAAGGGCAAGGGGAGAGGGTTTTTAAGACCAGTAGATCAGTGATTTGAGAGGGAACATGATGGCTATTTCCCCCCAGGATATTATTGCTGACTTTCCTAGCCATAGAAGCACCTTTGACATATTCCACCTCAAAGCCATGGTGGGCAATGAGGTGGAAATTGTCTGTTGCATCCATGACAGGGAGACTAAAATTTGGAAGTGCTCAGCATTCTGTGTTCATGGATTGGATTTAGTGCAGGGGTGGGCAATGTGAGGCTCTTCAGCTGCTGTCAGAGTACAACTCCTATCTCCCCCGATGGGGGATGATGGGAATTATAGCCAGCAGCAGCTGTAAGTCCCCATGCCACATGCCCCTGGATGAGTATATAAATAGTACATTGTTAAATAAGGTCCATAACTGTTGTGATTTAGTATTATCAAGGAGCACTTGTTTCATGAAGTCACCATAATTAATAAGATGGCTGACATCTTCACATACCTGTTTGCTTCTTTAAAAGGTTAAAAATTCTACACTTAACTTACATTGATTGGCAATTAAGGATGATCTGTAATGTTACTGGTCCTTACATCTTATACTTGACACCACCCTTACATCTGCCCAGTGTCCACAGTTCCTGTGGGAAAAGATGCAAGAAGAGTAATTTCAGAAGACACCTGTACTGGAACACATGGCTAGAGCGGCAACACATGGATAAAGAGATGTATAACATTGGGCAGAATGCAAGAAATGTGTACTATCTCTCTATTTACAGTGAACTTCTGATGGGAAAAATGATTAGCACCAAAATGTTACTGAACTGCAAATGTTTTTTCTCTGTCGTCCAATACAGGGTACTGGTAACTTTGGGTAGGCGAGGCTGGGGTCTCTTTGTCCCCTATTGCGCATTGCTCCTCATGTCATTCAGGGTTACCTAGAGAATTCTCAGGTCATTTATGCCCAGCATGTTCTGATGTCCCTGAGTCTCTCCCAGAGACCTCCAGCCATGCATTAGAGCCAGTTTGGGTGCAAGAGTTCAAAGCTTCTACTAGAGACCTCCGGTCTACATTGCAACTCTTCCATCCCAGTTAAAGGGGGTTTTCCACTCCTGGCAGACCCCTACTTCCATCAGATCTTCCCTGCCGAAACCACTGGGAGTACCTGACATATCAGATTCCTCTGAGGAGGAACTGTTGGCGGATTCGGATGTTGAGGAATGTTCTGCTGTGGGCTCCTCTCAGTTATTTTTGGGGACCCCTTTGAGTCTGATCCTGATCCCTCGGCTGAAGGCTTGATCAGAGCCATCTTAACTACCCTAAACATTCCCTTCGTTCAGGAGGTTTCTTCGGATGCCTTTGACGTATTTCAGGAGCCTAAGAGGCTCTATACTTGTTTTCCACCTAACCCCACTCTTAACGGCCTTGTGTCTGATTAATGGAAATCTCCGGACAGGAAACCACCTGTTTCCAATAAATTTGCCAAGCTTTACCCCTTCTCTGAGGTGGCGCTTGCTCAGTGGGTTCATCCCCCCAAAGTGGATGCTCCTGTCTCCAGGCTATCTAAGTCCACTGCTTTACAAGTTGCTGATGCGTCCGCTCTGAAAGACTGGGCTAACAAGAAACTTGAGGTCTCCCTCAAGTCCATTTTTTGCCACTGCTGGTACTGCCATGCATCCAGCTTTCGCTGCGGCATGGGTGAACCGGGCCATTGCGGTCTGGACTGAACTACTCACCCTGGCTGTCCATCATGGTGCTCCTACTTCAGGTATGTTGTGACCAGCAATATGCTTCTGCTGCCTTATTTGATGCAATCTGTTTGGTGGCAAGGGTTTCCAACATATCTGTGGTTGCCAGACGAGCTCTTTGGCTCAAGACCTGGTCTGCTGACACTGCTTCCAAGAAAGCTTTGCTCTCATTGCCTTTTCAAGGCACTTCTTTGTTTGGGCCAGATCTTAAGGATCTGATTAGTGAGGCCACAGGGGGCAAGAGTAGCCCTCTGCCTATGGTCACCAGGAAGATGGCGCCTATCAAGCGCAATCGGCTTTTTCGTTCCTTCCAGACTGAGACACGTCCGGCGAACCAGTCGGTTCCCTCAGTTCCGCGTTCCTCCTCCAAGCCCAAACAACAATGGAAGCCCAAAGTCTCTTCCCCAAGCCTTCTTCGGCATGACTTGCCGAACCCAGGTCCCCACTTGGCTGTGGGTGGCAGTCTGCATCACTACCACAGAGTCTGGGGGGATTCAGTGGCGGACCCATGGGTTTTACAGGTGGTGGCGGAAGGGTACAGGATCCCTTTTGCTTCTCTTCCTCCCTTTCGGTTTTTCCCCTCTCATACGCCCCAGGGCGTAGAGAAACACAGTTTGTTTATTTGCGCTATCCAGGCCCTTCTGGACAAGGATGTTCTGGAACCTGTTCCAATTCAGGACAGAGGTATGGGTTTTTACTCAAACCTCTTTGTGGTCTCTAAGAAGGACAGAGGATGTCGTCCCATTTTAGGTTTGAAGGATATCAATTCCTTTCTGATCAAGACTCATTACCACTAGGAGTCCCTAAGGATGGTGATTGCTGCTATGTCCCCAGGGGAATTCCTTGCCTCTCTGGATCTTCAGGATGTGTATCTACACATCGCCATTCATCCAGAGAGTCAGCAGTATCTCAGATTTGCCTGTGACCAAGGGCACTTTCAGTTTTCAGCTCTTCCCTTTGGTCTGACTACAGCTCCTCAAGTCTTCAACCATGTCCTGGGAGCCTTAGTATCCATCCTCCATCGGGACAGCATCAGAGTTACTCCATACGTGGACGACCTGCTTCTGAAAGCCCCTTCTGCGGAACTTCTTCATCAGCAGGTTCAGGACTGCATTCATGCTCACACCCATCATGGGTGGATCATCAACATGGACAAGGCAGATCTTGTCCCATCCCAGCGTCCGGTCTTCCTGGTCTTCGACACTCAGCAGAGCATGGTTTTTCTCACGGATGAGGTGGCTTACCAGATCGCCCACAGGGTTTCTGCTGTTCTGGCTCATGATCTAGTTCCAGCCAAGAAGCTGTCCTCTCTAGTGGGGAAGTTCATTTCCACCATAGAAGCGGTCCCGTTTGCCATGGCTCACACCAGGGAACTCCAGAGGTTTGTGATCCAGGTGTGCAGGGGTCAGCCGGACCACCTGAAGACTTCAGTATCCCTCCCTCTTCATGTGGAACTGAGTTTGTCGTGGTGGCTCGACCTCTCCAATCTGCTGAAGGGCAAGTCCATCTGGACCACGGTGACAACGGATACCAGCCTCTCTGGCTGGGGAGCGGTCCTGGGTCGCCTAAGTGCTCAAGGTCGGTGGTCTCCGGAGGAGTCTGTCCTTCCCATCAACATATTGGAGCTTCGGGCGATATTTCATGCCCTTCGACAATGGATATCTCAGTTGAAAGACTGTCCAGTCTGGGTACAGTCCGACAATGCCACGGCCGAGGCTTACATCAACAAGCAGGGTGGAACAAGATGTCTCGCCGCTTGGTTAGAGGTCAAGGCTATTTTGTCCTGGGCAGAAGAACAAACTTTCCTGCCATATCCGCAGTTCACATTCCTGGCGTAGACAACGTCATGGCAGACTTCCTCAGTCGACACGAGGTGGACAGTGGAGAGTGGGAACTGCACCCAGAGGTGTTAACCCTCATTGTTCAGACGTGGGGTCTTCCTTGCATCGACCTGATGGTGACAAGACACAACTGGAAGGTCCCGAGGTTCTGCTCTCCCTGGAGGGATCCTCTAGCTCTATATCATGGTGCCTGTGCTCCCCTTGTTATTGTTTTCCTGTCAGTCTACACTGTGTGTGTGCTCCCATTGGCTGTCCTGTGTTTGTCCCGCCCAGTATGGCCTTTATATACTGGGCTCCAGCACCCATCCGGTGCCCTTTCGTGGTGTTCCTGTACCAGTGCTAGTTTCTGCTCAGTGTTTCCCAGTGTACCGGCTTGGCCTGTCTGACTACTCTGCATCTTGTCTCCTGCTCCTGTGTACCGACCCGGATTGCCTGACTATTATTCTGCACCTGCTTCTGGGTACCAGCCCGGCTTGGCTGATGTTCCTGCTCCTGGGTACCGACCGGCTTCGCTGACGTTCCTGCTCCTGTGTACCTACTCGGCTTGGCTGACGTTCCTGCTCCGTGATTCGATCCGGCTTGGTTGGCGTTCCTGTTCTTACGGCCTATTGTCGCCTTGGCGACATTCTGATTCTACAGGCAATCCAGTCCCCATTTCTGGTTCAGCAGAGTGCGAGAGTCAGTTTCCGTTACTGCTACGGCAATGTGCCATTGGCCTAGTCTCCGTTATCGCACCTGCAGAGTGCAAGTGTCTACCTCCGTTACTGCTACGGCAGTGTTCTCCATTGCTGTTCCTGCAGAGTGCAAGTGTCTGCCTCCGTTACTGCTACGGCAGTGTGCCATTGGTCTAGTCTCCGTTACTGCTTCTGCAGAGTGCAAGTGTCTGCCTCTGTTACTGCTACGGCAGTGTGCCATTGGCCTAGTCTCCATTACTGCTCCTGCAGAGTGCAAGTGTCTGCCTCCATTACTGCTACGGCAGTGTGTCTTTGGTCTGGTCTCCGTTACTGCTCCTGTAGAGTGCAAGTGTCCGTTTCCGTTACTGCTACGGCAGTGTTCTACGTTACTCAATTCCTGATAATACTCTGGCAGTTCACGTTTGTTCTGCTAACCTGTTCCTGGGCGTTAAGTATCTTGAAGCTCTCTGTATGGAAAGAGCTCTATCACAGAACTCTCAACACATGGGACTGTTTACACTCCTTGAAGACCTTTAACCCATGCAATACTGGGAATCCAACATATTCTGCCTGACCTGTGTCAGTATAGACTGCTATGGACTTTATGGTTATACTGGACCTATGTAAGCATATGTATATATAACCTGTCGTGTGTCTGTATTATACTGCCTGTATACTACAGGACCTGTGAGGGTTCTTATTTTATTGTGATTTCAATAAAACTGTGTTTTATCCTAAAACACTGTGTCTGTGTGTCGAACAAACCGTTACACTCTGGATGCCATGTCCATTCCTTGGTTATTTCCTCTGGCTTACATCTTTCTTCCCCTTCCCATGTTGCACAGGGTGTTAGGGAAATTGAGACCGGAGCTCTGTCCAGTCATTCTGATTGCTCCGTACTGGCCTCGGCAGGCTTGGTTTCCAGAGCTTCTGGATCTGTCATTGGTGGAGCCATTCTGGTTCCCTTGCCGTCCGGATCTTCCTCTACAGGGTTGCCTGTGGATGGAGGATGTTCATCGTCTAGCTTTGACGGCTTGGAAACTGAATCCTCAATACTGAAGAAGAAGGGTTTTTCTTCTGATGTGGTGGCTAATATGCTTAGTGCCCGCAAACCTGTTTCCTCTAAGGCCTACCATCGTGTCTGGTCGACCTTTCTCTCTTGGTGTGCTGATAGGGACCTTTCTCAGGATTGTGATCTGCCTACGGTCCTGGCTTTCTTGCATGATGGGGTGGATAAGGGCCTTAGTTTGAGTTCCCTTAAAGGGATAGTAATACTTAATTTTTATTAAAGCCTCACCATTATGCCCTAAATGTGAACGAGCCTTTGCATTTTCTATTTGGGAGGGGGTGGCTGCGTCACTGAGTAGGAATGGTGAAGTCCCGCGAGAGTGAGGGACATATTTGACACGTATCAATCCGCCTGCCTGACGGACAACTAGTTCAATCTGCAGCAACACTGAAGGACCTGACAAGGAGCTGACCTAGCTTGTGCAGCATCCCCTGTACCTCTCACATTGTTCTCTAAAGGTTGTTATATGTATAAAGCACCAGCACACTTGCTTTGTCCAGCATTGCCACATATTTACATCATCTTTATATGTTTGCAGCCCAGACTTGCACTGCATCTCCAGCTCATCGCAAAGCTCTGCACATTAAGCAGAGGTTTCTGACAGCCTACACAGTCCTAGGATATATATTTTCCCCTCTCAGTACATTTGGATGTTCCCTGTGCTCCATTAACATATTCAGGCTGTACCAACACACTTAAACTGTCAGATAGTTATGAATAAATGTGTTGGTACAGCCTGAATATGTTGATGGAGCACAGGGAACATCCAAAATGTACTGAGCGGGGAAAATGTATATCCTAGGACTGTATAGGCTATCAGAAACCTCCGCTAAAAGTGCAGACTAATGCTTTGCGATGCGCTGGAGAACCAGTGCGAGTCTGTGTTGCAGAGATATAAAGATTATTTCTAATAATGTCCCTCTTAGACACTTCCTTCTAGCCACTTCACCTTATGCCGGGTTCAGCCTCTAAATGAAGTAGTTAATCTTCGGCTTCTCAAATGTATCCTCTAATGCAGACGAGGAGATCAATGACATCCGATTCTCCTGCAGATTGATTGCCGGTTATCCTACTGCAGGTCACACCAGGTTAACTGGGCTCCGTATACACTCCTCTCACTGCAATAAAGAGATAGAATCCTCTAAGTGCAGGACCATACGTGTATGCGGCCAAGGAGATGCCCCCAATACACGGAACTCTCCTTGGCCGCATACACCTATGGATTTAACAGTTAAGACTAAAGTCCTCCTTTTTTTTTTTTTTTTTTTTTTTTTTTAATGAATTGGCAAATGTTTCAGCTTTTTTAGAGAATGCATTTGAAAAAGTGGGTTCGGCTAAAATGCCTTTTTGTGAGAGCGTTAGCATTTGTGCCTAATTCAGCAAAGCAGCTGGCACACATTTTCATATGCCTGGCTAAATTTGTTGTTAACCCTTTGAGTGCCAGAGGGGAACATAACCCATTGCTTTGTAATGCATTGTGCACCCCTCTGACACTCAAAGGGTTAATTTAAGAGTATGTGCTAATCCGCATCAAGGAATCTGTATGGTTCTTGCATCAAAACGTGAGCAATCGCAAGTTGCACATACATTTTATGACTTTCATAAAATAGTTAATTCAACACTTCCCATTGAGTCTCACAATGTCCTTCCTAGACCACCCAAATAGTGTGTGACAATAGAACTAAGGTAAGAAGACAGCTGCACAGGAGCCCACCCAGAACTGCTGTTTAGAACATTATTCAACAAGCAAAAAGAGTGCAGTTCTGGATCAAACCAACTGTACTGCACTTTAGCTGGATGGATTAGGACCTTTTGCAGGAATCTAAAGAGGTGCAGTTCTTCAGCTGGTATCATAGGAGCCAAATTAAAATTCATATGAAATTTAAAAGGAGATTTTAGCCAATTGAATGCATTGTAGGGGTTAAAATCCAGAGTTAAATCAATTGGAATTTTTTTTGAGTGAAGTTGGTTTGCTCTGTAATTTCACCTCCTTCACTTGCTGCCCAAGGCCCTCATTACATGTAACGTTTTGGATACACATGCTGCATTCATGTCCTGTTCCTTACTGATGATCATATATTGATATTAACCCTCTGGGTGCCAGATATCTCCAACGCAATGTGTTGGAGCCCTCTCCACCATCTATTGGATATAATGTGTGATACAATAATATATCAACAGCAGGATTCTACTGATACAGCTGTAGGCTACATCCTTATAATTTCCTTCTGTATTCAGAGGCAGACGGCAAACAAAGCAGAACCCTGCACAAATGAGATAAGGGTATTCATCTATAACACATTCCATTAGAGAAACCGAATTTCTTGTTTAATTATGCTTCCAAGTCTTTATGATGACTAGAAATTCCTCTAGCAGTGAAAGCCGTGTGCAGGCCCGCTGCTCTGCACACTGGTGTCTGAACATAGGGAATTCTTCATGGCACATTTACTATTTAGTATTTTCTTTTATTTAATAACCCTAAAACAAATACACACACAAAATCCTACTTATAAACCACAGATACAGATTTGTTGTGCTACAAAAGTCATGCTACCCAGTTGCCTGTTTGTAATATCGCCATGCCCCCCGTAATAAGTGGGTAACAAATGCCAACGCATGCTGCTAGGTTCTACAATAGGCTTTAAAGCGGAATTTTCATGCATATTTATCCCTTATAGGCCTGTGAAATGCCAGGACCACTTAAGGATCAGTGACGATTCTGCCATGTCCTGAAATTCAGGCCCCCCACACGGCTACACGCTGTTTGGAGAGCCCTGAATCCATTATTTAAAAAAAAATGCCCTGTGGTTAAAGTGCCGCCCAAATAATTTTTAACATTGCATTAAGCATATCAATACTTTTATTATCCTTGGTAAGTCTGCTAATATTTAGAAATGTAACTTCTTCAGAGATTCGCGGGCAGATTACTGTGCTGTCCGTCCCTGTCTCCTCTATGATTGGTAAGGGAAGTTGCAGCGCTGGAGCACCTGCCGCTGGGTCTCCGAAGAAGTTATATTTCTAAATAATACCAGACTTACTAAGGATAATAAAAGTATTCATATGCTTAAGTTATGTAACTACTTAAACTCTTTTCAGATGTTTGATTGTGATGTGACTGTATTTGTTTTTTTCCTTTTGTCATTACAAATGACCAGAAATTCATTAATATACTAAAGAAAGTCTAATGTTCTTTTCTAGCCCAATCAGCGAGAGCAGAAGAGTCCTACAAGAGTCTTGTGAATTTTTCCTGAAGCACAATGCCCAAGCCAAACACAAGAAGAAGCACTCCAAATCCAGCTCCCATAAGCTAAAAGTTATATCCAAGTCAATGGGAACCAGCACAGGTGCCAAGGCTAATCATGGGATGTCTGCTGTGCCAATCACTGGCCACGATTTCTTGGGTCAGGAGACAACCGTGGATGTTAGAAGTAACATGGACCTGTCACCACAAGAGGAGCATGATCAAGGGAAAGACAATAACCCAGGAGAGGCCACCACCCAAACACTGTTAGATGCTACTGAGATTCCCACAGAGCAACAGCAGAGTAATAACAAGCCTGTGTCCAGAAGAGGAAATGGCCTGTCTGGCAGTTTGCACACGGTGATTGATGAAAGGTAGGAAAGTCTGGGTCTCTGTTCAGCTACAATTAACCATTCTTAGCCATCTGTAATCCTTGTATATGGCATGATCTGTATATTTCTGTTGTGACACACGGCAAGCGACACCTGCTTAAGGTCCGCATCAAAACTCACAGGATAGGCTTTCAATGTGATTAACCCTTTGAGTGCCGGGGGGTACTCAGTACATTGCTGCAGGGATATCCGGTATTACTTGCGTCAGACAGCTCTGCAGCATTGCCGAGATCGCGTTTATAAAAAATAAATCTTTCACTAAAACGGTCTTCTACGTGTGCTTGCAAACCAAGCGCACGTAGAAGACCGTTTCAGTGAAAGAATTCTTTTTTATAAACGCGATCTCGGCTCAGCTGCAGAGCCGCCTGATGCACATAAGACTGTCTTCCGACAGCTTCCCCTGCAGTCAGCGTTCAGTCAGGGAAGGGGGAGGGAGGAGGGAACTTTGAGCACTATCACCTCTCACACCATAAGGGTTTGAGAGATGACACTGGGGGCAATAAGTTTCTTTTTAACAAAGCTACAATATGGGGATTAGTAATTTGCAAGTATTACTATCCCTTTAAAGTTCTCCTTTCACGGATTTCGGCTGTAAAGCTGACAGCAGGAGATGCGTGTCCGCTAACTCTAGGAGGCTCTTCAGCAGAGTCGAGATACCAAAATCTAAAAAGAAATACTTCATTGGAACGGTCTACAAAGTGTGCCTGGTTAGCAAGCACACTTTGTAGACCGTTCCAGTGAAGTATTTCTTTTTAGATTTTGGTATCTTGGCTCTGCTGAAGAGCCACCTGTGGGTCCCGGAAAAGGATCTCGTGCTGTCAGCTTACAGTTTACGTCAAGGAAAGGGGAGGGAGAGAAGAATTTTAAAACGATCTATCTATCAAACCATGCACTGATTGATTTCTTTTTAATTTATCTACAATATTACTTTTTAGTCATGTAGGACATTACTAACCCTTTAAAGAAACACTCAGAAATCCAAGTTGCTCTTATTAGTAAAAATTGACACATCTGGAACTTTAGATTGATGACCTTGCATGTGCTGTTTTTCAGCAGGCTGGGAGAAGCAATTTTCCTGTGCACGCCTCACTTCCTTCTCAGATGGTTTCAGTGTTCTTTGTAACACAGCAGGAAATAAGGATTACAAAGCAAAATGCCTTCCCTGATGATGTTAATGACAAGATTCAGATTCTTTCATGGTTTAACAGTGTTCATTCAGTTAAAGGGGATGTTTACCCCCTTCACAACTTTGGCTAAATCGTTTCATTATCAATAATAGATAATGGAAATTGTATTTTATTTTTTTTTTAAATCCGCCCTTTTGCAGAAATTCTAAGATTAAATGTACCTCTGTACCTACTTCCGGCAGACAGTGCTGACCGGATCTGTACCGTAGTCTCAACTTCTATCCAGCCTCCTCCGATGACGGAGGCTGTCTGTCTCTAATCTGGAGCACTCTCATTAGCAGAGATCGATTTCTGGCCAATGAGGGTGCTCCAGCTTAGAGACAGACAGCTTCTATCTGAATTCTGGTTCAATTAAACCTTTAAATCTCATTTCATCATTCACCCTGATGTATACAGCGTAGATCAGTAGTTCCCAGTCAAGGTGCACAGTGGACATGCACTGCGCCCCCTTTCTTTTTCTATGAGGAATTACAAAAATGTAATGAGATGCACATTTTTATATTTATGGACATTGTAATGCACTAAGTACACTTTAATGTCTTTCTGATTGTGGGACTGAAGAATGATATATTTTTCTCCTTCATTATGTTTCTTTTTATAGTGCTTATTGGGCAACACTTAAGTGATCTCAAAGCTTTCCACAGGGGTCCATACACATGGATAAAAACATGGAGAAATTCTAGAACAATTGAAGTCCACCATAGGGACAAATAAAACATCCCAAAATTGATTAAAATTGAGCTTTTAATCCTCTGAGTCAGTCCCACTTAAAGGGATAGTAATGTGTCAAATAAAAGCAGCTCCAATAAATCTTCATGGTATTTTGGCCATGGAGAGTGTTATTTCAATACTGTCCGAGTTGTAGTTCAAGAGTAATTGAATGATAAAGTATCTGCCTTCTGCCGCTTTTACTGATGTAACACTGCTCACCTCAGAGCAGCAAGACTGTCCAGATGGATCGCAGAGAGGGACAATCTTCAGCGAGCATGAGGGAAAACCTGTCAAGGGGGCAGGGTTTTCCTTATGGTCACAGTAAGAAGACTGTCCCTTGCAGTGATCTGTCCAGTCAAGTGACCAGATTCCACATCTGAGGGGAGGTAGCTTACACTAGGTAAAAGGGATGGGAGGGGGATACTTAACCATTAAATTACTCTCGAACTACAACTTTGACAGTATTGAAATAACACTCTCCATGGCTCTAATACTATGAAGATTAATTGGAGCTGTTGTTTTTGTGAAAGATTACTATCCCTTTAAATCAATGGCAATGTTAGTGTGTCCCTTATACAGCAGATGGTTTAGACCAGAATTGCACCCCTGTTTGTGCATATGGCCCCAGGTTAATATTTCCCTGTCCAGCCCAGTTGCAGGAGTCAAAAAGATTTTTTTTGTGTTCTAGTCAAAAAACTATAAAATCTGATTTTTTTTCCTGAGTATATTTTGGCTTATATGACTGCTATTTTAGCCAAAAGTAGTTCATGGAATAAATAAGAGGTTTAAGTCCTTGCTTTGCATCTTTAATATCCAAGGGGTTAAATGCTATAAAATATTTATTGCATTCATGCTCACAGTGGATCAACACAGTTTTGTGGTAGTGCACAAATTGGAACATTTTCAATTCTGCCCACTTTTGATCTGTTTATTTAAAGGAGCAGTAAACATTTTTTATGAAAAAATTGAAGTTTTTTTCTGTTGAGTAAAATAAGAGTTTAAAATGGAGTTTTTTTAGATTAACAATGCCCTCTAGTGATCAAATTCCAATTAGTTATTCTGTTACATCCTATTTGAGAGGAAAGTCAATGACAAATCGTTCACAGAATGTGATAGAAACCTCTGAGTCACTTCCTGTCAGAACTTTCAGGAAGTAAGCATACTGTAATTCACCTGAGAATGTGAACTGTTATAGTATTTGAATAAAACAACTGATAGCAGTGAGAGTGCCCTTGTTTTATTTTACTCAGCAGGAAAAGCTTTAAAATATATAGGTTTTCATAAAAAAAAGTTTACTGCTCCTTTAACTCTGAGTGTCATGATATTATGTGACGCATAACCTTACGAGGTCGTCTTGCATTTACTGGGTTAAGGAAGATTGTTGTTTTTACTGAATGTAGATTGTCTTATGTATTTTCACTTGTGATATTTTTCTTATAGCAAGACCATTTTGTTAAATATTTTTAAAAACCTTGTTTTATTTCCACGCAGTTTGCATGTTGAAAAGGACTGTGGCCTGAATCAGGAAAGCACCTCCTCTCCACATCCAGACAGACGCATGGAGCTATCTGACGTGGCTGGCCTCTCTACAACCAACAAAGAACTTCACACGCAAAATGCGTGAGAATCGATATAACCAGGACTTTTATCTGGTTTTCTGAATCGAATGTTACCTTTGTAGTAAATAGTATAGTGTGTTACTAACTAACACAAACCGTTTATACTACTGTAGAAGTTTGCACTTAGCAGAACAAGCTAAACACCAATGAAAATGTATTTTTTACTTGTTCATATTATTTTATTATAAAAGAGCTATTGTTTAAAAACTGTATTTTCTTAACCCCTTGGGTGCCAGAGGGGTTCGCAATGCAATGCTTTCTGTACCCCTCTCACACTCAAAGAGTTAACCCCTTGGATGTTTGAAAGGTCTCCAAGGCATTGCATCGTATTGCATTGGAGAACCCTCTCGAATCTAAAGGGTTAATCAGCATATCATATATTTTGGAAGCTTTAACGGGATAATAATGTCTATAATAAATCTGTGCTCGGAGTCTTCTACAATGGTTTTATAACATTCAGCGCTAAGTTTATTAACTTACTTTTCAGTAGTCCAAAAGATATTGAAGCTTAAAGGATCCCCCTCCCACCCCTTCTGGGCACCTCCCACTGAATCTGCAGTCCGGTCGTGAGTCTGGACTGATGCAGCGAGGACAATCTTCAGTCAGTGAGTATAAGGAAAACCCTGCCCCCCCTTGATGAAGGAGGGCAGGATTTTCATTTTGCTTAATGAAGTTTGTCCCTCACCGCTCTCCAGCCAGACCAAACAGAGATGCAGCGTGACGTGGCCAGAAGGGGCAGGAGTGGGATTCTTTTAAGCGTCAATATCTTTTAAAGCGGAACTACCACCGCTAAAAAACTTGAGCTGCAATAATTCCCCATCTGGCGACTATCTGCTCAGTAGTGCTAGTCACCAGAATTATTACCTTGTTAAATAGAATTCTCCATTCTTCCCAGACTGACAGGCAGGGTGGAGCGCAGACATCTTTCCCTAGTGACGTCTGCATTTCTGCGCTGTCAGTCCCTTTTCGAGTCAAACAGCTCCTAGCAACGTTTCCTAGAGAAGGCTGGGACTGACAGCTCAGGCGTGCAGACGTCACTAGGGAAAGATGCCTGCACTCCGTCCTGCCTGTCAGTCCGGGAGCAATGGACAATTCTGTTTAACAAGGAAATAATTCTGGCGACTAGCGCTACTGAGCGGCTAGTCGCCAGATGAGGAATTATTCGAGATCAAGTATCTTAGCGGTGGTAGTTCTGCTTTAAACTGCTGAACAGTAAGTTAATAAACTTAGAACTGTATGTTATAAAACCATTGTTTAAGACTCCGAGCGCAACTTTATCATATACATCGCTATCCCTTAATGACACTACAACTTTTTTTTATTTTATTTTAATATGCTACAAACTTTACATATGTATATGTAATTAACAGGCTCCTAAGAAGTGTCTGTCCTACAACTGGATTTGTCTTTTTGGAATTTTTGTATTTCTGCTCTGGGGTATGCAGAGCAATGCGTTGCTCAGTGCTTTTGCACTCAAATGGTTAAAAGTTCAAGTTGCTTTCCAAGAAGGACTGTTTTTCTAGCATGTGTTTTTCCTACTGTTCGTTTCAAAGTTATGGTAGTTTTTACACTGGATGTATTTAAAATAAAAAACGCTGGAATTGTTTGTTACCTTTCGTTTTCATTGGTTGAATACAATAACCATACAAAAGAACGTGGAACGATCTGGAATAAACCAACTGCACTATAGGGGAAAGTTAAAAATTCCCATTGATTTTAACCCCTTGAATGCTAGAGATCTCAAACATATTGCTTCACAATATGTTGGTGTCCTTTCTAGCATTTAATGGGTTAAAAATCCTATTTAACCCATTGAGTGCCAGAGGGGTGTATAGAGCCATGCTTCGCAATGTGTAGGCACCCTTCTGGCACTCAAAGGGTTGAGTTAGAGAGGATTTGGGGAATATTTGTGTCCCCTATGGTGCAATTGGATTGCCCCAGAATTTAACTATTTTCCTTAAATTAGATTGTTTATTCTTAAAGGGATAATAATGTTTCATTATTAAGTTACAATTGAGTCGTCTTCCTACATTTTTATAATGATGTGTATCAGTAAAACTTTGCTGTTTCCTCTCTCGCTCCTTGTACTTACCTCAGCAAGCTGGTCTGGACAGAACATGACGAGAGACATCTTCTTCCAACATAGGGAAAAACCTGCCCTCTTTTGTCAAGGGAGAAGGCTTTGCCTTATATTGAAAGAAGCTAGATTGTCCCTCGCTGAGATCTAGCCGGTCCTGGGACTAGATTCCTGAGGGGAGGCGGCTTGAGATAGGTAAAAGGGGCGGGATGGGGAAATTGAATTAGAGAATAAATGTAAAGCGGCAAAGTTTGATACGATTTTACTGCTACGCAATATTTAAAAAATTAGGAAGAAGACTAGATTATTCTATATAATAATTCGCTAAATGCGTGTTTGTCAGAAGCCCTCATGCACAGTACAGATGGCTGCGTGCACTGCAGTCATACGCACTACAGACTGCCCGTGCAGCGGCTGATAACAGAGTGGGGCTCTGAATTCAGACTGTAGTCGGTGCACAGAGAGGACTATGGTCTGAATTGGGAGCAGCCCACTCTGTATCAGCCATGGTGCGGGCAGTCTCTACTGTGCAAGTCTGTACCGTGGCCATTGCTGGGTGGCACTGTGGCCCCTGTACACGAACTCTTCAACCAGTACTTTAATAATGAAACATATGTACTAATATTTTTTTTGTAATGTAAATAGTTTTTGAGAAATGAACTATTATTTGATGATGGCATTGTGTGGCACTTTATGCTAATTCATTTTTGTGCAGGGTCCGTATATATGAATGAATCAGGCAGAGAATGGCCTTGAACACAACCAACTGGTAAATTGTGTAAGGAATTGGAGTAAAATGCCACACTGTGCCACCATCTTAATTTAAATCTTTTTTTTTTTTTTTTAATAGAATAATGGCTAGTGGCAGATTTTAATTCTCTGTAAAACAAGCCACCCTCATCTTAAGGTGGCAGGTCCACTTTAAAGGGGTAACTACACCTACAGTAAAAGTGTCTCTAAAAGTACTTTACTTTTCTCTGTTGTCCAATACAGGTTACTGGTAACTCTGGGTAGGTGATCTGCCCCTTTAAGTAGGCAGAAACAATTCTAGAATTGATTGCAGGGGGTGGAGCCTACCTTCCCTCCTTGGCTGCAGCTAGACAACCAGCTCCAGAAAGATTTGTTCCTTGGTGAGGATAATACAGGCAAAAGAACAGTTCTGAAAACAAACAAAAAAGGGAAAAAAGTCCTGATTTTTATCTGCGTCAGGATAATTATGCTGGCACCAACCAGATTTCTGCCCTTTATGTTTATTTGTGGTTTGATAACCTCTCTCTGTTGAGGTGCAGTAAATTGTCAAAATGCTTCACGTTCAGGCCAGATATCATTAACCCCTTGTAAGGCCTGCAAGGTATTGGTTCAAAATACAGTGGAGGCTGCTCTGGCATCTAAGAGGTTAAAACAAGGGTAGGCAAGCTGAAGCCCTCCCGCTGTCAAGGACTACATTTCACATCATCACTGGCCAGCCATGATGGGAATTGTAGTCCTCAACAGCTGTACATCTTTGGCTTGTCCACCTCTGATGTTAAAGAGATGGTAATGTCTCACTATAAATTAAGATTTGATTATTCCTTATAAGTCATAATAAAGCTCTGTACTGTTAATGTTCTTAACAGTGTAGTTTTTGTCTAATTATATTATAAAGACATTACTATCCCTTTACAATACAAGTATGGAAGACCTTGAGGCAGATGTACTAAGCACTGAAGTGATACTTGGCAAACACTGTACCAGGTGAACATACCTGGGCATATTGTTGGCAGCAGCCCACGGAGTGACAAGTATAGGTTGAAGTGGGAGTGTCCAAATGATACTAGTCACATCACAATGTGGGCAGGGCTTCTTTGAAGTGGGTGGGATTAGGATAAGGGAAGGGGGCTTGTCCCCAAAATGGGCTAAACAAGGCAGAGCGGGCGGAACAGATGAGAAGGTGGGTGTGGTTGCTATAGATCTTGCTCATCTGGTGAATTACCCTCTGTCCCTAGACACCCAGTAATTAATCCTTTGAGTGCCAGAGAGGTACGCCATGCATTGCCCCTCTGGCACTCAAAAGATTAATTCAGAAAACCGGTCCAGGCACTTCCAAAGTAAGATAGTGAAACAATACACTGGAGGCGTTTTTACTTTCAGGATGTTAAAAAGCTCCATTTAACTTAATGGAAATTTTGTGAAATAGTATTTGTTCCATATTGTGCGGTTGGTTCGCTCCAGAATTGCTAGTTATTTTTATTACATCAGCCTGATTTAACATTCATGGAAAGTCCTGAAAATGTTTCTATACCGCAGTAGCACTTAAAGGAGCACTAATGTTTTTTGTTAAAATATATATCCAGTATTTTCAGTAAAAAATAATACGCTCACCTGGATCTCTCTATCTCCCCCCCCCCACCACCTCAATACCATGTCTTCACCCCCTTTCCCACCCTCTAACGCAGCTCCCAACTGTCCCGACTTGTGGTACAGACCCAATTTTGAAGCACAATCCGGCCTTCCCACTATACACAGTAAATATCCCGCTTCCACCCAGCTGCTCCTGCACTGAACTGAATACAGCTTCAGGAATTGTGCCCTCCACTGGTCTTTAAAAGTTAACCAAAGTTCTGCATTGCTAGTGATGTTATATTAACCCCTTGGATGTTCAATTACCAAAGACTCCTCTGACATCCCAAAGCCCCATCTAGTATCTAGTAGGTTAACACTGCAATAACTTCAGAGTCTGGAATAATAAATGAAATGGTCCAAGAGCCTGGTCTCTTACAATGAGCAGACAACCTCCTCTGCAAAAGATGGTGGCCACATCTCCAGGTGTGAGAGAGACTGTCTGGTTTTTACGTGTCTCTATGATCCTGACACTTAGCGCTCTAGACCACTTTGCCCCTTCACCCTTGTTGCATGACGGTATATGTAGTTCTCAAGCTACTCATGTGTCAAGCTCCCAGGAGATCTTATGTCAGTGTGGACTACAAGTCCCAAATCCCTATCCAGCTCAGTGACTCTGAAAGGAACCAGTTCGGCTGAGTAGAGGTATAAATATGTTGGTTAAAGTGAAGGTACTAGCAGCAGACAATGCGGATGCTATGCCAGCACATTTCCATCAATGCCCTGATCCTGGAGGACTGGCACTCCAATACAGTGACTGTGAGAACGATGAGTGTTTGCACCCCTCTCCTTTCCATTCCTTATACTATGCCTGGTGACGACATACCCTTTACACCTAGAGAGAAGAGAGTTGCTGGTGCAGGGTGACAGCAACATAATATATCTCAGCCACTGATCACCCAGCTATTAAATCTATTCAGTGCTGAGAAAAAGTATGACCACCATGCAGTATATGTCAGTTCAGCTGTGGTTAAAACTTAACTTTTAGTGATTCCGTTAAAAGGGACATAAAGCCACTTGTAGTAAACTTAACAAAATGTTATTAAGGAAGGATAGCCTTCTCCCCAATGTAACGCTTAAACCTTAGTGATTAGGGGTTTAGCCCAGTGTGGCAGCCACATTTATGGTATTATCCAACTTAAGTAAAGAGAATTCCAACCAGCAAGGAACAGAACGGAGAAAGACACAAGAGCTCCCAACTCCCGGTAAGGGATTCGATTACTGTTCTCCGAGGCCGAATCATTAGTCTTGTAAACTGACCCCAAGTTACACTGGAAAAAAGAGCAGAATGACAGTGATCAGTGTTGAATCAAGAAGAAGACAGAGGTTGCGATTGCTGTCATTTAATAATGTAAAACTGTGTCTGTGTGTTTGTGTATATATGATTTGTTTTTTTAATTACTGTAGTCTGAATTAACCCCTAAATTCACCCTACATGTTTTGCTGCTGCTACACGTGGCTTCTTCAGGGATGAGTACATTTATTTAGCCCAGTTACTATTCCTGCCTCATCCCTGAAGTAGCCCTTACACTTGCTTACACAGGGGTGCAGGTGAGAAACTGAACTCTCTGCAGTATTTCTGTGTTTGAATCACCACAATATACCTGGGTAGGATTGTTGTAGTCTATAGTTGTTCACTTCAATTTCATTATCTGATCATCGTACATAGCTCTGCAGAACCATAGGTAAGATTTCTCTTATTCAGGTTTAGCCTGTTATTGAACCTCCAGGTGTTGGGAGACTACAACTCCCATCATCCCCAAACAGCCAGCACAGTAGCAGTACTAAAGAGTGGAGGGGCCCAATGCATGGAAACATTGTGGGCCCTTCCCCCTCGAAGTGTGTATTTACTTATGTGCAGATTTTCAGGATACCCCTGCTTTATTACAAGTGGTTCAGTCCAGTGACTGACTGATTCTTCAGTGCTCTGATTGAGAGTTCCTCA
Source organism: Rhinophrynus dorsalis (assembly GCA_037306005.1). Classification (NCBI taxonomy): domain Eukaryota; kingdom Metazoa; phylum Chordata; class Amphibia; order Anura; family Rhinophrynidae; genus Rhinophrynus; species Rhinophrynus dorsalis. Next base: position 66,607,537 of record CM074723.1, on the reverse strand, counting down.
AAAAAAATTGTCCCCCCCCCCCCATCCATGTCCATCTCTCTGCCTCCCTTTCCCTGCACCTGGGGAGTTGCTAGCTTCCCAAATTATTCATGGCTTGGGCAAATTTAAAGCATTATTAGTGCACTGTGCATCCCAGTGGCATCTTCATTACATGCCCCAATGAGGCAATAGGATATTGGCTTTAAAGGGATAGTCATGCTTCAAAATAAAAGCAGCTCCAATTAATCTTCATAGTGTTTGAGCCATGGAGAGTGTTATTTCAGTACTGTCATTGTTGTAGTTCAAGAGTAAGATAAAGTATCGCCCTCCCACCCCTTTTACTGATGTAACACTGCTGAGCCGGAGCAGAAGGGTGGTGTCCAGATGGCGTGCAGAGAGGGACAATCTTCAGTTAGCATAAGGGAAAAACCTGTCACGGAGGCAGGGTTTTCATTGTTCCCACAGTAAGAAGATTGTCCCTTGCTGTGAGCTGTGATTCCACATCTGAGGGGAGGTGACTTACACTAGGTAAAAGGGGTGGGAGGGGGATACTTTATCATTCAATTGCTCTTGAACTACAACTCTGACCATACTAAAATAACACTCTCCGTGGCCCAAATGCTATGAAGATTAATTGGAGCTGCTTTTATTTCAAAACATTACTATCCCTTTAAATGATGATAGCTAGAACACCCCTGCACTATACCCACTCACTTTGTACCCATCCCCCACCCAACACAGTACTTTCATCATCTGCCTGCACCACCAACCCCAAGCCAATTCCTTAGTCTACTGTGCTCATGGCCCAGAGAAGATCCAATGGAGAAACGGTTCTGAAGTTATCGCTCCACCTGTCTATGATAAAACGCCCCACAATGCAGTGGACTGAGACTCATAACAGAGGTAACAGTAAGGATTTCCTTGTCTGAGCACAGGTTTGCCAACCAAAATGAATGAGCCACTGATTAACTTACCTGTATGCAATCAGAGACTTCCTTACATCCTGGCCTGTTGGTTGCCCTTGAGAATCGAACATGCACACCCATGCTGTAACCCCTTCTGTTTTCCCTGCAGACTAACAGGGCCGGATTTATATCCCAGACACCCCTAGGCAAGGCTCCCTTGGAGCCCTTATTCCTCCCATGGTCATCCCCCCAATCTTAACATGACTGCGTCCATCCATTGTTCCTTTGAAAAGAAAATATCCTTGGCCTTTAACCCTTTGAGATCCAGAGGGATATGTATTGCAATGTGTTGCATACGCCTCTGGCACTCAAAAGTTTAAAATGCAAGTGCAAAAAAGCTTTTAACCCCTTGGTTGCTAGAGAGGTCTGCAACACACATTGCTTCTCAATGTGTCGGAGACCTGCCTACCATCCAAGGGATTAAATAATAGCCAGTTAAAGGGAATGTAATCTGGTGCGTGGACATTGAGAATGCACTGACCTCACCTATAACTCAGAATGTGGGTGTGGCCAGCACATCTGCAGCACCCCTCAGAATTTGGGCCTCTAGGCAATTGCCTTCTCTGCCTATTGGGAAATCCGGCCCTGCAGACTATACTGTGTAAATCCAGAATAAAACAGTAGATCACCCACCTCAGCTGCCTGCCGCATTGCACAACAGCTGTAAGCAGAGGCTGAGTTGTGTATTCAAGGGAGGGGACACTGTCCCTTTAATTTTTGTGATTAAAGCAGGAAGTACCGAGCTCTAAATAAACCCTTTTCACTCTTGAATTAGCTAACCCCTACAGAGTTTACACAATTAAAGGTAAGTTGCATGCTATTTTGCAGTTAATAAAGCAAAGTTATCTTTTGTAATAATTTCCTTTGAACTGACCTCAATGGAATGCAAGAAAAGAACACTGAGAATATAGAACTCTGTCATGTTAAAGTGATTTATACTTTGTGTGTATAAAGGAGAAAAATGGCTTAATCCCTATAACATATACAAAGTATGAGCAGACAATCCCTAACATTGTTTTTCTTTGCACATACCATTCAGTTATTACAAGTCTGCCGCTGTTGCTTTGACTCCACAGGGATGCTTTTATCTTGTTCCTTATGTTAGAGAACACAGACGCATGTTCTGCAATTGTCTGCTAATGACTATATGAATGTAATGGCAAGGCCAAAGGATAATGAGGAGACAGGAAAAACTGCGATAATGCATACAATCTTAGTATTTGGGCCATGGAGAGTGTTATTTCAATACTGTCAGAGTTGTAGTTCAAGAGTAATTGAATAATAACGTATCCCCGTCCCGCCCCTTTTACCTAGTGTAAGCCACCTCCCCTCAGATGTGGAATCTGTCTGTTCCTGGTAACAGACAGCTTGTTGCTGAAGACTGTCCCTCTCTGCGATTTATCTGGACAGTCTTGCTGCTCTGAGGTGAGCAGTGTTACATCAGTAAAAGGGGCGGGAGGGGGATACTTTATCATTCAATTACTCTTGAACTACAACTCTGACAGTATTGAAATAATGCTCTCCATGACCCAAATACTATAATGATTAATCTGAGCTGCTTTTTTTGTGGAACATTATTATCCCTGTAAAGAAATAGCAACATTTAAATAAACTTTATTTGAATCAATGTGGCAAAAATGTATATAATGACTCATACTAGCAACTCTGTCTAAAGCCTTCCAAGAGATTAAAGTTTTATTTTACCACTCACACCCCCATCCCCTTACATTTTATCAGCTCCTTCTCTGACACAGATGGTATGTAAGGTGATATTAGCTTCTGTCTCAATCATTTCTGCAAGTTAAAGGGATAGTAATACTTAAGATATAAAAAATATATGTTGTAGGATTTATGTCCCCGAATAAAACAAGGGTACTCCCACTGCTGAGAGATATTTTATTAAAAAATTAGAACAGCTCAAACTTTAATTTTTTAGGTGCAATATCACAGTGGCCTGAAAACTTAGTGGCGCTGTTGCTACACCATCCTATGGAGATTTATGGTCTACAGATCAGAGCTGTCCATAGGATGGTGTAGCAACCGTGCCACTGTACAATTTTCAGGCCCCTGTGATATTGCACCTAAAAAATTCAAGTTTGAGCTGTTATATATCTCTCAAGTAGTTGGAGTACCCTTGTATTACTCCGGGGGATAAACCCTACAACATATATTTTTTTACATTTAAAGTATTACTATCCCTTTAAACATGAGTAAAACTGTGATGGTTCCTGCCAAGAAATGGCTGAAACAAAGGGTAACAGCTCCTTCATTCATAGCCATGTGGTCAACTGATCAAATCAGCTCCTTCACAGAGGAGTGGGAGGTGGGAAAATAAAACTTAAATACTTTGAAATAACAATGTTTCAGAGTGTTTGGTATTTCTTTAAAAATTATACTGGGGCCCTGCATTTGCCTAGATTATAGCATTTATTTATCATCAACCCCTTGGGTGCTAGCGATCTCTCCAGCTTCGAAGGGCTAAAGGAAAATTATATCTGTCTTAATCCGTGACTCTTATTTTGTCTTAAAATGACGTAATCTTTCCCAAGCAGGGTCCTGTGATCCCTTTGTATTTTATGTTGTAACTAGTTGAACAGCCCGTTACACGGGCCACAGTGCCTCTGGCAGCCGGTCGCGGGGCAGTCACACGCAGTGGAGACTGCCCGCGCCTCGGCTGATACAGAGCCTCTGGCAGCCGGTCGCGGGGCAGTCACACGCAGTGGAGACTTCCCGCGCCTCGGCTGATACAGAGCTGGACGCTCCTTCGGAGCGCCCAGCTCTGTATCAGCCGCGGCTCGGGCAGTCTCTACTGCGCATGACTGCCGCACGCGCAGCAGTGTCTACTGCGCATGTCGGGCGTTACACACAACTTGGCGAATTATTATATAGGATTGTATTGTCATAAATCTCAGTATTGCTATTCTCTGATGTGGACTAAATTGGCCAGGGCCTCCATCAAGGGGGAAGAAGAGGGCCTGTTGTCCTGGGTCCAGGTCAGAAGGGGGAGTGAGTGGGTGTGGACAGACTCAGATTATTTTAATTACATTAAACTCATATGTTAGAATAACTCATCCCCCCACCCCCATGTAACAGCATCTTTCTCGGTGAGCTTATTCTCTCTCCTGGGACTACTAAAACAGGGGAAGAGATGCCCTGTGTTCAAGTGAAGATGTGGTGCATGCTGGGGTTTCACTTTGGGTCTGGTGTTGGCACTCTAGATTCGAACATCCTCTGTGTGAGTTTTTTACAGGTAGCATGTTTGAATCTAGTCTTCTAACACCAGACACGAGGTGACGCCTCAGCATGCACCAAGGTTCCACTCAAACACTGGGACATCTCTGCTCTGCATGTCTTCTTGTGTTTGTTGAGACCTCAGTTGGATCATACACCAGCTGTAGAATCTGTTCAAATCTCAGGGTTGCAGGTTCTAGTCCTGGCAAAGCTACCTCAGCCTTTCACCTTTCTGAGGTAGATAAAATGAGTACCCAGGACACATACAATCTCACTGTATACTTCTTGGTAAAATATTTTCATAATAATGCCAGGACAGCTGCAAGGTAGCTTTCATCTAGTGCATAACTGGAGTTTGTGCCATTTCCCAGGGCCTCTGTGCCCACCCCACCCCCCGACATGGAGATGATGATGATCCACTCTTAAAGGTATGTTCAGTAGACCACACACACACACACACACACGTTTCCCTGAACCCAGGTAGTTAAAGGGATAGTAATACTTAAAATGTAAAAAAAAATATGTTGTAGGGTTTATCCCCCTGAGTAAAACAAGAGTACTCCCACTGCGGAAAGGTGTTTCATTCAAAAGTTGTTAATTTTCAAACTGAATTTTTTAGGTGCAATATCACAGTGGCCTGAAATTGTACAGTGGCGCTGTTGCTACACCATCCTATGGAGAGTTATGGCCCCGGGACCAGAGATATCCATAGGATCTTGTAGCAACAGCGCCACTGTACAATTCAGGCCACTATGATATTGCACCTAAAAAATTCAGCTTTGAAAATTAATAACTTTTGAATGCAACACCTTACAGCAGTGGGAGTACTCTTGTTTTACTCAGGGGGATAAACCCTACAACATATTTTTTTACATTTTAAGTATTACTATCCCTTTAAGTAATATTCAAATTGCATTGGCTCCCTAACAGGAATATTGAAACCTTAGCCCTACTACCTTCTTGTAATTTGGGCAAGTAAAGCATTAATTCCATAGTTAGCAATGAGGTCTCCTATCACATTTCTTTGAAAAATTTGGGGGATCCTTGGCAATTAAGGGGTTAAGCTTAGAATTTCCTAAAAAAAAAACAAAAAAAAAACAAAAAAAACACACCACTATGTAGTCCATCATACGTGGTATATAGTATAGGTGTTCAACTTTTTGTAACATTCAGAGGCAGAAAATGTTTGTAATAGGCACCCAAGATGCGTGCTGTCTTGGGCCGTCGTGTTTGGTTTCTCCCTCCCGAGTTCGGCTACAAGTGGGTAGCCGCACCGGTAACTCCGCAGAACCTCATCCAAAAATGGGGGTCAAAAGGAGACCATTCTGTAACAAAAGGACAGGACGCACTTCTAGTTCCACAACGGACTCAACTTTATTGGAGCATACAGGGTTGTTTCATAATAAAACATCATACAATAGAAGAATGGGGCAGGGGCATGGAAAAAGTGGTTGGGTAAACATGGTAGGGGCACACAATGGGTCAGGGACATGGGGACAATAGTACCATAAACATCTGAACAATGTGAAAACAATTTAATCTTGCTGCTCCAATTCCCAGCCAATAGGAATTGGAGCGACGAACAACCAATCAGGACCCGGGCCATTATTCTCCATAGAAGATGGAATTACCCAGGTCTGACAAATAACTGAATTATGTCACTCCAGCTCCTCAACCACTAGGAACCAGAGTGACAAGTTGGGGGACCAATCAGGAGGAGGCTTACTTGTCCTATGCATCTTCTATAGACCAATTTAACAGGGGAGGGTAGGCGGCCAATCAAGAAGTCACCTACCTTTAGTTCACATCATCCTGGCTAATCCATGGGCTGCCGACCTTTCAAACATGTGGCGCCAATCTTCCTTTGGCCAGTTGGCCCCGTGAATTCAGTCCTTGGTCTTCTTTGGTGTAGGCATTGAGAAATGCCTTGTGTTGGTCCATGTTCCTCCAGTAAGGTGCCCACTCCCGTTACAAAGTTTGTTAAATTCGTTCTCAAGCAAAAAGTAAAGATTTGCTCACATTAACCCTATGAGTGCCAGAGTGGTGTCCAACACATTGCAAAGCAATGCACTGGATACCCCTCTGACACTCAAAGAGTTAAATTGGTGATTTCCCCCCCACACACACACACACACACACACACACACACATGTTCATTTGTAATGTTATTAGCCATTAATTATATCCAAAGTTAATGTTTGCAGAACTTTAACCCTTTCAGGGTACACAAAGCATTGCTCTGCAATGCGTGCATACCCCTCTGGCACTGAAAGGGTTAACCCTGAACACCCCAGCTATTGGTTGAGATATGGCTTTAACAAGTTTTTTGCCTTTTAATTTTCAATTTAACCACATTTATCAACACCACACCCATTCAAAACCTTTTATAGCTTCAGGGAAATAATTTGTTCTGTTAACTCTTTAAGGACCAGAGGGGTGCACAGCACATTATGAACCAATGCTTTGCACATTCGGCAGGTCCTTAAAGGGATAGTAAGGTCCCAAAATAAATATAAGCAAATTGGTAGAAACAATAAAAAAATACTTAATGCCCTTATTTCTATCTCTCAACCCGTTATGGGTGCAAAAAGGGACTGACAGCGCAGGCGCACGGACGTCACTGTGAAGAGACGTCCGTGCTTCCTGCTCCTGTCACCATCGGCAAAAAGCCGATATCTGAAGAACCGGGTAATATTGCTGGCGACTAGCGCTACTAAGCAGCTAGTCGCCAGGTGTGCAATAAGTGAACCTTAAGTTATTGCGGGGTGAAAGTTCCCCTTTAAGGCATAATGGTAGACACCTCTAGCATTCAAGAGCTTAAATGCCCATTACAATCAACGTGAATTCATTAATTTTTTTGTATCTGTCCCCTATGGATGCAATTGGTTCGCCCCATTAGTACTCCACTATTTTTTTTACTCTTAAATGTTATAAAGAACCCAAACACCTGAAATTGAGCCGGGGTTTTACACATATAATCTCATGTATACCAATCTGACATATGTAAAATATATTTATTTTATTCTAAATCCATAAAATCTCTATATAATATCAGGCCTGAAGAACAGAAAAGGAAGTGGAATGAATAAATCAAATGCAGATGTAAATACATGTGTGTGGAAAGGGTTACATTTATTTCAATAAAAGGGGAGATCAGGGTTTGGTGGAAAACAAAGGGTGGGGAGGAGCTTGGGAACCACTGGTTTATATGAAGAGTGGCTGCAGTTATATCTGCATTGTGAACTCGTGGTAATATTAAACACACCAGGGGATTACTGAGTCAGTAGTGAGCAGCTTTAGTCCTCGTGGGTCACTGACACTAGAGATCAGGATTTCTCCAGTTCACAGGAAATTAACTAGTGTCTGTTCTCTAGATCTCTGAGCAGAATGTTCATTTGTGCATTACCTGCAAAATCTGACTTGTCAGCAGCCCTCTGAATTGTACTTCCCTGATTTACATTTAACTCTTGAGTGCCAGAGGGTTGCCCAACACATTGCTTTGCATCACTTTGGAAATCCCTCTGGCGCTCAAAAGGGTTAATCAGTTGTGTTTTACTTGCATCTGTAACTCTGTGGATGCCATAAAATACACTGTATACACTTCTGGCACATAAAACAGTGATTTTCAACTATTTTTTCTTCAGGACACCCTTAATGTGCAATTTAGATTCTCCGGGGGTGGGGGACCCCTAACATTTTATGTAATTTGTCAAAGATTGTTATTCTTATGTCTAACAATCAGAATAGCAAAAACAAACATATTGTGCATAAACATTTACGAAAAAATGCATTTAAAACTCAAAATTCACATTTTTATCAAAGTATTTTTATAAAAAAACAAGGGGCATTCTAATAGGATGTCCGTGGCTCACTGAAGTACCACTGCACCCTGGCTGAGAATCACTGACCTAAAAGGTTACCTAATAAGCAACACACACTAAGGCCATTGTAGCTGAATATATCACACGTGATGTAATAAAGAGGCTGATGTACTAAGACCAGGGAAGGTGTGCTCTAAAGTGTGATAAATAGGCAATAAAGTGGACATCACTTCTCCAGTGTTACAGACACTCCAGTTTGTATGTTATCCTATGAGGCCTATGCACTAAAGTCTCTTAAGTTGGAGACATGTTGGTGTGTTGGCTCCATAGAATAACATAGAACTTAGATTTTATGACACAGGAGAAGTCATCTTCACCATAAAACATCTTTATCACAACTTAGTGCATAACCCCCCCGGAGTAATTATGGGGCAAACCAACTATATATGGGACAAATAAAAATACTCTCTGACCCATTTAAATCAACTGAAATGTTGGGAATCCTTATTTGCATGGAGTTGGTTCAGTCCAGAATTATTCCCGTTCTTAGTACAATGCCATCAGTATACTTTTCATGTCCCTAAAAGTCCATTGTTTTAGGGCATAATTCACATACCTGGGAATTCTCTGGATGTGCCCCGGAGACTGCACTTTTCTGACTTTATTACCTGGTCTCTGGGAACAGAGGTTAAGTCTCCGGGTTAGTGAGAGCTGTGGGAAACCCGCCCACTTTCCTGCCTGTTCCGCACACTCCATGCCCCATTCTGCCCCTTTTCATGGTAAACCCCTCATTTCCTCTTTCTGATTCCACCCGCTTCTATTAAGGAAGCTGCCAACAAAGTTCCCAGATACAGTGAAGGAAAAAATTATTTGATCCCCTGCTGATTTTGTACGTTTGCCCACTGACAAAGAAATGATCAGTCTATAATTTTAATGGTAGGTTTATTTGAACAGTGAGAGACAGAATAACAACAAAAAATCCAGAAAAACGCATTTCAAAACAGATATAAATTGATTTGCATTTTACTGAATGAAATAAGTATTTGACCCCTTTGCAAAACACAACTTAGTACTTGGTGGCAAAACCCTTTTTGGCAATCACAGAGGTCAGGCGTTTCTTGTAGTTGGCCACCAGGTTTGCACACATCTCAGGAGGGATTTTGTCCCACTCCTCTTTGCAGATCCTCTCCAAGTCATTAAGGTTTCGAGGCTGACTTTGGCAAATCAAACCTTCAGCTCCCTCCACAGATTTTTTATGGGATTAAGGTCTGGAGACTGGCTAGGACCTTAATGTGCTTCTTCTTGAGCCACTCCTTTGTTGCCTTGGCCATGTGTTTTGGGTCACTGTCATGCTGGAATACCCATCCATGACCCATTTTCAATGCCCTGGCTGAGGGAAGGAGGTTCTCACCCAAGATTTGATGGTACATGGCCCCGTCCATTGTCCCTTTGATGCGGTGAAGTTGTCCTGTTCCCTTATCAGAAAAACACCCCCAAAGCATAATGTTTGCACCTACATGTTTGATGGTGGAGATGGTGTTCTTGGGGTCATAGGCAGCATTCCTCCTCCTCCAAACACGGCGAGTTGAGTTGATGCCAAAGAGCTCGATTTTGGTCTCATCTGACCACAACACTTTCACCCAGTTCTCCTCTGAATCATACAGATGTTCACTGGCAAACTTCAGACGGGCCTGTTCATGTGCTTTCTTGATCTGGGGGACCTTGTGGGAGCTGCAGGATTTTAGTTTTTCACTGTGTAGTGAGTTACCAATTGTTATCTTAGTGACTATGGTCCCAGCTGCCTTGAGATTACTGGCAAGATCCTCCTGTGTAGTTCTGGGCTCATTCCTCACCATTCTCATGAATTGAATCACTGAAACTCCACGAGATGAGATCTTGTATGGAGCCCCGGCCCGAGGGAGATTGACAGTTATTTTGTGTTTCTTCCATTTGCGAATAATCGAACCAACTGTTGTCACCTTCTCACCAAGCTGCTTGGTGATGGTCTTGTAGCCCATTCCAGCCTTGTGTAGGTCTACAATCTTGTTCCTGACATCCTTGAAATTAGAAGGCCTCCCTTTAAGAGAGTGCTCCTAATCTTAGCTTGTTACCTGTATAAAAGAAACCTGGGAGCCAGAAATGTTGCTGATTGATAGGGAGTCAAATACTTATTTCACTCAGTAAAATGCAAATCAATTTATAACTTTTTTGAAATGCGTTTTTCTGGATTTTTTGTTGTTATTCTGTCTCTCACTGTTTAAATAAACCTACCATTGAAATTATAGACTGATCATTTCTTTGTCAGTGGGCAAACATACAAAATCAGCAGGGGATCAAATAATTTTTCCCTCACTGTATGCTGTTTCAGCAAGTTAACCACTTAAGGACCACAGAGCATTTTTTTTTAAGGTGTCAGATTCAGGAATCCTCAAACAGCGTGCAGTCGTGCAGGGAGCCCTGAAATCCGTGACGTACGTGTACATCATGGGTCTTTTAGGAACGTTCACCCCTTGATGTTCATGTACGTCCTTGGTCCTTAAGGGGCTAAAGTAGGGCAGTTCTGGTACATCATGAGGACAAATGTAAATTCTCAGAAATCCCATTGATTTAAATGGGGGTTTTAACCCCGTGAATGCTATAGTTCTCCAACGCATTGCTTTTTTCAATCAAAATTCATTTTCATGTCCCCTATGAAGCAGCTTGCCCCACAGTTACTCCACTTGAGTTCTCTGAATTAGGCCCTGCTGCTATGTGATGCATCTCCCTCACAATTAATTATTTGAGCACTGGAGGGGTGGGTGTTCATTGCATTGCAGATCAATGTGTTGGAAAACACCTCTGGCATCAAATGGTTAAATTGAATTCTATATTAAAAGATGGTAAAGAGATTTGGTGAACTTTGAAATTGGATATTGTACTGCATTTCTATAATGAGCACTTCAAGGCCTTGGCCAATCATGTAGGACTGCAAGTAAAAGCAAAAGTTTCACCAGGGCAACAGGGGCTTTTAACCCTTACAGACCAAAGGGGTATGCAACACATTGTTTTGCAATGTATTGTGCCCCCCCTCTTGTCCTTAAAAAGTTAGTGACAATCAGCCTTCTATTTGACTTTACGTATTATGCAAATACCTAATATGTAAAGTCAAGGGAGCCCTGTGGTGCCAATGAGGGGAGAGAAATGAAGCGATTCATGCCATGAAAAGGGCGGGGCTTAATCAGGAGTGGGGGCGGGACAAAAACACAACAAAACAAAAAATAGCTCGACTAGGGAAGGAGGAGAAAATGGCAGTGAGTGGGAGGAGCAGGGTGGGATGGAGCACAAGTAGGCAGAGTTTAATTAACTCCTCACATCCAGAGAATCAGACTCTGCCCCGGAGACCTTGTAATACAGAGTCAAAAATGAGTCTCTGGGGCAAAACCAGAGAGATCCCAGCTATGAATATTAGGTGACGCGAAATGAAATCTTATTCATAATATATGCAGCTGGCAGGGGAGGGCTGGCCTGGGGGGCAGAGGGGCAATTGCCCCCTGGGCTGGTCACATGTCTGGGCCAGTGAGCCACTGCCTCACTCAGTCTCCCAATTTCTGCTGTAAATGGAGTTACACTAGTGATACCACTTACAATTGAAATGGGACTACATAAATGATACCACAGAGCTACAATCCAAACAGAGTTACACTAACAGCATAACCCATTTCCCTTGTAAGCTCTATGGTATCAATCATGTTGATGTACTTATATTGTAAGCTCTATGGTATTACTAGAGAAGCCACATTTCAACTGTAAGCTATGTGGTCTCGTTTACCTTCCTTAACAGCATTAAAACCAATATTAAAAGTAACTAAAGGGGATGGGCTGGGACCCTGGGCTGGAGCGACAGAAGAAATGGGCCAGTAGATTGTATTTGCCCCCCAGGCCACAAGTTGCCAGCCCTCCCCTGGCAGCTGGTGTCCTGATTTCTGGGAAAGTAGGATACTGAATCATACTGAGTACTATTGTTTCAGGGCACATTAGGACATGTACATTGTTTAACCCTTTGAGTTCCAGAGAGATGCCCAGCACATTGCTTCGCAACTTTCTCTCTAAAAGTATAGGAATACTTAATACTGAAAGAACATCTACATTGAAGGGTTTATCCTGCTGAATAAAACAAGCACGCTCCCTCTACCGAGATGTTTTATTCAAAAATTGTTGCAGCTCAATCTTGCATCTCTTTTGGGTGCAGTATGTCCGTAGACTGACGTTTTACAGTGGAGCAGTCTATAGGGGAGAGTCACTAAGTTCTCTAGTTTATCACTTATCCTGTTCCTATGTTATTCTATAGAGTTTATGCACTAATATCTTCAAAGCTGAAGAAATCTTAGTGAATAGGCTCCATAGAATAACATAGGAATTGGAGAAGTGATAAACTAGAGAATTCATCTCACCTCTTTATAACCACTTAGTGAATCTCCCCTATGAGATTTCTGGTCAACTGGCCACAGCTGTCCATAGACTGCTGTAGCAATAGCGCCTCCATATATTTTCAGGCCACAGAAATATTGCACAAGTTTGGGCTGCAACAACTTTGAACAATACATCTTTCAGCAGTGGGAGCTCCCTTGTTTTACTCAGGGGGATAAATCCTGCAGTATATATTTTTCAGTATTAAACATCACTATCCTTTTATATGAGTCCAAAAAATCCAAAATTCAGTAGGTTTCCCAGACACAATTATGGTTAATGCAGCTGAACGTAATATAATCTTACTTCAAACCCCACATATCTATTAATTTCCTGGAAGACCAAGGCTGTGTTTATCCTTCACATTTTCTGCCATGTAAATTAAGTATCTATGTTTTTTTCCTATTTTATACTGTAACAATGTTTTGCTAGTGAAGAATTATAATTTGAACATGCAGTACTAGCACTAAATACTGAGCTGAGTGGAGAGCAGACTGGCACTTATCATATGTTTTTGCTCTTAAATAACACTAAAACCGCCTAATAAACCAACATTTAAAGGGATAGTAAAACTTAACCCCTTAAGGACTACATGATGTACTATGACTGTCATGGTCCTTATACCTTTAAGGGCCTAAAATTGACTGCTCCAAGACTGGAGCGGTCTCTCTTAGGCCCTGAAGCGGCGCGCCAATACACGCAACAGTTCACATGTACCAACCTGTCGGCAATGATCAAAGCGGTCCTTATGGGACGGAAACGTCCCAGGACCGCTGGTCCTTAAGGGGTTAATGTGTAAAAATTATATATTGTAGGGTTTAGCATACTAAGTAAAATAAGGGTACTCCCATTGTTCAGAGGTGCCATTAGGGTTTTCTGGCTATAGTTAGTTAAGTTGGAGTTATTATTAGGAGGTGTTCATTCTCATGTAGGTTTGCAGTTGTTGGTGCAATGTAAACTATGAGTTGTCACAAGCAGAGCGAGCACTCTGATCCTTGTACTATCATAAGTCTCAGTGAGGCTGATGAACTGAAAAGGAGCAATTCTTGGGCAAACCACTGTGCTCCGAATTACTTAAATTGGGATTTAAACCACTTAAAGCAGAACTATCATGCTAATAACATTGTCCCCAATATATTTCTAACCTAGCAATATGCAAAGCCTTCTTGTTCAATAAGTCAGTGGTACTGCTGTAAAGAAACTTAATTTGAAGGCATCGGGATGCACAGAGCTTACAAGCGAAGCTCTTTGCGCCTGCGCAGTCAGGAGCTTCCATTGCCTTAAGGTAACCAACTGACGTCACCACCAGTACTCGCAGTGAATGGGACAGACAGCGCAGACTCAGAGGTACGTTTCCTCTAAGATTTCTGTGCTGTCTGTCCTCTGGTTCCTGCAAATGAAGTATTTTTTTTTCAGCAATAATGCGGACCTACTGAGCTTATGGACAGTAAGACTTTGCACATCGATAGGTTAGAAATATATTGGGTGGCAATGTTATTAGCATCAGTGCTATAGGGTATAGAAAAATTTACAAAAAAGTAGAAAAGGAAGATCTATATTCAGCACTCACCTTCTCCAAAATGCAGGGCCGGATTTCCCAGTAGGCAGACTAGGTACCTGCCTAAAACTGCAAATTTTGAAAGGCGCCTCAGCTGTGCTGGCCACACCCACATTCTAAAATGTGGGTGGGGTCAGAGCAATCTCTGTATCCATGCAGTATCTTGTACACCCCTTTACAGGCTATTATTTAACCCCTTGCATGTTAGTGAGATCTTGAGATCTCTCTAGCAAACAAGGGGTTAAAGTGTTAGTAATGTCTTAAAAAAACTTTTTGCATTTAGAAGAGCTTAAAAAGCTGATCTAAATGCAAAAAAACATATCTCTCAAACCGCTATGGTTTAAGAGATACGGGCGTTTAAAGTTTGATTTCTCCTACTGACAGCTGTAAATCTGTCAGCAGGAGATCCGTGTTGGTCGACACGATGGCGCTTGAGAAGTGCCGAGTTCTCTTTACTTACATGGAATCCCTTCATTGGAATTGTCTAAAACGTGTGCCTGAACACTAGGCACATGTTTTAGACCATTCCAATGAAGGGATTCCGTGTAAGTAACGAGATCCCAGCACTTCTCAAGCGCCAGCGTGTCGACCGACACGGATCTCGTACTGACAGCTTTACAGCTGTCAGTAGGAGAAATCAAACTTTAAACGTCCGTATCTCTTAAACCATAGCGGTTTGAGAGATACGTTTTTTTGCATTTAGATCAGCTTTTTAAGCTCTTCTAAATGCAAAAAAGTTTTTTTCAGACATTACTAACACTTTAAAGCTTTTATGTCCTTGCTTGTTGTAGGCCAATGGCATATTCTGTGAGGAGGGGTGTGTGGTCATGGGCGGAGCTAAGGGTGCCCAGATTGCCTTGCCTAGGGGAGCCTGGAATTAAAATGTGTTAACCTTTTGAGTGCCAGAGGGTTGCAATGTGTTGCGTACCCCTCTGGCACTAAAAGGGTTAATCAAAGTATGTGTATAAATATAAAAAATTAGGGTATAGAATAAGTAACAATGGTATTAATAAGAATAAAAATGGTATTTTGTCATTGTTCTAGATTTCAATTTAAAATGTACACAATGTGGCATGCACAAAAAAGTCACATTTTAATCATTCTGGGGCAAAAAATTTAGCCTATTTATAGGAAAAAAATAACACATTCCGATAAATTGATGGGGATTTAAATTTTCCTCATATGCTGCAACTGTTTTCTCCTAGAATCACTCCAGTTATGCCTTTACACCAGTCTACATGTTTGCTCATTTCTAGTGAGGTTTTTTTTTTTTTTACCCACAGTAATGGTTTGTTCCAAGGATATTAACCCTTTGAGTGCCAGATGGGTGCACAACACATTGCTTCTCACTGTGTACCTGTCTGGCATTTAAAGGGTTAATCCTTTATTTGACTTTACACCACCCTTTTGTGATGAGAATCGCATCATTTATATCCTCTCACCTGCACCACATGAGTACCCTCTGGGGACTCTAGAAGAAAAAATTCCCAGGAATGGTCTTTACACATTATGCACTTGCAGGATATGAAAAGTCAAACTAAAGGGTTACTATAGCTTTAATAAATCTGGCTCTGGCCTTTTATAATGAATTTTCCATGTGTTCACAGGTCAAAAGGATAAACTGAATTGATCTGTAGTGTGTGTGTATATGTGTGAGTGTGTATGTGTGCATATGTGTGTGTGTGTATGTGCATATGTGGGGTTGGAGGGCATGACAGCTCAATCAGAGTCTGCAGTCACTGGCCCATATACTGTGAATGATAACCTCTTGTGAAAGAACAATGGATGCTTAAACAGAAATTGCTATATTCATCTACAATAAAGATGAGTCTCCAAGATGATATAGCACATCCCTTTAACCCTTTGAGTATCAGAGTGCCTTTCTGGCACTCAAAGGCTTAAGTTCCAACAATGTTAGGAGGAGTTTAACCATTTGTCCCTTTGAGTGCCAAAGGGGTACCCAAAGCATTGCAAAGCAATGTGGTGGGTATCCCTCTAGCACTCAAAGGGTTGTTAGGATCAGTATTCAAAGGCTTTAAGGCCTCTTTTAAATCAATGGGAATTTTAGGAATCTTTATTTGTGGCAGGAGTGCTCAGGCTCTGAAAACAGTTCATGGTTTCATTTAAAGGAGCAGTAAACTTTTTTTTTTTTTAATGAAAAAACATTTTATAGATCATTTCCTGCTGACTATAACAAGGTCACTCCCACTGCTGTCAGATGTTTTATTCAACATGTATAACAATTCAAATAACCAGGAAGTGAATTTACTGTGTTTACTTCCTGATAGTTCTAACTGACAGGAAATGACAGGCAGTTTCTATCACATTCTATGGAGAACTGTATGTCTCTGACTTTCCTCTCCATTAGAATGTATGTGACAGAAAAACTAATTAGTATTTAACCACTAGAGAGCACTGCTAATGTAAAAAATATGGGTTTAAACTGTAATAACTCTGGAAATATGAATATTTTGGCAGTGGGAATACCCTTATTTTACTCAATAGGAAAATCCCTACAATATATATTTTTTCATAAAAAAGTTGACTGCTCCTTTAAATGTCGGTAACTCAGGCAGATCCTTCAGAATGATTGAACCGCTGATTGATTCATCTGTGTTCATGTGAGGAGATCCTGAAAACATGAACCATTGAGGGGATGGAAGGCTGCGGACAGGTTTAAACTTCCCTGATCTAAGGTGCTGTTGGTTTACCCCAAAATTGCTTCAGTTCTACTTAGTGCATCAGCATCAGCCTGAGTGATATTTAATTAGAGAGGACTGGATCTAGCATCTGGATATGGAATTGTTCTCACATCATAATGGTTAATAAGGCAAGGACTAACAAATTATCAGTTCTGCCATACCTCCCAACATTTCAAATTGCCAAAGAGGCACCCTTCTGTTTTACGGGGTGTTGCTGGGGGCGTGGCTGGTGGGCAGGGCATTACCAAGAATTTTTAGACTATTTCATGACCTATTGACACCTATTTGTGAAACCTAATAAATGATTTAGGACAAGACTAAAGTATTTTATTTACACAGACTAATTTCTAAACACATATACTGATATTTATACAAACATTAATGTGAGTTTTATTGCTGTAGAGCAACGTGATACACTTATATACACACCACACAATCTGATCTCCTAAAAAGAGGGACATCAGGGAGGGAAAGAGGGACAGAGGGATTTGGGTCTAAAAGATGGACTGTCCCTCCTAAAGAGGGACACTTGGGAGGTGTGGTTCTGCTATCCCTATAAATCAGTGATTCTCACTTTGGTGTTCCATGGAAATCAACTTAGGGTGCCCCATGTTTTCTACACAGACTTTGACAAAAAATGTAATATTGACTTTTAAATGTAGATTTATGGAAACTGTTATGCACACTATGTTCATTTTTGTTATTATGAGCCTGAATAATAACTGTGTATTTATGTATTGTACCCTTGATAAGTGACACTGAATATGTCAGGGGTCCCCCGAAAGTTCTAGATTGAATGTTTGGGGTGCCTTGAGCAAAAAAAGATTGAGAACCACTGCTATAAATCCTGTAAATAGGGCTGTTGGCCAGAGGTTGGCAGACAGATAAGGACACACCCTCGTGTGCTCCAGTTTGTAGGCTTTCTAATAATTGTTACTAATTTACTACAACAAGCTTGACTTCTTTGTTTAATCCAAAATCTCTTCCTCTAGCCCGGATTAGGTAAATACCTACTGGGCAGGATGGTACTTAGATGACTAACCACTTATTTAATGATTTACTTAAAGGGATAGTATTACTTCAAAATTACTGTCCCTCATATTGTAGCCCTTAATAAACTGAGTTAAATGACACCAGCGGCATCTCTCAAACCTTTATGGTTTAAGAAAAAGCCGCTTTCAAAGTTTCCTCTCCCCTGCTGTCAGCGTTCTGCTGCCAGCAGGAGAATCCGGTCTCTGAATCATGAGGAGGCTCTTCAGCAGAGCCGATATCTCATTATGGAAGGAAAAATGATTAATTGAAACAGTCTTCTACGTGTGCTTGGTAACCAAGCACACGTAGAAGACTGTTTAAATGAATCATTTTTCCTTCCATAATGAGATATCAGCTCTGCTGAAGAGCCTCCGCCTGTCCTGGGACCGGATTCCCCTGCTGGCAGCAGAACGCTGACAGGAGGGGAGAGGAAACTTTGAAAGCGGCTATTTCTTAAACCATAAAGGTTTGAGAGATGCCGCTGGTGTCATTTAACTCAGTTTATTATGGGCTACAATATGAGGGATAGTAATTTTGAAGTAATACTATCCCTTTAAATGGAAAGTATCACCAGGAAATAGCATTTTATAGGTCTTACAGCAATGCTTATAAACCTCATCGGCAGCAATTACCCCTAAAACTGTAATCATTTTCATAAGTACCCCAACATGAAATTTACCTATACTGAACTAATATGTGCAAACTAGCAAAACCATATTATAAGACTAAAAATGTGGCAGACATGGATATTGGATATTAATACTGTATTTCAAACTGTAGTTCTTGCTGGGAGTATCATACTTCTTTATATGTTTAATAAGATCTTAAAATCTGAACTTTTGTAAGTGTGTGAGGAACAAATGAGTAACTAGCTTGAGTATCATAATGATGGATATTGTTTTGTACATATGCACATTGCACAGTCACATGCAAACATATACACACAGAACACATATGCACGAGCACACACATATTCACTCACACATGCATTCATATTTGCACACACATCCACACATACGGTCACAACAGACTGGAAATATAAAGAAGTAAGTATAGCAAGGATGGGGATGGATTTCATGGCAGACAGGTTACTGATTCAATGCAAAATAAAAATGGCTGAATAAGCAGATTGCCCTCTGTGGGATATCAAGATGGCCAGCAGTCCTTGCCTTCTTCCACTATCCTGGGTGGGGAGCCACGCCTTGCTCCTACTCCGGTTTTATTTTCTGGGGGAAGGGGTGACCAATTGCCTTGGGGGAGAAGGTGGGACATGGAGTCAGAATGTAGAGACTGGATTTTGTATTTAAGTGTGTGTTTTGTTGAAATAACGTATGCACTATGTGTGTCCACCAGGCCCTTCAGTGTGGTTTAGCCTCAGAAAGAAAGATGGTCTCCAGAAGGACCAGGACTGGTGCAAGGATTTTTGCCACCCTAGGCAAAACCTCATTTTGCCGCCCCCTTGGCTCCGTCTCTTGTGTCCTGCCCTTTATGCCCCTCCCACTTATAACCCACCTCTTTTAATGAGTGTTACCTTAGCAACTTTTATGCTCTAATTAATAGATTTTTGTCACAAATTTAGACATAAATGTCCTCCATACAGAAGTCAGGTATACCTCCTAGTTGTTGAATTATATTTAACTAGTTGAACAGCCCATTACAAGGGCCACACACAGTCCCACTGCCACCCAGTCGCGGGGCAGTCACGCGCAGTAGAGACTGCCCGTGCCACGGCTGATACAGAGCTGGACGCTCCGAAGCTGTATCAGCCGCGGCGCGGGCAGTCTCTACTGCGCATGACTGCAGCACGCGCAGCAGTGTCTACTGCGCATGTCACAGCGTTACACACGTTTTAGCAAATTATTATATAGGATTACCTCTACATAACAAACTTTATTGAAGACTCCCTCTAGATCACTCCTCCTCTCAGCAAACAATGGGCATCAATAGACACAAATCACTCCCAAGTAGCACTCGTCTAATCATTCAGATGAGCAGACCAAATGTACATAAAAACAGTAAATATTAACTTACTGCTGTTTGAAAGACATCAACCTGTATCTAGTTAAGCCCCTCTGATAAACACACACACACGCACTAAATTGAGAAATGTGTAACAGCGTATCCATTTGAGTACTGATCTATATGCTTCTCAGTATGCAGTTAAATGTAACCTCTTAACTCCAAAATTTGGAGTCCAAAGTCTTGGGAAAAAACGTACTGAAGACCCCTTTTTACAATAATCCAAGCATTCAGATCACCTCTTCAATTAACTGGTGGACTAAATCACCTCTTCAATCATATGGTGAACTCTTTACAAGCTTGCAAAGGGTTAAGTGCTAATTTTATCTGGACTGAAAACAATGTTTAATGTTATCAGTACTATATAAGAAATATATATAACCTACTGTTATTGTACTACATAGAACAAATTTTAATAAATAAATCAACCTCCTCACATACGCTATTTGATCCCCCTTACCACTTTTCTGTAGTAAGTGGGTAATCAGAGGGCACCTCCGCTGCAATGCACTCCATTTGCGATGAAACAGTGCAGCAGTTCCGCAGGCTCCCTCATTACAAAACACTTCCGGGATACAAGGAAGTATCTTGTGAAAAGGAAGCCAATTAAAATTTCTTCACTGCAGGATTTCAAATGGAGGGCATCGCAGCTGAGGTGCCCTCAGGTTACCCACTCACTACAGAAACGTATTGTAAAAGGGCCAGTCACATAGTATAGGGGGCCTTTAGGATGCCTCTGCCTCCTCGCTTTGCCACTGCTTGAGGACCAGAGTTGCTGGTCCTAAATAGTTAATTAAAATATAGGGGAACTGGCCCATAAACATGATTGGCCCTCCTGCCCAGCCCGTCCCTGTAACTTCTCACCTCTCTCCTGTGCTCCATAGTCAGTATTCAGGGGAGACATTACTTACAGCCAGCCCACATGGTTTAACATATTAGGGTACTGCAACTCTCGTTGGGGGAGGCAGGAGGAGGATTTCTAGGAGCTCACTCTTCTCAAAGCAGCGCCTCTCTCTCCTCGGTTTCTGACACAGCAGCTGCCGAGGTGAGTGCAAAGCGGCTCTGCGCCCCCAGTAGATGTGCGCCCTAGGCCGGCGCCTACCTTGCCTATAGGTGGCGCCGGCCCTGAGAAGGACCCAGCTGATAGGGAACCAGGTCCTTCCCACAGAAGGTTACAGTTTCCATGGGGCCTGCATGGTAGGTCCCAGTGAGGCTTGATTGCACAGCAGGCCCACCTGTTAGGGCGGGCTATTCACAACTGTACACTGAGGTTAAGGAGAGGGCTTGGGGAGATATTGGTGCATACCTGAAGTCTCTTGCCCTCACAGTTGGAGTGGTTCCATCACGGATATCCAGAGTTGGCCATGGTGTCTGAAAATCCCTTACATACCTCAGATGACAGGCAAATGGGGATGGGTTTCTGCCCATACTGCTGCAGTGGGATGAGCTGTACATAGCCAAAGGTGGGGTTTGGTCTGGCTATTGGCCTGCATTAGAATGGGGGAAGAGTCCTCCAAGGGTAAGTAGGTAAAACCTACTATCCAACAATACCCCTCTGACACTCAAAGGGTTAACAGAAATTTGCTCTTCAACATTACCAGATCTTATGGGTAAAGGCAGAGGGGAACAATTGATTAATTTAAATGGAGCTTTTAACCCCTTGAGCACAATGCACCGGAAACCCCCATTTAAATTAATTAACATTTTTTTTAAGAATTTGGAGAATTTTCAATTGAACCCTATATTGCTGTTGGTTTGCCCCAGAATTGCTCTACTCTGCCTTTGTCATAAGATACACTGTCGCTTTAACAGTTTAATGTAGAGCCAAACAAAAATATAAATGTAAGATGGTAAAAGAATCTCAATGTTCTTGTAATCCTGTCAGATCAAGCATTTTCTGGTTTAAGTACATCCCAATGACACACTTTCTGCTGTAGATTATTAGGCTGCCCCTTGTTTTGTGGGAGAAGATTGCTTTGAACTGACATGATGAAAGGCAGATTGGCTGCGCTCCTGTGCACTCAATCACACTTCTAAACAGTATAAAACTAACCCCAAGCACAGCTGGCTAGCAGACATGGCAGCATGTGCAGAATTTTAACACATGACAGGAAGCTTCATATTTTGCATTACTTTCTTTACTTTTAAACTCCATAGCAGCACAGAATAAGAAAAACCAACTGACCAATCAGCAAACAAGGACGAGGTGATATAAGGTCCAGTCTCATTAAACATTGGCTCTTTCTTTGCTGCTCCTAGCAGGACAGGTCAGCGTATGGGTTTTCTGTTGCTTTTCTACTTTAAGTTGTATGTATCCCATTGGGTTTTTCATGTTTACATTGCTGTTTATACTGCTTTGTTTTATAGTGGGATAGCTTTGGGTTCCCTACTCTAGTGGGTATAACGGTGCCCTTAGGTGTAGATTTCTCTAAGGTACAAACGCATGGTTTTATACCTCCATTGGCCCTTTCGTAGCTATAGTACTTTTGTGACTTATTATTACTGTTGCTGGTTCACTACTGCTCCATTACCGGGTTAGTGGTAGCGTCGCAGTGTGTGTCTGTTTGGACTCACTGTGGTGCCGTTGCTTGAGGGCGGCTCGTGTCGCTCTGTTTTTGTGGCCGGTAGGGAGTGGTAGGGTGTCCAGTGGGGCCTGTTTGGGGTTTTATTTTCTTTTTTTGGTTTTCTTGCATTTGGCTGTGGGGTCCGTGGGAGTTTGGTCCCATTGGTTCCGTTGGGTGACGGCCGTCTTGGGTAAGATCTCTGCTACTCAGGGATTTCCTCCGTGTGTCTTATTAAGTCGATCGCTGGGTACCTAGGTGGTGCCGGCGACCAAGGTTGTGAGACACATGGGGGGAATTGTGGGAGTGCTTTTTCCCTACTGTTTGCTACCATATAGGTTGTGTTCGGGGTGAGCCCCCTATTATTGCACAATTGGGGTGAGCCCCTCTTATTGCACAATTGGGATGAGCCCCTTTATGATCTTGGTGCAGTACCTCCTGCTTCCTATGCTGTGTGTGCATTGTCACATGTTAATTAATTCACCGTTTTCGGTGGACCTTTGCTGTGGGGGTGAGCCCTCCTATGTATTAAATTTATGGGGTGAGCCCCCTTTAAGTTGCACTGGCTGTTGGTGTCCTGTCAATCGCTAGACGGGAGTTTTGGTCCTCTTAAAGGGGAAGCAACAAACAAACAAAAAAAGATTCACTATGACTTAATAAATATACAGTCACTGCACCAATTCCCACCTAGTTGCTGGGTAGTATTTGTAGTCTGGTCGTTTTATGCCCTTGGGGGTCTGTTATCCTGAACCCCATGCTGGGTGAGCCCCAGTTATGTTAGTGGGTGGCTTGCCCGACACCACAGTTACGATGCTCTGTTTAAGGGTGTTTTTTCCTTTACAGGATGTGGTGGTGGTGTGACTACTGCTCTATTGCTCTCCTCCTGACATCATGAGTGACTCTCCATGACATTCCCCTGACTTTCAGACCATGATTAACGCCGCAGTGGTGGCATCCATGGAGAAAGCTTTGGCTAGGGTCCTCAATCCCCGAACACTTGATCCTTCTGCTTCTCGCTCGGAGTCAGTGGAGGAGTTTTTCTTCTGATGAAGAGGATTTCTCTTCTCATCCTCCGTCGAAAGTGATGGACGAATGGCAAACGGGGAGCTCCGCGTCGGAGAATGAGTTTGACTGGAAGGATTCACATCAAATGGAGTCTGCCGATGTTAAGGAATCAGTGGAATCCGCTGAGGACATGACTGATCTCAATGATTCCTCTGGTCTGGTGGGGGAGGAAGAACTGTATGATGCGCAGGGTAATCTTCTATTTGATCCCAGGGCAATTCGCCATCCTCACACCTCGGAGTGGAGCCTGCCGGAACATTTAGAGAAGTTTGTTCATCTCTGGATCCGTAAACCTCTGGACCGGGAGATTCGTAGTCGACTGCGGGCTGAGTGTCCTCGTCTGCTCCTTCCAGACAAAGTGGCGTTTATGCCAGAATTTGACCATAATGTTTTACTGTTTATATCTCGCACAGGGAGAGATCCGCGCAAAGGAATTGAAAAAGGACTCAAATCTAGTCAGGATAAACTGTTGGATGTGCTGGGTCCACTGACGCGAATTCTATTTTTTGTGGATCAGTCACTGTCTCAGAACTCTGTATTGGATGCCAAAGCTGTTTGGGAGTGGGCCTTTCGTGCTATTTGTCTGCTGGGCAATCTCTACTGAGAGACGGAAGGCCAGTCTATTACGCATTGACTCCAAGTTGGCGGATCTTGGGGCCAAGGAATTGGGTCCGAATGCATCTGGCCTCCTGTTTGGAGAACCTTTCATCCCGGAGCTGAAAAAGCATGTCAGCTTATTTACCACACTCAACAAGGCCCAGTCTTCCTTACGACAGGTCTTTTGTCCTTCTGCTGGGAGATGTGTTTTTGGCAGGGCTGGTCGCCAACGAGGCCGCACCACTAGCTGGTTCTGGAACTCAGGCCTCAGAGCACACTCACCTACAGCGAGTTTCTTCCCGGCAATGCAATATCGACCCACCTTTGCTAAAGGTGCGGAGCGGGCCAGAGGAGCAAGGGGCAGAGGCGGCGGCAGAGTCAATACAGTACATGTTCCTTGCACTGTGATTGCTTCAAATGTCACTGCAGGCAGACTGTGTTATTTCTTTCAGAACTGGAAGGCAATATCCGCGGATGCGTGGATCCTACAGATGGTCAAAGGTTACATCATCGAGTTCACTGAGCCTCCAGTTCATATCTATCCTCCTCATCCTTCGGTCACGTCAAGGGACACCGAGGCTTTGATATATGCCGAGATTCAGTCTCTGTTTGCCAAAAGTGCGGTTCAATACGCTCTGGACGACAGGGGATTTTTGAGTACCATTTTTCTGGTCCGGAAGAAAACTGTAGATTTTCGGTCGGTCATCAACTTACACAGTCTCAACGCGTTCGTGGTCTATCGTCATTTCACGATGGAAGGGATTAATCTTCGAAGGGATCTGTTGCTCGAGGGCGACTGGTTTACCAGATTAGAGCTAAAAGACATTTACCTTTCGGTTCCTATGGCATCGGAGAGCCGACCTTTCCTACAGTTCCTTTGGCAAGGGCGACCGTGCCAGTTCACGTGTCTTCCTTTAGGCCTCAGTTCCACCCCTTGGTGCTTCACGAAGCTTCTGAAGCCAGTCATTATGCATCTCAGGAGACAGGGAGTGCTGTGTCTCATTTACCTGGACAATTTATTCATCTTTTGCAACAACGTCTCTCGTATTCGATATCAGACGACCTTTGTGATAGACTTGGAGTCTTTAGGGTTTATCGTCAACAGGGACAAGGGGACAAGTCAGCGATGGTGCCAGAACAAATTGTGCAGTTCCTGGGGTTCGATATAGACTCGGTGAAATGTCAGCTGCGGCTCCCTGGGGCCAAGATTGAGGCGATTCGGAAGGAGATTCGCTGTGTTCTTCGTCTCGAGCACATCCCTTTACGGTTTTTGGCGCGCATTGTAGGTCTCCTCTCTTCGTCCATACAGGTGATTTTTCCAGGCCCACTTCATTATCGCGCTATGCAACAGCTGAAAGCTCAGCATCTTCGTGCAGGACGCTCGTACGATCATCTGTTCTGATTACGCCAGATGTTCGTGCAGAGTTGAGGTGGGGGCTTCTCCACATGCAGGCCTGGAACAGCACGGCCATTTTCGGCCCTACGCCAGATTTTGTTCTAGAGTCAGATGCCAGCCTTTGGGGCTCCGGGGAGCATTTGGCAGATTCCTCCACAGGGGGCCCATGGTCCGGAGAGGAGATGGGTCGGCATATCAATTGCCTGGAGTTAATTGCGGGATTGTTCGCGCTATGCAGTTTCGCCAAAGACTTGACAGATTGCTGTATTCTGCTGCGTATGGACAACATATCATCAGTTCAATATATCAATCCTTTATGTGGTGGCAGGTCACGAGATGTTATGGAAGCAGTGAAGGAGATCTACCATTTCTGTTTCAAGCGCAACATTGCTCTCAGGGCCAAATATCTTCCAGGAGTGTCCAATTTGACAGCAGATTGGTTTTCCCGACATTGGAGAGATGTCAGCGATTGGAGGCTTCACACAGCGGTGTTCCAAACGTTGGTGTCACTCAAGGGTCCTTTGGTGATAGACCTATTCGCCTCCCGGACAAACCATCAACTCTCAGTTTACTACAGCTGGTTGCTGGTCCCGTCTTGCGAGGCAGTGGATGCATTCCTACAGCACTGGCCACAGGTAGGGGCGTATGCATTTCCACCATTTGCCATGATATCGAGAGTGATTCATCAAGTACGGGTGCAAGCGGTATCCTTGATCCTAATTGCACTGTTGTGGCTGAGCCAACAGTGGTTCCTGGACCTGCTCGAGTTGTAGTTCGAGGATCCAATGCTCCTCCCTTCGTTTCCTCTTCTGCTGACGGATCCTCGGGGAGATACACATCCGTTGGTGCTGCAAGACCATCTACATCTGGTGGCTTGCACGATTTCCGGGGAGCTTGGTGGGTCGAGGGACTATCGCAAGCTTCGAGGGACCTTCTGTGGGACTCCTGGGTTCCTGGCACGAGACGATGTTATCGATCAGCTTGGAACTCTTGGGCTTGCTGGTTTGTGGAGAGAGGTGGCGATCCCTTTACAGCACCTGTGCAGTTGATACTGAATTTTCTATCTCATCTGTTTTCGTTGGGTTGTTCCTATCATTCCATCAATGTAGTCCGATCAGCTATATCGGCGGCTCATGTTCCCGTGTCTGGTTCCCCGGTTGGTAGAGAGCCTTTGGTTTGTCGATTGCTGAGAGGGATTAAACTCTCGCTCCCTCCTGGGCCAAGGTATTCTCGCCTGTGGGATGTTGAGATAGTTCTTCGGTTCTTATGCAACTGGCCATTGTCATTGTCGTTGCGGCAGCTATCGGCTAAACTCACTTTGTTACTATGTTTAGTCTCTATTTGGCGAGTTTCCGATGTTCAGCATTTGATGTCGATAGGTTGGGGTCGTGTTTTATATTGCTTGTAGTATTGCTTGGACTCAAATGAAATTTGTTATCCATTTTTTCGGGAGGAACCAAAACTTTGTGTGGTTCAGACTTTGTTGAGATATGTAGCAGTTACTACTCTTTTGCGTCATTCGTAATTGGGGCAACTTCTCGTTTCGTATTTGAAACCGCATAAAGCTGTCTCTGCAATGACGTTAGCAAGATGGGTGCGTTGGGTTTTATCTCTGGCGGGTGTGGAGTTGGTTTTTGGTGCCCATTCAGTCAGAGGTGCGGCTGCTACTGGTGCTTTTACTGCAGGGGCTTCGTTGTCGGATATTCTACATGCGGCAGATTGGTCTCGCGAGCACACGTTTCAATTTTTCTATTTTCGTCCGTCTTCGCATGCTGCATTTGCTTTGCATAGCAGCGTTAAAATTACAAAATATGAAGCCTCCTGTCATGTGGTAAAATTGTAGATTATGCTAACATAGTGTACCTATAATCTTAATTTTACCTTCCCTCCCCTCCCAGGTTTAATCTATACATACTAGTGTATTGGGGGTTCACTTTGTCATGCTGGCGGGGAGGTAGAGTTAGTGGAAGTTTTGTATATGTGTTTTCTGTTATTTATTCATGTTAAGGTAGAGTTCAATTAGATGTTGTTCATGATATTTGGAAGTTATTATTAGTGTATGGTATCTTTCACCATTTCTCTTCTGTTTCAGTGTGATCGGCGGTCCAATCCGGAAAGAGGATGAGGAGTGATGGGACTTCAATGAGTTCGTTCAGCCCAGCAGGGGGAGATGTTTGGAGACTCTGATGTTTTCTTTTTTTTTTTTATTATTCACCTCCCGTCATTACTAAAATTAAGATTATAGGTACACTACATTAGCATAATCTACAATTTAGGGCTGAAATGAGAATATTTATGTGAAAACATGGCAACAGCTCAAACAGAATAATGAAATGTTTTTGTGCCACAAATAGTGTACAACAACCTAGTCCAGTGAGCATTTATCTATTTGTCTGTCTGACTCTCTCTTTCTCTCTCTCTCTCTCTCTATATATATATATATATATATATATATATAGAGAGAGAGAGAGAGAGAGAGAGAGAGGGAGAAAGAGAGAGAGAGAGTTCATTTATTTTTTTTATTTTTCATTCTGAAATTTAACAAAATTTATCAAATTGGACAAATGTGATATGTGGAGTACCTCAGGGATCTGTCCTGGGACCTCTTCTTTTTAATTTGTTTATTAATGACCTTGCAGAGGGCATAAGGAACCATGTATCAGTGTTTGCAGATGACACAAAATTAAGTAGAGTAATACAGTCTGAACTGGATGTGTCTTCATTACAGGAGGATTTGGACAAATTGGGTAACTGAGTTGGCAAATGATAAATGAGATTCAATAAAGACAAGTGTAAAGTTATGCATTTTGGGTAAAATAATAAAAATGTAACATATAGTATAAATGGTGTTTCTTTGGGGAAATCTACTAATGAAAAGGATTAGCACAGTGCACAGTGCCTGCTGGCGGCTGCAAAGGCCAATAGGATTTTTGCATGTATTAAAATGGGCATTGACTCATAGGAGGAAGATATTATTCTGACTCTTAACAGGTCCATGATAAGACCCCACCTTGAATATGCAGTTCTATTCTAGGAGTCTTTTCTGAAAAACTGGAGAAAGTGCATAGGAGGTCTACAAAACTAATAAGGGGAATGGAAGTTTTCGTTATGAAGAAAGGCTAGAAAAGTTAAATATGTACACACTAGAGAAACAGCATCTAAGAGGGGATATGATAACATTTTAAAAATATGTTCAGAGCCCATACAAAGGGCTCTCCAAAGACTTGTTCTTTAATAGAACAGTACAAAGGGCAAGGGGTCACCCGCTAAAACTTGAGTAAAGGAGATTTTGTCTACAACAGCGGAAGGGATTCTTTATGGTAAGGACAATAAAAGCATAGAATTCACTGCCTGAAGAGGTGCTGCTATCAAATAAATTTGATGCCTTTAAAAAGGGCCTGGATACTTTTTAAAAGAGCAGAACATAGAGGTCTATGTATGTTAGTATTGGGATTAATGTTTACTTAGTGCTTGTTGATCCAAGGAGAAATCTGATTGTCATTTGGAGCCAAGAAGGAATCCCCCCCCCCCAATGAAAGCAGAATTTGAAATTGCTGAACAAAGGGTTTTTTGCCTTCTTTTGGATCAACAGCGGTAAACAAGAATAGGAAAAGGGTTGAACCTGATGGACGCGTCTTTTTTCAACCTAAACTACTATGTATAATGACATGGATTCCATACAAATATATATATATATATATATATTTATGCAGGGCTCAAAATTTCAACTCGCCTCCTCGCATTTGGCGAGGTGAAATTGAGTGAGGGAGAGTGGAAATTGAAGCCCTGCATGAAAATGGCCCCTTTCCATGTTTATGTCTGGCTGCTTCAGCACCCTTCAATCAATTAACCCACACATTCCCTCAGCTGCGTTTCTCAAGAACAGTGAGATGCTGAAATATTAAATGAGCTGCGAGTCGCGCTTTGTTAGATGTACACGCCATAATGCACCCTTGGTCACCTTCTGAGTTAGTCCTCCTCGGTACTAAGACAGCATAGTCAGTAAGTGAGGATGCCAGGCTGAGCAAGTCAGAACCGCTGTTCTGTTTAGCCACATATCACTACTGCTTCCAAAGCAGGCAGGAAGCCTGACTGAACAGCAGAGTGAAGAAACCGGGGAGAGGGGATGTTCAAAGAAGCAGAGAGTTGATGAAGACTGAAGTAAGTGTTGTTTTGAGTCATTAACCCCATAAGGACCTGAGGTGTGAACAACACATTGCAAAGCCATACAATGCGCACGCTGGTCCTTAAACAGTTAAGGTATTTTTTTCTTTATTAGAATTTAATTCTGTTGCTCAGGCTCTTTCTTGTCAAAGCTGCCTTGGTACGAGTTGCCACCATGTAGAGGGACGAAGAGTACTAATGTCCCAGGCCAGGGGGAAATAAGGGACATGAGGGGTAAATAACCATAATTTTTTTCAGTTACAGATGGTTTTTCATCCTAGGGCATTCATCAGTTTGGGGATGGGTTAACATGGAGCCGCAGATTCAAGTCATACTGGTAAAACAGACCCATCTTCATCAGTTGTGGATATTGGTCTATTTCCTTTTTTTTTTTTTTTCGATGGTCGATTTATGACTGCATCGACAGCCCATAACCATTTAAGAAGAGAGGATTGCAGCTCACTGTTAACTACTTCCATGTGTGCTGCATGGTCTGACAGAAACCTTTGAAACCTATGTCAGAAATAACATCCTGCAGCAAACTCAGATCATGGCTGGGCAACCTGAGGCCCTCAAGCTGCTTAGAACTACGTTTTCCATTATCCCCAGCCAGCTGTTGCAGTCCAGGGTTGCCCAGCCAGGATCTGAGATTACTGCAGGCTGTTATCTCTGAAATAGGTTTCTGTCAGGCCACGCAGTACACATGGAAGTAGTTAACACTGGGCTGCAATTCCAGTGCCGAATGTCAGTTTGCAGCCTGAATCTTCTTAATAATAGATGAAAATTGGTACCGCGTTACTTGTATTTAATAGAGAAGTTTTCATATTTATCTGTATAACATGCCTGAGGAAGAGACCTAAGAAGTCTTGAAAGCTTGCATTTTAAATCTGTTTAGTTAGCCAATAAAGGTATCAACTTTACAAAAAATTTAGCATCCTGAATCTTCTTAATTTACTGCCTATCCAGCTGAGAGCGAGAGGGAGGAATGTCCATTCCAAGTGCCCCGTCATGTAGTGTGAGGTGAGGAAAGGTCATACACTCTCTTTATCTCTTTCTTTCTCTCTGTCTTTATATATCTCTCCCTATATTTTAATCACAAAAAATGTATAATTTACTAGTCACATGCTAATAGGAATTAACATCTGTATGTTTGTATGTTTGTTTGTTTTTTTAATTATTGCCACAAAATACAATACTGGCTGGTATTCAGATCTATTATTTACTTTTTATTTAACTGTCTACTCATGGGGTGGCACCAAAATGTGTGTACATATAAATGCAGAACATCACTCATAGGTCCCAATAACACTCCACTTAATTTGGCCAGGCAACATTGTGTTTAAAATGAAACATGACAGAGATAGGACAGGTTCATCCAGCAAAGCCCTAGATTAATGTGACAAACCAACTGCACCATAGGGACAGAATAAAAATCCTAGGGTATTAATTCCTTGACTGGTAGGGAGCATGTTTATGGTTCCTTGAAGACAGACTGAATCGCCTCTAGGTTAGGGCAAACATTGACACAGCACCAAGAGTCTACTTTTTGGGAGGGTTAAAGGGACAGTAATACTTCATTTTCTCTTTATTTTATTTTGTAGGCATTAAAAAAACATGAAAAATGATATGTCTTATCTCTCAAACCTTTACGGTTTGATAGATATTCACAAGCAAAGTTTCCCCTCCTGCCCCTTTTACCTAGTGTAAGCCATCTCTTCTCAGATGTGGAATGTAGTCCATAGACCAGACAGATAACAGAAGGGGACAGTCTTCTTCCTATGAGAACAATGAAGGCCCTGCCCCCCTTGACAAGTTTTTAAGGTTTTTCCCTTATCCCAATGGAAGATTGTCCCTCTCTACAATCTACCTGGGCACCTCCGTTCTGCTCTGGCTGAGCAGTGTTACATCAGTAAAAGGGGCGGGAGGGGGATACTTTGTCATTGAATTACTCTTGAGCTATAACTCTGACAGAATTGAAATAACACTCTCCATGGCCCAAATACTATGATGCTTAATTAGAGCTGTTTTTATTATGAAACATTACTATCCCTTTAAGGATTAATATTTCAAAAATCTCGGGTGAGCTCATTTCAAAAGGTATGATTATTGTAAGCTTGAACAGCAGCTTCCCCTTCCAGTGGCATGCTGAGTGCTCAGTCACTATGGCCTTTATGTATAAAGACAAAGTGTGGCAAATCAATTGTACCATGTTGTGGGGAGAAGTAGTGGGTCCTAAAAGCATTTCCACATTATTTAAATGAAGCATTTAACTGCTATAATGCAGTGTCATTTCATCAAAGAGAACTTGACATGGGTTGGGTTAAAGGTAGGGCTATGGGTGGGGCTAGGCATGGAAACTGGTGGCAAGTAAATTTTCCGGCCTGGCTAGTACCTCAGGACTTGAAATTTTGAGCCCTGTATATGCATATATATATTTATTTAGATTCCTATTGTAGGCTTTGATATATGTTACGGGTGGTCGACTGCTGGACTCCAGCTATTTAATCACAACTCCCATAATACCCCAACCAGTCGTTGGCCATTGGATGGTTTGGTAAAACAGAAGTTGTAGTTCCCAATAGCTAGAGTTTCAACAATTAACTGTCATTGACATAGTTGCCCAAAACTGTTCTTGGAACAGTACATGTTCTTGGATCTCTCTGCATTTTTTTCTGTAGGTTTTTCCTGTATCGGGGAATAGCCTGAAAGCCTGTACTGATGGAGGGGTAGAGGAAGGCTTGAGGACAAATTTGAACCCTGGACTATGGAAAAATCTGTATCTTGAATACAACCAACTGAATGGTGCTCTCCATACACATCTTGACCTATGTTTAGAATTAATCCCGAGTACTCTCCACCTCCTCCACACAAATAACTTCCTTTTAGTCTTATCCAGAACATTTTTCCTTCTCAGGTTCTCTCCAAACATCAGTACATTCAAAATCTCCCTCAAGACTCATCTTTTTACATAAACCTGTAATATAGCACCCCCACAATCAGATATTTCAAATGGAATTCATGAAAAATACATATCAGGGCGGCATTTTACAATGAGCAAATTTTGAGCCCCACTATTATCCCCAAAACTCCTAAAATCTCCCAGTCACCACTTCCTTCAGGGAGATTAACTAAGCGGTGATAAAGAGGTGATAAAGTGGAGATGACTCCTCCAGTTTATCACTTCTCCAGTTCCTATGTTATTCTATAGAGTCTATGCACTAAGGTCTCCAGTGCTGAAGAAATCTTAGTGCATACACTCCATAGAGTAACATAGTTATTGGAGAAGTGATAAAATGGAGAAGTCATCTCCACTTTATCACCTCTTCATCACCGCTTAGAGAATCTCCCCCCCTTGTCTTTTATAGCGACCTCTTAGATCAGTTAGTCAATCTTTTAAATATAATAATTATTGGCATTTATTGATAAAGTGCCAACAGATTCATTTGCAGTGCCAGGGAGTTGCTACACTATGATTAATGACTCACATGCTGAAAGTTAATCCTTTTAATATATATGTGTGTGTGGGGGCTGGTGTCCAGCACATTGCAATGCACTGCACAACTCTCTTTTGCTCAAATGGTGATCATTATTATCATTTATTTATAAAGCGTCAGCAGGTTCAGCAGCACTGTGCATTAGTTATACAAGAAAATAGAAGAAGGTACAATGAGATAAAGTATATAATTACATTAAAAATCATTGTAAACAGAAGGCTAAGAGGACCCTGTTCATTAAAGTGTACAATCTATAGGAAGTGTGGGACTGATTCAAAAGGGCTTGGCGATGCCAAGTGGCCCAGCAACACATTGTGACAATAGGAAGAGGAAGGTGCCAAGTGCTATAGGGACCTGTAGGGTGTTACATTCAGCTGACAGTATCATGGAAGAAATCGGTGGCGTGAGATTGGAAGAGTGTTATTGGACTGGAGTGCGTGCAAGTAAAATGGTTTGTCCCAATGCAGGAGTAAGTAAGTAAGAGTGTAAAGAGGAGTCCAGCCCATTATGTTAATCATATCTTTAAAATATATGGCACCATCTTGAGCAGTGAAATTGGTGGATGGAGTATGTTAGGTGGGATAGAGAAGGGAGTTGAAGGTATGGAAGAGTCATTTAGGGTTAGAGGACAGATAGGAGATGAGGTGAAATAAGCTTGTTTGGCAAGGAAGAAGGCAGAGCAATATGAGCACAGCATGAATTTGTGGTGCTGAAAGTCATATTGCGATTTTCACACACACACACACACACACACACACACACACACACACACACATATTTATCACTCACCCATACATATATATATATATATATATATATATATATCACACACACACACACACCCACATATATATATCACTCACCCATACATATATATATCACACACACACACGAACATATATATACAGCACTTTGAATAAAATAACTATCAGCAGTTGGGGTACCCTTGTCTTAACCTCATGGTCACCATGCCAAACCCTGCATCTTCCTATCCAACCTTTGCTCTGATAGTTGCCCACAGCTAATGTTTCATTTGTTCCCTTACCTATTCTTAATAAGTGGCTCTCAAATGTTTTGCTTTGGTGGAAAATTTTCATTAAAAAAAATGCAAGTGCATCATTTTAACCCTTTGCATGCAAGAAGGGTATGCGATGCATTGTATATCTCTCTGGCACTCAAAGGGTTAACAAGCAAACCCTTGAAGAGCAACTGTCAGCCTTAAAGCAAAGCATTTCTTTGCACACATCTATGGTTCTCAAGGGGTTAAAGTGCTCCAGAAAATATTGTCAAAAATAATGGACAAAGAAGTTGCTAGGTTCCCAGAAGAACTGGAGCATAGGCCAGCTAACTGCATTATTAATGCACTGTGCAGTCCAGTTACACTGTTACTAGTATGGAGATTAGCAGCATTACTTGCCCCAGCCTGGCCACAAGACTTAGGTCTTTAACCATGAGACCTGGGGTTTTCGCCTCCTCGTCCAGTACCTAGAAATGCCCCATATAAATTATATCAGATGGGACCAGGAAACATCACCTCAGATAAATTCAAATCCTCTCTGGCACCCAAAGGATTATGGGACCCAGAATGAAAGTTTCAGGAAATGCAACAAAGTCCTGGATTCCATTTCAGTTGATAACTTCATCAACACTGTAGGTCTGGAAAATTAGATTTCTGAGGTGCTCACAGCTGTATGAAACTTTACATTTCCTCATCACAGGAATTTCTGCAGAAGGGGGGGCTATATAGTAAAGTGGAGATGAATTTTCCAGTAATATCACTTCTCCGGTTTCTATGTTATTCTATGGAGCCAATACAGTAAGATTTCTCCAACTTTGGAACTGAAGAAGTGATATCACTGTAGAAGTGATCTCCTGTTTATCACCTCTCTATCAACCCTTAGTGCATAACCCCCCACCACCCCATATTGCAGGGCTTTTCCGGGTGAATAAAACAAGAGAGCTCTCCCACTGGTTAGAGATGCTTCATTCAAAAGCTATTAGAGCGCAAACTTAAATTACTGTAAGGGCTGAATTAAGACATATTTTGTGACTATTTTATGGCAGTGCTGTTGCTATTTCAGTCAATAGAGAGTTATGGTTAGTGACCAAAAATTAAACAGCAGCAAAAATGTTGCCATGAAGCCAGGGGTGTCCAAGAGCTACCAACACCAGAATATAAAGATTTCCTTGTTTGAGCACAGGTATGCCAATCAAAATGAATGAGTCATTGATTAACTCACCTGTGTGCAATCATGGAAATCCTTATATTCTATACTGTTGATGGCCCTTGGAGATTGAACTTGGGCACCACTGCATTAAACTATCACTAAAATGCAAGCTTACAATAAATTAACTTTTGATCATAGCATCTCCTAACAGAAAGAGTACCCTAACTAACTCAACAGGAAAAGCTTTAGAGTACATCTGTTTTTCATAATAATTGTAACAGTCCTTTAAAGCGGAGCTATCATGATAAAAACATTGCCCCCAATACATAAGTAACATAACGATATGCAAAGCCATACTGACTTTATCCTGAATAAGTACTTCTACGGCAGGAACCAGCGGACAACAGCACATACCTCTTAGTCTGTGCTGTCTGTCCCGTTCACTGCACGGATTGGTGGTGACGTTCATTGGTTACCTTAAGGTAACAGAAGTTGCTGATGACGCAGGCGCACAGAGCTTCTCTTGCAAGCTCTGTGCGTTGCATGCCTGCCGTACAAGTTGATTTTCTGCAAAAATGCGGATTTATTCAGGTTAATGACAGTATGGCTTTGCATATTGTTATGTTACTAATGTATTTTGGGCAATGATATATTCATGATAGTTCCCCTCTGGCACACAAAGGGCTAAACCCGTTTCTCTGCAATGCAATGCTCACTCTGCTGGCACTCAAAAGTGCTAAGCAGAAAATAAGATTTGGCATTCTTTTAAAATAATCTTCTACTGATATATTGTTTTTTTTCAGTACAGAATTACACAAATGCTATCCTCGCTTCCTTTAAACTCCTATCCAACTGCAATTTCTGCCTGGATTTGTAAATTACAATAAAGGGTTTGTTGCTGGACTTCAGATGCTTTTTCTCTCCAGCTCATGCTTGCTGCGGTGAGGAGTTAAAATTCAGGGGTTGGAAATTCCTCTATCCCCCAGAGGAAGTCCAGTCATACTATGTAATAACACACAGCCCTTTACCAAAAGCAGACACTGTGCAATTCAGCAGTAGCTCACTGTAGCCAGCTCTTTCATTCAGTCTGCCCCACAGTTACACAGTGAGCTGAGCCTGCACGCCTTATCTGGGTCATCTTGTCCAGACGTCCATTCTCTTTGTGTCCAAAGATGATGTTACCATTTTGGACCAGCCTGATGCTCTCTACATGTCTTCTGCTGCCTTCAAACTCCCTGCCTGAGCACCAGAAAGTAAAGCCGAGAGCTGTTCGCCAGAAAGGCCTGGAGATCATAGACCAGGTGAGTTAACCCTACATTACACTTGAGCAGCGATGGGCAACCTGCCACCCTCCAGCTGATGAGGACTACAATTTCCATCATCCCAGCTCACCCTGGCACAGTCTGGCATTTTATGCTTATTAGCTTCTGTACTGAGCCAGTTTTAGAATACACAGTGCTATTAATGAATCTAGAGAGAGCCTCACCTGTGAAGTAGGGTTGGCTTTAGAGGAAGTACCACAGTATTCAGAGAATTAGCATAAAGTGCCACACTGTGCCATAAAATATGGAGGTTCTTTTCTCAAAAACTTTTATTTTAAATAAAAAATGGCAAGTACAACATGTAGCCAGATTGTAATTTTCTGTAAAATAAAGTTGTTTTATGGCAACAGGCATGAGCATCTTCGGTGTGTGGGAAAAGGCACTTGTGCCCCTGCATTGTCCCTCCGCATCAGGGTTGGAACAACAAAGGGGCTGGGTGGGCTCTCCCAGTGAACCATATATTGTCTTTGCGCCCCTCCCCCCAAAAAATTTGTGCTGCTAGCCATGGTGACAGGTCCACTTTAAGAATAAATGATTAAACTAAAGTATATCAGTTAGACACTACCAGTTAATTTTATCTCATTTTTCATTTAAAAAACTTATAAGGCAAATCTCCTAGAAAATTGCACTTTCTCCTGTTCGCCCTTGCTGATGAGTGATGTGCATCGATTCTCAAGCTAGTTTCCTTGGAACCCCCAGGGTTTCTTCAATAAGTACAAGAGCTTCCAAGGAACAAATATAAGTAATGGCAGAGTTGAGTACCAGTGAAATGTTAACACCGGAATATATCAAACTGCAATTGTGTTTTCTGTAAAAAGCACTATAAAGTAGCACAGAGATATGGAACGTTGGACGATTTTATCTGGCTCTTGATTCTGGCTGGCTGTACACATACTGCAGAGCTATTTTACTGAGAAAATAATGCTTCTGGATTTCCCTACACAAAGAATGAAAATTGTGGTTTGTTGAACAATGTATCATTCTAACAGTGCACAGAGACAGGATTGATACATGACTGTGCAGCTGCACAACTATTACTGTGTGATCAGAAGCAAAAAGCACAGCCAGAGAGATATCCAAAGGGATATTCAGTGTTAAGCAATGTGTTGAATACCCCTCTGGCAAGCTAAGGGTTAAATCTCTGTGAGTTTTACTCACATCACACTCAGAAAAAGGAATTTTCTAATGATTGGGCAGGGGGTATTAGTGGTTTATATATATACTAGCATTGTGGGACGGCGTTGCCCGTCATGTTATGACCGTTGGGCGCACGTGTGTGAAATGCAGACACACTGATAAACACAGACATATGCAACACACAGGCAGACACATACCATACATCCCAAGTGTCCCTCTTTGAGGGCCAAATCCCTCTGTCCCTCTTTCCCACCCTGTTGTCCCTCTTTTTAGGAGGTCAGACTGTATGCAGGGCCGGCTCCACCTATAGGCGAGGTAGGCGCCGGCCTAGGGCGCACACGTACTGGGGGCGCGGGCATGCAGCGGAGAAGAGCTGCACCCGCACACACACCATGCCGGGAACCACAACACAGTCAGGTCTGTGTTGCTACAGCGCTCTGTCATTGGGTCGGATCTTTAGTAATGCAGAGCGCACTGGGAGTCATGATCTCCAGCCGCGCTCTGCATTACTGAAGAGAAGACTGCGCGGGAGCTACAGGTATGTGATGGGGGGCAAGTTGGAGCTGAGGGGGCATAGTGGAGCTGAGGGGGCAAGTTGAAGCCGATGTGGGGCAAAGTGGAGATGATGGGGGCAAGTTGGAGCTGTTAGGGGAAAGCTGGAGCTGAGGGGGCATAGTGGAGGTGGTGGGGGCAAGTTGGAGCTGATGGGGGCAAAGTGGAGCGGATGAGGGTCAAAGTGGAGCTGAGGGGGGGCAAGTTGGAGCTGAGGGGGGGCAAAGTGGAGCAGATGGGGGGCAAGTTGGAGCGGATGGGGGGCAAAGTAGAGCAGATGGGGGGCAAGTTGGAGCGGATGGGGGCATAGTGGAGCTGGTGGGGGCAAGTTGGAGCGGATGGGGGGCAAGTTGGAGCGGATGGGGGGCAAAGTGGAGCTGATGGGGGTAAGTTGGAGAGGATGGGGGTCAAAGTGGAACTGATGGGGGCAAAGTGGAGCTGAGAGGCCAAAGTGGAGCTGGTGGGGGCACGTTGGAGCGGATGGGGGGCAAAGTGGAGCTGATGGGGGCAAGTTGGAGTGGA